>OY756233.1:5002500-6252500 GCA_963576875.1 Acrobasis repandana | reverse complement strand
ATCCATTACTTACATTAGTAGTAAAATTTTGATGCCCTAGTATTTATAACACGCAATGAAAATAAAACGATTAGATACTTTAACATTCATTCGTTGTCATACCCTTGTCAATCATTGTTCAAATGAAGCGTTATTTATTTTTTATTAAATAATTTTACGGCTCTGGATACAAGTCCTTTATATCTTTAATTTTGTTCTTTATTCCTAATCCTAACCTAACCTAATTCTAACAAGTTAGGTACAATCAAAGAGTGGTGTAGGCCTTTGACTGCTTCAAGGGAGCTTCTAGCGACAAATCTGTACGAGTCCACTGGTTTTCATAGACGACTGAGTGGCGGACGACGACGCCCGAAGACGCCCACACAGTCCGCAAAACAAATATCACTACAGTCGTACTATGACTGTCCACTTCAACTATTTTAGACATTGTTCATGAGCATGAGCATTTATAACACCAAACAACACCAATTTCATATTATAAAGTCCACTAAAATTAATTTGCAAAATAATTTAAAGCAAACCCCAACCGAACCCCTTGACTTCCCGCCAAAAACTCCAATGAAGCGTTATTTTAACGATAGTGTTGTAGGTACAGTATTATGTTATGACTCAAATCGATTAGGGAAACATTGGTTCGAGAGGTACCTAATGTTTGCTTTAAGATATTTTGAAATAAGTGTGTTTGTAATATATTTGTAGAAAATAACATTTATTGACCGAGCCAGCGAAGCATCTCAGTTTCGAGATTAGTCGAAAAATTATTTTATCTGTCTGTTCTCGTCTACAGATTGCATTTTTCAACCGATTTTGACGAAAATTGGCACGCAAGTACCTTGATTTATTTAAATTATTAAGTCAGTCGCGATTTTATTGAGAGGAAAATAACGGGAAGAAGTGGGGGAAGTTTGTAATAGCATTATTTATCGACGCATTTCTGTCTTAAGAGGCATACTAACCACTTGGCCACGAATATACGCGACACCGACGTCGCTGTCGCGTTTATTCGTGATCGAGCGTAAGGACTTAATTCTATACTAAATGCAAATGGAAAGCTTGCAAAAGTTTGCTTTAGCGTTATACATGGATGGATTTCGATTCTTCAATTTTTTTTGGATAATTTATACTTTAGGCCGTACCTAAATTTTTCAGGGTCCAGTGCTGCCCCCATTTAAAATAAATCATTTTAAAGAAAACGGAGACACCATTAAAAATTTTGCTACTACCAATTTCTAGATAACCTTTCAAAGTATTTTATGAACTACTGTTTACAGTTTAAAGTGAGAACGTTAAGCTTTACTACGCACATTTACCAAAAGTGGCCGTTTTTCGCAATTTATGATGCGAATTATATGATACCTACCACACTACCTATTATTCATCAAGACATTTCAAACGCTCAATGGTCTTAAACGCAACTATATTTACACCACTAATTAAACGAATTACACTTAAAACTAACTAATTATATAATCACGTTTGTGCTGGGTACAGAAAGAGATAGAATGGTTCGTTCGGCTTCAATCATGTCTGCCGAACAATGGCCGGTGCGGCGCTCGGACTCTAGGTACGTATTCGTAAGGATAACTTAATAACGTTTCGTATCGTATCTAGTAGGTAACGGATAACGTGGAGGAACGTCAAAACTCCACGTTCCGCGAGCACAGGCACGGTTTGAGATACTTATCTGTTATTTGACGGTTACTCAGTATCATGTTACTCGGATATCAAATAACGTAATATATTGGTAACATGTTCTTCAGCGCTAATATTTTCATTTGGTATTAGTACGCTTGGTCCCTCTATCTATGAAAGAAAATCGCATTAAAATCCATTGCGTAGTTCTAAGTGCACATACATACATACAGAGGGGCAAACGGCGAGAAGCTATTTGCAATCGTGATAATCGCCTGAAAATCGAATTTTCATTCATTTTTATTCACTTGGTCGGTGTTTTTGAATCGATTTAACGCGGACAGAGTGTTCTCATCACTAAATGTCACTACTGACATGCCATTTGACAGTTCAAAATTGGCACTTGAGGATTTCATACAAATTGAAAGATTTTATTTATCTAGTATTCTAGTATAATATTATAAAGCGGAAGAGTTTGTTTGTTTGTTTGTTTGTTTGTTTGTTTGTTTGTTTGTTTGTTTGTTTGTTTGTTTGTTTGTTTGTTTGTTTGTTTGTTTGAACGCGCTAATCTCAGGAACTAATGGTCCGATTTGAATTTTTTTTTTTTGTTGGGTAGTCCATTAATAGAGGAAGGCTTTAGGCTATATAACATTCCGACAACCACGCGAACGAAGTCGCGGGCACAGCTAGTCTAGTATATACAGATCTGTGACTAGAAAGCTGTTATTTTGCATTTGTATATATATTACGTACGCTGTTAGTTATATATTCCTTGGGGGAAGTTGTTTAGTATTTTATTTATTTACCTATTAAATCTTTATTGAACACAAAGGTACAAAAGGTATACTCTACCAGTCATATCTTAGTATCAACTGATTCTATCTTTATAAAAAGTTACAGTTGATTTTGCTAGAGTTAATACGAGTTTATAGTTTTCTCAAAGTTAAAACAAATTTTAATCCACCAATAGTCGCTAAATTTTGCACGCGAAAACAACTTAAAATGTAAAACGATGTTGAAACTTAATTTAAGTTTGTGTGCAATGCGCTTAAATTATGAACAGGACTGATGACATACATCATTAGTCGCGAATACATACGTTTCTGCTGAAAACTTTATTTAACTCTGAAACTCGAGAAACGACTTTGGTCCGGATAAATGCGACGCTGAGTTTTGTGTGGATAAGCCACAATATATTTGTTTTTTATTAATGAATGAACCAAAGAAGATCAAAAGTATCTCAAATAGGTACTTTTTTTAAAAGAAAAGTCCACACGCACCCTTTTGCTAATTTGTTGCCGCAGAACTAATCATTATCTTTAATTGTTTGTATTTTATATTATGTATACCATACAGGGTAACTTTTAATTACCTGGCAACATTTTTGGAGCAAGTTCAATCCATGATACTGAACTACATTCTATAAAAGAAGTTATATGCACCTTTTGTACCATTGTGGTCAATAAAGATTTAATACTGGGACTGGTCAGCTCGGCTCTATTTTTTTTATGACTACTCAGTGTAACTTATTTCTGTAAATTCGATTTGGCAAGCTTGATATAACATAACATTACATTGTATTAGGCATATGACTGCCTCCGTGGTCCAGTGGTCAAGGCATTTGCCTTGTTATCCGGAGGTTGTGGGTTCAAATCCCACTGGGAAGCATACTTTGTAAAAAGTTGTTTCCAGTCTGGTTAGGATATTGCAGGCTTGAATCACCTGATTATCCGAAGAGAAAGATGATTCCGTGCTTCGGAAGGCACGTAAAGCTGTTGGTCCCGAACGCCATCTAGCGTTTGTAACTATCACTAGGATTGGTTCTGGTCTACCCCTTTGGGTTGCGGAGGTCAGACGGCAGTCGCTCTGTGTAAAAACCAGTAACCTCGTCAAATCACCTAGTTAAGGTAGCGGACCCCGGGCTCTGAAGCGTAACCGCTGACGATGCAACCGGGAATATACGCTTGGATGATGATGAACATTGTATTAGGAATAATATCTTTGTAAACTGACAAAGCCCTTCTGGCGCATAGCCGATAAGCCGACCAATACTGTGTAAATGAGTTTCTTTCGGGGTTTCTA
This sequence comes from Acrobasis repandana, assembly GCA_963576875.1. Lineage (NCBI taxonomy): Eukaryota > Metazoa > Arthropoda > Insecta > Lepidoptera > Pyralidae > Acrobasis > Acrobasis repandana. The sequence continues at coordinate 6,248,786 of OY756233.1, read as the reverse complement.
CTCAGAAAAAACAGGTTATTGTTGTTGTTGTTGGTCATTGCAAATCGAAAGCTTGTTACATGTGGAAGCACCCTGGGTATTGCTGACACATACGTCACACCGACGACATGACTAATCATCGTACCATACGAAACATCGCCTGACTGCGGACCACCAGCAGCGTCGATGACGCAACCCCGCCCCGGTGCACCTGCGGCCACCGCGATACCGATCTGGGAAAATGATCAACACTTTTCGTCTCCTACATCGAGCGATCTGTCGTTTACGTGTTAATTTTAAGAAAAATTGTAATTTAATTTATTTCATTAAAAGTTAATTTCAAAAAAACTTATATTTTTTGAACCCTCACGCTGCAGCCCTCGTAATTGGCGCAGTCTTGGAGGATCGTCGGGACTCATAGATCATAGACATAGTGTCAGTGACCAGTGACGTGTGCGACGGTCCAGAATCTACGTGGTTGCAGTCCAGAGGGTGTATCCAGACATCGATACGGCAGAAGGATATAAGATGCATATGTGAGTACATCAGAATCTCTCTAGTGTTGCTCTCCTTTCTTTTTAAGATTTCCTTTAACTTCTCCAAGATTTTCCATCCACGGCAATCTCGGTTTTCTAGACTTAGTGTTAGTAATAGATCTTTAGCGCTAGACTCAAATAGAGATCTAGGTAGTATTCAGGAAGTAGAAGAGTTAGAATCTAACGAGATGGCTCAACCTCTCGTAGATCATATATATAAGGCCCTTAGGCTAGTTCCGGAATTTGATGGGAACTCAAATGTGTTAACCCGGTTTGTTCACCTATGTGATCAGCTAGTTTCACAGTATATTTCAAATGAGGCCGGACGTGAGTTAAGTAATCTTGCACTTATAAACGGTATTCTTAACAAGATTACTGGGCCCGCAGCCCGCACTATAAATTCCAATGGTATCCCCGAGACCTGGGAGGCTATACGTAGTACTCTCATCAATACATTTGCAGATCAACGCGATGAGACCTCGCTTTACAATGATTTATCCCTTCTTACGCAAGGCTCAGGGACCCCACAGGAATTCTATGAGCAGTGTCAAAACCTATTTAGTGAAATTATGACGTATGTCAGTTTGCATGAAACGATACCGAGTACCATTGAAGCTAAACGTGCCTTATATAAGAAGTTAACCCTTCAGTCATACTTACGTGGTCTTCGTGACCCACTAGGCTCTCGGATTCGGTGCATGCGGCCTGACACAATGGAAAAGGCCCTAGAATATGTTCACAATGTCAGTGACCAGTGAACACCCTATACATGCAGCACCGCAATGAACACCTGCCTCACCGAAAGTTGCAGTCTACGTCTTCATTTAATCAGCCTAAAATTCCTTTCAGCACCCCTAACGCGTTTAAAACCCCTAAAGATTTTAATTTCATGCCGCCTAAGCCATTTAATTTTAATATGCCCGGTCAAGTGAAACCCTTTAATATGCCCGGTGTACCTGGCCCTTTCAGGCCATTCCCTGCACAGAGGCCTATGCCTCTCTGGAGACCCCAAACGTCATTCCATAACGGTCCTACCCGTACTCAACAGATGTTTGCGGCTCCTCCACCTAATTATAGACCCCAAAGTAACGTTTTTAGAATGCCTCATTTTCAACCCCGTAGTAACGCAAATCCTAGTAACGCGAATGCTCCGCAACCGATGAGTGGCGTCAGTCACTATGTATCTAAGCCTTTTTCGCCTCGCACCCCCCATGACTGGACTAAATCAGGGAATCCGCCACCCTCGAACTATTTTAAGACTAGAGAACTTAACTTTAACGAATTCTATGACTACGACTATTATAATGACTATGATGGTGACTACTTTGGTGACTACCATGACTATTACGATTGCACTGACTACACATATGACCCTACATATGAGCAGTCCTCATATTCTCCAGATTACTTACCAGCTACAGTTGAAGAAGCTCATGAGGAAGTCCCTCACTCTTCCAATCCTGATCAGGATTTTCAGAAAAGTCAGAAATTAGAAAAACTAAAATAGAAATTAACCTACAAACTCAACGGCAACTACCCTATGTACAGATACTAGACCCACCTCTTAAACTAATAATAGACACGGGAGCTAATCAGTCTTTTATCAGCCCTCAAGCCGTAGGGACGTTTTACTCGGATGTACCATGTAACTACGATACTTTCGAAATTACGAATATCCACGCAACGACGCGTAGCGATTACTCAATTACTATACCTTGTTTTAACGAATTTAACGAAAAAGAAGATATTACGTTACTTATCTATAAATTTCATAACTACTTAGACGGAGTTATAGGCCTAGATTTACTAGAAAAATTTGAATCTACTATTGATTTGAAAAATAAGATCCTAGTTACACGGCATTCCTCTACTCCTTTATTAATGTATGATTCTAGGAATTGCAATCTCTATGAAGTTATTATCCCAGCTAATTCTTCTAAATTGGCTAGAATCCCAGTCAACTTTCATGATGGTGAAGCTTTGATATCTGAGCAAATGATATCTAATTGCTATATTAAAGAATAAGAAAGAACAACTATAAAAAATAACCGCGGTATAGTAGAAGTAACTAACCCGACTAGACATGACATAGTTTTTTCTATGGATAGACCAGCTAGTGCAGAACTATTTAATATCCAATCTTCTCATTCTAAAACCTTACCTGATCGCGTTACTGAAGTTCTATCTCGACTACGTACAGACCATTTGAATCCTGAAGAGCGAACTAACCTAGAAAACCTTTGTGCTCAATACGCTGACATTTTCTACATTGATGGAGAACCTCTTACCTTCACCAATAAAATTAAACATAGTATCAGAACAACTGATGAGCTACCAGTCTACACTAAATCCTATCGATACCCATTTATTCATAGACAAGAGGTCCAAGAACAAATATCTAAAATGTTATCTCAGGGTATCATTCGGCCTTCCCAATCAGCATGGAGCTCTCCCATCTGGGTTGTTCCGAAGAAGGCTGATGCGTCTGGAAAAACCAAATGGCGCATAGTTGTAGACTTTAGGAAACTGAATGAGAAAACAATAGACGACAAATACCCAATTCCGAACATAGCTGACGTACTTGATAAATTAGGTAACTGTCACTATTTTACTACGCTAGACCTAGCGAGTGGCTTCTATCAGGTAGAAATGAATCCTGAAGACATAGAGAAAACAGGGTTTAACGTAGAACATGGGAAATATGAATTTTTACGTATGCCTATGGGATTGAAAAATTCCCCATCTACGTTCCAACGCGTGATGGACAATGTCCTCAGGGATCTTCAGAATACTATTTGTCTAGTCTACCTAGACGATATCATAGTTTTTAGCGTTTCCTTACAAGAGCACATGGTTAATCTAGAAAAAGTATTTAAAAGATTAAGAGAATCCAACTTTAAAATTCAAATGGATAAGTCAGAATTCTTAAAATTAGAAACAGCATATCTAGGACACATCATTAGTAAAGATGGTATAAAACCTAGCCCAGACAAAATTAAAGCGATTCAAAAGTTTCCTTTGCCTAGGACAGCTACAGAAATTAAACGGTTTCTAGGATTGTTAGGCTACTACCGAAAATTCATTCCGGACTTTGCCCGTATAACTAAACCTATGACACAATGCTTAAAAAAAGGATCTAAAATTACCTATAATGACACTAAATATATTACCAGCTTTGAGACTTGTAAGACTCTACTCACAAATGACCCTATTTTACAATACCCCGACTTTAGCTAAGACTTCATACTTACGACTGATGCATCAAACTATGCGATTGGCGCTATATTGTCGCAAGGCACTATTGGTAGCGATAAGCCGATAGCCTATGCATCTAGAACTCTAAATTCAAGCGAAATTAATTACAGCACCATAGAAAAGGAACTTTTAGCTATCGTATGGGCAACCAAGTACTTCCGCCCTTATCTATTTGGCAGAAAATTTAAGATAGTTACAGATCATAAGCCCTTGCAGTGGGTTATGAATCTTAAGGAACCCAATTCTAGACTGACCCGTTGGCGCCTTAAGCTAAGTGAATACAACTTTACTACAGTATATAAGCAAGGCAAATATAATACCAATGCCGATGCTTTATCCCGAATAGAGATCAATAATGAGGAAACCAGCTCTATTGCAGTTAATGTGTCAGAGAAACCACCTTCAGAAACTGGTTCCACCACTGTAACAGCTCACGCAGCTAGTGGTTCTACCACAGCTACAGCCCACACTAATGCCGAAAATCCTATCTTAGAGATTCCTATCTCAGATGAGCCTCTTAATAAGTTCAATCGCCAAATCTGTCTAATAGTTGTAGGCGACATTAAGAAAAAACCATCAGTGACTAAACCCTTCGAGACGCACACAAGGACAACTATTCAAATATCTAAGTCTAATATTGAAGAGGACGTCATTAATGCTATTAAAGAATTTGTGAATCCCAAGGTTAAAACTGGTCTCACAATCCACCCTTTTCTTGCTATGTACCAAGTAATTCCTATTATACAGGAAAAGTTCAGAAGCTCTGCTATGAACCTAGTACTTACTAAAGTAGAACTAGAGAATGTCAAAGAGTACTTGAGACAACAGGAAATAATTCAAAAATATCACGTGGGTAAGACAAACCACCGTGGTATCAACGAAACCTACCTAGCTTTATCTTCTAAATTTTACTGGCCTAAAATGAGGGAACATATAACTAAATATATTAATGAGTGCAGTATTTGCGGCCAAGCTAAATATGATAGGAACCCTATTAGGCAAAGATTTTGCATAGTTCCTCCACCATCAAAACCCTTCGAAATATTACACCTAGACCTGTTCACAGCTCAAAACGAGAAATATCTGACACTAGTCGATGCTTTCTCCAAATACGCTCAAGCATATTACCTCAGAGATGGAACAGCTCTAAGCGTAGTTCAAGCCCTCCTTAAATTTTCTACCCACCATGGTGTTCCCCTTACAATTATAACAGACCAAGGCCCCGAATTCACTAACCAACTATTTTCAGAGTTCACAAGACTCCATAAAATTCAACACCACAAAATTCTTGCACATGCTCCTAATGACAATGGCATGGTCGAGCGTTTCCACTCTACTATCCTAGTACATCTTAGAATATTACAGCCAGAAAAACGCAATGAACCTGTAGTTAACCTCATGCCATACGCAGTATTAGCTTACAATAGCTCTATTCATAGCTTCACTAAATGTAGACCCCTTGATCTTATCACAGGACATTTTGATCCACGCGATCCTTTAGATATAAACCTCACTGAACATCTTTTACAACAGTATTCACAGGAGCATAAGAATAGAATGACTCATGTATATGACCTTATAAATCAGACTTCACTACATGACAGGACTCAACTTACTGAAAATAGGAACAAAGACCGTGAACCTGAAAAGGAGTATAGCCCAAATCAGCAAGTTTTTGTACGTAATCCTATGGCAAAGAGACAAAAACTGGCACCTAGATATACTCAGGATACAGTACTCGCTGATCTTCCTATCCACATTTATACTAAAAAGAAACGTGGGCCCGTTGCAAAATCTCGGCTGAAACGTAGTCCTAAAGACCCGACATTGTTACAGGCTACTGCTACTAACGACACTACTCCAGCTGACGAAAGGACAAGAAGTAACGATTGACTCCTTGGACGACGGACCAGGTTTACTCCCATTTAAACTAGGACCTACGAAAATAATAGCTCACTATCATTCCTTCCTAAATTATGTAGACCTCGATGATATTCGCACCCAAGTTGATAGAGTTAAGCTACAACTATCTGAAATTAAGACTAAATTTAATAATAGAACCTTATATCTATTCGACCCTCATATTGAGCATCTTAACCTTAAAATTAATGATATATCTGATAAATTACTTACCTTTGAGCCACACGGTACTAAGAGAGGCCTCATCGACGGTCTAGGATCTATAATTAAGAGCATCTCTGGAAACTTAGATCACACAGATGCTATTAAATATGATAGAGCCATTCAGGTCCTCCAGGATAATGAACTGAAACTTGAAAAGGAATTTAATAATCACGTTACTCTAAATAAGGAATGGACATCTTACAATTCGAAAATTCTAGACAGCATAGTTCAAAACCAAGCAAAACTTAATAAAATACTTAATACGGTTTTGGAAAATGAAAGGTCAAATGAATCAGTGCTGCTAAAGTATGCCCATCTAGCGCAGTACTTCTTAATACTAGGAGATAATATCGAAGATTTATCTCAAGAACTATTTAAACTAGAGAATACTCTAGCTTTTATCCGTGCATCGAGCACTCCACACTCTGTGGTTAGTTTAGATAATCTTAAGAATATAATCTCTAAAATTAAGGCCTTATACGCTAAAGACGAAATCCCTGACATCGAGTACAGAGATTTCTATGATATAATTAAGTTAGGATATTTTTATACCGATAGGCGAGTAGTTGTAGTTGTTAAGATACCGATTGCCTATCCTCTTTCCTACATCCTTTATAGACTTTCCATAGTCCCTAATAAAAATAAAAATGTCCTAATACCTACCTTACCCTATATAGCAATATCTGGAAAAGATTACATGTACATTGCGACAGAATGTCTGAAAGTCAACTCGTCGTATATCTGCCAAGCGAAGCCCAATGATAGGCTCCTAGATGAACCTGACTGCATTCGACACCTCATCGTCAAGCAGGAACTCCATAAATCCTGTAAGCTGACCCCAGTCATCATGATGCAGGAAGCTATTGAGCAGCTAGACGACAAGCACTACACTATGTGCTTCCCGGCACCTACTAAAGTCAAAATTTCCTGCGGACAAGAACAGTACAAGACTCTTCATGGGAGTTTCCTAGCCATCATCCCGTTGCACTGCCAGCTGAAAGCACCAGGTTTCACTATTGCTAATATGAACGAGCACATCAAAGGTCACGTTGTGAAGATTATGGAAATGCCTATGTATGCCGAGTACAGGCACCTGGATCATCCATCTATCGTCTTGGACTCTATAAACTTAGAAAACCTACATTCTGCAAATAGGAAGATATCTATCCAGGCTCCAGTACATCTGAACAAAGTCGCCGAACAATCACTATACCATACCACAATCCCATTGTATGCGGTACTTCTAATTACTCTTGCGCTATGTACCGCCGCAGCAAGCTACCGCCTACAAAAACGCTATCTACATAATAAGAATGAAGCAATTATAACGCCTAGAGCAACCAACCCTAGTGAGATAAGGGTAGACTTCAGAAATATCCCCGCAACTATCCCCAAAAATGTTCGAGAATAGTTGCTCATCTATGGGGGGAGGTGTTACATGTGGAAGCACCCTGGGTATTGCTGACACATACGTCACACCGACGACATGACTAATCATCGTACCATACGAAACATCGCCTGACTGCGGACCACCAGCAGCGTCGATGACGCAACCCCGCCCCGGTGCACCTGCGGCCACCGCGATACCGATCTGGGAAAATGATCAACACTTTTCGTCTCCTACATCGAGCGATCTGTCGTTTACGTGTTAATTTTAAGAAAAATTGTAATTTAATTTATTTCATTAAAAGTTAATTTCAAAAAAACTTATATTTTTTTGAACCCTCACGCTGCAGCCCTCGTAATTAGCTTTTAAACAAAGAAAAAAATAGTTTAGAAAATACAAAAGTGCACGCCTCATAATCTCATTTTTCACAATTAAATTGATTTTGATTGTTTTATTGCTAACTTAAAACGAAGAAAAGTATGTGTCGGCTTTAACGCACGACTGGAGATTATTTTTAACTTTTATTTTTAACTTCCCGCTGAGAAAGATATAGCGGGCACTGTGAAGGAGGACCCATTGCAAACCTCTTTGCCTACACCCCGACGATCTACGCGTGCGCGAAGAGCAGCTCAAGTTCTGTCACCCTGATTTGTTTTTGACAGTAAGTTTGTAACAAAATGGCGAGCTCACGCGTGACGGTTTGAATTTTTTTGCTGCTCGCTATAACTAAACTACATTGAATTAGACCGTGATCTTCGAAAGGACTTAGTTTTGGATAATACTGAAGCGTATAAAAAAATGGACTTGATCTGAGAATCGGAGATCGGAGAATTGGAGTTTTTCGGGAGTTATCGTGACCACGCCAGTTTCCATACATACAGACACACGGACGTCCACAAAATGATTTTATTAAACATTGTTTTTATTTATTTAAAAGTCAAAATGTCTTTTAAAAATGTCATAAGTGTTGAAACTAGTGTTTTTTTCTTGACATTTATGTGTAAATATTATTGTACAAGTGCGATAGAAAATAAATAGAGACACATTTAGTTAAAAAATCACTTGATTTTTGTAAGGCGAGAGTAGAGCACTACCTCATGCGTTTGCTTATGAGGCGTGCAATAATTTAGATATAAATAAACATTACACGTAATGTAAACTAAAATTATTGACTTGTAAAAGTGCTTGCAAAGGCTTTATTACTGAACAAATATTTGATTTTGATAATAAAATAAATATTAATATTATCAGCCAGTGATGACAGCTATGCGTAACTGAACTTCGAAATAAAAAGAAAAAAAATGAAAAAGACAAAGTATAAAAGCTACATTTATGTACCTATTTAATAATAATGTCCATGCTATTCCGCTGCTACAAAGGATCCCAATCATAAGTTGCACACACTTTCAGTGCAGCATGCACCTTAAATAAACTACGCTCAACTCGTTCCCGCTCACCTGGGAATTGCGAATACATTTAGACAATATAAACAGCTCTGCTGCTGGTGGTTTAACGTATTTTAAGATTCGATCATCAAGTTAGCTTTTTCTATTCCAAATTTTTTTCAGTGCTCTCGTTTAGTTACCTATTTTGACATTTATAATACAAATCCCAGAGCCATATATTAGCCAGAGAATGGCTCTGGTAGCACAGAGAGGGTCGTATTCGTCCATAGTAAAACAAACTCTTTTATTGTGACTTTTTTTGTCTTACTTATCATTTGGCATGTGGCCAAAAAGCTTGGAGTGTACCTTCTTATGGAGCGAACCTGACTTAAAACCCATCTCGTGTCTCTTTCCCTCTTATCGGCATTTACTGTTGCAAAAATGAGACTTCACCAAACGTCAATCAAAAGTAAAAATGTTACCTGTTAATACGACCAGGCCTGTGTCCTTCCCTACTGTTGCAAGCGCTAAGCGTCCATTGACTACGCTGTATACGAGTATCTACGTGTTAGTACTTATATTAATTATATGACTACATATAGTGGTAGTATAGGCTCACCTGATAAATATTTATCGGTTTCGGTACCATAGTGTCTGCAGTTTACAATAACGTAACCACTAAGTATCAGGTGAGCCCATAGGGTACGATATACTGGGTGGCGCAAAAGTAAAGACCCTATTTGGTTCAGCTATAAAATTTTTTCTAAATTAGAAAACTAGATTTAGGTTTTTTTAAATGTATATTTGTGCCATTAAATTTCGTACCATTAGGATTTAAAGATGATGTCTTTTAAATGGTGACCTCCAGAGTTGATACACATTTGAGCCCTATTTATGACATTTTGCATAACTTGCCGTAACACTTCCTGCGATATGTTCGTTATTTCTTGACGAATGTTTTCTTTTAGAGCTGCGAGAGTCTGTGGCTTGTTCACATACACCCGAGATTTCAAAAAACCCCAAAGAAAGAAATCTGGACTGGTCAGATCGGGTGATCTTGCAGGCCAAGGCAAATCGCCAAAACGAGAGATAACTCGGCCTGGAAAAGCGTCCCTCACTAAGTCCATAGTGTCGCGCGCTGTGTGTGCCGTAGCGCCGTCTTGTTGAAACCAGATGTGCTCCAGCCCCAATTCGTCCAAACTGGGTATCAAAAACTCTCGTAACATGGTTCTGTAGCGTTCTCCAGTGACAGTTATCGCATTGCCTCCAGCGTCTTCGAAAAAATAGGGTCCGATCACTCTGTCAACACAGATGCCACACCATACAGTAACTTTTAGTGGGTGTAGAGGTGTTTCTTGAATAATGCGCGGATTATCAGTGCCCCAGAACCGAGTATTCTGCTTATTGACATGCCCTGAGAGATGGAAATGCGCTTCGTCACTCATAACCAATTTTGAAGGAAAATCATCCTCTTCAAGGTTGAGGTTTATGACGCGCTGGCAGTAATCTAGACGAGCTCGGTGGTCAGCAGGCAGCAGCTGATGAGTCATTTGAGTTTTATACGGGAACATCTTTAAGTCTTTCACCAAAATACGCTGCAGGGTCCGTCTGGAAATGCCCAATTGCGTGGCACGTCGCCTCGTTGATGTTTCTGGACACTCTTCCACATCTTCGCGCACAGCATCGATATTTTCAGCTGAACGGCCTGTTCTTGGTCTCCCAGACTTAGGTCTATCCAATGTTGAGCCAGTTGCTTCAAGGCGTGTGGCAAAGCGTCGAATTGTGCGACCAATCGGTGCCGGACGGTGGTGAAATCGTCGACGAAATTCACGTTGTGTTCTTATCACTGATGAATTATTCCGTAAGAACATTGACACAATTATTCCACGTTCTTGGGGAGTAAAACGGTCCATGTTTATTTTCAGTGTATTTTACATTTGTTCACTACACAATTTTCAACAACAGAATGACAGAAAATGTCATATAAAAAAAATAAAAGTATTTTCTTTAGTGCCAGTACTTTTGCGCCACCCAGTACATCGTGTTAATGAAAGAACGCAATACCTCTCAGATGGTACCTCAGCCCATGTAACTAAACAACTTTTGTTCAACAACTTTCACGAAACTAAAAAAAAAGTTTTAATTTTCATACAAAGTGATCAGCTGATCGAGTCAATTTGTATGAAAATCCGAATATGTTTTTTTGGATGGGCTGGGGTACCATCTGAGAGGTTTTGCGTTCTTTAATTAACACGATGTAATATATCTAAATAAAACATCTATCGGTCAAAGAAAGAATATTGTACTTCTAAGTTAAAGAACCCAAACTCCATGTAGGTAGGTACGTGTAAACATCTGTGTGCGGAACCCAACTAATTAACAAGAAGGCCTGCCGGATTTCGTCGGGAACTGTTATTTTTGCGAAACTTCTCCCGGTGATAGGACTTAGTTTGGAGGCACTACGCACGCACTCACTAACTTTCTGCGATATTTAGAAAGAAGTTTGTCTGAGCATCAGCCTTACTGGTATTAGGTATCTTTTAGGATGGACTGAGTGACTTGCAGGAAAAAGCAAATCGACTATGTAGGAAACTGATTATAGTAACATGGATAAAAAATACGTACTCTGCTAGAAAGCAGTGGCGTAGCGTGCCTTGGCGGGGGGCCCCGTATAAAAATTGTTTGAGGGCCCTTATGAAGGTAAAGATTTCTCACAAAAAATAAAATGTTTGCATAAAATTAAAAGAAATATTTATTCATCATAATAATCTATCTGTCACTTTATCCAAATTTTTTACAAACAATGAGGCATTTTCTTTAAAAAAAATTGTAGTGATCGTGCAAAATATCTTGGCGGCTCGGAAGTTAGCTGCAAGTGACATTTCGCGCTGCGTGCATTCATTATTCACCTGTATTCGTGTACTGCGCAGCGTTCCGCGCGAAGTTCAGAGCCGCCAAAATATTTTGCGAGTACTGTACAGTAAGTTAGGATAGATGGCGCAGCAATAACTTATTTTTTTTTATTAAATAATTTTACGGCTCTGGATACAAGTCCTTTAGAGCCTATCTTTAATTTTGTTTTTTTATTCCTAATCCTAACCTAATCCTAACTAGACAATCAAAGGGTGGTGTAGGCCTTTGACTGCTGCAAGGGAGCTTCTGGCGACAAATCTATACGAGTCCACTGGTTTACATAGACGATTGAGTGGCGGACGACGCCCACACAGTCCGCAAAATAAATATCACTACAGCCGTACTATGACTGTCCACTTTAACTATTTCACACATTGCTCATGTTATGAGCATTTATAACACCAAACAACACCAATTTCATATTATAAAATCCACTAAATCAATTTGTAAAATAATTTGAAGCAAACCCCAACCAAACTTCCCGCCACAAACTCCCCAGCAATAACTTAAATCGGTCTGTCAATGTCAAATTCTTTTAAAATTTTCATGGTGTTTGTTGTTGGAATCAGAGATATGGGATATTTATTGAGAACTTTTAACGCCATCTATTAAGAATTTTTTATAATCTCTATTTATTTTTACTGGAAAACGCCTCATTCAAATGAAATATACACTCTCCTTGCCTTTTTTCGGCAAACTGATTTATTAAATCATTTATAGCTGATGATGACTTTAGTTTTTCTAAAGTTTCTGCCTCTATGGACAATAGTGACAGGTCTGACAGGCGTTCATGTCCCATCGAAGTTCTTAGGTCATTTTTAACCAGCTTTAATTTTGAAAAAAATTTTGCTTACGCTCGTCGCTCGGGGGCCCCGTATAATTGATACTGCAGATACGGCGGTAGCTACGCCCCTGCTAAAAAGCGAAAATCCTGTATTCAATGTATGTAGGTACGTAATGTATGTAGTGTATTTCATGATGTCACTAACATCTCGCCCGCTTGTCATACAAACGATGCTGAGTACTTAGGCTGACAGTATCCATGAAAAATCAGAGATGGCGCTTGTTTGTTCGTAAAAAATGAACGCTTATACCACCATCTTTCCGAACTTAAGCGGCACCACTACGAAACTACCTTCTTTCGAACTAGTAGCTCCATCTAGTTACAACATTTAAACTAACAATCGAATTACGCTTCAAATTATGAAGATTGTAAGTTCTCTTGCATTTGTTTATTTGTTTTTAATCGTGCTTTTTAAAAATGGGTTTGGATAAATTCTAAGTAATATACGCAAGTTATAAAAAAAGGTATGTCAATTCAAAAAATAATTGCCACCTAAGCAATCCGAGTGTACAGGGCGATAAATTTGCGATGTGAGGCCTTTTATCACTAGGTACTTGTTACGTAGGGCTCTATAAGAGTAAGTATTCAAAAACAATTGAAACAATATAAACTGTAAGTACTTAGGTGTATATGAAATTTATTTCGTTCTATCACAAAGTGTTTGAATTGCCAACGCTCTACGAAGCCAATTTCACAGTCGCATCTGTGCCTTAGAGCAGGCTCGCTACAAAGACAACTGACGAAGAAGAAGAATAAGTTTAAACAACTAACGAGTTCTTGTTACTTGGCTGTACTGAATCGGAATAATCAAATTGCATATTGAGAAAGGATTTGTTGAATAATCTCCGGTTTAAAATCTTGGAAGTTCAATGACAAATTCAAAGCGTTTTTCAAATTTTTTTGTGACCTCCAGCATTCATTATGGAATCTTAGATAAAATCTTAGACAAAAGTAAGAAAAAAAATCTGGTCAAGATAAATTAAACAAGAAATTTCGTTATCTGTGCTTATCGCTTAATGATCCCATTTAATATTCTATGAAGTTCTATCTAATAATATTATCTTGTAATAATTTTTCAAAACAAAAACAGACTGCAATGCAAGTCCCAGTAACAGAAAAGCTAAATATGTAAGAAACCAAAATAACAGGCAAAAAATATTTATTTAAGTACTTATTTAAATTTTTTTGCAAATAAAAAGTGTAAATGTATGGCGTTCTCTGCCAGTCAACCATTGGACCAAGTAGAAATTAATTTGTGTGATAAAAGAAACGCCAGTAAATCTCAATTTAGTGAGGTTCGACTGTCGTCAATCGTTCCGGTCGGAAAATATCCGTCTCAAAAGACACGGAAAAGGCGTCACCGGAATCCGATGAGTCAGTATCGACTCCACTCTAATAAAGCCGGAACGCTTCGCAGGCATTTTTACAGCTACTTAGAAGCCAATGGGCTCTTTCTAGTTCCTGTGGATATCTGTGGAACTTTATTTGGTCGCATAATCTTATTACTTTGGCTCTTTAGTGTTTAAGATAGGAAAGAGATATATTGTGTTTAAATTAACGCATTGATATAACTGGTTCGTCGACGGATGCAGACGTAGGTCTGTATGAGTATAAGAAAGTATATATTTTAGGCTCTGCAGCATTGGCCGGTAAATTTACTTCTGCTTACCATGGACCACAGATCTGCACGCGATCTGTAGATAGATGTAGATCTGGCACCTACGTGCTAAAATGACTTTGTCAGTTTACAGAGATATTAATGTATCTATGCCTAATACAATATATCACAATATACCATATAAAGTTTGCGAACGAGTGCCAGATCTGCACGCGATCTGTAGATAGATGTAGATCTGGCACCTACGTGCTAAAATGACTTTGTCAGTTTACAGAGATATTAATGTATCTATGCCTAATACAATATATCACAATATACCATATAAAGTTTGCGAACGAGTGCCAAATCCAATTTACAAAAATAAATAATACGGAGTAGTCTTATAAGACGGAGTCGAGCTGACCAGTCCCTACTAGCGGTACCTTTTCACGAGTTGACGCGTGGATCAGCTATTGCTGAACTTAACCATATTAAGGGAATCCAGCGACCTGACCCACGACGCCATCACCAGTCTGGACATTTTAGTGAGCATGCCACGCTCGGGCTCACAAAACTTACTTAGAGGGATAACTAGGCTAGCTTATTTGAAAGTGGATACCTCACTTTTTTAATTAGAAGAAACGTCAGTCGTTAACACAGGTTTTATAAGTCGTTATGAGTTGGCATGTTTGCTTTTTGGTAACATCTCCTACTATATGTAATAAATATAATGGTTTCGTAAGGCGCGAGACCGAGGTGGTTGGCATGCATTGAGCTGCATTGAGGCTACCAATGATGATGATGAAATTATTATTACTCTGCTATTGTCAGCTCACTGTCCCTGGCTCTGCCTGCGTTGTAAAATAATAAGACATGCACAGTATGTGTAATAACATAACAATTCAAATACCTTCACACAACCATTCACAGGTGCGATACCATAAGAACAGCATACCTCGGATTACGCTTGACATTTTACAGTGATATGGGTGTGGAAAAGGAATTATACAATATGATTAAGTATATAAATTACTTAATAAAATATAGAAATATGAGACAGTACAAGCAGCTGGTGTTTTTAATTCTAATTAGGTACAATGCTTCATAAACCATTTAAAAATCTAGATTGTGTTTTCAAAGCACTCTTTTCGAAACTCATCTGATAAATCATTTAGGCTGATTATTATCGGGTCTTTTTAGTCTCCACTGCAAGAGCACGACACTCTCTGTACTACCAGAGCCATATATTAGCCAGAGAAGTCAGAGGATTTGGACCAGCACTCCACGCTGGCCAGACGTGTTGGAGAGGTCTCATGTTAATAAACACGGTTATAAGCTTTGTTTAGCTTGTGTTTCCAAAGTCGCCTTCTACGACATCCACGGGAAGACTTAGGGTGGTCCTATTCTAATCTGCCGGGAATCACACGGCTAACCCACACGGCTTTAGGCTGATTGCTCATTTATAATATAGATTTTTTCTTTCCTCGGAAAGCCGTTCCATATAACTGGCTTCGCTAACTACATATTATAGAGTTTTCTTTAATATTCTACCAAAAGCTGTCAATATTTACAATCTGCTGTAAAACTAGTATAGTTGGGGTTCCACCATTTTCTGAAGTTCTTCACTGTCCTATTCTGCATGGGTCTGTTCATCTCTTCGCATAGTGTACACACGTCGCCGATGTCGTCGGTCAGCTTGTACACGTAGTGGTTGTGCCATCTAAAATAATGTTTTGCAAATGGTGACTAACACGTTTTTGAAGCAAAGTAGGTACTCTAGCAGAGCCCAGTGGATTACCTCACTAAAGGGTTCTTGAATAGCGACATGGTACCGGCTTGACTAGGGCAGTGGGTTCCAACGTCATATAAACTATTGTAAGGCATGTAAATAGCAAACTTGTACACTAAATACATATTAGTACCAACTGCTCACATAGCTCACAAATTACTAGTAGAATTAGAAGTAAGAGTAGAAGTAAAAATTAAATTTTAATATTAACTTACCTTATTTGATGCTATATTACCTACCTTTTACAGGTTCGCTTGTAATTTGTGTGCTGCCATCTATGTGAACAGTTGGTAATAATGGGTGTTTAGTCTACGAATTTGCTATTTACGTGCCTTCCAGTAGTTTGCTTGACGTTCGGTACCTGTTACGTTAGTAATTATATTATCTTTGACTAAGGTAGTAAGTAACCTAATAGTTGCAATAATATAAATGAATGAAGTCTTCTTCTTCGTCTAAGCGCGTTCCCGGTTGCATCCTCAGCTGTGCTGTTTCGGAGCCCGGTGTGCGCTTTCCCGCACTCTTTTCCAAATATAATATGCATGTCAATGGTTCCCCAAGGATGCCAAAGACCTCGCAAAATGGAGAAGAAATAGCCGGAACAGTTTAAATGATTTGGCTATAGTTTTACGACCGGCCGCCTGCCTGACGTCAACCCTCCTTGGGAATGCAATTGTAGCATGAGATGTTTGTGCTTAGTCATTTAGTCGCCTCTTACGACATCCACAGGAAGAGATGGAGTAGTCCTATTCTAACCCGGAACCACACGGGTAATATAAAATAAAGAAATGAAGTATCATTTATTTATATTATTGCAAAATATAATTAAGTAACTGTAAGTCCATTTGGTTTTTTTTTTCATGCTTGCGTCATCTTGAGATTAAGAGATTACTGCTTTTAAAATAAAACCTTTTCTCTTTTGGAAAGGGTGGTTTTCCCCTTATTATATCAAGGTTTTATTTTAAGTAGGTATATGTAAAGTATTGGAAAGGAAAAAAGATCCTTAGGAACTGACTTACTGTAACTTATTTCATGCTACCTGAAATAATCTTCGTATATTTTGCGATTTTGTATGGCTGCCGACACGAGCGCCGCCACTTCCTCTGGCTCTTCGTCGTATGCGTTTATATACGACCCGGGCGGTAGGAATCTATAAAAAGCAATATTTTTCATAAGTTTTTGTATAAAAACTCTTTAAAGGTAAAGGCACCGTCATTGCAAGATGGAAATACAAAAATTATAAGTAAGTACATTTATACATGCTATGCTATGCCATTTGCCGTGTAGTTCTCGGCAGAGTAGAATAGAACTACTCCAAGTTTTCCCGTGGATGTCGTAGAAGACGACTTAGGAAACACAAGCTTAACAAAGAGCACAGTGCCAAATTAAAGAAACAATAAATATTGTGTTTACTATTCGTTACTATTATTTCAGGGAATTCCAACAAATAAACAGATACAGATACTTTATCACGTCTTTATCCCTAACGGGGTAGACAGAGTCTAGGACCAAAGGCCACGCTTACCATGATGGCGGACGTAAAGAAAAACGGAATCAAAATTGATTCCGTTGGGTTGCTAGCCGCATCGATTATTAAAATCATTCAATTTCTCGCCCATTTCCTCCTCCTCGATCGGCTTTAACAATCTGCGTGGGAAGAGAAGCAGCTGGAACATTCTAGGTTTTGGCTTTTCTTTCAGACCACCATGGAAGAATAATAAACAAATATAAATTCACCGTAAAAGTAAGTATTGCGAGAAATATAAACGGATTTTCGTTCAAATCTCTTTCGTAAAAAATATATCTACTTAAAATTGTCATCAAGTATTTGCCGGATTTTTAGGACACCTTTTCAGTGAAGTTTACTGTTTGAACAGAATCAGTGGAAAAAACGAAAACAACACTTGCCTGGAATAATTTGCTCCACCGTACACAATAGGCACTGAGTAGTGTGACAACGCATGTAACAGCTTCTCCGTCACGTAGTCCTCGCACAGCGAATTCTCAAACGCTAAATAAAAATAGTACTCCTTCTCCACCACATCTAGGCAATCTTCCATCCTGTTTTTGGGACAAGTCTTCTTCCCACACCATCCAAAAACGTCGATAGAAATATTATATTTCAAAAACTCTAACTCCAAATGGCTATACAAAACGCGTCTTTTACTTTCAGTATTGCAATTAGAAACAAACCAAGCCGCTGCTTTACTTTTCTTCTCCAATTTTTTCTTCACTTCTGCAGGAGTTGGATCCATAGGATGATGCCATTGCATATCAGTTTTTGGACCGACGACTGTGTGATTTTTATCATAGATAGTCATGTAAGACCACTTTATATCCGAATCTAGTTTGTAAGTCCATGTTAGGTTATAAAAATTGTCAAATATTTTGTTGCAAATAGGATTATTTTGAGCGGACTCCGAAGCTACAAATATGTACATTTGGCGGGGACTTCTAAACGGTGGATAGTCATTCCATGTATTTTCTACGTCAAATAGTATAGCATCGTAGTACTGCAAGTCGAATAGCAGTCTTCTGTCATTAGTTATGTAACAATTGATATACTCACACTTTGCCGTAATAAACTCATCTTGTCCAGATGCTAAAACTGACGATTTATTAGCAAAAGCTTGACTGTATTTCAAGATATACTTGAAATCGGTTGGTAACCTTTTTGGAATATCTAAATGTATAGAAACATTTTTATTCTTCTTTATTTCTCTTTGCATCTTTTTAGTCATCACCCAAGGTGTTAGCATGTATTCTATTTCAAGTAGTTCTTCATAGGTTTTTGACATTAGTAATGATTTTATGTATTGAGTGATGAGTGTTATATAGGCACACAATAATAACGCTTTGACTGCTTTGGACATGTTTTTGGTCTACAGCTTCTTTGTGAATACGTAACTGATGGTCGGAGAGTAGGTTTGTAAGGTGAGATGTTATGTTTACTAAATCATTTTCTTGGTACAATGCGGCATGACGTGGGATGACGCAAAAAGGTAGTTGTCATATGTAATGGATTGTTCTTGGAAGAAAACCATTACTGAAAATGTCTACTTTCTACTACAACTTAAAATCAATCGTTAACAGTTTAAATGTTTAAATCTTATCAATAATAAAAAAAAACCGATAAACTACTGAAAATGTATCTATTGGAATCGGTCTCTATTGGTATGAGTCTTTAATTTCTAAAGTGGCTCTCTACGGGGCTGATAAAATATAATGTGACAATAAAACCATCGACACGTAAAGAAAAAAAGAATAGAGATGTGTACAAAAAAAATATTTTTGGCTTATTAGTAAGATTAACCGATTTCAAAATATTGTATATGTATTTTTCTTTTCTCTGATTAGCAAATAAAGACGAAGATAAATCGCATTTAAATTTCGCATAACGACACGATCTAGTACAATTTTTACCAGACGGTGACGTTAATCACCCTCACTCTGAAACATCGATGGTCTGTATCTTTGTGAATTTTTACTGCTTTGATATAACGAAAAGTAAGGGTCCATTATTATTGGATAATCTAACTGAAGGACAAAATAAAATAACGTTTTTCGGACCCAGTCCACATCCTTATTCTAAAGTAATAGTAACTTTAATAAGTCTTCGTGAAAAGTTCGATATACATGGTTTCTTAGCGGTGAAGGAAAACGTAATTAGGTTCAGACAGCGTAAAGGAAATCACAGGAGCTACCACGATTATTCATGTACAGCATTATACACGTTAAATTTCTTTGTTCGTCCTTCACTGTATAGATAATGAAGAAATAGAACGGCTTGATCTTTAAAAGGTGAGACTTCGGACAGTTTATGGCTAGCTATAAAGCTTCTCGAGGGGTTTGCGTAAACAAAGTATCAGGCAATCAAACGATAGTCATCATCATCCGAGCGTATTCCCGGTTTCATCCTCAGCGGTTACGCGTCAGAGCCCTTCCGCCACCTAACCTAGGTGACTTCACGAGGTTACTGGTTTTTTCTTACACAGCGACTGTCGTCTAACCTCCGCAACCCAAAGAGTAGACCAGAACCAATCCTAGGATACCGTCTGACCTGCGCAACCCAAAGAGTAGACCACACAGACCAAGGAGTAGACCAGAACGCTAGATGGTGTTCACAGCGTTACGTGTCTTCCGAAGCAAGGAAGCATCTTTCTTTTCAGATAATCAGATGATACAAGCCTGCAAAATCCTAACCAGACTGGAAACAACTTTTCACAAAGTATGCTTCCCAGTGGGATTTGAACCTGCAACCTCCGGATTACAAGGCAAACGCCTTGACCCCAGTGGTCAGGGCCACGGAGGCAGCAATTTCGCAAACGAATAATAGTATGTTATCCATACGTTTTTCTGTAACATAATAAACTTTGTTATATTGAGCGAGTGACGTACTGAATCCCCCTGTACATTCGGCGCACCCTGGGCAATCTGCAAGGACAGTTAGGCGGTAACGCAGATTGGCTGATCCTTTCACTACGAAATGGTTCAAAATTTCGACTCGACAAGAAGAAGAAGTTATATTTTAAGCTTTACCGAATTTTCTCTCTTTTCTTCTTTTTGAAGCAAATAAATATAAAAAAAGAGCTAAAGAAGTGTGCGTGTACAACTAACCGTATTTAAAACAATGGCTCATTAACAATAAAGTAGCTGTAGAAAATAGCCAGTGCCATTAAACAGGATTTATATTAAAACTGCAAGCGAGAACGTTTGCGTTAACATTCACGTATGCAAATAAGCTTAAAAACGCAGGACACACGAGAAAATATGTCGGCAATTATACTAAACAGAAAATTAAATATGAAAATCTCTTTGTGTGCACGAGCGCGTGCTTCTCGACCGACGGCCGGTATGCAAATGACAACAAATAGACGAGTGGCGCCCCCACTCGCGGTAGCGGGAATTAATATTAGTTTTCAAGTGGGTAGGTGCTTTATTAAATGGATACGTTACGTGAAGCAGGTTTTATTTAGATACTGCTTTGTTTTACTAAGATGGTTGTTAAGCTAAATTATATTGCAGTTTCGAGTACTTACTTACTTGTTAAAACGACGACCTCCGTGGCGAAGTGGTTAACACACTAGTCTGCCACTCCAAAGGGTCTAGGTTCAATCCCCTGCCAGGACAAGTACAAAAATGACCCTTTTTCAAAATGTTTTGGGCCTTGGGTATAATTATTTATTAATATGTATTAATAATAAAATATAGTATCGTTGAGTTAGTATCCCATAACACAAGTTTAAACTTACTTTGAGGCTAGCTCAATCAGTGTTATTTTTCCCTATATATTTATTTATTTTATTATTTAAAATGCCTCATCATCATCATCATCATCAGGTCTTTTTTAGTCTCCACTGCAGGAGCACGACCCTCTCGGTACTGCCAGAGCCATATATTAGCGAGAGCAGTCAAAGGATTTGGCCTACACTCTCCACGCTGGCCAAACGGGTTGGAGAGGTCTCATTGATGTTTATAAGCTTTGTTTAAGCTTGAAATATCTAATAGGCGTCTTTGCCGGGAACAACACGGCAAAGACGCCTATTAGAAAGTAACTTAGTAAGTAGGAAACGAAATTCATCACCATTGGCCACACAGTAGAACTTTTAAATAAAGCTCCACGTATAGACGGCCCAAAAGTTTTTATTAGCGTCTAAAGTAAACGGCGGCGCGAGTATCTTTTAAAATCGAAAACGCGAGATTTGGAACTTTTTTGCTCCAAAGCTAGTGTTGTACAAGACTGCGGTCTCTCTTAGTACTGCAGTATCTCGATGAGGCAAATAAAACTTCTTTAATGCACCAATTATACATACATGCTATCACGCATGCTGTTTCCCACCAGGGGTAGGCAGAGACTATGGACCTCCACTTGCTACGATCCTGACAGACCTCTTTCGCTTCATCTACACTCATCAACCTCTTCAAACATGCTCTTCGGTTACGGTTACTTACTCACCCATTATAAGAAGAACATAAACCTACAAGTATACTAAATATAAGTAGGTACAAAGGTGGGCATATCACTAAAGCGATTTCTTCCAGCCAACCTTTGGGTAAATGGTGATTTGAGTAAATGTTGGGGGTTGGCGCAGTACCTATAAGTAATTAATATCATACACACAAATAAATAACTAATAAGATATAACATAAATAAAAGTACATTCGAAATAAGTACATAAATAAACAATTAATATAACATACAAAAGAGATAATTACGAAACAATGGTGGCGTGGTGGTTAACTCGCCAGTACAAGTTGATCGATTAGCTGATCCGAGTTTATATGGGAAGCCAAAAATTATTTTTCATATTTCGATATATGTTCCTTGGGAAAGGTTATTCAGTATCATGGACTGAAATCACCCTTAAAATAGTTTCAGTATATTTTGTTAGACGTTATATATCTGACATGTTGAAATGACAGTGCCCCACTGTCATTTCAACATGTCAGATATATAAGATGGCCGATGGGGCAGAAAGGTTCTTGAATGACGATTCAATGCGATTACGTACTGGCAAGTGAAGCGTAGGACACCTACCCATAAGGTGGTCAGACGATTTGACCAAGGTCGCTGGAAAGCGCTAGACGCAGGCCGCTATAGATCAGTCCAGCAGTGCACGTTATGCGGCTGAAATGATAATGATGATGATATCTTACATATGTTTTTCAGATCATTTTTCTACTAAAAGGACTCCAACAAGACTCGAAATTAAAACTGCTAAAATAAATAATAAAAACAAAACGTCTCAGATGTTCGACAGCACTACAAAAAGCTGGTGAATATTAGCAAAAAGTCATTAAAAGTAAGGGTGCTGTTCATCATTGCGGCAAAGTCAAAGTCTTGGTATTACGAGACCCTAACTTATAAAAGTTCATTCATTTAACGCTTCCACGCTCCCGACCGACGACAGAATTTGAAATTTTGCTTCGCATACTATGAGTGGTCGCTTTTCATGTTATCTGTTTTTATTAACCGACTTTGGGGAAGCATTCAAAACTCTAGAAACATAGATGTCAATAGCAAACTTTTATAAAACCTTGTAGAATAGGCCATTCTGTAATTGGGTAAATGACTGGGTCTAAAATAAGTTATTTGATACTGTTTAGAGAGTAAAACATATCATCATATCCATTTTCAATATGCTTTTCGATTGTTCCTGCAGTGCAGTATGTTGCTGCTTTTTCTGCACTTGCGCTTAGGAAGCGGCACTAAACTTAGCTGTTAGTACTCGTAGGTAAATGATCAGACGTCAACAAATTTTATGAAATCGAAAGATACAATTGACGATACAAACATCCAAAGACAAATAAATAATTTGACTTTGATTTATTGATGCAAAAAAACTGATACTATTTGACATGAAAAAATGATGACGTTTCGGTTCTGATTTTCATACAAATTCGATAGAAAATGTTTGTTTTGACGTTTAGAAAAAAGTGTCTGATTTTACTTTTTATCATCTAGCAGACTCATAGATCCATGGTATTATAAAACTACGGTATTCCCCTCCCTTGACAGCTGGGTCGCGTGATTGGCTCAATAATACGTCATCAGTTGGAAGTGTTGCCATTATGTATGATTGAATTACCCGAGCAAAATGCATTTTTTAACTTAACAAACTAATTATTTAATATATAAATTTATTAATCTATAAATGTATATATTTCAATAATTGTTTGGTTAACTAGTTACCTGTAGAAAGTAGTGTAGATGTCTTTTCACGCAAAATCCTTAAATAACATCAGAAGCAAAACATACAACAAAAATAAATAACTGACAAACTAATAAAATTAAGTGATACTGATACTCTTAGCTGATACTATATTATAGGAATTTCGAGGAACGGAATAGGATATCGCTTTTAGAATTGCCAAATCCCGAACAACATTTGCGCAGTTGCGCTCTATACGGATGTCGCGGAAGTTAACCCGATATTCGGGTCCAACGTAAAATCAGTGGCTATATAGCCACTGCGGCTATATAGGCTGCGAAACTTGGAAAGTCACAAGGAACTCAGCTAGCTCCAGGTTTTTGTGAACCGTGGTCTATGCCAGATTTTCGGCATTCGCTGGCTCGACAACTACGACAACTATTTATGTCACGAAATCTTAATCGACGAACAGATATAACGCTGCAAATGGACTTGGATTGGCCACACTTTCCAAAGGGCCCTGATCACATACCTAAAAAGACTATGGATTGGAATCGCCAAGGCCGGTCCAAATAAATCTGGCGACGTATTGTGCTCGATGAAATTAAGAAAATTGGCGAGACCTGGAGTGAAGTTAAGCGCGTAGCTCAAGACAGATCGAGTTGGTCGAATATAAGGCCATACGTCAGTTATATTGTGAAACTCCTATTTAGACAATATTACCGTCTAAACCAACTGTGCCGAAGTTGAGCGATCGAAGTTCCGCACCTAATATATTACTTGACCCGAAAATCATGACGTTAGTTCGGCATAGTGTGTTGCTCATGCCGAAGTTTAGTCACGCAATTTCGATATATGTATGCATTTATGATACACATGCTCATGAAACGCCTATCATTAATAAATTTATTTCTGTTTTTTCTAAATACTGACTGGTAGAGAAGGCATTAAATACCATTGTGGTCAACAAAGATTTAATAAATGAATAAATATAGACGTTTAAAACCTAGGGCTAAATTAAGAGACTAAGATTTAAAAAGAGCTATTTAAGAACCACATAATCCCTCGTATTATCGAATCCCAAACTCTTTAATCCGTAAAAGTTCAGTTTCCGCGCCATCGGCTGCTTTTATCCTATTAGTGATAATTAAATCGGACCGGGTTCCTATTCACGGGTTAAATTTCATTCTCGCGTTACTCCAAACTTCGGAACATTTTCATCCAACCCCAGTATTGTTTTAATTTTATGCGTAACTTTGAGAATCACCTTTGCCCGCAGTGATGAGAATAAGCGGCCTTAGATTCGGTGGGATTTTAATTTTTAATTGGAGTTACGTTTGTTTTAATTAAGGTTTGGGAGATTATTATACCTAATCACTTTTATACGCTTTTGATTGTAATCTACGTAACCTAATAATGTATTTGTAAGATGTAAGTATGTAATCAGTTGGACGTATAACACGAAAAAGATAATATTTTTTAAAGACAATTTTTTTAGCTTTTAAAGCCCCACAGTCTAGCAATTCTAGCGAGCCGATACCCGAGTCAATATTATCATCATCATCCGAGCGTATTCCCGGTTGCATCGTCAGCGGTTACGCTTTAGAGCCCGGGTTCCGCTACCTAACCTAGGTGATTCGACGAGGTTACTGGTACCCGAGTCAATATGTTATTTAATATATTATACTCGTATATTCCTAATATGTTGGTCTCGGAGAAAAGAAAAAACGTAAAATGTACTAGCTGCTTCTCTCCCCGCGCAGATCGCAAAAGCCGATCGAGGGAATGGGCGAGATCTGAATCATTGCGGCTACCCATCACTGTTTTCATTTCTTTTTTCCATCCTTACGCCCATCATCAATCACGCTAAATGTGGCCCTAGGGTCTTTCGACCCTAGGTTCTGTCTACCCCGTAAGGGATAGAAACGTGATAATGTATCTGTATCGTATATTGCGAATAGAAAACCGTTTGAAATAAACTCTCTTTGCAATGAATTTTCATTGAAATACAATTCAATTTCTAACATTCCCCAGTAATATTGCAGCAGTTGCCGCCTCTTCAGATATTGAATATAAAATTATCACCTCCGTCAGCGGATCTAACTTGATTTTAATAAAAGAGAAAAAATAAAAGTGTCTGAAGTCTTCGCGGAGCTGGTTCTCGTTAGCGAATCTGTTTTGATTGAAACTTCGATAAATTTAATTTGATGATATTAGTGGGTAATTTTAATTTGGTCAAAACAAACATTTTCTATGAGATTTGTATGAAATGAATTTCTTGGAGTCAAATAGCGCTCTTATCATCCGTTTTTCTGCATTAATAAATCAAAAATCACGTTCAAAGTGGATGTGATCCATTGATCACATGTCATTACAAGTGACATTATTTTGTGACGTTTTATTCTCTTAACAGTAGCAAATAATTTACTCTTGACCCAGGAAACTACCCAATTGGTATATGTTTAAGACCATATATGTAAAAGTCTGCGTTTGTTACTGTTTTATTGTCTTTCTTTTTGGGAATGTGCTAGTTGCCTGAAGGCATTTGGGTTTTAATGTTTACCTGTACATGTACAAGAAGCAGCTAAATAGCTAGGTCCTAGGAGTTCATTGCTAAGGCGCAACTGAGTTATGCTACAAAAAATCTGGCATGGCCTTCGCACAGTTCTCTTTTAAAAAAATTGTACTCTCACTAATGTCATATATTTGGGCACATTTGGTACGTATACTAAATTTACAAATTGGCATTATATTCAATTTCACTAATGACATCATTCTTAATTTATAATTATGACATGACAATGTATTTTCAGTCCACATTTCTAATTTAATATCACTGTAAGTTGACGTATTTGGAGAAAATGCTGCAGTGGAGTTTGCTGCCGCTTCTTCTGCACTTGCGCTTAGGAAACAGCACTAAACTTAGCTGTAAATAAATGATCTGACGTCAGCTTTTATGAAATCGAAAGAAAAATTTACCATTTTTTTATCGTACAAGTGATACAAACATAAATGTTAAATTAGTGATAAATGATTTTAACTTTTCTTAGTTTTACCCTTCCGGGTTACCATTAAGAGAAACTAGACAACTAAATCTTGGTTTCAATTAGGAAATGTAAGAACTTAACTAATTGTGGAACTGGCAAGTGTTGCTCAAACTATTTGGCGTTAGCCCAAAAAATTAATTGGAGACAAGCGTTAACGGCTCTCAGTGCTCCAGTGGTGGTAATTAGTGCAATCACGAGGAATCACGTTTAGTCGAGTGCTCGGTCGAGTGCCGAGGCCGTACTAGTGGCGCGAGGATTGAGCATTTCGAACACAAAAAGAACAATGGAAAAAAAATTACTTGGATAATGTTCCTAGACTTTTTTTTCGTAAAATAGAACAGTTTTTTCGAAACGTGAGTGAAACGTTAGCCGAAAAATAACATATTCTATAAATGCAAGACTGTTTAAAGCAACAATAAAAGTTTTTTGGATATTTCGGACCCAGAGAAATACGTCAGAATAGTGAAAGCGAAACTGGACCTTATAAAGACATAAAATCGAGTTGTGGGGCGAGTTTCGTATATTGGCAAGTTCCAAAAGTACCTTCAAACCAAATATTTATTTTTGATAGAACTTAGATACTAGTTAACAAACGCACAAATAATAATTAATTATAATTTAATTCCGACACGCGTGACACTTATTTTTATAACCGACCGCACTGGGCTGATGCTTCGAACCGAATGTGGATCCGCTACTGATCAGCTCCTATCAAACCCCCACTTGTCGGTAAACACGTTTTCACCGACAAATGGGGTTGTGATCGTTAACGAATTCAAATCAAACAGGCAACTGTACTAATTTCAGTGAGTACATTTAGTTATTGTGGTATATTTATATTACGTATTTATATATTATAATATTTATAATATGTAAATATGTATATGTTTTATGAGAAAATATTTATATTGCTTACACGTAACACTATAATAGTTGCACTGTGTGTGTGTAAGTCCGAGACTTTATTCAATGATATTTCGTTATGTTATTTCCCACTACACCTCTCCGTGGCCCCGCTCTGCGCTTATTTGTATGAATTTTAATACTAGTTTTAAATGCCTGTCCACTGAAGCGGAGCATATATTTTAAGCAATTCGATTGGTTAAATTTGGCACTCCGCTTCTCCTATCTTATCTCTGATTTAGTAGATAAGCAGCCTTTGTCTGCGTTTTATAATAAAACTATTGAAATCTAACATCTAGTCGTATAGTGTCACAATGAAGAACCACATTTAGACGAAAGCTTGTATTTACAGATAATGAGATGGTAAGGTCAATGCCCCTCCTCGTACTGACCTATGAGAAGCTTCCTTGAGGAACTACATTTCCAGCCCGCACAGTTATCCTGTACCCACAGGGCTTACTCTCCAGGTGAAGTAGAATGGTGGTGACCCGTAATTCAGGGTCTTTGGAAACCAAGCATAGGCACCACTTCTCCACATCGTTTTATTGTATACTAGCTGTGCCCGCGACTTCGTTCGCGTCGTTGTCGGAATGTTATATAGCCTAAAGCCTTCCTCTATAAATGGACTACCCAACAAAAAAATAATTTTTCAAATCGGACCATTGGTTCCTGAGATTAGCGCGTTTAAACAAACAAATAAACAAACAAACAAACAAACTCTTCCGCTTTATAATATTAGTATAGATAGTATAGATGAAGTATTCTTAACCAACAACATATTTATTTGAATAAAGATTAATATTATTATGTTGATACAACTTAAACAAATTATTTCGACCAAATTAGGTACCATAAAAACGGTTTTTGTGAGTTAATCTTAAAAGATAGACATATACTATCGCGCACTGTTTTTTAGATCATTAAAAGAGCTATTATTCTTTAATACATATTTTTTGTGTATCTTGAACCGTTTTCACGGCGCACGCAACGTAAGGCTTCAAAGATGAAATAATTTCTCCCGTTTTTTACACATTTACCACTATATCTTTGTTCCTATTGGTCGTAGCGTGAT
Organism: Acrobasis repandana; assembly: GCA_963576875.1. Lineage (NCBI taxonomy): Eukaryota > Metazoa > Arthropoda > Insecta > Lepidoptera > Pyralidae > Acrobasis > Acrobasis repandana. The sequence continues at coordinate 6,220,306 of OY756233.1, read as the reverse complement.
GTTATATAGCCTATAGCCTTCCTCGATAACTGGACTATCCAACACAAAAAGAATTATTCAATTCGAACCAGTAGTTTCGGAGATTAGCGCGTTCAAACAAACAAACAAACAAACTCTTCAGCTTTATAATATTAGTATAGATGTATAAATGTATTTATACTAGTGTTTAGTTCGTATAAATACCTACCTTTCAAGTTAAGGGACTCCCCACACTGATCGACGCGGAATCGGCTTTAGCCGGTCAGAAAAACCTTTATGTCAATGGAATAAGGGCGTCGCTACTTCCATTCGCATCGGCTCGGCGCGGACGACGCGACGCGACTACAGCCGGCGGCGAAATGAGCAGTTTTCCGGTTATCTGATCGCATCCGTATGCCGCTGAAAGTAGCCGAACACTCACGTCAACGCGTCTACAGCAGTCGTTTGTAAGATTTCGTCGGTGTGCTGATCGGCGTCGAAGACGGCCGTACTAGTGATGTGCCGTTCCCGTTCCGTCCCGGGAATGTTCCCAAAAAATGGAAATGTCAGGGAAAGTAGTAATTTTATTTATCAGACATATTTTTATCACTGTAAATATATTTTACTAACGTAAATGCATCACTCGAGTTGTGCTCCGTGCGGCCGCTTGAGCCAGACTGACGACGTGACGACATACCGACCGTGCGGCTCTTTTATACGTCGTACACGTGGCGCCTCACGCCACACGACAAATACTTTATGTGTGTGAACAAAGTTTAGAAATCAAATATAGGATCTATAGTAGGAGCCAAATTCTGAATTCCACAAATTAAACTGAATGACTGGTTACTGTGCACTTAGCAGTTACGAGGGTGCTTTTGGTGTCACTCATGCACGCATGCAACTAAAGCCTGATTCACACTGGGTCACTCCACCGAAGCTAAACGGAGCTAAGCAATCTTTTAACAATCAATATGCTGGTATCCATCATCTTAAATGTGCGTTGAATCTAGATCTCCTGTTTAAAAAGAATAATTTTCTGATATTAGTTAAAGTTGCTATAACTCAATTCATATTTCAATACGATTTTTTATTTTTAAATACGTAATAGGTATCTAGCTAGGTAGGGAGTTTAAATTGAAAATACTCGTTTATTATGCAATAAAAGTTATTTTAGCTTAGCTTTAGTTGTTGTAAGGTTAAAGTCCCATTAGTAGCTTTCCGCGCAGATCGTAAAAGCCGATAATAATAATAAATAATAAATAAATCTTTATTTGCCAAAAACGTTTAACAACGATCAAGGGAATAAGTGAAAGAGTGAATCATATTAATAGGCTATGCGGCTAGCAAACCCACAATTATTTTCATTCCTTTTTCCACCTTCCCGCCCACCATGACGCTTAGAGTATGGCCTTTAGATCTCGCGTCTCCTCTGTCTGTTTAGAGCTGCAAAATCTAAAATTCTCTGTCTGCCCCGTTAAGGATAAAAAGAGAATAAAGACGTGATAATGTATCTGTTAGCTGTATGGTTCCCGGCATAGTAGAATAGGACCAATCCAAGTCTTCCCGTGGATGTCGTAGAAGGCGAACTAGGAAACACAAGCTAAACAAAGCTTTAAACATCAATGAGACCTCTCCAACTCGTCTGGCTAGCGTGAAGAGTGTAGGCCAAATCGTCCGGCTGCTCTGGCCAGGCATGGCTCTCGTAGTACAGAGAGGGTGGTGCTCCTGTAGTGGAGAATAAAAACACCTGATTCGATGATGATGATGAATGTATCTGTAGATATAGTGTGGTGTACCTATTTGTGGCCATTTTTTAACCCCCGACATAAAACCCGTCATATGTTTGACGTGTCTGTGTCATCGAAGCTCCTAAACATATAAACCGATTTCGATGCAGTTTTTGTAATCCTTGTCGGTCGAGGTGTTTTTTAGGTATGTTTGATGATAATCGGTTCAGCCATTCAAGATGTTGGGAGTGAACGCTTGAAAGTGACACTTGGGTTTTTTAAATTCTCTAGTAAATCTGGTAACAAGACTTGTTTCACCACTAGTTTAAACAATTCCATTTTAAATAAATTAAGAGCCCGTATGACCCTAATAGTACTTAGAGCGATCTTAAATATTATCAATAGTAACCAAATACTCACTCTGAAATAAAAAAACAGCAAAGTTCAGGACTAACTTTATACATTATTATGTTTTGAAAACACGATTGCTTAAAATTTTCTCGATAGAAAAACATTGTGAAGTTGCCTCCAAGCTAAAAGTATTCAAGAAATACAATAAATTAGCACTTGTAACTTTGGATTATAATTGTATTAAACATAAGGTAGTCATAATATGTCTTACTTTTTAAATAACTTCTAAATATTCTTTGTAAAACGGAAAAAACCTCAAAACCAAAACCAGCCTCATTGACCTACCGCGATCTTTTTAACGCGCATGGCTCGCTGTCTCGTTTCGGCTAGAGTAAATTTGTGTGCGTGGAAGCGGGAGAAAAACTTAGATTATCCACATCAGGCCGACCTAGATTATCCACATCAGGCCGACCCTTAAGGTTATTACTGAAAGATTGGACAAAATAAAAGTCAACAAAATGTTCAGATCATGTAACTCTACAACCCATTTCAAATAACTTATAAAACTATAACTATCTAATTCACACATATTTTCTATTATGGTAACATTTATTTTACAATATTTTATAAACATATAGTACTTATATACCTATAGTAGTAAATGAAAGTTGTTAAGGAGCTTTTAATCGACCTATTGTACTGCAATACTATTTAATTATACACAAATAGAACTATATAACGTTAAACTATATGTTGAAACATTTAATTCGTCCAGCAGATCTTTTCCAATTGAAAATCATTAAATTCAATCGGAATCATAGACCAATCACTCAGTAAATTTCATTATAACTAAGAAAAAATACATCTAACTAAAAACTAGAACTTAGTACATATATATTCTTTTATTTAAATTACAAGCTTGGTCTATCTACAGTTTCTACAGATAGTAATATATCTGTATATAAAAAAGGTTTAATGATAAAACGTATTATATTTTATAAAATTACCTTAACCATTATATAACCCCAATTGCAAAGTCAAACAAAACAAAAATAAACAAAACGATTTAGCACACATATCTGTGATTTAGCACTTAAGAATGTTACCCTAGACCCTAGACTTTTCCGTATAAACGTAGTCTGAGTGTACAAGTTTTCCATAGTGATGGTAAAAAAAATATTATACACTATATTCTTTTCCAAGTTCATAGTTTGACAATGAAAACCAGTTATACAGGGTGACTTTTTAAACACTGTCCAAATTTTTGAAGCAAGTTCATTCCATGATACTGAACTACAAAAAAAGTTTTTAAAAATCGATTAAAATTTTTCGTCCTCCCATACAAAATCCGTCTGTCTGAGCGCTGATTTGTATGGGAGGATGAAATTTTTTTATCGATTTTTAATGACTTTTTTATAGAAAGTAGTTCAGTATCATGGACTGAACTTGCTCCAAAAATTTGGACAGTGTTTAAAAAGTCAGCCTGTATGTAGGTATACCTATATGAAATTTCTTTAAAACTACAAAATTTACCGAAAACTGATATGTCATTTCAAAATAAATGCTAGACTACGTTTGTATGGAATGTTTGATTCTGTCTAGGGTAAGGGTAAGGTTACTTATAACTAAAATAATGACGACTAAGGCTTGACTCACACTGTCTTAGAGCGTCCGCAACGCTGCGGGTGCACGCGGCGTAGACAGAGACATGGCATTACGCGACGGATTCAGACAGAGATGGACTGAATACGTCGCGTGCGCCCGCTTAACCTTACTGAGGCCCTTAGCATCAATGTCTGATTTCATAAACATTCCTTTCTCATTATAAAACGGAGACTAACTTACTTCGTTTAAATTATTATCCGACCAAAACAAGAAGACCTCCCGCAATATGTCACCTTCTCTTCCGTCACTGTCAATTTCATTTGGTTGAATAATGGTTTAAGGCGAAGATATAGGCAAATGGCCTTGAAGTGTGAAATAAATTGTTAACTCGTAAATATGGTGATAATTTACATATTGCTCTACGTCATGCACTAGATAGCCCTTTAAATTATTTTATGAACTGCCGTTAAAACTATTATTGGTGATCCGTCTAGCTTTAAAACTTGCCGTGGCCACTTTTGGCGGAGGCAAGTTTTAAAGCTAGACGGACTAATGTAAATACTTTCAACGGTGGTTTATAAAATAATTTAAAGGGCTATCTAGTGCATGACGAAGAGTAATATGGAAGTTAACAATTTATTTTAAATGAGGGCGCCACTTCAAGGTTATTTGCCTATATTTTCACCTTAAGGCTGTGATCCCACTTAACGGCGCACTGTCGCGGAGCGTGGGGCGGCAGATTTTAACATTGTATGCAAGTAAATTATACTTGCATAAAATGTATAAATCTGTTTGTCTGTTTTTGTATAGAAAACACGCCTAGTACAACCCACTAAAAACGCGGCAGATTCCGCGTACCGCGGCGGGGCTCGTTGCCAGTGGGTGATTTGCCTTAACATTCTAAAGTTAGTTTGCGTTTTATAATTAGACGGTACTTGTTTGGTGATCCTGAAATGCATTACAAAACATGCAATGTTTTTTAATCATCATCATCATTTTAGCCGCATTACGTTCACTGTCGGACATAGGCCTCTCCCAAGGATTTCCAAAATAACCGTTCTAGAGCGGCCTTCATCGAGCACTTTCCAGCGACCTTGATCACTGATCAAGGTCGCTGATCACCTCGTCAGTTGGTGTCCTATCCTACGTTTTACTTGCCAGTGGGCGGTTGCCATTTTGTCCTCCTACGAATTTCCTCATTCCTTATTCGATTACGTTTACATAGAGAAACACAGATGTTAATGTTTTTTAAAAGAATTGTCGGAAATCAAAACATCAGCATCCAAAAATTAAAATCAGTGTGGGACCCGCCTAAGATTACGTTCCCAATAATAATTACTTACCAAAAATGCACACAACATACTTCAAGTAACAACCATTTTACCTATCTTTTAAACGTATACGACAAAATGTCTCTGAATGTATCAAACATACCCTTGAAGGTCTTCACTCTCCTTGGAGGGAACAGTAAATCCAAAATGCCTCTTTCTCTGTTAGGATTCCTAGTTGTCGTAACTTTTGTTTCTGGAGTTGTTACTATGACTTTTTCTGTTGTTGTTGTTGTTGTTGTTGTTGTTGTCGTTGTCGTTGATGTTGTTGTCGGTATTGATCTCCAACGAGGAAATAATATTGTAGTACTATCAGTAGTACTTTCTATTTCGGTAGTACTTTCAAATCCGTCTTTGCTTTTTTGTAACAATTTATAATTTGGAGTATATTTCGGGGGAGGTGGGTAACGTTGAACGTACTTTGGTGGTGGTGGTGGAGGCAATGTTCTCTTGGTGAATTCTACCAGTTGGGTGGGTATATGGAGGTTGAAATCATCATCTTTTATTTCTGGTGAGATGACTGTTTCTCCCCCAGAGAGACTGTTGGTGTATGAGAATATGTCTTGGAAGTTGACAGCGCTCTGCGAGTTGCTGTACCCATATAAGTGTATATCTTCTGACGAGTCTGCTTTCGTTTCCATCTGAAACAATATCTTAATTTAAATCTTTAAGAATTTATCCTAATTGAAAACAATGAGTTTTAGATATATTTTTTATATTTTATTTAAATTAATATCCGCTTTCGATAAGGAATGGAGGGAAACAGCCGAAGATAGAAGTAACTGGAAATAAAAGGAGAGGCTTTTGCCCAACTATGGGCAAAAGACTGAATGGCTAAAAAAAATATATTTAAATTACTATCATAGGGTGCGCTTCCCGCTTTTTCTTCTCCACTATAACATGCATGTCAATGGTCACCCAAGTATGCCAAAGACCTTGCGAAGTGAAGAAGAAATAGCCGGAACGGTTTAAACGATTTGGTTATAGTTTTACGACCGGCCTCCTTGGGAATGCAGATGTAGTAAGTATTATATAAGATTTTTGAGCTTAGTCTTTTATTTAGTCGCCTCTTATGACATCTACAGGCAAGGCCGGAAAAACATACGGCAAAAATTAAAAATTTCCTATTTACAATAATTTAGTAGTATTATTAGGTAACCTATCGGAAAAATTGGACAACATGATAAAATAAAAGTAACACTGGCAAAAAATCGTATTATAAATAAAAAATATTCTGAAAAGCTATTAATTTTTGATCAAAAACAAATTTATTGGATATTGATATAAAACAAGAATTTGTTAAAAGATATTGAATATACGGGATCATTTTTATTAATGATGTTAATGACTGATGAAATTTTCGCCACGAGTAAAATTTTGTTACTTTAAAATATTCTTCCGATATTGTAATGCTATTTAAATTAATAAAAAACAATCATGAAAACTTTAAGGTCAATAGAAAATTTTAAATAATCAACTACTTAAGAAATAGTTTAGTTTAGTTTAATACTCATAATTGTAGGTACTTAGTTTAATAATGATATTTATGAATAAAATAATTTAATTACAATACTTAATATCTTCTTTTCTTTGTATTCGACGTAATATAAAATTTAAATTAAAACTGGATAATTTTTGATGAACAATTATTTAAGAATATAATTATATAATTATATTGAAGGTATTATATAAGTTACTTACATGAATGAGTAGGGTCACAAACACAATTTTAAGAACCATTTTCAGCTGCATCTTCCTTGGCTCCCAAATCTGAACTAAACGTTGAATCGGCTCTTTGTCGATTGAAAATGAGTATGTGCATTTCTCAGAGGGTGTTTATAAAAATACAATAAACGGGTCATTGTTAATGGCGATTATACTTTTGAAAACAATGTCAGCTGTTTCAATTGTTTATTGCTGCGTGTGACTAATAGTTATTACTGTAGAGGTACTTCCTCTTGAATAATAATATGCTAATATAATTATAGTAATATGGTACTATAGTATCTACACAAAGTGCAATGGTTCGGACATTTATTTGCATTCGTTGATTGCATCCCCTTAGCCTAGACTTTCCCATATAAACGAAGTCTAGTTTTCATTTTGAAACGACATGTCAGATTTCGGCAGATTTTGTAATTTCAAAGAACTTGAAATAAATTATAAGGGTGTAGATGTTACTTGATGGTCAAATATCATATGATACACTATATTCTCTTTCAAGTCCATATTTTGACTGTGAAAACTTGTTATATGCCTAGATATACAATTTCTTTAAAATTGCAAAATTTTGCCGAAATCTGACGGTTAACAATAAAAGCTAGACTATTGAAGTGTGTATAGGAAAGTCTGATTCAGTCTAGGTTAAGGGGACTCTTAAACCTTTTAAAAACACACGGCTATTTCAATAAAGTGGTTTTGTGTCCCTTCAAAAAGTTTGTCTATTTCTTTGATCGTTCTGCAGTATAAACGGCTCGACTAATTTTTAAATATGAAATAATCAATCAGTCAATACGGATGTGGACTAAAAAAATATTGTTTGGTCATCAGGTAGATTTTATATTGTGTACGTATTTTTCCTTTTTTCAAATAAGCTAATAAATAAAAAGATACAACGCATTTGTTACGACCAAGTACGATTTTCACTTGACGGTGACTTCAATCACCCCCACTCCAAAACTTCGACGCGCTGTATCTTTGTAAATTTTCACTACTTTGATAAACCAAAAAATATGGGTGCATTATTTTTGGATAATCTAACTGGCGGACTAAATAAAATAAAACAGGGATGATGACTGGATTAGCAAAAGTATTATTCTAATTAGTCCGATAGTTAGATTATCCAAAAATAATGTACTCATATTTTTCAGTTTATCAAAAAAGTTAAAAATTCGCAAAGATACAGAGTATCAAAGTTCCAGAGTGGAGGCTTGTGACGTCACCGATGTGTAAAAATCGTATGAAAGCATGACGTCATGCGCAATTTAAATGCGCTGTTTCTTCGTTATTTATTGTTTCTCAGAGAAAAGAAAAAAAATGTGTGCAATATTTTTTAATAATCTAACCGATGGGCCAAAAAAATTTTTTCAGCCATCATGCGTATTTTTGGATCCAGTCCACATCGCTATAGTAAATGTTTCATAAATACAGAGTTCCCTATAATGACACCATTTTTTTAAATCCTTCCTTCCAGAGTACACTTCTCATGTTTGAACGTCAATATCATAGTAGATAGGTTCTCTTATCGCTAAAAGTATTCAGAGCAGCGTAGCTCAAGGGAGCGCGTCTAAAATCGTATTTGCCTCCAAATAAAAGGAAGCCGACAACCAAGCGCGGCATCCGTAGAATGTAGCTAGAGTGCATGTATTCACGGTTATATACGATACGAAATCAAGTCGTGATAGGCTCGAAATAAAAAAAATCCGACAACAGAACGCGGCATCCGTAGAACGTAGCTAGAGTGCGGGGGTTATGTTTACGATACGAAATAAAATCGTGATAAAAGGAAGTCGACTACCGAGCGCGGCATCCGTAGAACGTTGTGAATTTTCACATACGTACGACACGATACGGAGTCTAATTTAATTCGTTCTGAACTGTAAACTCCCAATGCTATATCTCGGTACCTCTTACAATGGTTCGGTTAATGTTTAAACTTATCAAAATTATTGGCTACATGTACACTCCTAGGTACCAATTTTTTGAAGTTCCGATCAAACATACTCCAGTTATCGTCGAACAAATACACTTACGTACATACATATATACAAAGGACAAATTTTTCAAGTAGACTACAGTGTTTCCAGAATTTATTTTGGTTATATGTACGAGTATATGTATATTTCCAAATAAAAGTTACATTATTTTATTTAGTTTATTATTTATTTCTTCAAACTGCTCCACAGTTTGAAGAAATAAATAATAAGATAACAATATTTTTTTTAAAATTAAATAAAATAATTTATATATATAGTTAGTTTTAAACCATAGTTTAAAAACCAATAAATAAAATAAATTTACAAATCGGTTCATTGCAACCACTGAACTGAAGCAAAATCTTTTGGTTAAGTACATCGCTATTTAAATTGTGTAAAAAGTAGGCACCCTGAAAATGTGAACTCTAATTTCTTTTATTGAATTTAGATTCACGTGACTAACACTGTTTTGTGGCAGCAACACTTCGATCAACATTAAAACCTAGATATCAGATCGGCACAAAATTCTTATTTTTTTAGTTCAGTTTTGGAGAAAAAAACTTTATAAGTACGTAGATTAATAAGGTTGACTTCTCAGTGAATGTTGTTTGATACTCAAGCGGCGAATTTTGCTTTGATTTTGTAGGTAACGCATTATGTAGTTGTATTGTTGATCGAAGTAGTACTTAACTGGAAAAATTCATAGATTTTGCGCCTTACACGACTATCGAGCACATTGGAAATGAATCTATGGAATTCGAAAAAAATTCGTTCTGACTTTTTGTCATTTTTCAAAAAGTCTACAGGGCAAACCCTTAACCCGATCCTCTTTGTTTTAGGCTCAAATTGTTGCTGACTAAATTGACCAGAGGAATGTTTTTCAAATTTTCGATATCATTCTTCGTTTCCTAAATATCAACCGCCAAAATCAAAAATTCGGAAATAATTGAATTTTTTTTCACTATTTTGGCCATAACTTTTTTCGTTTTTGACTTTCTCGAACTAAGCCGTTTTAAATGTCATATCTTAACAAATCTCCGAGATTCGCGAGGGGATCACGCTTTTTCGTGAAATCGAAGCCTAGACTGAAGCGAACGAAAAGATATTTCCAATGTCAAAATATTTTCCGTACGACAATGTACCCGCGCCCTGCCTTTCACTACGGCCGTAAGGATGCTTATGATGTGGTGTTGCAGTTTATTTAATTTCCTCAAAGGTATTACGTGGAAAAAGCATGTTTTCAAGTGCCCCCCCCCCCTCCACTCCCGCGTCTAGTAAGGGGGGAGGGAGTGTTTATTCATATTTAGATGCGTGAAGTGCTTGTTAGGTGTCTGCCGCGTGCTCAAAAGACGTTACTTTTTCGCTTTCCCGGTTAAAATATCTTAGGCTTCTCCGTCCTTAGGAAGGCACGTTAAGTCGTATGTCAAGCAGCCATTTTTAGACGGTCGGCAAGCTATTTTTTATGCCTTTAGGTAGCTTGAAAATTCTGTTACCAGTGTTGGCCACTTGCACACACGAAAAGTGAGTGTTTAAATTCACTACTTAATGATTAGTGAATTTAATTACCTAATTGCAGATAAATGCAAGTTAACTACAGATTAATTCCAAGATTTCCACGTATTGTTTCCAATCAGAGCATCTATTCAGGCCCGTGATTCAGGCAGACTTACATTAACCACCGTAATCTATGTCTCGGCCACCTTTGTCTGCTCCAGCGTCGATTCCTGACAGCACAATAGCAGCGATGCATCAAGCTATAGCTCGCAGCTAATCCGGCGTGTTCGGTGTCACGCCAACACTGCTTAGCGTAAACGTAAACCAATGTAGCTTAGTATAATAGGGAAGAGATAAAAAATTTGAATAGGCTTCAATATTTTTCTGCTGTTAGTAATAACGTTCCTTTTTTACCATTAAAATATCAGTTTTTTCTGTTCAGTCAATTCAATGTAAAAAATATTTCAAATCATAAAAAATAGCGCTCAGTTTTAAGGAAATAAATATATTTTCTTAAAACTGAGCGCTATTTTTTATTCAGGGAGTCACATTACGAATGATTTGCGCGAGTGTTTCCAACCGGGCGCATTTTTTAATTGATTGTATGCGAAGGATTTGCAACAAGTGGTCTTGACCACTTAACTCGTAATTTTGACATTTGTAGCGTACAAATGTCAAAGAAACTTTCCATGGAGAATCAGTTCCGTTCTACGCTGCTTTTTTATTTTTGTTGAAATGTTTAGAAAATCATTAGCAGAAAGATATTATTATTTTAAATAGCATTACAATGCTCGGAAATTTATCCAAATTGAAAATATTCACAATATAAAATACACACATATTTTAAATTTGGATAAATTTATGATATTTTCTGCGTAACACAGTATACTTATCGCTGACACGACGGTTTCAAAAATACGATGCAATGTGTCGGAATACGAGTGGTGAGTTGGAAAACTACACGTTTTGTGTTTCGCTGAGTCCTTAAAAGAAAAATAGCACTCCAGCTCTTAAATGTAAGAAGAAGACAGTGAAATGACAGTTAATTTGTCAACTGTCAAATTACATTATTTTTTAATACGTCAGATGGTCGTTGCCCTGAGGCAAAAGAAATGGCGACGTAAGCTGTATGGAAGTTATTTTTTTTTGTATGCACCCTGATTCACAGTCTGTTTCTGTCTGTTGTTTGACAGTCGTTTAGCTACGTCGCAGATGCCTATAGGCAGTTTGGAAAATTTGACACAAGTGTTGGCCATTAAGGCCGTACCTAAATTTTCCGGGGTCCAGTGCTGCCCCCATTTTAAATAATAAATTCAAAGAAAATGGAGACATCATTAAAAAATTTTGCTACTACCAAGTTCTAGATAACCCTTCAAAGTATTTTATGAACTACTGTTTACAGTTTATAATTAGAACGTAAGCTTTACTACGCACATTTGCTAAAAGTGGCCGTTTTCGCAAATGTGCGTAGTAAAGCTTAACGTTCTTACTTTAAACTGTAAACAGTAGTTCATAAAATACTTTGAAGGGTTATCTAGGACTTGGTAGTTACAAAATTTAAAATAATGTCTCCGTTTTCTTTGAAATGATTTATTTTAAATGGGGGCAGCACTGGACCCCGGAAAATTCAGTTACGGCCTTAAACATATTATCAAACTGTCTCATAATATAAGGAAAGCCAAGTCAATTCGTGACAACCACATAATCCGTGTTCAGTATGACGCTTGACAGTAATCACAGGTGTAATGTAAATGGGATTTGGTAATTTGCTGCAATCTACTGGTAGGTCTTTTTAGCAATAATTACCGAACTGCGTCAGAAGGTTTATCGAGTGTATGTATGTATATAGTATTTCTCTGACACGCTCTGCAGCTTTAACGGGTTGTTGAATTTTAGCTTGAAATGTGTCGTTAGATTCGTCTCAAATGTCAGTGTTTTTTTTTCGTATCATTTTTGTTATTGTTAAATCAGTTTTTTTTCTCAATTTAGTTTTAAATTTAGATTTTAGTTTTAGTTAGATAAATGTCTACATAAGTAACTTTTTATAACGAAATGTAATCGTTTTTAAGTTAAATAAACCAATAAAAGAAATTACTGAAATTGATTAAAATACATGATGATCTTTGTTTTTTTTAATAGCTTTCTGTCGTACCCAACTATTTGTTTGAATAAATGAGAATAAATGTAACGAACACAGATAGTTGTAGTAGACAGCTTCAAAGGAGTTTCTTTTCGCAGATCTTTAAATCATATTAATTACTGCGAAAGTAATTAACGCTTTCACGGCATTCCTTAAAAACTAGACTCGACTCGTCGCCGGTTTGGGATCGGGTTATGCAATACATGAACAAAATGAAAAAAAAAAACACTTATTGCAGCCTCTCTTGCGTATTTTCTCAGCTCTCCCAATGTCGCTGATGTTTATTTATTTAATCTTAATTGCACAATTAAAATAAAAGCACAAGTGGCGGACCTAATGCCATATGGCATTCTTTCCTGGTCAACTATTAAACCAAGCACAAAATATGTATGGCTGGCGTTATAAAATTCATGAATAAGTGAAACTAAATATAAGTACCTGCTTAACAAATAATGCTAAAAATTTTGTTGGTTGTCAGCTTGCCCTTCGGCAAAAACCTCGACGGCTGTTGCTGCTCCCTAAAATGTGGCAGCTGTTCTACGAGGGTCACCCTACTAGGGCGACTCAAGCGGACGAGGTGCGGCGCGGGGGGCGGTGAAGCTTCGCGGCACCGGCCATCACACTCGTGTGCTCTCTTGCCTTCTGCCCGATCTGCGGGGCACACGCGCGCTCAGTAATAATAATAAATGCAAACAGTGCGCGTTACAATCCATTGTATATTGTAGTAATTCAGTGAAATAAGTAGAATTATCTCTAGAAAGTCGTTTCATTTGAGACTACACCCATGCCGATCACACCAAGAACGTGGCATCTGGGCGGAGCATCACCACACCATAAGCGAGGGTCGACGTGGCAGCATCTCGGCGGCGATCTCATCATCTTCGGTGTGGATAACGGCTTTCTCCACAGTATTCTATTTCTAGTTTTTCATCCAGTTGCTTTTAACTTCCGAGCTCTCCCGTTGTGCTCCTCTCTTTCTTTTCCTTTGCCCTTAGTACAGCGACTAGGGTCAATTTAAAGCAGCAACGGCTAAGCTGTCTTTTGCTGATACGCTCGCCAGTTCTTAGATTGCTAGAACACCAAATATTTGAAGAAGAAAAAACAGCAATTATATCAAAAAAATAAAACCCCGCACTCAACACGTGAATACGACTCGCATTTAGCCGGTTATATTTACAACCTTCTGCCTGGTTCAGTATCGCGACCGCCATCCACGCAAGGGCTGGCGGCAACATCTTGTACTAATTGGTCCACGATGCGAAGATGTTCACGATTTATGGCTCGCCTCAACACCCGGCCCACCTTCAATGTCTACTTTTTATTTTCATACCTTTCCGTGAAAATTATAGTTTTTTAAGTAGTATTTTTCTTTACTCATAATCATCATCCGACAGTATTTCCGGTTGCATCCTCAGCAGTAACGCTTCAGAGCTCAGGATCCGCCACCAAACCTAGGTGGTTTGATGAGGTTATATTTTTACACAGAGCGACTGCCGTTTGACCTTCGCAACCCAAAGGGAAGATCAGAACCAATCCTAGGATAGCTACAAACACTAGCTACAAAGGCATGTGAGGCTATGGATCCACAGCTTCACATGCCTTTCGAAGCACGGAATCATCTTACTTTTTGGATAATCAGGTGATTCAAGCCTGCTGCAATATCCTAACCAGACTGGAAACAACTTTTGACAAAGTATGCTTTCCAGTGGGCTCTGAACCCACGACCTCCGGATCATAAAATTAACAAGTCATATGTCGTAATATGAAAAATAAATTTTTGGCTTTACATACAACCTCGGATCAGCTCAGTCAACTTGTATGGGAGGAAAAAAATATTTTTTTATTGTTTCTTGGGGAAAGTTGTTCAGTATTATAGACAGAATCCACCCTTAGAATAGTTTCAGTATATTTTTATAGACCCTGGATACTCGTAGATCTTACATAAGTTTATTATCTACTTTTTCTTATAGTGACGATAGTTATTATCTTCTAATCTCTTATTCCTTAGGGAGTAAACGTGTAGTGTACTAGTAGAAAGAAAAATAAAAGGGAGACGAGGAAGGGGAAGACCAGGAATGAAGTTTTTCCAAAAATTAAGGAACGGTTAGGAGTAAGGTCCTACAAAGACATTAAGGTGAAGACATAAGAGAAACCGTGTAAACGAAGTGATTTTGGGCAAATATTTTGGCTTAAATATAGAACGTGAAGTTTTGAAATATTTATATACTGTATAGGATATCCTAAAGTGTTGCTTTACGATTGAAAATGCTTGCTTTTAGTTTCTATTCACATCCAGAAATAATTTGAAAAGCGTCGATCTGTTATTTTTTGGGCAACATTTTTATCATTATTACAAATCCATTTTAAACCTATACTGGATATATTTGTGACTTTAGTTTGTGTCTATTTCCTCACATTCCAATAGTTAGAAAAAGTAATCAAACATTAATAAATAATTTAGAAAAAAATATTTGCGCCTACTGCAAACATGAAAATGTCAGAACTATATTTGCTTGCAAAAACTATCAGGCGCAAAAGCATACGGCGGCGCGGCGTTGCCGATCTGTGCAGCGTTTGTAAACGCGACGTTGTTGCCAGCTCGTGCACGTTCCGCTACCTAACCTACGAGTATTGTGATATATTTGATGGAAAAAGTCACAATGTGATAATTTCGAGCTGTTGCATATTTTATTTTAAAAAAATGGGTAATGTTTATTTTTCGTGTATGTAAGTGGCCAACACTGGTGTCAGATTTTTCAAGCTGCCTTAAGGCATCAGACATAGCTTGACGACTGCCATACAATGACAACCGAGACCAACGGCTTTTAGGTGCTTTCCGAAGCACGGAGGAGCTCGAAAAATTTTTGTATCACTTGTGGTCACCCATCCAAGTACGGACCACACCCGGGGTTGCTTAACTTGCAGTAGCGGCGTTAGGGTAGGGCGCGGTTGGGCGACCGCCCAGGGCGCCAGATACAAAGGGGTGACAGGGGGCGTTTTTGGGCAAGGGGGGTAATAATAAATATATAAATAGCGGCTGGTTAATGGCGGCAACTCCTAAACTCTTATTTGTATGCATATTGTAAACGAAGGGAGGAATACTTGCACCCCTCCCCCCCGTCGGCAGAAATAAATCCTATAAGATTGAAGCCTAACTCAGAGTCTAAATTGCAGTTTGAGGGGGGAGGGGAGGGGGGGGGGGAACTCGCCCGGGGCGCTGGTAGAGCTAAAACCGGCACTGTTAAGAGAAGAAATAGGCGGAACAGTTTAAATTATTTGACTTTAGTTTTACGACCGGCCGGGCGGCCGCCTGACGTCAAACCTCTTTGAGAATGTATTTGTTCCAAAAGTTTTACAACCGGCCGCTGCTCGACGTTAACCCTGCTTAGGAATACAATTGTAGCACGAGATGTCCTTTAGTTGCCTCTTACGACATCCACGGAAGAGACATGGAGTAGTCCTATTCTAACCCGGAACCACACTGGAAAGTTGAACAAATAGAATAAGTATAATAGGTAGGTACTCATGTTCATTTTGTAAGTAGTAATCTGATATGCATTCATCTGAATTGCAATGTTTTAGATTTTCTATGATTTTAACCGCGCGGCACACAACCAAAGGATTTGACTCAGTACCTACATTGCGTGAATGTATAGAGTTATATATATAAATTATACCTACTGAAGTTGTTACAACAAATAATCCAAATAATTAAATTCGTTTTGTTTTTACCCGACTACGTCGAACGAAAAAGAGGTTCATGCATGTGTTTCGCCGCTATGCATGTATGGTACGTGTTCATCTGTTCCCTCGGCATGATGATGATATCCATGGAAAAAAAATACACGTGTATATGTATCCAAGTTTTTCAAAATTTCTGAAGGCCGTACCTAATTTTTCGGGGGTCCAGTGCTGCCCCCATTTAAAATAAATCATTTCAAAGTAAACGGAGATATCATTTAAAATTTTAATGTGAGAACGGTTTGTGTTGGTATGTATTAGTAGTTATTGGTATGTGTTGATAAGTATTGGTATGTGTTGGAGATAAAATATGAAGCATTGTAAGATCTAAAACCTTTCCTAATTTCATAGGAAAAGTTAAGCCTATATGATACTCGTATATCCATATATAAAGTAAAGAGGAGTAAACTTGTCTAGTTTTATTTACCCTATAATGGTATAGGGTAAATAAAACTAGACAAGTTTACTCCTCTTTACTACTTACATTTTTAACTTTGGTTCAATTATGGAAATTTACAGATTTAATGTTATGTAAATACTAAAGATAATTTGTATGAGTACAATAGCCTCTTTCGGCTTATCTATCAGACAACACCGTCACACTCACGTTCTTTTCTTTCTCTTTAACATTCTATTTAATCCTCGCTCACACGTATATCTTCATGAAAAATTCTCCTTTAAAGTTTTTGATAGCCGTCGTCGTTCGTAGTGAACCACTTCTACAGATCCCAGATCACATTCCTCACAGACCTACGCGAAGTCCTTCGCTGTGCTCGCTGCGCGTTTATGGAACGCTTTACCAGTGGAGATAAAATGTCTCAATTATTAGGCTCCTTTAAATCTAGACTTGAGTAATATAAAATATTTATTTATATATTATTATGTAGTGTATTTGTAGCGTTTAAGCTTTATCATTATACTTGTTTTTTTTTTTCATTGCTCTGTACGTACTTCTGCCTTCCTAATAAATTTGTAACTATCCTCTGCCCTACCTACTGGTGGACTGAAAGAGATCCCTTCTGGGATAAGTCCACCATTTGTAATTTCAATTATTTTATTATGTGTAACTATCGCTGATGTACAATAAAGGTTTTTAAATGAATTGTAAAATTATTACCATCATAGAAAGCCTTATACGTCGTATAAGATAATAATGTTTATGTGAAACTATTTTTTATCTATTTTGTTTCGTACAAATTCTTTAGATAGTAAGAGAAAAGTTGAATTATGTTTTAATTTCTAATTTGAAAAATTTTTTCGAAAAGTATTTACTGTGTTTCATTTAACATCAACTATCAACATACCCTGTATTAATTATTTATAAAAATACAATAGGGGTCATCCCTATTGTATTTTTATAAAGATAGTTGATGTAAAATGAAACAAAGTGAGTACTTTTGCAACATGTAAATACTCAACGCTTGTGCAAAGCATGTACTGGTCTTAATTGATTGATATTTAATGCACAAGACTATTTAATTGTAGCGAAAAGTAACAGAAATGGTTGTTTTTTTTACTGGTGTGACTCTCGTGGTCAGATTTTTTCAGCATTTTATATCTTTATCAATGAGAATCAATAAATTAACAGAAAACAGATTTTGACTAGTGTTTCGCATGCATCATGATTTTTTTAGTTCGGTACTTTTTGAATTTTTGAAATCCGGTCATAAATGCAGAAGATATTCAATATTTTATTGGACCCGATTTAAAAACACGCGTCTGCCAGCCAAGTAGTGATGACGTCACTCCGGACCATACGGCACGCCACCGCCGCGCGCCGTCCGCCCGCAAATATCGTGGTTAGTGGTCAACACTGTTGGTTTTTTGCATTGTTTCGGTAACTGTAATAATAAGTAACAAATTGAAAGATGGATTTGAAAAAGGACTATCCATAAATCAGTATTTTATATATTTATGGCTACGGAACCCTGAAAATTAGTTAATCGTAACGTTTATTGCAGGTTAAAATACAGTTGTCTCCTGAACTATGCATGTACCTACGTAGGTAGATAGGCGTTCAGATAACCCAAACGTTTACTTTTAGATTT
Source organism: Acrobasis repandana (assembly GCA_963576875.1). NCBI lineage: Eukaryota > Metazoa > Arthropoda > Insecta > Lepidoptera > Pyralidae > Acrobasis > Acrobasis repandana. The sequence goes on along the minus strand of OY756233.1, from coordinate 6,202,216 downwards.
TAAGCAATGGCCGATGGGTTATTAAAAGGCTGTACCAGGTTGAATTAGGTAAATCTAGCAATAATGAGAAAAAGAGATAGGTACCTATAATATAACCTATTTCTATTGATCGTTTAGGTAGGTAGGTACATACTTAATTAATACTAAATAAGTACTATAATATGTCAAAATGATCTTCGCAACAGTAAAAAGTACCTACTCTTGCTTGCTAGTGGATCTCTCTTCATAACACTGATCCACTTTTTTATAGTTTTTTGGTCCGTTGGAACACGAAAAAAAACGGCCAAGTGAAAGTCAGACTCGCCCATGAAGGTTCCGTAGCAGCAAGTAACATAATATAAAAGTTCATGTAGTTCGTTGTAACTTTGATCGATGTTTTAATGATAGTGTATTTTTTTTAAGTTATTTGCGGTTTACGATTTATGACGTATAAAAAAAAACTACTTACCAGATCTCGTTCAAACCAATTTTTGGTGGAAGTTTGCATGGTTATGTACATCATATATTTTTTTTAGTTTTATCATTCTTTTATTTTAGAAGTTACAGGGGCGGGGGGAATACACACACATTTTACCACTTTGGAAGTGTCTCTCGCGCAAACTATTCAGTTTAGAAAAAAATGATATTAGAAACCTCAATATCAATTTTGAAGAGCTATCCATAGATACCCCACACGTAAGGGTTTGATAAAAAAAATTTTTGAGTTTCAGTTCTAAGTATGGGTTCCCCCCAAAATTTATTGTTTTTTTTTCTATTTTTGTGTAAAAATCTTAATGCGGTTTACAGAATACATCTACTTATCAAGTTTCAACAATATAGATCTTATAGTTTTGGAAAAAAGTGGCTGTGACATACGGACGGACAGACAGACAGACAGACAGACATGACGAATCCATAAGGGTTCCGTTTTATGCCATTTGGCTACGGATCCCTAAAAATTGTTTGTTTGGAGTAGGTACCTACTATTAGAATTAGAATTTCATTGTTCCGGATTTTTTTGTTTAAAGCAATATATTTCTGACAACAAATAAGTTGTTTGAATTTAATAGCAAATAATGTTTTTACGTCAAAACATGGGTATATACATTTGTATTAAATTCTCGTAAAAATAGACTAAAATAGTCAATCTTATAATCTCTGTAAAATATTTTGGGCGAATCTATAACGTGAATAAGTCTGTGTGTAATAACTAACGACATTTATACAGACGCGCAAAAAACTTTTTGAAAACTGATATCTGCTTGCCGTCCATTGTATGTAATTCCGGTTTTTTGATAGATGGCGCTGGCCATGTTTCTATGTGTGCACACTCAGTGTGCGTATTAGGTTGTGCATGTGTGAGTGAAAACAAGCGAGGTCATTTGCCTATCCCTTCGCCTTAAAAAGATGCAGAGAGAAGAGAGGAATAGAGGCATCTCCACTTGAATCCACCGACAAGAGCAAGCTCTATCGTTAAAGAAAAGAAGTAAACGTGACGTAGGACGTATAGGTCGAAAAGGGAATTAAAATAGTGACGAGTTTATAGCCGCATCGCCTATTTATATGATTCCTTAATTTTTCACCTATTTCCTCGATCCGGGTTTACAATTTAAGAGCAGCTGATAGTATATATTCTACTTAACAAATCCCATTTTAGTACCTGCATTTAGATTATTTGTCTAGAGAGACTATACAAAGTATTCTGTATACGCCGAAGCAATTACTCCAGAATAGAGTAAGAAGATGAAAGTCTGCATAATATTTTCTTTTTCTCTGAAAGTTATGATTGGGGGAAAATTTTACTAGTGAGATCGCCAACTTTGCCTTATTATAGCAAGTCTGATGTTGCAGGCTCTCACCTGCGGGCTTAATGTGGACATTCCCTTACTATTTTTCATAAATATCTCATCTTTAACTTTTGTTTTGGATTTTATTCTGTCTTTGCACTTTAATTCTAAATGATCATATTCACATTATAGATGTAAAATCAAGAAATAAACAAAACATAAACGAGACTAAGTTGAATTCAATTGAGGAGACCTTACTTAATGCAGAAGATAACGCAAAATTAGATCCGCAGGCGTCCCAAACTTAAGAAGTAGTAAAAAAAATTTACCATTGAAATTTGACCCATGGTACTCAGAAATGCAGAAGTGAATAGAAAATGGTGGATGTAGTTTAATTCCTTTGTTATATTCCACCATTCAGCCTATTTTATATTCGTTTAATTAGAAGTCAAGCTGCAATTCTATATTGCCCATACAAATGGGCTCGATAGAACAATGACTTAAGACATAATGTGGATGAGTAACGTTTCAGATCGAAAAATAAGGCAAGGTAATATTGCATTTAAATAGTTCCTACACTTACTTGTTGAAGACAAAGAAATATTGAACCTAGCACGTAGTAGATTTAGTATTTTATTTCTTATCCATACATTCCTTTCACCGCTCCGAGCCGCTGGTTCCCGTACTCAAGTCGCGTATGAAGGAAAATTAGACTTTTTAAAGTTGCCGTAGAAACTTCGATTTTACCTCATTCCTGCGGAGTTATTTTGACGTACAGGTGGGCCCGCTTCTCGCCATTTTTAATATTACTTGCATCGGGTATTTAATCTTCGGTTTTTGCTAGAAGTAATTATTTTAGCATGGACAAACAGTTCGTGTCTGATGGCCTGTGCTGCTCCACTGTACAAGAGGTCGGTGGCCCAACAGCAATATGTGCCAGCAGCGTTGACCTATACATGGACAGGGATACCATAAATCACCGAGCGAGCGAAGCGTCGGGAATTTTGCTGTAGCGATGTTTACTGACGGATTTCAATCAAATTTGAGAGACGCACTAAGCACTTCATTCTCAAGATGCTGCAAAAAATATTTAAAGAGGGAGTGGAGGAGAAAGGGGGAAAGATTTCTGTAGCGTTATATATGGACGGATTTCACTGAAATGGCTTTGCTAAGCCTGGGGAAAGGGGAAAGTGTTGGTTATTGCATGGTTGAGAGCTCGCGCGGTCTTAATACTGTTCTCACAGAACCACTATAATAATTTTATTTGTGTCTCAGTTTCATTGAGTAATGGAGTAAGTATTTATTGAAAATAGAAGTTCTTACCAAACGGGCCTTTAGTAGTCGAATGCTATACTTACTATACGTATTTTTGAAAAATTTTAGGTATTCCCCCTCTCGTGCTCCTAATAGCTAGAACCATCCCTCTGTCATGGTTTTAGACTAGTTACAGCTTGAAATTCTTCAAAAAAATTGTAAAGTTCAGCAAATACTTGCCGTGAAATCCTTTTAAAGTAAGTGCTAATATTTTAATAATGCAACTTTCCACAGGTAACTTAAGTAGGTATTATAACGAGAAATATTTGTGTGGCATGCAAAAGTAACATATTATTTTAATATGATAAAGTTTTTTAGAATGATGATGACGATTTGGTTAACAATGACAAAAATTAAAAAAGGAACGTACAAAAGATAATAAAGAACTGCATTTTGTATAAGTTAATAAAAAAGTACACATCAATCCACTAATACACAACGTTACCGACAAATTAATCCATTCGCAACAGCAACTACATAAGACTTCATCGACGACCGCAGAATCATCGCGACGCTATGCTCAGTATTCGCTCCAGCATTCTAACATGCCGGGAATACTTTGACAGGGGAAAATAGCTATTTCAGCAGGTACAAATTCAAGAAATTTGCAGATTGTTAGTATGTAATGCTGATAATGCGTTGGTGAAAAAATCGTACATAGGTACACACTATTACATCTTCATCCCTAATGGGGCAGATAGAGCATTTTGGGTCTTGCGGATCTAAGCAGACAGATATTATCCCAGGGTCGTAAGACCCAAAGGCCACTTTTAGCGTGATGGTGGGCGAGAAGATGGAAAAAGAAATTATAATAGTGATGGGTTGCTAGCTGCATCGCCTATTAACATTATTTGTATTTTCAAGAGAAGCAGCTGGCGCATTCTCTTTTTTTTCTTTTCTCCCAGGCCAGCATGAAAGAAAAACATTGTTTTTTAGAATCAACCAACTATAACTCAGTACCATTAGCAAAAGCAAACTGCTATAGAATTCGCCTGCCGTGTGGTTCCCAGTAGAGTAGAATTGGATTACTCGAAGTCTTCCCGTAGGCCTAATTAATTACTGAATAAATATTTGATTCTTGATTCTAAAGCCGCAAGACCCAAAATTCTCTGTCTGCCCCATTAGGCATAAAGACGTGATAGTATGTATTATCTATTTAATTTCCTATTTATTCTTAGTATAAAATTTCCGGAAGTTATGAGTTCTTACAGACTTTCTGCAAATATTTCAAATATCTAACCTAATGTTGATCTTGTGGGATTTGCGAAAAAGTTGTTGTATATACAATACCGGTTCCTCCATCTGCCTTATTTAGGAGGTGATATGATGGTGGTTTTCGTGTGACCAACAATAGTGTCAGATTAGTTAAGCTGCAAATAAATACTTAGCCGTGTGGTTCCTGGCAGAGAAGAATAGGACCACTACAAGTCTTCCCGTGAATGTCGCAGAAGGCAAATTAGAAAACACAAGCTGAACAAAGCTTATATACATCAATGACACCTCTCCAATCCGTCTGGCCAGCGTGGAAAGTGTAGGCTAAATCCTCTGGCTAGTCTGGTAGTACAGAAAGGGTCGTGATCCTGCAGGGGAGACTAAAGTCTTGTTTTTGAGAATCAATTAATTATACGAGTATTATTAGCAAATCAAACTGTAACAGAATTCGTCGACAACCGCAGAATCTATCGCTGCGCTATGCTCGGTATCCGCTCCACGATTTAGGCACGCCGAAAATATCACGACAATCCCTGCAAAAGAAAATACTTTATATGTGAGTACAAATACTGACAAGAAATTTAAAAATCTTTGCTATAATGTGAAGCTGAGAAAATTTCATGTTAAGAAAAAAAACGAGAATTAATCAAATAATACGAATACTTATTGTAAAAAAATTACGGGTTGGTTCCAATCGCTAAGCGGCAGTAAAGTAGTTGCTTTTACTATTTTTACACATAGGAAAAGTAAACTTAAAGATTTAGCTTTTGAGGTCCGATGTAGCGTATAATATACACTTATAATAATCTATCAATCAATATATGCGAGTAATACTAGCATGCTGCAGCAGAATTCGTCGCCGACCGCAGAATTCATCGCGACGCTATGCCCGGCATCCGCTCCCGCATTCCGATATGCCGGGAATATTACGACGCTCGTAGTACCTGCAGGGAGGTGGTTTTAGGCCCAAAATAAGGCCACTCCAACTCTTCCTGAGGATGTCGCATGAAGCGACTAAAGGACAAAGCGCAAACATTACGTGGCCGAATTACATTCGCAAGGGTGGCATCAGACAGGCAGATAAATATTAGAAGGTCAACATTACACATGGTGCCAAATACTTTGAAACAGAATTGAAAACTCCCGAAACAATAGAATACTCGAACACGAGCAATCAATGACGTCATAAGATAGGAAACTCGTTTTATTTATTCAGAGGTCGTTACTCACCGCGAACATTGTTTCGGAAACAGCCGATAGGATGTTATAAATGACAATTCACTTGTTCCGTACTTCCGTGCGCGTAGTTCCGTTTTTATTTCGGCTGTTTGTCATAAATCCTGGTTTTGGTTTCAGCAGCGGCGTGCGAAAGTTGCGTGTGAATTTTTTGTAGTTGATTTGATTATGTAGAGGTATAGGTAAGTCTTGAAAATATTTTTCTGTTCTGGATCCGCCCAGCCATGTGTGCAAAAAGTTTTACAAAAAGTCAACCCAAAAAGTGCTCATTATTTTATTCGCGTCTTAGGACATCCACAGAAAGAGATGGAGTGGTCCTATTCTAGGTCGAAAGCCATAATTTTCGTATTTAGTAACCTCACAAAATGTTGGAAGAAAAAAGCAGTTAAAATAAAAAAGAAACATCTTTTCATCAAAAGAGCGTCTCTAGACGCACAACCCTTTGCGACGCATCTACGTCACTTTACGTAACATGTAGGTTTTCATCTCGTAAAGGCCTCTCAAAGGATCCGTCTGTCTGGTCGCAGTCAAAAAGCTCTCGAGAAAATTTTTCTATCATTCGATGTCTCCCTCTATTTGCTAAGACCTGTTTCGTTAGACGTTGTGTGCGTTTCCAATGTTCAACGTTGACGGCAGCTGAGTAGTTTTCTAATATTAATAATTATATGTTAATGTACATTTTCTGCCTTTACACAAGTACAGGATGTTCAGTTCAACTAAACAAATTTAGTCATAATTGTGACATTGATTAAATTGTCCAATATCATATGGGCGAAATACGAAATAGTAGCTAGTGAAATAAAGAATGTCTGTGGTAAAGTCGGTAAACATAGGACACCGCCGTGCCATGGCGTAATGGCTTACACGCTAGTCCGCCACTCCGGAGGTACTGGGTTCGATCCCTAGACAGGGCAAGTTGGAAAATGGTCATTTTTAAGGTCCTGAGTCTTGGGAGTTTACGACTTGAGGTTTCATCATCATTCATTCATCATCATTTCAGCCCCATAGTGTCCACTGCTGGACATAGGCCTCTCCCAAGGTTTTCCAAAACGACCGATCTAGAGCGGCCTGCATTCAGCGCTTTCCAGTGATCTTGATTTAAGGCCGTACCTAAATTTTCCGGGGTCCAGTGCTGCCCCCATTTTAAATAAATCATTTTAAAGAAAACCGAGACCTAGATAACCCTTCAAAGTATTTTATGAACTACTGTTTACAGTTAATAATTAGAACGTTAAGCTTTACTACGCACATTAGCCAAAAGTGGCCGTTTTTCGCAAATGATTTATTTTGAATGGGGGAAGCACTGGACCCCGGAAAATTCAGGTACGGCCTTAAGGCCCATTTAATTAAACATGCAAGTTTCTTGCCTGTTGTATATAATTCAATTGAAGCAATACATTATTTGCATAGTTGCCATTTGGTTTAGACCTTGCCAGTCATGACCGTGTTTGATTATGTACTTACGATAATTTTTACGAAATAAAATAAACACTAAAAAGACGTATTTTTCTAAAAACAGCAATCAAATTGGTTACTAAATAAAGCAGTGATTAGCATTTCAGATATTGGTATGAAGAAAAGTGGAAGCGTGGGTGGGGACGTCTCGCTATCTCTTTTGTACGCGCGAAATGTAATGGCAGTGGCAGTGACGTTACATTTCTATACGCGCGTCCTTTTTTTGAGTAAAATGGGCCTTTTATCCCCAGTAATATAATAGGCGGTACGGTAATATACAATAAAGAAAATTTTGTAATTTGACGTCAACTGTCTTATTTTTAAAGTTAAGATTGATTTCTTTTTATTAGTAGTTTGTAGTTTTTGCAAAAATAATGACCTGCAAAGTGAAATATTTATTCTACATTGAATAAAAAAGACTTAAAGAAGACTTTTTAACATGCAGTCATAATCATGAATTGTGCACTGGATTTTTTTTTGTGTAAGTAGATAAAAAGTATGAAATTTGTAAATGAATATTTTATTGGAAATCAATCTCCAATACCGTATCGTAGAAGACATTGGAACCCTCGCCCCTTTGCATGTAGGACGTCGAGTCTTCGGCAAATATGGACATCGCGTATGAATTCAAACAGAATTACGTATTCCATAAAAATATACCCCTTTGGCGCACGTGCTTGCCAAGCCTCGCCGACGGTACTTATTTGTAAATAAAAATCTTATTTTCTATGACGCGAAAATTGCCAAACGCCAAAATGTTATTTTTGTTTTTTACTCTGCTGTTTTATTTGTAATCACATTTAATAATATTATTATTTATAAAATCATCATCATCATTCGAGCGTATTCCCTTTTGCATCGTCAGCGGTGTGGGACCTCGACCTGTCCCGGCGCTCTAGGCGAGTTTCCACATAGAAGTTAGTAGAAAAGGTAGAGAATAGAGATTTGAAAAACGATGGATTATATGAAATTTATTTTCTGATACTGACTGTTACATACGAGTATAAAAGAATAATATTTAATTTATTAAGATACAACAGACAGAGAGAAGCAAGTGATCAAAAGGGATTAGTAATTGATTTGAAAATGGAATGGAAGGAAATTTGAAATGAAATGAAGAATGAAAAATGGACAGGATGAGATGAAAAAAGGAGGTTTGAACAGGATGCATGCAGCATCGTGACAGCGGTAACGCTTCAGGTACCTATATACGCTTCCTAACCTAGGTGATTTGACGAGGATTGCTGATTTTTACACAGGGCGACTGCCATCTAACCTCCGCAACCCAAAGGGTATCCCAGAACCAGACCTAGGATAGGTTTAAACAAACACTAGATGGCGTTCGGGACCCACAGCTTTACGTGCTTTCCGAAGCACGGATTCATCTTTCTTTTTAGGGTTCCGTACCCAAAGGGTGCAAACGGGACCCTATTACTGAGACTCCGCTGTCTGTCCGTCTGTCTGTCTGTATGTCTGTCTGTCCGTCAGTTACAGGGCTCTATCTCTTGAACTGAAATTTGAAGTTCTCTTGAAATTTTCACCGATTATGTATTACTGTGGCGGATATAACAACAAATACTAAAAATAAAAAATAGTTAAAAATTAAAGGGGGTCGTCAAACAAGAAACGTGTTTTTTTCAGCGTTATTACCTTGATCTTCATAATGGCATTAACTAGATACTTGAATTTTTCACCAATTATGTATTACTATGACCATAATAACAACAAATACTAAAAATAAAATAAAGTTAAAAATTAAAGAGGGTCGTCATACAAGAAACGTGTTTCTTCAGCGTTTTAAAACATTGTACGGTGGTACGGAACCCTTCATGTACGAGTCCGACTCGCACTTGCCCGTTTATCGGATAATCAGGTGACTCAAGCCTGCAGACTGGAAGCAACTTTTCACAAAGTATGTTTCCCCGTGGGATTTGAACCCACGACCTCCGGATCACAAGGCAAACGCCTTAAGGGGATACATGATTTTTTCGGGGTACAGTGCTGCCCTCATTTGAAATAAATTATTTGAAAGGAAACGGAGATATCATTTAAAATTTCGTTTCCAGTATCCCTAGATATTCCTTCAAACTATTTTATGAACTACTGTTTACAGTTAAAAGTGAGAACGTGAAGCTTTTTTTCGCACATTTGCGTAAAACGGCCACTTTTGGCAAGTAGGTAATTTGGCAAACGGAAACATTAAATCAATGAGTTTAATACTGTCTCCGGCATCGATTCCCAAATTAATTTAAACAGCACCAAACACTGGGCACCGCACGTCAGTGGGATTTCAATTTTCGATATGAAGCGGATTATTTTCAATTATGGCGATTGTAACGCATCGTCGGGTTAGTGAAGTGCGCTCATTGCAGTTGAAGCTCACTGGGTCGGCTTTCTTTGGGCTCAAAATCCCTTTTGATATGCCTGTTTCATTTAATTGTGATAAATTCGATTTAAGTATGTTTTAGGGATGTACATCAATCAACTTAATTAATAGTGATCTGTCGTACAGACTCACGCCTAGTAGAGACACCAGACTCCTCACAAGGATCTATTGCGTATGTACTCGTTCTCTGTACCTCCACAATGTCACCTTGTGATGAGTAAATAAACTTTATTACAATTAATAGCATAAACAAACAAATACTAGACAACTGGCTACTTTACTTTGAAGGGTAATACGACTTTTAGGGTTCCGTACAAAAAATGAAAAAACGGAACCCTTATCGTACTTACTCGTGCGTCTGTTTGTCCGTCCGTCTGTCACAGCCAATTTACTCCGAATCTACTGGACGGAATCAGGTGAAATTTGGTCATCATCATCATCATCATTTCAGCCGCATAACGTCCACTGCTGGACATAGGCCTCTCCCAAGGTTTTCCAAAATGACCGATCTAGAGCGGCCTGCATCCAGCGCTTTCCAGCGACCTTTGTCAGGTCGTCTGACCACCTTGTGGGTGGGTGTCCTACGCTTCGCTTGCCAGTACGTGGTCGCCATTCAAGAACCTTTAATGTAGGTATATATTTTATGAAGTGGTATATATGTATGTAAGTAATTGTGTATATGTAATAATAATAATAGTATGTTTTATAGTATGTGTTGTGATTGTTATCTTTTAAATTTAGTTTAGTTTAAGTTTTCTTTATATATTCACACCCACATAAAACTCTCCAATCGACCCAAAGGTTTGACTGTTAGAGAATGCTTTTAGCATTAAGTCCGCCTGTTGTACTTTAAACATGTATATGTGTGTACAATAAAGTATAAATAAATAAATAAATAAACCTTTTTGCCCCATCGGCCATCGGTTCGTCGCGCTATGTGTCCCGCCCACTGCCACTTCAACGAGCTAATCCGCTGGGCTATTTCCGTGACTTTTGTTCTCCTACGAATTTCCTCATTTCTGATTCGATCACGTAGAGAAACACCAAGCATAGCCCTCTCCATAGCGCGTTGAGCTACCTTGAGCCTTCTTATGAGACCCATAGTAAGGGACCACGTTTCGGAGCCATAAGTCATCACTGGTAACACACATTGATTATAAACTTTCGTCTTAAGGCACTGAGGTATTTTGGACGAGAAGACACTGCGTAACTTCCCGAACGCTGCCCAGCCGAGTCGGATTCGTCGAAAGACCTCTTCCTCGAAGCTGAAACTTCCTGCCTGGATCGATTGACCCAGGTAGGTATACTGGTCTACAACTTCGAGGGTGGAGCTCCCAACAGAAACAGGTATGGGTACAACATTGACATTCGACATTACTTTCGTTTTGTCCATGTTCATTTTAAGGCCCACCTGTTGGGAAACTCTATTGATATGAAATTTGGTAAAATGTTGTAATCCTATGACCCAAACACATATGTGCAAAGTAAATAATTATTTTTTTAAAATTAGGGTCCTTTTTGGGGGGACGAATTAGGAAATTAAATTTATTTTTTTGCAAACCTTATTGTGTCATATATCAAATGAAAGGGCTCGTTATGAGGATCTCAAATATATTTTTGTTATTATTGTAAAATTAATAGTTTTGATTTTATTCATGAAAGAAGACGAAAATTGACCACTCCCCCCCATGAACTCCAAAACTACTGAGCCTAAAATTTTGAAAAAATAAAAAATACATGCAATGAACTATTAATTGCTTGTAGATTACAGGAAAACCTATAAGAATTCAATCAATTAAACGAAACCCTCTCCACGCGAGTTAACTCGCACTTGGCCGGTTTATTAGTTTAAATGTAGCTAAATGGAGCTAGGTACTAGTTCGAAAGAAGGTAGTTTCATAGTGGTGCCGCTTAATTTCAGAAAGAGAGCGAGCGGTTAGCGTTAATTTTTATAAACAAACAATTCTCTAATTTTTCGTGGATACCGTCAGCCTAAGTACACAGCATCCATTGTATGACCAGCGTGCGAGATAGTAAATGCATCTAGAAATAATACAGGGTTTTGGTTTTCTTGCAGAGTACGTTTTTTTAATGGGATTGTCAGTCGTCCTAGTACTTGTTGGTCCATGATAATAGGTACCTCTTCGAAGGCACATAAAACAATTATGTAACTAATAAAAATATTTACATATAGAAGAAATATTTAATAAAGAAAATCGGGGCGCGCTTAGCTTACGATTGGTCTTTTTATTTAAATATCGAGGAGCAAGGACCCGTGTGCTTCCGGGCTAGAATAGGACCACTCCGTTTCTTTCCGTGGATGTCGTAAGAGGCGACTAAAGGACTTAGCACAAACATCCCATCTACAATTGCATTCCCAAGGAGGGTTAACGTCGGGCGGCGGCCGGTTGTAAATCTTTTCGCACAAATATATTCCCAAAGAGGGTTGACGTCAGGCAGGCGGCCGGTCGTAAAACTATAGCCAAATCATTTAAGCTGTTCTGGCTATTTCTTTTCCATTCTGCAAGGTCTTTGGCATCCTTGGGTGACCATTGACATGCATGTTATATTTGGAGAAGAAAAAGCGGGAAAGCGCACCCCAAGCTCTGAAGCAGCACAGCTGAGGATGCAACCAGGAACGCGCTTAGACGAAGAAGAAGAAAAATATTTACACAATTATCTTAATAGTTATGTAAGTACCCACTTTATGTACCTAATATAAGCTGTAAGCCGCTTATAGTTTGAAAAACTAACATCAATGTCGGCTACACACACGAAAAAAAAGGTTAACAGACAAGATCTGTGTAGGTAAATATATGAGTACTTAATATTAAAAAAATCGGAATAATAATTTCACTGTTTCTATAACAATATTACAGTATTAATAAAAAAATTGCAAGAGAATTTCACCGTATGACGCAAGCTGTTGTTTACCTAGTTAAGAATTTCCTGTTTGTGACAACAGAATGAGACATATCCGACATTTCTTCTCGGTTCACGATTATTTTCTCTTCATTCGGCTGGCAACAACCAGTACATAATGTACTACGTCATGCGGACTGATACCTTTGCTAAGTTATTCTTTGTTATAAGTGTCACTGGACTTGTTATGTACGCTGTACTAGCGTTCTATACATTTCATACTGCGTACACAACTATGTCAGACGTCGAAATAGATGAAGACCACTCATTAGGATTACCCATACTAAACACAGTGTATAAACTTGATAGAGGCTTGAAACATATCCTCATTTGGTCTCATCACAAGCTGCCTTTAATAACCGATTTCGGAAATGGACAAGAATCGTTTATAAATAACAAATGTGAGTATAAAAACTGTTTTATAACTACGACAAAAGATTATTTATTTGGTGACTATACGAGCTTTGATGCTGTTATATTTGATATCAATATTCTGGCCAATTGGAGGAACCACTTATTGCCAAAGACGCGTAATCCGCGGCAGAAGTATGTATTCTACAGCATAGTAGCATCAGATATTGCTCCAATATGCAACATACGTGCTGATAACTTTTTTAATTGGACGTGGTCATTTAAACTATATTCGGATATTGTGACTCCCTTTATTGAAGTCAGGAATTTGGAAGGCGAAATTGTGGCTCCATACAATGAGGTTAACTGGGATCCTAGTATGTCAAATACTGTCTTTAATGATACTTCTTTCTTGAAAAACAAAACTAAGGCTGTTGCGTGGATAATTAATAAATGTGTCACGAGAACCCAAAGAAGGATTTTTGCTAAAGAACTGCAGAAGTCTTTGTTGGAATATAACTTGGTGATGGACATGTATGGGTGTCGGAATCTGGACTGCCCTAAGGAAGGGTGCCTTACAGCGATAGAAAGAGACTATTTCTTTTACTTGGCGTATGAAGACAGTATAGAAGATGATTATGTCACGGAGGAGGTGTTGAAAGCTTATCACCATAATGCTGTACCTATTGTGATTGGAGGAGCAAATTACGAGCAGTAAGTATGTTTTAAATGTAATTTGATTTTATGTTTGTATGTTTAGGTTTAGGCTTTTGCCCAGTTATGGGACACAATACCTACAGGCTAGTAAAAAAAAAATATGTTTAGGTTAAATCTGGTCACCTAAATTGGTGCCAGTCTCCGGTATAAATATTTAAATCAATAAAGTCAGAACACTTTTTTTTATTTAATTTTATTACAATTTGCAAAAGGCGGGCCTTAAAGCCTTGGGCTTTTTCTACCAGTCAAACAAGTGGTGCAGAGACAAGTGAGGCTAAAGTAGAAACAAAAATAACATTTTAATAATTACTTACTAGTAATCAATCTATATTTACTAATAAACTTCTAAACAATTTCTGACTTCATCATGAATTTTATATTTTCGAAGAGGATATGTTACTACTTTTCGTATGATAATGATAAGTTATTACCAATACTCCTTTTTATTTAAAAAAACATACTATTGTTCCTGCTGGTCTGGGAGAAAAGAAAAATCTTAGAATGTACCAGCTGCTACTCTTTCCGCGCAGATCGTAAACACGAAAATACAACAACAATAAAGCAACTTGTCATTGTTTTCATTCCTTTTTCCACCTCACCCACCATCACGCTAAAAGTGGTCATTGAGTCTTGCCCCAGGCTTTGTCTGCTTATAGCCGCAAGACCTAAAATGCTCTGTCTGCTCCAATAGGGAAAACGACGTGATAGTGTATGTAAGTAAATATGTACCATACTAATTGGGGACGTAGGGTAAGGAAGCCGGTTAGCGACCAGTTAGCTGAGTTACTCACTTCAGATGAGTAAAAGAAAATGCTACCTACACGCGACATTTATTATGTTAGTGTTAATTAGTCCCAAGTATAGTCTAGTTTAGATATAAAACATAAAATACAATACTTTTACCCATTAAATATTATAAAAAGCTGGAAAAGTGAAAAAATTGCCATTTCGCCGGTTGGCGACCACTTTTTTCAGTTTATGACCACCAGTAAGCTGGTTCGCGACCACTATTTTAATATTTAAAATATACCAATAAAACATTTATAACTGATTCAAAATATATTTTTTATTTTGCCTTTAAATAAAGAATATTTTTAACACGCCTAGTTTATGTTAAAAAAATATTGTCTATTTTTTATAAATTTTTAATAGGTACAGGTATCTAAAATCACACGTGGTCGCATACCCAATAACTTAAATACTTATTTCGGTTTGCGGCCGTTGTTTCTCATACTAAATTGCGGTAGCCGTAAACCAATGTCTTTATTTCAATTGTGTTGGTTAACGGCCGCCTATTTAGCGTCACTTTTTGTAGGTAAATTAAACAAAGTTCCTTTAAAACTGGTGGTCGCTTACTAAAGAATTGCATCTTTACACTTTATAAATGCCACACCCTAAATTGTTACTGTCCTATATGAACCATTAGGATCAGAATAAGCCAAACAAAATAATGTCTTATTCGACGAATAAGACATTATTTTGTTTCATCATCATATCATTTGAGAAACACGTAAGATTTATTTTTTATTTGTGTTATCTCTAGAAATAGTATTATCTTGATTTTAAGACACTAAGTCCGTCAAGTGATCGCCAACCGAAGGGTGGTCGCTAACCGGCTAATCGACCCTATGTTACTATATATCATTGATCAATTTACTTCTAAATATGTGATTTAATTTCCTTTTCTCTGATTTCCAGATTTTTACCTCACGGTTCGTACATCAACGCTCGCTCCATGACAGCAGAGAAGTTGGCTGCCTTCATCAACTTCCTTTTTAACAACCGTGAGGCGTACCTCGGCTATTTTGTTTGGAAAAAGTTCTATACAATAAGCAAAACAAAGTACCAACATGGCGTTTGTGAGCTGTGTAGTATGTTAAACGACCATGAACGATTTACTTCGCACAGCAGTTATGAGAAGTTTCGAAACTGGTGGTACGTTGGGCCGCTGGCTGATCGCTGCTACCCAAAAGGCACGGCAGATCAAAAAGACTGGTTGTCTTATGTCAATAATTCTCACAAACAAAATACTATGCTTTAAGGCGACGTGGGTTCACAATTTGCAATACTGTACGTGTTTTTGAAAAATCACTGTTATTAAACTGCTACAGTTTATTCCACAAAAAAAATTACATAAAAATCTTAAGGATTTTCTACAGACACCCACAATAGCCAAAACACGATTGAGCACTTTTGGCTCGATAGGAAAAATCACAAACAAACCTCTAATTTGCCTAAATTTGCCTTTATAATGCATATAACTTTTTTACACAATTACTTTTTTATATGAAAATTATACTAAAAAATGTATTATCTAAATATCTATCCATTTTGGCTACAAAAAAATCTAATCTAAATATATATAACTCAAAGGTGACTGACTGACTGACTGACATAGTGATCTATCAACGCACAGCCCAAACCACTGGACGGATCGGGCTGAAATTTGGCATGCAGGTAGATGTTATGACGTAGGCATCCGCTAAGAAAGGATTTTGATCAATTCTACTCCAAAGGGGATAAAATAGAGGATGAAAGTTTGTATAAATCTACGCGAGCGAAGGCGCGGGCAAAAGTTAGTTATAAATATAATACAAAAAATAATAATAAATAAAACACTGCGAAATATTCGTCGAGAGCGAAGAAAGGCCCGGAACTGTGTTCGACGAAATTTCGCAGTGTTTTATTTATATAAATTTAGGCAAATTTAGAGGTATGTTTGTGATTTTTTTTCCATCTAGTCAAAAATGCTCAATCTTGTTTTGGATATTGTAAGTGTCTGTAAAAAAGCCTTAAAATTCTTTCGCAAAATTTTTGAGGATTTAACTGTAGTAGTTTAATTACAATGATTTTTTAAAAACACTCACAGTTTTCTTGATTCTGAACTGGCGGGGCCTTAAGTACCAAGATTGGAAGGAACGAACGATTAGATAGGTATACCTACAGTCGAAGACAAAACTCAGAGTATTAATCCAGCAAAGACTTGATAATTGAAGCTCTGATTTTTTAATACACTCTTGTCATCGATTTATATATGTATTTATTGTAAAATATAGTATCGTTGAGTTAGTATCCCATAACACATGTTTAAAACTTACTTTGGGGCTAGCTCAATCAGTGTGATTTGTCCTTATATATTGAATTATTTTATTTATGTATTTATTGTGCTCCTTTTTAAAAACCTTACTGCAGAAATTTAAGAGAAAAAACAATATTGATAAGTAAATTTACTGAATTTCATTTACTTCAATAAACATTTTAAAAGTAAACTTATTAAGAAATATAGGAGCATTTTTAAAAGTACTTATATGTCTTTGTGTGAGTGTTATATGACAAATAGGTACGTGTTTTACTTAGACTGGGATCTAGCTAAAAACCGAGGTGACATTTTATAATATTAGAACTTAACTATAATGTCAATGCAAAGGTCACTAGTTGTTATCTTCTAGTCATTGTCAAATTTTCTTCACTTTCCGTGAAAAGATTGACCTTTAAGCACTGTCTTCGCAACCTTTAAGTATATTTTATACCTATTTGTAGTAAGTGGTGTACCGTAGTCCTATGTTTGTACAAAATAGTTGAAGCGTTTAATTCTCTAATTGATTCCATGTGTAATAAAAGGTTTCTAAACATATATCGAAACTTTATTTTAATTAAAACAAACAATAACATTTTTCAGGAAAAAGCAACTAAAGATATTTGCATAATTTACTGAAGCGTCTACGATTCAGCTTGAATAAAAATGCTTCCGTAATGTCTGTCCGACTGTCTACAGCATAGTCGCATTTCTCAATCGATTCTCGTGAAATTTTGAGAGAATTTCATATATATATATATATTATATATGTATATATGAAGTTAATTTGTCAATTAATTTTTTAATTTTTTTTATCGACGAGCCATGGGGTTTATAACGTAAAATAATATCATATATCCATGCAAACACAGACTAGCGCGAGGTTTATACCTTAACAAACAACTAGTATTATAAATAATTAAAAGATAAATAGATACTCGTATTACATATAAATCAATGCATTATCATAAACAAACTTTGATCTTAATCTATGCCTAAATAAAAAAGTTATCAAACGAATTAATTTCCTTTAGTATTCCCTTCAAAATCAAACATTGCCTTTAAAATCAGGCAAGTACAAACAAACTGACGTCACGAATTACCATAGTGAAGTAGCAAGTAGGGTCAGAGACAAAGGACTGTTGAATATTCGAACAGGCGATCTTTATACTCCAAGATCTCGCTGTATAATTTATATGTCTAATTTATTAGATTAATAGTAAAAAGCACATCATTATGAAGGCGATTTTTATACAATCATCCAAAACTCTAAATTTGTGGATCCTAACTAATAGACGCCGGCGTCCTGGAAAACCATGGCGTAGATGGCGTAATGACCTAGATGCCTTTTCGCCATACTGACAGGCAAAAGCGCAGGACAGAGATAAATGGAATACCGAGAGGGAGTCCTTTGTCCAATGGGATCTAGTGGGATCTAAATAATAATAATAATATATGACTAGTAACTGCTAAGTAGCGACACATCTTATATCTCTTAGAATATCATGAATGGAACTTATTGCACCCAGTTAGCTTAGATCTTTTTAAGTATATTCGATGCCGAGGCGTTGCTAGCATGGGTGGCACCTGGTGCGGTGATACAGTATCCAACAGTACCAGGTGTAGACATTTTATAGGAGAAGAGATACAAAATATGCCACGCCATGTTCAGTTATTTCTAAAGATATGAGGACGACTACGCCACTGGGACCAAGAGCAGTCACAAGACCCAGAAACACGAAATAACGAATGAATATGGAAATCATGCAGCAGGACCTCGGATCCCCACGATATGCTAACCAGACGCCGTCAAGTTGCCGACCGTACCTGAAGTGTATGAATTTTTGAAAAGTCTACTGTCATTTCATTAACTATTCGCTGCTGTTGACAGATCTTTGTGTTCCTGATTAATAATTGAAAGGTCTGATTGAAGGGTAAATTAGACGAATAGACTGTCCATTTAGAGAAGCCATTTCATACTAATAATTGCCAAATCGTACTTCCGAAAATATACCTTTTTAAGGTACCGTACACAAAGAATGCCAACAGGACCTTATTACTGAGACTCCGCTGTTCGTCTGTCTGTCACAGGGCTCTATAATGTGCTCGTTGATATTTTAATCCGTGGGAGATGGCCGTATACGAGAGTCATGGCCAATTAAATAAAAACCTATTTTTTGCAGTGAAAAGATTGTAAAAATCGGTCGTGTACAAATTATCTTTAAAAAAATAATGGGTACTTTAGAAAAACTGATTGGTCATCTTACGCGAACTCTCAGGAGATATTGCTAGTTTTGCTAGGGGCGTAATTGGCAATACTGTATGTATATTGTACAATGAAACGTTATAAATATTAATTCGATATAACGAAATTTACTTTGAAGTAAGTACTAAAATATAATTATGTACACTTTAATTTGTATTTTTGCTCAAGAATTATAAAATTTATAAAGGGGGCTTAAGCTTAGTAGGTTTAAACCTACCTTCTAAATAAACAATGAGCTTGACATTTGGACCCTAGGCTCTATCCCCCCATAAGGAAAACATTATATTAAATATGTTCATGATTTAAATACATTTTATATTTAAAACCCGTGAAAAGAATACATCTTCATCCATTACTCGCCCGTTGACAGCTTTAAATAACTGATAGCATCCCTTGGGACCTATCAAGTATATGCATGGGATTATAGGAAATAAATTATACTTAGCTAAGTTATCCTAGCCGTGGAATCTTGCCAAACAATGATATATTTCGACACATCACACATATTATTATCAATATCACTAACATGGTAAGTATTATCGAGTGTATACATGCTTATTGTTTACACATAAGGCCCGAGGAGAAAAATGTTACAAAATTATACTCCTTTTCATTGACACATTGATATAGTTTTGAGGTATTTCAATTTTTTAAAAATTTTAAACCAAAATATATTAAGAAAAAAATCTAAACGTGTAAACCAACTCCTTCTTCTTCTTGTATTGAGCCGCGTTCTTCACGCGGAGAAAACCCAAATACTCTTACAACCTGATTAAGACTGTTTGGGTTCCAGCCGCGTTCATCAATGTTGGAAAGCACTCAATTTACTTCCGAGCATCCAATTTTTCAAATCAATATCCCAAAATCAATCACAAAGCGATTGAAATAAGATATCTAAAAAAACAACATCGACTCGGAAGATGGATGAATAGGCGAAGAATGGAGTGGCCCAAAAAAGTATTCAATATAAATCTGAGGCAAGGGACGTCTATCACAGATGCGCCCCTAGGGAGTGATATCGGCAGCCCTTTTAATGCAAAACTCGAGATTCGCGCTTTATACTCGGATGTGTTACTTTCCTTATATGTAGATGGATTGTTCAGCTCCATTTTTACCCGACTACGACGAAGCCAAGGGTTATGTGTTTCGCCGCTATTTATATAAGTATGTACCTACGTATGTTCATCTATTCCCTCGTATCTTTGAAGATATCAATGATACCTTGATAAATGAGGTATCGTCGGAATTGTCTAGGATGTCTGCTACTTATAGGCATGTGACGACATAGTAAATCCACTGTGGCGCCCTCTTCTTCTTCGTCTAAGCGCATTCCCGGTTGCATCCTCAGCTGTGCTGCTTCGGAGCTCAGGGTGCGCTTTCCCGCTTTTTCTTCTCCAAATATAATATGCATGTCAATGGTCACCCAAGGATGCCAAAGACCTCGCAAAATTAAGAAAGCCGGAACACTTTAAATGATTTGGCTTTAGTTTTGTGGCGCCCTCTATAGACCTTTAAGTAATGGACCAAAAAATCTAATCATACCGTGTGGGTTATCAATTGAAAGCATAAAAAGAACATTTCAAAAATATAGTAGTTGGGTTTTAGTTTTTAAAAGTACTTATATCTTTTGATATAAGTTTAAGATTAATATAAGTTTTTACTGTTAAAAATCATTAGTGCTTGTTGCTGTGTGGGTTCCGGCCTTGAATAAGACCACGTTATCTCTTGTTGTCGTAAGAGGCGACTTAACGACTTTGTAATAATAACTATACACACACATTCATAACGACCCCGTTGCGTAATGATTAACACCGCAGTCCGCAAATCTGGAGGTTCCGGGTTCGATCCCCAGCCAGGGAAAGTTGGAAAATTGTTTTTTTTTTAAATTGTCCTGTGTCTTGAGTGTTTATAATATATGTATTTATCATAAAATATAGAGTATCCTTGAATTACTAGGTATCTCATAACACAAGTTTAAAAAGTCACTTTGGGGCCAGCTCAATCATTCTGATTTGTCCCTATATTATATATCTATTTTATTACTAGCATTTATTAATTCATATATTATTTGCGTCATAAGTTAGGCACATACTTGTATGTATTAATATTT
Organism: Acrobasis repandana; assembly: GCA_963576875.1. Taxonomy (NCBI): domain Eukaryota; kingdom Metazoa; phylum Arthropoda; class Insecta; order Lepidoptera; family Pyralidae; genus Acrobasis; species Acrobasis repandana. The sequence goes on along the minus strand of OY756233.1, from coordinate 6,181,405 downwards.
AATAACGGCATGCAAATAATTATTTAAATCCACCGAGTAGTTTTCGAGTAAATCAATTTTGAAATTTCAGCTGCTTCGAACATAATAAAAAGCGATGAATTATTCTGTTTGAAAATTACGAATTTCAAACTTTATTTTACTTAAATACTTTTAAACTATCGAGTTGCATTATTATTAAACTAATGCATAACGTCAGCAAAAAAATAAAATACTAAAGGTAAAAAAGGCACTTTTCGCGTTAATTCCTGTATGCATTAATTTATTTTACTTGTTTTTAAATTTTGTACAGGTTAATGTTGTGGTGTTATCATTTATTACGCTCATTTCTTTTCCATACATTGTGTATTTAGTTACCTACTTAGCTGTTAAAGGATAGAGAGCTACCAACGATTTCATCATTATTAATAACTTTTTCTAAGGGAATCATTCCTAAATACATACATATTGTCACGTTTTTATCCCTAATGGGGCAATCAGAGCATTTTGTGTCTTGCGGCTCTAAGCAGATAGATCCCAGGGCCGCAAAACCCACAGGTCATGTTTAGCGTGACGGAACGAGACGAGTAGGCTAGGTGAAAAAGGAATCAACATAGTGATGGCAAGCCGCATTGCCTATTCTTGATCGGCTTTTACGATCTGCGTGGGAAGAGAAGCAGCTGATACATTCTAAGTTTTGTCTTTTCTAACAGACCACCTTAATCGCGAAAAATAAATCTGCTACTCCATACAGTTTGACGCTGTAGGTATTTAATTTACGAAAGAGATCTTTTTAGCGTTTTAGGTATATGACTAGATCTACCCTGGACACACCGTATAATACAACGTATGTATGTACATGTAAAGCTAACTTCATAATGAGCTGCTGAATATTCGAGGGCGTCGCAGAGGGCGCCACTGAGCCTGCCATTTGAATTATGCGTGGTCAGGCACTTGGCTCGCAAGATGGAAATTTGCATTTGCTGGTGTGAAAAAAGGAAAAATTGAGAAGTAGGTGACGAGTATAGCACACACCACCTGACACCTTGATCTAAGTGCAACACAAAACGTTATACACCAACTAAATATGAAAACGTGATTTGACTGATGAGCTGAACTGAGTTTATTTGGAAAGCAAATATTTTGATATAATTTTCTTGGGAAAAGTTGTTTCGTATCATAGACTGCATTCACCCTTAAAATAGTTACAGGCGGTGAACCCACTGCAAGGTGCACCGTCGCGGAGCGCGGTTCAACACACTGACGCTTCTGCGCGTTTACGTGTTTTCAGTGTGATTGACTAGGCGTGTTTTCACAAATTCACATTTTTATTTTATTTTTGTTACATACAATGTTTAAATCTGCCGCCCCGTGCTCCGCGACGGTGTGCGGTGCAGTGGGATCACCGCCTCAGTAAGTATATTTTGTTAGACGTTATCGACGTTATATACAAAAAAAATTGTATATAACGTCGTATTTTTGTACAATGGTAGGCTCTGTAGTACATACTAAATGTTTGGTAGGAAAGTTTAAAGCCCAGTTTAACGCAAAGACTGCCATTTGATCACCCAAAACTAGATCCCAGGTGCGTAGTTGTTCCACTCGTGCTTAATAGCGGAGCTTTGGTGTCCCCTACTATTGTTTTTGATTCTAAAATTACATATGCTTATTTGAAGGCTTTTTAGGATGAGACTTCATTGAAATAAGGTTGTGTTGTATTTTGCGGCCATTGTCCCTTAACGTTCTCACTTTTAACTATAAACAGTAGTTCATTTAATACTTTGAAGGGTTATCTAGGGCTTGGTATAACAAAATTTTAAATGATGTCTCCGTTTCTTTGAAATGATTTATTTTAAATGGGGGCAGCACTGGACCCCGGAAACTTCAGGTACGGCCATAACACATCGATATTTTTCCACTACAAACAAAAATAGACATTGTATTGTCGTTTGGTGTTAATTTTGTCAAAAAGCAAGTGTTAAAAAGGCAACGCGTTAATTAGGCGAAGTACAAAACCTAGAGAATGACCGTTTTACAACCAATGGAATTTCGAGCAAGTCAATGTTTTAGTTTAGAAAGATCTGACCCTCAACATTATTTTTCGTACAAATCGCGCAAGTTCTCTTTTTAAAACATATTTTCTCATTTCTTTCATCTCAGTTAAGATTGAGATTAAATTAATAAAGATTGCATTAAATCTATGAAATACGCTTTGTTATGCTTTTACGTAACTTGAAAAATTCACGCATAACAATTGACCTCACTAACACTTTTGAAAAATGACACAAGTAAAGCGCTTGGGTTAGCAGAGTAACATAAATATTTAATGGTACAAGTTCGTAGTCGATTGCAGACAGCAGCAGCTGATGACTCATCGCTATGACACTACTGGTTTCTTTTTATGTATAAATACTTTGAAACTATCGCACTGCATTATTATTAAATTAATGCATACAGGAATTAACGCGAAACGTACCTTTTTTATTTATTTTGCTGAAGTTTCGTTCGGGTTTCACCGAACGTGGTCCCAGCTTGACTGAAAAGCAGCGATAACGCCTACGCCTCCTCTTACCCGGTGTGATCTTCGTCCACCGTCATACTGTTCATTCTCCAAATACCGTCACACACTACACTTACAGTGTCCCTACTCCGTACCATATTCTGGTGGTTAACCGATTGTGCACCAAATCGGGGTTGTGTTTTGTTAATCACTGGATTCCACGCTGCTGCTGGGTTGAAATTGTTAAGATGTTTCTTAATTTCAATCGCCTCACGTACCATCCTAGTGCGATAGTGGCAATCGCCGGCAAATCACTACTGGATATGTAGATGCGTTTGAATTCATGACTGCAGTGACACGTCGTCTGTTGCTGCTGTCTGCAATCAGCTACCAACTTGTACCTTAATAGAAAAGTGCAGAAACTGTTTTCCACTGTGGGTACGTGGGAATGAGTACATATAGTAGGGGATGGAGCAGAGTATCAGGTGCGTGGCGGTCGGTTAGCACCCTGCCTGCATTTATTGCAGTGTCGCATTAGAACCAATTGCACTGCAATACACTGCTTTAAGTAGTTTATTTAGGATCCTCTTATTTTGTTTATGTGTGCATATTCTTATCTGGAATTGCCATCATTTAAATCAATGTCGCAACGAACTATAACATTATGAAAGAGATATCAAACGCTAAAATGACCCCATTAAAAATATATTCCCCCTTGAATTTTGGGATCCCCTAGTATTTTCAAAATTTTTCATTCATAATATTGTTTTTCATAATGACTTAGTAATTTTTGTCATAACCATAATTTGAAATAACTTATATTCTTTCTCAGAATGTTTCTGTAGTCATAACCTTCATTAACCTAAAGCATTTTGACATAATTTTGAGTCTCGTAATGTTGTAACATGATATGATATTACAGAAAATATAGTATAGCTAAAGAGCTAATATGTTTATTTATTTATTAATCTGAAGTTTAGTTTATATTTGAATGAAAATATGATTTAGGTGTGTTAATCGTTATGTTAAAAAAAAATATGTTAAATAAATATTATGAGAATTTAAAATGAGTTTAAAATACATTATGAGAAGCTATATAATGAGAAATTATTAAAAAACAAGAACAATCAGCGGCTGCTGTATGACGCTGCGTCATGCGACAGTAATTAATATTAATTTTGTGGGACCGTTTAGTGCGATGTTAATATTTGAAGTTACTTTTCCATAGTTATATAGTTTGTTGAAGTAGTCATATCGCCACTTTTTTTTAACTTTTACCTTGTTTTAGGATTTTCGTGCTGTCCAAAACATTTAGTCTGGTGGTGGAGACGAAACTGGAGGAAGTCTAGTCCCTGTGTGGCGAATGGTGAAAGATTTTTTTTTCTCCTACAATGAGAAAGAGAGAAGAAAATAAACCTCGTTTATTAATTCAAAACTTTATTACTGTGACTACTACTACGACATATCATTATCAACATACGGGGTCTAACAAAATATACTGGAACTATTTTATGGCTGAATTCAGTCCATGATACTGAACAACTTTTCCCAAGAAACATACTCGTGTATCGAAATATGAAAAATAATTTTTGACCTCCCGTATAAGATGTCCGATCAGCTGATTCAAGTTAAATATATAATTTTTGCCTTCCATATAATATGGAGGCAAAAAATATTATTTCATATTTCAACAGATGTTGTTCAGTACCACGAATATCAGTATGAAACTATTTTGAGCCTGAGTTCAGTCCATGGACTGAACTCAGGCTCAAAATTATCTTTAAATATCTATCTTAATATATCATTATATTTTGTTTGACGTTATATAAGAAATTTCAATAGCTAAGTATATAAAAAATCTAGTAGGTACCTACTTATTAAGAGGCTAACAGGATAAAGTTGTGATACTCGTAAGAAGAAATAAGAACGTCTAGCTGTCTTTTCTATTATTAACCTAGACAGAATCATACTTTCCCATACAAACAAACGTACCTAGTCAAGTTTTTATTTTGAAACGACATGTCAGATTGCGGCATAATTAAGAGATTACATATATCTAGGCATATAACTGGTTTTCACAGTCAAAATATAAACTTGAAAGAGAATAGGTATAGTGTCATCATACACTATATCATATTTGACCATCAGTATGGAAAACTTCTACACCCATATTTTTTTTCAAGTCTTTCGAATGTCGAAAACTAGTCATATGCCTATGTATATGCAATTTCTTTGAAATTACAAAATACTGTCGAAATCTGACATGTCGTTTAAAAAAAAAGGTAGAGTACGTTTTTATGGAAAAGTCTAGGGTAAGGGGACTCTTAAGAGGTATTGCGTGAAATAAAATTTATATTCTTACAATCTAAAATATACATTGTAAAACTTAAGAATAAAAGACTTACTACCCTATATACTATGGCAGAAGATGTAAATCCTAAAATGCTTGCTTGACTAAGGGTACCGAAAAATTAAGAAGACAATTTCTGAAAGCGGACTGCAAATAGGTCTTCGAGCCGCCTTAAACCAGCCGCGTCATTTTGAACTTTTAATCGAAGCGGAAGCGGAGTTGCTGCTCAGGGCTGTGCAACTACAGGCGGGTCTTAGGATGGTGGCCGAGGTGGCCAGGCGGGAGATAAAGATTGTAACAGCGACTGACATGTAAACATTTTAAATATGGGTCATATGGTAACCTGAAATAAATTGATTTTATTTATTTTATTTAAAGGCATCGAGGCGAAATGTTGCCGCCCCATGGCCAGTTATTTATGCTGATGGATTCGATTTTTCCGAGCGCCCTCGTGGTACTTTGTATGAAAAAAATCGTTCGTTTAGCGACTCAATAAATGTAGGTATATCAAAACATGAAAAAAAAACTTACCATAGTAACTACTTACATCACGTGACTACTTCAATTTGAATTTTTTTTTTACTTATGCTTGTATAAACTAATAAAAGCAAAAAAAAATTATGTCCAACTAAACATATTGACTAATCTCATCCTGTCACAAACATCTTTATAGTCAGAAAACCACCAATACCTAAAATACGGACTTGGTTTAGTATAACTTTTATCATTGAGCTTGGCACACAGATCACAGACGTCGGATCTAGGTCTGATGGAGTAGAAATAGTCGTTTTTCCAGTCGAAAAAGTAGTCGTAAGTATCGGGAGTCTTGATCAGGTAGTCCACGAGTGCGCCGAGTCTCTTCATGCCGAAGTAATGGAAGTTTATGTACGAGCCAGGAGGTAGGAATCTGAAAGTGAAATTTGTACTTTCCTAAGTAAATGTGAGAAAAAAAAATCTTAGATTCAAAGAATTGAAAGTTCAGTGAAAAGATCCATTCTTAAAGTTCAGTGTTCTTTGGACCAGATAGAGAAGTTATTTATTTCTAAAAATGGATAAAAACTGTTGTTTGTATATGTTTGTGATTATTTTGTAATCGTGTTTTAGATATTATGGGTGTCTAGAAAACCCTTGAGATTCCTATGTAAATTTTTTGAGAAAAGTCTGTAATAGTTTAATTACAGTATTTTTTCAAAAACACGCACATTATTGCGAGCTGTGAACCCACAATTAGTCAATAAGTTGCTGCAGATTTAGGATATTTTTAAATATTTATTTCATTTTCGCCAAGTAAGTTCAGTAAGTTTTTTGTAAATTTTATGAAAAAACCTGTTGTAGCTCTATCAAATTGTCTAGTAATCATAAACAAGTGCATTTTCGTTTAGACACTATGGGCATTAATGGGCATTAACTCAATTACTGAGATGTTAACCTTGCGGTACACTAACAACATCAACTTCGGAACTTGCTTAGAATTTGCTCGTTGCGAAAACTTGATTAAATATAGTTTTGCACTTACCTTGAGTAATTTGCACCTCCTTTAATAATTGGTATCGTAAAATGCATTAAAGATTTTACCACCTCCTCAGTAACATAGTCCTCACACATAGCATCTTCTAAAATCAACTGAAAGAAATATTTCTTTTCCACCATTTTATAACACGAGTAAATGCTAGATCCAGGACATTTATTATCACCACATGGACCGTAAATATCCACACTGTAATTATATCCTTTTAGTTCAGATCTCAGATCTTTAATAAACTCTAAATGATTACTTTTCGTTTTGCATTTAGTAACAATCCACGCAATAGCTTTATTTTTTTCCTTTGTTTTAGCCCGAAAGTCAGTATGATTCAAATTTTCAGTCCAATTTACTTTCATGCGAGGCCCCACTAAGTTGTTGTGGGTATCATAAATGTTAATAAAGGGTTGTGGTATATCTGAATTTAATTTATACGTCCATGTTAAATTAAAAAAGTCTTCATACATCCTATGACATATAGGATATTTATCTGCAGGTACTTGAGATCGAAATATATATTTTTGATGTGGAGATCTCTTCAGACTTATATTATGTGATGATGATTTACTGATATCTTGAGCATTGAACACTACGGCATCAAAATTGGTTTCGTCAGCATGTAAAACACTTTTATTATAAGTAATATAACAATTTATGTGTGGACATTTTTGTTCAATAAATGCTTTTTGACCCAAAGGAAATTCTGTGAGGTTGTTGCTATGGAGTACCTTTCTTCTTTTGCTGTTTGGGTGCCAGAATAGTACGTACTTGAGGTCTGTTGGGAATCTCTTCATTTGCATTTGCTGCTGTTTCTCCATGATCATTTGTGGTAGCAAGGATATGAACAAAGCCAGGATGAACAAGAAGCAGTATAGTGCAGTTTTCAATAACGTTTTCCTGCATGTTGTCACGTACAACATTTCCTTTATATGATACGTGTACATGGTTTTCTTCTTTCGTTTTTGTACCATTGGACTAAAATTCACTAGCGACGGTCTTCATCGCCATTTCTAAGTATACTGAGTGATCGTGAACTAAGATATGTTCGTTGTTTGTCCATTGTGTCCTGTTTATTGAAATCGTTTGATGTTGTATGCATTTTATAAAGAATGCCGCAGAATTTTTCGTAGACATTTGTGTGACAAACAAATAGTAGTTACTACTACTATAGTGTTCAGTATAATCAAAAAGTATACTGAATTTTATGCACTGAAAAAGTAAGTAAAAAACTTAATTATAATCTGGCAGTGTAATATCACCAACGTACCGAAATTTAAAAAAAGCAATTGTCAATACCAGTTTCGATAAAAAAAAATTAAACTTGATAAAATCATAAAATACACAATGTTCGAATAGAACTTAATCATTAAAAATAAACGGGCAAGTGCGAGTCGGACTCGTACATAAAGGGTTCCGTACCTCCGTACAAAGTTTTAAAACGCTGAAGTAACACGTTTCTTGTATGACGACCCCCTTTGTGGTCATAGTAATACATAATCGGTGAAAATTTCAAGTATCTAGTTAATGCCTTTATAAAGATCGAGTTAAAAACACTGCAAAAAATACGTTTCTTGTATGACGACCCCCTTTAATTTTTAACATTTTCTTATTTTTAGTATAGCGGCCATAGTAATACATAATCTGTGAAAATTTTAAATATCTAGTGCTTGCCATTATAAAAATCTAGTTAAAACACTGAAAAAACACGTTTTTTGTATGACAACCCCTTTAATTTTTATTTTTTTTATTTTTTGTATTTGTTGTTATAGCGGTCATAGTAACACACAATCTGTGAAAATTTCAAGTATCTAGTTAAAAACGCTGAAAAAACACAATATTTTTATGACGACCCTCTTTAATTTTTATTTTTAGTTATCATCATCCGAGCGTATTCCCGGTTGCATCGTCAGCGGTTACGCTTCAGAGCCCGGGGTCCGCTACCTAACCTAGGTGATTTGACGAGGTTACTGGCTTTTACACAGAGCGACTGCCGTCTGACCTCCGCAACCCAATTTTTTATTTTTAGTATTTGTTGTTATAGCTGCCACAGTACTAGATAATCGGTAAAAATTTCAAGTGTCTGGCTATTACGGTTCAAGAGATAGAGCCCTATGACTGATAGACAGACAGACGGACAGACAGCGGAGTCTCAGTAATAGGATCCCGTTTGCACCCATTAGGTACGGAACCCTAAAAATACTACAATTGTAGTACTGTAGTGATTCTTTTTTGACTAAAGACTAAAATTAATAATGAACTAAATGCTCTAATGAATACAGAAACGGCATACGAAAACATACGAGCGAAAGTTTGGGGGAATGTATCGCGTTCGTAATTTATGCGTTTAATTTCGCGAAATAAAGTAGCGAGTTTAACCGACTGCCGTATGAAAAACTCGTTTTCCTATCCTACACTTAATTTATGAGTAAAAAATGTCCCTCGGGTCAGAAAATGCCGGGGGTACAGAAGGGTAATTCGAGAACAGACTGTTACTTTTATGTGCGTGCCTGTAGGGAGACGTTTGTGATTGTTTACAATTAGTGATAGATATATTGTTTGTTCACCTATGCGTTTTGAACACGTAATAATGACGACCTCGGGTGGTGGTATGGTCAACACGCTAGTCCGCCAATCCGGAGGTTCTGGGTTCTATCCCCAGCCAGAGCAAGTTGGAAAATGGCCTTTTACAAATTGTCCTGGGTTTTAGTTGTTTACCGAATTAAGATCTCCAATCTCAGACATTGGCATTGCACGTGAAGATGTAACAAATATTTACGATTAGGTGGATATTGCGTGACATTGTTCACATCGTGTAATAGGCGATGCGGCTAGCAACCCATTATTATTTTGATTCCTTTTTCCACCCTTTTGCCCACCATCACGCTAAAAGTGGCCCTTGGGACTTGCCCGAAGCAGCACAGCTGAGGATGCAACCGGGAATGCGCTAAGATGAATAAGAAGTGTATGTATGTATGTAGTACACGCTGAATTTTCATTGATTTTGGAAAAAAATATTGTATAGTAAATAAATTGCCATCCATATATCCATATACGTAATCCAAATTTGTGCACGACATAAGATAAAAAGTTGCGGAAATGATTTTAGATCGAGACCACGTATACGTATTACGCCCGTCTTATCAAAACTGCCGCGTAACCCCGATGAACTCGAATACGAATACGTAGGTACTCGCGTGGCGAACGACGGACTTTATTACGGTATTAGTTAATCTCACGTTTTAACTCTCGACTTTTAGTTAACATTTTTTGTTTCTGAATTTTTATTTCAACTGACTAATTGGGTCTAACTAACGATCCTTAGGAAGTGGCCATCGGCTCCAAAATTGATGAAAAATCACCGTGTATAATGTATAAGGGATCTTCTCTATAACATTTATATTTTGCATTTAATACGTAATAACGTAAGCATATGTCGCGTAACTGAATATTCGCGGAAGTACCAGCAAGGTTCTGATTTATTCTGTAGGCATCGCCTGAGCCGCGAAATACTATTTGTGCATATGAATTCGATAAATCATAATTTGTGCTAATGCTGTTCTTTTTATGGAAGTAATTTGTGTGTATTTTCTAATTTTTTTTCTTTTTTTTGCTCATTTTTATGAGGGTTCCGTACCTGGAGGGTGCAAACGGGACCCTATTACTGAGACTACGCTTTCTGTCCGTTGGTCCGTCTGTCCGTCTGTCACAGGGGTCTATTTCTTGAACCGTAATAGCTAGACACCTGAAATTTTCACCGATTATGTATTACTGTGGCCGCTATAACAACAAATACTAAAAATAATAAAAAAATATCGTGTACAAAAATCGTGTTTTTTTCAGCGTTTTTAACTCGATCTGTCACAGGGCTCTATCTCTTGAACCGTAATAGCTAGACACCTGAAATTTTCACCGTTTTATGTATTACTATGACCACTATAACAGCAAATACTAAAAATAAGATAAAGTTAATAATTAAAGGGGGTCGCATACAAGAAACGTGTTTCTTCAGTGGTTTAAAACATTGTACGGTGGTACGGAAACCTTCATGTACGAGTCCGATTCGCACTTGCCCGTTTATTTAGTTTGTATTTTATTGTACAAATCCCTTGTGCAACTGTTTGTGTAGACTGCATCACAGATATAAGTAGTTTGTAGCTTTTGCACTAATAATAATTTAAGAATATCGACTTTCATTATGTGATTTATTTATCCTAAATTGAATTAAAAAAAAAACTGTCTGTACTTGCCCTAAAAATCCTTTTAACAATATTGGCGGTGAGCTACCCTTTACATATTCGTATGGTTGACTAAGCTATGTTTGTGATAGATGTAGTGGTCATCTTCATACATAACACATATGTACATAGGTATCTGGTTCAAACATCGAACACAGCCTCTCTCGCTTTTTTTCCGACATCCCAAACAAGCATGTTAGAATAACTTCTATTATAATATGTTCAATCTTAACTCCGTAATCACAGTATAAAAAGATCAGTGGTGTTATTTATAAACACAGTAAGTAGGTATAATAACAAACAGCGGAGCATTACTCGCAGCTAAGACCCGCTTATTTTCTGTTGTTGCGCCTCAAATTGTCGACACTCGAGTACAGATTAGCTTCGTTAGCCTCGGGCGTACCTGGTCTAGTGACGTGACGGTAGTAAAGTATCGATAGAAAAAGTTACGAGGCTAACATTAAATGGTCAAAATGGCCACATATTGTAAATAGACTCGACAAGAAGAAGTTACGAGGTATTTATTTAAATAAAATGTATATTTTAACCCTTCAGGGATTTACTATGTTTATTTAGATGTGTTGTGATAGTCAGAATAAGTGTAAGATTATTTTCTTTATTAAAATAAACTAAACCATAATTTGTATCATACTAATGTACTTAATTTATTTCTGAAAAGTCAAGGTGTTTTTGTTTGTGTTAGATATTTGTTCGGGTAAGAAATACAAGACTTAATATTTGTAAAGCTCAAGACATCGCGATGGCGAAGAAGAAGATAAAGAAGAAGAAGTTGAAGCCCTCTGGCTCATCTGGTGGTCTTAGGACCTCAAGTCAAGTAGGTCAACATTTGTAAGCTGGTTTAGTTGGGGCGGTCGACCATGTCTTATTTTTTCTTACAAGGGGGGGGGGGGGGGGGGTAGGATGGAGTCTAGATAGTTCTTACGTAAGATCACAAAAATGCGCAAAGTTAATATTGTACTTTGAAAAAGCGAATCGTTTTCCCATACGTATCCGAGCGCGTATGGAAAAACAATTTAGATGGCTATGGAATCATGATTGTGACCAAAAAAAATGTTTTAATATCTACCTAAAAAATAAACGTACCTACCTAAAATTGTTTCTTTAAAAAATAAAAATCAAAACAAAACAAATCGACTTAGGAAATACAAGCTAAACAAAGCTTATAAACATCAATGAGACCTCTCCTATCTGTCTGGCCAGCGTGGAGTGTAGGTTAAATCCTCTTACTACTCTGGCCAAGTGTGATTCTGGTAGATAGTATAGAGAAGGTCGTGCTTCTGCAGTGGAGACTAAAGAGGACCTATTGATGATGATGATAATTAAGTATATGTTAAGACTCACTTATTTACAGGCACTTTAAAGGTAGACTTTTTAAAGTATATAAGGTCTAACAAAATATACTGAAACTATTTTAACGGTAGGTCCAGTCCGTTATATTGAACAACTTTCCCCAAAGAACATATAGCAAAATATAAAAAATATTTTTTTTCATATATCACCTACCTTTCACCGTCACTGCTATGTAGGTATCTCGCCGCCCGGCCGAAACGCTCAGCTGATTGCCGTGGCGTGGCTGAAGGCATAAGACGTCTACACACTCTACGTTTACAGTCATTCACAAAATCACAAACAAGCACATGAAAGTTTAATTTTATTGTTTGCCCTAGTAAGTCATTAGGTATGTAATTCAAACAATACACAACACTCATATGTTTTGAAATAATAAATTAAAATTACTTTTATTATTTCAACAAAATAAATTGACAAGTAGCAATAGTGTGTATTGCGAAAGTTATAACCACATCTCTTTCTTCAAAACCATAATGCACATTCACAATTATGTAATCTGTTGATGGAGTAAAAAAGAATAATACAAACATAATTACATGCACTAGATAATGTGAATCGAAATCGAGTGTACCTACACTAAGTTCACACATTTTGGACACTGAACTCGTCTTCCCATTTCAGTACCTATTCGAAAGGCTAGCAAAATTCAACTAAAGTTATTTTTCGGTTTTTTGTTTGTCGGTATAATAAAAGCATGTTTCACACAATTCGCACGAGGCGGTGTTTCTTTGAATACGAAAACAAAGGATTACGCTTCATAGATTCAATTTTCGCCGGCTTTTATGATGTTTCTTTGTTTCTTTTGTCGACATATTTAACTTACAAAAATACTGTTCAAAACAAGCAAAAAATGAGTAAACATTGGCTTGTGCTTGCGGCAATCACAAAAGGTGTTTATGACTCCTTTTGAAATGAACCGTGGGAACGATAAATAAAGACGAAAACAACAATAAAAAAATTCCAAGTTCTTGTCAGTATGAAGTTGCAACTGATGCAAATAACATTACGCGTACGACTTCACAGTGCCAAATTATTTAGGTATTCAACAACAATACCCAGACACGGTAAAGTGTTACGAATGTTACGTTGTGTGTGATTAAAACGCAAGTGTAATTTTAAGAACTTGCATATCTGCAGGTCGGCATAGACATAGATCATTTACATCAATAATTAGGTTGAAGTGCAATGTCTAATTTTAAATATCATTTTAATAACTTTGTGTATCGTGTAATAGACGGAGGTCTACCTGAAGCTAAGTAAGTGTGATGATACAAAATAATTAAATCACTTGACTAATTTAGTGAGTTGATTTTGTGACTGCGTTTTGTGTTATGAAGTCATGGCGTCGTCGTGACACTCGTGACTTATGAAGTTGTAAGGTTATAATGTAACTGATGTCGCGACTCCGACGTCTATCTACGTTTGGGGCTGCCTTTAGATATAGCGGCGGTCGGCGAAGAGCGGAGCATGTGCGGTCACAGGTCAGTGTATGTTAAAAATAAAATTTATATTTCACTATATGTTTCTTGGAGAAAGTTGTTCAAATTCACGGACTGAACCTACCCTTAAAATAGTTTCAGTATATTTTGTTAGACCTTATATAAGTAGACTCTGATGTGACTAATGTGCAAATTAACAGTACAAGTCTAACTACATTTACCTAGTTGAAAAAATCCTGCAACAAAGTGTCTTCTTTGTAAATTTTGCACGGGGTAAATGTAATCGAAAAACAAACGTAAAATCAACGTCACTTTCTGCCTTTAAACATCGACAAATATTGACTAAGCGCTCTCGTCCCTATTTTTACAAGTGGTCGCGCGAGGAAGCATGCGGAATAATGATTTCTTTGAATCCATGTTTGAAGTACATCCATTATGGCTCTCAATTCGTTTGCCTGCACTTAATAGCGAGTCTCTGTTCGGGCCGCATCTAATTGTTTTCCTTACCTTTGACAAGTTGTTTACTATTTTTCAGGGGTTTGAACGTTTGAGGGGAAGACTTGCCATGTTTGTGATGCTTTGTTTTATTTTATGTAATACTTTACGTATCACAGGTGTAGTGTGTCTATTATCTACATATCAAATAAGTTTGATCATTAATTTGACGACCTCCGTTACGTAGTTATATAGGTACGCCACTCCGGAGGTTCTGAGTTCGATCCTCAGCCAGGCAAGTAGGAAAATGGCCTTTTTCAAATTGACCTGCGTCTTAAATGTATTTCTACTTTATGTATATGTATTTCTCATAAAATATAGAATCGTTAAGTATTGTAGTTAGTATTCCAAAACACAAGTGTAAACTTACTTTGTGGCTAAATCAGTCAATGTAAGTCCCTATATCTTTATTTATTTTATTTAATCATCGTGGATGTTTGACCACTGCCTACCTAAATATACACTAAATCACCTCAACGTTCTGTGTGCCCTAAGAAATAAAACGACTTTATTTTATGACCTGTCCTTATCTAAATACATAAATAGTGTAAAATAGGATAAATAATCTAATATGCATGTCATTTACATCAAAATACAGCCAATTTACACATGTAAATTACTCCCTCGCCCACGACCACTAATCGGCCACCTCGAGACTGTGTGCACTACTGATTAGGTGTTAAATCACTGACACAACTTTATCTTATGTCCTAATAACCATTTTTATCACTAACTAACTAACCTAACTACTAACCATTGCCTTTGAATTGAATAAATTTTCTTTTTTTCTAACAAATACTAGTGGCTCTGTGAAGCCTCGCGACTCACCCCCATCCGTTGAAGTTCATCGAATAAAAAAAGGTGTTCAGACAAAAAAGGTGTTCAAACAAAAAGTTGCGTCTTAATAAGAGTAGGTGTAACAAAAAGGTTTTATGATATATTTGTAATTTTTTTTAAAATGGCTCAAATACTCGTATGATTATATTTTTTAAAGTTTTAAAACCCCATATCTCCGCCATTTTGAAAAAATTCCAAAAACTGAATCGACAAAAAAAAAATTATATACCTAATTATCGAACCTACTTATAAAATTCCCAATCTCGAAACTAAGACGCTTCGATCGCTCGCTCAATAATATGTCATCTTCTGCCTTTATTACATTAATAACAAAAATAACTAAAATTTAATAAAAGGCTCTAAAGCACAGATTAATAAATTATCTAAAGGTTTTCAAATTTAGCCTCAAACTTAATACTAGACACCACTGGACCACTAAACGGCCACTGTGTACACCACTAAGTATTAAATACTAAAACGAAGTACCTATCTACTTTATATCTTGATTTTAAAACAATTTAGTGTAGTGCTTAGCGTAAAGATTATACCTATTGTACATTAATTTTATAGTGCAATAAATTAAATAAATAAAAAAAAATAGCATTATCACTAAACATCGGCGATACGATCTCCTTCAGCTTATAATGATGGGCAAAGTTGCAGGGAAGAGAAAGGTTGGAAGAAGAAAGAAATCTGAGAAACATCCGGGAGTGGACCGGGATAGGAAGCGCTGCTGAGCTATTTCGCCGAGCTAAAAACAAGAAGGACTACGCCAAGCTGATTGCCGACCTCCGTGGCGTAGTGGTAAACAAGCCAGTCCGCCACGTTCAATCCCAGGCTAGGGCAAGTTTTAAAATGGCCTTTTTCAAATTGAACTGGGTCTTGGGTGTTTATCTATATATTTATTTATTATACTCGTAAAATATAGTATCGTTAAGTTAGTATCCCATAACACAAGTTTAAACTTACTTTGGGGCTTGCTCAATCAGTGTGATTTGTCCCTACATATTTATTATTTATTAGTTGGAGGGGTACTTTAAGAAGAAGAAGAAGCATTATCAACCAACTTAAAAGGCATTTCATCTACTCGTACATCAAAATACGGCTAATTTCCATACTCACGTGTAAATTACTCCTTGGACCACTAATCGGCCACCTCGAGTCTGTGTGCACCACTAATTAGGTGTTAAATCACTAAAACGACTACATCTAGCGGCGCCGGTTTTACATTTACGCTGATTTATACGAGCAGGGAATAATGTCACCGTCTGCTGCATACTTTATTGCTATCTTGGTCTATGTATGCTTTTTTAAAAACACTTCAATGAATTAAAAATATTTAGGAATTTTAGAACTTTCAAAACTTTGTTTATTTTAGTGATATCCGTTCATATATAACGCTACCGCAACCCACATATAATATGCGCCTAAAGGTAGGTACACCTTTAGGCAGGCATCGACGCGCGACGGGCTTCACAAATCCACACAAGCCGAATTGAATCGGTGACAATCCAGTTTGCGAATTGCACTTTTTCTTTACTACAAATTGATTGTCAGTCTCCACCACACTAGGGACGTGATCAAAGTGAATGACAGTACCTGTTCCTAGGTGGCTTTCTCGTTCGTAGTATTGTTACACGTAATATAGGATTTTGCTATTGCTGAAAGAACTGTGTAAGTATCAAAGAGTTTTGGTTTTCCAAGAATACAATTGGTTTTTGACCGAGTGAGTGGAGCGAGTGAAGTGAATTAAGGTCTCCGTTTCAGTGTCGGCAAACATTCTTTCGTGTGTCCGAATTCTAGTTTTCTGGTTGTTCTCGCCTACAGGTTGCATTTCTCAATCGATTCTTGCGTTTCTTTGTCAAGCCACATTATCGATTTTATTTAAATGGCGGAAATATGTATCGAATAAGTAAACGTTAAAAATATCATATTTAATGAGCTATTTCAACATTTCTGTTAACCTTAAGACCTCACTTTTTGTCCGTACAACTTTTCATTCGATAAACTTCAAGGGATCAACTTTGTCGGTATGTGAGGGGCTATGCAAAGACAGACTCGCGAGGTCTTCACAGAGCCACTAGTAATGCAACATTTTTATTACAACCTTGTTATGTAACTATGTTTGTGTATGTATATGATTAAATAAATAAAAAAATATATAAGGACATATCGCACTGATTAAGCTAGCCCCAAAGTAAGTTTTAAACTTGTGTTATGGAATACTAACTCAACGATACTATATTTTATGATAAATACATATATATATATATATAAGCACCCAAGACCCAGGGCAATTTGAAAAAGGCCATTTTCCAACTTGCCCTGGCTGGGAATCGAACCCAGAACCTCCGGATTAGCGGTCTAGCGTGTTAACCATTACGCCGCGAAGGTCGTCAAATATTGTATTATATATCGATTGTAGAATAAAAGAGAGGGGAAGTAGCTAGTAATTTCAAGTTTTGTCTGCTTTTTACATCGACATATAATTCTCTAGATACCTAACGCTCCTACATTCACCGCTTCGATTCTGATTCCATTTACGCAAACAAACGAACAGTAATTACAACGAAACACTCGAACGCACACATAGACAAAGATGCATGCAATTGGTCGCGACAAGGTCACGTACGCGTCGTGTCGGTCAAGCAGCTAGCTCCCTGAAGCTGGCTGCTCAACCGACACGGCCGCTGTCAACGCCACGAGCGGTGAGGTACAATATTAAAATGTTTATTTACTTACATATGAAAGGTGAGTCCTGTGTTTTTCATGTCTGTATAGCTTTTACACCACTTCACGGCACATGAGACGGCATTTTCAATGAATCGATTATCGCAAACACATAGCAATATTCTCAAAGGAAACTTCTTGCGACGCAACCGCACGACTCGAGTGTCACTGCGAACTGTCGCGCCGCGCTGTTCGTATTTTAAGCCCCGCCCGCCGCGGTACATATCGCGTGGAATGATTTTCTGGATTATTTACGATTCTAGAGAATTATTGTTCGTAGGCTTTTTACAACAATTTTGCAGCAATGAGTAGGTAAATTATGTCCTCAATGACTTTATCATAATCATCAGGTCTTCTTTAGTCTCCACTGCAGGAGCACGACCCACTCTGTACTACCGGCCATACTTGACCAGAGCAGCCAGAGGATTTGGTCTACACTCTCCACGCTGGTCTCATTGATGTTTGTAAGCTTTGTTTAGCTTGTGTCTCCTAAGTTGCCTTTTACGACATCCACGGAAAGACTTGGAGTGGTCTTTTTCTATTCGGCCAGGAACCACATGGCGAATCCCTCCACCCTCAATGACTAAATAAAAACCAACTTTTTATCAATTTCAATTACTATGTAGTTCATAACAAACAGTTGACATAGCTGCTAAAAGCCGGTAACACAAGTTTGCAGCAATGAGCGAGTGCATTACGTCCTCAATGAGAGGTAATTCGGTTGCGAGGACCACACGGTACCGTCCCACACAAAAGTGTTACGAACTTTTGTAAAGGAAAATTTATTTTTGTGTATATATGAATTGCAGATTGTATCGTATTTAAATATTTTGTATCAAGGAGAAAATTTTACCTAAAAATATTTATATTTATAATATTCAACTAACGTCTTATATACAATACAATACCCTTAATTGCATAAAAAAATAAAGGACATAATCCTAAAAACTAGTAAATGCGTAGCAGCCCTATCGCTAAGCTTTTCTCCAGGCAATGTACGCAAAAGTGATGGGAAATTGGGTAGTGCGGGGTGATCAATACAATAAACACACTTACATACAACAATTATAATAAACATACAGTACAAGTAATACATACAAATAACAAAAAAAAATTACAGGACAAGATGAAGAAACTAAGTGCAAACAAGGGAAGCTCGTAACCTGTTAATAAATTACCAACTTAGTGGATCTATAAAATCCTTTTCCTATTTCTGCAACAATTACGAAAGTAAGTAATTTCATATGCTACTTGAGCATGAAAGTATTTAATGTATCTTAAAAGGTCCATAATGAATTTTGCTGACGGTACCGCCTGTAAACCACTCCGGCCGTCAAGACACAATGAAATTACCGGCAAGCTTGAGTGTAGCAACAAAATGGGCGCGGGACACTCGCGCACAAAAGTTAAATGGCATTGTCAGGAGTTTAACCTTAGTCTTTTCGACCCGTAATTGAAATTGCGGGTTTAAATGCAAACCGATGTATTGAAAAAAAATCTGCAGTCTTTAAATCAGTTATATATTAAAACACTAACTATAAGAAGCACTCTTTATTCTGTCAATTAGATAAAAAAGTTAAATTGGTAGCACTTAATGACTGATTATGAATGACGGTAAATCTGCATCGTTACAACCTTACATACAAGAGTGCTGAAATGGAGTAGACAAATAGAAATTTTGTAAGAAACAATTTATAGAAAATGTCTTTCTGTAAATTTCATACGAGATGTTCACTTTTCCAACTGCATTTAATCTGCTAATAGATTTTCCTTGCAATTTCGATAAATGTTTTATCTTCATTAAAAGTAAGTTAAAAACCTGTTTTATTTATAGGATACTAACTCAACGATACTATTTTTTTAACAAAACATCCAAAACCTAGGACAATTAATAATAAAAAAGGCCATTTTCCAACTTGCCCTGGTTGGGGATCGAACCCAGAATCTCCGGATTGGCGGTCTAGCGTGTTAACCATTACGCCACTCGTCACACAAGATTAACGGAACGGAGCTTTCACAAAAATTTAAATCAAAACTTTCCAAATCCCTTATCCCAAATCCGTCCACGTTAGGGAAACTTGGAAAGTCACACAGTGCAAGTTTGGCTGCACCCGTTTCGGACTCAATGCAACGTCTATCGGGCAAAGTTGAGCAGTCAAAACCATGTTTAAAAACATGTTAACCGTTCGCATGCAGGAAACTTTACCGGAAGTTCTGCGGGCGTCCGCCGTCCACAACGGAGTTCAAACTTGTTGGAACATTAGGTAATTTATTATTTTTAACCTCCGATGCAAAAGAGGGGGGGTTGTCAGTTTCACTTGCTGTGTGTCTATGTGTGTGTCTGTGTTTTTTTAGGACGGCAAACGAACAAGCGGGTCACCTGATGGTAAGTGATCTCCCCTGCCCATGGACAACTGCAACACCAGGGGTGTAACAAGAGCGTTACCGGCCTTTCAGGAAGATATAGAGTCGTTTTTTGAAGGTTTCAATGTCATATCGTTCCGTTAACACCACTGTAGGAAGTTGATTTCACAGTTCGGTCGTACGTGGCAGAAAGTTCCTTTTAAAATGTACGGTGGTTGATTGCCAATTATTCGAATCTGTTGGTGAATTTTTTTAATGGAAAGAGATTTTCTCGAGATGGTTCTAAGCTATATTTAATGAAAATTTTTTAGGGTTTTTTTTAATTTTCTTGAAAAGTAAACTTGGTTAGTGTTAATAACTTTCTTTTTACTCGATCCTGTGAATGACGCAGTAAGCAACAACTCAGGTAAAAAATATTGTACACTTTTTAGGCATAGGAAACGAGGAACGAACCACTTTTCACAAGCATATTCTTTCGTTCTTCATACATGCGACTGCCTCCGCGGTCCAGTGGTCAAGGCGTTTGCCTTGTGATCCGGAGGTCATGGGTTCAAATCCCACTGGGAAGCATACTTGTGAAAAGTTGTTTCCAGTCTGTTTAGGATATTGCAGGCTTGAATCACCTGATTATCCGAAAAGAAAGATGATTCCGTGCTTCGGAAGGCACGTAAAGCCGTTGGTCCCGAACGCCATCTAGCGTTTGTACCTATACTAGGATTGGTTCTGGTCTACCCTTTGGGTTGCGGAGGTCAGACGGCAGTCGCTCTGTGTAAAAAAACAGTAACCTCGTCAAATCGCCTGGGTTAGGTAGCGGACCCCGGGCTCTGAAGCGTAACCGCTGACGATGCAACCGGGAATACGCTCGGATGATGATGACTCTTTCGTTCTTCATTTAATCTTGTGTCAGTTTACAGTTAACTTTAGTATATGGGAGGAATCTTTTTTTTCTTATTTAGATGTACTTATACATACATACATGCTATCAGGTCTTTATCCCTAATGGGGCAGACAGAGCATTTCGGCTCTTGCGGCTCTAAGAAGACAGAGCCCAGGGCCGCAAGACTCAAAGGCCGATTTTAGCGTGATGGTGGGCGAGGTGGAAAAATTAATCAAAATGGCTTGCTAGCCGCATCGCCTATTACCATGATTTGCATTTTCGTCTATTTCCTCGATTGGCTTCTACGATCTGCGCGGGAAGAAAAGCAGCTGGTACATTCTAAGTTTGTTCTTTTCTTCCAGAACGGCATGGAAGAACTCATAAAAACATAATATCATCGATTAACATACTATCTCTATTGAAAAAAAATACATAACATCCACATACTATCTCTATTGAAAAAAAAAACATAATATCACATAGATAGAGCCTACCTTTTATGGCTTTTTTTCAGTATATTTTATTAGAACTTCTTTTAAGATTTCTATATAGCTCTGACGTTTGCATACGTCCGCAGTCTCGGCGGAAGTGGCGGAAGTCTGTCGTCCGTCGCTGCGGAGTTCAAACTTGTTGGAACATTATTTTTCCGCAGTGAAAAGTATCTTTATAGCGGACGTTAGCTTGAAAACTTAGCAAGGTATACATTTCTCGTTCATACATATATATTTATATTTAAAATATATACTCAGGCATGTTTAAGACGATAAACGGCCACTTTTGGCAAAAATGCAAACTAAAGCTTTTTTTTTTAGTTCATCATACAAAGAAAAAAAATATCAAGGAACTTACATAAGTTCCTTGATTTTTTTTTAGTTGATCGTGATTTTTGATTAAGCTTTGTTCAAGTTTCAACTCTGCAATTGGCACACGCCACAATCGGTTAAAAATTGCGACATGTAGGCGAGAACAGACAAACGAAAAAAAAAACCACTTTTTCATCTCATCTATTTGGAAAACGATGATTTTATCCTAAATATTTGGGGCTAAAGTCACTGGTAACACTGAAAAGTAAACAGTAAATTCCTTAGGCGTTAAAACACATTTGAAAACCGAACACGAATGTAGAATCAAAAATAATATTGGCAGTCAGCTAAAAAAAAGAAAAATTTAGTTTTAAAATTATAAAATACAGGCAAGGGCGTCGTATTTTTTTAAAATTGGAATACCATACGTTTTACGGATGACTGTAGGTCAAAATGTTTTGGTTCTCTTGCTTCAAAATAATAATTTATTAAAAACCAATAAAAACGCGCAATTGTTGTCTTTGATTTAAATAGTAATTTTATTAAGTAACTATTAGGTTATTTTTACAACTATTTTAAATGTGACTAATTTCTTTATGAGGCCGATAGTAAATAAATATGAAGTTTACGTATAATATACATATTTAAATATATAAAGAATTAACACACAAGGAAAAAGTAATGAAACGATTCTAATGACTGGAAAGTGTATAAAATGTGGTGGTCCTAGAAAAATATTTTCATAGTACTTCTTCCATGAAAACGCCACATAATAAAGGTTAGTAACTGACTGTTACACTCTGATTAGATATAGGTATGTAGGTGTTCTACTTTCGTTATAGGTAGATATATATTTTCTTTTTCTCATAGATGGAGCTGAAAAGAAGAATGTGCTACACGGTGTACGGTAATAGTTTTATCTCGGGCGATATACTTGAATCCCTCGCTTCACTCAGGATTCAAAGTAGCGCCCTCGCGTTAAAACTATTACCTTTATGCCTTGAAGCACAATCTACTATTTGGCTGATCTCGAAACTGAGACGCTTCGCTCGCTAGGTCAATAATAAATTATTGAAAGGCATGCTCAGTTACGCTTACGCAAAAAAAGATATCTCCCATAAATTTTGAGCAATCAGATTTAGATTTGATCATAAATAAATATTTAAAGGTCTAAGTCGTAATAGTTAAAATAATTTTAATTGTCACCTTGTTATATCATTTAAAAATATCTCAAATGACAACTGGACACTAATCTATATTTCATCATCATCCGAGCGTATTCCCGGTTGCATCGTTAGCGGTTACGCTTCAGAGCCCGGGCCCGGGGTCCGCTACCTTACCTAGGTGATTTCACGAGGTTACTGGTTTTTACACAGAGCGATTGCCGTCTGACCTCCGCAACCCAAAGGGTAGACCAGAACCAATCCTAGGATAGGTACAAACGCTAGATGGCGTTCGGGACCAACAGCTTTACGTGCCTTCCGAAGCACGGAATCATCTTTCTTTTCGGATAATCAGGTGATTCAAGCCTGCAATATCCTAACCAGACTGGAAACAACTTTTTCACAAAGTATGCTTCCCAGTGGGATTTGAACCCATGACCTCCGGATCACAAGGCAAATGCCTTGACCACTGGACCGCGGAGGCAGTCAACTTTTTAGGACACTAATCTATATTTAGTTCCCTATAATTCTGAAAGGTCTTTAACACACTACATATGAGACATAGTGTAACGTAGATATACATACGTATGTAAACTTATTTGCTACGATATTGAGGTCTACTGAGCTACGCCGTAGAAGTGCTACGAGGCCATTGAGACTGATAGAAAACGGTGAAAATATCAAAGTAATTTAACCAATAACTGAACCTACAGCTACTAATAGTGTATGTATAGATAAATAATTCAAATCGGCTACATTGCACATGGCATAGCTATGGAGTACGGTCAGCAGTAGATCTCGTCGGTTCCTGCGGAAACGACCGCAACAGACAACATGGCCGCCGCCGTCGCGAACATGGTCGACTCGCGACACACGCGGTATCAGCTTTGCCGCTTCCCCCGGAAACAATGCTTTATGGCTTCACTAGTCTAGTTTACATGTTTGGTTAGGTCAAGAGTTAGCTAGCAGTGTTGACAGATTGTTCCTTTTGGGACAGTTTGCGTTCTATTTTGCGGTCATGCGTTCCCTTTACGTTCCCATCTTTTGTGCGTTTTCTTCGTTCCTTTGGAAAGAGGGGGTCTTGGGCGAAGAGGGAATGGCTCGGCCTTTGGTCTCCCACCAGCACAGGTAATAAAATATGAATCTACAAAAAATCTTTTGCAAAAGAAAATATTGTAAGTAAGTAAGTAAGTTAGTAATACTTTATTGTACACCAATAATAGAAAAAATATACAATAAGAATAAAAAATACATTAAAATGTACAATGGGCGGTCTTATCGCTAAAAGCGATTTCTTCCAGACACCCGATAGATAGATATTGTATAGAAATATGAATTTTTTCCAGAAAAAATGTACAGAAATAATACCCGTTGCCAAACATAATATTAATATCTAAACACTACTAGCATCACTGCTCGGTATGAAATATATCTTAATACATTTTTTATTTATTTTAATATCTTGTAGTTTCCCCCGAAACACATATCATAAAGAACTATGGTAGAAGTTCTAACAGATACTTAATGTGTCAGTAATTAGTATGTGCAACTTATAATTGAAAGACTACCGGTTCAAATCCTACCCAAGCCGGTGTAACTGATGTTACAATATAAAGAAAGTGCATCATCCGTCTGCTTTTTAGGGTTCCGTACCCGAAGGGTGCAAATGGGACCCTATTACTGAGACTTCGCTGTCTGTCCGTCTGTCTGTCTGTCCGTCAGTCACAGGACTCTATCTCTTGAACCGTAATAGCTAGACACTTGTAATTTTCACCGATTATGTATTACTATGGTGGATATAACAACAAATACTAAAAATAGTTAAAAATTAAAGGGGATCGTCATACAAGAAACGTGTTTTTTTCAGCGTTATTACCTTGATCTTCATAATGGCATTAACTAGATACTTGAAATTTTCACCAATTATGTATTACTATGACCATAATAACAAAAAATACTAAAAATAAAATAAAGTTAAAAATTAAAGAGGGTCGTCATACAAGCAACGTGTTTCTTCAGCGTTTTAAAACATTGTACGGTGGTACGGAACCCTTCATGTACGAGTCCTACTCGCACTTGCCCGTTTATTAGAATATAGATATAATCTATGGCTCGGGAGGCATGTGCCAAAGTTCCTTCCAGTGTTATCGTTAAAAGGCATTGTCAAGCTATGTCAGATGCCTTTAGATAGCTTGGCCGTTTTTATACTTACTGGGGCAGACAGAGCACTTTGGGTCTTGCGGCTCTAAGCAGACAAAGCCCAGGGCCACAAAACGCAAATACCACTTTTAGCGTGATGGTGGGCGAGAAGGTGGAATAAGGAATCTATCGAAGGATGGATTACTAACCGCATCGCCTATTAACACATTGCTGGACACTCAGCCAGACACAATAACAATTGATCTACGCCTATAGACGTAGTGTATCCAACATTGTGTTAGCATTTTGCATATTCGCCCATTCCTTCGATCGGCTTATACGATCTGCGCGGGTAGAGAAACAGCTGGTACATTCTCCTTTTTTTCTTTTCTCCCAGACTAGCATGGGGGCATAAAATAATACATTTATTTATTAGGCACTTGGCCTGCAGATAGGTAATAATTTGCAGCTGCATCGCTTTGAAGTACGGCTAGCAGTAGATCTCGGTTCCTGCGGAAACCGCCGCTACAGACAACATGGCCGCCGTCGCGATGGTCGCGACACACGCGGTATCAGCTTTGCCGTTTCCTCCGGAACTGTATGCTTTATGCACTAGTCTAGTTTGCATGTTGGTTTGGGTCAAGGATTACTTGGTAGACTTGTGTAAGAATAGACCCGAGTACTTTGTATTTATTTAATTAGTTATTACCTTTATATGCATGTGTAACTACGTAATATTGGGTTTGTTATACATGGTGACTTTTCATTGGCTTTGGACCCGAAGGCCACTTTATAGGGATCGTTAGTAAGACCTAAGTACTCGTAGCTAGTCAAAATAAACATTCAGAAACAAAAAAATAATGACAAACTCGAAAGTAAAAACGTGAGATCAATTAGTAGTGTAACAGAGCCCATCGCGAATATCGCGATCGTTCGCCTCGCGAGTACCACCTACATCTTTGTATAAATAAACGGGCAAGTGCGAGTCGGACTCGTACATGAAGGGTTCCGTACCACCGTACAATGTTTTAAAACGCTGAAGAAACACGTTTCTTGTATGACGACCCCCTTTAATTTTAAATTTTATCTTATTTTTAGTATTTGTTGTTATAGTGGTCATAGTAATACATAATCGGTGAAAATTTTAAGTATCTAGTTAATGCCATTTTGTAGATCAAGTTAAAAACGCTGAAAAAAACACGTTTCTTGCATGACGACCCCCTTTAATTTTTAACTTTTTTTTATTTTTAGTATTTGTTGTTATAGCGGCAGTAATACATAATCGGTGAAAATTTCAAGTGTCTATTATGGTTCAAGAGATAGAGCCCTGTGTCAGACGGACAGACAGACGGACAGACAGATGGACAGACAGACGGACAGACAGACGGACAGACGGATAGACAGACGGACAGACAGACGGACAGACAGACGGACAGACAGAAGGACAGACAGACGGACAGACAGACAGACGGACAGACAGCGGAGTCACAGTAATAGGGTCCCTTTTGCACCCTTTGGGTACGGAACCCTAAAACGGGCGTAACTGCGTGGTCTCGATCGAAAATTATTTTCGCAACTTTTTTATCTCATGTCGTACACAAATTTGGATTACGAATATGGATAGAGGAATTTATTTACTATACGAAATTTTTTATTATTTTAAGCCACTATAAATTATCTGTTTATTTCTATGGTTGAATGGGAGAGAACGCTTTTAGCGTTAAGTCCGCCAATTATAAGGCAATTTGTATTGTGGAGCAATACATTTTAAATTATTAAATAAAATAAAAACACAACTCACACAAAAATTGTAAAATGACGCTGCTGCCACTGATTAAAGTATCAATTTCAATAAATACTCTTAGTATAAAATAAAGTAGCTTCCCGCCATCTGAACTTCTGTTACATACTGTTACCTACGCTTAGATTTTTTTAAACTACTCAACGGATTTTGATGCGGTTTTCATCAATAGATAAAGTGATTCAATAAGAAGGGTTGGAAAAGGAAGCTAGTTATTAATAAAAAAAATTAAATTGCATTCTGATAAATATTTTATTACAGTCAATTTATAAATGTCACACACAACTAAACTACGACACAAATCCGTAGTTACATTACAGTAGCTTTTTATATATTTAGGTATTTTACAAAGAAATCCTTTCCGACGAGCACTCTTACTTAATTCCGGAGTTTTGATATAAATAGTATCTACCCTAGGATACATTATAGAGTTATCTAATTTCAAACATGGCACTTTTAGAAAATATAATTCGATCCAAATTATAAAACAATGATTAAACAATTTTTCCTTTTAAAAATCAAACCGTTTCTGATGTAATTAATTAGATTATTAATGAGCCTAATTGACTTTATTACAAATGTAATTGAGACAACTTTTTGAGAAACATATGCTTTTCACAATATTTTCATTTTTAGAAATGTTATTTTTTGTATTCAACAAGAATTTAATGAAATTGACAATAATTTGACAATAGTAAACTTTAATAATATTTCTAACATAAGCAAATATGATATTACTAGTTTTATATTATCTTTATATATGTAATTCACACGTAATTTTATATAACACTAATCATAAGCTTCAATTTTGTTATTAAAGGTAATATGTTACAGGGGAGTAAATATATAGTTATACTATCGAATATTGCATATACGAGTATCATAAAGCTATGCTTACTTTATGCGATTTATTAACACCTACTAAAAGTACATCTAAAACAATTTTTAAGGATAAGATTCCGCGCCTTTTGAGTTTTTTATATACTAGGTTTGTATTTATAATATTATTATACAAGCAAACATCTACTACATTACTATTTTAATTTCCTCAATATATTTATAGACATTATGGTATCATTTCAATATGTGTATCTCCTATTTAATACAATATTATATCTTTAACTACTGTAACATATTTGCTGTAAATACACTTTAAAGTGTGGACGAATTATGATACTTCACTTAATATAAATAATATTCTATACAGTTGTATGTACTTACATAACCTACATTACATGCTTAGATGTTATATTTCAATACATTTCAACACCAAAATGAATGACTACATAAGCAATTCAGTCCAAAACTTTACAGTAATATTTGACGATTAAAATGTCGAATTGTTATAAAAAATCAAGATGCCGCTTCTACGATACTTACGGACTTAGTACAAGCCGTCGATAAAATTTATATCGATTTGATCTTGCCTGTCATTATATTTAAGTATAATGACTAGAGTTGATAATGTAATGTAAAAAAAATTGCCAGTACCATATATCGCGGCGCATATTAATTGGGGTTAATATCAAGAGTATAAAATAAAAGTAGACAATTTATTGTTGCGTGTTACTTCGTATATTAGTTACTTAGTAGTACTTATGATGCATTCTAGCTGTTCGGTCGCGGCGAAAAGTCGCACAGCTAGCATGTCAATCGCAAGTCTGGAAAATCTACTATATAAGCAAGATTAGTATAAGAAGGTATTGTCTACACAATTGACAATTTACATAATTCATTAGTACTACATACATAAATTATTTTCTTAATTCTATCATTAAAAGTAAATCAACTGGTTAAATTAACATGTAAGTTAAACATTGTTAAATTTTATTGCTGAGCTATTAAAACAATATTTTCATTAATGGTATGAATTTTATCATATCAGTTTTAAAGGTACGAGGATTTTAATGTTAATTGTATACAGGATAAGAGTTTAATATGTATATATAATCATGTTGTACCAGTTTTACAAGGAAAGCAATTTTTATTCGTTTAGATTGGTACATGATCCTAACATCGAATTATATAATTTGTACCACAAACTATGACATCGATAAGCACCAGCTTTTAAAGCTGAGCAATCTATATCTATTTTCCTTTTATTAATAAATATGTTATTGTTTCGCTTTAGCAAATATTTTTTTTCTAATGGCAGCCAAAAATATAAGACGACTATGGAAACATATTTTGGTAACATCAGCTATTTATTTATGGGCTAAGTAAAGCTATCTGGTGCTAGTTCTGAAAACCACCAATAGAGTTATTTATTTTCTATCGATAGTGATTTACAGATTATTAATTGACAGCATGGATGGGTCTTCAGCACTTCTGTATCTCAAACTATGCTCTCGAGGCCACTGGGTAGCTGAAATATAAAACACATATAAACCAAATTTATATATAGATTATACTTGTATATTTTTAATTCATCAAAAACTTGGAATTATTAGGACTTAGGTATTAAGAAAGACAAACAAACAACAATAGAGAGTAGTTTAAGAAAGTTTAGAGCTACAAATAAAAAATGTACAGCTACCCAATTCGTAAACTAATACTAATTTCGTCATTAGCTTATTATAAAAATATGAATGTATTTCAAATGAAAATGTTATTCAGGGTTCTAAATATTTATAGAGATATTAGTGTGATAGTAATGCATGTAAGCATATTTTTCGGTCGCCAATTTTTTTAAAATTTTCGTTGGCTGTTCAGTTTATATCACGTGACAGATTGGTACTATTATCATTTGTTATGATAGCGCTCGATAAACGTCGGGGGTGCCATGCTGCCGGTGCAGGTGCGGTGAGACCCATTGGTTTGAAACAAAGATCTGTATATGTTTGAAATGATGCAAGCAATGAATGTGTATTATGTTGTGTACAAACATTACTACCTATTTTTTGTGACATTTTTGTGCAGGGTTTCGTTTGCATGCAATACTTTTTTTCGAGCGGGATTTTCGGGACATACGTGCTGAAAACAAATTACAATTGTGTTAATAAACGTGCTTTGTGAGTAGGGTGACTATTCGTCTAGCAGACAAAACGTATATTTGAATGAAATATTTTTTATTTTGTAAAATTAATGCACAGTGGGTAGTGAGTTGGGTCATGTTGTTTCTACGTAGAATAGGACAACTCCATCTCTTCCTGTGGATGTCATAAGAAGCGATTGAAAGACTAACTAAGCACAAATATTTCGTGCAACAATTGTATTCCCAAATAGGGTTAACGTAGGAAAGCGGCCTTTTGTAAAGCTTTTCGCACAAATGCATTCCCAAAGAGGGATGACATCAGGCAGGAGGATATTAAATTTCTCCACTTTGCAAGGTCTTTGGCATCCTTGAGTGACCATTGACATGCATATTATATTTGGAGAAGAAAAAGCGGGTATGCGCACCTCGGGCTCCGAAGCAGAGTATGCAACCGGGCACACGCTAAGATGAAGAAGATCATTTAATGGTGAAAAGTCCAGAAATCGCATACCGATCTCTACAGCTAAGGATGCACTGGGAACGCAAGAGACGAAGGGGTACGTAAAACAATCTGAACATGCGTCTATCAAGATGCATCTAATAGATTTCTATAAGTACATTTGTCATGCACCAAAATGCATTTCAGCGCGAGTGAGTCATAGGAAATGTTTTGAGTAAATACCTGTGTAGTGCATGTTTCTGTACATATCCGGACAGTTACTTGAAACCTGAAACAAAATAAGAATCTTCATTATAGAACATAGTTTTTGCCCTTATTGATTATGTATGTTAAACTAAGACCAAAAATTAAAAAAGAAAAGAGTTATTTTTGTGTCCTATCATGAACGAACAAATACTAGAGGACTGACAACCCTATAAAAATACTCTGTTAAAAAGCCCAAATCTTTTATTATTTCTAGATGTCGCTACTAACTCGCCCGCTAGTTATAAAATGGATGCTGGGTACTTAGACTGACGGTATCCACGAAAAATCAATTGATGGCGCTTATTTTTTTGTAAAAAATGAACGCTTATACCGCCATCTTTCCGAAATTAAGCGGCACCACTACGTAAATACCTTCTTTCGAACTAGTAGCTCCATCTAGCTACAACGTTTAAATTAAAAATCGAATTACGCTTCAAATTATGAAGGTTGTCAGAAGGTGTCGTCCATAGTACGATAAAGGTGCTGGTAATTTTCGCATACGAGTACAATTCGACGACAATGGCTTTATGAAAGTTTTAACGCAAATATTCTTGCTGAAGCAAGTGATGATGGTTTAATTTTGCGCTATTTTTGAAATATGATAATAAGGAATATGCATGATACCAATCCGGCTCATATTTTTATTTTACAATTTCTAATAATACGTTACCACGCCTAGTTAATTATTTTTCTTATTGACTCTTATTTGGATTAGAAATAAATTATTGAAAATATGCAAATATTGCGCGGGAACTTTTGACGAAAAAAGGGAAATGACGACAAAGTTCACTAAAGGGAAATGACAAGTTCGGGTGCGTTCGGTAGGATTGTCCGTCCATGTAGTTTGACTATCGATGACATTCGAAATGTATGTACTTTTATATAGAGCCTTAACAAACATCACTGGCTATAATATCAAAAGTACCCAAAAAAGAAAAGCATGCGTTGACAGCTTCTGTCTCTAGCGGATATTGCAGACGTTGACGTCATATTTTAAAATGGCGTGTTTTAGTTGTTATAATCTACTTGCTATTTTTAATATTTATTTTCTACACCATATACATGTTTTTCGGCACTGATTTATTTTTTGCGGCTATTTCTCGACGAGGACTATCGATTAAAAATATAAAAAAATGCATGCATACTCTCTATTATAATACTTATGGTAATAACTTTTTGTATATATAAGATAGTAAGAAACATCCCTTTTATTACAAGCTTTTATTTAGTTTCACCTGTCCCGTTGTCTGTGTGTCCGTAATCAAATCTTGCAAGCTAAATTAGACCCACTTCCCAATATTCGATTGAGTTGAAACTTCACACACTTATGTAAGTTGGGTGACAGTAATATTATAGTACCAATGGCCTGATCTCATGATGAAGCCGATAGATGGCCACGGTATCTCTGTGATAAAACAATAGAACCCTTCCGAATTTAGGCTCATTTAATTCATCTTGAGAAAACTCAAGTAAAGTAATCACTTTAAACTATAAAGTTCAAAGTTCTCCATTGCACTTTAAAATTTATAGTTCATTGTTTTAGATAAAAGATTGTTTTTAATAATAATTTTTAAATAATAACGTACATGTTTTTTAAAGTTCTATTTTGTTTATTCCATGAAAGATTATAATAAGCATCAAAGTTGGTATTCTCGACTATCTAAAACCCATTCACCAAAACAGGCTGCATTACTTGAGCAATAAATTGTCGACAAATCCGCCTTAAGATGCGGCTAGAGCGTAAAATATAATTTACGTCTGGCGACGTTAATTAATTTGATACGGTGCACTGTGGTTTAGTTTAGACGACAATCTCACTGACAAAGCAGACATCCTTGCCTGCATTGAAACGCAGGCAAGGATGTCTGCTTTCGAATAGTATTTTAATTATAGAAGGTACTTTTTAATTAAGTAGGTACAATATTTTCATATTTTTTCGATATATAAGTGACGTCTAACAAAAGATACTTAACTATTTTAAAGGTGAATATACCCGGCACATAAGTCGACCCGAAATGGCGGTCACTGCGCACACTTTTTCCTCTAATTATACCTGCGCAGAGTCGCCATTTTGGGTCAACTTATGTGCCGGGTATTGTAAGTCTGTATCAGTGTATTCAGTCTGTCAAAAATATTTACACTGAATCAAAAAGGGCCTTTATACAGGGTGCTTTTTAAGTACAAATATTTTAAGAAGCGATTCAGTCCATAATTTAGGACAACCAAATAAAAATAATTAAATAAAAAATAGTATAAAGGCCCTTTTTGATTTATTATCATCATCCGAGCGTATTCCCGTTTGCAAACTAAGCGGTAACGCTTTAGAGCCCGGAGTCCGCTACCTAACCTAGGTGATTTGACAAGCCGTCTGACCTCCGCAACCCAAAGGGTAGACCAGAACCAATCCTAGAATAGGTACAAACTAGATGGCGTTCGGACCAACAGCTTTACGTGCCTTCCGAAGCACGGAATCATCTTTCTTTTCGGATAATCAGGTGATTCAAGCCTGTAGTATTCTAACCATACTGGAAACAACTTTTCACAAAGTATGCTTCCCAGTGGGATTTGAACCCACAGCCTCCCGATCACAAGGCAAACGCCATGACCACTGGACCACGGAGGCAGTCCAGAGGCAGTTCAGTCCACGGAGAAGGTGAACGTTGTAAAACAGCAAGTAAAACAGGTGGTGGACGATAGAGACAAATGGAAGAAAATTCATACTCTACCAAAGCTAACGCTTAAATATATTTATACGAGTATTAACAACATATTAACAAATTGGATTATAGATATATGAAACATCAGGTCTTTTTTAGTCTCCACTGCAGGATCACGACCCTCTATGTACTACCAGAGCCAAATATTAACCAGAGCAGTCAGAAGATTTGGCCTACACTCTCCACGCTGGCCAGACAGGTTGGAGAGGTCTCATTGATGTTTATTATGAAGACTTGGAGTGGTCCTATTCTACTCTGCCGGGAACCACACGGCTACATGAAATAAAAGAATTGAATTTAATCATTTGTATTGGTTTTTGAATCATTTGATTCAATTTAATTCTTTTGAGGTTTAAATTTATCAATTAAAGTTATAGAGAGGTAAGATAAGACCTACATGCTAGTAAAAAAAAGTTATAGGTAAGTTCTACATGCGTAAAGTATAGGTATATTTTCTCAGTCCGATGTGTTTTGAATTGCCGATTTGAACGAATAGCCGAATGGCTATTGACAAATACCTGCCGTTAGAGACCATTTAGAGGAAGCGATCGCAATCGATCTGGAATGCTCGTAGTTGCAGTATAAACTAACTAAAATAGTTGGCTAGCTAAACTAGCTAGTTTTTCACTTCTAGCACTCAGATATACAGATCTGTGGTCTAGCAGTCCTAAGCAGTTTATTTACAGTATTTATACAATAAATATCTTTGAAATTATCTGCTCAGATGAATAAATAATAAATATTGCAACTGGGTTGCCATGTGGTTTCCGGCAGAGTTGAATATGACCACTCCAAGTCTTCCCGTGAATGTCGTGGAAGGCGACTTAGGAAATACAAGCTAAACAAAGCTTAAAAACATCAATAAAAATATTATCAGGGCAAAGATAACATAATTACTTACCTATAGGTGGACTACGTAGGCTGTTCCATAATGAAATGGGAGGAATCTGACAAGTTTCCTTTGAAGTGGGAGGTATTGAAGCTAGAGTTTTATTAGACAAGGAGCTGAGGTTTATTTGCCTCAAGTCATGCGAGCTGAAGAAACTGCCGCAAAGCCACGTCTCGGCTGTTAGAACTTTCACCATGATAACGCTAATCGATCGACACTAACTCAGGAGTTTTTTTTAGCAATCGGGGCTTACTGTGTTGACCACCCGTCTTAAAGCACTGGTCTTGCAACGTGTGATTTTGGTCTCTTCCCGCTGATCAATTTCCAGATAAAAGGACGACGGTTTGCGACTGATGACAAGCTATTGAGTGCCTGCGCCAGTGTCACAAAGGAGCAGTGGAAGATCATGTTTGATACGTAGTTTGAACGCATGCATAAGTGTAATAATAACAGTGATGGTTTTATTTTGAAAAGCAGTTAAATTTATGCAAGACTTATGCAACAACCTACGTATAATTTCATAATGACCTATCGGCGGCTTACATCCACACAACTATGAAGTATAACCAATTGTCTGAAAAATGTTATTACGCACGTACTTAGGTTACAATTTATTGCATCTACAAATCTCTAACTAAACACATTCGCGCGCGACCACCATAACAAAACGTCGCACAACAATAATGAGCAGTAAAAACAACTATATTACCGTTATCACGAAGTTGAGGCACATAAACAAAACATTACACAACATAAACAAATCATAAACTGAGTTGAATGTGCTGTATGCAGCTAAATCTCGAGATAAGTGACGCTTGCACGTAAGGCGTTTCACACATTACACTGTCCCGTTTTTTTTTTGGGTAAACACCCAAAAAAAACCATTTATAAACAACGTGAAAGGGACATACCCGTAAATCGAACCACGGTCTATACTAGATCATTTTAGTATAATGAAAATAAAATGACAGTCAAGAAAAAAAAAAAAATTCGGCATTTCCATACAAAAGTGTGCAGCCGATCGGGCGATTTTTATGGGAATGTCGAATTTTTCTTTTGTTATTTGACTGTTATTTTAATTTCATTATACTAGATCACTAAAGTGATCTAGTATAGCCCGTGGTTTGATTTATTACGAGTATGTCCCTTCCACGTTGTATATGTATTTATTCACACATTACAAGGTCACGGGTTCCTTCTTTTTTTGGGTGTTTTTTATATATGTATTTATTATAAAATATGGTATCGTTGAGTTAAGTAGTATAATGGAGAAGGCAATGGCAAACCACTCCATCTTTGCCACAATTGTATCTTTATGTATGTTAAACTGACAAGAGCTTGGATACTTACTGTTTGAGACCCTAATGATCGCAAAAAAACTGTATTGTTGCAGTATAGTGAGAAAACAGCCTTATGAGCGATGTGTTTGCGCGTCGATTAATTTCGTCTCTACGGAACTTGTCAGAAGTTTAGTTGTAAAATGTGATTTTACAACGCGATCCAAGTTTTTGTTCCTAGTAGAAACATATTTCGCTTGTTTTAATATGCAGTGCAAGCTCGCTTATTATGAAGAGGAGTTGTACAAGTTTGCAGGTTTTGTTTAAATATCATTTTATGATGCTGGTTGCTTTTATACAAATCATAACGACTATTTTTTGAGCTATTTCAATTTATTCATTTATTATTTTTACCGCAGGAAGACCTTTGCTTTACATGGTCTCCCCAAGGATTTCTAATATGACTAATCCTAATCCTAACTAATATTATAAATGCGAAAGTGAGTTTGTATATTTGTTTGTTTGTTACCTCTTCACGCTTTATCTGCTAAACCAATCTTCTTGAAAATTCGCATACACATAGTTAGGAGTACTGAGAAGGACATAGGGTACCTTTCATCCCGGAAAAAAGTAATGTACCCGTGGGATAGGCGAGCGAAGCCGCGGGCAAAAGCTAGTTTAATAATAATTAACTAATTTATTATTTCATTTTATTTGGAAAAAAAAATATACGATATATATATATAATAATAGATATATATAATAGCATAATTTTTCCCAAATAAAATGAAAATCCTCCCGCCATCTTTGTCATTATAGAGCAACCTCGTCAAATCACCTAGGCTACGTAGCGGACCCCCGTCTCTGAAGCGTTACTGTTGGCGATGCAACCGGAATACGCTCGGCTGATGATGACAGTATTCTAAACAGTTCCACTTACTGGAAGTCCCTGTTTGTTGAAGTTGATGTTGGTTCTGACGGTGCGGTGGTGTAGCGGCTGCACCGGCCTCGCGTTGTTGCCCAGGGGAGCCTTTGGAGTTAACTGGGAGCCCTGCATTAGCCGCCGGAGCGCGTACATCTGCGAAGAAATTATCAAATTATTCCTTGAAAACTGGTAAGAAAATATGGAAAACACAGGAGTAGTATAGTCTTTACATGGTCTTCATTAATTTTAATGTACCTGATATCAACTCTCCTTACGAACAAATTTGACCTTTGAATAGAAATTTCAACTGACTTTTCTCAGCGTATTCCCAATTGCATCCTCATCTGTAATGCTATGAAGCTTGGGGTCCGTTTTCCGCCTTTTGCTTCTCCACTTCGCACGGTCTTGAGCATCCTCAGTAGTAACACTATTGGCACGCATATCATCCTTGACGTCAAGCTAGCATTTCTTGGGTCTACCACGTCTGACAGGACCCGACGGACAGCTATACGAGTATTTGCTCTCTCATTTGACGGTTATGACTGAAAATCAGCGTTTGCTCCCTTAGCAAATGTATAACTGAGTTATTACCTTTTTGTGTCACTGCGGTACACCAAATGTCTACGAATATTGATATTATTCTTGTGTTTTATGTATATGTGTGTGGGAATGGTATGAATCGGAATATCTGATAGATTTTAATGAACGAGTTTTGCTGTGTATCGGAACGCTGAGAGTGAGAGGATGGATGTTAGAGCGAGAAAGAGGACGAATGGCGGAAACAGTTGATTTTTACGTACGATGCTAAAGGTTGTTAAAAAATATTTTAGTAAAGATTTATAAAATAAACGCTGTTAGAAGTAACTCCTGCCGTTTCGCTGATCCCCAATCCCACATGTGTGTGTTCAGTACTACAGTGATTACCTTTCTATCTGTCATTTGTTTCCCACGTATTTTGCCGGTTTCCGCAAGACATGACGTCCACATATTACGAATGTAGTTATTGCACAGGAAGAAATGGAGTGGTCCTATTCTAGGTCGGATACCTCACGGTATAAGAAATTAACTTACCTCCTGTTTAGAAATATAAATAGGCTTGTTAAAGATGATCCACACAGCCGTCTCCCAGCAGCCGGGGTGTGTGGTAGACCCTTCGTACGTCAAGTACTGTTGTGTGTTAGGCAGCAGCGAACTTAAAGGCAAGTGCTTGATTGGAAACGAACTACCTGTGGAAATAAATAAATCTAAAATTTTTAAATCCTAACTAATAATATTATAAATGCGAAAGTAAGTTTGTATATTTATTTGTTTGTTATCTCTTTACGCTTTATTAACTAAACCAATCTCCTTAAATTTCGCATACACATAGTTACTGAGAAGGACATAGGGTACCTTTCATAACGGAAAAATGTACTGTTTTCGTAGGATTTAGGATACGCGAGCAAAGCAGCGGATGAAAGCTAGTTATGAATAAAGCCATTCGCTAGCTGGTCCTTGCTGAGAATCGAACCTGTAAAGATATTGTACACAAATAGGTACCTTACCTCTATAATTAACCTTGTTGAATGCATTCGTGATCAATCTTAACTCCTTATTCGTAGGTTCACCGATCTACAACAAAAAAATATCAACAATACTTACACATTTGAAACAAAACAAAGTTACATAATAAGTACAATGCAAGACTGATCACACTATTAAAAGTTCTTGACACTTATTTTTAAAACTTTATGTAAGTTGATATCTTTGTAAAATTGTGTAAATCTTTAGCCCCCATATTCGCATACAGCCTCTCAGGGAGAAGGGGTGCTTGAAAAACAGTGTTACCTCGAGCTATTTGGTTCGAGGTAACACAGGCTGAGGCATTCCTTTGTCAAAAATTAGGTTATGCGAATAGTTAACATCATTTTTAATTTAGTTTTGAGCAGTTTTACTTACAGCAATGAATGAATTTTTTATTTTTATTTATTTATGAACATCATTTATTTTGAAAGATTTTTAAATTTTGTTTTACTTTTTGGCACGTACGGCTTATTTTGTTCATCTTAGTAATGTTGTTGTTGCTGTTGTATATAATATATTTATTGTCCAAAAAAAAAATTACAAATATACTTATAAACCGGACTACGGCGGACTTATCCCATAAAGGGATCTCTTCCATCATCCATCCTCAGATGTGTTGCTTCGGAGCCAAGGCTGCGCTTTCCCGCTTTTGCTTCTTCAAATATAATATGCATGTCAATGGTTACCCAAAGATGCCGAAGACCAGGGGCAAAATCGAGAAGATATACCCGGAACAGTTTAATCGATTTGCTATAGTTAGTTATACGACCGGCTGCCGCCTCACGTCAACCTTTCTTGAGAATGAAGTTGAAGAACAAGCTGTTTAAACTTACACGTAGCACGGTTACACGGCTTATCTAAGCCCAATAGTGGGTGTGGGCCGCTGAAATCATCAACATATCCTTTTTTTGTCTTCACTGCAGGAGCCTCTCTGTACTACCAGAGCTATACTTGGCTAGTGCAGCGGTTTGAGGATTTAATCTACACACAACGCTGGCCAGACGGAAGAGGTCTCATTAATGTTTATAAGCTTTGTTTAGCTTGTATTTTGTAAGTCATCCACGGGAAGACTTGGAGTGGTCCTATTTAAACTCTACCGGAAAGACGGAAAATTCTACTCTGCCGGGTTGCTGAAAGCTGAATGAGTATGGGCGTGACACGCAGTTCTGGTAAAGGTGTGACGAAAGAATCTAATTCCCAAAAAACTACTTACTTGCACCATTAGCGAAATTCCAACGACGCCCTGAGATTTGTGTTGGGCTTCGGACATATTGTGATACAGTTCCTTGTTGAAGCCGTACAGCTGGATCTGGTGGAGGAAGAGAACTCTGTCTTAATTATTTATCTGCTAGAGTAACAAGATAAATGTAAACATAAAATACTAGTAGTTCGACGCAAACTAAAACCTCGCGATTTTTTATTAATATTTAAAAAACTACTGAACCGATTTTGATGTCCAACGAACTTGAAAATTCTATTAATATTTCCTACATGCCTACCAAATTTCATCAAAATCGGACCATCGGTTCGGCAGTTATCGCGGAACAAACATACATACAAACAAACAATGTGTTTTCGCCCCAACTTAAATTATAGCCCTCGCTCGCTTCGCTCGCTTGGTCAACTAATTCACCGAGCGAGCGCAGCGTTTCAGTTTCGAGATTGAACAAAAATGACTTTGTCCGTCTGTTTGTTCTCGCCTACAGGTCGTATTTTCCAACCGATTTTGACGAAAATTGGCACATAAGTTACTTGTTTTAAGGCCCATTTACACGGTGCAAGTTTCTTGCCTGTTGCATACAATTAAATTGAAGCAATAGAAAACTTGCATGGTCTAAACAGAACGTCAGCCATACAAATCATTTATTACTTCAATAAAATTTAATGCAACAGGCAAGAAACTTGCATTGTGTAAATGGGCCTTTATTGTTATGTTTTAGTTGTTCGCGATTTTTGATTGGAGGAGAAATAAGGGCGAAAAGGTGGGAACTTTGCTATAGCGTTATTCATTGACGGATTTAAATCATACAGGCTGACGTTTTAAACACTGTCCAAATTTTTGGAGCAAGTTCAGTCCATGATACTGAACAACTTTCTATAAAAAAGTTATTAAAAATCGATAAAAAACTTTTGTCCTCCCATAGAAATCAGCGCTCAGACAGACGGATTTTGTATGGGAGGACGAAAAAATGTTATTTAAAAATTCACCCTATATTTGAGAGGCACACTAAGGATTTCAATCTTCATAAGATGTTGCAAAAAAAAAAACCTAAAGGATGGGAGTAGAGGGGAAAAAAGGGGAAGTTTTCTGTAGCGTTATTACACTGAAATGGCTTTGCTAAGCCAGAGGAAAGGGAAGTTTCGGCTATTGCTTGGTTATACGAAAGAGATAAATTATAAACAAAGAGAAAATATTTGATTGAATTGTATTGTATTGAATATAATGGAGGGAGACTAAGGTAGGTACAACAATGCATAACGTGGTAACTAATTTTAAATTCATGATTCATTTTGATTTTAACCCTAGCCTACAGCTTCTCTTCTTTCAATGTAAAAACACTTTCTATCCTTGTTATAATATGACTTTCTTTATTTCCTCACTTATCTTGTTCGGATTATCTTTTTTTTGTACATATTGATATAGGTATGTATGTATATATTTTATACTTGTTTGTATGTATTGTATGTATCGTTATTAATTACACTTTTTTCTTCTTGCATATAACTTCGCACCTCACCTGTTTTCGTTAAACATCTCCAAGTACCTCGGTTGCCTGGAAGAGATTACAGCTGCGATAAGGCCGCCTTTTGACATCTGTTTTCTTTAATCTATTACTCTGTATCATTATATTTTGGTGCAATAAAGATTTTAACTAACTAAAAAAAAATATAGTCGAAGGTACTATTCTTGTTATTTTTTTATGTTCATAATTAAACCATTTTCTTAATTTTCCTTGACAATAATTATTACAATATAGCAGAATTAGTCCAAAACAATATTTTTCAAATAAACAGCTAGCACAAACAATATATTAATAGTCTAGCTTCAAAAATTAATCATACAAAAACTAAAGCCGTGTTTCTGATAGAAAAATAATAACATTAGATAGACAAAGGAAATAACGTCAGGGCATAACCTCAAGTAGAAAATAATCAAGTGATTGGCCACAAAGGTTGGAGTTCAAACAATAATGGCCGATTCAAAACGAATGAAATGTAATGCCACTTTGATAATTGGCAGAATTGATTAGACTGTTAACTAAATTATTGGTTAGGTTCGGCCGAATGCGGTTTTGGGTGGCAGTGTAGAGGTATTGTTGTGTAGGTTTGTTTACAACTAGAGACCTTGTATTTATTACTTAACCTGTTTTGCAAATTTACACGTATTATTTTTCTCCCTAGGTGTAGAAAAACAAACAAGATTCCAGTGTACAGCGGAAATATTAATATTTTATAATGTGTAAATCATTTTCGTTAGAATATAATCTAATAAGTATAATGGACTCAAGTAGCAGTAAAGGTTTGCTTGTATTAAAAAAAAACTGTATATTTTTGTTGTTAGAAAATACATCCAAACTCCAAACCAACCAATAAAACTTAAAACAAATTAATCATAAGACAGCTTTGTAAATATTTGTTCAAAAGGAATCCCCTTGAAATCTTCACAAACAAAGTTACGGTAACTTCGACCCCTCGCGACTAATAATGATTCCTGATAATGATCCTCAACTTAGGTGTTAATTTGTAACGAAGCTATTTCAACTAAGTTTGGATCCGTTTAAATTGCTTTAGGTTGCATAAATATTACAATTTTTTGCTGTGATTTTTGTAAAATATTTTTCAAAAAGCATTATGGCCGTACTTGTATTTTCCGGGGTCCAGTGCTGCCCCCATTTAAAATAAATAATTTCAAAGAAAACGGAGACATCAAAGTATTTTATGAACTACTGTTTACAGTTTATAATGAGAACGTTAAGCTTTACTACGCACATTTGCCAAAAGTGGCCGTTTTTCGCAAATGTGCGTAGTAAAGCTTAATGTTCTCACTTTGAACTGTAAACAGTAGTTCATAAAATACTTTAAAGGGTTATCTAGGACTTGGTAGTAGCAAAATTTTAAATAATGTCTCCGTTTTCTTTGAAATGATTTTTTTTAAATGGGGGCAGCACTGGACCCCGGAAAATTCAGGTACGGCCTTAAAAAATGTAATGGTGCGAGAGAATAAAAATAAAATGTACGTAGTACGAGTATTTACTATGATTACAAGTCAAGATAGCTTTCAACCAAAATGTAACTAACCTTTCAGGATAGCTAGCTAGGATATAATTTATATACTTGTAAATGATATATGATATACTTGATGACGATATATAAAAATGCGGTTTTTTTCATAATGAAAAGCAGCCTAAATTTTAGCGTTTATGTACTTCCGACGTATGTATCTCTCTCTATCTTAAAAAACGTTTCAGATGTATAAAAAAATACGAGTTAATAATAATAAAATTATTTTCAATATTCAAATCAAACAGTAAGTAGACGAGTCGAGTCGAGATATAACCATGAATTTCCCGGGAAATGTGAGATCAGGGGAATGTCGGAACACGGCGGATAGTTGGCGGGACGCGGTCAGGCATTCCGAGGGAACTATTGACCCTTAATGAAGATATGGACATTACACAATGTGACTTACATTTCTAGTGTTAAATATCTATTTATGATGACTTAAAAGCTACTGAGTTCACCATGGAGTGGACGTGATATTATACTATACTTAGTCAATATATTGAAATCTTGTAAACAGTATCATTAAAAAACACAAAATCGTAAGAAATTTTTCTGTTAAATTCATTTTAAGCATTTTTTGCCATTTTTTATAAAAAGTCTAAAAGATAGTTTCAATAATATGTATTTTTTTCTGAAAGTATCTTGCGAAAAAAAGTCTCGTTCTAAGACGCCCACGGGTTAATAGGTATATTTCTGCCATGATCTTTTTTTGGCTAACCTACTGACTTTACTATACGCGCGGCCGTTGCCTTTCCCGCTCACTGTATTAAATGTAATCTTGATGGAGTCATTTTGGCGCTTGATTATGCTTTCATCAGACTTCTTTAACTTTGTAATTCAGACTTGACTTGTGGCTTGCACCACTGTCAAGCGCTCTCCGGACGATGAATGCTATACAAGGTAGCACTGTTATAATGTTTGAATGTATAAGGTAGATATAACGCAACTAATAAATTGGGAATTCCTGTAAAGTAGTTCTAAGTGAAAAGAAATAAACAAATAGAGCCGACAATGCTGACGTAATATAGGTTTGTAAGATAAGTCGCTAATTCACATTTTGAAATACTTACGACTAGGCGAGAAACGCTAATCGCTACGCAGGCTTTTTCCTGGCTTATTTGTAACGCATATAACATAGATTATTGAACATGTAGACAAGAGACAAACGTAAATTAACTCCCACTGTGTCATTACCCCAATGAAGGAAGGGTAGACATATTTGATTTACTAATGAAATGTCAGGAATGTGTTGATAGGTGCCAGACGTGGAATGTTGGTATGTCGCGGGCTGAGTGGCCTAAGAATAGCTCCATATATAAAGTCAAATTAAGTATTTATTTATGTAACTTAACTATTTACTGCATAGTAAGATTGTTAAGTAGGTACATACTCGTACATCGGTTATGGTCTTTTTTTTGAAGTGTTTGTTTTCACATTATATCTTTATCTATAATTGCTTAGCGATAAGGCCGCCTTTTGCGCATTTCCTAGTTTTTAAGACATTTAAGTCCTGTATTTTTCTTCTGTGCAATAAAGGGTTATGTAGGGTGGTGAGTATTGT
Source organism: Acrobasis repandana (assembly GCA_963576875.1). Classification (NCBI taxonomy): domain Eukaryota; kingdom Metazoa; phylum Arthropoda; class Insecta; order Lepidoptera; family Pyralidae; genus Acrobasis; species Acrobasis repandana. Next base: position 6,137,907 of record OY756233.1, on the reverse strand, counting down.
ATTGTATCTTACCTCTCCAGGAAACGTGTGATGATCGATCTGATGCTCCGACCCTCGGTTGTCTTCCATGCCATAGTGGAAATAGATTTCTTCAAATTGATACCTGAAAGATAATTTGTATCTAAAATTTAAATTACATTAAAGCTAGATAATATTTTTTTAATAAATTAAAACTAAAACTTAAACTAACAAATATACAAATTGTGTCCCACTAAAATATTAACCCTCGCCAACGTGGCCAAAAGGCTGGCAGCATTGCCACGTTGTATTGTAATGCTGATTCTTTGTACCAGATAATTTCCAGCCCTTTGGACACGCGGAGGGATACCTCGAATAATCTTTTTGATAAATTCAAATTCAATTCTTTAATTCAAATTCAAATTCAAAATATCTTTATTATCATAGGATATTTATAATATCTCTTAATAATAGTCACTTTGTTTTGTTTTGCACAAATGTTGACGTCAAATCGTTACTTACAGCTAAGTTTACGCCGCTTCCTAGGCGCAAGTGCAGAAGAAGCGGCAACAAACTGCACTGCACGTTTTCTCCAAAGACGTCAACTAACAAACTAAAAACTTAAAATTAGTTATATAGATGGACAGAGATTACATTGTTTATTATGTCATAATTAAATTGAATTATAAGAATTACGAAATTTAAAATAATGTCAATTTGTAAATTTAGTATGTACCAATGTACCTAAATTATGACATGTCTAAGTATACAAACCTTTAAGAGGGACCCGCGCCAAGCTCAAGCCAGACCTTTTTGTCTTTAAGATAGTCATCGGTCCTATAATAAGCCTTCTCACAAAGTACTTTCTTTACATAAGCTTTGAATTTTCTGTCTGGCATATCAAGGACCGATTCTGACAATTTATTATAAAAAAGTATACACTTCCCCATAAAAGACTTACTGACTGTATTCAGCCTGTAATACGGGCTAACTAAGTCATTCTTATTACGTAAATTTCTATCTGTAAAATCACTTACTTTATTGAACAAGGAAATATTTTTCCTTACATACATTATATTTTCAAATATGAATTGTGATGCAAAAGTAAGTATACCTATTTCCTTGAATAATTCCCTCAGTGAGTCTCTTGATCCTAAACCGTAAATAGCACGAATTGCTCTTTTTTGTAAAAGAAAAATAGTCTGAATGTCGGCTGCACTCCCCCATAGAAGTATCCCGTAAGACATTAGACTGTGAAAGTAACTAAAGTACACTTGTCTAGCAGTTGCTACATCTGTCAATTGTCTTATTCTCCTAACAGCGTAAGCCGCAGAGCTAAGCCTATTAGAAAGTTTAGTTATATGAGCGCCCCATTGAAGTTTCGAATCAATTGTGATTCCTAAAAAGGTAGTACTTTCAACCAGATCGAGTTTCTGACCATTAATTAGTATGTCAACGCAGGCTTGATTCACATTAGGAAGAGAGAATCGAATGCATTGGGTCTTGTTCGCATTTAACATTAGGTTATTGGCCGAAAACCAATCAGAAATTAAAGATAAGGTGCTGTTCACCGCGCTAGCATCACTGTTATGTCGATCTATTTTAAATATTAGCGAGGTATCATCAGCAAACAGCACCATGTCAGCCTCTTTCTCAACCATGTAAGGCAAGTCATTGACATAAACTAAGAAAAGGAACGGTCCTAGAATTGAACCTTGGGGAACGCCCATTTTCACATTAGACCCGTGTGATTTTACGCCGTTTATATCAACAGTTTGAAGCCTATCTGTTAAGTAAGATTCTATTAATTTAATTGACTTATCATCAAAACCGTATTGACGATAATTACTGATGACTGATAAGTATTTAAATAAATTATGGGCTGAAAGACCCCAAGAACCAAAAGTTTCTACCCCAAAAGATTCAAATATGTAATTTTCTCTGATGTCTACATATTTGTATTTAAGCAATCAGGTTCATAAATAAGAATAAGTAAGTATATTATGCTTTACTATACACCAGACAGAGCATCAAGATGGGTGTGAACATAAACTTAACATTTAACCGGAACTTAGGTTTATTTTTCAGCACAGGTTAGTTTCTTGTATTTTTAAGCCAGCGAAACCGCAGCCTCTTGTCTAAAAATGTAGAATCAAATATTATTTTATTGGCCTTTTAGGTCCTAGTTAGTTATAGTTAGGCAAAAGCCTCCCCTTTTTGTTTCCAATTACTTCTATCTTCGGCAGAAGCGAATAAAAAAGACAAAAAAGGTGTAAGTATACAATCTATTCTTAAATCACATTTTCTTCGTGTAGGCCTCGCCAATCACTTTCGCCCTGAGGAAGGCCTCCGGATGAGGTCGAAATGTCGGCAAGTAGCTGACTTTTGTGAGTTACCCGTTTATCGCATATTAATAATATCAATAAAAGTGTTTCAACCTGTAGGATAGTGGTCCCCCGCTGATATTGACTTGATGCTTGGAGTCCTTCTCTACTCGGAACACCAGCGACTGGCCCGTGTTCGCGAGAACTCCGCTCACCTGTAACAATTTTGTTGATTGATTCTTGATTCAATCATTTCTACTAATATCAGTTCATCATCATCATGTCTTTTTTAGTCTCCACTGGAAGAGCACGAGCCTCTCTGTACTGTCAGAGCCATATATAAGCCAACGCAGTCAGAGGATTTGGCCTACTCTCTCCACGCTGGCCAGACAGGTTAGAGAGGTCTCATTGACGTTTACAAGCTTTGTCTTGCTTATGTTTCCTAAGTCGCCTTCTACGACATCCGCGGGACGACTTGGAGCGGTCCTATTCTACTCTGCCGGGAACTACAATCAGCTGTTAGGCATCTATACTTTAACATATTTGTACTGTTTGGACTGTTTTCTTTTTTTAGACTTTTTTATTTTACGGCATCAATTTGAACAAATTATTATTGATACCCGTGTAAATTCACCTAATTTGAGGACCAACCCTATTAAAAAAGAATACCTAATTTCAATCAGACTGAATAATTTCAAGTCAGATTAATACGGATACAAACAACATACTCCATTCCAATTTTATCACGATAGTTGGTTGTTTAAAAGCGTACTTTTAATAATTTTCTTCACAACTTGTTACGGTATCATATTTCCCCCTGACAAGGTAATATTTTTGTTTAATGACGTCGCTTATCCCTTGATCTATTTACGTAATAGTTGAGCTCTATCTTTTACAGCAGTTTTAGAACTCACAAGGCCAGGCACACCTACTTTGTATGGGAGGTTAGACTCACTGGATGTGATTTGATGCATAACAATGCACCTTACTGAATATCGACATGGATTAACAAATATAAGAGCACTGACAACCGATACTTTGAATCGTAATTCGATTTTCACCAAGCAGAGGTGGCGCCCTCAATTGAAATAAATTGTTAACTCGTATATATGGTGAAAAATTCCATATTGCTAACCGTCAGGCACTAGATAGCCTGTAAATTATTTTATGAACCGCAGTTGAAAGTAATACATTAGTCCATCCAGTTTTTAAAGTGTGTTAGACAAAATTTTTGCCACTTTTGGCAGAAACAAGTTTAGTTCGATATTCTTGATTGATACTTTATTCCCATTGGCTCTGTGATAAGGGCATTATGAGTATATATAACTATGTAGCTGAAATGAAATGCCATGTCATTTCTAGGGGCTATACATCATTTGGTGGCGTGGCTCGCGTGTCAACAGGCAATATGTCATCTCGGCTCAAAGCGCACTAACTCCAGCTTTAATCAAGGTGTGACCGATTGATTGATAGAATCGCTGCGAAACCACTCGTTAAGCGTGATTCACTCGAATAACCCCCGTGATAGATTAGCTTTAAAATATTTATGTGAAATTGATTTTTTTAGTTTAAATTTTTAATAGTGATATCTACTGATCAAAATCTACAGACGCAGTGTTTTAGGTCTGTATTGTAAGATACGGTTGTTTTGTTGGGCCGAAACCTATAAAGGCAAGTTTAGTCCGTATCTGAAATCCCAAAAAGTCAGTAGCTCTGCGACAAAAGTGTATAGGTACTATACACTGTGAACTCGCAACCTATTTAAACATAATCCAGTCGCTAATAAGAAACTCTATCTACCTATATACTTCTATCACATTAAGTCATTGCGCAAAGCCGTATGCAAAACTGGTTCATAATCTGACCAACGATGCATAATAGTCCTTTGACTATACGACCGAATTTAATTAATTTTACGGGACACCCACATCGGCAGGGTAATAGTAAACAGGGTAATAATAGTTCATCAAATAGATTTAACATGAGCCGGCCGTGTCACGTGTTAACGTCCAATCCAATTGATTTGATAACTTCGTAAACAATAGATAAGAGTGATCTATCTTGTCGAGTATGTTATAGCTAAAATTGGTGTCTGATTTTTCGAGCTGCCTTAATTCATCTGAAGTAGCTCAATGACTGAACATAGCTTACACATTTATTCAGCTGTGGGACTTCGACCTGTCCCGACGCAGTCAGGGGAGTTTCCACTTAGAAGATAGGAGGTGGAGTAGAGAACAGAGAGACTGAACAACACAGATAATATATTAAATTTATTGTACTGATTCACTTACAACTTGGTATCAAAATTATAATTAGACTTTAAAAAATAGCAGATATATTAAGTAGATAGGTACATATAGTCCAGAATTTGTGGTCAGGATAAGCAATAAAAGTGAAATGAGTCAAAATGAAGAGGGATGTTGCTGTGTGGTTCCTGGCGGAATTGGACCACTCCAAGAATTATTCTTTATTCTTTTAATAATACTCCGTGCACTTACAGTTTCCCAACGCGTGCACGTGAGTCAGGTACAGGCTAAAGTTAACTAAAAAGACAAATAAAAAATACATACATCAACAATTTTTTTTAAATTGTCGTAAAAGGTGTCTATAGGCATCCGAGCAATTTAGGCGTTGAGTAATGTAGTGGCTTGGCTAGTGGGCGCATACTTGGCGGTGTCAGAATTTACCGCGGCCGGCGCGAGCAGCGGCCTGTTACGCAACTTCCCGTGGATGTTGTAGAAGGCGACTTTGGAATGGCAAGCTAAACAAAGCTTATAAACATCAGTGAGACCTCTTCAACCCGTCTGGCCAGCGTAGAGAGTGTAGGCCAAATCCTCTGGCTACTCTGGCTAATATATGGCTCTAGTAGTACAGAGAGGGTCGTGCTCCCGCAGTAGAGACTAAAAAGATCTGATGATGATTATGAGGGATGTGTAAATGATTCGAAAATAGAATGAAATAAAATTTAAAGTAAAATGAAGAATGAAAAGCGGACAGGATGGATGAAAAAATGAGGTATGAATACAAGATCCAACATGCAGTTGGCATGCAGCATCGTTACAAAGCTATGCAATCTCGCGAGGTCTACACCTCACAAAGCCACTAGTAAAAATAATACAATCTCATGTCAATATACGAGAGTGGCCATGGCTCTATGCAAATACATGTATTGCAGGATTATTCATTTAGACTGCATTACACGGCGCATTACGATGCTAATGTATGCAGCGATATGCATCGCGAGCTATCGCGTTTTTGCATTTTTTATTGTTCTATAGCTGTTTAATGGTTTGGCAAGTTTTTATCATTATTATTGTTAAGTATTAGTATTATATTCATTGCCTAATGTTAGGATTTGAGACGGATATGTGGAATATATAGGGTGTTCTTCGTGCCCATATATTTACCTAACATTACTCGATTATACTTCAATTCAATTCAATTTAAAATATCTTTATTATCATAGGATGTTTATAATATCTCTTAATAATAGTCGCTTTGTTTTGTTTTGCACAAATGTTGACGTCAAATCGTTACTTACAGCTAAGTTTACGCTGATTATATTTCCCAAGAAAAAATTTTGGACATTCCATTTTATATTTATTTTACATATACCCCGTGTGGTTCCGGGTTAGAATAGGACCAATCCTATTCCTATGGATGCCGTAAGAGGCGACCAAAGGACTAAGCACTAACATCTCGTGCTATAATTGCATTTCCATGGAACGTCGGGCGGCGGACGGTTATAAAACTTTTCGCACAAATACATTCCCAAAGAGGGTTGACGTCAGGCAGGCGGCCGGTTGTAAAACTATAGACAAATCATTTAAACTGTTCCGGCTATTTCTTTGCCATTTTGCAAGGTCTTTAGCATCCTTGGGTGACCATTGACATGCATGTTATATTTGGAGAAGAAAAAGCGGAAAAGCGCACCCAAGCTCCGAAGTAGCTAAGGTTGCAACTGGGAACGCGCTTAAAATAAGAAGATTTATTTTACATATTTGGTATTTTTTTATGGAATGTGACTGTAAATACTTTCATATACTTGTAAATAATTTCACACAGGACTTGCTGCCAAAATTTACCTACTGCAAGTGTAAAAAGTGAATCTTGTCTTACAAGTATTTGTATTGTATTTTATTTACATTGCAACTTGTAGACAATTTAAAAATGTTGATGATAACATTTCAGTTTGCTGAGTTGTAACTTTGATACGTGGTAGTTATTTATTAATTTGACGTAGGTTAATAATACATTAAATTTCATCTGAAACAATGAACGAACGATAATAAGCAAGCGATAATATCACTGGATTATTTAGAGCGAATTACCAGATGTGATGCAGGCAAATGTATGTAATAGTATCTCTTTAAAACGTTTTGCTGTGTTATTTAATATTATTTTACTACATATAAAAGTCTGTTCTAGGAAATGAGCGGAAGCAGATCTAACAGCCGGCGTCTTAAAAAGACTGGCGCACTTTCGAATCTTCGATCAATAATTTAAATAGTCTATCCGTAGATTGTTACTGTTTAAGCTTCGATCATATATTTCTCTAAATGCATGATTGCCGCCTAACAATGGCTGCAGCAAAACAAGGCAAAAAACAGTATATGCCTTGTTTTGCTCTCATTCGCTCGGTGGCCGCGCGCGTGACTTATGACGTTATATCAACGATACCAACGTGCGTAGGGAAAAATTGTTAACAATTACACACTAAAAGTGCAAAAGAAGGATGGAGTGACTAGTTACTTCTTACTTCATATCTTTATCTTAAGGCCATGCCAAAAGTGGCCGTTTTCTGCAAAAATGCGTAAAAAATGTTAAAGTTCTCACTTCAAACTGTAAACAGTAGTTCATAAAATAGTTTAAAGGGCAGACTGGAGACAAAATTTAAAATGATATCTCCGTTTTCTTTCAAATAATTTTATCAAATGGGCAGCACTGAAAAGCTTTACGTTCTCACTTTTTACTGAAAACAGTAGATAGTTTATAAAATAGTATATAGTAATATTGGTATAATACGTATGGTACGGAACCCTTCGTGCGCGAGTCCGACTCGTACTTGGCCGGTTTTTATTAGTTTTATAAAGTACATCTTGTTTTACTACATGACAGTGTATTATATTGTTATAAATATATTGCACGAAATAGTTGATAAATATTATTTCTCGTTGGAAACAAATCCGATAAACTAACAGCTAATGTGTCCGCGGGCGATTATCGCGCAGATTCGCGCAGCATTATTTAGAGCGAATTACCAATATGAGGCAGCTAGCTTGCTTCATTATATAAATCTGTGGACGTAGCAAATGTGTGAAGATGTGCTTCGTTTTGGTTTAAAGCCCTTTCCTACGTTAGTTGGGTAATTTGTTACTATTTAGGTTAGTTTGCCTTTTGTGTATTTTGCTCTGTTACGGCAGCAATTAGGCCTCATTTTCAAGTTAGTTTTATTTTTTAATATTTGTAGTTAAGTTAGTTTTAATTAAGCTTATATTTTAGTTTGTTTAGTTAGGTACTTTAAGTTGTATTTATAGTTTTAAATAAAAAAATCACACAATATATTATTATTAACTAACTATATTTCCTTCCATGCTGATCTGGGAGAAAAGACAAAACTAGAATGTACCAGCTGCTTCTCTTCCCGCGCAGATGTTAGGCGACAGTTCGCGGCCCTGGTCAGCGACGGTTGGTGACAGTCGGCAAAAGTCAGCAACCGTCGTGCAATAATTCACGACCAATAGTGACCTTCGGCGATAGCCAGCAACAATCAGCGACCGACGGCGATTGTCGCACGACGCGACCTTCGCGACATTGAACGCCGACCAGAGTCGCAAGCGGTCGCTCGTCTGTTTGAGCCCTAATGTGTCCGCGGGTGATAATCGCTTGGAATTATTTAGAGCGAATTACACGATATGACGCAGCAAATATATGGAGATATCCTTTGTTAAACGTTTTATTGAACTGGGATTTATTATTAATTTTTTTTTTTATTTCCCTTTTTTATTTCCAGCGTTTTATTTTCCAAGGATTGTAAGCAAATCAATAGTCTTATTAAGATGCCGATAAATGTGTGGAACGGAGAAGTAAAAGCATGGAGATCTATTTTTGGATACAGGAGCCATACAAATAATGATTAAAGCGTATGTTCCAAAGTGAATGGATACCTACGCTTGCCCTAATCATTCGTTTCGTTTCGAAAATAGGTTTCCAAAACTTTGCTTTAACGATGGCTGCCTTTCTGACGTCATCACTGCTTGAGAGCAGATTTTGCACGAGATATTTGTGCTAAGTCCTTTCGTCGCCTCTTACGACATTGAAAGGAGATGATGGAGTGGTTGAATGATGGAGCTGTTGGGAGCTCCACTCTCAAAGTTGTAGACCAATGTATCCGCCTGAGTCAATTGATCCAGGCAGGAAGGTCCAGCTTCGAGGAACAGGTCTTTCGACGAATCCGACCCGGCTGGGGAGCGTTCGGGAAGTAACGCAGTGTTTTCCGCTAATCCGGAGGTTCTGGGTTCGATCTCCAGCCAGGGAAAGTTGGAAAATGGCCTTTGTCAAATTGTCCTGGGCCTTGGATGTATATCTATATATGTTTTATCATAAAATATAGTATCGTTGAGTATCCCATAACACAAGTTTTATAATACTTACTTTGGGGCTAGCTTAATCAGTGTGATTTGTCCCTATATATTTATTATTATTTATATCTTCTCGTCCAAGTGCCTCAAGACGAAAGTATATAAAATCAATGTGTGTTACCAGTGATGGTCTCTCAATATGGATCCCATAAGAGGGCTCAAGGCAACGCGCTATGGAGAAGGTTATGCTCTGTGTTTCTCTACGTGATCGTATCAGAAATGAGGAAATTCGTAGAACAAAAGTCTCTGACATAGCTTAGCGGATTACCTTGTTGAGTGGCAGTGGGCGGGATGAACCGATGGCCGATGGGACAAAAAGGATCTCGAATGGCGACCACGTACTGGCATGCAAAGCATAGGATACCCACCCAGAAGCTGGTCAGTCGACATGACCAAGGTCGCTGGAAAGTGCTAGATGCAGGCCGCTCTAGATCGGTCATTTTGAAAATCCTTGGGAGAGGCCTATGTACAGCGGTGTACGTTATTTATGCGGCTATAATAATTAATGATGATGGAGTGGTCCGATTTAAGGCCGGAAACCATCTTTCTCTATACTTTCGTCTTTTAAATAGTAATACCTTAGTATAAATTTACCTTAATTAAAACAAGTCTCGCCCTTGAAACACCTCTGAGGTGAGAACTAGTCTTCGCCTTGGCACACTTACCACTTAGTCTATAGTTAGTTGGTGACTTTGGAGTCATTCAGCTTGCAGGAAATTAAGACGACCAACTTTGTGTTGCTATTGTTCACTATCCAACTTCGAGAGTTGATTTGTTTTATCTTAGTGTTAGTTAGTCTTTGTTTTGTCTCAGTTTGAATGAGACTTGTGGACTTGAGAACAGTTTGGGTATTTGTGTCAACACTTTTTAGTTTGGTTCATGGGTCTCAAGTTTAACGTGTAGGTAGATAATGTTGTTCGACCTCCACGGTGTAGTTTCCTTGGGGATTCCAATCCATAGCCTTTTTAGGTATGTAATCAGGGCCCTTTCGGAGTGTGTCGCCGTGTGATGAGTGGGGAGGTATTTTAGATTGACCAAAGGTATTTCACTGTTTGTTTTTGAACAATATTTTATAAGTACGAAACAACAAATAACATTAAAAAGATTTACTTAAAATAGCATGACAATTGGTTACACAACGTGGAAGGGACATACCCTTCCAATTTGTGTAATAAATCAGCAATAAGCATTTCAAATATTTGTGCGAAGAAAAGTCAAAGCGTGGTTGGGATGTGTCTATTGTACGTTCGGAACCTAGTGGCAGTGACGTCGAAAGCTCAGTATTTGCATCCTTTTTCTGTTTTACTCTTCCACTAGATTTAAAAAGCTCATAAAATTTAAAAGCGGGTAGTTTCGAATTATATTACTTTTTGATATGAATGATAAAAAATATCGAGTTGAATAATGTATTGTAATTTGTTAAAACGGTATAAAGACTAACTACATTTAATGTAGTATCTGTTACAGTGTGATTTTAACTACATTGAATGTAGTATAGTGTTTATAAGCAAACATTTAGTCTCCGGCGCGGGTAGGACGGCAAATTAGCATAGCAACTGCGGCATAATCCTATGCTAAACATGGCGAGCGATAGCCCGCTACACGTTTTTGCAGGATAGCTGTACACGGTCGGGACCTACTTTATATTTAAATACAGTATACGATACGGTCTAACAAAATTAACTAAAGCTAGATAAGTTGCCTTTACTATGAACCTTTACTTTGCCGTGTGGTTCCCGGCAGAGTAGAATAGTAGCACTCCAAGTCTTCCCGTGGATGTCGTAGAAGGCGGCTTAGGAAGCACAAGCTAAACTAAGCTTATAAACATCAATGAGACCCCTCCAACCTATCTGGTCAGCGTGGAGAGTGTAGGCCAAATCCTCTAACAGCTCTATCTTATATATGGCTCTGGTAGTACAGAGGGTCGTGTTCCTGCAGTGGAGACTAAAAAAGACCTGATGATGATGATAGCTTTGAACCTCAATCAGAAACCGTTATCAATTTATGATAAAACACGGCTTCTGGTTTGTTCTGGTTGTATGCGGCTCTCAACAGACAGAGCCCATGGTAATGTGTTTCTCTTACCTTATGTTTGTCAAACTGGATATCCCTGAGCCGGGGGTCGAACAGCAGCTTGTCGGGATCAATGTTGACGGGGCTCTGTCGTTGGCCCTTGTTACACATGCTCTACCGCTACATATCACGATATAGACAGCCTAGTCAACTAATAGCTTATAATAATGTGCTTCTCTTACCTTATGCTTGTCAAACTGTATATCCCTGAGCCAGGGGTCGAACAGTAGCTTGTCCGGCTCGATGTTGACGGGGCTCTGTCGCCGGCCCTTGTTACACATGCTCCACTGCGGGTTGATGAGGCCCCAGAACCCGGGACCTGCAAACAAGTTATTATTTAAAAAAAATACCAGACCGCGTGAAAAATTTTCTTACCTTCTGAAAAGATGCAACAGTAATATGCCTATGCAACCGGGAACACGCTCGAATGAGCGAGGTTATAGTTGTTTTTTAACATTCATCATTCTAAATTACATTGAAGCATATACGTTTTACATATTTTTATACTTAATTCTTTTATTAAATAAATTCCTATATTTTGAAACCATCAAGCCGTTTTCGCTGCAGAGTGTGCCAAATAATATATTTATTTATTTATTTATTTATTAAATCTTTATTGAAAACAGTGGTACAAAAGGTGGGCATTTTCTACCAGTCAGCCTCACATACATACATACATACCATTAAAAAAACATAACTGTCATTCAGACGCGGGCGAGTAAAAACAGGTTAAGAACAATGTTATGACAAATATATTATTTGTACGTAGTATATTATTGTATTACTCCGTGATATATACAAGTAAATGGTCAACTATGGATGCCGAAGACATGTATAGCGAAGTGGAGGAGAAACAAAACGTGATTTACAACACGAATGTTTTTTACAACGCCAATACTCATTCGGAATGTATTCATAAAAAATGTAAGTTACTAATACACATTGATTTCCTATAGATTTTTTTTACTTTAGTATTTTTAAATACGAGTATGTACTATGTCCCATTAACATAGCTGTACTGTACATCGCTTTTTATCAAACATAGCTAAGACTATCACACACAAACACCTTAAACTTATAACACCCCCCTTTTTCGTTGGGGGTTGAAAATGAAGTAACTAAAGCGTTATCGATGAATGTTATGTTACTTATTTCCCTTCCGGGACTGGGCTGTTTACTTGACTGAACGTCCAAATGGTTCGATTGTGTAAATGTCACATGTACAAAATTAAATTGTTATAATTTTGTAGTGACAAAATGACAAAAGTTCACATTGAATTTATGTTAAATCGTACTTGTGTCAGAATATACAAATTTAACAATGTGTTTATGTCAAGTCATGTCAGTGATGAAATATATAATTGTGACAATCTGTAATATCCCAAAAGTGGTTCTGATTGTAGAGTACTCAGACGTGGAAGTAAGAAGAAATCTAAAAAAAAAGCTAGACAACGTTTGTAAGAAAAAGTCTAGGGTAAGGAGACTCTTAAGCCTCCTTTGTACGTTTAAAAATGACAACTACTCGGATTAATGGATAAATGGATGTTTTTGTCTGAATATTTTTTTTTTTTCTTTATTTTTTTTTTATTAATCCTCCAATACCTGTAAGGTCCATTATATTGACAATAAGAATAACAGTAATGTTGGACAGTGTCTCACCGTAGAGTGACCGCATTACGTACACCACTGCGGATGGGCACATTTTGCGGTGTCCCGAGTTCCATTGAATTGATATCGCGACTACATTATAGGCTTCAATGGACATTTGCGAGCCCGTTTTGATACGGAATTCTGCTAGTCATCATTTTAAACTATTTTCAGTGGAATTGGTGAAAGTTGGTGACCTAATTCGCCATTTTGATTAGAATGGAGATTTTGAAGCTTTTGAAGGTTGTAATTTGTTCTGAATGGGGAATGGCTTTTGTATAATTACCTGCTTTATAAGAATACTGAGATTAATATATATTTTATTATTTTTATTGTTGAAAAATTTAGTATAATAAATATTTTACCAACATTTCATTTCATTGTAAAATGTTGCCTATAAATTGCGTGAAGACAATTCATTTTATCTGTGATATTAATAAAGTTTACTTAGCTTACCTAAACATAAAACATGTCGGCTTCTTCTCCACTTCATACGGTCTTTAAAATCCTTGAAAAACCAGTCAAATGCAAAACATACTTGAAGAAGAAAAAGTTGGAAAGCGCACCCCGGGCTCCGAAGCAGTACAGCTAAAAATGCAACCGATAAAGCACCTTCATTTTATTTTCATGTCATATATGTAGGTATAAATAATTCAACAACCAATCTACTTTTTCCTCCCTTTTCTCCACAATTAAAACCACCATTGAAATATTAGAGCCTTATTTTATAAATATTTAAATACAATGCATTAGACATACTTCATTTTTCAATTCTGTAATGGAGAGACAATTAAGCTATGTTTTTGAATTCAGTACCGCTATTGCGCAAAAATTCACTACCGCTAGGCCTTATGGCCAAAATAGTTATATATATAACTATATAGCGTCTGTCTGACGTCAGGCAGGCGGCCAGTTGTAATTAGTGATGTGCCGTTCCCGTTCCCCAGATTTCTGGGAACGTCCCGGAAATGTTCCCAAAAAATAGAAATGTCAGGGAAAGTTGTAATTTTATTTATCAGACATATTTTTTATCACTGTAATATATTTACTAACATAAATGCATCACTTGATATGGTTATACTACAAATACATACCTATATTCAATATTCCGTAACATTCCCTAGAAATACGGGAACGTTCCCTGGGAACGTTTCCGGGAACGGTACATCACTAGACTTGTAATACATTAAAATCGACTTCTTCATCAATCAATCGTCTATGGTCAATTCTGCGGCTCGAAAACTTTTTTTGACCTTTCAAATCAAAGTTTCTGCACCGCAGCCTATGAATTATATGGAAAATGAAGAACCTGGATAAGGATACGAGTAAGAACATACCTAAATGCGCTAATACGTGAAAATCTGAATAGATTGGGTGCACCGAGCTCCATGAAATTGAATGAAAAATACACAAAATGACGTCACATACACCGTTTTAACCCGATTCTGATGGTCCCGTACCCTCAGAATCGGGTTATAACGGTCGTCAAATTTCGGTCTCGCGTTGAGTGTGCGATGTAATGACACCGCGCGATGCATCATTAAGATACTATCTGCATCATTACCCGGGTATCATTACAAGGATATGGGAGTATTTGTCCTTGATTTTTATGTTGAGTGGGTCGATATATTAGACCTAGATTTTAGTATTTTAGACATAGTATTGTCTATTCTGGTTACATGTCACTTTTGTTTTAACCTTAGCAATTTTATTGAATTGAAAACTTCTTTGACGTGAAGATATTCTTTGCACATTTGCGAAAAACGGTCACTTTGGCAAATATTCGAAGAAAAGCTTCATGTTCTCACTTTAAACTATAAACAGTAACTGTAGTTCATAAAATAGTTTGAAGGATTATCTAGCTTAGCTACTAAAGACAAAATTGTTGTTCTATTCTCCAAATCGGGTTAAAACAGTTGTCAAATGTCGATCTCGCATAGAATGCCCGATGTAATGACCCGCGCGGTACATCATTAAGATGTTATCTGTATCATTACCGGAATACGGGTCTATTTGTCTCTGATTTTTATGTCTATTGGTATCGTTTATTCTCATTGGTAGTCATTTTTGGACCTGCTTGCGTTATCCATTTTTTTATTGTTGGCCAAAAAGAGTTCCTGGATGTTACGGATTTTCTTTGATATTTTTCCCGTCTGCAAGCACTTTTGTCATTATTTATAAAAAAGATATTTTACTCTTTTTACGACACCTTTCATTGTTTGCGATACCTATCATACTACTAATTCCTTTTATTTTATTATGTATTTCTATAAAATTCATCTATTATTAACACAGTCCATACATATTAGCTATCATTCCATGACAATTTCATTGACATTTTATTAATTCTAGGTACTAATGTAACATGAAAACATAGAAATAAGACTATATTCTATTCTACAAATCGGGTTAAAACGGTCGGTCAAATGTCGGTCCTACATTGAGTGCGCGATGTAATGACCCGCGCGGTGCATCATTAAGATGTTATCTGCATCATTACCCGGGTATCATTACCGGGATGTGGCTCTATTTGTCCCTGATCTTTATTTGAGTGAGTCACTATAATATTGTCTATTCTGATCGATTCAGTCGTTAATGTTTAACTAATAAGTTATAATATTTTTATCATTAAACCAAGATAGTGATTTGATATTTATTTTTAAATAAAAAAAACATAAATGTTTTGTTTATATCTTGAAAGAAAGAAAGAAAATTCGTTTATTTGGTAAACATATATCACATACACTTTAGACACTAAACTTAAATTGATTGTATTGTAGGTATAAAAATGACTGACAGGTTGACTGGAAGAGATCCCTATGTAGGATAAGTCCGCCATTGTATATTTGCTTTTAAATTTTGTATTTTATTTTTATATTTTGATGTGGTTCTTATTTTTTGTATTTTACAAACAAACAAACAAAAATGAAACTGTTATCCACAATTAAGTATCATGAGAATTGTTTTGTTATCAGTACCTATTTGCCCCTAAAGTTACTATAAAAAGCGCATAGATTTTAATAAAATTTATTTTTTATATGCTAAAAATATTTTTTTTTTTTATTAATATTTACTCACCCGATATTCCATCGTATGTCCACCACTCCTCCCAGCTGCCGGATATATCTGAAAAACAGAAATAAAACTATAATTATAAAACTTGTGATTACTAAAAACTATCATGTGGCCAAAAAGTATAAAATATAAAAATAATTAATTATAATTTGAAAAGCAATATAATGTCATACGTTTTGGTCAGTTAGTTACTGGTAATTTGTCCCAATGATTCTCTGCTTCTTTCAAAACTTTTTTTTCTCTAAACATACACACATACTGTCACGTCTTTATACCTCATTGGGCAGACAGAGCATTTTGGGTCTTGTGGCTCCAAGCAGGCCGAGCTCAGGTATGCAAGACCCAAAGGCCACTTTTAGCGTGATGGTTTGCGAGAAGGTGGTAAAAGGAATCAAAATAGTGATGGATTGCTAGCCGCATTGCCCAAATACATGATTTGCATTTTCACCCGTCCCATGATCGGCTTCGATCTGCGTGGTAAGCAGCAAAGCAGCTGTTACATTCTAAGTGTTTTTTTTTCTCCCAGACCAGCATGGATTTTCTCTAATTTTTACCCGACTGCGCCAGAAGGAAGTTTATGTTTTTCGAGTGTATGTATGTATGTTTGATGTTATTTCTTTGGCATCCTAAAAGGCTTGATGAATTTTAGCTTCAGAGGTGTCGTTAGATTTGGCCTAGCTCTGAGAGTGACACTGGGTAAATAAAAAATTTAAATAATCTAAAATGGCGGATTTTCGCGCAAATTTATGACTTCGTTTTTTTTTAAATCAAAACCTTTCGGGGGTGTTATCAAATTAAAGGATTTTATACAAGGATTAAAAAAATATATACAACTTATTTACTTGCAGTCGGGTTGTTTGTTTTTTTTTTTAATAATTACTTGTTTTAGTAAATTAAGCCTCACCTTTGACAGACACGCATAGCAGTGTGAGTATGAATACTATGCATTGGTGCATCGTGAGGATGCAGCCAGTCACTCCGGCAGCCACATCTGTAGCAGACCTGGAACAATACAGAATTACGTCTTTACTTCTTAGGGAAAAGGTATAAGTAGTTACCCCTTGGGGCCATCCATAAATTACGGCACACGAATTTCATGATTTTTTAAATCCCTCTCCTCTTTGTTGGTCACAATTTGGTCCCAATCAATGACCCACTTATTGTCCTGCCCGAATTGCCCCACAGTACAATGCAAGACCTTAAAGAACCAAATGACCTAGTCATCATAGTCAAACACTGGACAAGTTTATCATAATTAAATTAATTAGGTACCCTTTTGACTTGAGAAGAAGACTACTCATTACTAGTACTCGTTAGAGTTCAGTTGACTGCTACACTGTATCCCGTAATCAGGGTGCTATACTCGTATTAGTAGTTTAACTCAAGACCCCAAACACTGGGAACGCTAGTTGCCTTTGTCCCAATGATAATTACCAGCTGGTATCTGTAAGACGGGGCATTTCCGATAGATAAGGGTAATTACGGATTTTGTTAAGCACAAACCTTTTTTTATCTCGATGCAATTTTGTTACAAGAAAGTGAGATAAAACCTTGTTTTTAGGGTTCCGTCCATATTACTGAGACTCCCCTGTCTGTCCGTCTGTCCGTCCGTCCGCCACAGGGTTCGATCTCTTTAATTCTAATTGTTAGACACTTGTTTTCAATGATTGTGTATTATTGTGGCCGATATAACAGCAAATCCAAAAATAAAGTTAAAAATTAAAGGGGGTCGTCACACAAGAAACGGGTTTTTTTCAGCGTAAAACATTGTACGTAAATTATAATTGATATGATCTCCGGAATCACCATAATATCCATACATCAATAGTGCCACTGCCGGAATAACAAGTTACACAGAACAAGCAATACAAATGAGTTTTTGGTGGGAAGTCAAGGGTTCAGTAGGGGCTTGCTTTAAATTATATTGCTAATTAAAATAAGTAGACTTTACAATGTAAAATTGGTGAGTTTGATGTTATAAATTCTCATGCTCATGAACAATATGTGAAATAGTTAAACTGGACCATCATAGTACAGCTGTAGTAATATTTGTTTAGCGGACTGTGATGCTCTTTAGGCAGCGTCCGCCACTCAATCGTTTGTGCAAAAGTGGACTTGTATAGATTCATTGCCAGAAGCTCCCTTGAAGCAATCAAAGAGGTTAATTTAATGCACCAACCTTTAATTGATTGAAACTTAATAAGGAATGAAGAAGCAGCAAAACTAAAGATAGGCTCTAAAGGACTTGTATCCAGGGCCGTAAAACAATTCAAGCAATACAAGCATTGAGCAATAAAAAGTAGTGTGCGTGCTAACACCACATAAGCAGCAATTACAAGCAGAGCTTGTTGAAAACAATAAATGGATTCAAATGATAGCTTGCCTCGTTAAAGTGTAGATGTGCACCGGAAGTGACGATATCGCCGCAAGACCGGAAGTGGGCGGGGTAACGACTGAAGATTGCAAAGCGAAAGCTTTAAGGATGCAAGCTTTGATTTCTAATGCTTATCAGTTTTTAATGTTTTGTGTAATTATCACCTTTTTATCTTGCGGCTAGGCTATGTTTACCTTGTTAGGGATAATAACGTGATAGTGTATGTGGGCCAATATCGTTTACGCGTTTCTGGTTTTTGGGGTTTTTTTCGTTTTACAAAGAATATTTAAGAGTTATTTAGAAAATAAGACATATGATCCCTGCCTTATGTTTAATACAATTTTAATCCAAAGTTACAAGGGCTAATTTATTGTATTTCTTGAATACTTTCCATTTCAGTATAATTCTGAGGTGATTTAGAGGCAACTTCGCAATTTTTTTCTATAGAGAAAATTTTAAGCAATCGTGTTTTCAAAACATATTATGTATACAGTTAGTCCCGAACTTTGCTGTGTTTTTATTTCAAAGTGAGTATTTTGTTAATATTGATAATATTTAAGATCGCTTTAAGTACTCTCAGGGTCATACGGGCTCTTAACAGAATTTGTAGCCATTTTATTGTTTTACATATTAGTTTGTTAACAGACACACACATAAATTTTTTTTCCAAATATTTTAAATAAATAAATATATAGGGACAAATCACACTGATTAAGCTAGCCCCAAAGTAAGTTCTAAACTTGTGTTATGGAATACTAACTTAACGATACTATATTTTATAATAAATACATATATCGATAAACACCCAAGACCCAGGACGATTTGAAAAAGGCCATTTTCCAACTTGCCCTGGCTGGGGATCGAACCCAGAACCTCCGAATTAGCGGTCTAGCGTGTTAACCATTACGCCACGGAGGTCGTCAAATAGGTACTTATATGAAAAAAAGGAAAATTTTGAGTTAAAAGAGGACTGCAGGTTTTTGAATAACGCAACATTTACCTAAGTCTATATAGGTAAAGGCTTAGGATATCTAAGTCTATGGGTAAAGGCTAAGTATTTTATAGGTAGGGGCAAGTTTGATCAATGACCCTGAATAACTTTCTCCAATAAAATAAATATAAACAAGCTTTTGAATTAAATATAAATACTTTTCATAGTGCCTAGATCACGTGGCTCCAGTAATTCGTTTGTCACAACCATATAGGTCAAACACATAACCCTCCTTTTGGGCTTTGCCGCAGGCGGGTAAATAGAGACAATACACGAACCCTCAATTTATGAACTGTAAATGAACAACGACAATACAGATACGTCTTTGTTTTCCCTGTTACGCTATCTCTTTTCCACATATTCCTTAGCAAGAAAGAGACATAAAACCTGCGGAGAAGCTCCAGACTTCTTGGCGGCCGTCACGCTGGCGCCGGTTGAGGATGCCAAAAGCTATTCATGTAAACACCCTATATAGTTACTTACTTAGCCTAGTTTACTATTGGAATATTGAAAGTTATATTTTCTATCCCTTACTATGGGTCTCATAAGAAGGCGGTGGCGGTCACTCAATGAGATATGGGGTATGGAGAGGGCTATGCTCGGTGTTTCTTTACGTGGTCGAATCAGAAATGAGAAGATTCGTAGCAGATAGAAGGTCACTGACGTAGCCAAGCGGATTAGCTCATTGAAGTGGCAGTGGGTGGGATACACAGGCAGAAAGGTTCTCGAATGGAAGCTACGTACCGTGCTTAAGATACGCACCTACTAGAAGGTCGGAAGATCTGAGCAAGGTTGCAGAAAAAGCTAGGCCGCTTCCGATCGGTCGTTTTGGAAATCCTTGGCCTATGTTTAGCAGTGATCTTCCTGTGGCTGATGATGATGATAATGAAATTTCCTATCCTCAAACAGGTTACTCCGCACTAATCACCGTGACTGGCTGCTTCTTTCAATGAATTAACACAGTAATTCAGAGAGGAAACGCAGCCAGCGTCCTTGCCTCACGGTCGAAATGTTTAAGATTTGTAAAATTTTTAAATTATTTTAAGGATTTAAATTAGTCTAGTTTTTATTTTAAGGATTTAGTTTTTAGTTTAAAAACTTCAAGATGTAATGGGGAACACGCTCGGATGAGCGAGATTATATTTTGTTTATTATAACATTTCTCATTCTAAATAACTTTTTAACATTTTATTTTGATACCCCACTCGATAGTAGGGTTATAATAAAAAATTAATTTGAAAACATATAATTTGGCGCCAAAAATCAGATGACCGATATTTGGTTTTAATTTTTGATTTAAGTACCTACCCAGTGTCACTCTGCCAATTAAGACGAATCTAACAACACCTCTTAAGCTAAATTCCGGCAAGAGGTTTAGGTTGCAGAGTGAGCCAAAATAATATACATCACAAAATCAAAAAACATAACCCACCTTCTGGCTAAAAAATATTAGAAACATTTCTCTATTTTAGCTAGCATTTTTTTCAGTCAGCAACGTTTAAATCGCATAAAACTAAAAGCCAAACTGCCTTTCAATGAAAAGCCTCAACAAACCTAGTCAAGCCCACAACGAACGGAAAAACAACCTAGTTAGGCCTACTCATTGTTACCCAGATCCCGCCTTGTTCATGAGTTACACTCTTCCTGACAGTCTTACATTAACGATCGAGTACAAACACGGTATTTTGACATCTATAACAAAAGAAATAGAGCCCATAATGGTTCGAGGGTGAGGTTGATTTATTATTTCGCAAATGCATTTTTCACAATACATTTTGAGCAAAGTTTCGTTTAATGAGCCATTCGTCATTGTTATACTGTCCTTCATTTGCTGAACTTTATGGTGCATATTTATAATAAGTTAAAATTAAAGACGCTATTTAATTTGTTGTTTCTGAAATTTTTTTACAATGCCTAGTAGCCAAGTCTTCTTCATACAAGCGCGTTCCCGGTTGTATCCTTAGCTATGCTGTTTTGGAGCCCGGGGTGCGCTTTCCCGCTTTTTCTACTCCAAATATTACATGCATGTCAATGGTCACCCAAGGATGCGTTGGAGAAAAATAGGAGGAAGAGTAAAGATTTGGCTATAGGTTTACGACAGGCCGCCTGCCTGACGTCAACCCTCCTTGAGAATGTATTTGGGCGAAAAGTTTTACAACCGGCCGCCGCCCGACTTTCCTTGGGAATGCAATTGTAGCACAAGATGTTATTTCTCCTTTCCTAAATGGCCTTTTTTCAAATTTTCCTGGGTCTAGGGTGTTTATCTATATATGTATTTATCATAAAATATAGTGTCGTTGAGTTTGTATCCCATAACACAAGTTTAAAACTTACTTTGGGGCTAGCTTAATAAGTGTGATTTGTCCTTATATATTTATTTATTTATTATTTGTTAATCCTTTAGTCGCCTCTTACGACATCCGCAGGAAGAGATGTAGTGGTCCTATTCTAACCCGAAACCACACAAGTATTTATCTATTATTTATACAAAGTGAAAGGGACATACCCGTAATAAATTAAACCACGGTCTATACTAGATCACTAAAGTATAATGAAATTAAAATAAGAGTTAAAAAACAAAAAAAAAATTCGACATTCCCATACAAATCGCCAGTGCGGCCGCGCACTTTTGTATGGAAATGGCAATTTTTTTTTTTGTTGTTTGGCTGTTATTTTATTTTTATTATACTATAATGTTCTAGTATAGCCCGTGGTTCGATTTATTACGGGTATGTCCCTTCCACGTTGTGTACAGGGTCTAACAGAATATGAAAAAAAAATGGCTTTCCATACAAACTCGGATTAGCTGATCGGTCAATTTGTATAGGAGGTCAAAAATTATTTTTCATATTTCGATATAAGTCCCTTGGGGAAAGTTGTTCAGTATCATGGACTGAATCCACCCTTAAAATAATTTCACTATATTTTGTCAGACTTTGTATATGCCTGGTACATAATATATTATAACAACCGAAAAAATAGTACTACATCTTATATATAAAATTCTCGTGTCACAATGTTAGTTACCATACTCCACCGAAACGGCTTGATCGGCTTTTGTTTTTTTTCATTTTTATGCATATTCAGTAGGTCTGAGAATCGGCTACTATCTATTTTTCATACCCCTAAGTGATAAGAGTTGTCCACCCCTAACATTTTACTAGAAACTCCCTAGAAATAATTTATATGGCAAAACAACGTTTGCCGGGTCAGCTAGTTTACCTATAAATAAGTATATAACATTAATACCGAAATCCCTAAAATACCTACCCTTCAAATAATTCCCGTTAACTGTATCTATGTGGGCAGGGGTGCGTCCCGACGCATTGGCGCCGGGTGCAATGAACTTGAGATGCTGCGTATTCAATTTATTGGGGTATTTTCAGACTTCGCGGCGACTGGGGCTGCCAAATGTATTATTATAGCTTTTGTGAAGTGCTGGTAGCTTGATGAAATGTTTATTTAATATGAATTGACGTTTTATCGGGTTTAATTGTACAGTCATTGATACTTGAAAATCGAAGGAGTTATTAAATAAACGGGCAAGTGCGAGTCGGACTCGTACAGATTGTTAATCAGATACCTATATCACCGCGCGATTCGCGCACTACGTGAGGTGGCACAGGTATCTTATCATGCCTCTGTACATGAAGGGTCCCGTACCTCTGTACAATGTTTTAAAACGCTGAAGAAACACATTTCTTGTATGACGACCCCCTTTAATTTTTAACTTTATCTTATTTTTAGTATTTATTGTTATGGTGGTCATATTAATACATAATCGGTGAAAATTTCAAGTATCTAGTTAATTCCATTATAAAAATCGAGTTAAAAACGCTGAAAAAAACACGTTTCTTGTATCACGACCACCTTCAATTTTTAATTTTTTAATTTAAGTATTTGTTGTAATAGTGGTCATAGTAATACATAATCGGTGAAAATTTCAAGTGTCTAGGTAATTCCATTATAAAGATCTAGTTAAAAACGCTGAAAAAAACACGTTTCTTGTATGGCGACCCCCTTTAATTTTTAACTTTTTTTATTTTTAGTATTTGTTGGTATAGCAGCCACAGTAATACATAATCGGTGAAAATTTCAAGTGTCTAGCTATTACGGTTCAAGAGATAGAGTCCTGTGACAGACGGACAGACAGACAGACAGACGGACAGACAGACGGACAGACAGACGGACAGACGGACCGACGGACAGAAGGACAGACGGACAGACGGACAGACAGCGGAGTCTCAGTAATAGGGTCCCGTTGGACCCTTTGGGTACGGAACCCTAAAAACGTAGTTTTCTAAGTTTTTGTTTTGTGTTCCCGTTCAAATAAACAGGGTACCAGTTGGAATACTATTTCCAATTAAGGCCGT
This sequence comes from Acrobasis repandana, assembly GCA_963576875.1. Lineage (NCBI taxonomy): Eukaryota > Metazoa > Arthropoda > Insecta > Lepidoptera > Pyralidae > Acrobasis > Acrobasis repandana. The sequence goes on along the minus strand of OY756233.1, from coordinate 6,114,451 downwards.
ATCTGAATTTTCCGGGGTCCAGTGCTGCCCCCATTTAAAATAAATCATTTTAAAGAAAACGGAGACATAATTTAAAATTTTGCTACTATCAAGTCCTAGATAACCCTTCAAAGTATTTTATGAACTACTGTTTCCAGTTTATTATGAGAACGTCAAGCTTTCCTACGCACATTAGACAAAAGTGGCCGTTTTTCGCAAATGTGCGTAGTAAAGCTTAACGTTCTCACTTTAAACTGTAAACAGTAATTCATAAAATACTTTGAACGATTATCTAGGACTTGGTAGTAGCAAAATTTTCAATAATGTCTCCGTTTTCTTTGAAATAATTTATTTTAAATGGGGGCAGCACTGGACCCCGGAAAATTCAGGTACGGCCTTAAGATAAGGATAGGATAGGAAAAGGAAAATAACCTCAAAATAAACTAACATCTCCCTCGTATACTTAAAATCCCGACTCAAAGAATACATTAGTATCGGAGTTTAATACCATTACTTGGGTGGTCGACGATAAACAACCGATGACAATGCACGGGTGAATCCACTCAACTAAATTAACTCCGTACTTGTTACTGCAATGGCACGCTGTCACACCGTTGCGTAATCTAATAAGACGAACATTAAGTATTTCATCCGAATGCTGGGCATACACATCTGAATCTGATATTCTCGAACAGACTGCCAAATTTTAAGTTCAAATCTGGAAATGGTCGAAAAATATTACGCAATGCCGTGTTGTTCCCGGCAAAGTAGAATAGGACCACTTCAAGTCTTCCTGTGGTTGTCGTAGAAGGCGACTTAGGAAACAAGCTAAACAAAGCTTTTAATTATCAATGAGACCTCTCCAACCCGTCTGACCAGCGTGGAGAGTGTAGGCCAAATCCTCTGACTGCTCTGGCTAAGGCTCTAGTAGTAATTAAAGAGAGGATCGTGCTCCTGCAGTGGAGACTAAAAATTATTACGCAATGCAATGCGATGCGATGTGGCGTAACATAAATTAATTGAAACGTGTTTGGGATCAAGAAATCTCACAATTTCACACAATTTTACAGTTTACCCAAAATAAACTGATCTGATTAACTATAAGTGGAGTTGGAATCTTACGGCTTTAAGCTCTGCCTATCTCAATTAAAGATTATTCTGTTCTAATAGATATAAGGCTTTCAAAAATTGATTTAGTTTAGAAAAAAAGTAACCATGAGAAAATATATCCTCCATTTTCTTTCGTTTAAGTTTTCCCGCTGAATCCTACCATTCTGACCACGAGTTCGGGTTCGGACACAAATGTGTGCATTTCTTTTTTTACTAGCCACGGTGTGACAGCAATCCGCATTATTTGTATTGGGCCTGGGGAATCCGATACGCGGCTCCGAGGCGAATGTATTGGGGCGAGTCCTTGACGCTTTGTGCAAACGTTTCGCGATATTTCGTTATAAGAACTGCCATCCTTGACGGTAGCAGGTTTTTTGAATGCAATTTTAGAGAGACCGACAAATTTTATTTTCTGATAAGAAAACCGCTAAATGCTGATAGCCCGAAGTCTATTAGGTAGGGAGTACATTTTGAGTAAGTATAAAATATAGAAAAGAAGCGTCAACGCTCTAACATTTTTAGCCGACTACAGCGAAGCCAAAAGGAGAGTTATGTCTTTGCTGCTATGCTGTATGTATGTTCATCTGTTCCTTATAGGTATATATTAAAGACTGGCAGCGTGAACATACAGACAGACAAAAATCAAACTCATTTTTTGACAAATTTATTAAATGTACAGACACGCGATTTTTACTGTTTTATTATATGTATATATAGATATATTCTAAGAGATATATAGATATCCATGATACCTTGATAAATGAGGTATCGTCGGAATCGTCTTGGCTACCTATGTGACGTCACAGTAAATCCTGCATAGGCCTAGTTTTAAAACTATATCTTGTAGCATTTTTGGCCAGCTTGTTTAAATTATTTAAAATGCCCGTGATGTTCATACGACTTATGAGTTTTGGAAAAGCAGGCACTATGTGTAAACAAATATAATGAAAATAAACGGTTCCATGGGGAGCTACCCAAGTTGGACTGCTGACCAGTGTCTATGATACGGTCTACTTAATGTTAATTAGGCATTAAAGGACTACATGAATGTTCCAGGGTCCAGTGCTGCCCCCTTTGAAATAAATAATTTGGAAGTTAAAGAAGATATCACTTTTGTACCATACGGCTTTAGAGAACCCTTCAAATTATTTTATGAACTACTGTTTACAGTTTGAAGTGAGAAGCTTTTCTTAGCATTTTTGCTAAAAGTGGCCGTTTTCTGCAAAAATGCTAAGAAAAGCTTGACGTTCTTACTTTAAACTGTAGACAGTAGTTCATAAAATAGGTTATATATAGTATTAAAGTTTCGCTTACCTAGTAAATGAACTCGTAAGAATTTCATTCAAGTTTTTATTTAGCGCTGCAATTACGTGATACCATATGATGTTTTCCCATTGGATCGCACCCGTTTAAACAAACGGTAGATGGCATTTGGGACCCACAGCTTTATGTGTCTTCCGAAGCACGAAATCATTTCTCTTTTCGGATAATCAGGAGATTCAAGCCTGTAATATCCTAACCAGACTGGAAACAACTTTTCATAAAGTATGCTTCCCAGTGGGATTTGAACCTACGACATCCGGATCACAAGGCAAACGCCTTGACCAGTGGACTACGAAGGCAGTCTATTTCCCCGTCATACCTATATGTTATGCAAAACAAGACTCGCCAGGTCTACATCTCAGAGCCACTAGCATTAAATAAACTCGTGAGATTTTCATCTAAGAGTAAGTTTTTATTTTGCTTCAGGTACGTGATACCAAGTTGTTTTCCCGCTGGATTGCACGTTTATAACCTGGTGAATAATATATGGACGGAGCTAGCGGCGATGTAGCTTTAATTGAAATTTAAGAAAATATTACCGTATAAACTTTGCTTGTTAGATTCCTTTTAATGAATTGCGAAACGGGTATGTATGAGTTTGAATAAAATACAATTACGTACTAAAGCCTTTTGTACTTTGGTAGTTTTTATTTTTAGGTAAGTACTTATTTACTGAGCGAGCATAGAGAGTGAAGCGTCTCAGTTTAAAGATTGGTCCAAAATGCTTTAGTTTAGAAAAAGGGGTAAGGGGAAAGGGGAGAAAGGAGGGAAAGGGTTTCCGCTTTTTCTTCTCCAAATATAATATACATGTCAATGGTCTCCCATCCCAAGGATGCTAAAGACCATGCAAAATCGAAAAGAAATAGCCGGAATAGTTTGAACGAATTGGTTATAGTTTTACGACCGGTCGCCTGCCTGAAGACAGGTTCTTTGAAAACCATTTTTGCTTTTTTGCATGTCGTTGCGTAGATAGTTTAGATACTGGTCAAAGATGATTTGAAATTGAAGCTATAGTGAAACCATTTGGACTCAATAAAAAGAAGAAGAAGATAGTTTAGCTTGCTTTGGTAGAGCCTTCTCCTCCATCTTAGCATGCTAGGCTGGGTTGTAGTGTTGCTTCAAGTATTGACGTAAGAACGAAGCATATAGAGAAAATTAGTCGTCATTCTTAGTTTAGATTTTATGTGTTCATCCTGACGTCATAATTTAATTAAAGTAAAAACTATTTGCCAATAAAATAAATATCAAACAATCAAAACAACAAACAAAAACAAAAAATAAAAGCTAAATTTCAACAACTCACGAACAAAACACTTTTTCCGCCAACACCTTTCATTATAACCCCTAAATAGAGGTTCCCATAACACGGTGCGGAACCCTAAAAAAGGAATTATGAAGTGTACGCGCCATTTAACAATGTCATTTAACATAATACGTACAAAAGCGAGTGTGAACAGCGCGTTTTAAGGAAATTAGATGGTTTCCCCGGATGTTGGTACCTTGTGGAATTGTAAACACAATGTCACTTCATTTTGGTAATCCTTTTTTGTGCCAAAGCTGACCTAATTATAATTACCTAACTACTTGTTTTGCAATTTATATTGACACTCTTTTAAAAAAATCGTAATTCTCCTTGCTGACCTTGTCTCATTTTTGTGTTGGGTGTGACAGTAGGTATGCTTTTTAACCTACTTCAAAAATGGAGAAGGTTATGAATCTGACTTAACTTTTTTTGTATGTATATTATTTTTTTGTAAATGTGAACCGATTTTGTGTATTTTTGTTATTTCAAAGTCATTACTATATATTTGGTCAGACATTTATTTGACAAAGATATGATGAATATGGATGGATAGAAGAAACTCCTTAACATCCTATAGAATTTCAGATCTTTGTAGGTATTATTTCTTATATTTTTATATCATTCATTCTTCACGCGTTTTTTTTCAACTTTCATTTTGATGTCATCGCGACATATTATCATATGCCCCACGACTGGGCAAAGGCTCCACTTTTTCATTCTGTCCAGTCCTGGTTATTTACTTTTAATTTACACACTGCTAATTTATTGTGTATACCTATGTACCTACATCTGTTTGTCTACCCGGATCAAATTGTACCTACATTGTATTTTACGGGACCTAATTATAATAAAAATAACAAATAGTTACATACTCGTACATTTAAGCAAGAAAAGATGACTGCCTCTGTGGTCCAGTGGTCAAGGCGTTTGCCTTGTGATCCGGAAGTTGTAGATTTAAATCTCACTGGGTAGCATACTTTGTGAAAAGTTGTTTCCAGTCTGGTTAGGATATTGCAGGCTTGTATCACCTGATTATCCGAAAGGAAAGATGATTCCGTGCTTCGGAAGACACATAAAGCTGTTGGTCCCAAACGCCATTTAGCGTGCGTTGCCTATATTGGAGTATAATTGGAGTATATGAAATTGTGTTATTTATAATATAGTTACTTAAAAAAATATGTCATTGTCTTTCAATAATACAAATGGAAATAATATTTTAAATAGATAAATTCATGAGACTACATAAATATTTGCATTGAATACATGACACAATTGTTACAAATACAATTGACATCTTAAGAACCCCCTTACCCTAGACTTTCCCATACAAACGTAGTCTACGTTTTAATTTAAAACAACATGTCAGATTTCGGTAAAAAAATTGTAAGTTTAAAGAAATTGCGTATATCTAGGGTTGTAATTGGTTTTCACAGTCAAAATATGAACTTGAAAGAAAATATAAGGGTATAAAACTTTTCCATACTGATGGTCAAAAATGATATAATGCACTATATTTTCTTTCAAGTTCATATTTTGACTTTGAAAACCAATTATAACCCTAGATATATGCAATTTCTTTAAAGTTACAAATTTTTATCGAAATCTGACATGTCGTTTTAAAATAAAACGTAGACTACGTTTGTATGGGAAACTCGGATTTCGTCTAGGGTAAGGAGACTCTTAAGTACTCTATTTGAGCAAAAAAATATTTTTATTATTAAATAATGTATACGAGGAGAGAGGATAGCCTCAGATTGAGTTCAGACGGAGAATCGCTATTCTAAGGTTTTCATTCTGTCACCGTTCTTGGAGTTGAATCTAATACTAAGTACTATGTACCATTTCATGGATAGCGTGATTACACATCTAATAAGCAATTCTTGCACAATGCAAAGAGCTCATTACTAACGCACGAATTAATCAGAACCTTCATGACCAATGTGTCGTCATCTCAGCTATTATTCACGCATGATTAGCGGGATCTCAGCGTAATCTCCGAGATACAGGTGTAGGCACGGAGACGTAATCTTAGCTGATTAAAGTATACAATATTAAGAACACTCTTAGTATATGCTGGGATAGACTTGAGTGCATGCTGTTCGTATGGCTTAATAACTTCACTTGTTTAACTTATGTTGCCTTATCTTAACGCGTTTCCAGTTGTACCCTTAGCTGTGTTGTTTTAAAGCCCTGGGTGCAGTTTCAAGCTTTTTCTTCTCCACACTTAACGGTCACCCAAGGCTGCTAACAACCGAGTGAAGTGGAGAAGGACACGCGGAATTAATGTAGCGCCTTACTTGCGCTGACGCAACGCAGCTGGCAACCCAATCGGGGAAGTGACGTGGTGATGTTGAATACGCGCCAACCGTATTCTTGGTTCGACGCTTGCCTCGGTCTATCGTACTACTACTGAATTTATGCATCATAGATTTATTATTGAAGTAAGGCGGTGAACCCACTGCAGCGCGCACCATCGCGGAGCACTACGCTCCCGCGCGTTGACGCGTTTTCAGTGGGACTAGGCGTGTTTTCTATAAAAATTGAGATACTTGCATACAATGTTAAAATCTGCCGCACCGCGCTCCGCGACGATGCGCGTTGCAGTGGGATCACCGCCTAAATAATAGATATTTCAAAATAGTGATCAAGTATATCTAGCAAAATAAGTATGTATTATTGTATAACTGTGTCTGATATATATTTTGTTAATACAAATAAAACGGTTGGGCTGTGCTTTTATGATCAGGCGCTTTACGCCAATGAGTGAATCCTTGAGAATGCATTTGTGCGAAAACTTTATTTATCTCATCTATCTTGGTCAAGGCGTTTGTGATCCGGAGGTCGTGTGTTCAAAGCCCACTGAAAAGTGGTGGAACTTAGATAATCAACGTACAAAACACTCTCCACGTGAGTTCAACTCGCACTTGTCCGGTTTTTTTAAATACAATATTATATTAAATTCAAAGGTCACATCTAAAATATTCGGTGTAAATGGATGCTAGGGTTGTGCCTCATCCGATAGTGTTTGAGTATCACCTGACCTCATCTAGCGATAAAATCGATGGATTTATCGGTCAAGCAGATAATGGTCGACATTGATCGGAAAAAGAAGCCAATTAGGTGTGATTTTGAATGAATATTGTTATGGCTTTTTTTGGTAATTAATCAAATTCTTTCATTAAATTTTTTTGGTTAAGTATTCGTGCAAGCTTCTGTAAGTGCATTAGCTGTCACATAATAATCTATACTAATATTATAAAGCAGAAGAGTTTGTTTGTTTGTTTGTTTGTTTGTTTGTTTAAACGCACTAATCTCAGGAACTAATGGGCCGATGTGAAAAATTCTTTTTTTGTTGGGTAGTCCATTTATAGAGAAAGGCTTTAGGCTATATAACATTCCGACAACCACGCGAACGAAGTCGCGGGCACAGCTAGTAACATATATTTTTCTTTATTGTTTCTGTGCCAACTCTTAGAACCCATTATACATTTATTAAAAATGTACTTACATTGTCATGAATGATGAATAATTACTTATAATGTCTTAGAAATGTATGGAAGGCTGGGGGGGAGGCCTTTGCCCAACTAGGGAACACAATAGGCTAGTAAAAAAAAATCTTTATGTTGCTCCTGTTTAGGGAAATTAGTGGGGAACCATTCCCATTTGCCTTCTGTACCGCAGTCCTTGAGTTTGAGAGAAACCCTTCCAGATCCTACATCTTCGACCTTCTGCCTATATAGAAAGGATTGGTGAACTGCCTGCATGGTCCAGTGGTCAAGGCGTTTGCCTTGTCATTCGGAGGTCATGGGTTCAAATCCCACTGGAAAACATACTCTGTGAAAAGTTGTTTCCAGTCTGGTTAGGATATTGCAAGCTAATATCTTAAAAAAATAAATAAGTAGGTACCTATAAAAAAAATTTAAAAGTTTGTTACTACTGATGAATAATTATCCTCAATTATTCCCAGAAAGAAAGCTCACCGGGTTAGAAAAAGCACGTAGCAAAATCACATCGACATAAATTGACGCGTGCAACCCCCGTCAGGTCTAATCTCGGATAATTAAAGTATACAATATTGAGAACACCTCGCTACGCCTGTATTATTCAACTGAATCTTGGGTTCAAATTAAAAATGAGACAGAAAATGCTCTCATAGCGTGTTCCCGGTTGCATCCTCAGCTGTGCTGCTTTGAAGCCCGGGGTGGCGCTTTCTCGCTTTCACCCAAAGATGCCAAAGACCATGCGAAATCGATAAGGAATAGCCGGAACAGTTTAAACGATTTGGCTATAGTTTTACGACCGGCCGCCCCGGCCTGATGTGTCTACCCTTTTTGTAAATGCAGTTGTAGCACGAGATGTTAAATTTGTGCTTAGGTATTTTTTTTTGTTTCTTTAATTGCCTCTTACGACATTAACGGGAAGAGATGGAGTGGTTAGAGTATTTACTATATGCGCTCTATTCTGATATCATATACAAATTTACTTTATAAGTGTTAAAAATAGAAATCATCAGACCAGAGAGCTGCTTTCTTGATTTTTTTCTTTAGAAGACTTCAGTGAAGCCAAACATATTTTTCATGCTTAAATTATTTCGGGCAAGAAAATTCTAGATAGGTTAAATGCTGTACATAGATAGATAGATAATACGTTTATTCACGAAAACTGCATCACATAAACACATATATAAGGTACAAGAAAAGAACAATATACAAATAATAATTAATAATACACATGCAACAATCACAATAAACAGTAGAGTAAGTACAGTAGCAAGCAAATTTTAATATACGCATTGTGTAAGTGATTAGGAATTACGTCAACATAATAACTTATCAGAACAAACAAGCTCTGTCTACATAGAGATACGGACGTGGTTGTCTTTATTTATGATCAAACAGACATATAGGAATACGTCACTTATACACAAAACCTAAATACACATGTCAACGCGCTATGGAGGGGGCTATGCAATGGCTATGCTACGTAATCGAATCAGAAATGATGAAATTCGTAGGAAAACGAAAGTCATTAACACTTCGCCTGCTGAAAACGCACCGTATGTGTTTTCATTTTCGCAAAACACGACACGGCGAAGTGTCAAAGCACAGCGGATAAGCTCGTTGAGGTGGCAGTAGGCACACTTAGCGCGACGAACCGATGGCCAATGGGGTAAAACAGTTCTCGAATAGCGACCACGCACTGCCGGGCGAAGTGTAGGACACCCACCCACCTACAAGTCGGTCTGATAACCTGACTAAGGTCACTGGAAAGCGCTGGATGCAGGCCTCTCTAGACCGGTTATTTTGGAAATCCTCGGGAGATGCCTGTGTCCGACACTGGACGTTAAGCGGCTGAAATGATGATGAATGACGATTTTTGGGGTAAAACTAACGTGAGACATGAGACCGCGCTGCGCATCGCTAACATCAGTGCGGCTTGTGACGTCTTCGTGTATGCGTGCCTCACATTCGCCCTGAGGAAGGCCTCCGGATAAGGTCGAAACATGTCAGCCAGTAGCTGACTTTTTACGTGAGTTGCCCGTTTATCGCATATTTATAAAGAAAGATGATGATGAAAATTCTTCCATGCTGGTCGGGGAGAAAAGAAAAAACCTAGAATGAACTAGCTGCTTCTCTTCCCGCGAAGATCGTATAAGCCGATCGAGGGAATGGGTAAAAAGGGTATATTTATTAGGCGATGCGGCTAGCAATCCAGCCCGCAAAATCTAAAATGCTCTGTCTGCCCCGTTAGGGGTAAAGACGTGATATAGTAATGTTATAATTATGAAACACACACTGCGCATTTTGTGCTAAAGTGCAATGCCAATAAGAATAATCTTCTGAATTCTATTTATTTTGTTTGAGTATGTTCTCTGGATCTCGGTGCAAGATGTTATACTGAATAATAAATGCTCACGGTTAGTGTTAGTGGCGAACGAACGTGATTTTGGGAGTTTTTCAAGATTTCCAGTTCGACGCTCCGGCTAGACTCTATTTGCTTGCATAGTTGATACTACACTAGTTTAATTAAAAGTTTTAAAACAGCGAGAGTCCTTTTTACAACTTAAAGATGTAAAACGGACTTAGATATGGACAAGAATTAAAAATGGCCGGAGCCCCCCCAAAATATGACAGCCGTGATCTACGGCTTTACGTGCCTTCCGTAGCAAGGAGGAGCTCGAGAAATTTTTGTACCACTTGTGGTCACCCATCCAAGTACGGACCACGCCCGGGGTTGCTTAACTTGTAAAAACGCTTGCAATGCGCATTGCCACCGGGCCACTAAGCTCCTCGTATTCTAGATAATGACTTGTTATTTGTTTAAAGGCTGCATATAACTCCGCTTAGCTTCAGTGGAGTCTCGCCCGAAATGTGCGCAAAAACTTCCACGCCAGTGTACGATCCACAAATTATGAGTCAGTTACTGTAATAGAATGACTTCCTAACTTCGTTGGTCACGACGCGGTATCAGACAATAATATAACTTTTTTATATAAGTGCCTCAGAAGACTGATATTTTCTGTTCGGTGGGCAAATAAAATTAAGTTGAGTATATCAAAGTATAAAAATATAGGTATCTTCTCTTCGTCTAAGCACGTTCCCGGTTGCATGCTCAGCTGTGCTGCTTTGGAGCCCGGGGTGCGCTTTCCCGCTTTTTCTTGTTCAAATATATCATGCATGTCAATGGTCACCCAAGGATGACAAAGACCTTGCAAAATGGGGAAGAAATAGCCGGAACAGTTTCAATGACTTGGCTATAGTTTTATGACCGGCCGCCTGCCTGACGTCAATCCTTTTTGGGAATGTATTTGTGCGAAACTTTTTACAACCGGCCGCCACCCGACGTTAACCCTCCTTGGGAATGCAATTGAAGAACGATATGTTTGTGCTTAGTCCTTTAGTCGCCTCTTACGACATCCACAGGAAGAGATGGAGTGGTCCTATTCTAACCCGGAAACACACGGATAAATACGAGTATATAGGTAACTACTATGTCCTTTTATAACGTCTAACATATACCGAAACTATTTTAAGGGTAGATACAGTCTATGATAATGAAAAACTTTCCCCGAGGAACATATTATATATCAAAATAAAATAAAAAATACATTCCGTCTTAACCTCGTAGCTTTTCTACGTCGTAGCTTACATGTCGTAGCAATGCTACGACTTACTCCTGTACACTTTTACCAGCGTAGTTAAAAAATCATGTGCGTTAGGACCACAGGTGTACTTACATCACAGAATTGAGTTGCTTTTTTACAGGGAGGTGGTACATATAGTGTACCTCAGTGTACTTCTTGGCCTGCCATTCTAAAGTAATAATTGCGGGTGTACATTTTTTTTGTTTAGGAGGTCAGCCACGAATTGGCCAACCAACATATTCCTAAGATACACTTCTTCTTGATCTTAGCGCGTTCCCGGTTGCATCCTCAGCTACGCTGCTTCGGAGCCCGGGGTGCGCTTTCCTGCTTTTTCTTTTCCAAATATAATATGCATGACAATGGTCACCCAAGGATGCCAAAGACCTTGCGAAATAGAAAAGAAATAGCCGAAACAGTTTAAATTATTTGGTCATAGTTTTACGACCGGCCGTCGCTCGGCGTCAATCCTCCTTGGGAATGCAGTTGTGGCATAAGATGTTTGTGCTTATTTCTTAAGTTGCCTCTTACGACGTCCATAGGAAGAGATGGAGTGGTCCTATTCTAAGCCGGAAGCCACACGGCTTCTTACATGGATTACAAATGTATAAGGATATAATACATACATACGTACAGCTAATTCCTAAAAAAAACGACGGGTTGCACTCCGGGAGTGCCGGCAGAAGTGAAAACTTAAATATTAACGTTGTTCATTTTTGATATTTTGGAATGGTTAGGGAATAATTTTGCACGAATTGCTTTAATGGTCAGTATAAAAGTACTATCATTTATGTGGTAGAATACAATATTTATTTACTGCGCTATCGTACACAAACATGACAATTTATATTACATTAAAAAGTTTATCTCTCAGCTAAACGAAACAGCAGGCGCAGGCATACATTTTCGCCGCGCCGTGGAAAGAGAGGGGGATACTTCCTCTCCTACGCCGCGCCGGCTGTCTACTCTCCATCCGTCTTACAAATTTTCGATCAGGACACATGTCCTGACGCGAGTTTATAATTTTTTACCCATTACAAAAAAAGTGCACAACGCCGCTAAAGAAGTTTTCACTTAAATAAACTATCACGTCTTTATCTCCAACATCTGTCATATTTTCTTTTCTCCCAGACCAACATAGAATTCGTGAGAGAATATGAAACGACGACGAATCGTATCGTATTTTCATTCCTCAAGTCAAACTGAGGTGAACAACAAAAAAGAAAAACAAAAGCTATTGTGACGTCACGGAAGCCCTTTGTTCGGTCACTCGTTTCCCTGATTAGCTGGTACCGTCAGCAACACAATTAACTGTAATGTGCACCGTCTGCTGACTGTACCATTCGCCTTTTGTTTTCTGTTATTGTTTGGGCCTGTCGTAAAAATTCAGGTGTGATTTCATTTTGTGGCGTTTTGTGAATCATTTAACGTTATTGGAATACACCTTCTAGGCTTACTCTTTTTATTTTTGTTTTCATCCAGTCCTTGGACTAGTTAAGATCAAATTTTCTATTCAACGAATTTTAATACATAATGACTTATATCAAATACTGTAACGATATTGCATGCTGCATCTTGTTTTTATGCCTCATTTCATTATCTCATCCTGTCTGCTTTTGAAAAAATAATTTCAAAATTAATTCCCCAATCGCATTTTTGAATCATTCACACTTCCACTTTTCATACCTGATCTCTAATACATTCAGGAGAACTTACCTATTAATTTATTCTATATTGTAATTTTGTAATAATATGTAACAATCAGTGAGATTAAAGTATTTATATCTGTGTTGCATAAGTGTTTTTTCTACTCCCTGAGAGTCGTATAATAGGGATCTATTTTTCTCTTACACCAGCCTACTGTGTATTTTATGTAGGGCTCACCTTAACCGGGGTCATCGTCATCAGGTCTTTTTAGTCTCCACTGCAGGACCCTCTCTGTACTACCAGAGCCATATATTAGCCAGAGCAGTCAGAGGATTTGTCCCTACACTCTCCACGCTGGCCAGACGGGTTGGAGAGGTCTCATTGATGTTTATAATTATAAGCTTTGTTAGCTTGTGTTTAGTCGCCTTCTACGACATCCACGGGCAAACTTGGAGTAGTCTTATTCTCCTGTGCTGGGAACCAGTAACGACCCTACAGTACTAAGGTTCTATATCCGCTGCAAAGGTGAACTTTCCTAATAAATTGTCTATTCAAAGCCTCAACCGCATTAGAAACAGCAAGTCACGCAAGCTCATTCACTTGCGACTCCATACAGTGATTAGTATTAATTATGTTGCCTAATTAATGGCTTTATGCCCATTTTTGAGACAAAACACGTAATGTGCCACATCATTCGGCGATCATTAATATTAATTTAGCATGTTTTTGCAAGGCGCTGGCTTTTGTTTTTGTAATAAACAAAGTTAAATAAACGTGGGAAGAAAAATAGGCGATTTATAGCTTTCAAGCGAGTAAGACAGATTTGATAAATATTGAAAGCAAATTATGCATAACTGGACATAATTAAAATACTATAAGGAGAAGGGTCTTTTTTAGTCTCCACTGCAGGAGCACGACCCTCTTTGTACTACCTAAGGCAGAGCAGCCAGAGGATTTTACCTACACTCTCCACGTTGGCCAGAGTTGGAGAGGTCTCATTGATGTTTATAAGCTTTGTTTAGCTTGTATTTCCTAAGTCGCCTTCTACGACATTCACGGAAATACTTGGAGTGATCCTATTCTACTATGCCGGGAAGCATACGGCACATAAAAAAGACAAGTACCCTTCGTACTTTGCCTAGACACTAAATAAAAAAAATATTTCTAAATATTTTTATTAAATTTATATAAACATGCGTGAGCTTTACTCACAATGAAAACATCAAAAAAGCGAGTGTGTCCCAAAATGAAACCAGCTAGATCGATTTTCGGCGACAAAACAATACATACAAATTTCTTCGAAATCGTTAATACCGTTTCCAAGATCTTGAATAATTATAAAAATAATATTGCTCGTTTAAAGTAGGTAAGTAATTAGATATACACTTTGTGTCTATTCGAAACCCATGTAATACTTATAAGTGTAAATTCAAGCTTAATAAACCCACAGCGGGGTATCAAAGAAAAAGGAAATTCAATCCATAAGCTGTAACTTTTAAAAAGAACACTCAAAGCAGCTCTTTGGCGTGACTGCGTCAAAAAGTTCACCCGGCCTCATGCGGGGACGATTTAAGAAAAGCGGAGGTGGTATTTTGAAAATAATAAATATAAATAGATAAGGTCTACTCTACAGATTGAGCTAACCCCAACATATATTTAAAACTTGTACTATGGAGTCATAACATAACCTGATTCTACAGTACAAGTCATTTTTGCTAAATAAATAAATAAGTACAAACCACACTAATTGAGCTAGCCCCAAAGTAAATTTTAAACTTGTATTATGGGATACTAACTCAAAGATACTATATTTCATAATAAGTACATATATAGGTATAGATGCTTATGCTTTTATATAGATGATTCTTCCATGCTGGTCTGGGAGAAAAGAAAAAACTTAGAATGTACCAGCTGCTTCTCTTCCCGCGCAGATTTTAGAAGCCGATTGAGGGAATAGGAAATGGGCGAAAAAATTGGAAAAAGGTAATTTTCTAACATATTATTATAACTAAAAAAAAAGTCACCTTGTAAAGAGTAAAAAAACTTTATATTATCTATACTAATATTATAAAGCGGAAAAGTTTGTTTGTTTGTTTGTTTAAACGCGCTAATCTCAGGAACTAATGGTCCGGTTTGAAAAACTCTTTTTTTGTTGGGTAGTCCATTTATAGAGGAAGGCTTTAGGCTATATAACATTACGTTCCGACAACCACGCGAACGAAGTCGCGGGCACAGCTAGTATTATAATAAGTTCTTAAACCAGCCGTCTAAACTTAGTGAAGTATTTTCTTTATCATCATCATCCCTTAACTTTTTCATTAAAAAAATAAAAAACGTGGATAAGTTTTAACTAAATATCAAAAAATGCCGCAATCTTTTATACTTATACTATATATTTTTGCAAATGGATACTATGATGTGCAAATAATAAATTATGTATTTTCGTACGTACGTCATGAACTGATCTATGATATTTATTTTTGAAAGATATTTCCTGCTTCAGTTTTACAAAGTACTTACATAATTTTCCAAAACTCGTTATTCTTATCACAAAGTTGTATAATACGATATTGTAAATGGAACATAATACTTATACATGTATTTTACAAAGTAAGTAAATATTTAAATACACAAGATAAGAAAGGCATTATGTATTTTATTATGGAAAATTTTCAAATGCAAACTGTCTTTAAATGCATGACTTGTCACGTTTGAAACCCTGAATACTTGAATCTTGTAAAAGATGTGCAAAGACTAGTTAAGAGTCCCCTTACCCTAGACAGAATCAGAGTTTCCCATATAAACGTAGAATTTTTATTTTGAAACGACATGTCAAATTTCGGTAAATTTTTTTAACTTTAAATAAATTGCATATATCTAGGGTTATAATTGGTTTTCACAAAATATGAAACTTGAAAGAGAATATAGTGTATTATATCATTTTTGACCATCAGTATGATAAACTTTTACATCCTTATATTTTCTTTCAAGTAAGGGGTAAGGGGATTCTTGAACACAATAAAAAAAGTTTTTTTTTTACGATATTTTGACAGCACATCAGAAGGTGCGTACTGCACAGAACATATATTTCGCACGATAAATCTTCTGATGAGTGACTTGTGAGCGAAACCGATTAATTATAAATATAGCACCGCAGCGATGGAGGAGTGTTATTATTGTGTTTGTGTTAAATCTAGCTTTAATTATTCAACTACGAAAACGAATCACCATAAAAAAATAAGTTTTTCGCGACATAAGGGTGTACGTACGTTAAGATATACGTAAAGGTATAGGATGAAAACATTTTGACAGCACATCTGCGTACCTGTACAAAATATTAATTTCGCACGAGAAATCTTCTGATGAGTGACTTGATACTTCTTGAAAAGACAACGGATAGAAAATTACAGAGTAATGGCATTGTCAAAACATGAAAACGTGGAAAATGGTATCAAGCAGATAAAAAAAATGTTTGCATTTTTCGATTCTATGCAATGTATAGGTGGTATAGGTAAGTAAAACGCTTTTCCACCATATTTACCACATCCCTGTAAAAAGTTTACAAGTTTTTCATGAGAGTGAGTGCGGCGTCGCTGGTTTAATAAAACGACTCATCACTCACCTCACCAACAATATGCCAAACTCCTGCCCATAGCTTTGAGGATATTAACGTGCCCTTACTCGTATTACGAAGTTTTTTTCCATATCAGGAACTAATTTACAAATTTTTCTTTGAGGTTTACTTTTAAAAGTCGAGATTACATGTTTGTTACGAGTGCGTAACATAATAATGACTGTTATATTTAACTACATGTAAGTTAAATATAACAAGTACATATACAGGTATAGATGCTTATGCTTTTATATAGATGATTCTTCCATGCTGGTCTGGGAGAAAAGAAAAAACTTAGAATGTACCAGCTGCTTCTCTTCCCGCGCAGTTTTTAGAACCCGATTGAGGGAATAGGAAATGGGCGAAAAAATTGGAAAAAGGTAATTTTCTAACATATTATTATTACTAAAACAAAAGTCACCTTGTAAAGAGTAAAAAAACTTTATATTATATTAAAATAAGTTCGCCAAATATTATGTAACAATATGGAATAAACAAGTAAGTAATTATTTAAAAAATATTTTAAAAAACAAGCTTTTATCTGAAACAAGGACCTAAAAAGTTTCAAAACGAAATAATTAAGCGTAAACTCGGTGGTGTTGGTTTATTACAGAGATGCCGTGGCCAACTTCAGGTTTTATCATGACATCAGATCATTCTCACCCAACTTACATAAGCATGTGAAATTTCTACCTGACTGAATAAAAAGAAATAGGTCTAATTTAGCTTGCAAGATTTGATTACGGACACAAACAACTCGACAGATGAAACTAAATAAAAGCTTGTGATAAGGTTAAAATGTCTGTGGATAATGTTAATGTATCTAACAAATACAATAACGTCTATATGATTGTCTATGACTATCTAACTTAATCGAGTTATGTCCAGAGCTTTGGTCCAGCTTAACTCAAGCTTCATACAGTGTCTTGCGGGTGCAATCTAATAATACCCTTAGGGTATTGTTTCGGCTCCCCTGTTTCTGCAGCGCCTCAGGTAGTTCAAAGTCAAAGTCAAAATCATTTATTTACTCGTAGATGTTTATATCAAATTGTATCACTTGATAATGTCAATCTTTTTTAGGGTCCCGAAGGGTGCAAACGGGACCCTATTATTGAGACTCCGCTGTCTGACCGTCTGTCTGTCTGTCTGTCCGTCTGTCTGTCTGTCTGTCCGTCTGTCTGTCTGTCTGTCCGTCTGTCTGTCTGTCCGTCAGTCACAGGACTCTATCTCTTGAACCGTAATAGCTAGACACTTGAAATTTTCACCGATTATGTTTTACTGTGGCGGATATAACAAAAAATATTAAAAATAAAAAAATATTAAAAATTAAAGGGGGTCGTCATACAAGAAACGTGTTTTTTTCAGCGTTTTTAACTTGATCTTCATAATGGCATTAACTAGATACTTGAAATTTTCACCAATTATGTATTACTATGACCACAATAAAAACAAATACTAAAAATAAAATAAAGTTAAAAATTTAAGGGGGTCGTCATACAAGAAACGTGTTTCTTCAGTGTTTTAAAACATTGTACGGTGGTACGGAACCCTTCATGTACGAGTCCGACTCGCACTTGCCCGTTTATTTTCGATTTTATGAAATTTGTTGATGTCTGATAACTTACAGCTAAGTTTAGTGTCGCTCCCTAAGCGCAAATGCTTTTCCTGCACTTGCTTGAAGTATGTTCGCTGATGCAACAGTATATTATTTTTTTGCTATCATGGTAAAATCATTCTATAATTGACTTGCATGTTTTACATGAAAATCAGTGAAACTTGTCGATGGACTCTTTTTTTTTGATACTAAATGATGATTATATTGAAATAAAAAAATAAAAAAAAAATATTTTGTTTTATATAATCTGTAACATATACTTACCTAAAATCGTCAGTAAAAAAGAAATCATTTCTGAGAGTTTCTGAGTAGGTATTTGATAGATTTCACACACGTTTTAAAGTTTCTTCTTGTTTTACACTGGAAGTCTTTGCATCTGTTTTCTTCCCTCAAAATAATTTAAATAAAAGTCTATCTCAAATAACATATAGAATTTTTAAACAACCCAAAAATCGATCGTTCACCTTTGGTGAAGATATCACATAACAATTGAGTATTTTAGTGGGTCAAAAATAAATTATTTGGTACTGATAATTAAGAATAAAACGTCACAAAATAATGCCACTTGTCATAGATCACATCCACTTTGAACGTGATTTTAGATTTATTAATGCAGAAAAAAGGATATTAAGAACGCTATTTGACCCCAAGGAACTATGACGTCATTTCATACAAATCCCATAGAAAATGTTTGTTTTTGACTTAAGGAAAAAAGTATTTAATTTGACTTATTGCAAAGTAGCGTATTATCGAAATGCTATAGGATGTTGAGGAGAAAGATAGTAAAAGCTTTCAAATAAAAAAAAAAGAATCACCAAATTCGGTTCACAATTGGCGAAGATATCGCGTAACATATATAACATACATACATACAAAAAAAATCTGATAAATTGAGAATCCCTTAATTTGTTGAAATCGGTTACAAATCAAAAATTTAACGCTTTAAAGGCATTTATTATCATGATCATTTCAGCCACAGAAAGTCCACTGCTGAACATAATTCTCTATATATTTTATTTATTTATTTAAGTTTATTGCACACAATCTCATATTTGATTGATTCAAGATGGGTCAAGTTAACGCTATGCATTATCTACCAGTTTGCCTTTGGGACACATCGAGAAGTTGGTAGAAGGGTTCTCTAATAGCAAAATTTATTTCAACTGACTGTATGTAAATCTTAAAGTAGGTACTAAACTTAGCGTTTGTTTGGCGTTCCCGTAAATTTTTAAATGTATTGTGTTTCTATCTGTGAAGACCTGTTATTGGCTTTTTGTTTGCTACTTTGCAATATATTATGTAATTATAGCTGTTGGTCATACGAATGTATAAAATAAAATAAAATAAATAAATAAAATAAGTTTCCCCTATAGCCTTAAAGCATATCACCATTTTATACGTATGTTTGCATGCCATGGTATAATAAAAGGTATTCTCTTCGCGCGATGGCCCAAGACTACCACTGATTGTTATTTACAGTAATTTTTCGGACATTCTCAATTTGTTAATAGGTATAAAATAAAATACTAAATTAACTATTTCGTTTGATTCATCTGTTTAATTTTCAATAAATTTATATATTGAATTAATATTTCATAATTGGTTTGTTAAGTTAGTTGTTAGACAATGCATTTAGCTCAGGTAATTCAATAACACACAGTGGCAACACTCTCAACTGATGACGTTTTCTTGGGCTAGTCACGTGACCCAGTTGTCACGGCACAGAATAAGAACCAGTACAGAAGTCTCTCTCAGCACAGAAATTCAAAGAAATGTCTACTCAATGTGGTTAGCGATATGGTTTAATATAGCTCACGTCAGAACTCAGCACCTTTTCGTTTATATACCTAGACCTCTATTGCAAGCCAATTTCATCCTTATGACTCTGGACAAACGATTCGTATTTACCACCCCGAGGAGCCGGCTGCGCGCATAGTAATAATGTAGGTTAGGTACATTTTCGATACCCAAACGGGGAGAGACAAAGGCCTGGTCACGGGAAGAGAAAACCTTGTTTTATTATACCATACAAAACACAGCCATTAGCACTAAGTACTTAGTAGGCATTCGACCAAAGTGTAGGCATAATGCCGTAGGACAATTGAAACGGCTAATTTTCGCGCGTATTCCACCGGCCGCAATATTCGCGCGATTTGTGGCCGAAACTGATTAATTATATGGCACTGCAGTGGAGAACGGTCATTACCGTGTTTGTGTTAAATATAACTTTTATTATTCAACTACAAAAACGACTCACCACAAAAATTACGTTTTTCGTTTACGTTACGTGTATGCCATGTTGTATTGTGTGTAGGCAGCTTAAGGACATACGTACACAGTTTTAATAAAAACTTATTTTTTACAAGCTTTATTTAGTTTTATTCACCTGTCCCGTTGTCTGTGTGTCCGTAATCAAATCTTGCAAGCTAAATTAGACCCACTTTTCATTATTTGATCAAGTTAAAACTTTACATACTACTTATGTAAGTTGACTGCAATATTATGGTGCCAATGACCTGATCTCATGATGAAGCCGGAAGGTGGCCACATCTCTATTATAGAGCAGCGTAACCCCACCGAGTTTAGGTTCAATTATTTCTTCTTGAAAAGCACTTAAAATTTTTTAGCTCATTGTTTTAGATAGAAGTTTGTTTTTAAAAATATTTTTTTAATAATTACTTATTGTTGAAGAACTCATTTGTAGATCAAAAAGTATTAAGTAAAACAATGTCACAGACAAAAGGAGGCACGCGCAGCAGTGAGCCGAAGGTGGTACTCATCGTCATCAATAAAAGAACTAGGTTCTTGTCGGTAAATGATGATTATATAGGTAATATATATTAAAACGATACTTGTAAAATAAATAAATAAATAGAATATATATATGCAGTAAGTTTCTCAAGCAAAATTATATTTTAAAAGTCATGCAGGTGCCAAACTTGCAGGTCAAATTGCGGAGACTCGCTATCCTGACAATTTTCTAGAAATTTCTTAAAGTTTTGAAATGTATATTTTTTTATTTTTGAAGTTTGTTATTTTGTCACAATTTTTCAAAGCAGCAAACATTCAATTCGCGGTCTCTCACTGTTTTTTATAAAAGAATTGCCCTTTAGTAAATACAACATTAGAACCACCGCAGTAATTTATGAATTTATTCTGTACAGACAGATATATTTACCTATAGACACTAGGGGACAATAAATCCATACTAACACCTATTATAAAGGGGAAAGATTTGATATGTGTTTATTTGTCTGCAATGGATAAACTTAAAAACTACAAAAATATTGAAAATAGAAAAGGGAAGATGATTGGGCATATTCTTTTAAGACATGACATTTGGGAATGCATTTGTGCGAAAAGTTTTACAACCACCCACCCAACGTTAATCCACTTTGGAAATGCGTTGTAGCATAATATGTTTGTGCTTACTCCTTTAGCCGCCTCTTACGACATCCACAGGAAGAAATGGAGTGGCCCTATTCTATCCCGGAAGCCAAACGTCTTCTCACATGAATTAGGTACCAAGAAAGATAATGAAATAAATAAAACGTTACTTCTGAACTCCGTGCAGCATGTTTCTCAAACAGAATTAGCATATTTTAAAAGTCCTCAGGTGTCTACGAACTTGCACGTCGAGAGTTACTAACCTGTCAACTTTAAAACTTTTGCCGCTTTACAATTTTCAACTTGTCTGATGCGAAACAGCTTTGCTGATATAAAATAGGGACCATTTAATAAAAAAAACCCGGCAATTAATGATTTGTACTTAAGCCTGTTTACTAAATCTACATGGGCTGATTCTACTCCAAGTAGCACACTCTACTTTTCATTCCTACATTTAACTAATCATAGTTGAACAGGCAGTTAAACCTTTATTTGGTATCGTTTTCATTAAAAAAATACTAAGAAAACATTTTTCGAGAAGTACCAACTTCTTATATACTTTCTTGATATTAGACTTGTTTCATTTTTTTCGAATAAATGAGATCTAAAATCTGTTTTTATGAAGTAACGTACACTACAATTTACTATTCCAAAATTTATGTTTAAGAATTATCATATTTTAACAGTCCTCAGGTGTTTACAAACTTGCAGGTTGCGGAGACTCGCTAACCTGTGAACTCCAAACTTGGCAGCTTTACAATTTTCAACTTATTTAAAAGACGCGGAAGTTGGAGTCCTGTCCTGCCGTAGAAATAAGGATTACTCTTGAATAAATACTTCCAGCGCTCTTTAGTGGTCACTTTCATATGTAAAAAAAATGTGTGCGACAGAAGTGAAAATCGTTGAAGTTGTCTGAAAATGTTGAGCACCACTGGTGGTGTCGGTACCTAACGAGTTCAATGGTTTTTTCTCATCTCAAAGAAGTTTTTACTTCAAAAATAAGCTAGAGTTATCATGTAACCATATCCCATCTAAAGTCATCTTACACCCACTAACACACATCCTACACTTACACACAATTCCATAAAGTCTGCGGTCTAATGTTGGACTCATTCTGGTCTGGTTATATTATTGGTGCTAGACTTGTATACCGAAAATGCCTGTTTCGTTATTATAATTCAGTACAAAATTCAAAGTCTGGGGCAGGGTGGGTCCGCTAAACGATGATGCGGGGTGGGACCGTTTCGGTCTGTAGTAAAGCGTAGATTTAGGATCTAGGAAGATAGATGAGATAAAAGAAAGACCAGATATCGGCAAATGAGATAGGTATAATGAACAACTATTACATTACATTAGTTACAAAGATTCACAAGAACTAGGTACAGATTAGGTAGTCAGGGTCGTGAGTTATAGGCACTAGATCTACTAGAGTTGAGTAGCCCTTCTAGGTAGAAGAACTACTTAGCTTCAGATGCTGCCGAAGACGAAGAGGACGAGCGCCGGCCGCCGCGCCTTATATATGGGCATGGGCCCCCCCGCTGCGCCTAAGAGGGGCGGAGGAGTGCTGGAGCCCGCGCGATGTCACATATTTTCGCGAGTACTATAAATATTGACTTGGCGACTAATACTAATGACTTGGCGACAACATTCCTTCTGCTGTTTTGCAATTTAGATACACTAAATTATCAGTTGCGAAAAAGACTGAGTCCCAACACAGGGATTCATTGCGGGATCAGCGATATATAGTAATAGAATAATTATATATATATCTTTATTATATATATTTCTTCCATGCTGGTCTGGGGAATAGAAAAAACATAGAATGTACCAGCTGCTTCTCTTCCCGCGCAGATCGTAAAAGCCGATCGAGGGAATGGGCAAGAATCATAATTATATCAATTAGCGACGCGGTTAGTAACCCATCACTATTATGATTTCTTTTTTCCACCTTCATGCCCACCATCACGCTAAAAGTGGCCTAGGCCTTGCCGCCCTAGGCTCTGTCTGCCCCGTTAGGGATAAAGACGTGATAGTGTATCAGAATTATTATGATTAGTATGTTCTCTCAAGGTTTATCCTTTGCGGGACGAATCCCCGTCTTTTGAGGTTTATTATTATTCACTTTATTTCTTATGTTAGGTTTTATAATACAAAACGTAAAAATATTATTAAAACCTAACCTAGTTCCCTGTTGAATGATGATCAGTAGCGGCGTTAGGGTAGGGCGCAGTTGGGCGACCGCCCAGGGCGCCAGATACAAAGGGGCGACAGGGGGCGTTTTTGGGCGAGGGGTCACAGGTAATAATAAATATATAAATAGCGGCTGGTTAATGGCGGCAACTCCTACTCTTATTTGTATGCACCCTTCCCTCCCTCCCTCCGTTTACAATGGAAAACTTTAAGAATCCTAGATCGTACCTGTCCCCCCTCCTCCCCCCCCCCCCCCCCCCGTCGGCAGAAATAAATCCTATAAGATTGAAGCTTAAGTCAGAGTCTGAATTGCAGTTGGGGGGGGGGGGGGGAATCTCGCCCGGGGCGCTGGTAGAGCTAAAACCGGCACTGCTGATGATAATATAATTGTTGCTGACTGGGGATGAGGGCTCTTTTAAATCAAATCAGACTCTTTTTTATAAATATCAAAACAAAAATTTTCTATGGGATTCGTATGAAATACAAAACCGGGACGTCATAGATATTTGGAGTCAAATAGCGCTCTTGATATCAGTTTTTCTGCATTAGAAATCTTCATGCAGAAAATGGATATGATCAATGACAAGTGACACTGTTTTGTGACATTTATTTTCTTCTCAGTATCGAATAATTTATTTTTGACCCAGTCATCTACCTAATTATAAAAAGAAACATTTTTGGCGAACAGTCTTGTTTTTTTTTCCAAGTGACAAATGTCTCTTGGCTTTTTTCTTATAAAAAAAATAATATGAAAACAGTTCGAATGAGGTCGGTTTGCCAAAGTAATCTTCATATAAAATTTTTTTGTACAGAAATCATTTGACGGCTTACGTTTTTTGCCAAAATACAGAAACACAAATAATAACTAAAAAAAGTAGATATTTTTTCTGTTAATTCAGCGACTATTACTTATCAGCGTATTAGTAATAAGACCTTTTTTCAGCAGTTCAGTGACATTTTTATCATGTAGTGATACTTTTTTTTCAGTTGACTAGGTAGCTATTAAGTTTTATTAGCTCATTTCTGTTTTTTTTTAAATTGAATGTGAATCTGTTCATATTATTTGTTCTTTAGTGTCATGCGTGATATTCTGCAAATAGTATGAAATTGTAGGTCACGCATATATCGTATTTCGGAGACACTTTGCTTTAAAAAAAAATCATCAAACTAATATTATAACGGATTTAAAATGTTTTTTTTTTTAAGGACTAGAACTTTGATTTTTCTGACTACAGTTTAAATAAAAATTGTCGATTTTTCTACTTAATGTTAAAGCTCTTAATTCAATTATACTGTGCTACATCTTTAATCATTTTATCGATTGACAGTTACTTTTGTTTCTATTGGAAAAAAATAAAATTAAATAAGGGTATGGATGACTGTATTTAATTATACTAAGGTACGTAGCATTAGTTTAAATACTTTCTATAAAAACTTATCAAATTAAAACATATTTGTTTACTTTTACTTTTATTTTGCAGACATTTTGATTTTACTAAAAATCTAATTAGAAATAGCACTTTGTTATTATTTTTGGTATAAGTAATTTTTGTAGAATACGTTTTACAAAAATTACTTATACAAATAAATTCTGATGTTTATTTACCTATTATTATACCTAAATACTTTTCATCTTTAAAATTGCGCCTATTTTATTATTTAAATTTACTTTGTTCATATCGTTACTCAATATTTTAACTAAAAAATATTTTTTAAATCTATTGATACCCAAACCCATGCCCTGATTTATTTTATTTGAAATATTTTTTTTTTATAATTTAAAATGCATCACATTGTAAAGTAATTACAAAAAACATAAGTATTTGTTGTATTCCAGATATTGTAAAACTATTTGTTTCTACTTTTGTTTTATATTGTTTGGTAATTTTTAAATATAAAAATATGGGATCTTGTCCTAAAGTTTCCAATTTATTGCACGCCTCATAAGCGAAGCGCATGAGGTAGTGCTTTACTCTCGTTTCAACACTTATGACATTTTTAAAAGACATTTTGCCTTTTAAATAAATAAAAACAATGTTTAATAAAATCATTTTGTAGACGTCCGTGTGTCTGTATGTATGGAAACTGGCGTGGTCACGATAACTCCCGAAAAACTTATCTGATCAAGTCCATTTTTTTTATACGCTTCAGTATTATCCAAAACTAAGTCCTTTCGAAGATCACGGTCTAATTCAATGTAGTTTAATCGTAATTTCAATTTAATTGTGAAAAATGAGATTATAAGGCGTGCACTTTTGGATTTTCCAAACTTATTTACATGTTTTACTTCTTGATAATTTACAAACGATTTAAATTATATTTGATACAAAAAAAAATCTATCATGAAATAAACACAACTTACCTTAAAAATACAAAACTTCAATGCTACAACACGTTCATAAAACCAAAAATTAACCCGCGTTTACACACACGAAAATTAACGTACGCAAATTACGCGAAAACTTTTACGCCGCGTTATGCGAACGCGAAAACTCGTCCCGGGAACCCGTACTCTCGCGAGACTCGCGGTCAACTGAGGACCTCCACTGTCTCCACTTTCATGAAATGAACTGAAAGGAAACCCTCAAATCCGTAACGGCATAACTGAAAATTATCTACAAGGTATTGTGGACTTTATGTACGAAAAAATTAAAGTTGCATTTGGATGTAGCGAAAATTTGTTTTGAAAGTACTTGGCTGTTTGTTTGGGAGGGTCGCAGAGGCGGGAATGAGTATGTCGAAAAAAAAATAAGCCAACCACGTCTCACTGAGTTAAGGCTTCAGGGGCGTGTTTCCCGTGAATATCTTTAATTAAAACGGCAACTTTCGTCTAGTTACAGTGTTTAATGAATTGGAGTTTGAAGAAAAAGTGTAGAAAGTCATGTCTGAGATGAAAACGTGGTGCTTTTAATGGTGCGAAAATATGAACTGAATTTCCTTCGAAAACTTTATACGGAAGATGAGAATTTAAAATCGACTACTTTTAATGCACACTTTCTCGTTGCTAGCTCACAGTTAGTTAAATATTTAATTAGTAGAATGTTTCTGGGTATCTTGTGGTAAATAATTTAGTGTAAAGGTGACGTGTTGATTTAAGATAGCGAAGAAAATACATAATGATAACCTTGATTCTTGAATTGTATTGCCAGCGAAACACTTCCAAACCTTTTTTGACTCTATAATCACTGAACGAACGAATGAAAAAACTAACGAATTTGCCATGTGAAAATTGATACAGTATTTTCTAAAAAGATACCTTTAAATAGAGAGCAAAAAACGAAAATAGATATCTCATAAAGTTATCTCTATTAGATATCTCTATTAGTTTTTTCGATTTAAAAATAAATCAATGAAGTAATTGTTATTTCTACTTATCAAAAAAATACAAATTTTTTACCAATTAAAGTTGACAAAAGTATCCGTTGAATGTATTAAAAAAATACAGTATTTCAATAAAAAAAGTTTTCGCTTATTTATTAAAATAATAAGAGAGCAAAGAGTTAATAGAAATCTTAAGGTTGCCGCTCCTAACTCTCGCTCTGACTGATGATGATTGTCGAATGTGGAAAAAGGAATCAAAATATTTTATAGTTTACTAACCGCATCACCGATTAACCTCATTCGCGCGCTTATTCCCTCGTAAGTATATGAAAACAGCCAGGAGGTCCATTTTTGAAACGCTGAGTCACTAAATGAATGGTTTTTTCGTACAAAAAACCTTTCTTTTAGTGACTTCGCGTTGCAAAAATAGGTCTACTGAAAGGCCAGTGTTAGGTCTATGATAAATAAGAAACATCACTCCATTACATGTAATTTTACGGTTACTATCTTTCATCGTCGAAACCAATGGCAACGACACCTGAAAATGTAGCCTTTATGATTTAGTAATTAATCAATAACTTTATAGTATAAAACCTAGACTTCTGGGTTTAAATTCCTAGCCTCCCAAATTAAGAAGATATCTAGTAAAATGACATTATTTCATCTGTCAATGTCAACTTAATTTGGGCGGATAATGGTTTAAACCTAGTAATCAAGTTAATCCGTATTATTTTATTAGACAGTATGAGTCTTGGGTCTATTAACTGTTTAGGATAAAAGAGCTTAGAATGAACCTTCTTATAGAAGAAAACTAATGTAAAACGAATCTTGTGTCTCTTTCCCTCTTATCGGCATTTACTGTTGCAAGAATGAGACTTCGCCAAACGTCAAAGGTAAAAATGGAAACTATTTGCTGCATAATACGACAAAATTAAAATGACATTGTCTAATGACATGGACTTCTGTTTATGTGACATTTGGATTGAGTAGAGTCATACACGTCCTGGCGTATCGCGTACAAAAAATGTGACCACGACGTTTTAAAACAGGTTATTTTTAAGACGTCATGGCGTAATCTATTTACCTACAATAACTCTGTCTAGGACGTAAGTTTAAAAAAAAATACCTATGATCATTTGTGTCACACGTGTACTCTATCTACCGTCATCACTTATCAGTGTTTTAAGTCTTCATATAGGTATAATAACGTGTAGTAGTATAGTTACAGGGTTATAAATAGTTGACAAATAAGTAAATATAAGTTTATGATTCCGCCTCATGAGCAAAATAATATCAGTCCTAAGAGTCCAAATATGTGATTGATTTTATTCATGTAATAAAAAATACAATTTAAACAAGTTTTAAGAATATCTGTAATATGTTTTATTTATACAAGATTATGCGTTATTACATTTACCAAAAGCAATTTTGGATCTGTAAATTGCTCTCTGGCTTAGATCTAATAGATACAGCGACTTCCCACAAATCCATTCTTCAATAAAAAAAGCTTTTATTTCGATTGCTTCAACTTTATCTGAAATCAATCTTCCTTGAATCAGTTTTCAGGAATCTGAATTATGAAAAGACTTGTTGTCTCTTTCACTCATAGGCGGAGCTTCTGAAACGCGCATGCGTTCTCCGGAAATCTTAAGAATAAGATGGTTTTTTTTCATCCTGAGAATAATACATTACTTATGTACAATGGATATACATAATTGTATATAAAATGAGACGTTATAGCGCATTGTAGACTGGCGGACTACATAAGTATGTTTCTTGAGAAATTCCTCTTTTTCTTAGAGATTCTTAGTATGGTAGTTGTATAGAATCTTTTCTTCAGACACAGCTTTCTTCATCTTAGCACGTTTATGCATGCTGAGCTGTGCCACCTCGGAACCTGGGTTGCGCTTTCTAACTTTTACTTTTTATCGAAGCGAGAGTAGCCTGTCAGTTTCGAGATTGGGTTTTAAAAAATGCTTTTGTCCGTTTGTCTGTTCTCGCCTTCTCGCATTTTACAAAATAGTTTGACGAAATTGCCACACAAGTTACTAAGACTTTTTAGTCGAACGCGATTTTTGATTGGGGGGGGGGGGGGGGTGGAAAAGGGGGAACTTTGCTGTAGCGTTATTTATTGACATGAATCTGATCAAAACTACTCGAAATATCGCCGAACAAACATTCATACTCATATACATACAAACCCCAGATTGTTCAGTTGACTCGGTACAGTTAATATCACTTAATATAATTCACATCACATATAATTTATTTCGTAATAAAAATACTAAATGACATAAAAACTATTTGTGATAACTAAATATGATGCTATTTTATGGGGTGCGAATCACAAAAAAATTTTCGTAGAATATTGAATTCTTATATTTTTATTTCAAATATTATTGTTTCAAAGACTATTTACTTGAATGAAACACAATTTATAGAAACACAGTTCAATGAATTTTAGAATCTTATATTTTCATTTAACAAACTAATCAAACAGTACAATATTTCTTTAAAGAATATTGTTTGTTCGGTATAATCTTTCATGGAATTTTATTTTACTGAAAATTATTATTTAAGGAAGTATTAATTGAAAATATTGTATAATCAAATTAAATACCATATAATAAGTTAGAATACATTATAAATCGCTACCAAAATATAGGTTAGGGCAAACTTATAGGTTAGGTTAGGTTAGAACTGCGACCAACCGCTGGGAAAGTTTTATCCGTTTTACTAGAATAGGGCAAACTTATAGGTTATAAATATTATATTAACTAAACTTAGTAAAAATAATAATATTTAATTTGATATTCTGATATTAGAAACATCGCAAAAGTGAATGTTATTTGTAATATAATTCTATGATTTTAAAATATTCATAACAAACATTCTAATTATTGATTTTCTGTGCAACGAAAATCTATTATACTGAGTAACCTACATATTGAATATTCTATGACATGATAATCTATGAAATTTCTAAATAACGAAAATCTGTTAAACTTTTGTCTGTATAAGAAAGTACACCCTATTTTATGAGATTTATTTCTGACTTAGGAAACAACTTGATATTGCAATAGAATAATCCAATTTTCTTCACACATGTCAACAGAATGAATGAATGAATCGTATTAGTCACTGCCGGTTTAAACTGACAGTTACGGTTTAATCATAAGAACTTCCAATAATTATAAATATATATATATATATATATATATATATTTTTTTTTTTTCAAATAATTACAGGTATAGTCAAAAGGTATTCTAATAAATAGGAAACTAATTAAGGTTGTTTTTTGATAACTTTGGAGAGACACTATATTTTTGGAAATATAATTTGATGACCTAAGTGGCGTATTGGTTAATACGCTCCGTTACCTGGTAGAGATTCTGGGTTCGATCCCCAGCCAGGGCAAGTTCAAGTCTCCAAGGTCCAACGGTATTTTACCCCTGACCAACTGTTGAGCCTTTACACTGCTCAAGTCCGCTCATGTATGGAGTATTGCTCCCACCTATGGGATGGATCTGCCCGCTATCAGCTCGAAGCCCTGGAAGCTATCGACAGACGTGCCAGAAGACTCGTTGGTGATGAGTTGCTTACGGCAGGACGGCTCCACAGCCTCGAACATCGCCGACTGGTAGCAAGTCTGTGTGTCTTCTACAGGTTGCACTTCGGGGAGTGTGCGCAGGAATTACATAATTTAATTCCCTCTACACCATTCCACCATCGGACAACACGACGTGGACAGGGATTCCACCCATTTGTGGTCGATATTCCTCCTCATCGTACCTCTCGATTCGCCTCCTCCTTCATTGTGCGAACCGCTAAGGTGTGGAATTCCCTCCCTGCGTCGATGTTTCCCCATACATATAATTTAGGGATTTTCAAGGCAAGAGTGAACAGGCATTTTTTGAGTCTGCGTGATACACCTTAGACCTCATCTTAGCTTCCCATCAGGCTAGATAGAGGTCAAACGCACTCAAATTTCTAATAAAAAAAAATAAAAAAAAGTTAAAAAATAGCCTTTTTCAAATTGTTCTGCATCTTGAGTGTTTATTTGTAATATTATATTATAAATTGTAGTATCGTTGAGTTAGTATCCCATAATACAAGTTTAAACTTACTTTGGGGCTACCTCATCAGTTTGATTTGTCCCTTTTTTTATACACATGCTTAGTATATTATTACTTAGTTTATAAATATAGTTAGTTTATAATAGGGATGATGACTGGGTCAGAAAAGTATTATTCTAATTAGTCAGTTAGTTAGATTATCCAATAATAATATACCCATATTTTTCAGTTTATTAAAAAAGATAAAATTCACAAAGATACAGAGTATCTAAATTCCAGAGTGGGGGCTTGTGACGTCACTGATGTGTAAAAATCGTACGAAAGCTTGACGTCATGCGAAATTTTAATGCGCTGTACTTCGTCATTTATTGTTTCTCAGAGAAAAGAAAAAATATTTGTACAATATTTTTTAGTAATCTTACCGATGGGCCAAATACATTTTTTCAGTCAACATGCCTATTATTGATATTTTTTCAAAACAACAAAAATCGGCCAAGTACGAGTTACACTCGCGTGGAGAGGGTTCTGTACAATTGATTGAATTCTTATAGGTTTTCCTGTAATCTACAAGCAATGAACTATATTTCGTATTTTTTAAAAAAATTTAGGCTTAGTAGTTTCGGAGATCAGGTGGGGGAATGGTAAATTTTCGTCTTCTTTCATGAACAAAATCGAAACTATTTATTTCAGAATTATAACAAAAATATATTTGAAATCCTCATAATGAGCCCTTTCATTTGATATATGACACAGTAAGGTTTGCATTTTTTTTTTTAATTTCCTAATTTATCCCCGAAAATGACCCTTATTTAAAAAAATATATTTATTTACTTTGCACATATGTGTTTGGGTCATATGATTACACCATCCTACCAAATTTCACCTAATTCGGTCCAGTAAATTCGGAGCAAATTGGCTGTGACAGACGGACGGACAGACAGACGCACGAGTGATCCTATAAGGGTTCCGTTTTTTCATTTTTTGTACGGAACCCTAAAAAACCGACTTCTCTACCAGAAAAGCTAAATATTTAACAATAGTATGCTTAGAAGACATATGTTTTCTAGTTATTTTCGTTAAAAAACAAACCACATTGAAAGTATACATACTTTACATACAAAAAAAGATTATTCCAATCGTCTTCGAGTAATCAGGGAACATACATAAATAAACAAGTAAGTGCGAATCGGACTTGTACATGAAGGATTCCGTACCTCCGTATAATGTTTTAAAACGCTGAAAAAAACACGTTTCTTGTATGGTTTTTTACTTTTTTTTTAGCATTTTTTGTTATAGCGGCCATAGTAATACATAATCTGTGAAAAATTCAAGAATCTAGGTAATGCCATTATAAAGATCTAGTTGAAAACGCTAAAAAAACACGTTTTTTATGACGACCTTTAATTTTTAATTTTTCTTATTTATAGTGTTTTTTATTATAGCGGCCACAGTAAAACATAATTGGTGAAACTTTTAAGTGTCTAGCTATTACGGTTCAAGAGATAGAGCCCTGTGACAGACGGACAGACAGCGGAGTCTCAGTAATAGGGTCCCGTATGCACCCTTTGGGTACGGAACCCTAAAAAAAGATTCCGACGAATTGATATCTTTCTCCTTTTTTAAGGTTGGTTATAAATGAATTTTGTAATTTCCGAGTGAGTAAAGAAATACAGAATATTCATATGTAAATTGAATTTTCACGATTCCGTAAAAATTTAGCAGGCGTTTCGAATTCCAAGTAAGTATATTTTGTTAGCTCTAAACGACGCACGTGTGTCCATCTCGAAGGCAAGTCACGAACTGTCGCCCGAAAGTGGAAATGTCTTCGTTTTGCAAAACACGCCAATATACTCCCGTCTTTATCTGTTTCGGAGTTATTTATGAGATGGATGCATTTGGCAAATGTTTGGCCAATAGAGGGTTTGTATTGTTGTCAATAAGGCAAGTCATTTTGGCGCCCAACGTGGTACTGTGAGCAAGTTCGTACTGTATTTAGAAGGTAAAGGTCGCAATACTTGAGTTATAAAAGTGTTATTAATTATTAGGAAACTTTACAAAGTTTTTTTTTTAAATTAAAGTCTTTGCAAAACTTCATTTAGTGGGAATAGTTTCAAAATCACAATGACTTTATACTTAATACCTAAAATGCTGTTGATTAATAGAGTTGTAGTTTAAGAGGATTAATATTATATCATATTTTGAAAAGTCAGTGTGATGTATGTAATGTTCTAAGAATTAATAATTCAAACCATTATTTTTTAAGATAAAGTCTAGGAAATGGTATATTAAAATACGGTATTCTCTTCCGATTTTGATAAACTTTCTATGAGAACCCTTTCAAACAAAGAAATAATTTTCCTAATCAGTCCAGGCGTCTTTAAGTAATCGGG
Source organism: Acrobasis repandana (assembly GCA_963576875.1). NCBI lineage: Eukaryota > Metazoa > Arthropoda > Insecta > Lepidoptera > Pyralidae > Acrobasis > Acrobasis repandana. Next base: position 6,081,355 of record OY756233.1, on the reverse strand, counting down.
GAACATACATAAAAAAACATAAAAGATTCCGATGAATCGATAACCTCCTCCTTTTTTTGAAGTTAGTTAAATATACTAACTAACTTAGCTATTTAATTTAAGTATTTAGTGTGATATTGAATTTTTGATACTTAATATAAATTAATTATTAGTTCATGCATTTTGCTCGGGTAATTTAATCACACACAGTGGCAAAACTTCAAAATAATGACGTATTCTTGGGCCAAACATGGCTGTCACGCAGTAGCGGCGTTATTGTAGGGCGCGGTTGGCTGACCGTCCAGGGTGCCAGATACAAAGGGGCGACAGGGGGCGTTTTTGGGCAAAGGGGGGGTCACAGGTAATAATAAATATATATAAAGCGGCTGGTTAATGGCGAAAACTTCTAGACTCTTATTTGTATGCACCCCCCCCTCTCCCTCCCTTCGTTTACTAACGGGGCGGCAAATTTGAAGAATCCTATATCGTACTTGCACCCCTCCCCCCACGGCAGAAATAAATCCTATAAGATTGAAGCATAAGTCAGAGTCTGAATTGCAGTTTGGGGGTAGGGGGAGGGGGGGGGGGGTGGGAAAATCTCGCCCGGGGCGCTGGTAGAGCTATAACCGGCACTGCTGTCACGGGAAGAGAATATCATGCGTAGCTTATTATACCATGGTCTATGAAATAAGAATTAAGAACCAATAATTTTAAGATAATTTAAGATAATAATCCTCCTCATCGTACCTCTCGATTCGCCTCCTCCTTCATTGTGCGAACCGCTAAGGTGTGGAATTCCCTCCCTGCGTCGATGTTTCCCCATACATATAATTTAGGGATTTTCAAGGCAAGAGTGAACAGGCATTTTTTGAGTCTGCGTGATACACCTTAGACCTCATCTTAGCTTCCCATCAGGCTAGATAGAGATCAAACGCACTCAAATTTCTAATAAAAAAAAAAATAAAAAAAAAAATGCATGACACAGACATGCTTATCTTACTCTTCTTTTTGGCATCAGTCTAATCTCTTCCGTTTGTTTGCTAAGAAATGCTAAGAAGATTACGAGAATGTTAATGCTTTGACTTCGGTTGGCTTCAAACTGAAACTCAAAAAGGTCACAACTACAGTACAACACACAATCAAATTTTAACCCTACGGCATTAAGATCAAAGCTTATTTTTGCAAGGATCTAAGTAATGAAGTAAAAATTAATGGCCTGTAGCTTGGTTGGTATTTTTATTTTATTCACCGTTGTTTGACTCTTGAAGATTTGCAAGAAATTTTGGTCGCATTAACATATTTAGTGTTTGAATTTGTAATTTAGATAACTCTCGTCTTAATCCAATACGGGACAGACAGAGCTGTTTAGAAAGTCTAAGAAAACAATTGAAACTATTCAATTTTAAGGGTAAATACAGTCCATGAATCCATTATACCAGACAGGAAAAATAATTAACTGATATTATTAACCGATTATGTAGTTGATCCGAGTTAATATGGGTAACAAAAATATTTTTAATATTTTGATGTTTCTTGAGGAAAGTGGAAAATATCCTGGACTGAAAATGCCCTTAAAATAGTTGTTATATGTGTAGTATTATCTTATTCATAAACAAAATATACTGACATTATTTTAAGGGTGAATTTAGTCCATGATACTAAACAACTTTCCCCTAGGAATATAACTTTCCCCAAGGAATATATACCTATATCGAAATATGAAAAATAATTTTTGGGTTTTCATACAAATTCAGATCAGCTGATCGGTCAACTTGTATGGGAGGCCTAAAATTATGTTTTATATTCCGAATGACGTTGTTTGACGAAGTATGTTGCGTATACATTTTTGTGACCATTTTGTCGAACCATGTTCTCATCAAATTCTATCTATTTATTCAAACATCAAAAAATACATTATTAGCATATTCAATAAAAATAAAAATTATAAATAGAATACCTCTTCCAACCCACCGCATCGAGGAAACGTACCCAGAATCATCATCATTATCATTCCAGACGTATAGCGTCCACTGCTGGACATAGGCCTCTCCCAAGGTTTTCAAAACTGACCGATCTAGAGTGGCCTGCATCCATCGCTTTCCAGCTTTCCGTCTGACCACCTTGTACCCATAAGGGTGTCCTACGCTTCGCTTGCCAGTACGTGGTCGCCATTCGAGAACCTTTTTGCCCCATCGGCTATCGGTTCGTCGCGCTATGTGTCCCGCCCACTGTCACTTCAACGAGCTTATCCGCTAGGCTATGTCAGTGACTTTTGTTCTCTTACGAATTTCCTCATTTCTGATTCGATCACGTAGAGAAACACCGAGCATAGCCGTCTCCATAGCGCGTTGAGCTACCTTGAGCCTTCTTATGAGACCCATAGTAAGGGACTACGTTTCAGAGCCATAAGTCATCACTGGTAACACACATTGATTATAAACTTTCGTCTTGTGGCACTGAGGTATTTCGGACCCAGAATACTGGCAACGTTTCCTCGCTGTATCGCTATACTTATCCGCTGAGCGAAATAGCTGCCAGCACTACGGTCACCATTTGCCGCAATGAGGCGCGTTGCGATGTCCTTTAGAAATTGTTTAGATCAGGGTCCCAAGGACCCATTATCTCTACTGCGAATTGTAAACATATGTAGCTATCAACAAGACCCACGTATTTTCGTTTTTTGCTTGCCTCCGCTGAACAAGCCGCTGCCGCTCCCCGGAATTTCATCAAATTTGACCTCAAAATAATTGTTATAAAAAAAGTTTACTATAATTGCACACACTTATGTGTACAAGTGTGTGTAATTATCGTACACTTTTTTCATTTTCAAACACTCAGCTTAGCATATTTATTTTTGCGATTTAATGTTGTTGCAAGAATTCGAATTAAGGATGTTGTTGCTGGTAACTGTACTTAACAAAGACCGATATACTGATGTGTCAAATAAAATCCAAAAAACAAAGAACGCAGAATATAAATGAATATTCTAACTCTTCAAACGAGTGCAGTATCAAAGGCTCGCGTTCAACCGCTAGCGGTTTCGCGCCGATTAAAGCGGGTTTGATGTATTCATCTCAGTTGATTCTACTGGCATAGTCCAAGAACCAGTATAGTTTTTACACAATCTTTTTATAACACTTTTAAGAGTGTATAGTAGTGCAATTAAACTGCTCTAACTCTACCGTAACTATCATCACCAGGACTTTTTTAGTCTCCACTGCGGGAGCACGACCCTCTCTGTACTACTAGAGCCATATATTGCCAGAGTAGTCAGAGGATATGGCCTACGTTCTCCACGCTGGCCAGACGGGGAGAGGTCTTCCTTTCTTTCCACATGCTCAAACCATCTTAACATTCCTTTCTCTATTTTTGTCACTACGTCCTCTTTCACTCCACACCGATCCCTTATAACATCATTTCTTATTCGATCTTTTAAAGTAACACCACATATACTCCTCAGAAAGAAAGAAAATAAAGTAATTAAAAACTATTGAGGAATAAGTCTACAGGCTCTTGGGTTACCAGAACTGCGAGGAAAGATAAAAGTCCCGCTGTAATACTCCCGGGATTTTAAACAGTCGTTAAGTGAATGTCGGGGTTCGATTTTGTAACGAGCTTCAGCGAGCTTTGAGGGTAAATAAAATTCTACTCTCAGCATTTTAGTTCTATAGATGTAGAGATCTAGGCGGAATGGTTGCCACATTGCCTATAAATGTATGGTCAGCATATAACTATTCACATATACATATACAGTCCTATTTTTTGGCCTTTGATCAGCTGATCGTAGTTGGGTATGGAAAGCCAAAAAATATTTTTCATATTTCGACATAATTATATTTCCTGGGAAAAGCTGTGCTATGTGTGAATTCACCCTTACAATTGTTTCAGTATATTTTATTAGACGTTATACAACGTGGAAGGGACATAACCGTCATAAATCGAATCACGAGCTATATACTAGATCACTTAAGTATAAGGAAATTTAAATAACAGTCAAAAATTTAAAAAAAATCGACTTTCCCATACAGTTAGCCCGGGCGGCTGCACACTTTTCTATTTTTTCTTTTTTGGCTGTTATTTTAATTTCATTATACAATATTGATAGAGTACAGACCGTGGTTTGATTAATCACGGGGATGTCCTTTCCACGGTGTATATATACAGGTGACTTTTTATCCACCTGCAAAATTTTTGAAGCAAGTTCTGTCCATGTACTACTTTCTATAAAAAAGTTATTAAAAATCTATAAAAAATTTTCGTCCTCCCATACAAATCAGCGCTCAGCCAAACCGATTTTGTATGGAAGGACGAAAAATTTTTAGCAGTATGATGGACTGAATTTGCTCCAAAAATTTTGCAGGTGGATAAAAAGTCAGCCTGTCATTGTCACTATCATGTCTTTATCCCTTATAGGGCACCTGCCCTTTTGAGAGCATTTTGGGTTTTGCCTCTCTAAGCAAACAGAGCCCAGGGCCGGAAGACCCGTACCACTTTTAAAATGGTGGTGGGCGAGAAGGTGGAAAAAGGAATCATAACAGGGTTCTACTGCATCGCTTATTAACATGACTTGCATTTCCGTCCATTTCCTTAATATCTTCAAAAATATTCCAAACTTCACCAGCAAACAGTTCTTTAAAACAAATTCATCTAATTTCGAAGACCTAGCTCAACTTGCTCGCTAATTGAATTGGAGTCGAAGTTGGGACGTCGCGTCGCCCACAGCGTCGTCGCGTCGGTCGCGCGGCAAGGAAAAATTCCCGACTAGTTTGTTTCACTGTAACTTAATAAAAACGCGTCGGAAGTTAGGAATTAACTTTGGGAAACATTGGCCGTGTCGCATCGGGCGATGTTAGGAAAGTTTTGTCGTTTCGTTTTATGAAAGATGCGACTTGGAAATGTATTGGATAGGTTCAAGTTTTGAGAATTACTTTTATTGCGGAAACGAAGGTTTACTGCCTCCGTAGTCCAGTGGTCAAGGCGTTTGCCTTGTGATCCAGAGGTCGTGGGTTCAAATCCCACTGGGAAGCATACTTTGTGAAAAATTGTTTCAGTCTGGTTAGGATATTGCAGGCTTGATTATTCGTACAAGAAAGATGATTCCGTGCTTCGGAAGGCACGCATAGCTGTGGGTCCCAAACGCCATCTAGCGTTTGTTCAAACCTATCCTAGGATGGGTTCTGGTCACCCTTTGGATTGCGGAGGTCAGACGGCAGTCGCCCTTTGTACCAGGAACCTCGTCAAAACACCTAGGTTAGGTAGCGGACGCCGGGCTATGAAGCGTTACTGCTGAGGATGCAACCGGGAATACGCTTTCATGATGGCGTAGGTTTACTCAATACAGAATTTGCATATAATGATTTGCACCCCAAACAGCTTTATATTATGCAATCAGAATCATTAGAATACAAATCCGTAAGAAAAGAGACTTATTTTTTGGATTTTTTTCTATTTATCTTTTACATTAAATTAAAAAAAAAACAAATACGAGTAAGTAAAAGTTACAGAAGCAATAAAATTACCAATACTATCGAAGCTATGAATTCAAAACACTTTTGAAATATGAATTCAATATTCTTTGAAAAACTAAACAGCAACACCGGCGCCACCCGAGCGAGAAAATTCTAAATTCAAATCAGTTCGTGAGAGGCGTGCGAAGCGAGCGGACGTGCCTCGCAACCATTTATTCCGTTACAACTCTGTTTCAAATGCTAAATGTATTGTCGAAAACGAGAATGTTGTGGCTGATGCTTTGCATAATTTGCTTTGAGTTGAGTACGCCTTAAGAAAATTCGGTTACTCTGATTGAGTTGAAGTAATTTGGAGGGAAATGAAGCTTTGTTAGACTCTAAATCTGTATAAGATGAGTGGAGTTTCCGTACCTAATTATTTGGGTTTAAGTTTAAACATTTTTTTCATTCATTTTCACCAAAATAATTTACAATTTACAGCAAATTGTTATATTATATTGATATATTTAACTATCATCATCGAAAATTCTTTTACTCTGATTAGGTTAAAGTAGTTTTGAGTAGTACATAGTATAAAACAAAGTCGCTTCCCGCCGTCTGTCCCTCTGTATGGACGCTTAGATTTCTATTGCAATTTCGCCGTCTATGCACTCTATCTATACTAATATTATAAAGCGGAAGAGTTTGTTTGTTTGTTTGTTTGTTTGTTTGTTTAAACGCGCTAATCTCAGGAACTAATGGTCCGATTTGAAAAATTCTTTTTTTGTTGGGTAGTCCATTTATAGAGGAAGGCTTTAGGCTACATAACATTTCGTTCTGACAACCACGCGAACGAAGTCGCGGGCACAGCTAGTCTATTGATAAAACTGTATCTCGATTAGCTTCATCTTGATTCACTACCGTGTCATTTCTGCTGCTCATTGCCGTGTGGTTTCTGGCAGAGTAGAATAGAATCACTCCAAGTCATCCCGTGGATGTCATAGAAGGCGACTTAGGAAATGCAAGCTAAACAAAGCTTGGGCATCAGTGAGACCTCTCCAACCCGTCTGGCCAGCGTGGAGAGTGTAGGCCAAATCCTCTGGCTGCCCTGGCCAAGTATGGCTCTGGCACCACAGAGAGGGTCGTGCTCCTGCAGTGGAAACTAGGAAGACCTGATGATGATGGTGATGAATGCTCACTGAACTTACCTTAATATTTAATGACAAAAAGTTGTCGTAGCACCATCGTAGCACGGTTCTACAACCCTGTTACGGTAAAAGCAAAGCAACGTTGAACTAGCAACTCGTAACCCGGCGACGGTTTATTAAAGCCATACTTGAATTTTCCGGGGTCCAGTGCTGCCCCCATTTGAAATAAATTATTTAAAATTTTGTCAAAACGAAGCCCTTGATAACCCTTCAAACTATTTTATGAACTACTGTTAAAAGTTTAAAGTAAGAACGTGAAGCTTTTCTTCGCACATTTGCGTAAACCGGTTTTTTTGGCCTAAATGAGATTTTTATAAAGTTTAGGTAGTAAGTTTAGGTTTTTATCACCCTAGCTCTCAACGAGTTAAATAAAACGAAGTTTCTTATGAAAAGTAAATTACTTAATCATGAGATAATCAAGAGTAAGACATTATTACTTAACAAATATATTTCATTATTTTTAATAAAAATATAATCACAAACACAAATACAAAATTTTCCTTCAAAAATTAATAAAAGCCCCACGTCTCGACATGGCAGTGACTTACACAGGGCTTACAAATTCCAGGGCGGGCCAGACTGATGTCAGCCACTTGTCGGACGCGGCCCGTCGTTTGTCATCCCTGAATTTTTTATGGCAGTTACCTCTCGACATGCATTTTTTGAGTGTTATGAGCAAAACATTAGTTTCACTTTAGACACGGTTTTTTGAGGGAAAAATGCTGTTAAATATCATCAACAAAACGCAAAACCTATGCAAAAACTAAAGAGAATTAAACGCAACCCCTACGCGAGCAATACCTCGGAATTATTTTATAAATTCCTTTGTTCTTATTTACATCCAAATCAGACATTTTTGTGATCTTATTTCTTGTATTACGTCAAACCTATGTTATAGTATTTTTATTTACTTCCCAGTATAGTTATTAACCAATATACCTAGTAGTTACCAGATACCACCCATATACCCCTACCCGTGTGGTTTCGGGTTAGAATACCACTCCATCACTTCCTTTTTATGTCAGAAGAGCACAAAAATCTCGTGCTATCATTGCATTCCTTATAATAAAATATGGTATTCTCTTCCTGTGACAGCTGGTCACATGATTAGCCCAAGAATTCGTTATCAGTTGGAAGTGTTGCCACTGTTGCACTTTTTAACTTAACTAATTATAAACTAATAATTCAATTAAAATTTATCAAAAACCAAACAGATAAATTACATGATATACGAAATAGTTATGTTAGTTAGTAAGTATTCTATTTTATTTTAATTAAATAACTAAGAAAGTCCTTAAATTTACTGAAAAGAACAATCAGTGATAACACTTAACGTAACATTCGACGTAGTTTAGGTAATTACGGGGAGAGAATACCCTATTTAATAATACTATGATGCTTATGATTATATTCCTACATGTAGTTATCTAGAAACAGATCTATCCCAATATCGAAATACCGAAATCTGGAACAGTTAAGCAATTGACAGACAATACGAATTTGAATTAATTCAGGGAATACGTCTAAGACCCGCTTCCCTCAAAGCGAAGTCTTGAATATCTAATTTAATTATGCATTTCAAACTTGTCTGCTGGAATACCTGTCTCAGTGTTATTAACAAATATTTAGTTATGCCGAGACGGTATTTGACGACGTTTCGAATAACTGGTGCCGATATAGTTTGAATTTGATGATTTATTTGTTTATAGGTATTACTGTTATGGTAGAGCCACGCTACCGGCAAATTTCAGTTTTGCTAGTAGCATGAATGGGCCGGCTCGTCCGGGGAAGTACCACACTCTCACAGAAAATCGACGTCTGAGTAGTAGCTTCACCACTTCTATGCCTCGTACGGTGAATGAGAGAGCCGGAGCCCCCCCATCCCCCCTGAAAGGCCGGTAACGCTTTTGTTACACCCCTGGTGTTGCAGTTGTCCTTGGGCAGCGGTGATCACTTACCATCAGGTGACCCGCTTGTTCGTTTGCTGTCCTATGACATAAAAAAAAACTCTTTAGTACTTACAGTGAGGCTACTCACTGTCTGTTTTGTATTAAGCTATTAATTTACTAGTGGTGAGCCGTGTGGTTCCCGGCAGAGTAGAATAAGACCACTCCAAGTCTTCCCGTGAATGTCGTAGAAGGCGACTTAGACAACACAAGCTAAACAAAGCTGATAAATATCAATGAGAGCTCTCCAACACGTCGGGCTAGCGTGGAGAGTGTAGGCTAAATCCTCTGACTGCTCTGGCTAATATATGGCTCTGGTATACAGAGCGGGTCGTGCTCCTGCCTGGAGACTAAAAAAGACCTGATGATGATTACTAGCGGTTCTGTGAGAACAGCAGATCTCGCGAGCTCAGAGGAAAATGTCAGTTATTGCATGGTTATAAAACCATGCAATAACTGCAAAAACATTTTTGACTTATCTCGGAACTGAGACGCTTCGCTCGCTTGCAACCGAGATAAATATTATATTTTGCTTGTTCTGACATCTAAAACATTCTGTGTTTTCGTCATATCTAACCAACAACACTTCTATTACCCGCAATAATACAACCTCAGTATTCAAAGCACGCCTTCGCTCGTTAGCTAGGCAGGCTCACATGTAAAAATATAATTTGCTTTTAAGATGATGTACAACAATTCTTAACAGATGGACCAACGTAAGAAGGCCTTTAGATCCCCAACTCTGTATACATTAGGGAGTAATAATGCAAGTAGAAGAGGGTCTATGTAAGGTGGTTACATTATAAATAATGATGCGAGTGCAGTACCCGGCCATTCGTCATGCGGTAAACGATTTGCTCATTATGAATACATAAAAAATGATTTATTTTTTTGTGTTATTATGTTTTTGTTTGAAATAGTTATTAAGTTCTTAATATTAGAAAAAGGGAAAAATTTTGGTCATCTAATACGACACGATGCGTTCTTTAAAACAATAATTAAAGCAAAGATAGAAGGAAACGAGGAGTAGGAGAACCCAGAAGAAGATTTTTTGATCAAATAAAATAAAAAGCGGAAACTGCAAGGAATTTAAGAACTTAGCTGAGAAAAAAGAGCATATAAAGGACTCTACCGATAAAAGCGCAGCTCCTAAATACAAGAAGATCAAAAATTAAGTAAGAGCTTCAAAGTAGAGTACAAAATAAATGGACGTTGTTGACGAATTAGAAGACGAAGTTGTAATTTCTGAAAAATTCTGTGAAATAGTTTCTCAGAATTTACAATACTATACAAGATACCTAACTAGGCGCTATACAAATATCAACCGTTTTACAGCCTCGTTAGTCATAAACTGGTCTAGACTAAAAAATAGGAGTGCCAATGTGATATAGCAATCCTGTTTTATTTTAGTCTCTAAAACGCGGGCGGGCCTGGGCCATGTCTAATATTTTTTTCATTGATAAATCCACATTTTATATATACTTAATAAAAAAAATTATTGATCATCTTTCTCCAATTAATTATTTGGCAAATATGCATGACAGATAATAATTAGGGAGTGTATGTTAATCTGTCCCATTATCTCTTAGATCGAGAATATTTAATTACGTCCTAATAAAGCCCTGCCGGTAAAGTATGTGAATATTCGACAGGGGTAGAGTTTGGAGTCTATGCGAAGTTCCCGGGAACAACTCATCGGATCGACGAAACACGCTTCGTCGGAGATGTAGAGCTAAGCTGGAAGCGATACAAATATGAATGAACTCTGTTGTAGGTTTTGTAAACATCAACAATTCTGGATCAATTAGTGGCTTGCAGATCTTGCAGTTCTACCATTACTATCACAAAAAAATCTGGAGATATATATATATCAGTATAAAAAAATCTTCATAGCGCGTTTTACTGATGAGTATAATTTCACAACACCATCTATCAGCAATATTATTAACTAGACGCGTGAACTGTGTAACTATAGACTAGTCTTTCCAGTAAGAATGGATCTTCTGCCGAAGCCAGTTCAATAGGTATCTGCAAACTGAGACATGTGCCAGAAGTCCTGCGACACTGCGCCCTGCATCGGATACAAATTGGGAGCTCCAACTTTATGGACAGTTGTCATTCACTGAACTTTGGTAATTGTACGGAGGAATTTTGGATAAAAGTTTACTTGTATATGTAAACAAACAGAGCTTTGCACACGTGAATTATTTGTCAAGATACTGATTAACTGAGTACCATTATTTAAAATGTGCAACTTTCGTTTTCAGTTCCGACTGTAGTTGCGACAAATAAAATGCATTTTTAATGATTATACATTGTTATTTGCAAATGTAATAAAATGTTATCAGCCACCGTGACTTTGGTTTACTTTGGTTGTGGATATATTTATGACAGCTGGAACCAACGGCATAACGTGGCTATTGAAGCACGGACTACACCCGATGATGTTTAAAACAGTTATGCGTTAGTCGATCCTAGCTCACTTTTTATAATATTTGCTGTTCTTATACAATAAACTGAAACACTTAACACCAGCTGTAATCTTTAAAACAAAACAAAGTCATAAAGAACTCACAGACGTGCCGACATGATAATTATCACGAGACAGATGAGCAGCTCGCGTGATCACGTGCTTAGCATCGCACTGCATACATTGTAGATGTAAATAAGATGGACGAGGCAAGCAATCAGCACGACTGCTTTATGCACACCTTCTTTCTCCTACTTGTTTGTTGTATTTTGTATGTATAAGTGGCTAATAAGTGTTAGATTTATCAAGCCGATTATCTTAACAACTGGCCTATATTTATGACAGCTGGAACCAACAGCATAACATGGCTTCTGTCTGAAGCACGGACTACATCCGCGATGATGCTTTAAAAAAATTATGGGTTAGTCGAGGTCGACCCTGGCTCATTTTTAGGGTTCCATACCCGAAGGGTGCAAACGGGACCCTATTACTGAGACTCCGCTGTCTGTCCGTCTGTCCGTCTGGCCGTCTGTCTGTCCGTCTATCCATCTGTCATAGGGCTCTATCTTTTGAACCGTAATAGCTAGACCTGAAATTTTTACCGATTATGTATTACTGGAGCCGCTATAACAACAAATACTAAAAATAATAAAAAGTTAATAATTAAAGGGGGTCGTCATACAAGAAACGTGTTTCTTCAGCGTTTTTAACTCGATCTGTCACAGGGCTCAGGGCTCTATATCTTGAACCGTAATAGCTAGACACCTGAAATTTTCACCATTTATGTATTACTATGACCACTATGACAACAAATACTAAAAATAAGATAAGGTTAATAATTAAAGGGGGTCGTCATACAAGAAACGTGTTCTTCAGCGTTTTAGGGTCATTCTCACCTCAAGGTGTTCTCAGACTAATTTCCGTCACGATTTTTATTTTTTACTATAATGTTAAAGTAGCTATAAAATATTAAAAATATATGTGAAACTTTATATATTGGAATATTTCTCCCTGTAAATTTTTAAATAGTTTTGGAATTATTCGATGATTATATTTTCTAGCGTGACGGAAATTAATATACACTGACGTAAATTTAAAAAGCATTGTAAATCACGCATTTTATTTATTAGAAATAAATTCTTTGCAAACAATCGACGGAGAAAATTATTTAAATATGTATGGGTAAGTAGGCAAATCAGTCTTAAAGGGACTTAAGTAATTAGTAGAACTTTTCAAGTAATACATATAGGGGGTTGCATAGCAAGGATACAAATGTATATTATAAACAATCGCAAAAAATATTATAAACCAAATTTTAAATTAAGAAATATATTTGAAATGAGCGCCCCTGGATAGTTAGTTTAATTTTTTTAATCTAAAATAATTCGTAATTCAGTAGTATATAGTATTAACATAATTTCCGTCACTTTAATCGTGACGGAAGTTATGTGACGGAAATGAAAGAGAAACCGTAATATAATTTTAATAATTAAATGGCTTGTGCTAGGGATCACTAACTCAAGCATAAGTCAAATACTGAGTTTCTATATAACAATTACTATTTATAGTAAAATTCAAGCATCAAAGTAAATAAATAAATGATGTGACGGAAATTAAAGGGATTGCGATCTACGCGAACGGAACATTATTACTAACGTTTGTAATTCGTCAGGAGAACAGACGGCACGCTACTGCTTTGGTTGACTGCTGCGGCACTACTGACTAAGGTCGCCGGTGCGATAGTGATGGGGCAATACATTGTTAGTGATGAGATATTTTTATATAGTGACCGTGACCGAAAAAAATGTACGATGAAGGGACAAACACTTAAAAACGTTTATTTAAATAAATAGATGTAATAAAGGAATGATTATTTTTTCGTAAAATCTTACATTAATCTACTTTCAAATGTACATGGAAAACTTGTGTCATACATTTTTTTAAAATAATGATATAAAACACCTGAGTTTTGGTCTTGGGACAGCGAACGGAAATTATGAGAACGGCTTTTGACATTTTTATTTATTTATTTATGTACAGGTAATAGTAAATAAGTTTATTTTGCTTAATAGAAGAGACAAAAAACTTATTATAAAAAATATAAAAGTCATGAATACTACAGCTTAAAATGCAGATATTCAAGGGGCCGCTCGAAAAACAGGTCTTTTGAGAATGACCCTTTAAAACATTGTACGGTGGTACGGAACCCTTCATGTACGAGTCCGACTTGTACTTGCCCGTTTATTTATAATATTTGCTGTTCTAATAGAATAAACTGAAACACTTAACACCAGCTGTAATCTTTAAAATAAAACAAAGCCTTATAGAACTCACAGACGTGCCGATATGATAATTACTCATATCACGAGACAGATGAGCAGCTCGCGTGATCACGTGCTTAGCATCGCACTGCATACATTGTAGATGTAAATAAGATGGACGAGGCAAGCAATCAGCACGACTGTTGTATACAATCGTACTTTCTATTCGATTATATTCGATACAGATACATTATCACGACTTTATCCCTAACCGGGTAGACAGAGCACAGGTTTGTAATTCCCAAAGGCCACTTTTAGCTTGATGGTGAGAGTTAAGTTGGAAAAACGGAATCAAAATAGTGATGGGTTGCTAACCGCATCGCCTATTAACATGATTCAGATTCTCATCCATTCCCTCGATCGAGTAAGATTTTCGTGGGAAAAGAATCAGCTAGCACATTCTAAGTTTTTTCTTTTTTCCCAGACCAGTAGGAAAGATTCTACCAATATTATGTGAAAGTAGTATTAGATCTAAAATATTTTTTAAATCCCTCATGTCCACTTACTGAATATAAAAAATATACTCGTAAAATCAGGAAAGTCTTTTATCATTGTACTTGTAACCAAATCTCGGCAACCCTTTGACCGATGAGGCTAATTTTTCATTTTCATTTATTTATTTCCAGAAACTTAAATCTATTTTACTGTTTATTTTATTCTGCCAAACTGCCAGGCAGTTTATCGGCAAGTTATGTTTTGTGTGCACTTATAAAATACTCTCCTACTTTTCCATAATTATACTACATAATTAATAAAATTAAACAATTTTGATGAGTTTTGAACTGATTTACATAATTCTTTTTTTTTATATTAGCCATTAAAATTACCTTTGTTATTTTATTATATGTAACTATCTCTGATGATGATGAAAGGTCAGCGATCTTTATATAGGACAATCCCGTAACAAACTGTCGAACTTATTCCAAAACATCCTCTAAAACCCATTAAAAGCAAATAAAATCAATACAACCTTGGAGCTGACAGACATCATTTGCGCATCGATGCCTTTAAACAACATGATTTTTGTATTTTTACGAAAAAAATACGAAGCGAAAATAAATATTTTGGGACGATCTATTAAGCACAGGGTTTTCAAAGGCATAGGCATTTCTTGAGTCTGCGTGTTACACCTTAGACCTCATCTTAGCTTCCCATCAGCTAGATAGAGGTCAAACGCACTCAAATCTCTAATAAAAAATAAAAAAAAAAATTGTTGTGTTGTGAATTTTAGTGCATACAGATAAACGTACATATACGCCTTTATCCCTGCCAAAAAGGCCTCTGCCCAAAAGTGCAGACAGAGAATAGGGCCGTAAAATTCAAATTAAAAAAATAATAATTAAGACGTGATGGTAGGTATGAAGATTAGCCGTGTGGCTCCCGTCCTAGAATAGGACCACTCCATTTGTTCTTCTGAAGGTCGTAAGATTTTTAGTCTTTTAATAAAACTTTTCGCACAAATTTATTACCAAAGATGGTTGACGTTAGGCAGGCGGCCGGTCGTAGAACTGTAGCCAAATCTTTTAACTATAACCAAATCGTTCTGGCTATTTCTACTCGACTTCGCAAGGTCTGGCATCCATGGGTGACTATTGACATGCATATAATATTTAGAGAAGAGTAAGAAGTACCCGTAACAGTCTTCTGTTACCTGCATGTATGAAAATGCTGATTAGTGTAGATGAAGCGAAAGAGGTCTGTCAGGATCGTAGCAAGTGGAGGTCCATAGTCTTTGCCTACCCCTGTGGGAAACAGGCGCGATAGTATGTATGTATGTATGTATAATCATAATCCAATCGACCCAAAGGTTTGACTGTAAGAGAATGCCTTTAGCATTAAGTCCGCCTGTTGTACTTTAAACATGTATATGTGTGTACAATAAAGTATAAATAAAATAAATAAATAAAATAAAATATAATATTTGGAGAAGAAAAAGAGGGAAAGCGCACCACGGTCTCCGAAGTAGCACAGCTGAGGATGCAACTGGGAACGCGCGCTTAGATCAAGGGGGTTAGTCTTTTATTCATCTCACGAAAACATGTAGTGAAATTAGAGACAAAAAACCACACGGCAAATGTTTGGCACAGCATGTCTTATAAACCTTACTATCGATTTTATATCACACGAAACTGCTAGACAAATGCAGGCGAAGGCTTTTAGTGGAGTTCCGGTGGGGAGGATGGGGGTCAGTGCATCGCCGTGACGTCACTTCCTGGTTTGGCGGTCCCTGTGCTTTCTGGAAGATTTCGACTGCTGTAGATATATGTTGGATATTCACATGCCTTTTAAATTATTACGCGACTGTGTAACATAATGTAAACGTAATATAGTACTCGTAATATAGTATTTTCTTCCATCTTACCCGTGTGGTTCCGGGTTAGAATAGGACCATTCCATCTCTTTCTGTGGATGTTTTAAGAGGCGACTAAAGGACAAAGCACAAACATCTCGTGCTACAATTGCATTCACAAAGAGGGTTAACGTCAGGCGGTGACGGGTTGTAAAACTTTTCGCACAAATACATTCCCAAAGAGGGTTGACGTCAGGCAGGCGGCCGGTCGTAAAACTATAGCCAAATCATTTAAACTGTTCCGGCTATTTCTTCTCCATTTTGCAAGGTCTTTGGCATCCTTGGGTGACCATTGACATGAATGTTATATTTCGAGAAGAAAAAGCGGGGAGCGCACCCCGGGCTCCAAAGCAGCACAGCTGAGGATGCAACCGGAAAAGCGCTTAGACGAAGAAGATAGTATTTTCTTCCATGCTAGTCTGGGAGAAAAGAAAAACTTAGAATCAGGTACATTCTAAGATTTTCTTTTCTTTCAGACTGCTTCTCTTAAATAAATAAATATATACGGACAAACCACACAGATTAAGCTAGCCCCAAAGTAAGTTCAAGACTTGTGTTATAGGATACCAACTCAACGATTCTATATTTTATAGCAAATACATATATAGATAAACATCCAAGACCCAGATCAATCTGAAAAAGATCGTATTCCATATTGACCTGACCGGGGATTGAACCCGGGACCTCCGGCGTGACAGCCTGGCATGATGACCACTAGGCCACAGAGGTCGTGTTCCCTCGCAGATGAAAGAAATGAGTGAAAATGAAAATCATGATAATAGGCGGTGCGACTAGCATCCCATCACTATTTTGATTCCTTTTTCCACCTTCTCGTCTACCATCTCGCTAGAAGAGCCGTAACACTCAAAGTGCCTTTCAATGTTGCGGCCCGGGCTCTATCTGCTTAGAGCCGCAAGATCCCAAATGCTCTGTCTGACCCGTTAAGGATAAAGACCTGATAGTATGTATGTAGTTAGCAGTTCTTCTTATCGAGTGTGTTACTAACATTGGGTTCAGATTTTTTTGCTTAAAAGCTTTAAGCCTTAGCCTTATATTTTAGTTTTAAAAATAGTAGGAGAGGAAAAAGACTGCTGGGCGAAACAGAAATAATAAATAGCGTATATTTTAAAATAATAATATTAATATCTGTATTTATTGTTAATTATTGTTATAATTATACCGTCATCATTCTCTTTATAAATTCATCAATTGACTAAAAGAAGTCTTGCTGAATTGTTTGTTAAATGTGTTAATTATTTTGTGAATAGGGTTTGGTTGTTGTTAAGTTGATTTCATAATTGTTAACGATTTTTAAGGCTGGATAAATGTATAAATATGTCGTCATGCCATTTTCAAATCTCTTCTTGTCAGAACCGCCACGCTGTTAACATCATAAATCAAAGTTAATACATATTTGTCGTTCTTATTTATCGGCTGACTCCAGCTGCCTCGCCACGCTTTTATTAGTAAGTATGATACAAACATTTTCTAAATTAAGACCA
Organism: Acrobasis repandana; assembly: GCA_963576875.1. Taxonomy (NCBI): domain Eukaryota; kingdom Metazoa; phylum Arthropoda; class Insecta; order Lepidoptera; family Pyralidae; genus Acrobasis; species Acrobasis repandana. The sequence goes on along the minus strand of OY756233.1, from coordinate 6,064,132 downwards.
TCAAAATAAATGTAGAAACCGTATTCCAACAATTATTATTCTAAGCAAAACATAATTGCAAGCCGTTTCCGATACTTAAATCTGTTCAAAGCGAGTACCAATTAGTAAAGGAGTCGCTTCTCGGGTTTCGTACAAACGGTGAGCGAAAAACGTCTAAGCGGCGCGGTTTAGAGTTCCTCCGAGTAATTGCAAGCCTGGGGGGAGCCAAAGAGTAGGATATACAAATAGAATCGACAGTTTTAGCCACCTATTTTGATCCCATAGATTTTTTTTGTGAGTTTTAGTGGCAAACACTGGTATCAGATTTTTCAAGCGGCCTAAAGGCATCTGACATAGCTTGACGACTAAACCGTGTGGTTCCCAGCAGAGTAGAATAAGACCACTCCAAGTCTACCTGTGGACGTCATAGAAGGCAATTTAGAGAATACAAGCTAAAAAAAGCTATTAACATCAATGAGACCTCTCCAACCCGTTTGGCCACCGTGAAGAGTGTAGGCCAAATGTAATGAGAGGGTCGTGCTCCTGCAGTGGAGACTAAAAAAGACCTGATCATGATAGCTGGACGACTGTCATACACTGATGACATCCGGGACCAACGGCTTGTGCCTACCGAAGCACGGGGGAGCTCGAGAAATTTTTGTGCCACTTGTCACCCATCCAAGTGCGGAGCACGCCCGGGGTTGCTTAACTTGCGAAAGCTCTAGCAGTGCGTACTCCCACCGGGACATCGATCCCAAAGTAAAACAAAAGATTTTGCGTTACCTACACTCGTTCAAAGCGAGTAGCAATTATAATTTCTAGAAGGTGACTTATGTATTGTATGAAACACAGGCTAAACAAAGTTTAGATAAATGAGACCTCACCAACCGTCTGGCCAGAGCGTGGAGAGTGTAGGCTAAATCCTCTGACTGTTCTGGCTAATATATAACTCCGGTAGTACAGAGATAATCGTGGTTCTGCAGTGGAGACTAAAAAAAATCTAATGATGACGATACAAGGAATCATATTTTTTTAGCTATTTTGGTCCTGTTGTTGGCTGTATCGTTACCTACAAATACACAGACAAAAGTGTACCTATATGAGAGACACACAACTAATAAGAATGCACTTGTTTTGTATATTTTGTCTTGATTCTATACCGTTTTCATTATTAATTGTGGATGGATAGGCTGGAAACAGACGTGCAAAACAGATATCTCTGTTTCCACATATGTGATTTTATTGCAAAGCTCAAAAATAAGATAAGGTATCCGTTTTCTTCCTTATTTAATTCCACAGAAATAAGAATGTACCTAATAAGTTTAAAGAGACGTGCAAAACAGATATCACTGTTTCCACATATGTGATTTTATTGCAAAGCTCAAAAATAAGTTAAGGTATCCGTTTTCTTCCTGAAATAAGAATGTACCTAATAAGTTTAATTTGAAAATTTTAAAGTGTGTGCACTTTGCTGATAAAAATATTTTGTCATAATTTTTTTTATGATGTTTCACCTGTAGTCGTCTTGTGGCCTGTCTGCACTTTTCTGTCTCGTTTGTCTTTGGCGATCCCAAAATTCGATACGCGTAAGAAATCCTTACTACTCCTTCCTAAAATAAAATACTTTTGTTCTGTGATCGGCTTTGTTTGCTAGAAAATTAAATGGAGACACCGACGCAAACGTATCTATTGGTCTGTTTGTTTTGTTCAATAGAAGTAATTGCAAATCTCTTTTTAGAAATGTCATTTGTGGTTATTTGAAGAAAACGTGTACAATTTTGTAGATGCACCTACAGCTTTCCGTCATTTGGTAAAATTTTTTTTCGCCTTTAGGCTAACCACGCTGAGTTTTGGCCTACTTTATGTATAGATTATTGTTGTTTATTGTAATTGTTGCATGTTTATTAAGACAATACACGGAGTCCAGTGCTGCCCCCATTTGAAATAAATTATTTGTAAAGAAACGGAGATATAATTTAAAATTTTAAGCTACTAAAACCTAGATAACCCTTCAAACTATTTTATGAACCACTGTTTACAGTTTAATGTGAGAACGTTAAGCTTTGGTTTGCGTTTTTGCCAAAAGTGGCCGTTTTTCGCACCTTTCGTTTTTCTTTACACCCGATTGTTCCTACAGGCTGAAACTGAAAACCAGTGTGCAGCCTTTTAGGTTAACCACGCTGAGTTTTGGCCTATTTTATGTATAGATTATTGTTGTTTATTGTGATTGCTGCATGTTAATTACTAACCATTGTTTATGCCAGTATAGTTCTTCTCTTGTACCTACTTTATGTGTGTGTGTGCATGTGATGCAGTTTTCGTAAATAAACGATATATATTTTATTTAAACTTTATTGAGCCAAAAGCTACAATAGGTAGACTTAATGCTTTAGCATTTTCTCCCTGTCAACCTTTAGGAGAAGAGAAACAGATAGAATAGTTGGCGTCTAAAATAGATAGAAACAATCCACAAATAATAAGTACTTTTAAATGATCATACATAAATATCGTATAAAATAAATACTATATTAATACATACAACATATTATATACATACAAAATATGAAATTCCGTTCATAGAATCTATGTAAATTTTCTTACATAATATTATTACGTTATTGAATTATTATATAAAAATACAACGTAAAACTAACAAGTAACTAAATTAAAACTAAACAAACTAAAATATAACCTAAATATTAATAATTCTAAAATTTATGTCATAGAAAATCTCATAATATATAATACCTCAAGTTAGCTAAAACTAGAAATAACCTAAAACTAAAAACCTTAAAAAATATACTCGTAATATAATAACTAAAATATATTATTGAAAGGAGTCCCTTTAGGCAAGGTTCCAAAGATACTGGCAGCGTTCCCCCTTTGAATAGCTAGACTGATTCTTTGTCCGAGGTAGCTGCCAGCTCTTCGGTCTCCTGTGATGTCGACTAACCTTTTTGCTATTTCCTTAAAAAGCCTTATAGCGCTAGGACCCCACGGACCGAATGGGACAAAATCATATTCGGAGCCGAGACCCCTGTATTTCCATGCTTTAGCTTTTTCAGCCGCTTCACAAGCCGCACCAGCTCTGTTGTTGGTTCCATGTAGATGGGAAGGGGCCAGCGTGTCTGAACAGGTTGCATCCCATACCAGCACCCGGCCATCTTTCATGGAATCAAACTCATACCGTCCGGTCTCTTGCCATCATCTCTTGCAATACCAGTCGGCTCAAGTAGACTTGGCACGTTGACGGTGGCAAGGGACCGGCGTATGATATCGTTAAGAGCGGCATGTCTCGAGAAGCGGCCTGCACTTTTTTGGCATGACAGTCCGTGATGTCCTAGCTTGTCGACATCACTGCCACAGGGACATTTATGAGGAGCGCAGACCGGAACCCCAAGCCGTAGTCAGGTTGCGATTCGGAGCGTGTCAGGCTCAAGAAATGTTCCTGTATTTGACGAAGGGTACGCGTGAAGCCAGTAGCCGGCCTCATCATACCCAAGGCCAAAAGCCTAGCATGCGCCGAACCCGTACTACAGCTCAAAAGATTGTCGTAAGTCAATTTGCAGTTTATGTCGTCCCAGCTCCTCTGTGAATTTTGAGAAACTGGAAAATTTTTACCTGGGCATGCAATTAAGAGAGCGTTTCTAGCTACTTCCAAGCCAGCAATCTCAAAGTTTGAAGGGAATGCCCTTAAAATTGTACTTATGAGATTTGCTGAACTATGGACAGAAGATAGAAAGGCTGGTAAAGCGATAATGGAAATTTTGCGAATCCCTAAACCACCATAACGGATGGGTAGGGACGCGTGGGTCCAAGATTGATCGTTCAGCTGCATATTAAGAATCGATTCTAAACAAATTGATTAAGTCGTCTACTTGTGTCAAAAGATCTGGGTGATTCCAAAAGGAGCAGCAACGGAGCACGTACGTAAATTTTGGGACTAAAAGACAGAATTTTAAGATGCAAAGTGCATAATGTGGACTAATTTCAAGGAGACGGTCAGCAGAATTTTGAAATTTAGTAATTGAATTATTAATATATTCAGAAATAGATATTATGATTAATATTTGGAGTCAAAATATTAAATTTTTGTTTTACGTCATTTAAATTTAAGTTGCAGTTATTTATACAAAGTTCGCATTTGCTAAAATTAAGCTCCAAACCAATGGCTTCAAATTTATTTTTGATTAAAAAAAGTCCGAAAACACAGTATCCACATCACCTCCTAGGGTTCCGTCATCTAAATACCAAACGTTGAATTTAAAATTTAAAATTTTGATTATCGGATTTATAGCCAAACTAAAAATTGCAGGCCCAAGGGGATCACCGTGTTGAAAACCTACTTCCGAGGACAATTCATTAGAACAACATATTATATACATACATATATATATATATATATATCTATCTAATCTAGCTTTTGTCCGCAACATTTAAATTTCTATATGTTATGTTACTTTTTGGTGTCTCAAGTGGCATTCTGAAATGCACATGCGCCTGTTGCATTATTTTGAGTAGACGAACAAACAAACAGACTTTCACGTCACCAGTAAAAACAGTTTTTAAACAAACCCGTTGTAGGTGACTAGGATTCCCCGACTTGTTAGCGTTCATTATAGTGTCTTATTCCCGTGGGAGCGAGCGGATCGGTTTGCGGCAGCTCTTAGAAAATCGCAGCGTTTTGCTTATCTGGAACATATTATTTTGCTTCATTAAGTTAATGATGTTGTTTAACTTTTTTACATAACAACTAGATAGCTTAGACAATTTCTTATTATGACGATATATACGATTTAGACAATGAGCGCTTTAGACAAATTGCTACTGTGACATTTTACGTTAACGACCATTCGATAATAACTCGGTCGTCTGAATCATGGAAAGTGAGTGCCACTAAGGCGATTCTCACATTGCCCCGCACTACGCAGCGTAGCACGTGAATGCGTGTTCTAACGTTGCTTGTAAGTATCTCCGTTTGTATAGAAAACACGCACAGTCCAACACACAGAAAATGCATCCAGAAAACGCAACATGCAGCGTGATGCGTGGCAGTGTGATAATCGCCTAAATAGGTTTTCTCATCTGAACTGTAAGAAATAACAGAAGCCAATTAGGGGCCTGATGATCTTTCGCATATTGATTCACGCCTTATACTCCTCTCAAGACGATACACGGCGTCCAGTGCTGCCCCCATTTAAAATAAATTATTTGTAAGGAAACGGAGATATCATTTAAAATTTTAGGCTATCAAAACCTAGATAACCCTCAAACTATTTTATGAACCACTGTTTACAGTTTAAAGTGAGAACGTCAAGCTTTAGTTTGCGTTTTTGCCAAAAGTGGCAGTTTTTCGCAAAAATGCAAACCAGAGCTTAACGTTCTCACATTAAACTGTACAAATAATTTATTTCAATTGGCAGAGCGGCACTGGACTCCGTGTATCGTCTTAAACCTAAGTGTCTTTACATTCAAATTTTTACATTTTTGATTGTTGACTAGAATAACATTCTTCTTTTAAATTTAAAAGTAAGATTTAAGAGCCATGCTCTTGTCGGTTTATGGAAAAAGACGCACACAATGACTACCAATTTTTTGGCAGAGATCATAGAGTGGTTTGTAGTGTTGTCGAATATAAATTATATCTTGTACGTAAAGAAATACATTGTTTTATTCGATATATCTTTCTCCTCATTGTTACTTGCATTGTTAGGACAGTTAATATTGCAAATGAGTTATGTACGAGCATCATTTCTGCTAGGGAAAGTTTAAATTGGATTCGGGCCGCGTTTGTGTACCTTGAACGCAAGTTCTAATAATAGGTTACCTCTATCTAGATAGGTTGGTTGCAGTCATGTTACAGGACATTTATCTTTTAATATGTACATATTTACGTTTAGTGTTTCTATTTTCTTAATATCCTTCGGCAATCATCGCATTCCCGATTACAAACGACTGCTATAAATAAATATATACGAACAAATCACACAGATTAATCTAGCCCCAAAGTAAGTTCAAGACTTGTGTTATGGGATATCAACTCAACGATACTATATTTTATACAAAATACATGTATATATAAACATTCAAGACCCAGGTCAATCAAAGTCTTAATCTATCAATTATTGCAATTTATAAGCAGCAAAATGCTGGTAATTCGACACTATCGCGAAAAAGCTTTGCTGCAATAATTTAAGTAAGTATATTTATTTTATACTTATGTATTCATATTTATGTAAGTTTATTTTAAGTGTGTAAATATGTATATGCATTAATGGAATTTATATATGAATATATGTATAATGTATATATCTTATGTAATTATACGAATGATATATGTTTGATAATTTGTATATAACACTCTTCTTTCTTTATTTTAAGTAGTTAAACTTGCACCCCATTTACTACCTTTTCTGCTACGTCCCTAAGGTGAACTGGTAGACAATGCTTAGCATTAAGTTTTACCTTCTGTATTATAATCGTTAGATTATTGTGCAATAAATATTAAATAAATAAATAAAGTTAGTCGAGTTAGTAAGATTCACGAATAATAAAATTATGTTTCTATTTTACTAAAGATAGGGTACAAGAACTAAAGATACGGTCTAAAGGACTTGTATCAGGGCCGTAAAAAATAGTTCTCAAAAAAAAATACAGATCAACATGGTATTATCTTCCCGCGATAAATAATTAAGGACTTTCACAATTAGATAATTAATATATGTATAAAAAATACTAACTTAACTATTTCGTATATCGCGTGATTTATCTGATTAATTTTTAAAAAAAATTATAAATTGCATTACTAATTCATGATTGGTTTGTTAAGTTAAAAAATGCACTTTGTTCGGGTATTATTTTATTATATCATGGACAACACAGATATTGTCATGCACATTTCGTTTCCATTTCACATTGGAATCAGTCCTCGGCAGAACTATCGGTGCATGGGTAATCCTTCTCTCGTCAATGGGACTCGCTGATTTGTACTTTGAAGCGCCGCTATTGACGACTGTTTTGGCGATTAGTTTGGACATTGTCCAATATTGTCCAATAGAACTTTTCTAGGAAATAAGTAGTTGAATAAATGAAAAATACTAATTATTACAATGATTACAATATAATAAATCACTTGTACATGTTATGCTTCCATGCTGGTTCGTTTGTTTGTTTGTTTAAACACTTTATTGCACATTTGAACAAAAACAAGTTACATATATGCATCATTAAAATTTATATATATAAATGTACAACGGCGGTTTGGTAAAAAAGAAAAAACTTAGAATGTACCAGCTGCTTATCTTCTTGCGCAGATCGTAAAAGCCAATTGAGGAAATGGGCGAGAATCTGAATCATATAGGCGATGCGGCTAGCAACCCATCACTATTTTGATAACATTTTTCCATCTTAATTCTTTCCGTCCCTGGTCACGCTAAAAGTGGCCTTTAGGTCCTACAGCCCTGAGCTCTCTCTACCCCGGTAGGGATAAAGTCCTGATAATGTATCTGTAAAGTATTTTTATTACAATATTTTCAGGATGATGCGAAAAATGTTTTCTTACCTTAAATCTTTTCTCATCTAGCTAAAACCAATCGCATCGACGACGTTGTTAGAGATGTAGGTATATGTCGCAGTTGGATGATATAAACTGCTAATTCACTAAACCTCTAGTTGTTTGGCATTACAGCTCGATTTTGTTAAACAGCTGAATATCGTTCAGCTGGATTGTCAATGTGTCACGTTTGACAAACCAGCTAATCACGTATAAACCGCAGAATAGGTTATTTGCAGGCATGTTATTATCAAACTTTATGACGGGACAATTCATTGTTATCTTTTTTATCACGCGTGGCATTAAAATAAAACTCAATTCAAGTTCTTACAAATTTTTAATACCCTTTCCATTTGACTTTATAAAAGATATTAAAACGGAATAAAAAATCCTCGATGTCGAATTTGACCTCTAAAATACGTTAGGGGTCAAATCCAGATGGCCTACACCCTCCACATCTTAAAATAATCACAGTGGTGTCCCTAAGCATGGTAAAAATTTTACGCTTTCATCACAATTTTTTCGATTTCCCGGCCTACTTTTTCTGTCTAACATTACGTTAGACAGAAAAAGTATTTTTAAATTAATATTATTTCATTTAATTACAACTTAGAAAATAATTCAGTTTCTGTGTTACGTATCTTACCGATAATTTTTCGTTTTGTACATTAAAACGGACTGAGTTTTATAATAATTCATTTGTCGTACGGCTTTGGAACGCCTTACCAGTCAGTATCCGGAAAGCTCAATCTCGTATTGCGTTTAAGAGAGCAGTGCGTGTACATTATCTACGAAAACTGTCAGAGGCTATATAAGTAGTATATATGTAGTTTATGTATGAGTATAGTTTTTAATTTTTTATGTATATTTTTGTGTAGATTTATCCGAGATATATATCTATATATGTGTGTATATATACTTGATATATTGAATAATAAGTTTACCTGTTCTGTTTTTTTTTTTTTAGTTTATGTTGTACTAACCCCAAAAGATTACTCTCTCAGCATCACCTGTTGGTTGACTGGTATAAAAGGCCCCCCGGCCTTAAGTCCGCCATTTTCATTTATTGTAATGAAGTTAAATAAATAAATAAATAAAAAAACGGTATACATTTTCGTGTAAATGGCTATTTACAAAGATAAAACTCAATCGACGAATTTTTGAAACCTACTTAAAATATCATTTAAATAAAAGCTTGTCGGCTCAAATGAAGTGGTTACTCCAAAACCTCAAGTAATCAGCGTAAAATATATACGCAATATCCAGTGAGCTCGGCTAACCGGCCAAATTTATAGAGTACACGGCATCCAATTTTTAACCAATCCCTCCACTTGAAATATGCGCTCTTGTAGCGGGAAATTGAATGCTAAATGTACGCAAAATAGCCGGGTAATATTGCTCTATTGCGCGCTGTAGGCAGAGTAGTAAACGTTTTTGGAGCATTTTAGATTAGCATTTTTAAGGTGAAGATATAGGCAAATGGCCTTGAAGTGTGAAATAAATTGTTAACTCGTAAATATGGAGATAATTTCTATATTGCTCTTCGTCATGCACTAGATAAGATGATTTGGAACTCACTTCTAATGTGAGTTCTAGCGCCCAGCGTGCTGAGGCTTTGCTTAAGAGTAATGTTAGCCCTTGTGATTCTAAATTTAATTTTAAGCATGTTAGCCCTAGCGATATAATAGATGCTTTTAAACAGTTAAATTTAAAAAAATCAGAAGATCACTGGGGCATGTCAGTAGCCGTAGTAAGTCATATTATACACATAATTGCTGCCGATATAGCTTTTATATTTAACGAATGTATTGATGAAGGCATATTTCCTAACTTAATGAAATGTAGTAAACTAATCCCCTTATTCAAAAAAGGAGAAAAAACTGACCCTGGCATCTACAGACCTATCTCTATTCTCCCATTTTTGAGTAAGGTGTTCGAAAAGATAATGCTCAATCAAATGCTACTTCACTTTAAGACCAATAACCTTTTCCATAGCCAGCAATACGGCTTTACTGCTGGAAAATCGACCACCGATGCAGGACTACCACTTATTACTAATAATTACGACGCGTGGGAAAACAGAAATGATGCAATTGGATCATTTTGCGATCTTTCTAAAGCATTTCATTGCGTTGATCATCCAACACTTTTGCTCAAATTTCGTCAATACGGTTTTGATGATAAGTTAATTAAATTAATAGAATCTTACTTAACAGATAGGCTTCAAACTGTTGATATAAACGGCGTAAAATCACACGGGTCTAATGTGAAAATGGGCGTACCCCAAGGTTCAATTCTAGGACTGTTCCTTTTCTTAGTTAATGTTTCTTAGTTAATGACTTGCCTTACATGGTTGAGAAAGAGGCTGACATGGTGCTGTTTGCTGATGACACCTCGCTAATATTTAAAATAGATCGACATAACAGTGATGCTAGCGCGGTGAACAGCACCTTATCTTTAATTTCTGATTGGTTTTCGGCCAATAACCTCATGTTAAATGCGAACAAGACCCAATGCATTCGATTCTCTCTTCCTAATGTGAATCAAGCCTGCGTTGACATACTAATTAATGGTCAGAAACTCGATCTGGTTGAAAGTACTACCTTTTTAGGAATCACAATTGATTCGAAACTTCAATGGGGCGCTCATATAACTAAACTTTCTAATAGGCTTAGCTCTGCGGCTTACGCTGTTAGGAGAATAAGACAATTGACAGATGTAGCAACTGCTAGACAAGTGTACTTTAGTTACTTTCACAGTCTAATGTCTTACGGGATACTTCTATGGGGGAGTGCAGCCGACATTCAGACTATTTTTCTTTTACAAAAAAGAGCAATTTGTGCTATTTACGGTTTAGGATCAAGAGACTCTCTGAGGGAATTATTCAAGGAAATAGGTATACTTACTTTTGCATCACAATTCATATTTGAAAATATAATGTATGTAAGGAAAAATATTTCCATGTTCAATAAAGTAAGTGATTTTACAAATAGAAATTTACGTAATAAGAATGACTTAGTTAGCCCGTATTACAGGCTGAATACAGTCAGTAAGTCTTTTATGGGGAAGTGTATACTTTTTTATAATAAATTGTCAGAATCGTTCCTTGATATGCCAGACAGAAAATTCAAAGCTTATGTAAAGAAAGTACTTTGTGAGAAGGCTTATTATAGGACCGATGACTATCTTAAAGACAAAAAGGTCTGGCTTGAGCTTGGCGCGGGTCCCTCTTAAAGGTTTGTATACTTAGACATGTCATAATTTAGGTACATTGGTACATACTAAATTTACAAATTGACATGAATTGTAAATTTCGTAATTCTTATAATTCAATTTAATTATGACATAATAAACAATGTAATCTCTGTCCATCTATATAACTAATTTTAAGTTTTTAGTTTGTTAGTTGACGTCTTTGGAGAAAACGTGCAGTGCAGTTTGTTGCCGCTTCTTCTGCACTTGCGCCTAGGAAGCGGCGTAAACTTAGCTTTAAGTAACGATTTGACGACAACATTTGTGCAAAACAAAACAAAGTGACTATTATTAAGAGATATTATAAATATCCTATGATAATAAAGATATTTTGAATTGAATTGAATTGAATAGCCCTTTAAATTATTTTATGAACTGTCGTTGAAACTATTATTGGTGATTCGTCTAGTTTTAAAACTTGCCGTGGCCACTTTTGGCGGAAGCAAGTTTTAAAGCTAGACAGACTAATGTAAATACTTTCAACGGTGGTTCATAAAATAATTTAAAGGGCTATCTATTGCATGACGAAGAGCAATATGGAAATTATCTCCATATTTACGAGTTAACAATTTATTTCAAATGAGGGCGCCACCTTAAGGCCATTTGCCTATATCTTCACCTTAAAAGGGAAAATATTGATGAAACGTTGTATACTTACAGGGTCTAATAAAATTAAGTAAATCACGCTAAGTGTGGCCTTTGGGTCTTATAGCCCTAGGTTCTGTCAGTCCCATTAGCTTGGCCGGGGAACAAACTCAGAACCTCCAAGACGCTACGGAGGTCGGAATTTTATACATCTTTCGGGACACTTACAGCCCTAGAATTCAGTACGTGATACTGAACAACTTTTGACCTCCCATTCAAGTTGACCGATCCAAGTTTCTATAGAAAGCAAAATAAAAATACTTTGATACATGTTCGTGGGGAAAGATGTTCCGTCTCGTACACAACGTGGAAGAGACATACCCGTAATAAATCGAACCACGGGCTATACTAGATAAAGTATAATGAAATTAAATTATAAGACAAAAAAAAAAAAATCGACATTCCCATACAAATCGCCCGGGTGGCTGCACAATTTTTTATGGAAATAACGACATATTTTTTTGTTCTTTGGCTGTAATTTTAATTTCATCTAATATATAAAATTCTCGTCTTATATATAAAATTCTCGTGTCACAGTTTTCGTTCCCGTACTCCTCCGAAACGGCTTGACCGATTTTGATGAAATTTTTTGAGCATATTGAGTAGGTCTGAGAATCGGCCAACATCTATTTTTCATACCCCGAATCTACGCGGGCGAAGCCGCGGGCAAAACCTAGTTATACTATAATAATCTAGTATAGACCATGGTTCGATTTATTACGGGCATGTCCCTTCCACGTTGTATAATAGTCGATCAAACACTACCTGGGCGAACATTTATACGCTTCCATCATTCCACAAAAATTGGCCTTTGAATCCTATAGCCCCTGAGCTCTGTCTATTCCGTGACGGGTAAAGACGTAATTACTAGTATATGTAAACAGGACAAAAATGTAAATCATGTTGATATAGGTAGGCGATGCGGCTAGCAACCCCTTAAGACGAGTTTAAAGTGAGAACGTTAAGCTTTAGTTTGCATTTTTGCGAAAAACGGCCACTTTTGTCAAAAACGCAAATAAAGCTTAACGTTCTCACTTTGAACTGTAAACAGTGGTTCATAAAACAGTTTGAAAAGTTATCTAGGTTTAAGTAGCTTAAAATTTTAAATTATATCTCCGTTTCCTTACAAATAATTTATTTCAAATGGGGGCAGCACTGGACTCCGTGTATCGTCTTAACTACTTTGATTCCTTTTTCTACTTTCTCGCTAAAATGGCCTTTGGGTCTTGCGGCCCTGGGCTCTGTCTGCTTAGAGCCGACCCAATGCTCTGTCTACCCCACATCTACCCCATTAGGAATAAAGACGTAATAGTGTATTCATATATTAAAATGAAACTTTGTAATTACAATAGACAACAGTGAAATATTTCCTCAACGTCACAACTTGGTAATCAGTTTTTCAGATAACTACTGTAATGGAGGACCCTTACTCTAACTAATAAGTAAGTTAGGGTACATACTTGAGGATGGGCAGACCCTGTCATAACTAGTTACCGTATGAATTACGATCAAATACCCAGTTGAACTTTCATACAAAACATTATTTGGTTGTCTTTTAGTCAGCAATGAATTGATAGGTGAAAAAGAAGGCATTAGATATTGTTGAAATTTTGCTCTCTTAGCAAAGGTACTTTACTTTTTAAGGTGCCATACCCAAAGGGTGCCAACGGGACCCTATTACTGAGACTCCGTTGTCTTTCCGTTCGTCTGTCACAGTGCCCTATCTCTTGAACCGTAATAGCAAGGCACTTGAGATTTTTGAAAGAAAATAATACTAAAAGTAAGATAAAAGAGGGTCGTCATACAAAATACTTGTATTTTTTAGGGTTTTTAACTCGATCTTTTTAATGGCATTAACTAGATACTTTAAGTTTTCGCCGATTATGTATTACTGAAGCCGCTATAACAACAAATACAAAAAGTAAGATTAAGTCAAAAATTAAAGGAAGTCGTTAAAATGGAAAAACGGAGTTAAAATTGTGATAGGTTGCTAGCCGCATCACCTGATCCAGATTCTCGCCCATGCCCTCGATCGGCTTTTACAATATATGCTCCTGCATACACAATTGCCAATACAGCTGGCCAATTCTATTTTTTTATTTTAACCCAGACCTTTATTTACTAGTGGATACATCAGATTTTTACGAATGCCAGATTTTAAAAACTACGCAACTGATTGTGTATTCCAAAGACACGTACCTTCTTTATTTGGAAGACACAAGAGATAGGCTAGATATCTCCCACAGGTAATTATAATACGTTCTTTACAACACAACTTTACAGAAAGACAACCACAGTCGACAGACAGAATAAAAAGTATTCAAACGACTAGATAGCGTCAACTGCAAGCGTATTTTTTGTTTTTTTTTTTCATTCAGTGTGTGTGGGTGACGTGCCCTTATCTGCTTTGGATGCGTCGACAAACTAAATAGAATACAAAGATGCAGCTCCATCTCACTCGCTAGGATTTTATATTAAACACAACATACGTTACGTTACCCGTGTGGTTCCGGGTTAAAATTAAACCACTCCATCTCTTCCTGTGGATGTCGTAAGAGGCGACTAAAGGACTAAGCACAAACATCTCGTGCTACAATTGCATTCCCAAAGAGGGTTAACGTCGGGCGGCGGCCGATTGTAAAACTTTTCGCACAAATACATTCCCAAAGAGGATTGACGTCAGGCAGGCGGCCGGTTGTAAAACAATAGCCGAATCATTGAAAGTGTTCCGGCTATTTCTTCTCTTTTTTACAAGGTCTTAGGCATCCTTGGAGGATCCTTTATATTTGGAGAAGAAAAAGCGGGGAAGCGCACCCCGGGCTCTGAAGCATCATAGCTGAGAATGCAACCGTGAATGCGCTTAGACGAAGAAGTGTAACTTATTTCTGTAAATTGGATTTGGCACTCGTTCGCAAGCTTTACATATTATGTTGTGATAACATTGTAGCATAATATCTTTGTAAACTGACAAAGCCCTTCTGGCGCATAAGCGACCAATACTGTGTAAATGAGTTTCTTTCGGCGGTTCTTCTCAGCAGTGGTCGTTGCGAAACGCTAATATCGGTAGCTGTACTTTACGTGTAATAAACATTACACGTAAAGTACACTATAATTATTGACGTGTAAGGGTTGGATTGTATCTATCAGCACGGAACGGCATTTGTTCCGCCTTTGCTACAGCGTGCGATAGCATTTGAGTGCTGCGGAATGCGTCAGCACGCTGCAGCATGCTATAGCATGCTGCAGCACGCTTCAGCATGCTGTCGCCTCTACAGAATACATATTAGTACAAGTACAGAAGATTCACTCCGAAAATCAATTAAAGAAATAGGAACTCTCGCTTCGATACAATTAAGTCCAATTCAGATCGCACAGCGCCAATCACCTAGCAGTTGGTTCTTTTTTATCGCGTAACTCTTACCTGTTCTTACGACATAAGGGTTGTCTTCTTTCAAAGAACAATTTAATCTATTTAATTACCAGTTAGGTATGTCTATTACTCTACTTTAAAAAAATTACGTTATAAACCGCTGGTAAAAAATAATTTTGTTTTTATAATGTCTGCATAGGTAGATAGGTACTTTAACTTTAACCTAAGATAGACATACGGTATAGGTAGGTAGGTTTATGAAACGAAATATCTTATTTATGTTTTTATGTAGGTAGGTACATGCGTATCCAATCGAAATGACATTCGACTACAGAATACATATTAGTTGTCGCTACTTAGAACTGGAAAAGTATTGCATTTTTTGTGAAAATTATTTGGAAGTCTTGTGTATGGGACCTACAAAAAGTATACTTTTTAGGGTTCTTTTAGGGTAATTCTCATCGATTATATATTACTGTGGCCGCTATAACAACAAATAGAGGTACTTACAAAAAAAATAAGATAAAAGTTAAAAATTAAAGGGGTCGCCAATGTCGCCATACAAGAAACGTGTTTTTTCGGCGTTTTAAAACAGTGTACCGAGGTACGGAACCCTTCATGTACGAGTCCGACTCGCACTTGACCGGTTTATTGCGTTTTGTTCACGTAATTAATAAGCATAAAGGTGACATAACCTATAAAACTTGAAATCAAAAAATTCTATCAGTCCCAGGCTTGGGGATAAACACCTAATACACAGAATATATTTTTCATTTTAAGACAGTAAAGTTAAATATCAACTAAAATCGTCTAAGAAAAGCTAAGTACTCTTCCTCTTTCGTGTTTTTGCCCTAAATTATATATGTGATATCTATGATTAGCAACACAAATAAGTATAGTATTAAAAACACTAGAATTGATTTATCAAAATATGAAAAAGTCTGTAGGCATTGTATGTATTTATTCTGTGACAAGGTGTTTCCCGTCTTGTCTACGAATCGGGCGACCGCCCGCACGGACGATCGCACGCGAAAGGATGCTATAGCGTGCTTAAGCATGCTATAGCGTGCTGAAGCATGCTATAGCGTGCTGAAGCATGCTATAGCGCGCGACAGCGTACCCACGGCGCGCAAAAGGATGCTATAGCGTGCTGAAGCATATAGCATCCGCCGCCTTGGCAGCACGGCCGGTGCTGAAGCGTCCCGTCGCTCTCTCTCGCTCTAGCAAATGACGCTTCTGAGCGACAGAAAAGGATAGCAGCATAGGGAAGTGCTGTTCCGTGCTGATAGATGAGATCCAACCCTAAAAGTGCCTGCAAAGGCCTAATTACTAAATAAATATTTGATTTTGATTTTGATTTTGAACCTCTTTATCTATTTCATTTTATTTATTTAGATCTATACCCTCTTTTATTTGATACATGAGTGCACAGTGGGATACCATGTAGTTTAGCATTATTTTACTCGTACATAGATAGATAGATAGATAAAAATTTTATTCGTTCACTGTAACACACAAATAACATTCAATTAGATACATTAACAATTAATTATATAAAATATTAAATGAAACAAAAATTAAATTAATAAAATATTAATCTAGCATGCAGCTGTGTGCCACAGTCACACAAAAAGGCTACAGCTCAGCTAAACGCTACTCTGAGAGAGTAGCAGCTGATTTTCAGCTGGCGCCCTTAATTGAGAGCACGCGAACAAGACCCACTGCTGAGGTACGTTTGAAAATAATAATTATAGGAAAAATAATATTAATCAAAATTAATAAAATCAGTCGAATGAAAATAACAATATTAATATTAAAATGCATAATTATAAAATTTCAATTGATTGCATACTTATAATCATTATATTACAATTACGATGGCCAAATATTCCAATTAAAAATACACAACAAAAAAGAACAAAATTTACACAAAAAAAAATTACATATAAAATTTACACATAAAAATTTACACATACCATTCAATATCACATTAATAAATCTATTAATAATCTCACGAATAATTACAAATTAATAACCCTGTCTGTTTTAAACATAGGACGCTACTTTAAACGTTCAAGGTGTATATTCGGCTGATACGGCGAGCAAAGTGTTTGGGCATATCATTTTTTTGTGTCTCAAGAAGGTGTTCTTTATATAATTTTTTGAAAGTAAATTTACTTGTGACTATTCTAATGGGCGGAGGAATATTATTCCAACACTTTGCTGCCGCATATCTAAAACTACCTGTGAACGCTACAGTTCTGTGCCTTTGTGTTGAGAGCACGGGACGCGCGCCCCTCGCGTGACGCTGTGATAGGAACATTAGTTTTTCGAATAAATATTCAGGTTTTTTTAGTTTCATTAGGTCAAATAACAAGCTTGCGAGGTGCAGTCGTCTGCGTGTCTCCATTTTAAGCAAGGAAGCCTTGTTTAGATATGGCGTTATGTGACTTCTAGGAGGAATATCATAGCAAAAGCGAAGACATGCATTCTGCACTCTTTGCACCAACAGTTTAGTTCTACATAGAAGTCGTGGCCCATAAACAAGGTCTCCGTAGTTAAGTTTAGATAGTATCTGTGCTTCACAAATAGTGAGACGTGACTCTTTAGAAAGACAATTGCGAATTTTGTATAAGAGGCTTAAACGATAGAAACAGTTCTTCACCAAGCTCAACAAATGTGCCTCAAATCTTAACTGACCATCAAGTACTAGTCCCAAATTCCTAGCCTCCTTAACCTGTGCAATTGGTTGCATATCGACAAGAACGGTTGGTTTGAAATCTGATATCTGAGTTATCTGCCATTTTGAGCCCATTATCATGTATTTTGATTTAGAAGGGTTCAAGAGCAACGCATTTCTCTTAGACCAATTGACAATTCTGCTCAGGTCTTCGTTCAGAAGTTGAATGGTATGCGAAACTTCACTAGGTGCCATAGAGATGTAGAGTCGGCACGTATGCACATCGTCGGCATAACAATGAAACCTGCAATGTTTAATAGTCGAAACAAGATCGGCACTATAAATAATAAAAAGAAGTGGACCCAATATTGAGCCCTGTGGAACTCCGCGATGAACTGGTAGTGAGTCCGATTGCAATATACTGCCGTCGCTCCGTTGAAGTTGCACCGACTGACACCGGCCCGTGAGATAGCTCTCAAACCATGCTAGAGATTCGGGACTAAGGCCATAGAATGACAACTTGGCTAGCAGAAGTCGTTTGTCCAAATAATCAAAAGCACGCGAGAAATCCAGGAGCGTTAAGAAGTACCTTTACCCTTATCCTGTTCGGCCAATATGTTATCGACCACATCAAGTAAAGCAGTCACTGTGCCGCGCCCTTTTCTAAATCCAGACTGCTGTTTAGGGAGGATATTGAGTCGCTCAACAAACTCAATCAATTGAGTGTAAACTGCTTTCTCCAGTAGCTTAGATAAGAATGGCAATATACTGATTGGTCTAAGGTCTGAGAGCTCAGTAGGGTTAGCAACTTTAGGCAGTGGAGTCACGATTGCTTCCTTCCAACTCTTTGGCACATAACCTGTAGTGATTGATTTGTTGACAATAGCTGTAATTATGTCCAGTGTGCTGGGAAGAGTCAAGCAGATCATGTCTCCACTAAGACCATCAACTTCCATAGAATTTGTTTTTATTGACAAAATATATTTAGCAATTACTTCATTGCTAACAGGCTTTAAGTGCAAAATCTCACGGGAGAACTTACTATTTTCAAACTTTTTAGCGTCTACCGGATTATATATGTTGTCATTTGGAAGCTTCAGAAAATGATTATTAATTTTATTAGGGTCATTAAAGTTATTGGGAAGTAGTTGCTCTTTATTCTGACTAGGCAAAACTTTACTCTTAAGATTTTTCTAGAATTTTTTGCTATCATGAATATGACGGTTCACCAAATTATCAATATAGGCACGTTTTTCTCCAGCGATACTAGTTTCCACCATCTTCTTCAGTTCCTTATAATATTGCTTATCTGACCCTTCCTGCGTCTTACGGTATTTCTCGTGAGCTAGGTTACGCTCCTCAATCATACGCTTACAAACGTCAGTAACCCAGGGCAAAGACCCTTCCCTCAATACAGTTTTTTTTATTGGTGCATGCTTGTTGAAAAGAGTTGTTAAATTTTGATTAAATTTATCTAACATTAGATCAACTGTCGATAACTTAGTAACTTCGGTCCAGTCAATCGAATTTAAATCTTCATTGAAATTACTCAAGTTTATCTGATTTAAAGGTCTATACATGAAGTATCTAGGCGGTGTTTTACTTTTCTTTAATGATAACGTAACGTTAATCATGGAATGCCCATATTTACCTGTTATGTTATTGACAGATACATCACGGTGCGGAGCATTAGTGCATACGACATCAATTAACTTTGCAGAGTGTGAAGTGAAATGAGTGGGATCAGTCACAAGTTGCTGAAGACTCATATAATTAAGAAACTCATTGAATTTTCTGGTACTACTATTAGAGTTATCCAGCAGATCCATGTTAAAACCTCCCAGCAACACCACAAAGTCATGCCCCGATAAACTATTAAGGGAGTCAGTGAGTGCGTCAATAAATATATCCTCATTCACCCATTCAGGTTTGTAGGCAGTTCCAACTAATAGTTTATAACCATTTACTCGTGTGGACAACCACATTTGCTCTATAAAGTCGTTTGGACGAGGAAGATATCGTACATGGACATCTTTCTTAACATAAAAGCCGAGCCCCCCCCCCCCCCCCCCGCGCCCCCGTCGCATATGTGTTGGCCGTGGGATGGCACGAAACCGATAGCCTGGCACAGCAGGCGCGCGTTCAAGCTGTTTATTGTTAAGTCAAGTTTCGTTGATAGCCACTATATCCGCGTTGTACCGATCCATTGCAACGAGAAAATCATCATGAAAGCAGTAAATGGTATCGTCAGAACGTTCAGAGTGACTTAAAACAGTAACATAACATATACGAACAACACGCAAAAGAAATACAAACAAAACAGACAACAGGAACACGCTAAAAACCAAGAATAAAAGTGAATGGAATCCTAACACAACAATAACAATTACAGCAAATGTAGAGGTACAAGAGCATAACTTTTTAAGAGAACGATACATTAAACAATACGCATAAATACATTGCAGGAGTAATAATAATAAAAACAAACAAATTATTAAGGTTTCGCATTGTAAAGACACAGTTTTACTACTATGTTTAAGGGAGCTTATAAAGTGTCTATGAGGCGTTTGGAACAACAGACGGCCCAACAGCAGCAGACCCAAAAACTCTAACCAAGTCACTTTCACTGCGGATGCGGTGTCTAGGGGAGTCCGAACCTGAGTGTCGCCGTGCATATATTCGGCCGTCCTTTGTCCAGACGAATCGCCAATTCTGAGACCCACCCATCTCTCGTGCCCGTCTGAACAACAAACGATTTGTTTTCGTCATACATTAGCTTTCATTCGTTCGCTTTCATTAGTACATATTAGCTTTCGGCCCTAGTTTTTCTCCTTGAAGTTGTTAAAAGTTCTTAGTAAGGTGACATTCTTTAGCTGCGTTGCTCCGGAGCCTCTTCTTCTTCTCTACTACGCTTGGTCTTCCGTATATTTATATGTAAATATAGAAACAATACATATTTAAATGAATATGAATATAATCACAAAGAAACATTTACGTAGGTACATTGGTGTGAATGCATTTGAATAATGTTATAGTTCAAATTGAAAAGGACTGTTTATTTCAATTTTAAGTTTTCAATTTCATAATTAAATAAAATGATCTCAGTTCAATAGAGAAAATAAAGGTAGATTTCCATTAACATTTAGATAAACGATGCAAGAATAAACTTGCTTCATTTAAACATGTCCAAGATATAGGTTTTTTATCATCAAAGGGTCTTTTTAGGGTTCCGTACCCGAAGGGTGCAAACGGGACCCTATGACTGAGACTCCGCTGTCTGTCCGCCTGTCCGTCTTTCCATCTGTCCGTCTATCTGTCTGTCCGTCTGTCTGTCTGCCCGTCTGTCCCAGGGCTCTATCTCTTGAACCGTAGTAGCTGGACACCTGAAATTTTCACCGATTATGTATTACTATGACCACTATAACAGCAAATACTAAAAATAAGATAAAGTTAATAATTAAAGGGGGCGTCATACAAGAAACGTGTTTCTTCAGCGTTTTAAAACATTGTACGGTGGTACAGAACCCTTCATGTACGAGTCCGACTTGCACTTGCCCGTTTATTTAGTGTCTACTGTAGGAGCACGACCCTCTTTTTACTACCAGAGCCAAACTTGGCAGAGCAAAGGATTTGCCCTACCACTCTCCACGCTGGCCAGACGGGAGTGAGCTGCCATTGATGTTTAAAAGCTTTGGTTATCTTGTGTTATCTAAGTCGTCTTCTACGATATCCACGGGAAGACTTGGAGTAGTGTTTGGAGGTCTATATAGGTAATATAGGTATGCATAAAAACATATCGTTAGGTACCAGAACTGTGTTTTATTAATTTGGTTCTCTTAAAATACTTTTCACTTCCATAGTTTTCATTACTCAAACAAACAAAGCTACCTATACTTTTGGTATGTTTTTACAGCTCAAGATAGGCAGGGTTCCCCGGGCGACAAGGTCAGAGAGGCGGCAAAACCAAACCATTCCTCTACCGGTACTGAATGGGGGCGGCAATTGGTTGTTAGAGGGTTGCAAACTCAAGCCTGCTCGGGTGACAAGCTACTGGTAATCAAGCAAGGGAAATATTTTATTCCCCTCCCCCCTACCCCGCCCCGCCTCCAAAAATTACTAGATTCGGTACTGCATCTACATTCAGAGCTTTAGGGTTGGGACACACTTTCAGCACGGAACAGCACTTTCCTATCATCACGGAACGCTTCAGCATAGCCGGTGCTGAAGCGTTCCGTCACTCTCTCTTTGAATTTTTGTAATAAATCTTAAATTGTTAATGTGTTGTTTGTTTTGGCACTAGTTTCCTACACACAAAATCCACTAACACGACACGCTCTAGCCAAAGATGCTTTTGAGTGACAGAAAAGTATAGCAGCATAGGAAAGTGCTGTTCCGTGCTGACAGATGTGTCCCAAACCTAAGTGGAGTGCAAGCCTAATCGTGGTCACCGCATGCGATACGCGCCTCCATTTCCTCTGCACCACATAGCGGATATTATTGAAATACGCAGATTCCGAACTTTCCGAATTTAGATGATACTGATGGACCTCCTACTATATTTAAAAATATATAATCCATCGAGAATATCAAATAATAATGGACAGATTTGGTGATAAATCAACAATAGACGGCTTGGTCTTTAAAATAACAAAACAAGAAAGAATTTTGAGAAAAAATGCATTGATGATGTTGCAATGATGAATTTACAATGATGACATTGCAATGATGTTTATTTTCTACTTTACACAACATGATTTTATGTATTATGTAGTTTATTATTTATGATGTTTATTATGTTTATATTATTAATATGCCAGACAGAAAATTTAAAGCTTCTGTAAAGAAAGTACTTTGTGAGAATGATTATTATAGGACCGATGACTATCTTAAAGACAAAAAAGTCTGGCTTGACTTTGGTAAGATCCCTCTGTGAGCTGTAAACCTTTACCCCTGTGATGTTGGGACTACGCGAAGTAAATGACACAAACGAGTGATATAATAATACTGCTTTATTTTAACGTTTCCATCCCTTAAATTTTAGTTTATAACATTCATACGATACATGTAATAAAACATTATATAAAGATTAATAAGCTCATATGTAATTTTATAGCTTATAAAAAAGTAAGTGTAACATAAAAGTTATATGACATATTTGAAAATTTTTCGAAATGGCTGATATATGATTTTTTAAATTTTTAAACCCCCATATTTTAAACCGCCATTTTCAAAATATGAATTGAAAAAAACATTCTATACAGGGTTATTTTTAATTAACTGGCAACGAAAAAAAAATTTCGCTTTTCATACAAATCGGCGCTCAACCAAATGGATTTTGTATGGGAGAACGAAATTTTGTTTTCGTTTTTCGATAATTGTTTTTATGGAAAGTGGTTCAGTATCACGGACTGAACTTGCCCAAAAAGGTTGCCAGTTAATTAAAAATAACCCTGTATATAACTACTGCTTATAAAATTTCAAGAGAATCGGTTGATAAATGTGACCGGTAGACGAGACCTGACAAACTGACATACAAAAGTATTCCCACAGAACAATATACTCCTAGCGGAGAGAGTATTCCTGTCTGGCCATGGCCAATCTGGAATCTGCAATATCTGCATGGGACGCTTCGCTGATCGCTCGGTCAATGTTATAGATTGCACGCACAATACGCACATGCACAACACCATTGAATATAATGTATTCGTATGTAACCGCAAATCAGTTACATCTTCAGAAATTATCAAGTTTCTTTGAAGTGAGAGGTATGACTATACAATATTTATCTATGATATTGACACATGTAAGAAATATTATAATTCAAATCATGAGTTAAGTATAAAACAACCATACCTAGTTTTAAAATTGGACAGCGCCATCTAGTGTTAGTTATGTGAGGCGCTGTAGGTTCACATCTCACACACATATTGTAAGTATTTTTGAACAATTGCTGTAAATAAACTACTAAAAAAACTTTAAAAAAATGTATAGGTTCTTTTAGTTCTGCTACTCACCAGCCAGGTCTGCAGTTCCGTCCGTGTTGGGGTATAATAGGAGAGGTATGTGACAAGTTTTCAACTTGCCTCAAATACCTACCCAAAAATTCGTGCCAGCTCTCGATCTAATATCAACAACAATAGAAAATCCATAAATCAATACACAAAAATACTTTGCTTCGTCACAAACCTCATAAATATACATTATTCGAATACATTTTGTATAAAGGAGTTGTCACACTAAAAGATACAACAACAAAGTGGTTAGAACAACTCTACAAACTGGTTTTCTGATACAATTTCTTCTTTATGTATTTTAAAGATTTGAGAAATTGTTTTCTGATAAATTTTTTACAAATAAATATATATAACGTCTAACAAAATATACTGAAACTATTTTAAGGGCGAATTCAGCCCATGATACTGAACACTTTTCCCAATGAACATATATCGAAATATGAAAAATATTTTTTAGTTTTCAATACAAACTCGGATCAGCTTGGTCAACTTGTATGGGAGGTCAAAAATAATTTTTCATATTTCGATATGTGTTCCTTGGGGAAAGTTGTTCAGTGTATTCAGCCTTAAATAGTTTCAGTATATTTTGTAAAACTCTGTATATAGGTATATATTTATAGAAAATTAGCATAACAGCAATAATGAAATAAAAAACTTAACTTTTTTTTACTAACAGTATAGGTCCCGTTTCTGGGCAAAGGTCACTCCCATGTTTCACCACCTGATCCTTTCCATTGTGAATCTCGACCATTCTTTTCGGTATACATCGATATAATTTCGCCAGAGCTTTCTGATCCATCCCGGCAACGACGGCCGTCCTGTAAACTATAATATTATTAAATCATTTATTTTATTTAAAAACTTTATTGACCTAAACAATGTACGTGTAAAAATATGTACAGTAACTACATATAACTCCAAACTCAAAGCATAGTATTTATTCTGTCACCTATCGTAAAACAAGGACATGGATAGTATGGATACTAATCACCAATTAATTTCTAGACAGCCGGCATTTAGACAAAATACCAACATATTCCTTGTGCCCATTATTCAAATGCAGTGTTTATACTTGCCCGTGATAATTGCAAGCTAGTGCTACAAATGGTACAATGTGTACATGGCCTTACGAAAACACTTTGTGAACGCTCGCTGCCTCGTTTCATTTCCTGTGAGGTCCGGCATTATCGACACAGATAAATATTTTGCGAAGCCACTCCATAAATAACCCATAATGGATTCCATGGAAGGCGCGAACATCGTTTCGATACGTTTAGACGCTGGCTATGTCGAGTTTCAGACTGTTCTATTTAAGGCCGTACCTAAATTTTCCCGGGTCCAGTGCTGCCCCCATTTAAAATAAATCATTTCAAAGAAAATGAAGACATTATATAAAATTTTGCTACTATCAAGTCCTAGATAACCCTTTATAGTTTTTTATGAACTACTGTTTACAGTTTATAATGAGAACGTTAAGCCAACAGTGGCCGTTTTTCGCAAATGTGCGTAGTAAATATTATTGCATATAGGTGTCTAGACACCTATATGCAATAATATTTTTTCAAAATCACATAATATTACTGAAATCTGACGAGACGTTTTAAAATAAAAGCTAGAGTACGTAGGGCGTTCTTAAGGTGAATATCAAGCAGAAGTGGCGCCCACCCTGGTTGAAAAAACTTGTTAACTCGTAAAGAGGTGAAAATTTCCATATTCCTAAATGTTAGGCCCTTTCAATTATTTTATGAACTGCCGTTGAAACTATTATTGGTGATCCGTCTAGTTTTAAAACCCTAGGTTTTACAGTTAGACGGACTAATGTAAAGTGGTTCATAAAATAATTGAAAGGGCTATCTAGTGCCTTACATTTAGCAATATGGAAATTTTCACCTCTTTACGAGTTAACAATTTATTTCAAATGGGGGCGCCACTGCTGCTTGGTATTCACCTTAAATTGGTAAGTTATTTTAAAGCTAGGAAGCCCATCTGTCTTAATTATCTTTTTTATCTTGTGGCCTTTGATTAATGCGCTTGGCTTTACCTATCCCGCAAAGATTTGAAATGAATATATTTCTGTACGCATGATGACTGAAAAAATATTTTTGGCCCATCGGTTAGATTATTAAAAAATATTGTACCCATATTTTTTCTTTTCTCTGAGAAACAATAAATAACGAAGATACAGCGCATTTAAATTTCGCATGACGTCACGCTTTGGTTCGATTTTTACACATCGGTGACGTCACAAGCCCCCACTTTGGAACTTCGATACTCTGTATTTTTGTGCTTTTTTTGCTTTTTTGATAAACTGAAAAATATGAGTACATTAGTTTTGGATAATCTAACTAACGGACTAATTAGAATAATACTTTTCTGACTCAGTCATCATCCCTCTATTGTTTACGGATATGTATGAGACATATATTATAGACATATAGTTTTAAATTCTAAATACCTATATTCAATTGTATGATGAATATGGTGAGCAATAAATGAATTATTATTATATACGACATATCCGTAAACGTAAGTTAATTAAGTTAAAATTATATAGGTTACTATCTCCATCTCAAAAAAGCTGATAACCACTTGAAAACATAGTTAACTTCCCAATTTTATTAAATCTTGTTTTCTCTCAACCATATGTGGAATAAAATAAATATCAGTCAAACCACAATTTCCACTCGCTATAGAAATATGGCTCACAATATTCCGGTTGGGAGATTCACACGTCCAAACGTATTTACATCAAACCGAAGTGATTGTCCGTTACCGCACTGCCAATTGTTATTCAAATATTCTCTGGATACTGAGAATATTCAATATTGTAATAGGCTGGTATCGACCAGTCTATTACAATGTTGTTCAATTTATTTAGTTGCTTTACATATTGTACATATATTACACTACACTACATTGTCAATTAATTAGTTAGTAGGTACAACATGAACCCTGATAGGGCATTGCAAAAGAAAAAAATGGAACGGCATGCGGATTTTTATATATGCTAAATTCATGTAATTATCCAGTATGTATATGACTATTCCCTATATATTTATTTATTCCCGTTAGTAGTCATATACATACATAGATATATACATGAATAGTTGCAATAGCCACGTTTACATACGCTTATCCTAGGCATGACGACCTCCGTGGCGTAATTTTAAGGGCTATCTAGTGCATGACGAAGAGCAATATGGAAATTATCACCATATTTACGAGTAAACAATTTATTTCACACTTCAAGGCCATTTGCCTATATCTTCACCTTAACACGCTAGACCGCTAATCCGGAGGTTCTGGGTTCGATCCCCAGCCAGGGCAAGTTGGAAAATGTCCTTTTTCAAATTATCCTGGGTCTTGGGTGTTTGATCCATATATGAGTATGTATTTATAATAAAATTTAT
The DNA here is from genome assembly GCA_963576875.1 of Acrobasis repandana. Classification (NCBI taxonomy): domain Eukaryota; kingdom Metazoa; phylum Arthropoda; class Insecta; order Lepidoptera; family Pyralidae; genus Acrobasis; species Acrobasis repandana. The sequence continues at coordinate 6,037,230 of OY756233.1, read as the reverse complement.
TTATTTTAATTATTTAACTTTATTACAAAAAATGTAACAGGCGGACTTAAGGCCTAGGGCCTTTTCTACCAGTCAACCTACAGGTGGTGCGGATAAAAGCAAATTTTGGACGATTAGTACATTCAAATTAGCTATTTGACCATTATTAAACATTTACCTAAGACACATAATCATATATATACTTTCTTATACATTCATAGACCTACATATAAAAATACATAAATACTTTATAAATTCATAAACCCTACATAAACTACATAAATATTTATAATACTCTATGACAATTTGTGAAGATAATGAGCGCGCACAGCACTCTTAAATGCTTGGCGACTAGGGGCTTTGCGGATATCAACGGGAAGGGCGTTCCATAGCTTCACGGCTTGTCTGGTGAATGAATGTTCGAAAAACCCACTCCTGCAGCGAGGCATACTAAGAAAGAGATTGTTGGAAGAACGAAGAACTTTGAGATGGGTATCACCCAGGAAAGTGAAGTTGTTTTTAAGATACATCGGAGTTTTTGGGTCGAAGAGTATAGAAAATAGAGTAGTGAGAATATGCAAATTGCGACGTTGACGGATGGGTAACCACTTTAGTTTAGACCGGTAAGCCGACACATGGTCGTACTTCCGTAGTCCAAATATAAATCGGAGACAATTGTTTTGAAGTCTATCAAGTTTGTTGAGAAAGTTGCAATTCAGATCTGAGCAACATACATCTGCGTAATCTAAAATGGGGAAAATAAGTGAATACACCAACATAGTCTTAATATATAATATAAAATATAGTGTCGTTGAGTATATCCCATAACACAAGTTTAAAACTTACTTTGGGGCTAGGTTGATCAGTGTAATTTGTCCCTATATATTTATATTTATTGTATTTATTTATCAAGAATACGTATATTATATATAATAATCTTTCTCTCTCAACCCAAAAATTGTTCTTAATTTATACTTGAATCGGACATCCACCGGTTAATAAATAAATATATATCATAAATATAAATACAAATCACACTGATTAAGCTAGCCCCAAAGTCAGCTTTAAATTAATTTTATGTTAACATAACAGAGGAGATATAGTGAATCTTATATCCAGCGATGTAAAATTTCTGTTAAGGATGTACCTGAATTTTCCGGGGTCCAGTGCTACCCTCATATCAAAATAAATCATTTTAAAGAAAACGGAGACATCATTTAAAATTTTTCTACTACCAAGTCCCTATAACCCTTCAAACTATATTGTGAACTCTCAGATTAAAGAAAGTGTGAACTACGCATATTTGCGAAAAACGGCCACTTTTGGCAAGTGTGCGTAGTAAAGCTTAACGTTTTTACTTTAAACTGTAAACAGTAGTTCATAAAATACTTTGAAAGGTTATCTAGGGTTTGGTAGTAGCAAAATTTTAAATGATGTCTCCTTTTTCTTTGAAATGATTTATTTTAAATGGGACCCCGTAAAATTTAGGCACGGCCTTAATACGAGTATTAACAAACGCCAGTGTTTGTTCGAAAAGCGAGAAAGTCATATACTTACTAATGATTGATATATGATACGAGTATTATTGATATACCTATATGAATAATTATTGGAACAATATCTAAATTAAAAATATGTGATGGAAAATTTCGCCACGAGTGGGATTCGAACTCACGCCCCTCACATGTGTTCTGTGAGTGCACTTCCAATCGTGCTACCGTGACTTCGACTCATCCCGACGAATTTCCTCATCACATATTACTTACGCATTTAAAGCATGTGTATTTCTTAATTACTACCCACTATTTAGAAGTGGGCATATTAGATGAATTAAAAGTTGATTAAAGTGTTTAAGGGTTTATTTTTAATTATTTATTTTAATTATTGATTTATCCATCCATCCATCCATCCATAGCAGCCTCTATGTTATCCTTTTCAGGACATAGGCCTCCTCCATATCATTCCATTTGTGACTCTCCCTTGCTACCTGCATCCATTTGCGGCCTGCGTGACGCTTAATATCGTCTACCCAACGCATTGCTGGGTGTCCTATACCTCGCTTATTGGCCCATGGTCGCCACTCCATTACCCTTCTGGTCCATCGATCTGCGTCCATTCTCGCTATGTGTCCTGCCCACTTCAATTTCTGTCTTTTTATAGTATCAACAACGTCCCTGACTTTGGTCCTCCTTCGAAACACCTCGTTTTGTCTGAGATCGAGCAATGTTATTCCTAACATTGCTCTCTCCATTGCCCACTGAGCAATTCTGAGTTTTTCTTCAGATTTCATTGTCAAGGTAGTCGTTTCCATTCCATAGGTGAATACTGGCAGGACACATTGGTCAAAAACTTTACTTTTCAGCTTTTGTGGGATGTTCCTTGATCGGAGAATCTGCTTATTTGCTCCGAAAGCTGACTACGCCTGCTGTTTACGCCTGTCGACCTCTATTGATTTATACAGCATTACAATTCTCGGAACAATATCTAAATTAAAAATGCTGCTGCTACATTTAAGAGCCAGGCTCTTGTCAGTGTCATTGTATGGAAAAAAAGGCACACAATGACAATTTTTGGCAGAGAAATTAAAAATATGTGATGAAAAATTTTGCCACGAGTGAGATTTGAACTCACGCCCTTCACATCTGTACTGTGCACTTCTAATTGTGCAATTTCAAAACTTGTGACGAAATTTTCCATCACATATTTTTAATTTAGATATCGTTCCACAGAGATTAACTTGTTAAAATGTAACTGCTAGTTCGTTTTTTGAGTTCTTGTAAGTATTTACTACAACTTTTCCTAATAAATTTATTTATTTATTTAACTTTATTACAAAACATGTAATAGGTGGACTTAAGGCCCAGGGCCTTTCCAGTCAACCTACAGGTGGTACTGATAAAAGCAAATTTTGGACGCTATGGTGGCTATGGCACATTATCAATATATTCGTCGAAAGAGAAGAAAGGCCCGGAGCCGTGCTCGACGATATTTCGCAGTGTTTTATTTATTATTTTTTTTTTATTATATTTATAATTTTGACGTGACAACGTCTTAAATTAGGTTGCGGCTGGGAGTCACTTATGAAAAAGTGTAACGCTCGGTAACGTTACGATGAGTCACCGAACGAGAGAGAGGCCCGCCGAATGCCTTGCGTCTCTCTCCCACTCAACTATGATCGGTCTGCCGCCGTTGTCACGTAAAATCTTCGCCCGTAAAACCGACTTTACAGGCAACCATTTTTTTTTTTTGTAGCCAAAACGGATAGATATTTAGATAATACATATTTTGGTATAATTTTCATATAAAAAGGTGATTGTATAAAATAGTAACATGTATTATAAAGGCAAATTTAGAGGTATGTTTGTGATTTTTTTCTATCGAGCCAAAAATGCTCAATCGTATTTTGTCTATTGTGGATGTCTATAAAAAATCCTTAAGATTTTTATGTAAATTTTTTGTGGAATAAACTGTAGTAGTTTAATAACAGTGATTTTTCAAAACCACGCACGGTATTGCAAATTGTAAACCCACGTCATCGTAAATGATTTTAGTTATGATTATAGTTTTAATTGAATATACAACATTTTTTAATAAAAATAAAAATATAGTTTAAATTTTTTTGTATTGGCCACGTACACACAGGAAATAAAATAGTTTGACTGTAGAAATTATATCAGAAACATTTCCATTTTTCTTTTTCATGTTCTAAAAAAAAATAACTAAAATGATAGGCGTACGATTAGACAAAACAACAATTCCACATCTATACTTATGACAGAACGCAATAAAGTTGAAAAGCAATAATGTGTATTTTGAATTCTGCAGCTTAACTTCCAACGAACACACAGACAACTTTGAATTATTAAATTTGGCGAGTGAAGTCGCGGGCGTCCCACCGGCCACACTTGAAAACTGCCATAGATGTAAAAATAATGTGTCATAGACGGAAACATTTGTGCTTCAAAACTAGAGCATGACCAGAGATATTTTGTCTTAATCATTTTGGGTCTTGCGGCTCTAAACAGACAAAGCCCAGGCCCGCAAGACTCAAAGACCACTTTTAGCCGTAGTTAGAACTGATGTTAGTAGATTATGAAATACAGTAAATGAATAAAATTGAATTAGCGTGATGGTAGGCGAGAAGCTGGACAAAGGAGTCAAAATAATGATGGGTGGTTAGCAACCCATCACCCGCATAAGCTAGTTAATATAAAGCATGTTTATAATAACATGATTCGTATTACTGCTTACAAGAGAATTCTCCTATTTTTATATTTTGCCAAAATTTTAGCTCGACCATTGCATTTCAGGGGGAGAGGGGCTTTGAACCCCTGGATCCTCTCTCCCTCGGTACGCCTATACAACCGGAATTGCGCTTATATAGACATTTTGTATCCGAATTGGGAGGGATTGTTCTTCTATTACTTTTACAGTACTCAATGGCAAGCTCGCCGATCAATTGAAATTTCTGAAACTTTGGGTCCCTCTGCACTCCTGCAACTTCAAGGAATAGACTCGACCTATATGCAACTCCTGCAACGGTCGGTATGCACTATATTGGCAGGTGGTAAAAATATCACAAATGTCATGTAAGTACTTAAGTACTTACACTGGGAGCAAAGAGCTTGGAATGTACCTCCAATATCTCTGTCTGAGAGAAAAGACAGGAATGTAGAAAGTACGAACTACTTTTTTCACCGAATAGATCGTAAAAGACCAATCGATAACATAGAATAGAATCTAGTTTATGTTATCATCTAACGATGTCTAATAGGGTGTTTGACTGTGTTTGCTTTTGGACAATATATTTAACGAAACAACAAATAACATTAAAAAGAAATCTTTTACTGAAAACAGCAAGAAAATTGGTTATTATCTCTAAGCGATGCGGCTAACAACCCATTAAAAATGCTAAATTGAGAAGAAGACATTTCAATCCGTGCACCAGTTTAGAAGCTACCACACGTACTACACACACAATATGAGAGAGTCGTAGGCATGAAGCTATAACTACTCGTATAACGCTCCTTCAGTTTAGTCGGGAAATTAAAATAATCCTTTCAAACTTCAAATGAAATGAAGTATTTTAATCCCACTGAAACTACTTCCATCAGCGAACGTAAAATCGTTCCCCCGATAAAGAATCCAATAACCAGGGCCTACTCTCCCAAAGAAACAAGCGAAATAGTGTGAAAACGTCTAAAAAAGGTAAAAAATGAGCTCGAATGAATCCCGGGCGAATCCGACTGCGACGGAATGAAAATTGGATTTGTCGCTGATTGGATTTTTATTTACTTAAGACAAGAAAAATTTCGCTCCCGGCGTCTTTATAAATGATTTAGACCTGCCCGCGCCACTTTGCTGATTTGCTGAGGATATACGGATCGAGAATACTAGAGATATAGAAAAACATTCTAGACCTTATTTTGTACTAGATTTAGTTTTATATTTGAATTTCAGTGTGTTGTTCGCATGCTAAGAAAGATGAATCGAGCCGAAAAATACGGACACCGACAGTTCTTGACAACTATAAGCTTGATGTAGATCACAGCTGTGTTACAGAGAAGGCATCGTACTATGTACGTTGTTGTAATAGGCAAGAAAAATATAACACCCGCGTGGCTCAGCTCGCTGTCTGTCTCGCTTCGGCGCATCGGTTAGAGCAAATTTGTGTGCCGCGGGAGCAAAATTTAGATTCTGGAATTGTGCCGTCTTAAATAAATTAAAAAATTAAAAATATGATAAGCATTCTTATACATAAGACAAGAAAAATGCGCTGTCGCCAACGACGTCTTTAATAAATGGTTTAGACTTGTCCGCGCCACTTTGCTGATTTGCCAAGGATACGGATCGAGAATAATGGAAAGCCTTTTGTTTTCCTGTAATATGTTCATGCGAGTTTTTTTTATATCGTACCAGATACTGAGGATACTAGAGGAATACCTTCATACTTTGAAGCGTTATTTGATTTTTAGTTAACTGAGCGAGCGAAGCGAGCGAACCGTCTGAGTTTAGAGATTGGCCATAAATGCTTGTCCGTCAATTTGTCAGTCTGTCAGTTTGTCAGTTGGTTTGTTCCCGTCTATAGCTCTCAACCGATTCTCGTGGAATTTTATATTTTTGTTGATTCAGTTTTTGGAAATTTTTGAGAAATGGTGGATAGATGAGGGTTTGAAACATAAAAAAAAATCCAATATGTCATATATTTTTTTTGTTACCCTTATTAAGACGCAACTTATTTGTCTGAACAACTTTTTTCTCTAAACAACTTTTTTATCCGATAAACTTCAAAGGATGGGGGTGAGTCGCGAGGTTTACATCACAGAACCACTAGTTTAAATTGTTGTAGCTAGATGGAGCTACTACTTCGAAAGAAGGTAGTTTCGTAGTGATTACGATTAATCACTAACAAAAATATATTAAATTGTAGAAGAATTCAGTCAATCACGTTCAACTACTGACATCTTCTGATAATCAGATGATACTGAGATGCTAGGCGATGCCCACTAGGCTCCCCACTAGGTTCCCCCCGTAGGGTGTAAATCCTCCTCCCCTGGCGATGTCTTTATAAATGATTTAGACGTCCACTTTGCTGATTTGCCGACGATATACGGGCAGGGAATAATAGAGAGCGAAGGAATAATGGGCATTAAATTATTTTGTTTTCTTGGTTTGAGAGATGGGTGCAGTGTGCACTGTGTGCATGCGGTTTTAGAATTCAGAATTATTAAAATTTTTCACGCTATGCAGGCACATCATTTTCCATATAGACGCAGACTAAACAATATTAATTTCAGAAGGCATTCAAGGGACTTGAAAACACAGGATTCTATAATATGTTTATTTATTTGCTTGAATGTTGGTATTCTCTCCACCCCGTGTGGTTCCGGGTTAAAATAGGACCACTCCACTCTTCCTGTGGATGTCGTAAAAGGCGACTAAAGGAAAAAGCACAAACATCTCGTGCTACAATTGCATTCCCAAGGAAGATTAACGTCGGGCGGCGGCCGGCTGTAAAACTTTTTGCCCAAATATACTTCTCCAACGCAAGGACTTTGGCATCCTTGGGTGACCATTAATATGCATGTAATTCCTATTTGGAGAGGAAAATGCTGGAAAGCGCACCCTGAGCTCCGAAGCAGCATAGCTGAGGATGCAACCGGGAACGCGTTTGGATGCAGAAGAATTTGGTATTCTCTGAAAAGTATTATCATTTTATCATTGAATTAAAAAATGCCAAACAGTCTTCCATAAAGTGCCGTATTTGACAATGCCGGCCCGATCATATGCGTAGCAACCCTTAAGTACTCGACTGGCGCTCTAGGGTGGCTCAATTGTACCGTATCTACCAACAGCGTTGTCGAAAAAGCAATAACTGACACGTTGCTTAGTGTTGACATCATGGACTATATCAATATCAACAGATTAGCGTTTCAGAGTCACCGTCAAAATCCGCCAAAAGAGCGGAAAATACCAAGTGATGGGAGAATTTGTCGGATTTACAATGTTTCCTGTTGCACCTATACTTTATTTGGACCAAATTTTCTAATTCCTTGTTTGATATTTAATTTCTTTTTTACTTTCTCATGTTATTATATCGTTAAGACTTACTTGATTATTCTCGGCTATCTATCTGACGTCAAACCTTAGGAATGTAGTTGTTTCACGAGACACAAACGTCTCGTGAAACAACTTCATTCATAAGGCTAAGCCCTTTAGTCGTTTCTAGCGACATCCACAATAAGACATAGACAGATCCTATTCTAGGCCAGAAACCACACGGCTGTGACACAATTTATTTGTAGTCTGCAGAAGTTAAGTATAAATTACTCCAATAAATCTTTCTTTTCAGCCTCTCTTGACTGTAAGAGTATCAGGCCTCTTCCAGACAATGCCATTGTTCTCGATCTTTGGCACTATTTCTTTTCTGCTGTATTTTGATGTTGTCATACCTACTCATCTGCGGTCTCCAATAAAGACAGATCAGGGTTGAATCAACGGCACCAGAGGGTACAGACCAGATTTCCACCGACAACTTTTACTGGAGGGGACTATGAATACATTGGAACGTCGGCATGAATATAAAATGAATAAAACGCCGCTGGTTAATCATCGTGTTTGAATTCGTTTTCTTTTTCCGAGCGTTTGGAGCGGTGTTGATCGTGTAAAATTGTGTAAAATAGATAACCAAACGATTCCAGACTCTTTAATATTTTTTTTGATGAAAATTATTTGAATAAGGCCAGGGACACGCGAAGAGTTTAAAAACAATGTCATACTTAAGCGGTAAATATAGTTCTGGGTTTGATCCCCAGCCAGGGCAAGTTTGAAAATGGCCTTTCTCAAATGGTCCTGGGTCTTGGGTGTTTATTTATTACTAGCTGTGCCCGCGACTTCGTTCGCGTGGTTGTCGGAACGTAATGTTATATAGCCTTAAGCCTTCCTCTATAAATGGACTACCCAACAAAAAAAGAATTTTTCAAATCGGACCATTAGTTCCTGAGATTAGCGCGTTTAAACAAACAAACAAACTCTTCCGCTGTATAATATTAGTATAGATAAGTGTATTTATTATAAAGTGTTGTTGAGTTAATAACCCTTAATTTGTATTAAGGGTTATTAACTCAACAACAGCACAGAGTAATAATATACTTACTACGTAAAAATACCTACAAGTTTAAACTTACTTTGGGGCTAGCACAATAAGTGAGATGTGTCGTTATTTATTTATTATAACTAAAATACATATTACCAGTATATAGCTATAATGCTTCGGAGGCAGGGATGCATGTACGTGTTTTTATTTTTTAATTAAAAATAAAAAGACGTAAGATTCATTCGAAATGCATGTACCTAAATGCATTTCAAGTGGACTCATATTAAAGGATGATGAAGTAGAGAAGAAAAGAAGGAACCATTAAAACGATTGGGCTGTAGTGTAATGACTAATGAATAAAAAGTAGCCTGAGTATACACTACACTACACTACTACACACTACACCCACATATTCACAAATAAATGTAAATTTCATTGCCTTATTGCATCTTCTTAACATTATTATGAAAGTAAAAGTATAATTAGTTAAATTCATTAAACTGAAGAACTTTTACCAAAGAACAAAATAATACTAATTTTCAGCAGAATCCTCCTTATTGGAAGTAAATAAAAATAACTAAATAAATAGATACGGACAAATCATACTGATTGAGCTAGCCCCAAAGTAATTTTATACTTGTGATTTGTGTTCTTCTTCTTCTTCGTCTAAGTGCGTTCCCGGTTGCATCCTCAGCTGTGCTGCTTCGGAGCCTGGGGTGCGCTTTCCCACTTTTTCTTCTCCAAATATAACATACATGTCAATAGTCACCCAAGGATGGCAAAGACCTTGCAAAATGGAGAAGAAATAGCCGGAACAGTTTTAATGATTTGGCTATAGTTTTACTTATACTTATAGCTCTTTGAGAATGTATTTGTGTAAAAAGTTTTACAACCTGCCGCCGCCCGACGTGACCCTCCTTGGAAATGCAATTGTAGCACTAGATGTTTGTGCTTAGTCCTTTAGTCGCCTCTTACGACATCCACAGGAAGAGATGGAGTTATCCTATTCTAACCCGGAACCACACGGGTATACTTGTGACTTGTGTTACGGGATACTAACTCAACGATACTATTTTATAATACATGAATTTATCAAATTCAGTGATTCGAAGTCACGATAGCACAATGAAGGTCGTGGGTTCGAATCCCACTCGTGACGGATTTTTTCATCACATAGTTTCAATTTTGATTAATATCCGAGCATTGTAATGCTATTAAAAATAATAATTGAAACCAAGCTTTCTTTACTTTAATCAGCTTTCAATTCATCGAATATGAATGAAGTTGAATACAACACTTCTGAATAGTGGGTAGTAATGAAGATTTACGCATGCTTTAAATGCGTGTACTATGTGTTGAGAAAATTCGTCGGGGTGATTCGAAGTTACGATAGCACAATTGGTAGTGCACTCACGGCGTTAACGTGAAGGTCGTGGGTTCGAATCCCACTCGTGGCGGATTTTTTCATCACATAGTTTCAATTTTGATTAATATCAGAGCATTGTAATGCTATTAAAAATAATAACATGAATTTATGTTAAAATTTTACAATCAGTCGCCGCTTGTAACCCAAAAGCATTATCTTTTATATATTACTTGAATTATTTTAAAGAAAAGCTTTACCACATACAGGCTCAGCAAAATAAACAGATATCATTTCCCAAGTTTATATTAAATCAGAACCACCGATACATCACGGAGTCGACCTCTGAACTTCCCTCCATGCCTCAGCCGAGACGATCTATCATACCATACACAGTTTGTGCATTAATTCCAGCAAAATCATATTTTCATCCCCTGCGGGTATTGATAGGAATTTCATTATGGTCTCTAGACGTTTTATGGATGGTTATGCTCTGTCTATTCTTTCTTTATCCATACAAATATTATACGGAATCGGGTTTATTTATCTCTTTTCTATCATTTAAACAGAGTGTATAAACAAAACACGATAACACACCTAAATCATAATTTCATTACAATTTCATTAAAATATAAAGAAAACTTCAGATTAATTTTTTAAAAAGGCTTAGGGGTGGCCCGCCCCGGCCGCATCTTTTAACCTAAAAGTAGATTCTGCCATATTATATATCATGTGTTATAACATTATGAGTCTCAAGATTATGTCAAAAACTTTAGGTTAATTAATATTATGGCTACAGAAACAGTACGTCAAAGTATCTTAAAGACAAAAAATATGACTTTTAGCAAACAATATTATGAATAAAAAATTTAGGAGGATCAAGGGGATTCTATGTAAATTATAACTCCATCATGCTGGAAGGTCGAATACATATATATATACCTACCTATACTATAAGTACATGCACCTATATCGGAGCACCTATATCTGCCACTTCAATTCTTTAGCACTGCGATTTTTAGAGAAATAAAAACTGGTACATTCCGCAACAATTTTTTACGCAAAATTTCTTTTTACTCGTCAAATCGAGCTCGGCGGGAATTTTTTTAATTCAACGAAGAGTGCATTTTCCTCAATTCTATTCAATTTGCTGCTTTTGAATTAATCCCGCGCAGCATTAACCAAATGTATTCATGAGGTGTGCGCTGCGAAAATATTTATTCGCCTTACAAATGAGAGTTATCTTCACCTTTCGTATTTTTACAAGGAGTAAATGAGATAGGTTTTTAAAATTCTAAATTATCAAACTCGAAACGAATACGTTTTCCGCGTGGTGACGGTCGAATAGAATACAACTTAATAACAAGCGAGCAAAGCGAGTACAAGTGTAATGCAAGATAGATGTTATAAAGTTAAGGCCGTACCTGAATTTTCTGGGGACCAGTGCTGCCCCCATTTAAAATAAATCATTTCAAAGAAAACGGAGACGTTATTTAAAATTTTGCTACTACCAAGTCCTAGATAACCCTACAAAGTATTTTATGAACTACTGTTTACAGTTTATAATGAGAACGTTAAGACTGCAGTCTTCGACCGTGGAAATTTTTGATTGAACAACCGAATCTTTATTTTCTATCTACACATACGCATTGCGCTGTATTGTACATGCACCATGGAGACGAATTTAGACGAATTCAGAAGTGCAGCGAGCGGTCTGCCTTATCAGCGTTTTCGTCCCCATATTTATTTGAGAATTTCGGAGAACTTTAAATTTTTCTATCTTTCTACAAAAGACAAATTATTTTTATTTATTTATTGTACGTGTTTATGCATGAATCAATCTTCATATATGTTTTTTATTAATTTTTTAACTCAGTCGTATGCGCAAGGAATCCGACGACATATTCGCTTATATTTTCTTCAAAGTTTAACCTTTTTAACTAAGTTTTTGTCTTATCATTCACTTTTAAGGATTTTCCTTAGTCTTTATTTCTCTGCAATTTAAACATAACTTCATGTTTTAAATTCCGTGTAAACAACAACGACATGAACGTCGCACACCGCAAAAAATCGAAACACGTCTCAGGTTATTTGGAATTAAACAAACTATTACAATCAATAAATTGTCTAATTCACTTTTTTAATACTTAAATTAACTTCAATTTAACATATCTTAACATATTGTTACTAAGATAGTTTGGCTCCAATCAGCTCCGAAAAAGCAGTCAAAATCATTAAAAATAAGGATTGGGCCCTTAAGCTTACGCACATTAACCAAAAGTGGCCGTTTTTCGCAAATGTGCGTAGTAAAGCTTAACGTTCTCACTTTAAACTGTAAACAGTTATTTATAAAATACTTTCTATTAGTAGCAAAATTAGTAGACTACTAACAAAATTACTAGACTTGTTAGTAGCAAAATTTTAAATGACGTCTCCATTTTCTTTGAAATGGTTTACTTTAAATGAAGGCAGCACTGGACCCCGGAAAATTCAGGTACGGCCTTAACATGTGGGCACAAGAATCAAAGAAGATAGTTTGGCTCCAATCAGCTCCGAAAAAGCAGTCAAAATCATTAAAAATAAGGATTGGGCCCTTAAGCTTACGCACATTAACCAAAAGTGGCCGTTTATCGCAAATGTGCGTAGTAAAGCTTAACGTTCTCACTTTAAACTGTAAACAGTTATTTATAAAATACTTTCTATTAGTAGCAAAATTAGTAGACTACTAACAAAATTACTAGACTTGTTAGTAGCAAAATTTTAAATGACGTCTCCATTTTCTTTGAAATGGTTTACTTTAAATGAAGGCAGCACTGGACCCCGGAAAATTCAGGTACGGCCTTAACATGTGGGCACAAGAATCAAAGAAGATAGAAGTATTGACTAAAAAATAAATATTTGCGGAGGTCGTTTCAATTTTAAGCAAATTTTTTTGTGAATACACTCATTTTATGCTATTCCTTTCATTTTTAGGGTCCCGTACCGTAAAAATGAAAAAACGGCACCCTTATAGGATCACTCGTACGTCTGTCTGTCCGTCCGTCTGTCACAGCCAATTTGCTCCGAATCTACTGGACCGAATCAGACGTGAAATTTGGTAGGATATAGTAATCCTATGACCTAAACATATATGTGCAAGGTAAACAAATATTTTTTTAAATAAGGGTCATTTTCGGGGGACAAATTAGGAAATTAGAAAAAAAAAGTTTTGCAATCCTTACTGTGTCATATATCAAATGAAAGGTTCTCGTTATGAGGATCTCAAATATATTTTTGTTAAGTATTATTGTAAAATGAATAGTTTTGATTTTATTCATGAAAGAAGACGAAAATTGACCATTCCAACCCCTGATCTCCGAAACTACTGAGCCTAAAATTTTGAAAAAAATACAAAATATAGTTCATTGCTTGTAAATTACAGGAAAACTCTCCACGCGAGTTTAACTCGCACTTGGCCGGTTTATTGTTACTCACTAACATGCATCAACCGTGTTTCCGGGTCCACTCTATCTCTTCCTGTAGATGTCGTAAAAGGCAACAAAAGGACTAATCATGAACATCTCGTGCTACAATTGCTTTCCCAAGGAACCCTGAACGTCGGGCGGCGGCCGAATTTAAAACTTTTCGCACAAATACATTCCCAAAGAGGGTTGACGTCAGGCAGGCGGCCGGTTGTAAAACTATAGCCAAATCATTGAAAGTGTTCCGGCTATTTCTTCTCCATTTCACAAGGTCTTTGGCATCCTTGGGTGACCATTGACATGCATATTATATTTGGAGAAGAAAAAGCGGGAAAGCGCACCCCAGGCTCCGAAGCAGCACAGCTGAGGATGCATCCAGGAATGCGCTTAGACGAAGAAGAAGAAGAAGATGCATAAACCGGATGCAATTGAAAATCTATTAAATATGTATTTATTTCTGTGCGGGTGTATCTTGCAAAACTAACTTTGCGATAAGAATAACTAAAAAAAAACAAATGAGATTTGTATAGGTAATGTAAGTCATGTTATAAGTACCCTGCAAGATCACATAGATATGCTTATTGTAAATTCTATATCCCGACTATCCCTTTTCGATATGGCTCATATTCGAACTTCGAACGAAGAAAAGTGTAAAACAAACTGACAAAAACATTCTTAAACGCAATTTCATCTACTTACTCCTACAAAAAAGGATGTATGAATAATTTGGTAGAACATTTCTTCCATTTTTGCAGGAGGATTGCAATTTTACGCGCGCTGCCCCCGAATATTAAAAATTAAACTTAATAAGCTCAACTATAAACGTGCTTTGTGTCGGATATAATTCATTCTGACAACCCTATATTTTTGGGAGTTTTGAAGAGCTTCTGTATTTTTTTAGCGTGGCTTTCTTGTTTGACTGATCTTTATAATATTTATATCATTTATTAACTGTCAAGGTTTGGGTAACTTATGTCACAGAATACAGTAAGAGTAAGCAGAACGGAATCTCCTAAGGTACGCGCAATATGCGTCCCCGTTCCCCGCACCCGCACCTCTCCCCCGGTTCTTGACGGCCAACGTGAGTCATCGAGGCGAAAACGGGGGAGAGGTACGGGGACGGGGAACGGTGACGCCTGGGTGACGCATATTGCGCGTACCTTAAGAGATTCCGGCCTGTGCTTATGTGCAAAGAGAATTAAATAAAATTACAAAAATACAATCTTCCATGTTGGTTTAGTAGAAAAGTAAAAACGAGAATAAAAACTCTTCCCGAGCAGATTGTAGACGCCGATTGAGGGAATGGGCGAGAAACTAAATCATGTAAATAGGCAATGCGGCTAGCAACCCATTACCATTTTGATTTCCTTTTTCCACTTTCACGCACACCATACATGGACTTTGGGTGTGACTTAGGTTCTGTCTGCCCCATTAGAGATAAAGGCTTGATAATGTATGCATCTGTACAAAATACGATGGGAACACAAAATTCCACAAAAAGTCACACTAATAAAATATGTCGTAAAGAAGTACAGTCGGCCGCAGCCAGCACTCGTGGAGTGGCGATATATTTTTCTGAGAGCCGCGTGCGACTGACTCGCGGCTCTTGAGCCACTTGCAATAAAATGACGTCACTGCCCAGTGTCGTCGATATTATTGCGGTGGAAACTGTAGACGGAAGAACAGAAAATTAATTAAAGCTAAACATGTTTATGTTTGTTTATCTGTTGATAATTTTATAATTGTGTCTATTGGTAAATGACTGCAACACAGCCTTCTTTCTTAATAAACATTTGTATTCTGAATTGATAGAGTGTCATACTGAGCTCCGACTTATAAAATAACGATGTACTGTATTTAAAATGTTCATCATTGCGATGTACGGAACTTCGAAAGTTTGCTGAGGCGAATTACTTAAATAAGAATGTTCATCATTGCGATGTATGAAACTTCGAAAGTTTGCTATGCTAACCTGTATGTTTGTCCCTATAATTCTATATTCCCTAATAACTACTAAACGGCTAAACCGATTTTAATAAATTATACATGGTTAGATTCGTCTTAACTATTTGAGTAACATAGGATATATTAAAATTATTGGAAATAAAAATGGAAGATTTTAGGCGCCAAATAGCGCGGAATAATTTTTTTTCTTTTCAAACCTATTGAGTGGGGTATTAAATGATTTTATTTAAGGATTACAGAAATATATGCAACTTATACGTTTAAATGAAATTTGAAATTTGAAATGCTAAAAAACAACGGCTAAATGGCTAAACCGATTTTAATAAAATATACATGATTAGATTCGTCTTAACTACTTAAGTAACATAAGATATATTAAAATTATTGGAAATCAAAATGGCA
Organism: Acrobasis repandana; assembly: GCA_963576875.1. Classification (NCBI taxonomy): domain Eukaryota; kingdom Metazoa; phylum Arthropoda; class Insecta; order Lepidoptera; family Pyralidae; genus Acrobasis; species Acrobasis repandana. The sequence goes on along the minus strand of OY756233.1, from coordinate 6,021,464 downwards.
GATTTTAGGTTTAGTACTGTTTAAATAATTTTATTTCTGTATTGAGAAAATGTACGGAAATCACTGCATGTTGGCTTCCTTAAAATAATTAGATAAGGACAAACCGTACTAATTGAGCTAGCCCCATCGACTTAGTACATAGTATCTCAATGGCTTGTCCTAAAGTAAGATTTAAACTTGTATTAAGGGATACTAACTTAACGATTCTATATTTTATAATAAATACATGTACAGATAACACCCAACACTCAGGACAATTTGAAAAAGGTAATTTTCCAACTTACGCTGTCTGGGGATCGAACCCAGACCCCCCGGATTGGCAGACTAGCGTGTTGACCATTACGCTACGAAGCGTAATAAATGTAAAAAGCTAAAAATATTGCTGGCATTTTCATAAAAAATCTGCACATCCCAAGTACAATTGAAAAGAAAAACGATACACTTTTACGGGCGACCTCAAAACACTCACGATTCGATGACATCTGAAAGGGGACATTTTTCATCCCTTTCTTCAGGGTTATAAATGGAATAGCGGCAGAAAACTGTCTACGGAACATTAGCAGGGCACGGGCACAAACATTGAACGTACAGAACGATAGTCGTATTAAGTGACCAATCATTTTCCTTCTCCTATTTTCTATTTCGCCCGTCTTCTTTTCTCTCCTTCTATTTTTAAATACTTCTTCATTGGTTTTCATTTCCGTTTAACTGATATTTTGCATTCTCTTCCTCATCATCATCCAAGCGTATTCCCGGTTGCATCCTCTGCGGTAACGCTTTAGAGCCCGAGGTCAGCTACCTAACTTAGGTGATCTAGATGGTAGGGTTACTGGTTTTTTAACAGAGTGACTGCCGTCTGACCTCTGCAACCTAAAGGGTAGACCAGAACCAATCCTAGGATAGGTTTAAACAAACGCTAGATGGCATTCGGGACCCACAGCTTTACGTGATACCCGAAGCACGGAATCATCTTTTTTGTTGGATAATCCGAAGATTCAAGCCTGCAATATCCTAACCAGACCTCAGCTTTTTCATTCTCCTCATATTTTGTATAAAGTGTAAATTCTGCAATATCGCTAGTTTGAAGTACAGGCGTCTTCAATATTAATATACTGGACATTGGACAGATGCGTTTGTCTGTCTTGCTTAAAGTTGGCAGAAGTATCTGCAAGTTCAAAAGTGGTTTTCAGTATTTTGATGACAATTATTTCTGTTTTATTGGTAATTTATATGTAATTAGAAATATTCTACACGGTTTACTCGGGTTTTTAGTCGGAAAAGGCCGAGGTGCTTTGAAGACGCCTCGAACTCAACGATTTCTTACAGAACCACTAAGTACGAGTAATGGACTATGAAACGTTAATCTTATCGAGTTTGATTTACTTTTGTATGTCATTAAAACTGGTGCCAGATTTTTAAAGCCATCTTATTATGACAGCAGGAAGCAACGGCTTCTCGTTCCTTCCGAAGCACGGAGGAGTTCAAGATATTTTATGTGGTCACCCATCTAAATGGCGGCCACACACGTGGTTGCTTAACGTGCGAAATGCGCTACTCCATACTCTTGTCACCTTCGACGCCTTGATTTTAGTTAGTAAAAATCTTTGTTGCACCATCCATTATGATATAGAACAATATATCACATAAAACAAATGTCAAAAGGCGGCCTTATCGCAACTGCAATGTTGAAATTGATTTTAGTTGCTAAATAGATATCGACTATCCACAAAGTAACATTTATCAGTTTACAGACACTTTTCGATATAATGACCCCGGTCCCTCGAGTGGTGAATCACGCAATAAAAAAGTCATCTGTGATTTTTCATCTCGTTCCGTGCCGCCTATGTTCGGGCACTACCTCCTTCGTGTAGCACGACCAAGTGAACAAGATACTTACAAAAAATTTGTCAATTTTTTTTCTTTGTTTTACTTACTTTACTTTTTTAGACTCGCCCATAAAGGGTTCCGTAGCAGCAAGTAACATAATATAAAAGTTCTAAAGGTAAATTGAGGTTTACGCTTTATGACGTATTAAAAAATAACTATCTATGATGCCGAGACCGCTATAGTTTTAATTGAAAGTACATACTTTGAGGTAAATACCACATTTTTTTCAGAATTATTTTAGTAATATATCAAAAGTTACGATGGGGGGACACCTCAATTTTTACTTTGTATTAGATTATCTCAAGACTGGGGGGTTTGATTTACATAGTTTCAAAGCAGTTTTTATTGAATTTTAAAAGACCTTTTCAACGATTCTCCACACGTTGGGATTAGTCCAATTTAAATTTTTTAAATTCACTTTACGTTGTATGGGGTAAGGGCTGAAAAAAAAAACATTTTTTCATAATTTTACAAACCAACTTTTGGAACTTCAATATCTATCTCTCCACCAATTTTCGTGACAATCGGTGCAGTAGCGGCGGAGTACGAGCCCGGACGGACAGACGGACGGACGGACACGACGAAACTATAAGGGTTCCTTGTGGACTACGGAACCCTAAAAAGGAAGAGTAAACATATACATTGTATAACACTCCGGTAACATATACATTGTATAACCTGTGAGGCTGTCACAGTGTGATACAATGTATATGTTATAAGGTATGTATGAATTGTATGACGAATATAGGTTATGCTGTGGCAGGGGTGTCCCCTGGGCCACCCTTTAGCTGTTTTTTAAGGCTGCATGTGTTCGAGCACTAACTCCTTCATGTGGCATGAACGTTAGTTTAACTTGATGTTTTGTATGCGTTCTAACTCCTAAAGAAGCGAAAAGTCAAGTAATACCTATATTATTTTACTGTACTCAATTCAAATAAGAGAAAATAAAAGTGACCACTGTGTGACTACATTTGAAGGTTCCACTACGCACGCACAAAATCCAACTGAAGAAAAGATTACACACAAAACGGGTGGCATTAAAAACGCCTCATGTCGCCTATTTATCACCCTCTTCTTCTACTTGGCGGGTACAATATTTCCTATACTGCCATACTTGTGTAATTATTATTTCAACTGTATGACTACATCTGCATCATTTCCGCTGCATACTTAAGTCTCCAGTATGTCAAGTTTTTCCAAACTCATCATCATCTTTTTTCCAAAATAACCGATTGGCAAATAAATTCATCTTTATCTTTATAAAAAAGGTTTCAAAAGTAAGTAACTATTTTAAATGATTTTTGAAAACATTTTAAATTATGTACATATTATCAAAATCACATCATCTCATCTGCTGGAAGCGCCAACGGCACGGCACTGTCGTCTCGTAAATTATCGCGATTTTATAAATACACAGCTGCCCGCGAAAAAATGAAAAATTAACTCCAGCCTTCGATTGCTAATGAAAATATGACTTTCCAGCTAGCTCTCGAACCTATCTCGGTACACGAACCGCTTCGTATTGTTTTGTTTCTGATTGTTGTCTTTTTTGTTGATTTTTGATGTTGAGTAATGAAATTAGTTGATTAAAGTAACAAATGATGATCTTCATAAATAAGAAACTGATGTAGGTTACGAGTAAAATAAGTAATATGTACATTTATTTTATTATTTGTCCAAGAAACTTATTTGATAAGGTTTTTTGTAAGTTAGCTAGACAAATTAAAAAACCTCCGACTATCAAGCGTTTACCCCCAATAACTTTTGAAAGGCTGAACCGATTTTCAATAAACATAAATTAAGAACCATCCTGAAAGACAAGGCTTTAGATTAAAAAAGCTACATCGAAATCGATCTATTCGTTTAGGAGCTATGAAGCCACAGGCAGACACACAGATACACTGATACGTCAAACTTATAACACTCCTCTTTTTCGACGGGGGTTAAAGAGCTCATTATATATACTCGTAACTACCTAAGGAGCCTGCTTTAAACAAACATATTTACTTAGGGACTTACATTTCTGTTACCATTTTGAATTAAAAACAAACTGAAGAGTATCGGTAGCTTTTGCACTAAAATTAATAAGTGATATATTTATCCTACATTGAATAAAATTTTTTTTACTCTGAAGACCAATAAGAGTAGAAAAGGAAAGGGTAGCCCTTTACCTTAGTTTCGGACACAAACCTAATATATAAAAGAAATAAGCCACCAGATAATAGATTTTAACAATAACGAACGAAACAATATCCCAAAAATGACACTTTAAAATACCTAAATTCATATTTTTTAAAACCTCTTAGGCACAATGGCCTGTCAACTGAACCATCGCAGATTCCCTGATGTAAATATTAAAAGCACAAAGCTCACCAGACTTGTGTTGTTTATTCACTTAAAAATCCATTACACAAAAAAGAGCAACACTAATAAATATAAGAAAAACGTCGTTGATAAAAAACCTTATTTATCTTCAATCTAAAATGTACTTTATTTCTCTTACATAAGGTTAAAAGTTGAGTTAAAAGTTTAGTTGAGACATTTCACCGTGTTTTAAAGTAGCGGGGAAGCGTCAAAATCAATTCGAGAAGCCATTTCTCAATGAAGTTGCTACGAACACATGCATCGAGGCTTTTAAACTTTGATGTATATTGTACAGGCCAGCTTGGAACTTTTAGAACAATAAATTGTACTTTTATGGAATGTTTGTTTATCTGTCACTTACGCTTATAGGGAAAGTGTTGACACACAGAATCATAGGTAGAGTCAAAGAGCAATAATGTACCATCTTTGGGTAGAGTAGTAATTTTGCATCAATGCATTGATGTAAAATTACAACGCTGCCAATAAAAAAACTACGTTAGTTATTACCTAGTGTTATAAACCGATTACAGCTAATCCAAAAGAAGAGTTATGTGTTTCGTCGCTATGTATGATCATCTGTTCCCTCGTTTCTTCAAAGACATCCATTATACCTTGACAACTGAGGTATCACACACAGGCACTTTTACACGTCAATAATTTTAGTGTTCATGACGTGTTATGTTTATTTATATTTAAATATATATATTAGATAAAGTGTTATTGCCGTGTGGTTCCCGGCAGAGTAGAATAGGACCACTCCAAGTCTTCCTGTGGATGTCGTAAGAGGCGACTAAAGGAGAGTTCCGTCACTGCACATGAACAGACTTCCGATGGGCAGCAGCGTCGGAAGTGCGATAGTGACCCCCCACTGCGCTCGCCAACCCGCCTGCCAAGCGTGGTGAGTATGGCAAAACCCCTTAATGAAGGTACAAAATGCGACCAGGCCCCCAGTACCCGGCAGCCCTGCTATTCCTGACTCCGGTAGCGGTCATGGTAACGGCAGGGCAGGGGGTGCTAAGAATCCCCGGATGGGATCCGGCTACCACCACCGGCGAAAACTGGCCCTGGTAACACACAACGTCTGCACTTTGAGGACAGACGAGAAACTGACTGAGGTGGAAGAGGAGATGAGTAGGTTACGGTGGGACATAGTGGGGTTGTCTGAAGTCCGAAGAGAGGGCCAGGGCACGACAACCTTAGAGTCCGGTAACCTACTCTATCACCGGGAGGGAGACGAAAAGAAGTCCCAGCATGGTGTCGGGTTTCTCGTTCACAGGTCCCTCATAAATAACGTAGTGACCATCGACAGTGTTTCCAGCAGGGTAATATACCTGATACTCAGAGTATCCAAATGATACTCGTTGAAGGTCATACAGGTATACATGCCGACCGGAACACACTCAGATGCGGAGGTTGAGGTAGTGTATGAGGACATTAGTAGAGCCATACACGCCTCCAAAACCCATTTCGCGGTTATTATGGGGGACTTTAACGCAAAACTGGGGAAGGGACGCGATGGAGAGATCAGGGTGGGGCAATTTGGATATGGTAAGCGCAATGACAGGGGGCACAGGCTGGCTGATTTTCTGGAGGAAGAGGGACTCTTTGCGATGAACTCTTTCTTCAAGAAGCCGCCACAGAGGAAGTGGACCTGGATGGGTCCTAGTAAGAATAACCAGCCCCCAGTCAAGAACGAGATAGACTTCTTCCTGACAGCGAAGAGGCAGATATTCAATGATGTCTCCGTGATCAATATGATTAAAACCGGCAGCGATCACCGAATTGTAAGAGGCATCTTGAATATCGACCTCCGACTTGAAAGGTCAAGGCTTATGAAGTCTACGCTCCGACCATCGCTGAGCCAGATCCAAAACCCCGAAAGCTTTCAAGTTGAACTCTCCAATCGCTTTGAACTTCTCCAGGATTGCGTTTCAGTGGACGAGATAAGCAACGGGTTTATAGAAACTGTCCAAGCAGTGGGATCTAAGTTTTTTAAGTCCCGCCCTAAAAGTAAACCTCAAAAAATCTCTGCTCAGACCCTAGACCTTATGACACAGCGACGATCCATGCCGCTGCAAACCTCCAAAGACGCTAAGTCATATCGAAAGCTTAACCGACAAATTCAAAAGTCCTTGCGACACGACATTCGCTCCTTTAATACTAAATGTATTAAGGAGACGATAGAACAAAACAAAGGTTCCAAAGTGTTTGCAAGGGCTATGTCTACTGGGCAGAGCCGATTGACTAAGCTGAAGACGGAGGGTGGAAACGTTGTGTCAACGGGGGAGGGGGTTCTGAGAGATAGCGAGAGGTTCTATGGGCAGTTATATACATCCGTTGCAAAACCTAACATAAATACGGCAAAAGATCCAAGAGCCAAGTTAACTCGACACCATACCGAAGATATCCCGGACATCAGTCTGTACGAGATTAGGATGGCTCTCAAACAGCTTAAAAACAACAAGACGCCGGGCGAGGACGGAATCACAGCAGAGCTTTTGAAAGCAGGCGGAACGCCGGTACTGAAAGTCCTTCAAAGGCTCTTTAATTCCGTTCTACTCGAGGGAGTGACGCCAGAGGCGTGGAACGGGGGTGTGGTAGTTCTGTTCTTCAAAAAGGGTGACAACACTCTCTTGAAGAACTATAGGCCCATCACACTTCTGAGTCATGTCTATAAGTTGTTTTCGAGAGTCATCGCGAACCGTCTCGCTAACAGATTTGATGCCTTCCAACCTCCCGAACAAGCCGGGTTCCGAAAAGGCTATAGTACCATGGACCACATCCATATGCTGCGGCAGGTTATAGAGAAGACGAGGGAGTATAACCAGCCGTTATGCTTGGGGTTCGTGGACTATGAGAAAGCCTTCGATTCGATCGAAACATGGGCCGTGCTTCAGTCTCTCCAGCGGTGCCGTATTGACTATCGGTATATCGAGGTGTTGAAGTGTTTATACAACAAAGCCACTATGTCGGTCCGAGTACAGGAGCTCAGTACGAAGGCTATTCCATTGCAAAGAGGCGTGAGACAGGGAGATGTCATATCTCCAAAACTGTTCACCGCTGCTCTGGAAGATGCCTTCAAGCTTCTAGAATGGAAAGGACTGGGCATTAACATCAATGGCGAGTATATCACTCACCTTCGATTTGCCGACGATATCGTTGTCATGGCAGAATCGATGGAAGACTTAAGTACGATGCTTGATGACCTAAATAGAGTTTCCCAACAGGTCGGCCTGAAAATGAACATTGACAAGACGAAGGTCATGTCGAATATGCACGTAACGCCTTTACCTGTTTCTGTTGGGAGCTCCACCCTCGAAGTTGTAGACCAGTATATCTACCTGGGTCAATTGATCCAGGCAGGTAGTTCCAGCTTCGAGGAAGAGGTCTTTCGCCGAATCCGACTCGGCTGGGCAGCGTTCGGGAAGTAACGCAGTGTCTTCTCGTCCAAAATACCCCAGTGTCTCAAGACGAAAGTGCTTAATCAATGTGTGTTACCAGTGATGACTTATGGCTCTGAAACGTGGTCCCTTACTATGGGTCTCATAAGAAGGCTCAAGGTCGCTCAGCGGGCTATGGAGAGGGCTATGCTAGGTGTTTCTTTACGTGATCGAATCAAAAATGAGGAGATTCGTAGAAGAACTAAGGTCACAGACATAGCCCAGCGGATTAGCTCATTGACGTGGCAGTGGGCGGGGCACATAGCGCGAAGAACCGATGGCCGATGGGGCAGAAAGGTTCTCGAATGGCGACCACGTACCGGCAGGCGCAGCGTAGGACACCCACCTGCTAGGTGGTCAGACGACCTGAGCAAGGTTGCAGGAAAACGCTGGATGCAGGCCGCTTTCGATCGGTCGTTTTGGAAATCCTTGGGGGAGGCCTATGTCCAGCAGTGGACTTCCTGTGGCTGATATGATGATGATGATGATGATAAGATAAAGTCAAATTATTTTATTCAGAAATTAGATATTAAGAAATTAATTAAAAAAAAGAAAAAACTAACTAAAACAATTTAATTAAAACTACATGTAAATAACAAAGACCTGGCAAATCGCTGCCCCGTTGTAATGTGCCCAGAAGGCTGGCAGCATTGCCACGTTGTATGGCAACGCTAATCTTTTGAGCCAGATAGAGGCCAGCCCTCTGGTCTCTATCTGGTCCCTAGCCCTCGAGGTCATAATAAAATATAAATAATTTATTTAGGTAAAATGTGTTACAATTATAATAAACAGGTGTTGGAGCATACTTTTAAGTAATAAAATACTTGTACCAGTGACTTCTGTCAATAAATATTTATATTTAAAAAAAGCTACATACCAGTACTATCGTTTCGTAACGACCACTGCTGAGAAGAAACGCCAAAGGAAACTCATTTACACAGTATTGGTCGGCTACGCGTCTGAAGAGCTTTGTCTGTTTACAAAGATATGCCTGATACAATGTTATTACAATAATGTTATTGTAATAACATTGTATCAGGCATATCTTTGTAGCTTTACATGGGTAAAGCTTGTGGACGAGTGTCAAATCCAATTTACAGAAATAAATAACACTGAGTAGTCTTAAAAAACGGACCCGAGCCGACCAGTCCCCACTGGTAGTTCCCGAGTTGACGCATGGATCAGCCATCGCTGAGCTCCTCCATATTAGAGGGAATTCAGCGACCCGATCCACGACGCCACCACTAGTCTGGACATTTTAGTGAGCATGCCAGGCTCGGGCATACAGACCTAGGAGTAATTTATCTAGCACCCATTGATCGCAGTCCTTACGAGTTCCCTACGTGTCTGCAAAACAACATATTTTACATTAAAATACGAGAATTAAGAGATTGCTGACTGCCTCCGTGGTCCAGTGGTCAAGGCGTTTGCCTTGTGATCCGGAGGTTGTGAGTTCAAATCCCACTGGGAAGCATACTTTGTGAAAAGTGGTTTTCAGTCTAGTTAGGATATTGCAGGCTTGAATCACCTGATTATCCGAAAAGAAAGATGATTCTGTGCTTCGGAAGGCACGTAAAGCTGTTGGTCCCGAATGCCATCTAGCGTTTGTACCATTGGTTCTGGTCTACCCGTTGGGTTGCGGAGGTCAGACGGCAGCCACTCTGTGTAAAAACCAGTAACCTCATCATATTACCTAGGTAAGGTAGCGGACCCCGGGCTCTGAAGCGTAACCACTGACCATGCAACCGGGAATACGCTTGGATGATGATGACGAGAATTAAGATTTGATGTGATTAATCTTATAATAGTGATGTCGAGTCATCGGAAACAGTAATTACCGAACTCGAGATTTATCCCTATACATCCGCCCTTGGCTCTCAATAACAAAGGGACTGAGGTTTTTCCATGGGCGTTACTGTTACGCCCTTTAGGAACGGTGCTGTACTACAATTGTTAGTTCTTGATACTTTTTGGTTATTAGTTCAAAATTATCTATGTAAAAAGAATATGATTGTGAGATTAATTTGTGAGTACCTATGTTTTATCTGAGGCCCTATTCGGTGGCCCGATTACTAAACCCAGAGCGTGTGAGTGATCTGGTATATACCGTAGTTCGATTTATTAGGGGTATCTCCCTTCCACGTTGTTTATACACGTATAAAATATTTAGCATTACACCTCGTTTTTTAAAACAGCGAATGCCGTTTACCATTTTAATCAAATAACTGAACCTTCATATGCAGAATGGCATGAACGATTTGTGTTCATCAATAACGCCTAGCGGTAACGCGGTTTAGACTTTAGAGTTTATGTAAAACTGCGGAAATTGAAACGCAAGATTGTAGATTTTAGTTTTGTATTCTGCCATTTAATTCTAGCTACGTCATTATTATATGACAGTTGTCAAGCTACGTCAGATGCCTTTAAAAGGCAACTTGAAATAAAATTATAAGTACTAGTAATAGTGACTTAGATGAAAAAGGATGAAAAGCAATAAACTAATTGTATCAGATTCCTTTTAAAAACTTTTGCAAGTTGAGTGGTGTCTAACATACAAGAAAAACAATAAAAAAAAACAGTAGCACTCCTGGAGTGCCGACAGAAGTGAAAACTTGAACAATTACGAGGTGTCGGTTACGGTAACAGTGTCACCAGTGGTTTTTTTCTATCTCAAAAAAATCCTAATACGCCTAAAGAAGTTTTCACTTCAAAAATCTATAGACAAAGGACATTCGTGTGCTTTTCCAATTCACGAGTATATTTGTAGTATGACTAGGCATCCTAAAACTACTTCCAATGAGTCACCACATTGTTAGCAGACAGTTACTGGGGTCACTACAATCTGGCAAGTCATCCAACTACTTTACGAGTATGTCAACTATTCACTCAACAGGGCTTTCATACGAGTATATTTTATAACACATAAGTAGTACTTACTTAATTGACTAAACTCACCGCAGTGGTCGGGTGGGAAAAGGGTAAGGCCGTACTTTAATTTTTCGGGGTCCAGTGCTGCCCATTTGAAATAAATTAAGTATATTTGAAAAGAAACGGAGATATAATTTAAAATGTTGTCTCTACCAAGACCTAGTTAATTCGAACTATTTTATGAACAGTAGATCATAAAATAGTTTGAATTATTAAATTTACAGTTTAAAGTGAGAACGTAAAGCTTTTCTTCGCACATTAGCCAAAAGTGGCCGTTTTTCGCAAATGTGCGAGGAAAAGCTTCACGTTCTCACTTTAAACTGTAAACAGTAGTTCATAAAATAGTTGAAGGGTTATCTAGGGCTTGGTAGAGACAAAATTTTAAATTATATCTCCGTTTCCTTTCAAATAATTTATTTCAAATGGGGGCAGCACTGGACCCCGGAAAATTCAAATATGGCCTAAGCAACACCCAGGAGTGGTCCGCACTGTATTCTTTTTCAAGTTTATATTTTGACTGTGAAAATCAGTTATATGCTTAGATATATTCAATTACTATGAAATTACAAAATTTTGCTGAAACCTGACATATTTCAAAATGAAAGCTAGACTATGTATTTATGGGAAAGTCTGATTTTGTCAGGGTTAAGGGGACTCTTAAGGCCCCGTCAGTTCAGACCCAAGAATACTATGAGTGTTATTGAAAAAAAAATTACTTAGGAATACAGACACCCACAATATCCAAAACACGATTAGGTAAGCATTTTTGGCTCGATAGAGCCAGGGTGTCTGTAGAAAATCCTTAAGATTCCTATGTAATTTTTTTTTAAATAAACTCTAGTAGTCTAATTACAGTGATTTTTTAAAAACACGTACAGTATTGCAAGCTGTGAACCCATCTCGCCCTAAATAGGTTACTGTAGGGCTATTCGTCGAAGATCTCCCATTCAAAGTTGATTATGTCTCAAGTCCCTGATACCGCTGACAGACCGTTTGCAGAATATCCTCGGAACCATACAGTTGCCGATCTTTGCGGCTATCTCATCTAGGGATGCGGATAGTAGTCCTGGGGATAGGCTGCAGAATTTGATCAATTGATTGTCTAAGAAAATAAAAGGTAGGCAATCATATTTTTAACGCATTACATGGGCACAGGGCACACAATGCAAGGGATCTCTTTCAGCCGACCAATAAGGCAGAGGACAGTTACATATTTAGTAGGAAGGCAGAAGTACGTACAGAATAATGAAAAAAACAAGAATAGTATTAAATTTATCTAAAGCGTAAACACTACGAATATACTACATACATACATCATTCATATACTACACATAATATATTAATATATTTTTTATATAACTCAATTTATGATTCTGCATAGAATTAAAGATTAGTGATAAGATAAAATTATTAGTGTTAAACGCACTAGCTCATATTGTTACTTGTTAATAAAATTGACTAAAAAGTTCAAAATAATTTTGTTCTGATAAGACATATACAATTTTTTTAGATACATAACCTTTTGTGATCATACTGACTGCCTCCGTGGTCCAGTGGTCAAGGCGTTTGCCTTGTGATACGGAGGTCATGGGTTCAAATCCCACTGGGAAGCATACTTTGTTAAAAGTTGTTTCCAGTCTGTTTAGGATATTGCAGGCTTGAATCACCTGATTATCCGAAAAGAAAGATGATTCCGTGCTTCGAAAGGCACGTAAAGCCGTTAGTCCCAAACGCCATCTAGCGTTTGTACCTATCCTAGGATTGGTTCTGGTCTACCCTCTGGGTTGCGGAGGTCAGACGGCAGTCGCTCTGTGTAAAAACCAGTAGGTAACCTCGTCAAATCGCCTAGGTTAGGTAGCGGACCCCGGGCTCTGAAGCGTAACCGCTGACGATGCAGCCGGGAATACGCTCGGATGATGATGATGAACCTACTCGTATGAACCTTTTACGATCATAAACTTTCGTCGTTCACGTCAAAATCTCACAACATACATAATTTGAAAACAACAATCTCAATTATGTAAATAAAAGCTTGTTACTGTTCTTTATTTCTAAGCTAGCCGCATCTCTAGTTGTTATAGAATCAGTAAGTGTCAGTAACAATATTTGTTCCATAGCTCTTGGTCTACAAAGTTCCACTTGTCACAGCGTCGCATATTTTTTTATCTCCCCTCTCGGCGAGGGATCGCCATTTTTCGGGTAATTTCAGTCTTGAGGGACATTACTTGAGTTAAGAACGCACAATATTTTTTATGACGCGCCCTGTAATAACATAAAAGGGCGCAATTTGTGTGAATTAGAGAATTAAAAATCTGTTGTTTGTGGTTTTGTTTCGTGGTTATTACAGTAAGTACTTTGTTTGCAAATTGTAGTACATGCTCTTTTTTCGGCACCATATATAACATCTAAAAATATACTTTTACTATTTTAAGAGTGAAGTTAGACCATGATACTAAACAACTTTCACCAAGGAACTATATGTAAGTATATCGAAATTTGAGACATAATTTTTTAATGGTTAACTTCTATAAGAGATATTTTTCATATTTCGATATATGTTCCTTGCGGAAAGTTGTTAAGTATCTTGAATTGAATTCATCCATAAAAAGGAATATTTATTTATACCTACTTCACAAGTTCAAACATAGTTATCAAAATGAACTGAATACCCAGTCGAACTCTAAAATAAAGCCGGCTTTCGTTGGCGTCGTCCTGCAATACTTACATCGAAGCCCGCAGCTCCAACTTTGCGTTAAAGACAAACATACAAGTGCGAGTCTGCGGTCAGCCTTTGTAAAGTGGAATTTTATATCGGGACGCGAAACACGACCTCCCTCTGTAAAGTATACCGTTGTGGATATCTCGTGTATAGAAGTGCTGTTCAGATACTGTACTAGAACTACACACGCTCTACACTTCTTCGCCTGCTGAAAACGCACCGTATGTGTTTTCATTCTTCGCAAAACACACACGGTGCATTTTTCAGCAGGAGAAGTGTTTTTTATATTTGAAAACCTTTACTATCTAATTGGTCTCATATTAATTTGGTAGATATGATAATTAACTATGAAGATATGGAACTATTTACAATGAAATTGAAGTCGGTTGTTTTTTCTGGTAAAAAAATAATAATATTAAATACTTTTTAGGGTTCCGTACCCAAAGGGTGCAAACGGGACCCTATTACTGAGACTCCGCTGTCTGTCCGTCTGTCTGTCCGTCAGTCTGTCCGTCTGTCACAGGGCTCTATCTCTTGAACCGTAATAGCTAGACACTTGAAATTTTTACCGATTATGTACTACTGTGGCCGCTATAACAACAAATACTAAAATTAAAAAATGTTGAAAATTAAAGGGGGTCGTCATACAAAAAACTTGTTTTTTTCAGCGTTTTTAATTCGATCTCTTGAACCGTAATAGCTAGACATCTGAAATTGTCACCGATTATGTATTACTATGACCACTATAACAACAAATACTAAAAATAAGTCAAAGTTAATAATTAAAGGGGGTCGTCATACAAGAAACGTGTTTCTTCAGCGTTTTTAAACATTGTACGGTGGTACGGAACTCCTCATGTACGAGTCCGACTCGCACTTGCCCGTTTATTTAAGATAAATATGTCCTGTATTTTTCTTTTGTGAAATGAAGGGTGTTGTATTATTTTGACTATTTTGGCGACTTTCATGCCCATCCGCCAATCTAGAGGTTCTGGGTTCGATCCCCAGCCAGGGCAAGATGTATATGGCTTTTTTAAATTGTCCTGGGTCTTGGGTGTTTATTTATATCAATGTGTGTAGTACAGTCTTTAGTATAAAATATAGTATCGTTGAGTTAGTATCCCATAAAACAAGTTTTAACTTACTTTGGAGCTAGCTCAATCAGTGCGATTTGTCCTTATCTATTATTATTATTAAATAATCATAAAAAACTATCGTTTTACTTCCTTGCCAATATAACTTCTTCTTATCGTGTCAATGGCAATAATTGTTATCTAAATTGTATTGGCCCAGAAATTCGCCTAATCTCGCCTATAGCCCTTTGGTTATAAATAATAATAAATAAATAACTAAAGGGCATATCTAGAGAAGCGACATCTATTTTGCTCTCCCCCGAAGATTGAATAAGGCTGGAGTGAAGTCGCAGTGGATTTATGAGGATTCCCTCCGACGTCGCACTCCTCTGATTGCCAGTTTATTTCGCGTCAAAGTGCGTGAGCTCCGTGTGAAAAGGCACGGGAATTAGTAAAAGAGCCTATTTAATTTTGTGTTTGTGAGAAAATATTATTAATATTTGTTGTGTCAAGATTTCTTCCGTTTTATTTTCTGGTTTTTTAAGGAGTACCGTACCCAAAGGGTGACTGACTAGTGACGTAAATTATCTCGAGCTTCGAAAGACACATTAAGCCGTTGACCCCAACTGTCATTATCAGAATGCAGGTGTCAAGTTATGCCAGTTGCCTTAAGGTGATTTGAAAATCTGACGTTTGTGTTGGCCACTTACCGACGAAAGACTAAAATAAACTATTGATATTTTTTTTTATAATGTAAAACTCTTGAATAACTTTATTTTTACTATCATTAGACTTATCTAACCCCGTATACCCAAAATATGATTCCGTAATCGTGTCTCTTTTATATTTTCCATTAAAACACAACGGATGTCATAACAAGACGTGCGCGTCATCGGACGGCCACCGCTCGACTGCCAATAAAAGTTTACGAGCGTGTCAGCGCCATCTCGTGGCGGAGATTGGAAACCACAGCAAATGCTCTGCGACATCCACACAGCTTATCATAGAGTACAAAGAAAAGATAGATACAGTAGTTTAATCTTCCTTTTCTTGTGGATTCCATCGCCGCCTCTATATTAAGTATGTAACTAATCCTATAAATAACATTATAAACTTGACAATTGGTAGGGATGTCGATACATCCATTTTGGCAGCCGTATTGGAGAGAAAGCGGAATAAACAACCCTTCACTCCAAACGGCTCAATGAATTGGAATTAAATTTGGCATATTAGGTACCTTATTATCTCGATTACCACATAAAATACTTTATATCCCGAGAAAATGTCAGGTTTCCATGGGATTCCCAAAAAATTGACAACGCAGGCAACGCAGCTCACATCAGGTAGTATAAAATAACTGAAACGAAGTTGTTGTAAATGTTTGTTGAAAACCACTTACAATCAGGCTACATGCCTTTTAGCCTACTTACTTACTTTAAAAGAAAATAGAACTATAGTGCTGCATAACTTATCCTATTAAATAAATAAGTACCTAATTACTAGGTTATTATGTTTAAAATTATACAAAAAAAAAATCTATAGAAAATCTATAGGGACGTATAGAATCAATTTGTATAGAAGTATTAATATGGTTAAGTTCATATTACCGGTCTAAAATAACACAGGGCGTTCGAAATAATACTTGAAAGGCGTTTCTACATGTAATAATTATTTTTTTTGAACTTTTTATAGAATCTTGATCAGCAAAAGTCTATTTATCCAAATTGAAAATATGTGATGAAAAAATCCGCCACGAGTATAAACAATTGGTAGTGTACTCACGGCGTTAACATGAGGGTCGTGGGTTCGAGTCCCACTCATGGCGAATTTTTTCAGCACATATTTTCAATTTGGATATATTTCCGAGCATTGTAATGCTATTAAAAATAATAATTGAAAGTCTATTTGTTTTTGAAATTCCTTTTTGGCCCTTGGTTACTTAGGGCTTTCACAGGTAATTAGATAATTACGATTACAGACTGCTAGCTTTGCTGTATCTATTTACTTCAAATCTATGGTCCAAAGCAGATCTTTTACGGCTAAGCTCCAAAGTGAATAAAATTTAAACGGCTCCGTCGTTTGTTAAGCGGTTTACGGCTCGGATAGTGGCCGTTTGAAATTAAAAAGTAACTTAGTTCCGTATCCGTGTAGCACTTACTCTAACTGGCACTAAATGGACTGGCTTTGATTTTCTATACCTAACTTTACAGTACAACATGTTCCATCATTCTTAAAAACAAACAAATAACTGAGTTTTTATCCAGTGTCTCAGCCAGTGTTCAAAGCAAAATCAAATAGCCTTTCGATTAGAAAAGAAGAACCAGTAGTCTATGACACAAATCTAAAAGTATTTATATTCTTTTAAACGAAAAATAATTTTCCAAATCGCGATAAAGTTCTGAGGTAACAAACATTCAAAAAAATCGAATAGATAACCTCTTGTTTTGATTATTTCAAAAGTTGTAAACTACATAAACTATGGGACTAATTAGGTTCAATTCACACCGAGCCCGGATGAGACGCAACGTACGTGCATATTTGAAGAAATATAAAAGCACGCGCCACGTGCGAAGCATCGCGTCTCGGTGTGAGCTGATTCTCGTCAACGTCAACCTTCCTTGAGAACAGTTATTGCAAGATATGTGTGTGTTTAATTCTTTAGTTGCCTCTTACGACACTTTACTTACGACGACGCGCGACCGTTGCCCTCCCCGCTCACCAGCCGCAGCCCGCCACGAGCCCGGTAGCGGATGGTGACATTAAAATGGGAGATTTTTGGTATTCATTTGTCAGCTGATATCTTTGGTTTTTATTATGAAACAAGATACATATGACAGAATATGTATTTTATATTTTGATTATAGAGTAAATTCTTTCATTTTTCGACTTTCCTTGAATAAAACTACGAGGTTCAAAATCACTCTGTATATAATGTCTAACGAATTATACTGAAACTATTTTAAGGGTGGATTCAGTCCATGATACTGAACAACTTTCCCCAAGGAACAGATGTCGAAATATAAAAAATAATTTTTGGCTTTTCCTACAAACTCGGATCAGCTGATCGGTCAACTTGTATGGGAGGTCAAAAATATTTTTCATATTTTGGTATATGTTTCTTAGGGAAAGTTGTTCAATATCATGGACCCTTAAAATAGTTTCAGTATATTTTGTTACATCCCGTATATGGCTTACTGCGACTGAGAATAAAATGTTTGCTCCACTAGCTAAATAATTTTTCCATCGTAGAAGTAGCTAAAAGGGACGGTAACACATTTTATTGACACCATAAAAGTTTATATGGCGCGAATCTGGCGCCGACATATTTCCTGCCGGTCTGAGTGACCTCGCCTTACTAGTGTTTCTAACTAGCTTTTGCCCGAGACACGTAAATTCCTCAGGAACCTTATTACGGGATAAAATAGATCTGCTTGTACTTGATAAACTCAGAAACAAACTAAATCGATTTTGAGGTGGTTTTCGTTAACATGTAGAATACCTAATATAAGTATATTGGGATGTTTTACATGTGTAATGCAATGCGTATCCGTATGGAGACGGGATGCGCCGCTGCTAGTAAGACATAGAAATTGTACCTTTTTTTAAGTACCACAGTATATATTTTCAGTAAAGTGCCCAGAAATAGTCCCAGCTAGCAAGCTGCGAGTAAATATTTAATTTGAATTTAATATATTTTGGTCACGACCGACGTTTTCAATACTTTAAACTGCTTAGTCACCAATATAAAGCGGTTTTGTAAGCCAGAACCTTCTAGAATGTTTTCTAGTAAAAGTGTATTTGTATTATTCACTGACATCCCTGCTCTCTCTCTGATCTCATCTACGCGTGTTTATGGTTGCTGTGCAGTTTTGGAGTTCGGAGTCTTGCGGCTTTGCGGCTTTTAATTCTTCTTCTTTTAGTGATACGCACTTAGGTACGCATATAATGCCGCGCATTGTAATTTCCATGTATGAATAAATGAATGAATGAAAAAAAACTCTTTATTGCACCAATACAAAAAACTTAACAAAATAAAATAATAAAATACACATACACACAATGGGCACAATAGGCACAATGTACAATCACCATCACTTGGCCAGAGCAGCCAAAATATTTGGCCTAAACTCTCCACGCTGGCCAGACGGGTTGGAGAGGTCTCACTGATGTTTATAAGCTTTGTTTAGCTTGTATTTTCTAAGTCGCCTTTTACGACATCCACGGGATGACTTGGAGTGATACTATTCTCCATGTGCAATGTCAGTGATCTTTGTTTTTTTCTGATATTCAATTTTTATTCAAACTTGTAGAGAAACTTAGAACGTCACCATCTCCATAACCTACTGTGCTTTGAGCGCCTATAGACCGTTTCACGTTCTGTACGTAATTTCCAGAACGAACAGACACCCAAACACAATTTGGTGAACAAGCGCACCTAATAAAGTTTGTAGGTGCACTCCCGTCTCTTTACGACACGCCATTGGTCGGGAATTGAATGCGGAATGCGGGTAGAATGCAAACCGACACCTGAGTTGAACTTAGTGCTACTATTGATGGAAAACTCACAAGTTTATCGATTGAAACTCATAAGTTACGTCGAATCTTACTTGCGCCTAGGAAGCGGCGTAAACTTAGCTTTAAGTAACGATTTGACGTCAACATTTGTGCAAAACAAAACAAAGTGACTATTATTAAGAGATATTATAAATATCCTATGATAATAAAGATATTTTGAATTGAATTGAATTGAATCATTCGGAAATACGTTGGTACCCGAGGCTTTCTTCATCTCATATACGTTCTCGGCTGCATTCTTAGCTCTACTACTTTAGAACCTGTACCGTAGTGAACTGAACCGTGGTTCTGTGTTGCTTCAGAGCGCGCCGGGGCAATGTTTTTGCCTTTTCTTCTCCAAACTGGACATACATGTTAATTCGACGAAATTTAAGAGCCAAGTTCTTGTCGGTATCATTGTGAGAAACACGCACACAATTACTTTTTTATGGCAGAGATAATGCAGTGGTAGCCATTGCCTTCTGCATTGCACACTATAGTTATTAGTAAACTTAATAGGTAGTCATTAGTATGCAGGATTCCTCACGATGTTTTTCTTTACCGGAAGCAAGAGGCTACTGCGTAAGTTTCCCCACGATGTTTCTCTATGCAGGGTGATGTATATGTTTATTGTATTTAGTAGTATTAGGTTTTTGTAGTCAACACAGAATTCCCCATATCAAAGTTTCAATCCCCTTTTCATTCCATTAAGGAATGATTTTTGGGATGAAAACTATGTCGTTTCCCTTTTTGTCTTAAAAAACCATACTAAATTTCAAATAAATCGGTTCAGTGGTGGAAGCGTGTAAAGGTATAACAAACAGACAGTCAGAGTTACTTTTTCATTTATAATCTTAGTATGGATAGTTTTACTTGCGGACTCAGAGGAGGAATTACAGAAGATGATAGCTGGTATGAATGAAAGTGAAAGAGTTTGTATACTTGGGATGTATGTTTACAAAAGATGGCAAGCACGAGGGTGGTACGAATAGAATAGTGAGTGCGGGTAACCAAGTGAATGGAGCATTGCATTCCTTTATGACCAGCAGGAAGGTAAGGCACGTCTTACCGTTCATAAAGGAGTACTAATACCTACTTTAATGTACGGTAGTGAGAGTTGGGTATAGCAGAGAAAGCATGGAAGTAGAATAAATGCAGTTGAAATGCGAGCGCTGAGAAGTATGCGTGGTGTTACTTTAAAAGATCGAGTAAGAAATGATGTCATAAGGGATCGGTGTGGAGTGAAAGAGGACGTAGTGACAAAAATTGGGCATGTAGAATCGATGAATAAAAAGAGATTAACAAAAAATATTTATAAAGCAAGTGTGAAAGGAAAAGCGGGACAGGGTCGATCTCGGCGAACGTTCTGCGATCAGATTGCAGACGTTCTGAAAAAGGGAGAGGTACGAAGTACCCGTAACCGAAGGGCATGTATGAAGAGGTTGTTGAGTGTAGATGAAGCAAAAGAGGCCTGTCAGGATCGTAGCAAGTGGAGGTCCATAGTCTCTGCCTATCACTGTTAAAAATGATGTATTTTTCGGTAAATTCATTCATGTAATTTTACATGCAAATTGTAAAATTTCCGAAAAATCAGGGAAATTTACGGAAAAATATGAAATTTTACATAATTTATGTCATTTTTACATATTTTTCCGTTTTCCCAGATTTTTCGGGAATTATACAGGTTTTTGTAAATGCAAAAAATTACATAAACCTGTAAAATTTTATGTAAAATTACATAATTTTTAACAGTGTATACCCCTGTGGGAAACACGCGTATGTATGTATGTATGGATAGCTGGAGCTCAAGGTAAAGTGGCATGAACAGGTTAGTGGCCACTTTTACATAGACTGTTAAATTCATACCTAAGCCTTATATTTTCACTCGGTAATTTCAATTTTAAAAAAGTTTATCGTAATGAGCGCAAACCAATGGTATCAATATGTAGAATCAGATCCAATATGGATATTGGATTTAGCGTTTTTATCGTCCAATATGTAAGATAATCAAAGCTTACTCGTCGGTCTGTTTATGAAAGTCGCACGTGGATCGAGTTTTATACAAATCGACCATCAGTTTTTATAATCTAACATGAAACAATACAATCGGAATAATAAATAAATATGCTACATATATGTAAGTGCAAGTTAACTCCGTTTATTAACCCGATAGTAAGAATAAATACATCTAAGTCTGTGAACCATATTCTCAATAACCTTCTTTTTATAATTTTCTGAAATAATAAAGGCAATCGTACATCAGTCGCGTTTTTATTTGGCACATTATAAGAGTCGTTGGGCACTGGGCGCGTCGGTTTACGACGGGCCGCTACCTTTACTGCTGTTTTATTGATGGCCAGCTCAAATCTGATCGTTCGTACGACGGCGAAGCGAGAAAAGTAATGGGTCAAGAGAAAAATACTTTTTCTTCCAACTACGTTTAATTTTTTTTTAATCGCGCGACTATATTTGGCACATGTCATAAAACTAGCCTAGATTTACGCTGCGTTCAGTTGACCAACCTTACGGCCGTATAATTATACAGTTTGCGTCATTAATAATTATATATTTCATCCAACTACGCTGCAATTCTATAATAACTACACTATACATATCCAGCACAAAGCCGAAGTTTGTTGCTTTAAAGAGCAGAAAAAAAATATGGAAATCCTTTACTGCACTCTTTTGGTTTTCTTTTATAAATCACGCGATCAGAGGTGTTACATGTCATTAAACTAGCCTAGATTTACGATGCGTTCAGTTGGCCAACCTGACGGCCGTATGGAGTTATACCACAGATTAATAAATAGTTAATTGCTTGGCTTAAAAAATACTGGTCTTAAAGAAAAAAGAAGGCAATTAATGTAAACAGCAAATTTTCACACATGAATTCCTAATAATTTTCTCTTCAGTTTTATTTTTCACCTACTTTTCTTGCAGGAGTTGAAAGAAAGGCAGATTATGCACCTCGCATCAAGTAATTTATATTGCACTCGTGATTTTTAGAGCCCTCGCTGGCGCCCGGGCTGCTCAATTACTTACTTAGGTACTCTCTGCTTGGTGCAACAATCTATTTTTGCAGTTCTCTAATAAATATCTTATGAAAAGCCGTTGTATTCATATACGGAACTAGTACATTTTATCTGATATTTTCCATAAAATGATAAGTCAATCACTACATCCTATCCACCATCCATTACCACCGTGAGTACCAACTCTTTAAGGTGAAGATATAGGCAAATGGCCATGAAGTGTGAAATAAATTGTTAACTCGTAAATATGGTGATAATTTCCATATTGCTCCTTGTCATGCACTAGATAGCCCTTTAAATTATTTTATGAACTGCCGTTGACACTATTATTGGTGATCCGTCTAGCTTTAAAACTTGCCGTGGCCACTTTTGGCGGAGGCAAGTTTTAAAGCTAGACGGACTAATGTAAATACTTTCAAGGGTGGTAACAACAACAACTCTCAGTAGAACAAAATGCTACCATAACATGTGTCTCAAATCAACAAAACCTTCGATAGACGGGGTGAAGTATAAGTAAGTAGGTACCAACTTATGTAGTTACCTACTCACTATTAATCTTTATCTTAGTTTTCTCCCATGTTAGTTTTGTACAAGCTAAAACTAGAAGATAATTCTGAGAAACAGAAAATGTTCAAAACACGGTGAGCGAGTGCGCGACAAATATCTCAAACAGCAAGAATTATATTTCGATGAACAGCGCAAACAACCTGGCTGGAAATCGATCTAACGTGTTGCTTACTTGAACTAGAAGCTATGTAAATACATATATACAAAGGATATAAAAAATTATATCCTTACACAATTTATCAGAACTAGAAATCATGTTATGTACAATAAACCAATGAATATAATGTACTTATTCCTCAGTGCAATACAGAAAATGTAAGAACACGGCAAGCGGTCACCAGAGCGAGTGCTCGACAAATATGCCAAACAGCGCAAACACACTGGTTGGAAATCGATCTAACGCGTTGTTAACTAGTAGTTAACTACACTATCATGAACTAGAATTTTGTTATGCTAAACTAATTTATACAACATATTTTTTTTTGAAACTTCAGTGCAATACAGAAAATGCAAGAACACGGCGGCGAGCGGTCACCAGAGCGAGTGCTCGACAAATATGGCAAACAGCGCAAATAGACTGCCTGGAAATCGATCTAACGCGTTGTTAACTTGAATTAGAAACTACTAGTGGTCGATTTTTTGACAACCCCACAGGAACCTCACATTTTCCTGGGATAAAAATTGCAATTTTTCGTTTCTTGTCGTTGGAAAAAACAGATTTAAACAGTGTTCTTTTTATTAAAGAAATTTATCTCCAGCCTCTGGTGCAACTTAGCTTAGATTGAAACCTGGAACAATATCGAAGAAGAGAAAAAGACATTTTGAAAAGATAGCTATGGAATATTATGTCCATATTACATAAATATGTTTGGAAAGGCTGTGGGCTGACCGTGGAGAGAAGTCAAATATAAGTCGCGGTAAGACCGGCCTCGAGGCAGATCAGAGGCGAACGTCAATATTGACTAACCGTCTTTCTTTGATATTGATAACGAACAAACTATCTTACTACATATATACATAGAGTACAGTAGTATAACTGAAATATATACAGTAGATATAGAAAGTTATCAATATCCTACATACATTATAAATATGAAAGTTTTGAAGTTGGTTACTCATCACGCAAAAACAGCTCAACTGATTGTAATATCTGAAGTAGGTACATACAATACGGTATTTTAGTTTTTTTTTAGCCATCTATGTCCCACTGCTGGACAATGGCCTCCCCTTTTTCCTTCCACAACTCTCTATCCTTGTTCTTCACTTTCCAATCTTTGCTAAATGCACGCAAATCGCCTGCCGCCATCTCGTCCTTAGTTTTAAGTCTTATATAAGAAAAATATCAAAAAATTTCTTATCTTAAGTTAGCTTAGGCTAAAAATACCCAATAAGGAAATGATAGTTTTAGTTCATAAAATAACAAAATAAATTTTTCAACACATTCGCAAAGTGCTATTTTTCACACTGATTTGAATTTAAAATAGACTAAAACGACACAATAGTGCTGTAAATTGTTCTTGTAAATGTTTTTTGAATAAGATTCAATGAGCTCTTACTAAAGTAATGTCAATAGAAGTCGCCGTTTCCTCATATCCTAATGTATGATTGGCCCCGTACAGTCCGCATACCTGAGTGTATGGATTTATTTATGAAGCTGCTCGCCGGACTCGTAAATATCCAATCTTGGGATTGCAGCTCAAACAGATGGACGCCAAGCATACTTCTGATGCTTTACGCACAGTTAAGATGTATGGACCGACATTTATTACGAAACCGAGGTGTTTTTTTGCAAACATTATTTTGACTTGGGTTATATTAAAATTTCGTTTGGTTATAATGTCGTTTAGTTCCCGGCAGAGTGAAAATCTTCCAGTGGATGACTTAGGAAAACAAGCTAAACAAGGATTATAAATATCAATTAGACCTCTCCAACCCATCTGGACAGCGTGGAGAATGTAGGCGAATCCTCTGACTGCTCTGGCTAATATACCTATGGGTCTGGTGTACAAAGAAGATCGCGATCACGCAGTGGAGACTAAACTAACTTGTTTATTTATTGATGATTAATTGCCATAAAAGAATAAACAAGAGTAGAGGAAGTGCAGCATATTTGGAATAAGGCAGAAACTTTGGGATAGTCGTGTTTACAAATTTGTACAGGACATCTGTGTTTTTTCGTGGTAAATTCAACATAACATGACGTATCAACTGATTGAGATCTAATGACAGGCCATATTAACATTTCGGCTGACAGCCCCTCGAAAGCAAAACGCTTTATTCTACATATTCCCTAAAAACAAACTTGTATTCCAAATATACTGCACTTCCTCTATATATTCATCAGCGCAACTTTTACATAAAAAAACATGTGTCGATAAACTTCCACCTTCATTGTGTAAAACGCTCAATAGACTTACATTTCCGAAGGTGCGAGGCACGTGACCGGGGCCCAAATGTGCTGAACAAAAAGTTCAAAGAGATCCTATAGATTGGCCTAGTTAGCTGCAAAGAAACTCTTTACGACTGTACTTAACTGCAGGGAACGGTAGCGAGAATGTAGCGACGTAGTTCAGTATGTATGTATTATATGTCACATTAGTAGTATATGTACAGATAGCAGCAATAATATATCACCTTGTAATGTAAAATGTAAAAATTATAATCACATTTCTTAATCTCATCCTGTCCACTTTTCATTCTTCATTCTTCATTTCATTCCATTTTCGAATCATTTGCTCATCTCTCTTCATTTTGACTCATGCCACCATCATCTCTTATTCTAGAAAGATATTCAGAACTACCTTTTTATGATAATATCTGCTATACTTATAAATATATTATTTTAAGTGTGATAACTTTTGATAAAAAGTTGTGTGTCAATTATTAAAGTTAATATATCTGTGTTGTTGAGTCTCTATTCTCCACTTCCACCTCTATCTTATATGTGGGAACTCCCCTGACTGCGCCGGAACAAGAACGTCGAGGTCCAACAACCTTACTATATTAGGTGATTAGGTGACATATTTTTGCATACATATTACATTCACGTGAGATGTTGGCCGTGTGGTTTTCGGCCTAGAATCAATGTACGAATAATGCATGAAAATATATGTCTTTATTATAAAATAATAAATAAGTAATCGGTCAAATAACTCGTACGTAGTTTTGTAATAAATTTATATTATAGATAAACACCCAAGACCAAGGATAATTTGAAAAAGTCTCTTATCCAACTTTCCCCAGCTGGGGATCGAATCGAATCCAGTACTTCTTCAGCCTATTGAAGGTACATCTTTGATTTTTTTTTTTGTATTGACTTTTTCAAGTGTTTTGGTGCAATAAAGTGTATTATTATGTCGGTACGCTTTTCAGCCACGGGTCCATGGGGAACCAGTCCTTTGAGGCGTTCATTGGGCCAAAGCCAACATGAAAGGCCTTTTAGTACCTTTTTATCTAAAAAGTGAGATGGCTGCATCTATGAAGGTCTACCATTGAGATGCACTAACGGACAGTCCTCCATAGCTGCCGAACTATTGCCAGGGAGGGATTAACTTATTATTATTATTACTTCTGGATTGGTGGACTACGTTGTTGACCATTACACCACGGAGGTCATCATCAAACATTATAAACATTTACTATACTTACGATAAACCATGGTATAATAAAACAAGGTACCTATACTCTTCCCGTGACAGCTGGTTACGTAATTAGCCCAAGAATACGTCATCAGTTGGGAGTGTTGCCACTGTGTGTTATTGAATTAACCGAGAAAAGTTCATTTTTAACTTAACAAACCAATTATAAACTAATAATTCAATATTTAAATTTATATATTAAAAATGTATCATGAATCACACGATATACGAAATAGTTAAGTTAGTATTTTATTATATATTTATTAGCTAATTGAGAAAGTCCTTAAATTTACTGAAAAGAACAATCGGTGGTAACACGTACGTGACATTCGTGACGTATTCTTGGGCTATCGCGGGAAGTGAATACCTTGTTTTATTCTTTGCAATAAACATTTTCTATCAACATCTCATCTCACAGAGCTCAACCACAGAACACTAAATTATAGTACATAATATTACTTTAGTTCAGTGTATTTTGGCCCAACGGTATTCCAGACGATAATCACTTAAAGTGAAGAAAGTTAAAAGTCCGTGCATACGTGTTCGGCGTGAAAATGAACTAGTGAGTGAACTATCTCACTTTCAGTGAGTCTCCTCCACAAATAAAGTAGCGAAGTTTAGAGGCGTGGGTCCAGGAGAAAGAATGACTGGATGAGGCAATACTTTTAATATTTTCTTGTGAGTTCGTTTTTAAGCCCCGGTAAAAAGAGGGGTGTTATAAGTTTGACGCTAATGTCTGTCTGTCTGTGGCATCGTAGCGCTTGCACGGATGAACCGATTTCGTTCCGTTTTTTTTACTGAAAGCAAGTTTCTTTGCGGGGGTTCTTAGCTATGTTTGATAGAAATCGGTTTAGCCGTTTAAAAGTTATTGGGGATTAACGCTCAAAAGTCAGCCCCAAAGTAAGTTTAAACTTGTGTTATTCAATTCAATTCATTAATATTCAGACAATGATGGTTATGAAATACTAACTCAATGATACTATATTTTATAATACATTGGTTAGATATACAACGTGGAAGGGACATGCCCGTTATAAAACGAACCACTATATAATGAAATTAAAATAACAGACAAGAAACCAAAAAAAAAATTCGACATTCCCATACAAAACGCCCGGGTGGCTGCAAACTTTTGTATGGAAGTGCCGAATTTTTTTTTTGTTCTTTTGCTGTTATTTTAATTTAATTATACTACAATGATCTAGTATAGACCGTGGTTTGATTTATTACGGGTATGTCCCTTCCACGTTGTATAGGTAAACACCCAAGACCTAGGACAATTTGAAAAGGCCATTTCCCAACTTGTACTGGCTGGGGATCGAACCCATAACCTCAGGAGTAGCGGACCGGCGTGTCAACCACTACGCCACGGTGGTCGTAATTTTTTTGTATTTTTCTTTTCTACCCCTTGTCAGCATGCCATTGTAGCACATCCGCTATCACATACATCCATGTTAATATCAGTATGCGCGGTGCGTCTCTCAAACGCCGGGCCAGTTGCAATACTTATACCAGTTTAGTGCTGGACCCTATTGTATTACACCGGCATTATTCGCATGGCCGAAGGGCAGGTGACCCTTCCGAATACTCAATACAATGGAAAAAGTCGTAAGACTTTTATGGGTTCAGAAATGGTAAGAAATACATATATTCTATGATAGATTTTACTGTTGACTTGTTCACGTGCTTTCATCAGAAACTCTATTCCGAGATTGGTATAATTAACAAGGTATTATATTATTCTTTTCGCGCGATAATAATAATAATGTATTACACCGGCATTATTCGCATGGCCGAAGGGCTAGGTTTTTGTAAATGTTTATATTTTGTAGTATGTTTTATATTTTACTTTTTATAAATGTATACCTAGCCTCAGTTTTAAATTAAATAAAGAGAATAATAATACACTTTATTGCACCAAAACACTTGAAAAATTCTATACAAAAAAGAAATCAAAGGTGTACAATAGGCCAAGACTACGTCATGAATGTCACGAAAATGTTACATACAAGATAAAAATAAAATTATATGTCTGTCTACCTCCCATCTCATTCCATTACATTGCCTGACGTGCAATGTGCATGTGATGTTTTACATGTACTCGTAACTACTCGTATATTTTTTATTGAAATAATCATGTGCAATACAATGTAATTATTAAATAAATAAATACCACTGATTGATCTTTTTAGTAAATTTAAGGACTCTAAATTAGTTAATTAATGTAAAATAAAATACTAACTAACTAAAATATTTCGCTTATCGTGAAATTCGTCTGTTTCATTTTTAATAAATTTATATATTGAATTATTAATTCATGATTGTTTTGTTAAGTTAAAAAATGCACTTTGCCAGGATAACTAAAGAAAAATCACACACAGTGGCAACACTCTCAACTGATGACGTATTCTTGGGTTTATCAAGTGACCGGGAATCTGACATCCTTTAAAAAATATGCTTAGAGAAAAGATTTATGTAGGTATCTACGTATATTTTTACTCTGTGGTATCTACCTAACCAATAGCAGTATTGGTTATCCTGCAAACATCGTTATGTTGAATATAAGGGAAACTTAATAAAATTGTGCCGCTAAATAAAAAAAGAACAATTAGGTAGGTAGGTATATTAAAAATGTGTCTTGCCAAAATTTCCACAGATAATAATAAAATATTGGGTAAAAACAATAAAACTTAATATGGATCACATTTTTCGTAATAAAAGACGTTTGATATTAAGATTCGAGGGCAGACGCCGTCCTCGCCTCAGGCTACTGGTCTATTGGCGGCCTTTATGAACGTGCTGTATTAAATATACATATATACATTGCCTACTATATGCATATTATGTAGTAGACAATATATTGTTTTCAACCCTCATTCTCCGAAGATCTATACAGGGTCTAACAAAATATACTGAAACAATTTTAAGGGTGGATTCAGTCCATGATAATGAACAACTTTCCCCAAGGAACATATACCGAAATATGAAAAATATTTTTTGACCTCCCATACAAGTTGACCGATCAGCTGATCCGAGTTTGTAAAGAAAGCTAAATATTATTTTTCATATTTCGACATATGTTCCTTGGGGAAAGTTGTTCAGTATCATGGACTGAATCCACCCTTAAAATAGTTTCAGTATATTTTGTGAGACGTTATATAAGTATACAGGGTCTAACATAATATACTGAAACTATTTTAAGGGTGAATTCAGTCCATGATACTGAACAACTTTCCCCAAGGAACATATAGCGAAATATGAAAAATAATTTTTGGTCTCCCATACAAGTTGACCGATCAGCTGATATGAGTTTATATGAAAAGCCAAAAAATATTTTTCATATTTCAATATAATAATAATAATAATAGTTCAGCAGCTATGGTGGACTGTCCGTTAGTGCATCTCAATGGTACGAGTATATTAAGGGATAGACCTCCATAGATGCAGCCATCTCACTTTTTAGATAAAAAGGTACTAAAAGGCCTCTTCATGTTGGCTTTGGCCCCATAAACGCCTCAAAGGACCGGATCCCCATGGACCCGTGGCTGAAAAGCGTACCGACATAATAATAATAATAATACACTTTATTGCACCAAAACACTTGAAAAAAATTCTATACAAAAAAGAAATCAACGGTGTACAATAGGCGGCCTTATCGCCAAGGAAATCTCTTACAGGCTACCTTTGGGTGACAGGATTGGCTGAAAAATAATAAATAGGTGGTGCGATTGTGAAACTAGTAATAACCTAATTATATGGTGATATCAAACAGTAAAAATAAAGAGAAGATGGAAAACCTTGATTATTAATATAATAATAAATGAATATTGAATATATAAACAAAATATATACGTATATAAAATTACACACATATAAATACATACAACATACATACATACATACATACATATAAATACGCATGTCATACACAACTAGAGGAAAACGAAGATTATGATAATTTATAGAAAATACATTACTTTAAAGTTAAAGAAAATGAGACTTTACCTGGTTCTTGAAACTTGCCAATGTCTGAGCAAAACGGATGCGGGGCGGGAGGGCATTCCAATATAATGTTCCTTGGGGAAAGTTGTTCAGTATCATGGACTGAATCCACCCTTAAAATAGTTTCAGTATATTTTGTTAGACCCATATTTAATAGATGTAAGCTTGTATAGGGTATTGATTCTCCAGTGGGCGAATCCATCGGGCCTCGTAATATAGTTTGTCAGTAGTCGGTTCGTTTAGCAATACAAACATGGGATGTTTAGCGAAACAATACGCTAAATTGCCTCGTTCTATTTGTTGGCTGATCATTTGGAGGTTCCAGGCTTTTTTATTACTTTCCGTTTGTGACTTAGACAAATTCAACCGTTTTAAAACCAACTAGGTATTTTTAAGTCATCATCATCATCTTCCATGCTGGTCTGGGAGAAAAGGAAAAACATAGAATGTACCAGCTGCTTCTCTTCCCGCGCAGAGCGTAAAAGCCGATCGAGGGAATGGGCAAGAATCTGAATCACATCAATAGGCGATGCGGTTAGCAACCCATCACTATTATGATTTCCTTTTTCCACCTTCATGCCCACCATCACGCTAAAAGTGGCCTGGGCCTTGCCGCCCTAGGCTCTGTCTGCCCCGTTAGGGATAAAGACGTGATAGTGTATCTGTATCATCATCGTCAACCGAGCGTATTCCCTCAGCCCTTTGCCGTTGCACCTTCAGAGCCCTGGGTCCACTACCTAACCTAAGGTGATTTGAAGAGGTTCCTGGTTTTTACACAGAGCAATTGCTGTCTGACCTCCACAACCCAAAGAGTCCCATGTTACATCTCCCAGACTATGCATGCCATTCTGTAACACCCTATACCTATATATACAACGTGTTAATAAAATAACGCAAAACCTCTCAGATGATACCTCAGCCCATGAAACTGGACAACTTGTGTGCTACAAATTTCACGAAACCCAAAAAATTTTCAATTTTCATACAAACTGAGTCAATTTGTATGAAAATCCGAATTTTATTTTTGGCGTATTGTGGAATGTAGTAGAACAAAAGTTGTTTAGTTTCATGGACTCAGATACACCCTGAGAGGTTTTGCGTTATTTCATTAACTCGTTTCTGCATAAAAAATACGGTTGCCTCCGTGGTCCAGTGGTCAAGGCGTTTGCCTTGTGATCCGAAGGTCATTGGTTCAATTCCCACTGAGAAGCATACTTTGTGAAAAATCTTTTCCAGTCTGGTTAGTATATTTCAGGCTTAAATCACCTTATTTTTTGATTATCCGAAAAGAAAAAGGATTCCTAGTTTCGGAAGGCACGTAAAGCTTTTGGTCCCGAACGCCATCTAGCATTTGTAGCAACCTATGCTAGATTGGTTCTGGTCTACTCTTTGGGTTGCGGAGGTCAAATGGCAGTACCTCTGTGTAAAAACCAGTAACCTCGTCAAATCACCACCACTCACAAGTTAGGTAGTGGACCACGGGCTCTGAAGCGTTACCGCTAAGGATGCAACCGGGAATACGCTCAGATGATGATGATGACAATTTTTATAGATCGCGGATCTAAGCCCTATATTTAAAATATTTTTTGAGAGGACAATTCCGAAAATAGAGTAACCCAAAGATAGTCCAGTCATAAAAATTCCACGTCCTGGTGACGTACTACATATTGGGTCCTGTAAACTGATAAGTGCCTCGGGAACCCTAATAAAAGGGAATGTCTGCACTTGGAAGACCGATCATTATTGTTATCGGGAAGCCTTTCCGCTTTTCGGAAAAGTTGAAGCGGGTTTTGTTTTCATTTTAGTCAAAGTCTTTCCATGCTGGTATGGAAGAAAAGAAGCAGGTAATTATTTATAATTATTTTAAAAACAAGATTCTATCTATACAATGACAAGTTTAAAGTGCTCCTCAAGACGTAATAATATAGATGATGACTGGGTTAGAAAAGTATTATTCTAATTAGTCCGTTAGTAAGATTATCCAAAAATAATGTACCCATATTTTTCAGTTTATCAAAAAAGTATAAATTCACAAAGATACAGAGTATCAAAGTTGTGACGTCACCGATGTGCAAAAATCGTACGAAAGCGTGACGTCGTGCGAAATTTAAATGTATCTTTGTTATTTATTGTTTCTCAGAGAAAAGAAAAAATACATGTACATAATTTTTTAATAATCTAATTGATGGGCCAAAAATATTTTTTCAGTCATCTTGCGTATTGAGCCCAAACTCGGTGGGGCTATGTTGTTTTGATCACAGAGATGCCGTGGCCATCTTCTGGCTTCATCAGGTTACACCGCTGCTATAAACCGCTGGTCCCGGCTGTCATCGTTGTATGGCAGTCGTCTCAGAACAATAATATCCCATATCTCTGGCAGTCGTCAAGCTATATGTCAAATACCTTAAGGTGACGTGGCTTCACAATTTGCAATACCGTGCTGGTTTTTGAAAAATCACTGTTATTAAACTACTACAGATTATTCCTTAAAAAATTTCCATAAAATTTTTAAGGATTTTCTACAGACACCCATAATAGCCAAAACACGATTGAGCATTTTTGGCTCGATAGTAAAAAATTACAAACATATCATTTTTTTTGTATTAAATAATAATATTTGAGTTTTGACTATCGAGCCAAAAATGCTCAATCGTGTTTTGGCTATTATGGGTGTCTGTAGAAAATCCTTAAAATTTTTATGTAAATTTTTTGTGGAATGAACTGTAGTAGTTTAATAACAGTGATTTTTCAAAAACACGCACAGTATTGCAAATTTTGAACCCACGTCGCCTTAAGGCAGCTTGAAATATCTTACACGAATTATGGCCACTTACACACACGAAAAACAAACGTATGAAAGGCTTTTGACAGGATAGTACGATGAAAAACACAGTTTTTCAAACATTGATCTAACACTCGACGACATGTACGTGATGTACAGTCAGAAACAGAAAAACGAAGCGGGAGATTCGTCGCGACGCAATAGCGGCTCGGGTTTCGGGTTCAAACAAATAGCATCGAACCTCTTTGTACATTTTATTGCGGACCAGTCGCCCGGGTTTTGTCTCCTTGTAACCTAAGGTATAATTTATTTTCGTATGTTAGTGATAAATAATAGTAATTAGTGTTCCCGAGGACTATAAGCTTTTAGCCTTTTTTGAAGGCTAGACTCATATAATGAAGGGGCTTAACAGGCTAAAAACCTACAAAGGCTTCTTGCCCTCCCTAAGAAATAAAAGTCTTTGTAACTTTTTGTTCGATGTTGTTTTTGCGATACTTAAGTAAAATATTAATATCTTTCCTTTTTCAAAATATGTAAATGCAAAATAAAGGTAATGCTTTATTCATAATTATGATGGCTTATTAGGGCTGAGTCTCAAAAATGGATTTAGCCTAAACATAAGCCTTATTCAAAAAAAGGAATTTTAGGCTCATAGGCTTTTTGAAATGACATAGCCCTAAAAAAGGACCGACAGGCTTAAATTTAAGGCTAAAAGCCTATAGTCCTCGGGAACACTAGTAGTAACACCTGTTTTAGTGGTAAAAATCATTGGTACCAAAGAGAATGCAACGTCACTCGACACGGTAAGCAGTGGAACTAGAATGAGATTGATTGAAAACTACTCCCTTCGATATGGGAAATTGGCTAACCATACCTTTAGAAAGAAATTCTTACAATATTATTCGATACTTATTATAATTTATTTTTATTTTAGAGGTGTTATTTGTAATCCTGATATCCATTTTCAAGTCTATTCGCTAAGCATGCCCTTTGGTTTTGCAAAAGTTAGTTACTGTTTACCTCTTAAGGAATGAAGTAATAGTAATAGTATATGTATTTATTGCTCAAACGTTCTCCTCTGAACTTGTCTATCTGTCACATACAAAGTGGAAGTGCCACACCCGTAATAAATCAAACCACGGGCTACACCAGATCATTACAGTATTATAAAATTAAAATAACAGTGGAAAAATTAAAATTAAAATTCGCCATTCCCATACAAATTGCCCTTGAAATGCTAAAATTAATTTTTGTTCTTGGCTGTTATTTTAATTTCATTATACTATAATGATCTCGTATAGACCGTGGTTCGATTTATTACGGTTATGTCCCTTCCACGTTGTATATTGAAATATATAATAATAATTCTTTAAAGTATATGTAATATGTTTGTATATTGCTTTCCATAAAAACTCGGATCAGCTGATTGGTCATTTTAAATGGGTGGTCAAAATTATTTTTTATAATATGTTCCTTGAGTAAAGTTGTTCAGTATCATGATCTGAATTCGGCCTTAAAATAGTTTCAGTATAACATTATTTTGATTTTACTCGACGTTATATATGTTACAGACAAGGTACAAGTCAGAACAGATAAAAATATATATTTTTAGACCCCGTATACATCTAACTATAATAAAAAATATACCTAACATACTATAAACCCATAACCATAGAGCTAGGGGCAGTCGGGCAATAAGACATTCACATTTACCGTTGATAAATTTTTTATTCAACTTCTGATTGCATGAAAACACCATCCTGAGACAATGATGTTATATATTTTTAAGATACTTCGTAACAAGATGCTTCAACATTCCTTTGTATTTAAGACGTGCACTTGTTTTTCATTTAATATTAGATAGTGTTTAAGCACCCTGTGTCGAAGCAGCTGAAATTTAGTAGCTACTTACGTAAGCAGTCTTAAAGCTGCCTTAAGTTGACATTGTTTGACGACTACCATACCCAATGTACGAAAGTAATATAAATGAACAAATTAGACGTCGTAACACAAAGGAAAAACATTTTTTACATGGAATTTTTAATTTGAGATCTGTTACAATGACGATGTAAGAAAGCTACATGCTTTTAATTAGATTCATTTATTTAGGAGAAAAGCTTTCCAACACAAAGATAACTATTGCAATGTAGATGCATTTATGACAGCATAAGGATGCTGTCATCCCAATGCACATCACGTTGGTACGATTATAAGTGTAATCGTACCAACGTGATGTGCATTGGGATATTTTTTAATTAACAAGCAAATTAGTTATATTTTGTTAATTTAGCACATCACGTACTAAACAGACGGGTAGAAGGGTCGGTTAACACTGTAAATATTTTAATATTGTTTTACTCATTGTTTTGCAAATAAATTATTAAACATAAGCCTTTTACTTAAAAACCCTACAGTCGCAAAAAAGGCTTTTTAGGCTCATAGGCTTTTTAAAATGACATAGCTCTAAAAAAGTATTGACAGGCTTAAATTTAGGGCTTAAAGCCTATAGTCCTCGGGAACACTAGTTTTGAGTGCTGCTGAATCTAAAGTAATTTTCATCAATGTCGTAAGTTTACGGCGTGGGCTCCAAGCAATTTCCAGATTGAATTTTTATGACGCTAACAGAATAAAGTTATAAACAAATGCGTAAAATGGAACGGAATAGGCAAGTAGCTGGTGGGATTCAATTTAAGACGAATAAAATTAAATGTGAGCCTTTGAAGAAAGGGTGAACAACAGCAGAGTCCCTAAGGTATCTCTATGAAAACATTTTAAAATAAAAGCGGCCAAGTGCGAGTCGGACTCGCCCATGAAGGGTTCCGTAGCAGCAAGTAACATTTTACGATTTAAGACGTATTAAAAAGAAACTACTTACTAGATCTCGTTCAAACCAATTTTCGGTGGAAGTTTGCATGGTAATGTACATCATATATTTTTTTTTTTGGTTTTATCATTCTCTTATTTTAGAAGTTACAGGGGGGGGGGACCAACATTTTACCACTTTGGAAGTGTCTCTCGCGCAAACTATTCAGTTTAGAAAAAAAATATATTAGATACCTCAATATCATTTTTGAAGACCTATCCATAAATATCCTACACGTATGGGTTTGATAAAAAAAATAATTTTGAGTTTCAGTTCTAAGTATGGGGAACCCCCAAAATTTATTGTTTTTTTTTTTCTATTTTTGTGTGAAAATCTTAATGCGGTTCACAGAATACATCTACTTACCAAGTTTCAACAGTTCCTTATAGTTTCGGAAAAAAGTGGCCGTGACATACGGACGGACAGACAGGCATGACGAATCCATAAGGGTTCCGTTTTTTTGCCATTTGGCTACGGAACCCTAAAAAGCCCATTTTAAAGGGGTCTAGGCAAGAATGAAAGTATGAGAATACGATTTGGTCATATATTTTTTTTATAAATATGTTTCATATGCTTCTTATTATTTGTTCAATATTTAGGCTCTTCATATACAGGGTCTAACAAAATATACTTAAACTATTTTAAGGGTGGATTCAGTCCATGATACTGAACAACTTTCCCTGAGGAACATACATCAAAATATGAAAAATAATTTTTGGTCTCCCATACAAGTTGACCGATCAGCTGATACGAGTCTGTATAGAAAGTCAAAAAATATTATTCATATTTCGATATATGTTCCTTGGGGAAAGTTGTTCAGTAGTATGGACTGAATTGACCAATTCAATTCTCAATTCAAAATATCTTTATTATCATAGGATATTTATAATATCTCTTAATAATAGTCACTTTGTTTTGTTTTGCACAAATGTTGACGTCAAAGCGTTACTTAAAGCTAAGTTTACGCCGCTTCCTAGGCGCAAGTGCAGAAGAAGCGGCAACAAACTGCACTGCACGTTTTCTCCAAAGACGTCAACTAACAAATTAAAAACTTAAAATTAGTTATATAGATGGACAGAGATTACATTGTTTATTATGTCATAATTAAATTGAATTATAAGAATTACGAAATTTAAAATAATGTCAATTTGTAAATTTAGTATGTACCAATGTACCTAAATTATGACATGTCTAAGTATACAAACCTTTAAGAGGGACCCGCGCCAAGCTCAAGCCAGACCTTTTTGTCTTTAAGATAGTCATCGGTCCTATAATAAGCCTTCTCACAAAGTACTTTCTTTACATAAGCTTTGAATTTTCTGTCTGGCATATCAAGGACCGATTCTGACAATTTATTATAAAAAAGTATACACTTCCCCATAAAAGACTTACTGACTGTATTCAGCCTGTAATACGGGCTAACTAAGTCATTCTTATTACGTAAATTTCTATCTGTAAAATCACTTACTTTATTGAACAAGGAAATATTTTTCCTTACATACATTATATTTTCAAATATGAATTGTGATGCAAAAGTAAGTATACCTATTTCCTTGAATAATTCCCTCAGTGAGTCTCTCGATCCTAAACCGTAAATAGCACGAATTGCTCTTTTTTGTAAAAGAAAAATAGTCTGAATGTCGGCTGCACTCCACCATAGAAGTATCCCGTAAGACATTAGACTGTGAAAGTAACTAAAGTACACTTGTCTAGCAGTTGCTACATCTGTCAATTGTCTTATTCTCCTAACAGCGTAAGCCGCAGAGCTAAGCCTATTAGAAAGTTTAGTTATATGAGCACCCCATTGAAGTTTCGAATCAATTGTGATTCCTAAAAAGGTAGTAATTTCAACCAGATCGAGTTTCTGACCATTAATTAGTATGTCAACGCAGGCTTGATTCACATTAGGAAGAGAGAATCGAATGCATTGGGTCTTGTTTGCATTTAACATGAGGTTATTGGCCGAAAACTAATCAGAAATTAAATATAAGGTGCTGTTCACCGCGCTAGCATCACTGTTATGTCGATCTATTTTAAATATTAGCGAGGTGTCATCAGCAAACAGCACCATGTCAGCCTCTTTCTCAACCATGTAAGGCAAGTCATTGACATAAACTAAGAAAAGGAACGGTCCTAGAATTGAACCTTGGGGAACGCCCATTTTCACATTAGACCCGTGTGATTTTACGCCGTTTATAGTTACCCTTAAAATAGTTTCAGTATATTTTGTTAAACGTTATATACCATAGTCGGTAATACAAAAGGAGATGTACAATGTACATACCTATATACATACTAGTGTCTTCTTAACGTGATAGTTCACTTCTTTAGACCTAATGGGGCAGACAGAGCATTTGGGTCTCTAAGCAGCTCTAAGCAAACATATCCCAGGGCCCCAAAACCCAAAAGCCACTTTAAGCGTGATGCGTGATGAAAAGGAATCCAAATAGTGATTGGCATTTTCGCCTATTCTCTAAAGATAATTTCTCAGGAAGCAGCTGGTACATTCTAAGTTTTTTTATTTTCTTCCAGACCAGTGTGGAAGATAAGGCTTATGGCCAGCAGTGGACTTCCTGTGGCTGATATGATGAATAATAAATTATAACAAAATATTAATTGGTATGTCATTTTATTACATGCATTTTTTTTTCGTTATGAGTACTCAACGACACTTTTTTATGATAAATACATATAATATTATAAACACCCAAGACCCAGGAAAATTTGAAAAAGGCCATTTTCCAACTTGCTTGGGAATCGAACCCAGTATTGTCTTTTTCTTGTAGATTTTTTTTAAATTATTTTGGAAAAGTACCTGTATATTTTTCTAGTACACCCATAAATAAATAAATTTATCTACACTTATATAATAAAGAGGAAAGATTTGTACCTATTTTTGTATGTTTGTAATGAATAGGCTCAAAAAGTACTGGGCCGATTTAAAAAATTCTTTCACCGTTGGAAAGCTACACTATCCCCGAGTGACATAGGCTATGTGTGTACCACGGGCGAAGCCGGGGTGGACTGCTAGTAAACAATAAAACTAAAATACGAGTATTTCTACTATAATAAAATAAAAACGGATACATCTACATTTTTCTGTAAATATAAATACCAAATACTTTTTATATCCAGCCGAATAATCCGCCTGAAAAAGAAAATGTCCGCGTGTCGATGGACCGGAAGTAGTAGCGGCAGTATTTACAGCTTCCGCTGAAGCGCGGATAACAATTAATATCTTTTATAGCTTCCGGTGAGGGCAGGCTCAATTAGCGGAGCCATAAAAATCTTCACGCCTGATTGGGTACTGAAATGTTAGCTCTATAAGGTTTGTATACTTACTTGCTACTTTCAAGCTAGTCTGGGAGAAAAGAAAAAACTTTAAATGTGCCAGCTGCTTCTCTCCTCGTGCAGATCGTCGATAACACGGCTGTACAGCGTTCGGGAAGCTACGCAGTGTCTTCTTGTTCAAAATACATCAGTGCCTTAAGTCTACTATCAATGTGTGTTTCTTGGCGACTTGGCGCTTGATGCTGATACCTAATCTATATTTTGCTCCCGCTTCCACGCACACAAATTTACTCTAACCGAAGCGAGACAGTGAGCCATGCGGAGACGGAACAAACGCGGCGGGTCAATGAGGCTGGTTTACGCGTTTCTGGTTTTTGAGGTTTGTTTCGTTTTACGTATAATTCGGAAGTGATTTGAAGGAAAGGAAAAGAAAAATGGCGAAGCCATTTTTTTTTATCGAGAAAATTTTAAACCATCGTGTTTTTGAAACATATAATGATTGGAGTTAGTCCTGAACTTTGCTGTGTTTTTATTTCAAAGTGAGTATTTCATTAATATTGATAATATGTAAGATCGCTCTAAGTACTATCAGGCCTGTGTCACTCCCCGTATAGATATCGGAAATATACCTACATTATTACTATGCGCGCAGCGGCCCCTCGGAGTGGTAAATTCAGTTATAAAAATCGTTTGTCCAGAGTAATAAGGATGAAATTGGCTTGCAATGGATGTCTAGGTTCTAAATGAAAAGGTGCTGAGTTCTGACGTGAGCTAAATTAAACCACATCGCTAACAACATTGAGTAGATATTTCTTTCAATTTCTTTGTTGAGCGAGACTTCTTTACGTGAGTACTGGTTCTTATTCTGTAGTACTATCAGGGTGACACACACACACAGGCTGTGATCCCTTACTATGAGTCATAAGAAGGCTCACAAAGTCGCTCAGCGCGCTATGGACAGACAGGGCAATGCTAGGTATTTCTCTACTTGATCAATTCAGAAATTCAGAACAAAAGGCACTGAAACAGCCCAGCGGATAAGCTCGTTGAAGTGGCAGTGGGTGAGACTCATAGCGCGACACACCGATGCCCGATGGGGCAAAAATGTTCTCGATGGCGACCGCAGCAAGCGAAGCTTAGGACGGGACCCATAAGGTGTTAAGACGACCTAAACGAGGTCGCTGGATGCAGGCCGCTCTATTATAAAATTCTAGATAGGTCATTTTGGAAATCCTTGGGAGAGGCCTGCCAATTGGAACGTAATGCCGCTGAAATATAATGAATGATGAAAAAGTATGTATGTAGTAGTAGTATGTAGCTTAAGTTTAACAATATCCGTCATTTACAATTTTTACAAGCTTTTATTGTCTGCGTGTCCGTAAATTAAATCTGCAAGCCAAATTAGATTCACTTCCCATTATTCAATCGAGTTGAAACTTTACATACCTACTTATGTAAGTTAAGTGACAATGCAATATTATGGTACCAGTGACCTGATCTCATGATGAAGTCGGAAGGTGGCCACGGCATCTCTGTAATAAAACAACATAACCCCACCAAGTTTGGGCTTAATTGTTTTGTCTCGACAGGCACTTTATATTTTTCATTCATTGTTTTAGAAACAATGAATGAAATTAACCAAAAAAACCTTGCTTTAATTATTTTTTTTAATTAATTAATGATTTGATTTTAATATTGACTCCATCTGATTGGCAGAGGATATGACTAAACAACACATGATACAATGTATCAATTTATTCACGTCTATTGTTAGGGCTATGATCCGCTATTGTATTATAATGCTAATGGATTATCTATTGTTTTGTATGAATACCATTATCAGGTGATTGGCCATCGCAATGTATAAACCATATGGTCTATGTTACGGCACAGAATACATAAGAGTACAAAGTTATGGGCTGGGAATGCTGGGATCCCCTTGATTATCCTAATTTTTTATTCATAATATTGTATGTCATAATGTTGTAACTACTCGTAAGTCATAATCTTTTTAAAATAATTTTCCTTTTCAAAATGTTTCTGTCGACATACTCTTCAATAACCTAAATTTTAAGGTAAGTAATTTTTATTTTTGCTCTAACTTTGGTCTTCACATTTCAGTTGACCATTTACAATTCTTGCAATAAAGTTGAAGAAATAAAATAAATAAAAAAACCGCCATGTAGTAACCTATTTAAAAAACATTTAGAGAAGAGAGAATTGCTCATTTCTAAAAGATTAATGGAAATACGAGTAAATTCTTTTGATGACAAATTTACGTTGATAAAAATAAATAAGAGGTCAAGTGCGAGATAAACTCGCGTGAAGAGGGTTCCGTTCCGGGTGCCTACTTCATATAGGTTTTTCTGAAATTTACTTTTTTCTGTAAGTGAACGTATTATGTTGAGTTTACCACTTTATTTTTAATTGATAGAATTCTTACAGGTTTTTCTGTAATCTACAAGCAATTAACTATATTTTGTATTAGTTTTTTCAAAATTTTAGGTTCAGCAGTTTCGGAGATCAGGGGAGAGTCAACTTTCGTCTTCTGTCATGAATGAAATCAAAACTTTTTATAATACCAAAAATATATTTAAGATCCTAATAACAAAGCCTTTCATTTGATGTATGACACAGTAAGGTTTGCAAAACTTTTTTTTTTTATTTCCTAATTTTTTGCACAAAAATGGCTCTTATTTAAAAAAAAAAATTATTTACTCTGCTTATCTGTGTTGGGGTCATAGGATTACACTATCCAACCAAATTTCACCTGATTTGGTCCAGTAGATTCGGAGAAAATTAGCTGTGACAGACAGACGCACGAGTGGATCCTATAAGGGTCCCGTTTTTTAATTTTTTGTACGGAACCCTAAAATTCACTTAAAAAAAATAATCTTTAAAATTATTATTTAAACTACTGCATCACATGTTTGAGCTTGACCACTAAGTACATGTAAAATATTCCAACAATAGTATTTTAAATAACAGAGCATTGCTCATCATCTTTTTGAAGAATATAATTTATTTCAAATAAGGGCAGCACTTACGGTTGTATTTATTGTATTATGCCTTAAACGACAAAACCTCAGTTAAGCAGGCTACCAAGCCAGCTAGAGCCTTATTAGAGGTAAAAACACTCTTTGATCCTCCTTAAGAGGGCGCTACGTCAGGCCGAGTGTCGGAAATCACTGTAATGGATGGAGGACATCCATTTAGGGCTGCCACCTCTAACATATAGGTAATCGCTATTAACTTTTTAAGAGAAAAGTACACAAAAATATTCCGAATCTTTAGCCATCATTTTAAGCGAGGCTTAACTCGAACAAGAATATTTCGTAAGCGGGTCACAGAATCGAAAAGTTGTCTTTCGAAACTCTCAATGTTTCTAAAAGACTTACCAACGATACTCAATACAAGGTGCAAGCGAAAAAAATCACCCCACTTTTTGCACCTATACGAGTAGAAGAAGGAACAAACCCAAGCATTACAGTTTTCTAGAACATCAGTCTCAAAGCTAAGCCGCGGACGGACAAACGGATATACTAAAACTACTTATAAGAGTTCCTCTAAGGATTTCGGAACTCTAAAACGTGGTAGATAAGTATATGAATTTCCACATGGCAAAATCCCTACAACAAGATTTGCGCCTGTGGCTAATAGATATCCATTACTAGCCACTGGTCCATCCAGCGGACTCAGACACGCAATCTTAAGAGCCCGTACTACCCTAAAGTTCTTAGAGCGATCTTAAATATTATCAATATTAACGAAATACTCACTTTGAAATAAAAACACAGCAAAGTTCAGCACTAACTCTAAACATAATAAGTTTCGAAAACACGATTGCTTCAAATTTT
This sequence comes from Acrobasis repandana, assembly GCA_963576875.1. Classification (NCBI taxonomy): domain Eukaryota; kingdom Metazoa; phylum Arthropoda; class Insecta; order Lepidoptera; family Pyralidae; genus Acrobasis; species Acrobasis repandana. The sequence continues at coordinate 5,978,467 of OY756233.1, read as the reverse complement.
CTTGATAGAAAAACATTGCGAAGTTGCCTCCAAATCACCTCAGAATTAAAACAGAAAGTATTTAAGAAATACAATAAATTAGCACTTGTAACTTTGGATTATAATTGTATTAAACATAAGGCAGTCATCATATGTCTTACTTTTTAAATAACTCTTAAACATTCTTTGTAAAACGAAAAAATCCGCAAAACCAGAACCAGCGTCATTGACCCACCGCGATTCCCGACGCCCCGCATGGCTCGCTGTCTCGCTTCGGCTAGAGTAATTTGTGTACGTGGAAGCGGGAGCAAAATTTAGATTATTGACATCAGGCGCCCTCTTAAACATTATTTTCATTAGGAGTTTCTATTTGGTGGTTATTACTGTCGGACAATCCAGCGTATAAATGGATTTCATCACAGCGACATCCCTACAGCGAGACTTGCGCCTGTGGCTAATAGATATCCATTACTGGCCACTTGTCCGTCCAGCAGAGTCAAGCACGCAATATTAAACATTCTTTTTATTGTGAGTTTTTATTTCCTTTAGTGTACGTACATCTTTAGCGTTATTATTTACATACTGCATTTAAGACCGCGTATAACCCTGATCTTAAATAATCAATATTTACGAAATACTCAGTTTGAAATAAAAACACAGTAAAGTTCAGGACTAACTCTAGTCATTATGTATGTTTTAAAAACACGATTGCTTAAATTTTTTTTAGGTAGAAATAAATTGCGAAGTCGCCTCCATTCACCTCCGAATTATACTAAACGGCTAGTGTTCAAGAAATACAATAAATTAGCATTTGTACCTTGGATTATAATTGTATTAAACTTAGGGCAGTCATCATATAACTTACTTTAAAATAGCTCTTAAATATTCTTTGTAAAACCTCAAAAACCAGAAACGCGTAAACCAACCTCATTGACCCGCCGCAATTCTTTCCTCCTCGCATAGCTCGCTGTCTCGCTTCGGCTAGAGTAAATTTGTGTGCGTGGAGCGGGTGAAAAATTAAATTATCAGCATCAGGCGCCTTCTTAAGGCGACGTGGGTTCACAATTTGCAATACTGTGCGTGTTTTTGAAAAATTACTGTTATTAAACTACTACAGTTTATTCCTCAAAAAAATTACATAAAAATCTTAAGGATTTTCTACAGACACCGACAATAGCCAAAACACGATTGAGCATTTTTGGCTCGATAGAAAAAAATCACAAACATACCTCTAATTTTCCTAAATTTGCCTTTAAAATACGTATAACTATTTTATACAAGCACCTTTTTATATGAAAATTATACCAAAAAATGTATTATCTAAATATCTATCCGTTTTGGCTACAGAAAAAATTATAAATGTAATACAAAAAAAATTATTAATAAAACACTGCGAAATATCGTCGAGCACGACTCTCACCCTGCCTTCGCTCTCGATGAATATTACGATGAAATAATTAACAGTAATACGTATTTTAAAGGCAAATTTAGGAAAATTAGAGGTATGTTTGTGATTTTTTTCCATAGAGCCAAAAATGGTCAATCTTGTTTTGGCTATTGTGGGTGTCTGTAGAAAATCCTGAAGATTTTTATGTAATTTTTTTGAGGAATAAACTGTAGTAGTTTAATTACAGTGATTTTTCAAAAACACGCATAGTTTTGCAAATTGTGAACCCACGTCACCTTAAGAATATTCGTACTTACTACTTACTAGATACGCAATTTCTTTAATATTGAAAAGTTATATGATAGGTATGATATCTCGTTTAAAATAAAAGCTATGTACGACAGATAACAGCCAAGATGATACCAACGATACCATATTTGTCATAATGTCATAGATACTATTACGAGTAAGGGTCAGTTCACACCGAGACGTGACGCGACGCGACGAAAGCGTGAAAGAAATATAGAACTTGTTTACTAGACAAAAAGAGTAAGAGCCTGCTGCGCCTCGCTATGCATCGCTACGCAGCGCGGCAAAGAGGGCTGTCGCTGAAATTAGTATATATTTGCCTAGTAAACAAGTTCTATATTTCTTCCAAAGTGCGCGCTACGTCGCGTCGCGTCGCGTTTCGGTGTGAACTGACCCTAAAGATACGAGAGAACAGATCAACATGCATAGGTACATACATGGTAAAACTATAATCCCGATCCCAATCCCAACTTCCCAACTAATATTATAAATTCATAAGTGAGTTTGAATATTTGTTGTTTTGTTTGTTACCTCTTCACGCTTTATCTTCTGAAACAATCTTCTTGAAAATTTGCATACACATAGTTAGGAGTACTGAGATGAATATTTAACTTTCATCCTGGAAAAAAGTTATGTTCCCGTGGGATTTGGGATACGCGAGTAAAGCCGCGGGCAAAAGTCACCCCATATTTTTGCATGTAAAGTGTCGGTCTACCCTTTGGGTTGCGGAGGTCAGACAGCCAGACAGGTCAGACAGACAGGTTTTTACACAGAGCAGTCGCTCTGTGTAAAAACCAGTAACCTCGTCAAATCACCTAGGTTTACTCCGGGTTCTGAAGCATAACCGCTGAGAATGCAACCGGGAATACGCTAGAATGATGGTGAGATGAACATACATACATACATTACATAGCGGCATTAACCCTCCTTTTGGCAGGGTCCATATTCGAATGCATAAAATTTATAGGTATAAATTAAAGTGGCATATTAATTTTTGGCATTATTATCTTATCGCATTACGACAATAATTAATAAATTGTATGGCATTAGTTTTTTTACCATAATGAATTTAAACTTAATATATCGGCAAATAAACTTTTAGCATCAACGTTTTTACAATAATAATAACTAGTCATAACTTTTTTTGGCATTTCAACTAATGGCACAACTTACTAGTCAGATAATGAAATACCAATTTTTTTCGATGATCTAAAAGGAAAAATATGTAATGAAGCAGGCATGTATAAAATTTTGTATCTGGCAAACGCTTACACAGTCACAAGCTTTTTTTTGTTTGTTTGTCGTAAAAAAAAATATTGAACCTAACTATAGCGCTCTGACACAAGATTTTTATTTGTGTTTGTTTATTTTTACAGATGATATAGCGGCTTGGTTCAGGCGGTACTATGTATAAGGAACAGCATTTTTATTATTATGGATAAGTCTATTATGAATTTTGTATTTTATACTTAAAAACCTTAAGGTATACTACAATTATGCCCTTTACTTTTATAATAATAATATTCGTTTATTTCGGTCACACATACAACCATATCATTGTTAGTAACAAAGCTTACAGTCTAGTGTTAGTAATGAGTGCGTTCATACAAATAATTCATAATAAAATATTTCATAATAAATAAATAATTCACATTAATTAATACTTATATTAATATTTAATTTTCTAATTTAAATATCTGGTGTGCACACCCCCGGGGATCCCAACTACGTCACAATGCAGACGCGTCCAATGCCATTGGATTGGACACTCCGGCTTATCAGTGATGACTTTCAGAATGCTATTATGGCTCCCGCGCATTCTGCGCCTCAAGGAAGCAGTTCTTTTCCGTAATATGGCAAAAAAATCGTCGGTACGCGCCTCAGCAAACATTCCTGACGCGCTACAGAATCGCGGGAGCCCCATCAGCATCCTAAAAGCATCATTATATTGTATACGGAGTACGTTGTAGGCCCTCTGCGTATATCTAACCCACAGGCTGCAGGTATAAAAAGACTGGCAATATGCCTTAAAAAGAGTAATTAAGTAATTTTTTATGATCATGAGAATTATAATAAAGAACATTAGAGTAAGTTAAGGTTATGCCTAGACACCATTATGCCATAAGAACACTTTGCTTTTCATAATTTATGCGTAACATCTATATGCCAACCCCTTATGCCAAAATGCATTATAATTAAAAAGTTTGTGGGATCGAAGGGGTACCCCTTTTGGCATCGTGTAAAAATATAATACCCTATATTTTTGCATGTAAAGTGTCTGTATAAACTCCCCGGCCTACGTTAACGAGGTGTCTGCTCGCGCGCTAAATAAATGTGGAGCAGACAAAAATCAAATTTCCGCTGATAGCACGCGGGCGAAGATACCGTCGGGCTGTTAACTAGAAAACGCAGGTTTATTCATGGTACAGTCAGCCAAAGATATACCTGACCAGGCCCCCTACCTATATCTTGAATTTTCTCTTAAACTGAAAATAATATTAACATAAAAATGTATATTGGGAAAGACTTCGTCAAACTCTTTCTGAATATACATTTTCATTCATCTCTTTGGCTGCCTGTACGGGATTTACATGAATACAGAACATACGATTCTAAATATACTCGGGTCAAATAGATAACCTTTGTTTTTTGAAGATACAGACAGATAAACTGTCACGACTTCTTCTTCATCTGAACGCGTTCCTGGTTGCATCCTCAGCTATGTTGCTTCGGAGCCAGGGTAGCGCTTTCCCGCTTTTTCTTTTCCAAATATAATATGAATATCATTGGTCACCCAAGGATGCCAAAAATCTAGTGAATTGGAGAAGAAATAGCTGGAACAGTTTAAACGATTTGCCTATAGTTTTACGACCGGCTGCCTGCCTGACTTCAACCCTATTGGGAATGTATTTGTGTGAAAAGTTTTACAATTCCAATCTCATCTATGTTAATTTGTCTAAATGCGTCAGTTGGTTTCTGCAAGCCAGGAGTTCCGTACCCGGTGTGACCGTCGACTAGTTTCAGTAATTTCCCACCGGACACCACCGGTGCATATCTAAAGTAATTGTTTTTTCAGCTGCAATGGCGGATCTTATAAATGTACTTACTTATTCGACACTACAAAAGTAAGATAGAGATTTACTATCACGTCTTTATCCCAAACGGGGCAGACAGAGCCTAGGGCGGCAAGGCCCAGGGCCTCTTTTAGCGGTGGGCAATCGTATAGCCTATTTGATATGATTCAGATTCGTGCCCATTCCCTCGATCGGCTTTTAAAATCTGCGCAGGAAGAGAAGCAGCTGGTACATTCTATGTTTTTTCTTTTCTTCCAGACCAGTATGGAAAATTAGATATTACAAAATGTTGGTTTAAAATAAAATCATTTTGGTACATTATATTGTGAGTTAGTCGCAGTCAGTAAATATTACTTTATAGTAAACCAAAGCTAAAAAATATACACACAAAGATGTTAAATTATAAATTGAATACCTCCCGGTTATGAAGTAACGTATACAACGATGAAGGGACATACCTGTAATTAACCACGATCCACGGACTATCTACACTCGATCATTATAGTACAGAGAAATTAAAATGACAGCCAAAAAATTTAAAAAAAAACCGGTATTTCCATATTAAAGTTAGCAGCCGCCCGGGCGACTTGTATGGGAAATGTCATACAATGTAACTATGTGCTGTGTCTGTATAAGTACATTACCCACGAACTGTATACATTTCCTAGGTACACAATTCCTGAATCTAACATATTTCCGGTGACATATAGGTACAAGAAAATACCAATACCTATTTCTCTAAAGAGATATAGCAAAAAGCCTCGCAAAATATAAAAAATTCAAACGAAAGACAGAATATGAAAGAGTCAAGCAATGTATACAGACATAATGTTATTACCCTCACATGGTCGGCTTACACGACGCTTATTAAATTGCCAGTGTCGGCACCGAAATAAAATAGAGTCAAATTCAGATTCCAAATGAAATTGTCCCAGCAAGAAGATTCTCATCGGCATCTGCTTTCACGTTTATTTGCTAGGCAAATCAAAAAATCTCCTGATTATCAAGAACGCCATCTTGTGATGAGTAGCGGAACTACCAATACGATTTGACATGTGTAGCGCCACCTATTATTTGTTAGAGAAAGCCCTGACTTTCAAGCATTAACCCGCAATAACTTTTAAACGGTTGAACTGATTTTCACAAACATAGCTAAGAACACCGCAAGGGAACTTGCTTTCACGTAAATAAAACGCATCGAAATCGGTCCATCCGTTCGAGCGATGCTGCACTGCTGCTGCGATGCCACAGACAGACAGACTGACAGACAAACAGTCATTAGCGTCAAACTTCTCCCTTTTTAGTCGGATGTAAAAAGTAGGTTTGTTTGAATTAAAATACTTAAAGAATTTTAATGCGAAAATTTAAAACCGAAGTCCGTAATGGCGGCCATATGTTGTGGTTGCGCTGTTTAAGGTGAAGACATAAGAGAAACCGTGTAAACGAAGTGATTTTGGGCAAATATTTTGGCTTAAATATAGAACGTGAAGTTTTGAAATATTTATATACTGTATAGGATATCCTAAAGTGTTGTTTTACGATTGAAAATGCTTGCTTTTAGTTTCTATTCACATCCAGAAATAATTTGAAAAGCGTCGATCTGTTATTTTTTGGGCAAAATTTTTATCATTATTACAAATCTATTTTAAACCTATACTGGATATATTTGTGACTTTAGTTTGTGTCTATTTTCTCACATTCGAATAGTTGGAAAAAGTAATCAAACAATTGAATAATTTAGAAAAAAATATTTGCGCCTACTGCAAACATGAAAATGTCAGAACTATATTTGCTTGCAAAAACTATCAGGCGCAAAAGCATACGGCGGCGCGGCGTTGCCGATCTGTGCAGCGTTTGTAAACGCGACGTTGTTGCCAGCTCGTGCACGTTTCGCTACCTAACCTACGAGTATTGTGATATATTTGATGGAAAAAGTCACAATGTGATAATTTCGAGCTGTTGCATATTTGATTTTAAAAAAATGGGTAATGTTTATTTTTCGTGTATGTAAGTGGCCAACACTGGTGTCAGATTTTTCAAGCTGCCTTAAGGCATCAGACATAGCTTGACGACTGCCATACAATGACAACCGAGACCAACGGCTTTTAGGTGCTTTCCGAAGCACGGAGTAGCTCGAGAAATTTTTCTATCACTTGTGGTCACCCATCCGAGTACGGACCACACCCGGGGTTGCTTAACTTGCAGTAGCGGCGTTAGGGTAGGGCGCGGTTGGGCGACCGCCCAGGGCGCCAGATACAAAGGGGTGACAGGGGGCGTTTTTGGGCAAGGGGGGTAATAATAAATATATAAATAGCGGCTGGTTAATGGCGGCAACTCCTAAACTCTTATTTGTATGCATATTGTTAACGAAGGGAGGAAGGGGGTGGGCCCTTCATCCCTTCGTTCACAATGGGGTGGCAAATTTTAAGAATTCTATATCGTACTTGCACCCCTCCCCCCCGTCGGCAGAAATAAATCCTATAAGATTGAAGCCTAACTCAGAGTCTAAATTGCAGTTTGAGGGGGGAGGGGGGGGGGAACTCGCCCGGGGCGCTGGTAGAGCTAAAACCGGCACTGTTAAGAGAAGAAATAGGCGGAACAGTTTAAATTATTTGACTTTAGTTTTACGACCGGCCGGGCGGCCGCCTGACGTCAAACCTCTTTGAGAATGTATTTGTTCCAAAAGTTTTACAACCGGCCGCTGCTCGACGTTAACCCTGCTTAGGAATACAATTGTAGCACGCGATGTCCTTTAGTTGCCTCTTACGACATCCACGGAAGAGACATGGAGTAGTCCTATTCTAACCCAGAACCACACTGGAAAGTTGAACAAATAGAATAAGTATAATAGGTAGGTACTCATGTTCATTTTGTAAGTAGTAATCTGATATGCATTCATCTGAATTGCAATGTTTTAGATTTTCTATGATTTTAACCGCGCGGCACACAACCAAAGGATTTGACTCAGTACCTACATTGCGTGAATGTATAGAGTTATATCGATTCAGAGACGTCATTGTTTAAATTATACCTACTGAAGATGTTACAACAAATAATCCAAATAATTAAATTCGTTTTGTTTTTACCCGACTACGTCGAACGAAAAAAGAGGTTCATGCATGTGTTTCGCCGCTATGCATGTATGGTACGTGTTCATCTGTTCCCTCGGCATGATGATGATATCCATGGAAAAAAAATACACGTGTATATTAAATATACGTGTATATGTATCCAAGTTTTTCAAAATTTCTGAAGGCCGTACCTAATTTTTCGGGGGTCCAGTGCTTTTAAAATAAATCATTTCAAAGTAAACGGAGATATCATTTAAAATTTTAATGTGAGAACGGTTTGTGTTGGTATGTATTAGTAGTTATTGGTATGTGTTGATAAGTATTGGTATGTGTTGGAGATAAAATATGAAGCATTGTAAGATCTAAAACCTTTCCTAATTTCATAGGAAAAGTTAAGCCTATATGATATATCCATATATAAAGTAAAGAGGAGTAAACTTGTCTAGTTTTATTTACCCTATACCATTATAGGGTAAATAAAACTAGACAAGTTTACTCCTCTTTACTACTTACATTTTTAACTTTGGTTCAATTATGGAAATTTACAGATTTAATGTTATGTAAATACTAAAGTTAATTTGTATGAGTACAATAGCCTCTTTCGGCTTATCTATCAGACAACACCGTCACACTCACGTTCTTTTCTTTCTTTTTAACATTCTATTTAATCCTCGCTCACACGTATATCTTCATGAAAAATTCTCCTTTAAAGTTTTTGATAGCCGTCGTCGTTCGTAGTGAACCACTTCTACAGATCCCAGATCACATTCCTCACAGACCTACGCGAAGTCCTTCGCTGTGCTCGCTGCGCGTTTATGGAACGCTTTACCAGTGGAGATAAAATGTCTCAATTATTAGGCTCCTTTAAATCTAGACTTCAGTAATATAAAATATTTATTTATATATTATATGTAGCATATTCATTAGGTATGTATGTAGTGTATTTGTAGCGTTTAAGCTTTATCATTATACTTGTCTTATTTTTCATTGCTCTGTACGTACTTCTGCCTTCCTACTAAATTTGTAACTATCCTCTGCCCTACCTACTGGTCGACTGGAAGAGATCCCTTCTGGGATAAGTCCACCATTTGTAATTTCAATTATTTTATTATGTATATCGCTGATGTACAATAAAGGTTTTTAAATGAATTGTAAAATTATTACCATCATAGAAAGCCTTATACGTCGTATAAGATAATAATGTTTATGTGAAACCATTTTTTATCTATTTTGTTTCGTACAAATTCTTTAGATAGTAAGGGAAAAGTTGAATTATGTTTTAATTTCTAATTTGAAAAATTGTTTCGAAAAGTATTTACTGTGTTTCATTTTACATCAACTATCAACATACCCTGTATTAATTATTTATAAAAATACAATAGGGGTCATCCCTATTGTATTTTTATAAAGATAGTTGATGTAAAATGAAACAAAGTGAGTACTTTTGCAACATGTAAATACTCAACGCTTGTGCAAAGCATGTACTGGTCTTAATTGATTGATATTTAATGCACAAGACTATTTAATTGTAGCGAAAAGTAACAGAAATGGTTGTTTTTTTTACTGGTGTGACTTTCGTGGTCAGATTTTTTCAGCATTTTATATCTTTATCAATGAGAATCAATAAATTAACAGAAAACAGATTTTGACTAGTGTTTCGCATGCATCACGATTTTTTTAGTACGGTACTTTTTGAATTTTTGAAATCCGTTCATAAATGCAGAAGATATTCAATATTTTATTGGACCCGATTTAAAAACACGCGTCTGCCAGCCGCAAGTAGTGATGACGTCACTCCGGACCATACGGCACGCCACCGCCGCGCGCCGTCCGCCCGCAAATATCGTGGTTAGTGGTCAACACTGTTGGTTTTTTGCATTGTTTCGGTAAATGTAATAATAAGTAACAAATTGAAAGATGGATTTGAAAAAGGACTATCCATAAATCAGTATTTTATATATTTATGGGTACGGAACCCTGAAAATTTGTTAATCGTAACGTTTATTGCAGGTTAAAATACAGTTGTCTCCTGAACTATGCATGTACCTACGTAGGTAGATAGGCGTTCAGATAACCCAAACGTTTACTTTTAGATTTTAAGCAATGGCCGATGGGTTATTAAAAGGCTGTACCAGGTTGAATTAGGTAAATCTAGCAATAATGAGAAAAAGAGATAGATAGGTACCTATAATATAACCTATTTCTATTGATCGTTTAGGTAGGTAGGTACATACTTAATTAATACTAAATAAGTACTATAATATATCAAAATGATCTTGCAACAGTAAAAAGTACCTACTCTTGCTAGTGGATCTCTCTTCATAACACTGATCCACTTTTTTATAGTTTTTTGGTCCGTTGGAACACGAAAAAAAACGGCCAAGTGAAAGTCAGACTCGCCCATGAAGGTTCCGTAGCAGCAAGTAACATAATATAAAAGTTCATGTAGTTCGTTGTAACTTTGATCGATGTTTTAATGATAGTGTATTTTTTTTAAGTTATTTGCGGTTTACGATTTATGACGTATAAAAAAAAAACTACTTACCAGATCTCGTTCAAACCAATTTTTGGTGGAAGTTTGCATGGTTATGTACATCATATATTTTTTTTAGTTTTATCATTCTTTTATTTTAGAAGTTACAGGGGCGGGGGGGATACACACACATTTTACCACTTTGGAAGTGTCTCTCGCGCAAACTATTCAGTTTAGAAAAAAATGATATTAGAAACCTCAATATCAATTTTGAAGAGCTATCTATAGATACCCCACACGTAAGGGTTTGATAAAAAAAAATTTTGAGTTTCAGTTCTAAGTATGGGTTCCCCCCAAAATAATTTTTTTTTACTATTTTTGTGTAAAAATCTTAATGCGGTTTACAGAATACATCTACTTATCAAGTTTCAACAGTATAGATCTTAAAGTTTTGGAAAAAAGTGGCTGTGCCATACGGACGGACAGACAGACAGACATGACGAATCCATTTGGTTCCGTTTTTTGCCATTTGGCTACGGATCCCTAAAAATTGTTTGTTTGGAGTAGGTACCTACTATTAGAATTAGAATTTCATTGTTCCGGATTTTTTTGTTTAAAGCAATATATTCCTGGCTACAAATAAGTTGTTTGAATTTAATAGCAAATAATGTTTTTACGTCAAAACATGGGTATATACATTTGTATTAAATTCTCGTAAAAATAGACTAAAATAGTCAATCTTATAATCTCTGTAAAATATTTTGGGCGAATCTATAACGTGAATAAGTCTGTGTGTAATAACTAACGACATTTATACAGACGCGCAAAAAACTTTTTGAAAACTGATATCTGCTTGCCGTCCATTGTAGGTAATTCCGGTTTTTTGATAGATGGCGCTGGCCATGTTTCTATGTGTGCACACTCAGTGTGAGTATTAGGTTGTGCATGTGTGAGTGAAAACAAGCGAGGTCATTTGCCTATCTCTTCGCCTTAAGCGACGCGCAGTTCATCACTCTTCGTAGTTCAATCATTTTTAAACAGATGGCGAAATTTCTTCATACAACCAAACCGTACGGATTGGTTGTATGAAAAATTTTTAAGCAAAATGTTCTGATGGGCTATCCTTAGTTGAAATCATTGCCAGTTGACAATCATGATGCCTTTAGGCTGCCCGAAATATCTGACACCAGTGTCAGCTATTATCCATAAAAAAGAATGTGTTTTTAAAAATATTCAAGCACAAACAATCTAGAAATAAAGCAATACACTTTAATATTGAGCTAAGCCGCTGTCGATGATATAGACTTAGATTATCTTGCAATAGTCTGTGGCGAATGTCGCCGGGTGCAGATTAAACAAATATTACTGACGATAGCGTAGACTTGAAAATCTATGAGAGGCGGCTTCTTTTCCTACTGTCAATGTTGTCTTAGACTTAAAAGTGCGCCAAGCGGAGACCCACGACGGGTTCTGTCCGTCTCCTGTCACAAACTCTACGTGCGACAGAGACACGTGCCCCGCGACGGTTTCAGCTATCTCTATCGCACGTAGGGTTTGTGACAGAGACGAAAACTTTCAAGCCTTTATAACAACAAACATATGTATAATTAAAAGGAATGCCCCGATATCTTGAGGTAGAAGACAGGAAGAAACAATTTCCCCTGGTACATCCATATAGATATATTAAGGACGGAGGAGGACGATATCCATGGGCAATAACTGATATTTTCAGTGCATAGAATGTTGAAACTACGGAAAGGTTTGATAAAATGTGTTACTAACTTCGTGGTAACGAATAGAATTTCAAGAACAATTTCTGCCAAACATATTCATGGTGTGTTTTATATACCTGCTGGGTACCGGTTGTAGCTGAATTATATTACTTCTAATAAAATATGTATTTAAGTCGCCTTGTATGCTACTTGACATCAAAGGAACACTCTATACTATTTATTTTAGTAGTTCGTAGTTTGCCTCGAACTGTGAACTCGAGAACTAGGTCATGTTCGAACTTAAACTTGGCTACCACATTTTATGAAGCTCCAATCAAAGATATTCGGGTTACCTTCGGCACAGTATACTGCCTTCGAACAAACATACATCCATACTTACATTTCGCTCGCTAGTTCCACTATGACTATTTTTAGCGGAGATCACTTCATTAAAATTTCTGTCGCCTTCTTCATTTCGCATCACATACTAGTAAATTTAATATACACCAGAATAAGATTTGAAACAACGTCAAGCGGACGACGCCGTCGCGAGCTTCCGCGCGTGTCCACACGCGTGGCAGACGCGCGGACTCTGCGAATACGCGACGGTCGCGGGTACCCTTTGCTGAGACCGGATTACGGAGTGTCAGATAGTTTAATTTTAACGGCGTATAGTCGTGTGCCGATGCGGAGAAATTAATATATTACTACGTAGCAATGTGTATGGCATTCGGTCGTCTGATTATAATTATTTGCTTTTACTTTGGCGGACACAGCGCGTGCCTCCGCGCGTGCTTCTCTCGCGGGGAAGTGACGCACGCGCGGTGGCACGCGATAGTATCCCGCGCAGGGCAATTTTGTTGATGTTTTTCTTTACTAAAGTTTTCAAATAAAGTTATAATACTTGCATCTTTATATTTTAGTCTGGTTTAATTTTTAATGAAAGATAATTCTAAATCTTTATAGCTCTGTAGCTTCTGACAGCTTTCGGGCGTAATATCCAGCAATATCAATACTGAAGTCGAACCTGAGAAATGAGCGTTGGAAGCATCTCCCCCATTCCCTCTTCCCGTCCCCTCACACCTCGCAATATTATTGTAAAATCACTGCCAATACAGTTATCTTTCGAGATATTGCTTCAAGCTCTTTCCGATACGAGAATCCTTTCCGTATTAAAACGGCAATGTTTGAAATTAAAGAACTCAAAAATTGGGTGCCGCCAATATAATAATATATGCTTTCCATAGAAACTGGGATCAGGTGATCGGTCAATTTGTATAGGAAGGCAAAAAATATTTTTCATATTTCAATACATGTTCTTTGGGGAAAGCACTCTTAAATAGTTTCAGTATATTTCGTTAGAGTACCTGTATACACGAGGATCATAATGAGAGAATCGGCACGTTGAAAATAAACAAATTTTCCCATGGAACCAATTTTGGAAAATAATGGACCCACCCATATAATTTGCACGGTCGTCGGTTGAACTTACTTGTAAGAAAAAGATAGAATTATTGTCGAGAAAAAATATTTTCACCCGTAGAAAACGTTGTTCACATAGATGGACTGAGTAATAATTTTGTTAGAACTTCTATAGTCCCGATTTAAAATAATTTTGTTAATCTATGTCTACCTACTCGTATGGTACACCTTTTTTAAAACCAATCTGCTAGTTTCTAACAGATAGTGTCAAATCAGATTTAACAAATAACGCCAAAAAATTTTTTTTCTAGACTTGTATGAAATAACAAACCGAGTAGGGATTGCAATCCGGAGAAACGGATCCGATAATCCGGCGGATCCGGCATCATTTAACGTTTACCGAATCTGGTGCTAGCAATTTTTGGTAAAATAATAGAGCTGTTGCATGAGCAGGTAAAATGCGTTGAGCGTGGTGTTCATGCGTGCGAGTCGTCAAATCAGACTTAAAACGTCAAAAAAAGATTTTCTAGATTTGTATGAAATAACGGGTGTACTTTCTTATACAGACAAAAGTTTAACAGATTTTCGTTATTTAGAAAAGATTATTATCATGTCATAGAATAATCAATATGTAGGTTACTCAGTATAAAGAATTTTTAATAATAGATTTTCGTTGCACAGAAAATCAATAATTAGAATGTTTGTTATGAATAATTTGAAATCATAGAATTTTATTACAAATAACATTTACTTTTGCGATGTTTCTAATATCAGAATATTAAATTAAATATTATTATTTTTAATAAGTTTAGTTAATATAATATATTTATAACCTATAAGTTGGCCCTATTCTAGTAAAATGGATAAAACTTTCCGCTTCGCTCGCTCGGCTCGTGCGTGTGTTGGTCGCAGTTCTAACCTAACCTAACCTATATGTTTGCCCTAACCTATATTGTGGTAGCGATTTATAATGTATTCTAACTAATTATACTCGTATGGTATTTAATTTGATTAAACAATGTTTTCACTTAATACTTCCTTAAATAATAATTTTCAGTAAAATAAAATTCCATGAAAGATTATACCGAACAAACAATATTCTTTAAAGAAATATTCTACTGTTTGATTAGTTTGTTAAATGAAAATATGAGATTCTAAAATTCATTGAACTGTGTTTCTATAAATTGTGTTTCATTCAAGTAAATAGTCTTTGAAACAATAATATTTGAAATAAAAATATAAGAATTAAATATTCTATGAAAAATTTTCTGTGAATCGAAATTCTATGAAATTTCAGTCTGTGAAACAAGGGGCACCCATGAAATAACAAACCGTTAACCGAGATGTCGTAGTTTCTTGGATTCAAATAGCGCTTATAGTATTAGCTTATTGTCAGTACAAAATAATTAATTGTTGACGCAGGAAACTATTGGGTAGTTTCCTTAGGGAGGTAAATTCAATGGACTTATGTAAAAAAAAGTTTTTATACAAAGGTAGCTATAAGTATTTGTTACATATATAAACAACTGAATAGTCCCTTTACCCTAGAGTGCCCTAGACTTTTCTATAGGTACAAACGTACATGTCAGATTTCGGCAAAAATTTGTAATTTCATTTTCAAAGAAATTGCACATATCTAAAACTAAGCATTTAACTGGTTTTCAAAATTAAAATTTGTGCCGATTATGTGTTACTATGACCACTATAACAACAAATACTAAAAATAAGATAAAGTTAATAATTAAAGGGGGTCGTCAAACAAGAAACGTGTTTCTTCAGCGTTTTAAAACATTGTACGGTGGTACGGAACCCTTCATGTACGAGTCTGACTCGCACTTGCCCGTTTATTTATTAATCATCAATATGGAATACTTCCACACCCTTATATTTTCTTTCTTTCTTCCTTTTTTAAGGGTCGAAAACCAATATGTAATTTCTGTGAAATTACAAAATCTGACCTCGTGTCAGATTTTTAAAGTTTTAAAATAAAAGCTAGACTGCGTTTGTATAAAAAAGTCAAGGTCACAAAAAAAATGGTTTACAAGGTTTTTTTACTAGACCCATTCCACCATGTCCTAAATTCGTTATAAACTTTAGGAGATTCATTGTGGTCATTGAGTCTCGCACATATATTGCATACGTTTTCCATGTATATCGGGTCATGGTAGGTGTAATGTCTCTTCCACTTGAAATACTGCCTGTATTTATCTGGAGAACTGATTAAATTTACCATTTCCTTGGCTAATGCTGATGGCGTGAGCTTTGCTGCATCAAGATAAGATCCTGGTGGTAGAAACCTGAAAACATTACACTTTTTTATATACAATGTCAC
Organism: Acrobasis repandana; assembly: GCA_963576875.1. NCBI lineage: Eukaryota > Metazoa > Arthropoda > Insecta > Lepidoptera > Pyralidae > Acrobasis > Acrobasis repandana. Next base: position 5,962,708 of record OY756233.1, on the reverse strand, counting down.
GTTTTAGCTCCTTTAAGGATGTATTTTGGGTTTTGCAGATCTAAGCAGAAAGCTTCCCGTGGATGTCGTAGAAGGCGACTTAGGAAATACAAGCTAAACTGGTAGACATCCACAGGAAGCTTTCTGTTTAGATCTGCAAAACCCAATGAGCCTCTCCAACCTGTCTGGCCAGTGTAGAGAGTGTTAGCCAAATCTTCTGGCTGCTCTGGCCAAGCATGGCTGTTGTAATGCGGAGAGGGTCGTGCTCCTGCAGTGGAGACTAAATAAAAGACCTAATGACGATGACGAAGCAGACAGCCCCGGGCTGCAAGACCCCAAAGGCCTTTTTTAGCTTGACGGTGGGCGTGAATATGAAAAAGGAATCCAAACAGTGAGGAGTTGGTAACCGAATCGTCAAATCGAATGTTCATCCATGCCCTAGATCGTGTTTTACGATCTGCGCTCGAAGAGAAGCAGCAGGTTCATTCTAAGTTTTTTTTCCTATTCAGCATGAAAGAAACAACATCAATATGAACATACAACATATACAAATGTCTGTTGCACAATGTCAGCGCTGTTTCCTTTTGACTACGGCCCGGTCTTTGGAACGATCCAGGGCTAAGTTAAAATTTGTAAATTTCCTAACCCTGCTGCTTTAGCTCTTTTCCGAAAAATAAAAAATATAGTCTCATCTCGTGTACCAAACTACGAAACGTTTCGATCGTGATACTCGATCAGTCAAAGTGGTGTAAGGGGATTGTTTGAAGTGTTGCAAGTTAAGTTTACTTTACTAGCATAAAAATGCAAGAGTACGCAAAATCATTATAACAGACAACATTTAAGATATACCTTTTCAACGCTAAATTAGGAAAATGTATTATTGTTAACAAGGTGATTTTTAAATAAATACACATATTTTAAGGGGTATTCATTCTAACATTTTGTACAAATACCAAATAATCTTATGTTCTCCTACAAATCGAAGTAGTCACGTGATTTATACTTACTACGAATAGTGAAAAAACTCTTTTCATATTCCAAAAAGTTGTTCAAACGATGAACTGGATCGCCCCTTAATTTTTTGTCATTAACTCAAAATCACCTAGATCTCGACTTTAGTGTGACACCGCTAATGTTGCATGATAAGCAGCCTGTATTTAGGCTAAGGCGGTAATCCCAGATCGGCATCATCACCATCATCATCCAGCGGGCGGCAGATTGTATGCAAGTACCTCAATTTGTATAGAAAACACGCCTAGTCCAACCCACTCAAAACGCGGCAGATTCCGTAAAATAAAAACGCGGCAGTTTCCAAAATTGCTTTACGGTAACCAATTAGCATCAGGCTGGCGTGGATAGAATCAAAAACAGCACGGCTGTTTAAATGCACAAAAAAAGCAAACTACAACCTTTACATTGAAGAAACATTGAAAAGTAGTTATTGGTACGGCCACTCACCTGCTGTAATCAGCACCCCCGTACACAACAGGCACGACGTTATACTGTAAAGGTCTCAGCACCTTCTCCGTAACGTAATCTTCATCAAATGCGTTCTCAAATGACAAATAAAAATAATAATCATTCCCCAGCATTCGATCACACTTTTTAGATTTCGATCTTGGGCATGATAATTTCCCACAATAACCATAAATGTCGACAGTAAAATTGTAAGAATTTAATTCTTTGCTTATTTCGTCAACTAGGCGTTCTCTTTTACTTTTCGTTTTGCAGTTCGAGAGAAATATCGCTGCTGCTTTAGTCTTATTGTTAAATTCAAAATCAGTAACATCATTTACATCACTCAGCACGGCTGACCAATCCATGTCTTTCTTCGGACCAATTACATTACCATGTTTATCTTTAATAAGTATGTAAGGTATAGGGATTTCCGACTCAAGTCTGTAAGTCGCCGTCCAATTGAAGAATCCGTCAAAAACTTTCTTTGTTACAGGATAATTAGGACTGCTCTCCATATTGAAATATACATATCTTTGATGCGGTGAGCGTTTATCAGGTAAGGGATCCTTCTTGAGCTTCCTGCCCATGAAGGCTATAATATCAAATTGAGTTATGTCGTCACCAAAAAAGTTTTTGTTGGTTGTAACGAAACAGTTGGTTACAGAACAGTTGCGTCCGATGAAGGTATCTTTACGAGCCCACGGTTGGTTGAGAGAAGAAAATGGCGTCATGTTTTCTCCAGACCATAACAGTATGTTAACTTTTTCTCCATTGTGACGGGAAAGAATTACTTCTTTGTGATTACGAGTATTGCTGGACTTTGTCCAGACTAAGCTTACTATACTGCAAAGGCAGCATAGGAGTATTATGACCTTCATTTCTCTCTGAAAAAAAAATAAGTAGGTACTTAAGTACCTATATATATTAGGCACTTGTCTTCAAGTACTAAGGTAAAGCTGTTTCTTTGTTTTAAAAAAAGATGTATTCGATCTAATTATAAGTAGTTTCAACTTACTTAACATTTTGCGGATATGGCTACTAACAAACCTCGAAAACTTGCAAATTCTGTATGGTCAACAATAATTCTATAACAGCAGTATTCTTTTTTAGGGTTCCGTACCCGAAGGGTGCAAACGGGACCCTATTACTCAGACTCCGCTGTCTGTCCGTCTGTCTGTCTGTCTGTCCGTCAGTCACAGGGCTCTATCTCTTGAAACGTAATAGCTAGACACTTGAAATTTTCACCGATTATGTATTACTGTGGCGGATATAACAACAAATACTAAAAATAAAAAATAGTTAAAAATTAAAGGGGGTCGTCATACAAGAAACGTGTTTTTTTCAGCGTTTTTAACTTGATCTTCATAATGGCATTAACTAGATACTTGAAATTTTCACCAATTATGTATTACTATGACCACAATAACAACAAATAGTTACTAAAAATAAAATAAAGTTAAAAACTAAAGGGGGTCGTCATACAAGAAAGGTGTTTCTTCAGCGTTTTAAAACATTGTACGGTGGTACGGAACTCGCACTTGCCCGTTTATTTTTTATCAGTAGCGAGAAGGTTGTTTTAATTTATAATGTATTATAATAGAAATCCAAAAAGAAATTGATCGGGGTGGGAATAAACATAATAAAAATAGATTAGAAACTGCAACCCGACTACGGATAGCAAACTCAAAAGTAAAACAATTTTTTTTTTTACTTTTTTTTTCTGTAGCATGTTATATAATTTTTTGTCACACAAGATGTAGCCTATGACACCCAGAAGAAAATGAATAATCGAATGATGATCATAGCAAGTGGAGGTCCATAGTCTCTGCCTACCCCTGTGGGAAACAGGCGTGATAGTATGTATGTATGTATGAATCTTTTGTGAAAATTGGATAAGTAATTTGGATGCTACGGTGGAACATACAAAGACATCCACATACATACATACATTGCTAAAATTATTACCCTTCTTTTTGGCTTGCCGTAGTCGGGTAAAAAGTGTTTAGTAGGTACTTAAAAATCGATAACAATAAGCGATAAAAATAAAACCATTAATGCTATTACAAAATAAATCATGTTTTTCGTTGGAAACATGTATATTTTTATACCTTCGTTTATAAAAATATCTAAATTTTTTTGGTGCGTACCTTTTTTTGCAAAAAAGAAATTATGTACATTCTAATTTTTTTTTTAAATATAACTGTCGAAAAATACGTACTTATGCAAAGAGTGTTACTCTCAGAGTTACTGACAGCTTTTAAGTACCTTAAAAATGTAGATAGCATTTTAACCTTCGTTTTGACCACTATCTTTAACTGATGGAAAATCTTATTGTAAAAAATCCATTTCTAGGATTTTTGCTGATTCCGTTAGCACTATGGTTTTATGATGGCTTTTATGTTTTTTTTTTTTTTTATTTCTTTTCTTTATTCTAAAATTTTACTTACTTACTCGTACTTAGTTATATCTTTTAACATATCCAAAAGTTTTCTTGTTATAATTTTTTTTATATGCTATCGTTCTCGGGCTATGTCATAAATAAAACAACGTTGTGAATGTGAACATAAACATAAATATAAATTTAAAATAAAAGTATATGTACTTACCTTTTACAACAAGTAAATGATTATTCCCATTTATAAATAAATTATATTCACCCGTTTGCACTAAACGTTAGTTAGGCTTGTCCTAGTTAGGATACACCTAAGCCTAAGAACACCTAGCTAAAATTGCTTTACTTAACGATATCAAAACCAAAACAAAGCACTAGATGTAATATCACGTGAAATCCAACTTTTTTTCTTATTTTTTTATTTATTTGGAACGAAATGTCATCCTAGTAGTACTCTCTTTCTACTTGGACTAACTAATTTTATTTCAGTTAATATTTACAACAACACGCTAATAATGTCACAAGGTTAATGATAAGAAAAAAACATACCTACCGAACTTATGGCGATATCATTATCGATAATATCAAAGGTTAGGTCATGCGTCTTGAATATACTTCAATAAAAAAGCGGCCAAGTGCGAGTCGGACTCGCCCATGAAGGGTTCCGTAGCAGCAAGTAACATAATACTATAAAAGTTCTAAAGGTAAATTGCGGTTTACGATTTATGACGTATTAAAAAAAACTATCTATGATACCGAGACCGCTATAGTTTTAATTGAAAGTACATACTTTGAGGTATATACCACATTTTTTTCAGAATTATTTTAGTAATATTTCAAAAGTTACGGTGCGGGGACAGCTCAAATTTTAACTTTGTATTAGATTATCTCAAGACTGGTGGGTTTGATCTACATAGTTTCAAAGCAGTTCTTATTGCATTTTAAAAGACATTTTCAACGATGCCCCACACATTGGGCTTAGTCCAATTTAATTTTTTAAATTCACTTTTCGTTGCATAGGCTGAAAAAAAAGACATTTTTTTCATAATTTTAAAAACCAACTTTTGGAACTTCAATATCTATCTCTCCACCAATTTTCGTGACAATCGGTGCAGTAGCGGCGGAGTACGAGCCCGGACGGACAGACAGACGGACGGTCGGACGGACGGACGGACGGACAGACGGACGGATGGACGGAAGGACATGACGAAACTATAAGGGTTCCTTGTGGACTACTAAACCCTAAAAAGTCAATTTTTTTGTACTATCTGTAAACGAGAACAGTGCTGCCTCCGTACTCCAGTGGTCAAGCAAAGCATTGCCTTGTGATTCGGAGGGCGTGGGTTCAAATCCCACTGAGAAACTTGTTTCCAGTCTGGTTAGGATATTGCAGACTTGATTCAACTGATTATCCGAAAGGAAAGATGATTCCGGGCTTCGGAAGGCACGTAAAGCTTTGGGGCCCGAACGCCATCTAGCGTTGGTTTAAACCTATTCTAGGATTGGTTCTAGTCTACCCTTTGGGTTGCGAAGTTCAGACGGCAATCGCTCTGTGTAAATACCATTAATCACGTCAAATCAAATAGGGCAAAAAAATTTTATTTTTAAAGTTTTTATTGTGATGCCAAAGTACTTATCAAGAAAAATTCCCAAACTTGATGGGGTTGCGTCGTTTATTACAGGGTTCCTATAGCCACCTTCCGGCTTCATCGTCAGTTCGCAGCTTCTGATTGACAGATCTGATTGGCATTAGTAGGTAAACAAAATTTCATCTCAATCGTAAACCGGGAAGTGGCTCAAATTTAACTTGAAAGATTTGACCCTAAACAACAAACAAACAGGTGTATAGCTTGACGTGAATCATTCAAATCTATTTTGCCGTGTCGTAATATTTACTAGCGCATAATAGAATAAGATGTGGTAATTGAATAAGTGTATCTGGAGCTCGGGGCGCATCGTTTGCGGTCGCAAATCTACTTACGGCCTCTTTGTATTGACTGCCATAGAGTTTAGACTATTTAGAGACGGCAGTGTTAGTAATAGGCACGTTGATTGAAAAAATATTTTTGACCCAACAGTAATATTTTTATTTAATAACTTAAAATATTAAGTACAATAATTATAACATAAATAAATAAAACTAAAACCTAAAATACAAATAAATTAAATAGAAAATTATAGACTAAAATTATAACTAAATAAAAGTAAAACATATTATATACCACACCCGTGTGGTTCCGGGTTAGAATAGGACCACTCCATCTATTCCTGTGGATGTCGTAAAAGGCGAGTAAAGGACTAAGCACAAACATCTCGTGCTACAATTGCATTCCCAAAGAGGGTTGACGTCAGGCAGGCGGCCGGTTGTAAAACTATAGCCAAATCATTGAAAGTGTTCCAGTTATTTCTTCTCTATTTTACAAGGTCTTTGGCATCCTTGGGTGACCACTGACATGCATATTATATTTGGAGAAGAAAAAGCGGAAAGGCGCACCCCGGGCTCTAAAGCAGCACAGCTGAGGATGTAACCGGGAATGCGCTTAGACCAAGAAGAAAAGTAAAACATATTATATTAAAAAATGACCTCAGATCACTACGGTCGTAGGGCAATGCCTAAGGGACTGGCGGCATTGCCACGTTGAATGGCCAGACTTAATTTTTGGCCAAAATGCGCAGCTCTTAGGTGATCAGTTAGTTTATCAATTATTTTTTCTTTACTCTGACTAATAAAAAAATACGATGATATAGCATTCAAATTTTGCATTACATCACGGCTTCGTGTGATTTTTACACGAACATGATGTCACAAGTCCCCACTTTGGGACATACTTTGGTATTTTGTGAATTTTTACTAATTTCTTAAACTGAAAAATATAAGTCCAATATTTTTGTATAATCTAACTGATGGACTTTTGACCCAGTCATCATCCCTATTATGATACACACACACCGCTTTTAGCTAAGTTTTGCGCTCGTTGAAGCCTTTTAGATCAGTTACCAAGTAAGTAGCCCTATTTAGATGGTCTTCGGGCAATACCTAATACTATTTGAAAGAATAATAAAATTCTTCACTTATGAAAGGAGCAATACATACGCCTGCGGATTATATTGAGAAAAAATGTATAAACACTGCAAAGCGGAGTCAACATAAGGCGCAATATTTTGGAAATGCTTTGAGGGTGTTCCATGGTATGTCTATAGTATGTTCTATGGTATATCTAACAGTGGTCGCCTACAAAATAATAATGATATAAAAGGCATAATCAGTCATTGATTTAATCACTTTTTTGTTAAACTTACTCAGGACTTATTAAAAAACTTTTTTTTTAATTGTTTATAGTTACCAACCAAATCATGTGATTTACAATTTCGGATATATCATTTTTTAAACAAAATAAAAACATACGTAATCATTTTACCAAATTAATATGGGACCAACAATGGTAGTGAAGGCTTTTAAATAAAAAAAGAATCATCAAAATCATTTTACAATACAATACAAAGAACATAGTCAAATTATCGAAAAATGTCCTCGTAAACTTTAAAGTAATAGTAGTAATAGATAAATTGTCCCTAAAATATTTGCACTCAATTAAAAAATTAACTTTTTGGGACAATACTAGTATTAAAATCTACTTTCCCTCTACATTTCATATTCTTCTTAGTACTATAACGCCCTGAGCCCCAGGGCTCGATAATGACATCACAGAGCGATAGCACTCCCGTTCGCTCCCGGAAGATTTTTATCGAAAAGACATTCAATACAAGTAGCTACGTACCTACTGACAGATAAGCGCCTTGGTATGCTAATAGATACGAGTACCGTACTGAGGGGCGCACTGTTGACGAAAAATGTAAACATTACCTTTTTGTAGGTGTAATGGTGACTTATGGCTCTGAAACGTAGTCTCTTACTATGGGTCTCATAAGAAGGCTCAAGGTCGCTCAACGGGCTATGGAGAGGGCTATGCTAGGTGTTTCTTTACGTGATCGAATCAGAAATGAGGAGATTCGTAGAAGAACTAAGGCCACAAACATAGCCCAGCGGATTAGCTCATTAGGTGGCAGTGGGCGGGGCACATAGCGCGAAGAACCGATGGCCGATGGGGCAAAAAAGTTCTCGAATGACGGCCACGTACCGGCAGGCGCAGCGTAGGACACGCACCTGCTAGGTGGTCAGACGACCTGAGCAAGGTTGCAGGAAAGCGCTGGATGCAGGCCGCTTCCGCTTCGCTTCCGCTTCGTTTTGGAAATCCTTGGGGGAGGCTTAGGTCCAGCAGTGGACTTCCTGTGGCTGATATGAGGTGTAATGAGTAAGCTATGCTGTAGTAGTCTATGTATGTTTATTTATTTTAAATATTTATGTAAGTATATATTTGGAGACATTAAGTATATTATATCTATGTTTTATATATAACTTATTATATGTTATTTAATTAAATATGTAGCCGTAGTTTATGTATCTTAGCTAGTAAGTAGATATTTTTTTCTCATTCCTGTTTTGTATGCGCTTGCACCCCATTTATCGCCTTCTCTTATACGACCCAAAGGTATTTTCTGGTAGACAGCATCTAGCGTTAAGATTATACCTATTGTACATTAATTTTATAGTGCAATAAATTAAATAAATAAAAATGAGGAATGTACATTCCCATCGGCATATAAATAAATAGTTTACTATTAAATTTCCCGGGGGGTAAATTATTTGAAAGGAAGCGGAGATATCATTTAAAATTTTGTCCCTACCAAGCCCTAGATAACCCTTCAACCTATTTTATGAACTACCGTTTTCATGAAAGTGAGAAAGTAAAGCTTTTTTTCACACATTTGCCAAAAGTGGCCGTTTTTCGCAAATGTGCGTAGTAAAGCTTAACGTTTTCACTTTAAACTGTAAACAGTAGTTCATAAAATAATTTGAAGGGTTATCTAGGACTTGGTAGTAGCAAAATTTTAAATGATGTCTCCGTTTTCTTTAAAATGATTTATTTTAATTATGGGGGCAGGACTAGACCCCGAAAAATTCAGGTACGGACTTAAGCCCGTACTTGAATTTTCCGGGGTAAACAGCTAAACACTTAAAGTTTTTATGTATTACTGTGGCCGCTATAACAACAAATACTAAAAAAAAAAGTTAAAAATTAAAGGGGGTGGTCTTACAAAAACGTGCTTTTTCAGCGTTTTGAACTAGATCTTTATAATGGCATTAACTAGATACTTGATATTTTCACAGATTATGTATTACTATTATGACTACTATAACAACAAATACTAAAAATAAGATAAAGTAAAAAATTTAAGGGGGTTGTCATACAAGAAACGTGTTTCTTCAGCGTTTAAAACTTTGTACGGAGGTACGGAACCCTTCATGTGCGAGTCCGACTCGCACTTGCCCGTTTATTTTTATAATTTAATTATTCAAAGAGATCCGAATACGAACCTTCGTAAATCTGAAAAATTGGTGAGATTTTCCACTGCTCAAACATCTAGTAAATAAAGTTGACGAGATAAGGTATATCAAGTATGAAAAGAAAACATAGGAACAAAGACTCAGCTTTTCTTAAATATTTAATGAAAAACGAACTAAAAATATCGAAAAATCTCCTCCAAAACTTAACTGATTATATTATTTAACGATTATGTTGGAGAAGATTTTTCGAAATTTTTCGCACATTCGAAATTGCCGTCCTGCAGCCGTCTAACGAAACGCGCCGGGGCCGACGACGATGTGCAGCATCCCAACATTAGGTTTTTCTATTTGATAAAAGAGTACATCATATATTTAATTCCTGCACACTTTCATTTTTTTAAGAAAATCTGAAATAATCGTCTATGTTTCAAATATTAGGTCCTTACATATGAAATTGCCGTTCAGTATCAAAAAAGTGAAACAAGTTTTTTTTAATGAAATTATTATTTAATCAATCGAAGTATGCGCCGTTGTTATCGATACACTTCCGCCATTTTATAGGCAGATCATTGATACCTTTGGATAAAAAAATCCTGGGAGCGAGAGTCTATGAACTGTTTGAAGGCGGTTTTGACTGCCTCATCAGATTTGAAATTTTTTCCTTGTAAAAAGTTATTCAAATTTTGAAAAAAGTGGTAATCGGTTGGGGCAAGATCTGGAGAGTATGGTGGGTGACGCAGAGGTTCCAGTCGCAGCTCCTCTAACTTGGCGATCGTTTGATGTGCAGTGTGTGGTCTAGCGTTATCCTGAAGGAGCAGTGGGCTAGAGCAATTCATCAGTCTCGGTTGTTTAATGGCGAGCTTTTCCATTATTGTTTGCAATTGTTGGCAATACAAGTCTGCAGTAATCGTCTGGCCTGATCTCAAGAAGCTGTAGTGGATAACACCAGCACTGGTCCACCAAACACTAACCAGAATCTTCTTTTTGGTCAGTTTTCGCTTAGGGCAAGGTTTTGCCGGTTCTCCAGGGTCAAGCTATTGTGATGATCGCTTCCGATTGTCGTACAGGATCCATTTCTCATCACAAGTCACGATACGGTTCAAAATCCCCTCATTATTGTGGCGATTAAGCAAAGAAACGCAGCAAGCAACGCGTGTTTGTTAGTATGCTTCAGTCAATTCGTGCGGTACCCACTTTTCGAGTTTTTTAATTTTTCCGATTTGGCGCAAGTCGTTTTGTCACTTACGCCGAAGGCTGCTGCTAATTCAGAAGTGGTTTGAGATGGATCCGCTTCCACTATCGCCTTCAATTCTTCGTTATTCACTTGAGTATCAGGTCGTCCACGAGGCTCATTGTGTAAATGCTATTGCATTGCCTTCATCATCACCAATATTATTAGATGAGAGTACTACAGGCACGACTAAATTAAACGTCGATGGTATTGACCTACAGAGCGAGATAGTAGCCGCTATTAAGATGGTAATGCCATCATTATTGTCACAAGTAATAAGAACTGAACTGGCTGACGTCAAAAATAATATCCAGGAAATGAAAAAATCGGTTGCATTTTTGAGCTTGAGGCATGATGAAATGCAAACTACTATAGATTCACTTGTAAATGACAACAAACAGTTAAAGTCAGTAAATATGGTACTTAAGACATCAGTTGCCGAACTAACAGATCAGGTGAATAAATTAGAACAAAGTTCAAGAGATAGTAACTTAGAGATCAATGGTATTCCTGAAAAGAGATCAGAAATTCTAATAGATATAGTCAAGAAATGCGCTAGTGTTGTTGGCAAGGAAATTGGAGAAGGGGATATCGTAAAGTGTACCAGAGTTGCAAAACAGAACAAAGAGAGCAAATTTCCCCGAGCGATAGTGGTAAAGTTTAAGAGTGAGATATGTCGAGATGGGTTTTACTCAATGGTTTACAAATATAATAAGGCTAACCCAAAGGATAAACTCAACACAACGTTACTGGGATTTGACAACGACAAGAAACCAGTTTACATCTCGGAACATCTTTCACCTTGCAATAGGTCACTCCACGCTGCAGCTAGAAAGAGAGCTAAAGAACATTCCTACAAATTTGTGTGGGTTCGCAACGGCCGTGTCTTTGTACGTAAAGAACCAAACTCACGTTATATTCACATAAAGAACATTCAAAGCTTGGAATTAATTTGTTAATAATATTTCACTTCCGTTTGTGCTTTTGTTATATTTGTCAAATACATCAATTTATAACTGTAACTTATACATTATATATATATATATATATATATATATATTTTATTTTCTTCTCTTTTTTGCTAAGTATATCACATCCAATCTTGTTCATGGCTATTTCAATTTTTTATCAAAATACATGTGGAACTAGAACAAAAACTGTGGACATATATAATTCGGTAATGTGCAACAATTATGATATTATTTGTTTGTGTGAAACTTGGCTGGATGATGCTATTCTATCAACCGAACTTTTCGATAGTCGATATCAGGTAATTCGAAGGGATAGATCGGAGGAATTTCTTAAACGATATAATAAAGATCATGGTGGTGGCTTGCTAGTTGCGCTGTCGAAGAAACTTGATGTCACTGTTAGGCATGATAGGCATACTGAACATTTTGAAGACCTATGGTTGGAAATACGATTGGCAAATCATCTGATATTTAATTTATGTGTAGTATATCTTACTGAATACATTCCCCCAGGGTTGGTTACAGCTTATATGGATAAGTGCAAAGAAATAGAAAAGGGTGGCAACACTCTTATAGTAGGCGATTTCAATCTTAAAGACATGATATGGACCGATGATGGCTGCCCAATAAACCACTATTGTAAAAAATCTGAATCACTGTATGAATTAATTCATTCAACACAGCTCAGACAAATCAATAGTATTCCTAATATCAATAACAGGCTTCTAGATTTGGTCTTAACAAACAATCCGGATTTATACGAACTATCACTTGCCTTACCATTAAGCAGACCTGATAAACATCATCCTCCACTAGAATTACATTACAACAATAGGCTACCAACTCTGGTGGAAAATACGGTAGATAGGTTGTGCTTTCATAGAACTGATTTTTCTAGCTGTAGTAAATATATTCAAGAGGTGGACTGGGACAGTCATGTTCAGAGCCTAAACTGTAATGATTTTGTACAACTTTTTTATAATACTGTTTATGAAGCAATAGAAAAATATACACCCCAGGTGCGTAGAAACAGATGTAAAAATAACTACCCCATATGGTTTTCCAAAGATCTCATTAGGCTTTTGAAAGATAAGGATAAATACCACAAACGGTTTAAGAGACACAAAAATCCGCGTGACTATGACACCTATTCATTATTACGGTCAAGAACTAAAGATTTGATGAATACATGTTTTAAAGTATATATTTCCAATATAGAATCAGATTTAACAACAAACTTAAAATCATTCTGGCGATACACAAAGAGTAAAAGAATCACCAACGACATACCGAATGTAATGCATTACAAAGACAGAAAAGCTGATACTGGTCAGGATGTAGTTGATCTTTTTGCTGAGTATTTCTCGTCAGTATATAGATCTGATGGTGCTGGTAATACTTATGAGCCAAAATTTTCTCCATCAAATTACACAATCGATACTATTAATATAACTATGGATGAGGTCTTAGATAAACTGAAAAGTGTCGATGTAAACAAATCTGCTGGCCCTGATGGCATACCGCCAATTTTTTTAAAACTTTGTGCTTCAGCATTAGCTAAACCGTTAACACTCATATTCAATAAGTCAATAGCTGAAGGAACATTTCCTTCCCTATGGAAAATAGCAAAAATAACTCCAATATTTAAATCCGGGGATAGAAAAGACATATCAAACTATCGATCAATTAGTATTCTTAATTACTTTTCTAGGGTGTTTGAAGGTATTGTATATGAACACATATATAATCATATTAAACACAGGCTCAACACTAATCAACACGGTTTTGTATCGGGACGATCCACTAACTCTAATTTACTTGTCTTTACCAGTTATTTGTGTAAATCTTTTAATGATGGTGGCCAGGTAGATACTGCTCATACGGATTTTACAAAAGCATTTGACCGATTCGATCACATCATATTAGTAAAGAAATCGGATAGATATGGCATCCATGGTAACCTTCTTAGGTGGCTGGAATCGTATTTACTTAATCGCACCCGGTTAGTTGCTTTGTATGGATACGATTCTAGGCCATATGTGTCATACTCTGGCGTCCCTCAGGGATCTAACTTGGGCCCACTCATGTTTTTAATATTTGTTAATGACCTTTTGGAAATGATTGATTGTGAGTGTCTTGCTTATGCCGATGACATTAAATTATTTACTCGAATCCATGATATAAGTGATTGTGAAAGATTACAGAATGATCTGGATAAGATTCACGAGTGGTGTCTGGACAACAAGATGGAGCTTAATATTGAAAAGTGTTCAACAATTACTTTTACTAAGAAAAGGCGCCCAATCATGTTTAGTTATACAATGGACCACCACCCTCTAAAACAAGTGGATACTGTGCGTGACCTTGGAGTTATCTTTGACAGTGAACTTTCCTTTAAGCCTCATTATGACTACATAATCAGTAAAGCTAAAAAAACTCTAGGTTTTGTGACACGTATAGCAAAGCCGTTCAGAAACACTAGATCATGGATCATTTTGTATTCGTCACTGGTGCGTAGTACATTGGAGTATTGCTCATCTGTTTGGTCGCCTATTTATCAGGTCCACACGGATCGGATTGAACAAGTTCAGCGTTGCTTTCTAAGAACACTTTGCGGTAGACTCGGTTTAAGGCGTCAAATACCTGAATATGAAGATAGACTTCAAAAATTTGGTCTCAAAAGCCTTGAATTCCGTCGCTCAATAACAGACTTGACCAATTTACATAAAATAGCTAATGGGTTAATGGGTTCTCAGTTACTTGAACAATTAGGATTTAAGATTCCACATCATTCAGCCAGGGTTCCACAGCTGTTTAGCGTGCCTTTTGCCAGGAACAATGTCGGTCATAATAATCCTTTGATTAGAATTTGTGAATTATATAATAATATGAGCACTAATGTCCAACTAGATTTATTTGCTGATAAATTGTCAAAATTTAAATATTCTGTTTATCAACATAATTAGCAGTTATATTTATTGATTCATGTTTGATTGATTGTTTATTTGCTTGCATGTATTAATATTCTCTGTAGTGTCGTGTACAGTCTTTTGTAGGATTTCAGAATAATATTGGTCTTAGATATAAGTACTATAAATGAAGTAGTTCTGTTATCTGTGATTGTACCTTAATAAATAAAATATTAAAAATAAAAAAAAATCGAAATTTCCAGAACGGAAACGTTGAAACCAAAAACGCACCGTTCGTTCGTTAGCGGTGCCTGGTCCATACACGTCGTTAATTCTTCGAGTCGTTTCTGCAGCACTGGTGCCACGGTGGAACTCGTATTCGTAAATACCGCGAATTTTCAATTTGTCCATAGTTGTTGTTATAGCAATGTTGAAACTCAAACAAATGATGTTAAAACAAATGAAATACGAATTTTAAAACAATATTTTTCTGGCTTTATTTCGAAATAAATTTTAATTTGGAATTCCTAATGAAACGCAAGATATTTGATTTTAAAGTTGCCAGTATTAAAAATCGGCAATTTTATATGTAAGGACCTAATATTAAATCCACCGGGACAGATTTTCAAAACCCCGCCAGTTCAGAGCCAAGAAAACTGTGAGTGTTTTAAAAAAATCACTGTAATTAAACTTACTACAGTTTATTACTCAAAAATTTTAAATAAAAATCTTAAGGCTTTTTTACAGATACTCACAATATCTAAAACACGATTGAAAATTTTGGGCTCGATAGAAAAAAATCACAAACATACCTCTAAATTTGCCTGAATTTGCCTTTACTTATTACTATTTTATACAATCACCTTTTTATATGAAAATTATACCAAAAAATGTATTATCTAAATATCTATCTGTTTTGACTACAAAATAAATAATAAATATAATACAAAAATAATAATAAATAAAACAGCGAAATATTCGTCGAGAGCGTAGAAAGGCCCGGAGCCGTGCTCACCCATTCCACCATGTCCTAAATTCGTTATAAACTTTAGGAGATTCATTGTGGTCATTGAGTCTCGCACATATATTGCATATGTTTTCCATGTATGTCGGGTCATGGTAGGTGTAATGTCTCTTCCACTTGAAATACTGCCTGTATTTATCTGAAGAACTCATTAAGTTGACCATTTCCTTGGCTAATGCTGATGGCGTGACCTTTGTTGCGTCCAGATAAGATCCTGGTGGTAGAAACCTGAAAACATATTTTTTTACACTTTCACGATTTTGCTCCTTTAGGGATGTTTTTTGGGTTTTTCAGTTCTAAGCAAACAGCTTCCCGTGGAAGTCGTAGAAGGCGACTAGGAAACACAAAGCTAAATAAAGCTAATAAACATCAATGAGACCACTCTAACCCGTCTGGTCAGCGTGGAGAGTGTAGGCCAAATCCTCTGGCTCTGGCCAAGTATGGCTTTGGTAGTAGGTACAGAGAGGGTCGTGATCCTGCAGTGGAGACTAAAGGAAAGACCTGATGACGATGACGAAGCAGACAGCCCCGGGCCGCAAGACCCCAAAGGCCTTTTTTAGCGTGATGGTGGGCGTGAAGTTGGTAAAAGAAATCCAAACAAAAAAACAGTGGCGGATTATTAACCGCATCGCCATTCATATTATTGCATGCCCTAGATCGTCTTTTACGATCTGCGCTGAAAGAGAAACAGCAGGTTCATTCTAAGGTTTTTTTCCCCAGATCAGCATGAAAATATAATTAATAAATTATTACAAATAAACAACTTTTAAAAATGTCTGTTGCGCAATGGAAACGCTGTTTTCTTTTGACTACGGGGTCTTGGGTACGATCCAGGGTTAAATCTGTAAATCCCTAACACCCCAAAACTAGTCCTGACACACCCCAAAACAACTTCTAAGTTTCATATCCTTAACACGTTCCAAAACCACTCGTAAATCCCAAAAAAATATAGTAAGTCTATTGGGATTAATAATACTCCCATTAGAACTACTATTAGGTACGTCACAGCCAAGCTGTAGATCTATTGGGATGACAATTCTCACAGTCGTCCGACTAGTAGAAAAAACTTGGTAGGACTAGCTCGTAAATTTTCGAACCCCATATCACGGCAACCTCTTGACTGTTTTAGTTCTTATCCGAAAAATAAAAAAATAATCTCATTTTGCGTACCAAATTTACCAATTAGCATCAGGCGGGCCTATCCACGCACGGCTGTTTAATTGCACAATAAAAGCAAACTACAGCCATAGTTACATTAAAGAAACAACTAAAATCAAACTCAACACAAACAAGCCACTCACCTGCTGTAATCAGCACCCCCGTACACAACAGGCACGACTTTATACTGTAAAGTTGTCAGAACCTTCTCCGTAACGTAATCTTCATCAAATGCATTCTCAAAAGACAAATAAAAATAATAATTCCCCAGCATTCGATTACACTTTTTAGATTTCGATCTTGGACATGATAATTTCCCACAATCACCAACAATGTCGACAGTTAAATTGTAAGAATTTAATTCTTTGCTTATTTCGTCAACTAGGCGTTCCCTCTTACTTTTCGTTTTGCAGTTCGAGAGAAATATCGCTGCTGCTTTAGTCTTTTTGTTAAATTTTAAATCAGTAACATCATCTACATCACTCAGCATGGCTGACCAATCCATGTCTTTCTTCGGACCAATTACATTTCCATGTTTATCTTTAATAAGTATGTAAGGCATAGGGATTTCCGAATCAAGTCTGTAAGTCGCCGTCCAATTGAAGAACCCGTCAAAAACATTCTCTTTTACAGGGTAGTTCGGGCTACTTTCCATATTTAAATATATGTATTTTTGGTGGGGTGCTCTTTTTGCTGGCAAAGGTTCGGGTTTGAGATCTCGGCCCATGAAGGCTATGACATCGAAACGTGTAATGTCGTCACCATAGTACTTTTTGTTGGCAGTAACAAAGCAATTTGTGAAAGCACATTTGCGCCTCAAGAAACTTTCCTGACCAGTTCCTAGTTCAAAGAAAGGCGTAAGGGTTTCTCCCGACCACAGCAGTATTTTCACCAGATCTTTTTGTTGCGCGTCATCTCGCTGGGTTGATTGCTGTATTTCTTCAGGCAACTGTAGCTTGATCTCATTGCTGCTATAACCAATCCAGAAAAAGCATACCACGGAGCACACGCAACTGACTAGTAGTATGCTCTTCAAGATGTTTAAGGTCATCGCGCCATTTATTATATTTCATTTAACTGAAAAGAAAGAACACAGATGATAAAAACAGTATTATCTTAGGCCCCGTCAGTTCAAAGCCAAGAATACTGTGAGTGTTTTTGAAAAATCACTGTAAACAAACTACTACAGTTTATTTGTCAAAAAAATTACATAGAAATCTTGAGGCTTTTCTGCAGACGTCCACAATACAGAAAACACAATTTAGCATTTTTGGCTTGATAGAAAAAAATCACAAACATACCTCTAAATTTGCCTAAATTTACCTTTAAAAATGATATTTCGCTGTGTTTTATTTCGACGATATTTCGCTGTGTTTTATTTTTTTCTATCAAGCCAAAAATGCTGAATTGTGTTTTGGCTATTGTGGGTGTCTGTAGAAAAGCCTTAAGATTCCTATGTAACATTTTTGAGAAATAAACTGTAGTAGTTTAATTACAGTTATTTCCCAAAAACACGCACAGTATTGCGGAGTTTGGAACCCATCTCGCCTTATTGAGTTCGCCTATTGTTTTGTACAATTTGTATTTAATGGATAGGATAATTAGGACTGCTCTCCATATTGAAATATACATATCTTTGATGCGGTGAGCGTTTATCAGGTAATGGATCCTTCTTGAGCTTCCTGCCCATAAAGGCTATAACATCAAATTGCATTATGTCGTCACCAAAAAAGTTTTTGTTGGTAGTAACGAAACAGTTGGTTACAGAACAGTTACGTCCGATGAAGGTATCTTTACGAGCCCACGGTTGGTTAAGATTAGAAAAAGGCGTTATCTTCTTGCCTGACCATAACAGTATGTTAACTTTTTTACCATTTTGACTGGAAAGAATCCCTTCTTTGTAATTATTGCTGGACGTTGTCAAGACTAAGTTTACTATACTGCAAAGGCAGCTTAGGAGTAGTATAATCTTCATATCTCTCTGAAAAAAAAGAATATATATATTGTGGGCAGCACAAGCAGTGTGTTTCAAAACTAGATATGTTCGAATTATGAGTAGATATGTCGACTTAAACTTAACATTTTGCAGACAAGGCTACTAACCCGAGGAAACTAGCAAATGCTGTAGGCAGAAAAATTATTATATAATATAACAGCAGTAGCAAAAAAACACGTATTATAATAGAAATCCAAAAAGAAATTGACCGGTTATGGCTGTACCTGAATTTTCCGGGGTAATGAGAGCATTAAGCTTTACTACGCACATTTGCCAAAAGTGGCCGTTTTTCGCAAATGTGCGTGGTAAAGCTTAACGTTCTTACTTTAAACTGTAAACAGTAGTTTATAAAATACTTTGAAGGGTTATATCTAGGACTTGGTAGTAGCAAAATTTTAAATGATGTGTCCGTTTTCTTTGAAATGATTTATTTTAAATGGGGGCAGCACTGGACTCCGGAAAATTCAAGTACGGCCTTAAATCATGTTTTTGTTAAAAACATGTATATTTTTATTACTTAATAGAATTATCCTATTTTTTTACTGCAGAACTTGTTTCTTTGCAATGTTAATTCAATTATTCTTCTTCATCCAAGCGCGTTCACGGTCACACCCTCAGCTGTGCTGCTTCGGAGCCCAGGCATGCGTGCGTATTAATGAAAAATTATAACCTACAGCATACCCCTTGTGGTTTCGGGTTAGAATAGGACCACTCCATCTCTTCCTGTGGATGTCGTAAGAGGCGACTACAGGACTAAGGACAAACATCTCGTGCCAATTTAATTCCCAAGGAGGGTTAACGTCGGGCGGCGGCCGGTTGTAAAACTTTTCGCCCAAATACATTCCCAAAGAGGGTTGACGTCAGACAGGCGGCCGGTCATCAAACTATAGCCAAATCTTCAAACTCTTCCGGCTATTTCTTCTCCAACGCAAGGTCTTCGGCATCCTTGGGTGACCATTGACATGCATGTTATATTTGGAGAATAAGAAGCGGGAAAGCGCACGCCTGGGCTCCGAAGCAGCACAGCTGAGGATGTGACCGGGAACGCGCTTGGATGAAGAAGAATAACCTACAGCATAAACAAAACAGATTCGGTGCGGTCTTCCGGATTATAGGTTACTATAAAAAAATTGTTTGCTTTTACTTGTGCTACTTTTATTAGTTTAACCTTTATTTTTCAAAACACCTATTTAGGCACACTTTCAATTTTTTTTTCAATAAGAATACTTGTATTAATTCTACTCACAGTTGATCCTCATAGCCAAAATGGTATCTTTCATGTGAACGCGTTCCCGGTTGCATCCTCAGTATGCTGCTACGGAGCCCAGAGTGCGCTCTCCTGCTTTTTCTTTTTCAAATATAATATCAATATGGTGACCAAGGATGCCAACAATCTAGCAAATTGGAGAAGAAATAGCCAGAACAATTCGATTTGGCTATAGTTTTACGACCGGCCGTCTGCCTGACGTCAACCCCCCTTGGGAATGCTATTGTAGCACGAGCTTTAAGTGCTATTTTTCCTCCAGACGGTTCTTACGACATCCACAGGAAGAGTTGGAGTGGTCCTATTTTGTCCCGGAACCACACGGGTAGTCACCAAAATGTGGTATATCCTTCAATATTGTCGGCTATTAGACGCGCGTGCTCTCTCACTCTCGCCGCTCACAGCTGACTGAGCTAAGCTGTTTACGATTACACGTGCACTAGAGATGACATAATGCTTCCTTCTCTTTCACTCGCATACACTACAACATCCAACAGAAGGCCACCATGGCGTTGTTATCAGAGATAAAAAAAAACTGTCGACTTCTATTATCTGATATCTAATTTTGTAAATGCCTGTCATAATTGTGCAACGAAATAAACTGTATGATCGCGAGTGACAGACTTTAATAATTATTGATTTATACAGCATTACAATTCCAAATAATATCTAAATTTAAAATATGTGATGAAGAACATCACCACGAGCAAAGATAATATAATTACTAACGTAACCACGAGAAAGATTTGAACTCACGTCTCTCACATCTGTACTGTGAGTGCACTTCCCATTGAGCTACCGGGACTTCGAAGCAACCTGACAAATTTTTTCACTATTGCTTCATTACTACCGAAAAGCTAACATTTATTAAAACTAGAGGAAACACTAAATAAGTATCACTGTTTCATCTCGTTCAATTGGGTAGTTTCCTGGGTAAAAAATAAATTATTTGGTACTGTTAAGAGAATAAAACGTCTCAAAATAATATCACTTGTCATTGATCACATCTATTTTAAACGAGATTTTAGATTTATTATTGCAGAAAAACGGATATTAAGAGCGCTATTTGACTCCAAAAATCTATGACGTCACAATCCGATATTTCATACAAATCTCATAGAAAATGTTTGTTTTGACGTTTAGAAAAAAGTGTCTGATTTGACTTGTTAGAAACTAGCGGATTGTAGCTATCTCCATTAACTTTACTTAGTCGTTTGCTAGTTCTTAAACCTACGCCTAGTAATTTGACACTATCTAAATGCGAAAACCATACGAAAACTATGTCCATACCATAGTCCCAGCGGGACCCTTTGCCTGAATGAATTAGGACCTGAGTAGTCTTATTATCAATTTCTACCTACCGATGTACACATAGGTATGTGTTTAAATTTCTACCTCGTTAGTATCGCTTTCAAAATAACGAAATTGATTATTTCAAAATCAGCGGGGCCCTTTAGCCGAATAAAGGTTTTTGACTAGTTAGATATATTTTTCATGAGCCTTTTATTTCTACCTACAGATTTATATACTATTATATTGCTACCTCTAAATACATTTTCGTGGAGCCTTTTTTTCTACCTTTCAAACAATATATTTCTATAATCAAGGAGTAAGTTTACGAGAAATTTACATAAAAAAGTTTTAAACTAAACGGGCACTCGGCTGGGTCTTTTGCTATTCAATTTATTATGTATTCATATAACAAGAGTTACGTAAAGAAAGATGATTCGGTGCTTCAGAAGGCACGTAAAGCTGTTGGTCCCGAACGCCATCTAGCGTTTGTACCTATCCTAGGGTTGGTTCTGGTCTACTCTTTGGGTTGCGGAAGTCAGACGGCAGTCGCTCTGTGTAAAAACCAGTAGCCTAGGTAAGGTAGCGGACCCCGGGCTCGGAAGCGTAACCGCTGACGATGCAACCGGGAATACGCTTGGAGGATGATAACAAGAGTTACGTCGATGCTAACATTTGAGTAAGTACTTAATACGATTAGCTTTGATTTAAATCGATTTCTATTATATGTGTTACGCTCAAAGACCGAAATAAAAGGCCACAACACGTTATGGACTATGGCTAATGTAAAACGGCCACGACACGAATTGGAATTAATTCATAATATAACTAAAAATAACACTAGTGGCTCTGTGAGCTGTAAACCTCGCGACGCGACTTGCCCCCAATGCGTTGAGGTTTATATTTATAGTATAGCATTGACCTCTTGAACCCTTGGAATTTCTCGGATAAAAAAGTTGTTCAAATAAAAAAAGTTCTATGACATATTTCAAAATATTTCAAAATGGCTGAATTATGATTTTCTTTTTATTTTTACTTTTTTCATTAGTGATTTGAGTGCCTTTGACCTCTATCTAGCCTGATGGGAAGCCAAGATGAGGTCTAAGGTGTTACACGCAGACTCAAGAAATGCCTATTCACTCTTGCCTTGAAAATCCTTAAATCATACGTATGGGGAAACATCGACGCAGGAAGGGAATTCCACACCTTAGCGGTTCGCACAATGAAGGAGGAGGCGAAACGGGAGGTACGATGGGGAGGAATATCAACCACAAATGGGTGGAATCCCTGTCCACGTCGTGTTGTCCGATGGTGGAATGGTGTAGGGGGAATAAAATTGTGCTATTCTTAAAGTTTTAAATTCAAATTAATTTTCATTTATTTAACAGTCTCGCTCTTCCTACTGTTATGAAAACATATGACTGAAGCAACGATTTCAATGTGTGTGTGCATTTCTAGCTAAGTATCTTAAAAATAAAACAAACATACCGCAGTTATTGGTATTGCATAAAGGTTTTTGTGTAGCGTGCGTGACTAACGTAACACAAACAGACAAACTTCGGTATAGTTTGAACATACTATAAAAAAACATGATGATAAAAAATGGTTGCCTGTAAAGTCGGTTTTACGGGCGAAGATTTTACGTGACAACGCGCGCGGCAGACTGATCATAGTTGAGTGGGAGAGAGACGCAAGGCATTCGGCGGGCCTCTCTCTCGTTCGGTGACTCATCGTAACGTTACCGAGCGTTACACTTTTTCATAAGTGACTCCCAGCCGCAACCTAATTTAAGACGTTGTCACGTCAAAAAGAGATAAACTCTTTTAGTAGGTGGACGAACTAGAAGTTGTGAAACTTGATTGCGTTGACGCGTGAGTGGGCACATATTGAGGGACTATATATAAATTTAGAGTTTCCGAATTTGTCTGGAATAATGTAATGTTATGAAAAGATTGTAAATTAATCCTCTTATTTGTAAAAGTAACCCCTCTAAAGTTATCATAAATTAAAGATGGTACCTCAATTGTGACTGCCAGATAGCCATATCTCCAAATCTAGGTATCAGACCTTCCTGTGTACTGAACCAAAAGAACAAGCATGTAGAAAATGGTCCCTCAATCGATTACGTACGATCGCATTTTTAGGGATCCCATTGCATGCATTTTTGAATGGGTCTAGCTTAGCTCTAAAATGATTGTAAAATCACCTCTAGTTTGTAAAAAGTTAACTTTAAAGTTATAACCAATTATAGTTGGTCCCTCAATTAAAATTTTCACCATAAACGAAATTCTATTTGGATCTATTTAATTGAATATAAGCAGACAAATACTACACCAATATTTTACTAAACACTGCATAGTTAGTACGTATCGAAAAATGTACCGTCTGGGTAGAAAATAATAATTAAATTCCTGAAAGGAATACAAAGGTTGAGGTGACCACACAATCCATTTGGGTAAGAGTTTCAAAGAAGTGCATTTTACTGTATATATTTATTTCAATTATAAAGATGCTATGAATAGGTAAATCAAATATTTAACGAGAACAAAATTATAATTTTTAATAAAAAATACATACATACTAGCGTTTGAAAAACCAGCTGTGTGTGCAAGTTTTTGTATCACCAAGGATATTTGGCAATATTAATAGACCATTGCAACAGACTGGGTTCCAACAGATGGATACAGAAAGAAACATAGACCGAGGACGAGATGGGCAGACGATTTGCGTGCTTCTTTTCCTTCGTTTCTTTTTGGTCTTCTCTTTCCATGGAAATGAATGGAAAGTGAAGACAAAAAAAAAGGATATTTGATCTTACACAAAAATAAACATAGCTTGTTTTTCATAGAAAAATATAGCTAGAACATTACATACGAATACATATAGAATCATCATAATAACTACACCAGTAATTTTCTTAACATTGAGTTTCTTTAAATTATAAGACAAACCTTTTGAATTACCTAATGAATGAGTTAATTATTTTAAAAATAAATCATTCATTCATTAAAAAAAAAATTATACAGTAACACAGCAAGTATTTTTTTTTTAAATTTTGTTCTCGTTACCTACATATCTGATTTACTAATTCATAGCATTATTGAAAATTATAATTTAAATAAATCCCAACTAATATTATTAATGCGAAAGTGAGTTTGTATATTTGTTTGTTTGTTACCTCTTCACGCTTTATCTACTGAACCAAACTTCTTGAAAATTCGCATACACATAGTTAGGAGTACTGAGAAGGACATAGGGTACCTTTCATCCTAGAAAAAAGTAATGTTCCCGTGGGATACGCGAGCGAAGCAACGGGCAAAAGCTAGTATACTATACAGTAAACTGCATTTCTTTATATTTAAATAGACTTTTCAGAAACATATTATCTCTGTTCTTATTAAATATTATTGTTCGTGACCATGTAAAAGAAGTATAAAAGTACAGAATTAAAAAAACATAATTTAATAAAAAAAATAATAAACTTGCTCTTTTCGATTAAAATTAATACTTATTTCCTAACATAACATAATTTACTACCTAAGTATATCCGTTGTTCAAATTTTGATCGATTTGTTTTGACTAGTATGTAATATATAATGCACTTATATAGTAGGTACCAATTTTTTTAAGTACATGTTTAATTCTGAAGCACTTCTAATTTATTAGTTATTTATGAGACAAGTATATAAGTATGATTTGTTCATTTCAGTTCACGTGGAATACACACTAACTGTGTGCTGACTGTATTTCATGAAGGAATACCAATACTTAAAAAACAACCAACACTTTTCCGTACAAATTCATCGTTGACTAGTAAGGCACTTGCCGTAGTTTCTGGCTGGTCCAGAATGACTACTCTATTTCCTCCCACAAAAATACTAAGAACAAACACGAAAACTTCCAAAAACTTAAATCTTTTGCCATAAATGCATTTCCTAGGGGAGTTGTGGTTTCTGTAAACTCAACACCATTTTAAACTCACCACTTATTATAAATTTCATACATTCGGAGTAAATTGTCGAAAAATAATATTATTTTTACCTTCGATCTTGATCAAAGATTTTAACTTACTTTTGTTGTAGTCACCACCCGATTTTTTTATTCTTTTTTGTTTTTTTTAAAGTATCGTCGGCAAAAGCAACCAGTAATATTTTATGAATTAATTTGTTTATATGAGTTACGCTACATCGTTACTTGCGCAGTTAGCACTGCGCGCGCAGGCGCAGTATAAAGAAGACGCATAATATTTTTACTAAATGTTTGATGAAATCCGGCCTAGATGTCAGTCGGGATTGCTACACACTTATACGGGCTGGCGTAGTTCGTTCGGCAGTGTTAGGCAAGATGAATGAAAAATATTTTTTGGCTCATCGGCTAGATAATTAAAAAATCTATTTATATTTAAGACCTATGCTCTTGTCGGTGGAGTATGAATTCTCTTCCATTTGTCTCTCTTATCTGCCAGTTGTTTTACTTCTCTGTACGACACGACGTTCACCTTTTCCTTTATTTGTTTCATGTAGCTATGCCTCGGTCTTCCTGGTCCTCTTTTTCCTTATATCTTTCCTTCCATGATGGTCTTTATGAAGTCGTCATGTCGTAGCAGATGACCCAAAATCTTTCCTCGTCTATTCTCTTTTATATTAAAAAATATTGTACACATATTTTTTCTTTTCCCTGAGAAACAATAAATGATAGAACTTAGATACTCTGTATCTTTGTGAATTTTTACTTTTTGATAAACTGAAAAATATGGGTACATTATTTTTGGATAATCTAATTAATCCGTTAATTAGATTATCCAAAAATAATGTATAATATATATGTATTATATATATGAATAATGTAATAATACTTTTCTGACCCAGTCATCATCCCTCCGTTTTCCTAGAACATTCCTATACTTACATATATTCGATTTTACCGCCCGGCTGTGCCAAATAAACAAATGCCCGAATAAGTGTGTAGCAACCCACAGGCGGCCGTGTTAATCATTCCGGCTTTTCCTTCTCTACTTTTCACAGTTTTTGGCATCCTGTGGCCACTGACTTGTAGAAGGAAATCTTCAGAGAAGAAAAAGCAGGAAGCGCAACCCGAGCTCCAAATCAGTACTGCTAAATAAAGCAACTGGGAACTCACTAGCATGAGAAGACTCATCATCATCGTCAGTGCTGTAAATAGCCTTTTCTGCGCCCTGTGCAAGTTTCTAGTTAAATCTAATTTTTTAAAGAACTGATGTGGGACATTCTTGCTCCCCCCAGAGTCTACGCCCTGTGCCTGGGCACCGGTGGCACCACCCTATTTACAGCACTGATCATCATATCAGCCGCAGGAAGTCCACTGCTTGAGAGCAGAAGACAGCGACCGATCGGAAGCGGCCTGCGGAACGTTTTCGTGCAACCTTGCTCAGGTCGTCCGACCAGGTCTCCTAAGCTGCGCTTGCCGGTACGTGGCCGCCATTCGTGAACCTTTCTGCCCCATCAGCCATCGGTTCTTCGTGGTATGAGAAGACTAGTTATGCACTATTCTGAATTCCACCAACTCCTAAAGTGATCGTATACTCTCGATGTTTTCAAGAGGCTCCGGTCATTCACCGCTGCGCAGATGTTGCAAATGTTCTCCTTAAGTATCGGATCGTGATAAGTGTAATACTTCTTCCATTTGAAATACTGCTTGTAATCCTCGGGCGTCTTCATGAGATGCACTATCATTTCAGCTAGTGCTTGTCGTGAGAGTTTCCTTGCGTCCAGATATGATCCTGGTGGCAGGAACCTGAAAATGGTTCCTAGTTATGACTACTTTCATGATATTTTTTCTATTTATTTAGGAGCCCTTCTTCCTTGCTGGTCTAGGAGAAGAAAAAACTTAGAATGTTCCAGCTGATTTTCTTCCCTCACATCGTAAAAGGGGGAGCATTTGAATCTGAATGTCACTAGGCGATGCGGCTAGCAACCCATTACTATTTTTATTCCCCCTTTTTCTATTTTCACGTCCTTCATCACGCTAAACCAGAATTGAATGAATGAAATGAATCGAATGAACTACCTGATCGGCAAAAGCAGAATGAAGCCGAACTAGGTGGTGCAGTTATTGCTTCGGGTCGGATTTGTTGTTCGACGAATACTGCGAATGATTCGGTGGAGAAATTAACGTCCTAATTAACGGGAAACTGTGGCACAATCAAATTAAACTTACTATAAAATCTTATTGTAGGTATTATGTTGTCAGATCACAGTTATATTAAAAATTTCAAAACAAATAGTTTTGTGATTCACATGTTATTGTACAACGACGACAATGAACAAATACGAGTATTTATAAAACAACAATCTGATTCAATGTGATATCCGTTCGCTTTTTGGGCTTTAGAGTCCACCTCAAAACTCACCTAGTGTAGTCGGCACCCCCGTACACAATTGGTACCACGTTGTTCTGTAGCGCTGTTAGCAGCTTCTCTGTCACATAGTCCTTATCGAATGAATTCTCAAATGATAAATAAAAATAATAATCAGTCCCCAGCATTCTGTCACACTCATCTGTTTTATCTCTGGGACATTCAAACGGCCCACAATGACCGTAAACGTCAACAGTTAGATTAAAAACATGTAATTCCTTGATTAGATTGTCAACTACACGCTCTCGTTTGCTCATAGTACTACAGTGTGAAACGAATACCGCTGCAGCTTTCGTTTTATTATTAAATTCGAAATCTGTTATATCTTCTTCGTCTTGAAGCATGGCTGACCAATTCATGTCTATCTTTGGGCCTATTACATTTCCATTTTTATCTTTAATTAGTATATAAGGTATTGGAATCTCTGAATCAAGTCTATAAGTCGACGTCCAATTGAAGAATCCATCAAAAACATTCTCTTTTACAGGGTAGTTCGGGCTACTTTCCATATTTAAATATATGTATTTTTGGTGGGGTGCTCTTTTTGCTGGCAAAGGTTCGGGTTTGAGATCTCGGCCCATGAAGGCTATGACATCGAAACGTGTAATGTCGTCACCATAGTACTTTTTGTTGGCAGTAACAAAGCAATTTGTGAAAGCACATTTGCGCCTCAAGAAACTTTCCTGACCAGTTCCTAGTTCAAAGAAAGGCGTAAGGGTTTCTCCCGACCACAGCAGTATTTTCACCAGATCTTTTTGTTGCGCGTCATCTCGCTGGGTTGATTGCTGTATTTCTTCGGGCAACTGTAGCTTGATCTCATTGCTGCTATAACCAATCCAGAAAAAGCATACCACGGAGCACACGCAACTGACTAGTAGTATGCTCTTCAAGATGTTTAAGGTCATCGCGCCATTTATTATATTTCATTTAACTGAAAAGAAAGAACACAGATGATAAAAACAGTATTATCTTCGGCCCCGTCAGTTCAGATCCAAGAATACTGTGAGTGTTTTTGAAAAATCACTGTAAACAAACTACTACAGTTTATTTGTCAAAAAAATTACATAGAAATCTTGAGGCTTTTCTGCAGACGTCCACAATACATAAAACACAATTTGGCATTTTTGGCTTGATAGAAAAAAATCACAAACATACCTCTAAATTTGCCTAAATTTACCTTTAAAAATGATATTTCGCTGTGTTTTATTTCGACGATATTTCGCTGTGTTTTATTTTTTTCTATCAAGCCAAAAATGCTGAATTGTGTTTTGGCTATTGTGGGTGTCTGTAGAAAAGCCTTAAGATTTCTATGTAACATTTTTGAGAAATAAACTGTAGTAGTTTAATTACAGTTATTTCCCAAAAACACGCACAGTATTGCGGAGTTGGGAACCCATCTCGCCTTATTAAGTTTGCCTATTGTTTTGTACAATTTTTATTTGATGAACAATAAAGATTGAATAAAATAAAACCGGCCATGTGCGAGTTAAACTTGCATGGAGAGGGTTTCGTACAATTGATTGAATTATTATAGGTTTTCCTGTAATCTACAAACAATGAACTATATTTTGTATTTTTTTCAAAATTTTAGGCTCAGTAGTTTCGGAGATCAGGGGGGGGAATGGTCAATTTTCGTCTTCTTTCATGAATAAAATCAAAACTATATATTTTAGAATCACAAAAAAAAATATTTTGAGATCCTCATAACGAGCACTTTCATTTGATATATGACACGGTAAGGCTTGCAAAACTTTTTTTTTCAACTTCCTAATTTGTCCCCTAAAAATGACCCTTATTTTAAAAAAAATATGTATTTACTTTGCACATGTGTGTTTGGGTCACAGGATCACACCATCCTACCAAATTTTACCTAATTCGGTACTGTAGATTCGTAGCAAATTGGCTGTGACAGACGGACGGACAGACAGACGCACGAGTGAACCTATAAGGGTTCCGTTTTTTAATTTTTTGTACGGAACCCTAAAAATAAAAAGAAGAAGTGCATGTGTGATTTTGGCATTACGCGGTGTAACTAGAAAAAGGTAATCAATAGTTTAAATTCACGTTGATTTCCTTAGCAGAAGTGGCGCCCTCATTTGGAATAAAAAAGCGGCCTACCCCTGGGAGGCTTGTCCCACTTCAAATTGCGCTCAAAAAACCATACACTATTACGCGAATTATTAACGTATTTTTTATCAAAGTCTTCATCATCATCCGAGCGTGTTCCCGGTTGCATCGTCAGCGGTTACGCTTCAGAGCCCGGGGTCCGCTACCTAACCTAGGCGATTTGACGAGGTTACTGGTTTTTACACAGAGCGACTGCCGTCTGACCTCCGCCACCCAAAAGGTAGACCAGCCTAGGATAGGAACAAGCGCTAGATGGCGTTCGGGACCAACGGCTTTACGTGCCTTCCGAAGCACGGAATCATCTTTCTTTTCGGATAATCAGGTGATTCAAGCCTGCAATATCCTAAACAGACTGGAAACAACTTTTCACAAAGTATGCTTCCCAGTGGGATTTGAACCCATGACCTCCGGATCACAAGGCAAACGCCTTGACCACTGGACCGCGGAGGCAGTCGTATTTTTTTATTTTTTTTATTTATTGTATTTTTTATTAAAGTATCTCATTTTAAAGATATTTACTCCATTTCACATTATGGAGCACAAATACTTTACTTACTATTAAATAAAAAAACTTAGAAGCCAATATGTCTTTGTTCCGCGTAAATCTGCGCTTCCGATGCTTGCAGTTGACGTTTCTTATTGGTCAAGCGATGTAAGGCAAAAATTTTGTATTGGACCATCTGAGCGTATGTCGGGCCCCAATTTATGTGTAGAAAGGACGGCGCATTCGCAAGTTTTAACATGTTCCCGAGGTAAGTTTTTCATAAAATGTGTTTTGGTTACCGTGAGCGGTCAGTTCGGTGGCAAGTTTTAGATAGTGAACAGAGTGATGTATTTGTATCGTCAAGTTAGTATGTTGTAGATAATTGGTTCGATATTACGACCTGTAAATATTAATTAGGTATTTGGGTAATTATCATGAAAGAAACATTTTGTCATCATTACCATGGCGTCATTGCGGTGGTGCCGTGTTCCACCGGAATGACGAAGGAGCCCCCATAATGATGGATTCATGTATAATCAATACTATATTTACTTTAAATACATACATTTTCCATATTTAATATTAATTTTATCCTAAAATACTATTATATATATGTGACTTAATTTGGAGCTAGATAACGGTGTATTTAGTGGTGTCTGTCTAAGCACATTTTGTACTGCAGTCACACTGCCACAGTCTTTATAGTAGTATAACTTTGTTCAAGGTATAGGTAAAAAAAGGGATAAGCACGTCAAAGTAGAGAAGAACGGCTGGAGAAAAAAAGGATTTCAGAATAGAAAAGAAATACAAAATTAAAAAATAATCCTGAAGAACATGAGAAACTAAGAAAAGAAGACATGGATCTCCTTATAGTTCAATTGCCTTCTCAAAAAAGATCAGCCTCCGTGGTCCAGTGGCCAAGTGGTCCAAATTTGCCTTGTGATCCGGAGGTCGTGGTTTCCGATCCCACTGGGAAGCATACTTTGTGATAAGTTGTTTCCAGTCTGGTTAGGATATTGCAGGCTTGAATCACTTTATTATCCAAAAAGAAAGACGATTCCGTGTTTCGGAAGGCACGTAAAGCTGTGGGTCCCGAACGCCATCTTGCGTTTGTTTAATCCTATCCTAGGATTGGTTCTGGTCTACCCTTTGGGTTTGCGGAGGTCAGACGGCAGTCGCTTTGTGTAAAAACTAGAACCTTGTTAAATCACCTACGTTAGGTAGCGGATCCCGGGTTCTGAAGCGTTACCGCTGAGGATGCAACCGGGAATACGCTCGGATGATGATGACTGTGTTGTATTTTATTTACCATGATAATTAATAGTATAAAGTATAATGTACTATCTATGTATAACTATTATAAGTAACCGTATAAGGCTCGTACATTAAGCGGGTATAGAAATAAATAATATCAGTAATGTTTCTGGTACCAAAAGGTTGATTAATAAAAAAAATTAAACATGCTAGTACATAATACCGCATTTTTAATTTGAATATTTAGGTAAATTTGCTTACTTAATTCATTAAGAGTCATTTCAGTGGCTCTTATCATCATAAAGGTGGCGCAAATCTTAAAAATAAAAAATTCTCCGAGAGTACTGTGTTTTAAAGAGCGCCTCACAAATTATTATATTCACAGCATTTTAATCTATAATCAAGCGCATGTGGTTTGGGTAAATTTTCACCATATTTACGAGTTTACAATTTATTTTAAATGAGGGCGCCACTTTAAGGACGTCTGCTTCTAACTTAACCTTAATCGATTTTTGCAATCTGCGCGAGAAGAGAAGGAGCTGGTACATTCTAGGTTTTTTAGGGTTCCGTACCTCAAAAGGAAAAAACGGAACCCTTATAGGATCACTTTGTTGTCCGTCTGTCCGTCCGTCCGTCCGTCTGTCAAGACCCTTTTTCTCAGGAACGCGTGGAGGTATGAAGCTGAAATTTATATCAATTACTCAGGTCTACTGTCCCTTGAAGCTGTGAAAAAATCAAACTTCTAAGCCAACGCAATCAAAAAATACAGCCGTTTATGCCGCAAATTTTCGACACTTGCAAGGGAATCAAAACCTACAGGGTGCTTCCCGTGAACTCAGAATCTTGAAATTTGGTACGAAGCAACGTCTTATAGCATAGATAAAGGAAAAATTACGAAAACCATAAATTTTTAGTTACATCACATAATATATTTTTTTTTAATAATTTTAAACTTACTACCTACCCATTTCCTCATAAACGCGTAGAGGTATTAAATTGAAATTCATACCAAATACTAAACCTTGCAGGTTTGTACGGAACCCTCGGTGCGCGAGTCCGACTCGCACTTGGCCGGTTTTTTTTTCTATTCTCCCAGACCAACGTGGAACTCAACGATGAAATATTTGGTAACCCGTTGTCGGGCCTCAAAGCTCAAGGTTTTCGATCTATGGTAGCTTTGAAGCACAAAAAATAAATACAACACATAGTTATGTCACTAACATTAAATGGCC
Source organism: Acrobasis repandana (assembly GCA_963576875.1). Classification (NCBI taxonomy): domain Eukaryota; kingdom Metazoa; phylum Arthropoda; class Insecta; order Lepidoptera; family Pyralidae; genus Acrobasis; species Acrobasis repandana. The sequence goes on along the minus strand of OY756233.1, from coordinate 5,930,138 downwards.
AATAGCACAGAATAAGTAATACTAACGTATATGCCAATAGTCTGATAAAATAAATGTTTTTATTATTATAGGTAAGACTTGTTTTACGAAAGTAATTTAAGTTGTACTGTAAAGTAATAGAGTCTAGTTTTGGCTGTTTTAGAAATGTAATCTAGAAATACTATTGTGGATGGCTTGATATAATTTTAATGAAGTAGGTAAGTACCTAGGTTTGTAAAGATACATAAACTACCTGGGTATTCAGAGAAATACCGGATTAATGATAAAAAAATAATGAGTATCGGTTAAGTAAGTAATTTTTAACTTATCAATTTAAGTACCTATATCCTTTATTTCGGCGTTCATTTTCCCACTTGCAACAGAATTATGTTTTAAAGTAGGTACGAACTAGTATTAATTAGGCACAGGAAATGACCATCACGTGCTTTACCATCACGTCATTAAATTATCCAAATAATATCAGAAAAAACTGCGAATAAGTATATTAAATTGATATAGTATTTCGCCTCAAACTGGAAACTGGCGATGTCAAAATATGAGGTCAAAATATGAACTTGAAAGATAATATAGGGGTAAAAATATAGGGGAAAATATATGATACACTATCTCTTTCAAGTTTATATTTTAACTGTGAAATCGTAAGGTAAACTCGCAGGACTCTACATTTAAGGCGAAGATATAGGCAAATGGCCTTGAAGTATGAAATAAATTGTTAACTCGTAAATATGGTGATAATTTCCATATTTCTCTACGTCATGCACTAGATAGCCCTTTAAATTATTTTATGAACTGCCGTTAAAACTATTATTGGTGATCCGTCTAGCTTTAAAACTTGCCGTGACCACTTTTGGCGGAGGCAAGTTTTAAAGCTAGACGGACTAATGTAAATACTTTCAACGGTGGTTTATAAAATAATTTAAAGGGCTATCTAGTGCATGACGAAGAGTAATATGGAAATTATCTCCATATTTACGAGTTAACAATTTATTTCAAATGAGGGCGCCACTTCAAGGTCATTTGCCTATATCTTCGCCTTAATACATTCCGGGACAGACAGCCAGACACAATAGAAATTATACCTACTTAATAATAAAAAAATGATTTATGTCTACAGCCTTACACATACTAGATAATGTTAATAAATAAAATACATACAACTATCACGTCTTTATCCCTAATGGGGCAGACAAAGCATTTTGAGTCTTGTAACTCTAAGCAGACAAAGCCCGGGACCCAAAGGCCAGTTTTAGCGTGGTGGTGGGTGAGAGGGCGGAAAAAAGAATCAAAATAGTGATGGGTTGCTAGCCGCATCACCTCTTGATATGATTCGCATTTTCGCCCAGTCCCTCGATTGGCTCTTACGATCTGCACGGGAAGACAAGCAGCTGGTACATTCTAAGTTTTTTCTTGCGTAATAGAACTACGGTACTTAGCCGTGTTGTTCCTAGCAGAGTAGAATAAGACCACTCTAAGTCTTTCTGTGGATGGCGTAGAAGGCGACTCAGGAAACACAAGCTAAACAATCTTCTCAATGAGACCTCCCCAACCCGTCTAGCCAGCGTAAAGAGTGTAGGCCAAATCCTCTGACTGCTCTGGCTTATAATATGGCTCTGGTAGTGTACAGAGAGGATCGTGCTCCTGTAGTAGAGACTAAAAACGATCTGATGATAATGATGAAAACTACGGACTATACTAGATCACTATAATTATTATTAAGGCCGTACCTAAATTTTCCGGGGTCCAGTGCTGCCCCCATTTAAAATAAATCATTTCAAAGAAAACGGAGACACTACCAAGTCTTAGATAATCCTTCAAAGTATTTAATGAACTACTGTTTACAGTTTATAATTTACTACGCACATTTGCCAAAAGTGGCCGTTTTTCGCAAATGTGCGTAGTAAAGTTTAACGTTCTCATTTAAACTATAAACAGTAGTTCATAAAATACTTTGAAAGTTTATCTAGGGCTTGGTAGTAGCAAAATTTTAAATGATGTCTCCGTTTTCTTTAAAATGGGGGCAGCACTGGACCCCGGAAAATTTAGGTATGGCCTTAAGGCCTTTTGGAAAATGGGCGTAGTAAAACTTAACGTTCTCATTATAAACTGTAAACAGTAGTTCATAAAATACTTTGAAGGGTTATCTAGGAATTGATACTTAGCATAATTTTAAATAATGTCTCCGTTTTCTTTGAAATGATTTATTTTAAATGGGGACAGCACTGGACCTTGGAAAATTCAGGTACGGCCTTAATAAAATTAGAATTAAACCGACTATAACAACATCTATATATATAAAAGCGAAAATGGCTCACTCATTCATCACGAAATCTCGACTACTACTTAGCCAATGAAGATGAAAATTGGCAGGAATTTATTTTTATTTATTAGGTACACCAACAGGCTACATGACAAAAACTAGGTACATAGGTATATGTACTACCATGCAACCCAATTAAAGGTGAACACAACATTCTTAAAATTAAAGCAGGAAAGGAAGCAGGAAGGTAGATTGGGACTAAGAGACGTCCGCTAAGAAAGGATTTTTGGAAATTCTATCCCTAAGGGGGTGAATAGAGGTTGGCAGTTTGTATGAAACTTCTAAATTTTTAAAGTGAGACACATGAAATTTTTAATGAATTTTAGTAGTTTGTAGAAAATTATAATTCATTTATTAGATTTTGAAAATTACATTCCTATAGGGGTGAAATAGGGGTTGCATGTTTGTATGAATCTTCGTTATTTTTGAAGCGAGACACATAACATTTTTGGATTAGTGGTTAGAAATAAATAATAATCCATTAATTGAATTTTAATAAATTGTAACCCCAGTTTAAAAAAAAAATCTAATGTAGTCTACGTGTGCGAAGCCGCGGGCAAAAGCTAGTAAGTGTACAAAAGTAACCTAGACATAAATTCTTAAATAGCATTAAAAAATACTGTCAAAAACAAAACAAAAATAAACGGGCAAGTGCGAGTCGAACTCGTACATGTAGGGTTCCGTACCTCCGTACAATGTTTTAAAACGCTGAAGAAACACGTTTTTTGTATGACGACCGCCTATAATTTTTAACTTTTTTTATTTTTAGTATTTGTTGTTATAGCGGCCACAGTAATACATAACCGGTGAAAATTTCAAGGGTCTAGCTATTACGGTTCAAGAGATAGAGCCCTGTGACAGACGGACAGACGGACAGACGGACAGACGGACAGACGGACAGACGGACAGACGGACAGAAGAACAGACGGACAGACGGACAGACAGACAGACAGACGGACAGACGGACAGACGGACAGACAGCGGAGTCTCAGTAATAGGGTCCCGTTTGCACCCTTTGGGTACGGAACCCTAAAAACGACGTTCGGCAGTTGCAGGATTCACACTTTTGTATAAAAATGCCTGAATTTGTTTTGTTTTTCGGCTGTTTTTTTATTATTTTAATATATTAAAATTATCTAGTATAGCACGTGGTTCGATTTATTTCGCATATGCCATTTACACGTTGTATATTTCAGATAGGTACATAAAAAACTATTACCTTTAAAAATTATAAAATTACTACTATCACAGCATTAGGTTATCACAGAACTGAACAGACAGGCACATTTCAATATGAAACAACTGGTTTTAAGTTCCTGAGTTTCTGAGCACATCACATCACACAATACCGAACGTGTTTTGCCTCCCACCAATCATGGATGACTGACGATTTGACGAATCGTCAGTGATATGGTAATGATGACGATTATCAAAACATACGTCACGTCAACATTTTTAAAGAGGTGCTTGCCATTCATATGTATGATATCATTCGTGGAAACGTGCGTACGCGTCTAACACATCGCATCCCTTTGTTTATTTTATACACTACTCTGGCTATACACTATTTAGACAGATATAGGTACAGAAAACTGCAACTTATGTTAAGGGTGGGTCTGATGTTAGATTAGATTATCCATCTAAGTTTTGCTCCCGCTTCCACGCACACAATTTTACTCTAGCCGAAGCGAGACAGCGAAACTATGCGGGGTGAAAAGATCATGGCTTGTTGCTTGTGGCATGAGGCTTGTTTTGGCTTTGAGGATTTTTTCGTTTTACAAAGAATATTTAAGAGTTATTTTAAAAGCAAGACGTATTATAACTGCCTTATGTTTAATACAAATATAATCCAAAATTACAAGGACTAATTTATTGTATTTCTTGAATACTTTCCGATTTAGTATAATTTTGAGGTGATTTAGAGGCAACTTCGCAATTTTTTCTATCGAGAAAATTTTAAGCAATCTTGTTTCCGAAACATATTATGTATAGAGTCCTGAACTTTGCTGTGTTTTTATTTCAAAAAGAGTATTTTGTCAATATTGATAATATTTAAGATCGCTCTAAGAACTTTAGAGTAGTAAGGGTTCTTACTACTCGTGTAAACTATTTTTTGACTAATTAATGCCTCAGCTTGTGTTACTTCGAACCAATTATGCTCGAGGTTACACTTGCCAGTATTGCAACGATATATCATTACAAAACCATCAATGTATATAGAATCAGCATCTGAATTTCGGCAAATGGAATCCCGTTCATACGTCATAATATTTATATAAGACGTAAGCGTCGTAACCGTAAGGCCTCTTCAGACGAGCGACAATGTCAATGACGCATACTGGAACCCCGCCATACAAAAGAGTAAGTAACCAATTCTTAAATTTTTAAATCTATATATTTAATAGGGATGTTGCTAGGTCCGAAAAATTGTATTTTATTTAGTCTGCGTCAGTTAGATTATCCAAATAACCCATATTTTTCCGTTAATCGAAGTAGTGAAAATTTACAAAAATACATTGCGTCTAAGTTTCAGAGTACATATATATATAGTAGATTAACGTCAACTTCAAGTGAAAATCGTACTTGATCGTGACGTCATGCAAAATTTAAATGCGCTCTATCTTTGTAATTATTATTTGCTAATCCTACCTATCCTAAACTATTATTATAAATGCGAAAGTAAGTTTGTATATTTGTTTGTTTGTTACCTCTTCACGCTTTATCTACTGAACCAATCTTCTTGAAAATTCGCACACACATAGTTAGGAGAACAGAGAAGGACATAGGGTACCTTTCATCCCGGAAAAATGTAATGTTCCCGTGGGATACGCGAGGGAAGACGCGGGCAAAAGCTAGTCAGAAAAAATAAGATGCTGTGCGGCTCAAAGTATATCTACTACTCCAGAAAAAATATTTACTTACGCTCGTAAGTTTACGGTCAGACGTATCTTTTTAAACAATTTATTTTATTGGCACAATATAAGCTTTTCATAAAAAATACGATGTAACTAGAGGTAAATGAAGGTATGTAGATTCTAGGAATGTATTTTTTTGTTGTCGATGCATTATTTTTATAAATTTTTCAAAGCTAAAGCTAAGTGTTAGAGTGAGGAAAATTTTAATCTTAAAATTTAAATTGATATTTTTCAAAATAAACCGGCCAAGTCCGAGTTAAACTCGCTTGGAGAGGGTTCCGTACAATTAATTGAATTCTTATAAGTTTTCTTTAATCTACAAGCAATGAAGTATATTTTGTATTTTTTTCAAAATTTTAGGCTCAGTAGTTTTGGAGATCAGGGGGGGAATGGTCAATTTTCGTCTTCTTTCATGAATGAAATCAAAACTATTCATTTTACAATAATAACAAAAATATATTTAAGATCCTTATAATGAGCCCTTTCATTTGATATATGACACAGTATGGTTTGCAAAACTTTTTTTTTAATTTCCTAATTTGTCCCCCGAAAATGACCCTTATTTTAAAAAAAAAATTAATTACTTTGCACATATGTGTTTGGGTCATAGGATTACAACATTCTACCAAATTTCACCTGATTCGGTCCAGTAGATTCGGAGCAAATTGGCTGTGACAGACGGATGGACAGTCAGACGCACGAGTGATCCTTTATGAGTTCCGTTTTTTTATTTTTTGAACGGAACCCTAAAAACGCAAAGATTTTCCCTTCCCTTGAAACTCGGACCTGCTGATCAATCAACTTGTATGGGAGACCTATTTTTTTTTTTTCGTTTTTCGCTATTTGTTCCTTGGGGAAAGTTGTTTAGTATCATGGGCTGAATTCACACTTACGAGTAAATCAGTTTTTGGATATATTTTCAGACCCTGTCTATGTAAATCTCTGAGTCGTGACTGCCGCCGACCTTCTTCGACGAAGGTCATGAGTTGTCGTGGAAACACTATCGCTCGTATATCTAAGTTTTATCACATACACCGACGAAACATCAAGCGTGCGCAACAAAAAATCCTCAAGGATTTGCCAAAATGAAGGAAATATATATTCGATTCGACGTTGTATATATTATATATCTAAATATGAAAAATATTTTTGGCAAATACAAGCTTACTGATCAGCTAGTCCGAGTTTGTATGGAAAGCAAAAAAAATATTTTGTCCCACAGTAGGGAGCCGTGTAGTTCCCGGCAGAGTAGAATAGGACCACTTCAAGCCTTCCCGTGGATGTTGTAGGCGACTTAGGAATCACAAGCTAAACAAAGCTTTTAAACATCAATGAGACCTCTCCAACCCGTCTGGCTAGCTTGGAGAGTGTATGCCAAAGCCTCAGGCTGCTCTGCCTTAGTATGGCTCTGGTAGTACATAGAGGGTAGTGCTCCTGCATTGGAGACTAAAAAAGACTTGATGATGATGATGATGATGAGGGATACAGTGGAATCATTGCGAATAAAATAATAATGATGACATTATAGATATATGATAAGCTGTCGATAAAAACGGACTGGCAAATCGCTTGTTAACGTTTAAAGCAAGATGGCAACAAAAAAGTGTTGCAAGGTTGAACTTTATCGCCGGCGGCATATTGCCGGCCCAAAACCGTCCACCTAACCTATTAAAATCTCTTTTAAAAATTAAATATTTACAATGGCCATTTATAGATCATTAAAATAAATTATAAAAAAAATTATCTATAGATGGCCGTTCATGTTTTACTGTGATTTTTATACGATCGGAGTGATTGGAAAACATAAAATCAGCCGGATCTTGCCAAGCCGGAGCCCATACTCCGGGCGGCAAGATAAGGGGAGCGGCATCCCTTTCTTAAGCTCTGCTCTCTCCTATCTTTGAAGTGAAGACACCACCCCATGTAACTGGTGAATAAAATGGCATATTGGGCTGTAAGTGGGAGGTATATTGCCCCGTAAGGGGGCGGCATATTACGTTGTAATAGGGCGGCATATTGCGTTGTAAGAAGGCTGCATATTGTGATACAAGAGAGCGGCATATTGCGGCTATAAGAGGGCGGCATATTCCGTTGTAGGAGGGTATCAAATTGTGCTGTAAGAGGGCAACATATCTCGTTGTAAGAGGACGGCATATTAATTGTGCTGTAAGAGGGCAGTATAATGCGTTGTTATAGGGTGGCAGATTGCGTTGTAAGATGGTGGCATATTTTGCTGTAAGAGGGCGGCATATTGCGCTGTAAAAAAGCTGCATATTGTGCTGTAAGAAAGCGGTATATTGTGCTGTATGAGGGCGGTATATTATGCAGTGAGAGGGAGGCATATTCTGATGTAGTAGGGCAGAATGTTGTGCTGTGTTAGGGCGGTATATTGAGCTATAACAGGGCGGCATATTGTGCTATAAGAGGGCGGCATATTGTGCTGTAAGAGGGCGGTATATTGTGTTATAAGAGGGCGGCATATTGTGCTGTAAGAGAGTGGTTTATTGTGCTGTAAGATGGCTGTATATTGTGCCGTAAGAGGGCGGCAGACTGTGCTGTAAGATGATTGTATATTGTGCTGTAAGAGAGCGGCATATTGTGCTGTAAGATGGCTGTATATTGTGCTGTAAGAGGGCGGCATACTGTGCTGTAAGATGACTGTATATTGTGCTGTAAGAGAGCGGCATATTGTGCTGTAAGATGGCTGTATGTTGTGCTGTAAGAAGGTGGCATACTGTGCTGTAAGAGGGGGCATATTGTGGGGTAAGGGGCGGTATATTGTGCTGTAAGAGGGCGGGATATTGTGCTGTAAGAGGGCGGTTAAATGCGGATGGCAACAAAATGAAGCATACCTGTTTACATCTTTCCGTCCTTAACACAATACAACATTGGCATGCGTAGTTTTGCTGTACAGTATGGGAGTGGGCTATTCTGCTTTAGGGGGTGGCATATTCTGCTTAGTGGGACAGAAAATTCAAGCTTTCTGTAGGAAAAGGGGGTGCCATATCCATTTTTTACCCCGTCTTGCAAAAAAATCTAGATCTGCAACTACATAAAGTGAAAATTAATATTATTAATTCATTAACAATTGCATTCGCTTACATCGGCCATTGTGCTTATCGATAATAATAAACGTTTATATATGTACAATCTTCATGATTTCAAATTGAAAAGAAAAAGTCTAATACCTAAGGTAAAAAATACGTCAGTATAACGTGTAACAAAATATACTGCACAAAACAACTTTACCCAAGGAACATATTTAACGTCTAACAAAATATACTGTAACTATTTTAAGGGTGGATTCAGTCCATGATACTGAACCACTTTCCTCAAGGAACATATATTGAAATATGAAAAATAATTTTTGACTTTCCATACAGACTCGCATCAGCTGATCGGTCAACTTGTATGGGAGGTCAAAAATTATTTTTCATATTTCGATATATGTTCCTTGGGGAAAGTTGTTCAGTATCATGGACTGAGTCCACCCTTAAAATAGTTTCAGTATATTTTGTTCGTAAATACTTTTAAACTATCGCGTTGCATTATTATTAAATTAATGCATACGGGAATTAACGCGAAACGTACCTTTTATTTATTTATTTTGCTGACGTTTCATTCGGGTTTCACCGAACGTGGTCCCAGCTTGACTGACTATTTTGTTAGTCCCTGTATATCAAAATTTTAAAAATAATATTGGCTGTCCATACAAACTTGGATCTGCTGATCGGTCAATTTGTATGGGAGGCCAAAAATTATTTTTATATATATATTTTGATAGGCCCCAATCTTATTGCCTTGTTGTTCTGGTAAGAGTTTATTTTCGTTCCAGTTCAAATAAGAATTAAAATAACAGTATTCAATGGTTTCAAGCAAGTTGGGTAATTTTTATTTATTTTGTTTGGCTTGTTTTACTTGTATCATATGGATGAATACGGACAAGAAACCTTTATTTACATCAAAGAAATATAAGCATATACAAAATAAAAGTAACCAGTCAGGATTAGTAAGCTGGCGGGCTAAGTTATACAAGAAAAAGTTAAAATATGTGTTGGTACGGCCAAGTGATCGATTCGAACCATTCACCCAAATGACGCATGGTCAAGAAAAATTCTTGGCCCTTAAATGTCCAGTCACAAATTGTTTTGTGACCTCAAACATAAGTTTTTTTAAGGACATCAGATATTTTGATGCTATAGCTTTTATGGGTCAAGAACTCAATCTGACTAACATAACACTAAAACGAGCAGTCTATCAAAAGTATATTTTCTTTAGCATGGAGAGCAGCCCTAACTATCCATGTGACGAGCTGTTCTATGATGGATTCTTTAACTGGACTGCGACTTATAGGCTTGATTCTGACATTCCTCTGCCTTATATACTCATTAGAGACAAAGGAGGGCAAGTGGTAGGTCCAAAAATAAACATGCAATGGATACCAGAAGAACCAGTAGATGAAAAATTGATTCCAGATATTGTAAAGCATAAAACCCAAATAGCGGCTATATTTTACTCAAGATGTAGTTCTTTGAGCAAAAGAGAAGAATTGATAAGAGAACTAAACATAGAACTTAAACGGTTTGGTATGAAAGTTAATGTATATGGTGATTGTGGTCCACACAAATGTTCAAGAAGCACAGAAAAAGTATGTAGGGAAATACTGACAAGGAACTATTACTTTTACTTGTCTTATGAGAATTCTTTGGATTTTGATTACGTTACTGAGAAATTGTTGACTGCTGTACAAAATTATGTTGTACCTATTGTGTATGGAGGAGCTAACTACAGCAGGTACGCAAATGTTAAGTAAATTCCAGCATAAACAACGTGGAAGGGACATACCCGTAATAAATTGAACCACGGGCTATACTAGATCACTCAAGTATAATGAAATTGAAATAACAGTCAAAAGAACAAAATGAATTTCGACATTCCCATATAAATCGCACGGGCGGCCGCACACTTTTGTATGGAAAGGCCAATTTTTTTTTTGTTATTTGTTTGTCATTTTAAATTTTATTATACAATAATGATCTAGTATAGACCGTGGTTCGATTTATTTCGGGTATGTCCCTTCCACGTTGTATATAAAAAACAAACTTAAGTTATTGTGAGTTTGAAAGTATTATCCATCGATTCAAGTTGATACTGACTGATGAGAGACGATTCTTCTGCTTCGGCTAACGCATTCCTGGTTGCATCCTCGGCTGTACTGCTTCGGAGCCCGGGGTGTGCTTTCCTGCTTTTTCTTCTATAAATATAATATGCGTGTCAATGGTCGGTCACCCAAGGATGCCAAGACATTGCGAAGTGATGAAGAAATAGCCGGAACTATTTAAACGATTTGGCTAAAGGACCGGCCGCCTGCCTGACATCAACCCTTCTTGGGAAGGCAGATGTACATCTGCCTTCCAAAAAATTCCCTCGCCTTTCAAAATCATCTCCCCTGAAACAAATTGACACTTCAACCAATATTGACTTGGTTGAAGTGTCAATTTGTTAAAATAGTAGAATAAATTCAAAAATGGTAATAACAACTCCATGTTGTGTCCCCTTCGAATCCATTTTCTCATCGATGACTGCTTCTCTTCTAAGCCATATTATCATTATTTTAGGAGTAGGAAGTCCACCGCTTGACGTATATTCACCCCTAAGGCTTAAAACTACGTGAAGCCGACGCCTCGGACGGTTTCAGTCCGTCTCTGTCACAAACCCTGTCACAAACGTTCGATAGAGATAGCTGAAACCATCGCGGGTCACGTGTCTCTGTCGCACATAGAGTTTTTGACAGAGATGGACTGAACCCGTCCGGGCGTCGGCTTCACGTAGTTTTAAGCCTTAGGGGTGGAATATGTCAAGCGATGGACTTCCTACTCCTAAAAGCATCCGGGGTGTCCGCTTCACGTAGTTTCAAGCCTAATAGATTTTCAAAATTACCGATCGGAAGCGGCCTGCATCCAGCATTTTCCTGCAACCTTGCTCAATTCATTTCACCACCTACATACTAGCCAGTGGTTGTTCTAAGCTGCGTCAATCGGTGCGTGGTCGCCATTAAAGATCTTTTAGCCCTATATTAGCGGTCACGTAATGACTATGTTTTCAGGTTTCTGCCTCCCGGATCCTATTTGGATGCATCAGAAATGTCTGCGATGAAACTGGCAAACACAATGGTGGAATTGATGACCTCACCTAAACTATATCTTCAGTACTTTTGGTGGAGGAAGCACTATACGTATCATGATCCAATAATAAACGAAAACATATGCAACATCTGTACAGCGCTTAATGACGAAATGATGTTGAATAAAACGCGGATTTACTGGAAATTTAGAAAGTGGTGGATTTATAAAGAGTAAATCATGGCATTTTTATTTACAAAATCATCTTCTTCTTCTTCTATCGTGTCAATGTCAATGGATCTAAAGTGTTTTGGCCCAGAAATTCGCCACATCTATAGCCCTTTGGTTCGCCTCCATTAGATCGTCTCTAGAACAAGATAGTTAGAGATATGTTTGCGTTAAAGACTAACATAACTAACATAAACATCTAGTGACATCAGATGTTTTCTCACAATGTTTGCCTTCATCGGAACTTGTATTTTTAAAGTAAAAACTTCTATTTAGGCGCGTTGGGCACTGTTTGAGATGGGGAAAAACAATTGAAGTCGCGACACTGTTACCGTTACCGTAACCGACACCACCTTGTTCAAAAAATATAATAAAAATATTAGATTTAGAAATGTCGACACCTGTAGCATATTAATACTCGAAACTACGCTAGTCCGCTACTCGGAGGTTCTATTCGATCCCAGGTCCGAAGCAATTGAAAAATTAAAAATTAAAATTATTTATTCATTCAAAATTAGAAGATGGCATTTTATTTAATTTTCCTGGATCTTGTCTTGGATGTTTATCTATATACTTATATAATATGTATTTATCATAAAATATATCTTTGAGTTATTATCCCATAACACAAGTTGAAAAACTTACTTTGGAGGTTAATCTGTGTTATTAGGTCCTTATAAATTATTTATTCAAGAAACATTGTATGATATAAAACAACTTTCCATCTTATCTATTTATTGATTTATGATGTCGCTGCTAGACTACTTAATGTCTGGTCTTCCTACACCCCTGCTCTGCATCAGGATGTCATACGTGTTTACTTAGAGTATACACCCTTATTTTTAAATTAGTACATAAATTTTAAGGGGTGATTCAAACCATTATTTTGAACAACTTTTCCCAATAAGTGTACACCGAAAGACGAAAAAAAAATTTTACTTTTCATACAAATCGAAGTAGTCACGTGATCTAGTTATTATGGGAAGTGAATTTTTTTTCGTATTTAGATATACATTTATTGGGAAAAGTTATTCAAAATGATGGACTGAATCATCCCTTAAAATTTGTGTCATCATCATTTCAGCCGCATAACGTCCACTGCTGGACATAGGCCTCTCCCAGGGAATTCCAAAATGACCGATCTAGAGCGGCCTGCGTCACGCGCTTTCCAGCGACCTTAGTCAGATCGTCTGACCACCTTGTGGGTGGGTGTCCAACGCTTCGCTTGCCAGTACGTGGTCGCCATTCAAGAACCTTTCTGCCCCATCGGCCATCGGTTCGTCGCGCTATGTGTCCCGCCCACTGCCACTTCAACGAGCTAATCCGCTGGGCTATATCAGTGGCTTTTGTTCTCCTACGAATTTCCTCATTTCTGATTCGATCACGTAGAGAAACACCGAGCATAGCCCTCTCCATAGCGCGTTGAGCGACCTTGAGCCTTTTTATATGAGACCCATAGTAAGGGACCACGTCTAAGAGCCATAAGTCATCACTGGTAACACACATTGATTATACACTTTAGTCTTGAGGCACTGAGGTATTTTGGACGAGAAGACGCTGCGTAGCTTCCCGAACGCTATCCAACCGAGTCGGATTCGTCGAAAGACCTCTTCCTTGAAGCTGGAACTTCCTGCCTGGATCAATTGACCCAGGTAGATATATTGGTCTACAACTTCGAGGGTGGAGCTCACAAACAGGTAGGGGCGCGACATGGACATTCAACATTACTTTTGTTTTGTCCATGTTCATTTTGAGGCCCACCTGTTGGGAAACTCGATTAAGGTCTCCGAGCATGGTGCTTAAGTCTTCCATGGATTCTGCCATGACAACGATATCGTCGGCAAATCGAAGGTGAGTGATATACTCGCCATTAATGTTGATGCCAAGTCCTTCCCATTCCATCAGTCATCAGTCTCCCTGTCTCACACCTCTTTGCAGTGGAATAGCCCTCGTGCACTGCTCCTGTACTCGGACTGACATAGTGGCGTTATTGTATAAACACTTCAACACTTCGATATACCGATAGTCAATACGGCATCGCTGGAGAGACTGAAGCACGGCTCATGTTTCGATCGAATCGAAGGCTTTTTCATAGTCCACAAAACCCAAGCATAGTGGCCGGTTATATTCCCTCGTCTTCTCTATAACCTGCCGCAGCGTGTGAATGTGGTCCATGGTGCTAAAGCCTTTACGGAACGGCTTGTTCGGGAGGCTGGAAGGCATCAAACCTGTTCGCGAGACGATTCGTGATGACCCTCGAAAACAACTTATATACATGACTCAGAAGCGTGATAGGCCTATAGTTCTTCAGTAGGGTGTTAACTCCCTTTTTGAAGAACAAGACCACTACGCCCCTGTTCCTCGCTTCTGGCGTTACGCCCTCGAGCAGAACGGAATTAAAGAGCCTCTGAAAGACTTTCAGTACCGGCGTTCCGCCCGCTTTCAGAAGCTCTGCTGTGATTCCGTCCTCACCCGGCGCCTTGTTGTTCTTAAGCTGTTCTGAGGGCCATCCTAATCTCGTACAGGCTGATGTCCGGGATATCTTCCGTATAGTGTCGGGTCAGCTTGGGTCTTTAGCCATTTGTCCACTGGGTTGTGCGACTGAGGTATACAGCTGTCCATAAAACCTCTCGATCTCTGCCAGAACCCCATCCTTTGTTTACACCACGCCACCGTCCTCCGTCTTCAGCTTCATCAATCGACTTTGCCCAACTGACATAGCTCTTGCGAATACTTTGGAGCCTTTGTTTTGCTCGATCGTCTCCTTAATACATTTAGTATTAAAGGAGCGGATATCGTGTCGCAAGGACTGTTGTATACGTCTGTTGAGCTGCCGATATGATTCAGCATCTTCGGAGGTCTGCAGCGGCCTGTATCGTCGCTCTGCCATAAAGTCTAGAGTCTGAGCAGAGATTTTCTGAGGTTTTCGTTTGGGGCGGGACCTGAACACCTTTGATCCCACCGCTTGGACAGCTTCTACCAACCCTTGGTTTAACTCGTCGCCTTCGAAGCGATTTGATAGTTCAAGCTGGAAGTTCTCGGAGTTTTCGATTTGGACCCGTGACGGTCGGAGCGTCGACTTCATCAGCCGCGACCTTTCGACTTTGAGACCAATATTTACGATGCCTCTTAATATACGGTTATCGGTCCCAGTTTTAATCCGATTGATCACTGAGACATCGTTGAATATTCGTCTCTTTGTCGTTAGGATGAAGTCAATTTCATTCTTAAAATTATAATAAATAAATAAAATTTGTGCACTAATTTAAAAATAAGGGTGTATACTTACTTAATTTTGTGGTATCACATAGTCACGTGAGTCCATCTCACCATCTATTTAGACGGTGGTGAGCTAGCTGTTTAGGCACTGACTGTGAGTTCTTACTAGGCGCGACTTATACCACAGAATAAATAATACTTACAAAGGCACTTTTATTTTATTTGTGTTATGTAAGTAATAATATATAAAATGCATGTGACTTTGCTATTGTCTTGGGGAAACTTGTTAAGATAGTGTAAGTAAATATATAAATAAACAAATAAACAATACTAACCTACAGAAGTCTCACTCAGCGAAGAAATTCAAAGAAATACGAGTATCTACTCAATGTAGCTAGCGATATGGTTTAATTTAGCTCACGTCAGAACTCAGCACCTTTTCGTATAGATACCTAGACATTCATTGCAAGCCAATTTCATTCTTATAACTCTGGACAAACAATTCGTATAACTGAATTTACCACCCTGAGGGGCCGCCTGCGCGCATAGTAATAATGTAGCTACATTTTCGATACCTAAACGGGGAGTGACACAGACCTGGTTATACCTTCGAGTTTCTACATAAGTACGGTAATTTTCAACTACAACCACTTTCTTCCGGTAAAGGAAAACATCGGGAAGAAATCTGCACACTATGTTCATTAGTATGTGTAATAATGACTGTTGTCACTTGACTGCCTCCGTGGTCCAGTGGGCAAGGCGTTTGCCTTGTGATCCGGAGGTTGTGTGTTCAAATCCCACTGGGAAGCATACTTTGTGAAAAGTTGTTTCCAGTCTAGTTAGGATATTGCAGGCTTGAAACACCTGATTATCCGAAAAGAAAGATGCTTCGGAAGGGACGTAAAGCTGTTGGTCCCGCCATCTAGCGTTTCTACCTATCCTAGGATTGGTTCTGGTCTACCCTTTGGGTTGCGGAGGTCAGACGGCAGTTGCTCTGTGTAAAACCAGTAACCTCGTCAAATTACCTAGGTAAGGTAGCGGAACCCGGGCTATGAAGCGTAACCGCTGACGATGCAACCGGGAATACCCTTGAATGATGATGATCTAATTGAGAAAGTCCTTAAATTTACTGAAAAGAACAATCAAAATACAATGATAACACTTCCCGTGACATTCTTGGGCCATCGCGGGAGAAGAATAACTTATTTGATTAAAGCATGCATGGAACTACTCCTATAACCAAAAATAGTTATCGTAGCTATATTCTTTTGAGTACTTTAGATGGATGTACTCAAAGATGATCATCACTTCTTCACCTAAGCGCGTTTCCAGTTGAATCCTCAGCTTTGCTGCTTCGGGGCCCGGGGTGCGCTTTCCCGCTTTTTCTTCTCCAAATATAACATGCATTACATGTCAAGGGTCACCCAAGGATGCCACCTTGTGAAAAAATAGCCGGAATAGTTAAAACGGTTTGGCTATCGTTTTACCTGTGGTTTTACGACCGGCTGCCTGCCTGACGGACGTCAACCCTCTTTGGGAATGACTTTCTCAATTAGATATTGAATCATCACTACATAGTATAAAACAAAGTCGCTTTCTCTGTCCCTATGTCCCTTTGTATGCTTAAATCTTTGAAACTACGCAACGGATTTTGATGCGGTTTTTTTTAATAGATAGAGTGATTCAAGAGGAAGGTTCATATGTATAATAACATCCATTAAATAGTGGAGAAGTACTGTTATTTTTGAGGTTTCTAATGTGATGTCGTAAATAATTAAATTTTTTCCGCTTACATTGCAAACGCAGGCTGAACCCTACGAGTTTTATCAAAATAATGTACTAATAATAAGTATCGTACACATTGAAAAGGTCTACAAAAAAGTCCGTGATGGTATATGTCTATCTCTTATGTGTCTTTGTCATTTACTTTTTACGACAAATAATGGCTAATTTTCGAAGCGATTTTAACCAATACAGCATTAATCCTTAACCAATTAAATACCTTGAATACATTGTTCATTTAATATAGATCTATATGGCCCTTTACACCGTATGATTTAAGTGAATATTTTCGAAGATATTACAGATTTAAAAATTGCGGGACGTAGCGTTTGCGGCGGTACCGGCCGGCCGCCCGGTGCGGCAAGAGTATATACGTTCACAGTTTTTCTGTAGTGTATTTAGTATCAGCATTGCACCCGTGCGAAGCCGGGGCGGGTCGCTAATATAAAATAAAATACTAACTAACTTAACTATTTTCCTATAGCGTTTAATTCATCTGTTTAATTTTGAAATAAATTTATAGATTGAACAAGCTTTTGCCCGCGGCTTTGCTCGCATATCCAAATCCTACGTGAACAGTTTATTTTTCCGGGATAAAAGGTATATCCTTCTCAGTACTTCTAACTATATGTATGCAAATTTTCAAAACGATTAGTTCAGTAGATAAAGCGTGAAGAGGTAACAAACAAACAAACAAACAAATATACAAACTCACTTTCGCATTTATAATATTAGTTAGGAAGTTAGGATTAGGAAGTTAGGATTTGTACCTGGTTCATGATTGGTTTTTTAAGTAAAAAATGCACTTTGCTCCGGTAATTTAATCACACACAGCGGCAACACTCCCAGCTGCTGACGTATCCTTTGGCTAATCGAGTGACTAGCTGACACGGGTAGAGAATAGGTACCTTGTTCAATTGCATACCATGGCTCCATGTTGATTCCAAAAAAAATTTATCAACTTTCTCTTCTCGCGTAGATTTTAAAATCCGACTGAGGAAATGGGTGATCGGAATCCTAGTGATGTTATCCGAGCGTATCCCCGGTTGCATCCTCAGCGGTAATGCTTCAGAGCCTGGGGTCCGCTACCTAACCTAGGTGGTTGACCTCCGCAACCCAAAGGGTAGACCAGAACCTATCCTAGGATAAAAACAACTTTTCACAAAGTTTGCTTTCCAGAGGGATTTGAACCCATGACCTCCAGATCACAAGGCAAGTGCCGGCACTGGACCATGAAGGCAGTCAAGTAAAAAGACTTGATAGTGTATCTGTCATAAGTTCATAACTCATTGCTGGTCGCAATCATTTTTACAAGCTTTTATTTAACTTGCAATGTATGTAACTATGTTTGTTCGGGTGGAATCTTGCAACTCAATTTTAAAGGAGATATCTGTAACTGTTTGAGCTGAAATTTTGCGCGCATATGTACCTTGATGCAATTTTATGATAATTTGGAGCTGATCTGATGATGGAGCTGGATGGTGGCCGTAGGAACTCTGTAATAAAACGACGGAACCCAAGTTTGTGCTCGTTGGATTCCTCTTGAAGAGCATTTGTCTTTAGATGGTATCTGGGGTCTGATGATTGAGCTGGAAGGTGGCCATAAGAACTCCGTACTCAATGGGATTATGGATTATGGGTACAAATGGGACCTTTGGGTCTCACAATAAAATATTGCACAAAAAATGAAATTTTTTATAAAAGCTTATTGTAAAAGACGGCGAGCCCATCCCACACGCGTTCATTGTAAAGTTCATTGTACGCATCAAAGAGCAACGTGCGCGCGCGCCTCAAATTCTTTCGGAGTGCGCCGTCAATGGTACGCATGATCTAATATTAAATCATCGAGTTCAATTTCAAGTTTACTGGTTCTCGAGGTTAAGTGGACTGGGAGAGATACGATAACATAAATAGAGATGGTAAGAAGGCGGGCTACTACCGGTTTTTATCGTGAATTTGATGACTTTACCGGTTGATGTGTAGATTGCAAATGTGCGATGTGCAAAAATTGAGTATTTAGACTGTGAAGTCAAAATACCTACTCAATTTTCGCGTTCAGTCTCAGCATTTCTGTATGCTAATGTTTTTAATATATCGATAATCCTCATGATTTTAGTAAGAAAATAGTAAATAACTAATCTTTGGACTTTAAACATAATGTTTTTATAAAGGAATAAGATTTTTGAGAAAAAATGAAGTTTTTATCATGATAATTAATAATAGATTTAATATAATAGCCAATAGAATAAGCCCAAACTCAATGGGATTAAGTCGTTTTATTACAGGATTCATATAACCACCTCCCAACTCCATCGTCAGATCAGCTTCTTGTCATAATTATATAGCATTGTCATCTGATATACGAGTACATTAGCATACAAAATTTTATCTCAATCAGACATCGGAAAGTGGCTTAAATCTAGCAAGATTTGACCCAAAGAACAACAAACACGGCAAGCTAAATAAAAGCTTGTAAAAAATGCTATGTCTACCAGTTCTTGGACCAAGCGGTTTAGGGTTGGGTTGGATCTCCAACCTTAAGACGAATCAATTGAGCCCAAACTCGTTCGTTGGGGTTATGTTGTTTTATCAAAAAGGTGCCGTGACCACCTCTCTCCTGCTTTATCATGAGATTAGGTCATTGGTACCATAATATTTTATTTTCACCCTATTTATATAAGTAACTACGTGAAGTTTCAGCTCAATCAAATAATGGCAAGGGGGTCTAAGCTTGCAAGATTTGATTACGGACACACAGATAACGGGACAGGTCAAACTAAATGAAAGCTTGTATTAATAAGTTTTGTCACAATCCCTCTTCTCATTACTTGACATTAAAAGAACAAAACAAAGCAAAATAATATAATAAAATATATATTTAAATACGAGCTCTTTTCTTTGTATGATAGTTTTTTAATCTATATTAATATTCCACCACTTCCTAAATTTCTTGTAAATTCTCGGTTTTTTCAACAGCTTTTCGTCGTTGAGCGCTGCACAGAAGTTGCATATGTTTTCATTCGATATTGGATTGTGATATGTATAGTACCTCCTCCACCAAAAGTACTGACGATACCTTTTGGGATAGGTCATCAATTCCACCATTCTTCTTACCAGTTTGATTATAGTCATATCTGAAGCATCCAAATAGGATCCGGGAGGTAAAAATCTGAAAATATAGTCATTACCAATCATAAATAACCGATGACGGCCGCTGAGGCTAGGGCACAGAATACATAAGAGTCAAACAGAATGGTCTCTCACACCGTCTCCCGCAAATTGGCGTCCCCGCACCTCTCCCCCGCACTTTGTGAGCTTTGACGGCTCCAAACCAGGGTTTAATTACTAGCCGCACGCAATACGCGACGTGTGTTGTCTTGAGAACTGTCAACCAATAGTAACCATCATGGTGAAAAGGTGCGCGTATAATAATTGTTTATCCACCTAATACTCTAAAGAACGTATATTTCATACATTTCCAAATGATGAAAACAGGTAAGCAAAGCAACAATATAATTTCACGTTATTACCCAGCAACCATCTTGATTATATACCCTTCTCGCTCTCTCGCATTGGCGGGAGATACACAAGAGCGAGATTGTAACATTACCGGATTGCTTATTAGCAATCCGGTAATGTTACATAGGCTCCTCGCTCACAGGTAATCACATACATGCCAACTAGATTTACGCGGGTTATAGTGCTAAATGCCATTGTTGACAATGACAACTTGACATGCTGTGCGTGTCAATTTGTCATCATCATCAAGCGTGATAAACATTTGTTTATTTTTATTGAATTTATTCATATAATTACCGTATAGTTTTGCGCCGAATATGCAAATTACTATATCACAATAGTGAATTAGTGCGTTACATTATAAATGACTCAATAATAATCAGTAAAGTGAACTAATGGTGAAATGGACAATGGACATAATGAAAAATATTTGTGAAGTGATATTATGTAGCTGTTTCCGACTTTCCTGTAACATTTAATACATATAAAACAGAATATTTTTTACGTCATAGTGTTCGCAAATCTTCCGGTATGGAAAAATATAATCGTAAATATATCGAACTCGTTAGTAGGTAAGTATTAAAATAATTCTGCGGTGCGACCCTAAGTAAAACTCACACATCGACGTGTGTACAGATAAATTGTTTCGTTTGTAGTAGTAGTAGGTATATATGTTACTCTGAATCAATGGAGAGTCATACCAGTGACTAGGGTCTCCATCTTTATCATCATCATCCGAGCGTATTCCCGGTGGCATCCTCCGCGATAACGCTTCAGAGCCCGGTCCGCTACCTAACTCTAGGTGATTTTAAGGGATTGCTGTTATTGCAGTCTGACCTCCGCATCCCAAAGGATAGAGCACAACTAATTTTTGGATATATTTAAACAAACGCTAGACGGCATTAGGGACCCACAGCTTTACGTACCTTCCGAAGCAAGGAATCATCTTTCTTTTTGGATAATCAGGTGATTCAAGCCTGCAATATCCTAAATAGACTGGAAACAACTTTTCACAAAGTATGCTTCCCACTTTCCTGATTTGAACCTCGACCTCCGGATCACAAACGCCTTGACTACTGGACCACGGATGCAGTCGCTATCCGACTTCATCTTTTAAACTAATTCTAATATGTCCAGTGATATTGTCAAATACAGGTCAAGGACCACCAAGCCTATCAAAAGCCGGACAGGCCGGACCCAAAATTATCACTAGTTCTATGGAACTATTTGCCGATGGAACCAGTGAGAATGATCCAAAAGCCAGATCATCCAAAAAGCCAAATGCATGGGCTTAGAGATCTTGAATGGCAGCCATGCACCGACAAACGCAGCGTGGAACAACCACTTGCTAAGTGGTCTCAGCAAGGATGCAGGAAAACGCTGGATGTAGGCCACTTTCGATCGGTCATTTTATGTCTTCGGGGTCTAAATCTTAATCTTAATCTTTTGGGGTGGCCTATTTCCAGCAGAGGACTTCCTGCAGCTAAAATTATGTTGTTGGAACCCCATAGCTTAGAAAATAAGCAGTGATTACAGCGAAAATTTTACTTAAAGATACGAATCGAAGGGAACATAACATTTTTTTTTTGTTTTTATTTATTTACATGAAGTTGATAAATACCATTGTTGAAGCTATTCATTTAATATCGGGGGTGGTACTTTGTATAAATATCCAATATGTGACCCTCTCACCCGTCTGTAGTTATCAACTTGATTACGCAGATTTTCGTTTAAATTAACCAATACTAACAATAAACATAAGTTTACTTTTTGTAATAAAATTAATTTCTGTTTTTCCTAAAGGTTGACTGGTAGAGAATGCATTAGCGTTAAGTTCACTTTTTGTACCATTGTGGTCAATAAATATTTTAATAAATAATATGGCGGCAAGTACACACCTGCTGTAGTTAGCTCCTCCATATACAATAGGCACTACATAATTTTGTACAGCAGTAAGCAATTTCTCCGTCACGTAATCGGAGTCTAAAGAGTTCTCATACGACAAGTAAAAGTAATAGTCCCTTGTCAGTATTTCCCGACATCTTGTGGCGTTATATCTCGTACATATATGCGGACCACAAGCACCATACACGTGAACTGTCATACCAAACTGTTTTAATTCCTCGTGTAATTCTTTTACCAATTCTTCTCTGGAGCTTAAAGTACGACATCTTGAGGAAAATATAGCCACTGCTTGGCTTTTGTGCTTTGCAATGTCTGGAATCAATGTATCCTCTACTGGTTCTTCTGGTATCCACGTCATGTTTATTTTTGGACCTACGACTTTCCCTTCTTTATTTCTGATGAGTATATAAGGCAGAAGAATGTCAGAATCAAGCCTATAAGTCGCAGTCCAGTTAAAGAATCCATCAAAGAACAGCTCTTCACATGGGTAGTTCGGGCTACTCTCCATGCTTACGAATATATATATTTGATACAATGCTCGTATTAGCGGTATGTTAGTTAAATCTAGTACTTGGCCCATAAAAGCTATAGCGTCAAATTTTCTGATGTCCTTAAATAAGGTCATGTTCGAAGTCACAAAACAATTTGACACTGGACATTTAAGCTTAAAAAATTCTTCTTGCCCGTGTGCCATTTGGGAAAAAGGATCAAATTCATTGCTGGGCCATACCAACATGTATTTCATTTTTTTATTGTTTAACTTAGCCCACCAGCCTACCAGTCCTAACTGGCGACTTTTACTCTGTATATGTTTAGAGTTTTTCGATAAAAATAGAGTTCTCTTGTGTGTGTTCATCCATGTGAAGCAAGTAAAACAAGCCAAACAAAATAAATAAAAATTACTCAATTTTTGTGACACCATTGATACTGTTAATTTAATTTCTAATTTGAACTGAAAAAAAAAAATACTTTTACTACCTTAAGTATTTGAACTTACAAACTGAACTTACCAGGACAGCAAGACCATAAGATATAAGTATGTAAACTTACCTACCTATATGATGTATTTTTTTTTACCTTATAAGAAAATCTTGACCAAGTTAATTACTATTTTCTTACTAAAATAATGAGGATTACATGTACGTATATTATCGATTAACATTATAGCCGGTGTAAGCGACAGTGATGAAACTGATTAATAATTAATTTTATTTTATATTTTCCAATAACACGGATCGTAAAAAACGCAGTTAGAGCCTACTTAATTACGTCCTGTATAAAATAGAGATTTCTTGTTTCTTTTATATTGGTTGGAGTTGGACATGTACCTAATATTAATAGTCGATAGGCGACATTGAGTCTTTGTGCCAAAGAAAACCACACCACGCTGAATGTTGCACAAATGTATGAGATGAAAGGCTCATTTTTTTTTCTTTTTTATTATTTATTATTTGTACGTACTAACTTAAATTCTATTCTATTCCAACCACTTACAGTACGATAAGCCAACACATGGTCACAGGTATGGCACTTCATAGAAGTGGAGTATCATTTATGCCTAAATCTATTTACTACTACTACAAACGAAACTGAAATCCGTGCACACGTCAATGTGTGTGTGTTCGCCCGCCATCGCCCGCTCTCGCCCCTAGTCAAAGCGAGAACGGGGAGAGGTGCGAGGACGGGGAACGGGGTGCCATATTGACGCGCCTCAGGAGATTCCGTTCTGTATGAAATATACTCTTATTAATTCTGTGACATGGTCGTACTTACGAAGGCTGTATACGATTGGAAGACAGTTATTTTTAAGTCTATTTATTTCTGATAATTAATACTGTAAATCTTCCGAAAATAATTAAATAATATAAAAACGTCTAACAAAATATACTGAAACTATTTTAAGGGTGAATTCATTCCATGATACTAAACAACTTATCTCAGGGAACATATATCGAAATATGAAAAATAATTTTTGTCTTTTCATACAAACTCGGATCAGCTGATTGACCAACTTGTATAGGAGGCCAAAAATTATTTCTCATATTTCGATATATGTTCTTTAGGAAAAGTTGTTCAGTATCATGGACTGATACCACCCTTAAAATAGTTTCAGTATATTTTGTTAGACCCTGTATACAATACTCTTATGGCCAAGGGGGTTGCGCACTGGCTCTGCGTCCGTGAGGTACGAGTTCGATCCTCACTACGCGCGACTTGTCTGAGTTTGAACTCATTTACGGTAATTTTCAACTACCACCACTTCCTTCCGGTAAAAAATCACCGTGAGGAAACCTGCGCACTAGTTCAATCAGTAGCGGCGTTAGGGTAGGGCGCGGTTGGGCGACCGCCCAGAGCGCCAGATACAAAGGGGCGATAGGGTGCGTTTTTGGGCAAGGGGGGGTTACAGGTAATAATAAATATATAAATAGCGGCTGGTTAAAGGCGGCAACTCCTAGACTCTTATTTGTATGCACCCCCCCCCCCCCCCTCCCACCCTTCTTTACAATGGGGCTATAGAATCCTATATCGTACTTGCACCCCTCGCCCCCGTCGGCAGAAATAAATCCTATAAGATTGAAGCCTAATTCAGACTCTGACTCGCGCCTCGGGGCGCTGATAGAGCTAACCTAAAGCCGGCACTGAGTTCAATAGTGCGTAATCATGACTGTTGTCAAGTTAAACAAAGCTTATAACCACAATGAGACCTCTTCAACCCGTCGGGCCAGCGTGGAGAGTGTAGGCTAAATCCTCTGACTGCTCTGGCTAATACTTATATGGAGAACTGAACTGAAAATGAACCCCCCAGAGAGGGTTGTGCTCCTGCAGTGGAGACTAGAAAGACCTGATAATGATGATGACTGTTGTCACTATAGGCTGAATCGTCTCTGTCACTAGGTGACAGTCATTGAGCTAAGCCGGATGCCCTTAGTCAGCTCGATAATTCTTATACAATTTCATTAATAACACCAGCAGTATTATTAATAGGACATCCTATACGAAGAAGAATCTGAGCAAAAAAAGTGTACCAAGGAAATTTTGATCCCTATATTTCATCATCAGGTTTTTCTGTGACAGCCTCTCTGTACTACCAGAGCCATATATTAGCCAGAGTAGCTAGAGATCTCCACACTGGCCAGACAGGTTGGAGAGGTCTCATTGATGTTTATAAGCTTTGTTTAGTTTGTATTTCCTAAGTTGCCTTCTACGACATAAAAGGTGACTCGGAGTTATCCTATTCTACTCTGCCGGGAACCACACGGCTATCTGCTGGGAACCAGATGGCTAAATACTATATTTAATATAATGACATGACAATAATCCTAGTGACAAGGTTATAGGAAAAGTTTCTAAAAATTCTTTTTTTCATGTTAGTGGATTGAGAGTTTCATAATTCTACAAAAAAATCAAAAATTGTTAAAGTTACTAGAGAAGTTCCACAGTGCTCAATTTTAGGACCAATATTATTTATATTTTTTATCAATGATTATATTAACTTTGTGACATCTTTACGAGCTGATATTAAATCAGTAATATTTGCTGACGATACAAATGCTATAGTCTGCGATCATGATATTAACGTTCTTAATAGAAAGATAAATAATACTCTATTAGTTTGTCATGATTGGTTTACAGCTAATAATCTTAAATCTAATTCAACTAAAACTAATGTAATGTTATTTAAAACGACGGCAAGCAATAGAGACATACTTGACGTGAAGCTCAATAATGAAGAGGTTAAACCAGTGGAAGAAGTAAAATTCCTTGGTATTTAAATTGACGAATATTTAAATTGGAAACATGAATTACAAGCTGTGGAAAATAGTATAAGCAGTTCATAATAAAAGCGATTCGTACCATGGTTCAAATATCTCCTAGGGAGTCATGTGTAGAACACTAGGCTTCAAATTGTAACCGTTCTTTCTCTTTATATTTTTATGCTTTAACCAGATTTTATTAAAAAAAGAGCTTTATTTGAGACGGAAGAGGAAATGTAATTGCGTGAAAGTACTAGGCGAAAAGACATTTAACTAAAAATGACTCCAGCACTAGAAATAGCTAAACACAGTCCGCGATATCAAACGGTTAATAAATTGCCAAATCATCTCAAATCAATACGAAAACTTTCCAAATTTAAAAGGAATTTGATAACATTGCTTCTGGAAGAGTTCTGTTATAGTGTTGATGACTTGTTATTACATGAATGCATTATACATTGTTAACGCAGTGAAAAATTTGAAATTTGTTTATAAATGAGATCTATAAGTATAGTGCCAAGAAAGCTACAGATTTATAATATTTCCTAAGCTGCTGAAGATTATTTACATAACCATATAAAATTAAATGTTTATTAATTACAACGAAACAAAACTGGCAAACACAATTTTGTTAGCAAAAAATAAAAATAATTAAAACGTAATATTGGACATATTACGTTTTAATTATTTGACACAAAAACAAATTAAATTTTCATGCATGTAAAATTAAGTTTGTTTTTGTTATTATTTTAGGTGATATTCGAATGCAATGTATTATCGTTTTATGAATGAATTGAATTGAATTGAAAATAATTTAGCTTTAGTTTTAACCAGCCGCATGCCTGACATCAGCTCTCCTTGGGAATAGTTAATACAAGAGGTGTTGTGATTTTTGTAAAAATAATTTGCTCATCATTACTGTTTAGGCGGCCAGCTGGTGACACTGGTGACATTGGTGACACTGTTGACACTGGTGACACTGGTGACCTTGCATAGGTTGAGGGCGAAAGCGGAGTAGTGTGTATGTTGTAAGAGACGACTAAGGAATCAAGCACTGACAAATAGTTGTATTTACAACCGCATTCCCTAGAAGAGTAAACAGTAGAGCGAATACACATTACGCCGCAGTGGCGTCGCTCTCTTGTGTTTTGTAGTATTTTTTACGCCACCAAGGCTGCGGTGTCACTGGTTAATTACGGTTTTTTTTTTGTGTGTGGATTTTCTTGGCAAAGTCGGTTCTGCAGGATCTGGTAGTTACCTTCATATTTACTTACTTTCGGCTTTCCTTTAGCGACCTTCTGTTCTGTCTATCCCGTAAGATGTGATCTTATAACTTATAATATAATTTTCTTGCCCTCATACATTGTGCATAAAGATACGAACACGTTTAGCTACCCCAAAGGTTTTACCTACCCATTGTATGTTTTTTTATAAGGGCTGAGCGAATCAAACTCGACTATTATACTTTTACTCTATATATACATCCCACCACTTCCTAAATGTCTTGTGGAATCTTGGTTTTTTCAACAGCTTTTTGTTATTGAGCGCTGCACAGATGTTGCATATGTTTTCTTTCATTACTGGATTGTGATATGTATAGTACTTCCTCCACCAAAAGTACTGACGATATCTTTGAGGGGAAGCCATCAATTGCAACATTGTGTTTGCCAGTTTCATCGCAGTCATTTCTGATGCGTCCAAATAGGATCCGGGAGGTAGAAACCTGAAAACATAGTCATTAATAACCGTCGCCACTGGAGCAAAAGATCTTGATTGGCGTCCACACTCGGAAAGCAACGTAGAATAACCACTTTTTAGGTGACTGAATAAGATTGCTTGAAAATTCTGGATGCAAGTCCCTTAAATTACGATCGGTCATTTTGGTTGTTTGCTGACCGATGTTTATAAGTGGATGTCCTACTGCTAAAATGATGATGTTGGTTAACCCTGTCGCAAAGCTTAAAATATTAGCATAATCAGAGCAAAGATAGTTACTCAAATATATATATATATATTTAATCAAAGGGGACATAACATAAAGTTGATAATACCATTGACGAAGCCCGTTTTATAATATTGCAGGCAGTACTTAGTTTGTAGTAGAATGTGCTATATTTTTATGGCGAGGATGCTACTTCTAATCCAGAGTGAAACAAAGAATTCCACAGAAGTTCTTCTTTTTTGTTTTTGCTAGACTACAATCACAAGTAATGTTTACTTGTGATTCTATATAAATTAGGTACATTTGTGTTTTTGATCCCAAAAGATTTTCTTATTTCTTTGCAGTACCGCAAGATTTACTAGTTAAAGTCACTAGTAAGTAGACCCAAATAATTTTGAGATAAAAACATCGTTTTTCGAATTGATGAGATGAAAAAAATGGTTGCCTGTAAAGTCGGTTTTACGGGCGAAGATTTTACGTGACAACGGCGGCAGACCGATCATAGTTGAGTGGGAGAGAGACGCAAGGCATTCGGCGGGCCTCTCTCTCGTTCGGTGACTCATCGTAACGTTACCGAGCGTTACACTTTTTCATAAGTGACTCCCAGCCGCAACCTAATTTAAGACGTTGTCACGTCAAAAATATTTACCAATATGTGATCCTTA
The DNA here is from genome assembly GCA_963576875.1 of Acrobasis repandana. Classification (NCBI taxonomy): domain Eukaryota; kingdom Metazoa; phylum Arthropoda; class Insecta; order Lepidoptera; family Pyralidae; genus Acrobasis; species Acrobasis repandana. The sequence continues at coordinate 5,901,769 of OY756233.1, read as the reverse complement.
CATCCGTCAGTATCAGCTTGATAACGCGGATTATAAATTACATAATAGTTCAAGTTTAATAATCTGGCGGTATGTACGCACCTGCTGAAGTTAGCTCCACCGTACACAATAGGCACTACGTAGTTTTTTACAGCAGTCAGCACTTGTTCCGTCACGTAATCGAAATCCAAAGAATTCTCATAAGACAAGTAAAAGTAATAGTCCCTTGTCAGTGTTTCCCTGCAACTTGTGACGTGTCCCCTTGTACATTTATATGGACCACAAGCACCATACACATGAACTGTCATATTAAACCGATTTAAAGCCGCGTCTAATTCTTGTATTAATTCTTCTCTGGAGCTTATAGAACGACATTTTGAGTAAAATATAGCGGCTGCCTGGCTTTTGTGCTTTGCAATGTCTGGAATCAATGTATCCTCTACTGGTTCTTCTGGTATCCACTTCATGTTTATTTTTGGACCTACCACTTTTCCTTCTTTATCTCTGATGAGTAAGTAAGGCAGAGGGATGTCAGAATCAAGTCTATAAGTCGCAGTCCAGTTGAAGAATCCATCAAAGAACAGCTCTTCACATGGGTAGTTCGGGCTACTCTCCATGCTAACGAATATATATACTTGATATAATGCTCGTATTAGCGGTATCTTAGTTAAATCTAATTCCGGACCCATAAAAGCTACAGCGTCAAATATTCTAATGTCCTTAAAAAGGGTCCTGTTTGTGGTCACAAAACAATTTGACACTGGACATTTAAGCTTCAAAAATTCTTCTTGCCCGTTCGTCATTTGGGAAAAAGGATCAAATTTATTGCTGGGCCATACCAACATATATTTTAATCTGTTATCGTTTATCTTAGTCCGCCAGCCTACCAATCCTACTTGGTGACTTTTACCCTGTATATGCTTAGAGTTTTTCGATATAAATAGTGTTTTCTTGTGTGTGTTCGTCCAAATGAAGCAAAATAAACAAAATAAACAAAAATTACTTAATTTTTGTGAAACCATTGATTACTGTTTATCAACTTTGAACTGGAAAGAGGTTTTATTTTTAGGTTTAGTTTTAGTTAGTGTAATTTCAATTGTATTTATTTCTTTTTCTTAATAAGCAAGTTATGTAAACTGAAAAAAAAAATGCTTTTACCACCTTAAGCTAATTATTTGAACTTACCAGGACAGCAAGACTGTAATATATATTTACTTACTTACCTACTCAACGTTTACAAGCTTTTGTTTACATAGCTTGTCCTTTGTTTGGGTCCAATTAAATTTGAGCTTCTTCTCGGTTTCCGATTGAGATGAAATTTTGTCAAATCAGGTAACAATGCAATATTATTACAACAATAGCTGATCTGATGATGGAGCCGGAAGGTGTCTATTGGAACACATTTGGGCCATTAATCTTAAATAAGTACTTAGGCCTCACAATCCCTTATAAAAAAAGTAATGTTTAAAGTCCTATTTCGATTAAACAATTACTATTTTTTTACTAATAAAGTACGTATATTATCGATAAGCACTAAAGCCAATGTAAGCGACAGTAATGATTAATTAATTTCGTTTTATGTTTCCAGTAACTTCACAGACACCTTAATTACCTGCACAATATGAAGTCTTTTAGTGCTTCCCATGAATAGTTATTTTAGTTCTCAAACCAAGCAGTGTTGAGGTAGGCTATAATGCTGTGCCTATACTGTGTAATTCTTCTCTGAAACTTAAAGAATGACAATTTGAGTAAATATAGCCATCACTGTTAAAAGTTATGTAATTTTATATAAAATTATGTAATTTTACATGCAAAAAAATACATAAACCTTTAAAATTACCGAAAAATCTGGGAAACTTACAGAAAAGTATGTAAAATTACGGAAAAATATGTAAAAATGACAAAAATTATGTAAAATTTCATATTTTTCCATAGATTTCCCAGATTTTTCGGGAATTTTACAGGTTAATAGTCCACTGCTTGGATTTTATGCTTTGCAATATCTGAAATTAATTCATCCTCAACTGGTTCTTCAGGTATCCAATTAATATTGATTTTTGTACCAACTACATTCCCTTCTTTATCCCTAATGAGTGTATAAGGCAAAAGATATTCGCTTTGCAAGGGTACGCAACTAACTGTTTTGTCCTTGATTGATTTTAGCAATGCGTTCAACATGGTCGACTTTGATAACCTACAGACCTGATGCGGATACTAAACATATATACCCTGTAATCGACTGGTTTCATTCATACCTACATGGTCGCTAGCAACGAGTTTGAATTGAAGACCGTTTCACCTCCTGGTGTGACACTACTTCAGGAGTTGCACAAGGTGGTATGCTATCTCCGTTACTTTTTGCTTTTTTTATCAATTCTATCACTTTCGACTTCTGTACATGTATCATTTACTTGCTAAAGACCTCCAAATATACTGTAACTCAACCATAGATTAAATTTCAAATGGGGTAGGAAGAATCAATGAAGCTTTGGCATACATCTCTGATTGGGCTAAAGCACATCGTCTTGCCGCCAATCTATCGAAGCCCAAGCATACGAGTACTATATAATACGAGTATGTATTTTCATAGGCAGCCATTGGTTTATCTCATGGATTGATTGGCCTTCTCTTCCTCCCATTATCTTCAATGGTGTAAGGTTTGAGTAAAGTAAGAGAGTCAAGAATCTGGGAGTATATTTTGGTGGTCGCTGTAAAGCCAGTAAGAAGTGCTGCAGAGAAACTTTTTACCCATTGAGACCAAAATTTCGGTCACATCACACAATCCTTCATCATCATCAGGTCTTTTTTAGTCTCGTCCACTGCAGGAGTACGACCCTCTCTGTACTACCAGAGCCATACTTGGCCAGAGCAGCCAGAGGATTTGACCTACATTCTCCACGCTAGCCAGACGGGTTGGAGAAGTCTCACTGATGTTTATAAGCTTTCTTTAGCTTGTGTTTCCTAAGTCGCCTTCTACGACATCCACAGGCAGACTTGGTGTGGTCCTATTCTACTCTGCCGGGAACCACACGGCAAATCACACAGGCCTTACTCCTTCCCATTCTCGATTATGCTGACTCCTGCTACCTAGACAATGTTTCTATGCTGAATAGCAATTTCATAAGTTTGAGCGTCTTCAACATTTTTGCATGACATTCTCATTTGGGTTACGCAAATATGACCACGTTTCCAGTCATCACGCGCAACTCAAATGGCTTCCTATTAGACTTCGTCGTAATAATCTCATCCCCTCCCTTCTTTAACCCATACTAATTAAAATTCCTTATCCCAGCTATCTAAAAGAATGATTCGGTTTCTAAGTAATGTCTCAACGTATTTTTTATACCTTTGGAACTCACTTCTAATGTGAGTTCTAGCGCCCAGCGTGCTGAGGCTTTGCTTAAGAGTAATATTAGCCCTTGTGATTCTAAATTTAATTTTAAGCATGTTAGCCCTAGCGATATAATATATACTATTAAACAGTTAAATATAAAAAAATCAGAAGATCACTGGGGCATGTCAGTAGCCGTAGTAAGTCATATTATACACATAATTGCTGCCAATTTAGCTTTCATATTTAACGAATGTATTGATGAAGGCATATTTCCTAACTTAATGAAATGTAGTAAACTAATCCCCTTATTCAAAAAAGGAGAAAAAACAGACCCTGGCAACTACAGACCTATCTCTATTCTGCCAGTTTTGAGTAAGGTGTTCGAAAAGATAATGCTCAATCAAATGCTACTTCACTTTAAGACCAATAATCTTTTCCATAGCCAACAATACGGCTTTACTGCTGGAAAATCGACCACCGATGCAGGAGTAGCACTTATTACTAATATCTACGACGCGTGGGAAAACAGAAATGATGCAATTGCATCATTTCTGATCCAATTGGATCATTTTGCGATCTTTCTAAAGCATTTGATTGCGTTGATCATCCAACACTTTTGCTCAAATTTCGTCAATACGGTTTTGATGATAAGTCAATTAAATTAATAGAATCTTACTTAACAGATAGGATTCAAACTGTTGATATAAACGGCGTAAAATCACACGGGTCTAATGTGAAAATGGGCGTTCCCCAAGGTTCAATTCTAGGACCGTTCCTTTTCTTAGTTTATGTCAATGACTTGCCTTACATGGTTGAGAAAGAGGCTGACATGGTGCTGTTTGCTGATGACACCTCGCTAATATTTAAAATAGATCGACATAACAGTGATGCTAGCGCGGTGAACAGCACCTTATCTTTAATTTCTGATTGGTTTTCGGCCAATAACCTCATGTTAAATGCGAACAAGACCCAATGCATTCGATTCTCTCTTCCTAATGTGAATCAAGCCTGCGTTGACATACTAATTAATGGTCAGAAACTCGATCTGGTTGAAAGTACTACCTTTTTAGGAATCACAATTGATTCGAAACTTCAATGGGGCGCTCATATAACTAAACTTTCTAATAGGCTTAGCTCTGCGGCTTACGCTGTTAGGAGAATAAGACAATTGACAGATGTAGCAACTGCTAGACAAGTGTACTTTAGTTACTTTCACAGTCTAATGTCTTACGGGATAGTTCTATGGGGGAGTGCAGCCGATATTCAGACTATTTTTCTTTTACAAAAAAGAGCAATTCGTGCTATTTACGGTTTAGGATCGAGAGACTCACTGAGGGAATTATTCAAGGAAATAGGTATACTTACTTTTGCATCACAATTCATATTTGAAAATATAATGTATGTAAGGAAAAATATGTCCATGTTCAATAAAGTAAGTGATTTTACAGATAGAAATTTTCGTAATAAGAATAACTTAGTTAGCCCGTATTACAGGCTGAATACAGTCAGTAAGTCTTTTATGGGGAAGTGTATACTTTTTAATAATAAATTGTCAGAATCGGTCCTTGATATGCCTGACAGAAAATTCAAAGCTTTTGTAAAGAAAGTACTTTGTGAGAAGGCTTATTATAGGACCGATGACTATCTTAAAGACAAAAAGGTCTGGCTTGAGCTTGGCGCGGGTCCCTCTGAAAGGTTTGTATACTTAGACATGTCGTAATTTAGGTACATTGGTACATACTAAATTTACAAATTGACATTATTATAAATTTCGGAATTCTTATAATTCAATTTAATTATGACATAATAAACAATGTAATCTCTGTCCATCTATATAACTAATTTTAAGTTTTTAGTTTGTTAGTTGACGTCTTTGGAGAAAACGTGCAGTGCAGTTTGTTGCCGCTTCTTCTGCACTTGCGCCTAGGAAGCGGCGTAAACTTAGCTTTAAGTAACGATTTGACGTCAACATTTGTGCAAAACAAAACAAAGTGACTATTATTAAGAGATATTATAAATATCCTATGATAATAAAGATATTTTGAATTGAATTGAATACCTTATATAATAAGAAAATCATGTTCAAAATCCTTATAGTATTTTGAGCTAAGTTAATTATTATTTTTCATAGCATTACAATGCTCAAAACTTAGTTAATTACTACTTCATAACTAAAATTATAAGGATAATGTATCTCTCGGATCTCTACTGCCTCCCCAAATTTTTTGTAATCCTAAACTTTTAGCACAAAATTTTTCGTACATTTTTATTATTCCTAATTTACTATGGCCTATTTTTGATATCCCTAAGATTTAAGCGGTATGTTTACTTCTCAAATTATTCATAAGGCCCAATAATTAAAAACTCCTAATATGTAAATATGAATAACTACTAATAATATTTTGCACAAAAAGATTAGGCACAAAACTGTAACGCCTAATCAATCATGCAGCAAAGTCTATTAGAATACCGTTTTTTTTACATCGAATTTAATTTCCCAGGAAACTATTCCACGATATTAATATATATTAAAAAATATATATTTTTCTTAAGAAATCGAATAGTATATCATCGCAGTTTCATATTATCGAACAAAATTTAATAATAAAAATATTTTAAAATTGTTTTTGTTGCGAAAAACGGTATATTGAACTAACATTTCATATAAACTATTAAGTTATCGATAAAACTGTAATCTAGTAAAATGAAAAGAACTTTCCTAACTTGGTCGCAGTTCTGACCTAATCCCGACCGATAGGTTTGCCCTAACCTAGTAAAATTGATAGTACTTTCGCCACCGCAGCCTCGGCTTGCTGGCCGACAACTAACTTTATAGCACAACATTTAGCTTTTTTGAGCACTTTTTTGAAAATTCCGCCATCCGCGTAAATAATTGTCTAAAACATAAGTAGTTATACGAGGTTATCGTTACGTGTAAAGAAATAAAAGCCAAACGATTTTAGGACATCTAATATTAGAGATTCTAAAATTAGAGCTAACAATGTTTAGGCTTTACTATTATTGTGCAAAAACATCTATTAGGCTAAACAATAATTTTGCATTACAAGTTTAGGCCAATAAGGTTCGGCGAAGTGAAAATAGAAACAAAAATTTTAAACGAATCGAAGGGCACCCGAATGCAACTATAGATTGCTATTGGGTAAGCACTATTAGCCGATAAGAGCGAAAGTAATGATTAATTAATTTCATTTAATGTTTTCCAATAACATGGATCGTAACAAACACAGTAAGAACTTAATTAATTACATAAGAGGAAATCGTAAGGCCATATTTCCATGCAAGCATAGTTCCCTGATTCCTCGCTGAATAGTGCCAAATTTAAAAAAAAATGGAAATATTGGCATGTCCCTATGTTTCCTTTTTTTCATAACATAATTCAACTAAGTAAAAATAAAAATTAGTAAAGTTTTTCAGTCTGTTCAAACATCTAGCAATTTAAGGATATTATTTTTTTATAGGGTTATTTTTAGGCATTCAAGATTATTTCATTATTTAATTTGAGTAACGAGATCATATTATAAAAAGAAAATATACACAAAAACATAAACAAACAGTTTTTAATGAAAAAAGAAATTTAATCGGGTAAGTTTTTGAAGATAGAAATCAGGGGACTTCGAAATGTCGATTCTGTGTACTTTCCATAGGTATTTGCGGTCCGAGCTATACTCACTGGGTTGTGGTTCGGGCACAGCGCGACAGCAATTAATTTAACAAAATACCTATTTTTCATTTTTCTCGACCTTAGTGTTTCCTCTTAATTGCCTGTAAAATACGATGGTTTTAACTGCTTCTCGTGTATAGTTACTTAATTTTTCAAACCAAGCAGGTTTGAGGTAGGCCGCAGCATAATGCTGTGCTTTGACTAAATATTTCTATAAACAAGCTTTTATCTGAAATAGTATAAAATAAATTCTAGAATTTGGCATGTAGTTAGGTACTTACCTATAAGGGCTATAAGTATACTTAGTAGGTATGTATATAATTATATTTCACGTTCAGCATATATTTTTATAGCTTGAGGCACTACCCGTAAGGTACTTACTATACTTCTGTGCCACAAGCTTTTAAAATAATTGCTGTATAGAATATACATTACCTCATAATAAGACGACCTCTGTGGCGTATTGGTTAACACGCTAGTCCGTCTTTCGGAGGTTCTGGGTTCGATCCCCAGTCGGGGCAAGTCGGAAAATTGCCTTTTTCAAAATATCATAGGTGTTTATCTATATATTGTTGAGTTAGTATGCCTTACTTACCTACTTTCGGCTGTGCTTTCGGGCTAGCTCAATCAGTCTCTTTTGTCCCTATATAATATGTATATGTAAGTTTTACATGCCAAATACTAGAATTTATTTTTTACTATTAAGGTGATTGTTTCAGATAAAAGCTTATTTATAGAAATATTTATTTTTATTTTATTTTATTTTATTTAAAAATCTTTATTGTACATCAAAGATAGTTGATGAAATAACAAAGGTAATTTTACAAATGGTAGAAGGAATCTCTTCCAGTCAACCAGTAGGGCAGAGGACAGTAACAAATTTAGTAGGAAGGCAGAAGTACGTACAGAGCACTGAAAAAAGCAAATATAATATTAAAGCTTAAACACTACGAATACACTACGAGTACATACATACCTAAAGAATATACTACATATAATATAAAAATAAATATTTTATATAACTCAATTTATGACTCTGCAAAGAATTTCTGAACTCTTGATTTAAAGGAGCCTAGTGATTGAGACATTCTTATCTCCACTGGTAAAGCGTTCCATAAACGCGCAGCGAGCACAGCGAAGGACTTCGCGTAGGTCTGTGAGGAATGAGAAGGGATTTGAAGAAGTGGTTGACCATGAGCACAAAGACGGCTATCAAAAACTTTAAAGGAGAATTTTTCATGAAGATATACAGGTGAGCTAGGATTAAATAGAATGTTAAAGAGTTAAAGATAGAGATATAGAGTGAGAGAGTCAGAGATATTTCTTTTACTTTTCAGTAAATATTTTCATCAGGCATAGATAGCATCTTAGGAGTAAGGTGTTCGGACCAATTAATCAATCCCAAACTCGGTGTGGTTACAGAGAAGCCAAGCCACCTTCCGGATTCATCATGAGATCAGGTTATTGGTACTATAATATTGCATTGTTACCCAACTTACATAAAAAGTGTGTATGTGAAGTACACTACACTAGTTCGCACGGTGTAGTTCATTTAGGTATGTGTTCTCTCTCTCTCACTATGTCCGTGTTGTCGTGGAGCTGGATCGCCTCAACGTTCACGTGATGAAGCAATCAATACTCGTGTGCTTCTGCATATTTTTTTATAACTTTATCGACGAACTGCATGTCAAGGTCCCGGTGCAGGTCAGCATTTCTAATGTACCAGGGTGCATTAGTCCTGAGTAGTTTGTTCTGGAATGTTTGGATTATATCGATATTGCTCTGTTCGGTACAGCCCCACAGCTGTATACCATAAGTCCATACTGGCGTTAGGACTTGTTATAAACAGAAGAATTTTACTGTGCACTGACAAGGTAGAGTTTCTGCCCGCCTCGGGAAGTTGAAATATTGTTTCCGTATTAGTTACGCGATATTTTCCTGTAATAAAATACAATAATTGGTCGTCTAAATATAATTCGATTAAGAGGGCACCTGACGCTAGAATCTTAATTTTGCTCCCGCTTCCCCGCACACAAATTTACTCTAGCCGAAGCGAGACAGACAGAGCTTTTTAAGTTGTTTTCGTCTCACAAAGAATATTTAAGAGTTATTTAAAAAATAAGATATATGATCACTGCCTTATGTTTAATACAATTATAATTCAAAGTTACAAGGGCTAATTTATTGTATTTCTTGAACACTAGCCTTTTTAGTATAATTCGGAGGTAATTAGGAGGCAACTTCGCATTTTTTTTCAATCGAGAATATTTTAAGCAATCTTATTTTTGAGTCATAATAGTGACTAGAATTAGTACTGAACTTTGTTGTATTTATATTTAAAAGTGAGTATTTCGTTAATATTGATAACACTTAAGATCGTTCTAAGAACTGTGAGGTAGTATGGGCTCTTAAGAAATTAGTATGAAATGTGAAATTAAAACACTGAAATACAATAGAACATCATTTAATTTAGAAATACCATAGAATATGCTTCTTCAAAACCGTCGTTCACATAATTGTCTAACAAAGGCAATATAAGAAAGTAGGCAGGCCCCTTTACCGTATCCAGTCTTAATAAAGGCAAAATACTTTTAGATGTCATTACGGTGCTACAGCCAAGGAAGGATTTGCCCGTAATCAACCCGCTGGACAGGCTGTAAACAAATTTATTTACCCGTATCTAACCGAAGATAAAAACAAAAGCATTTCAAGTAAATCATTCAAATTATTTTATGAGAATGGCTACTTTTGGCAGAAACGGACTTTAAGCCTAGACAACATAAAATATTCCAAAAGTTCATAAAATAATTTGAAAGTTTACATAAGACGCAAGCCACATGGCATATGGCGCGGATATCTTTTAATTTCATTCGAATTTTATACAAAGCGAATCAAAATATAGTCTCAAGTTGAACGAACACACGCATTTGCGTCATTTTTACGCCCACCCCATTTTCATACAATGGAACAATGCCTAAACAAAATTTAGACTTGTAACTTCGTTTTCGAGAATGATACATATTTTTCAAATCGGCTTCATGCCACACCGATGACGACGTTCATGTAACCGTCCGTTGAACTAAAATATTTTTTTATAACAAACAATTCAATAAGTGAACGGATACATGAATTTTTCGGGGTCAAGTGCTGCCCCCATTTGAAATAAATAATTTGAAAGGAAACGAAGATATCATTTTAAATTTTGTACCATACGGACACAGAAATAGAATCACAATACGGATACTAGATAACCCTTCAAACTATTTTATGAACTACCAGTTTTCAGTGTTTACAGTGAGAACGTGAAGCTTTTCTCCGCACATTTGCAAAAAAAGGCCACTTTTAGTTATAATCACAATTAAGGGGGATCATTAACTTTTCGGGGCCCAGTGCTGCCCTCATTTAATATAAATTATTTGAAAGGAAACGGAGATATCATTCAAAATATTGTTCTAGTAAGCCCTAGATAACCCTTCAAACTATTTTATGAACGACTGATTACAGTTTAAGGCCATACATTTTCCGGGGTCTAGTGCTGCCCCCATTTAAAATAAATCATTTCAAAGAAAACGGAGACATCATTTAAAATTTTGCTACTACCAAGCCTTAGATAACCCTTCAAGGTATTTTATGAACTACTGTTTACAGTTTACAGCGAAAAACGGCCACTTTTGGCAAATGTGCGTAGTAAAGCATATATTAAATTCAGGTACGGCCTTAAAGTGAGAACGTGAAACTTTTCTTCGCACATTTGCAAAAAACGGCCACTTTTAGCAAATAAGCGAAGAAAAGCTTCACTTGGGGGCAGCACTGGACCTCGAAAAATTAATGATCCCCTTAAGTGAAAATCACAGAAAAATTTAACGCAAAGGATCTATTGTTCCAGTTAAGTTCCTATTGTTAACAACCAAACTACAACCGATTTTGATAATATTTCTATACAAGTCTGGAAGTATATTTTTTAAAACAAAAAGAATAGTTTATCAAATCGATTCAGAAATGACGGAGTTCTGAGATAACAAACATAAAAAAATACAATCGAATTGCTAACCTCCTCCTTTTTTATTTGAAGTCGGTTGAAAAACCAGACTAACTTCCATTTCACTAATAAGTCGTCTAAATACAATTAAAGCTTTAAAACAATAACTAAGTTGCTACGAACTAATTATGTGAGAAAACTATTGTATATTTTTATTGAAACGACTATATAATAATAGACCAGGGCTGAAACCTTTGAAAGTGGTAAAAAAAAAGTGAAAAAATAATAATAATAGGGTGAAACCCATTGGAAAAGGAAGAGAATATAAGAAAAATGAAAGGAAATATAATTAACGGGTGATCTGAGGTCGGGAAGTAGCCCCTTCTACTTCCCGACCTCAGATCGAAATTTTAAGGGTAAAAAACGGTTTACCTCGATTTACGGCAAAACTACAAGTCCTATCTATTGAAAAAAGTTAATTAGATAGATTAAAAGTTCATATTCAAAACAGACCGTGGATCAAGATAGACACAGCCTCTGTATGAATTTGCGTGTCAATCTGACGTCAAATTGACTTCATTTAGGATCGTCACTTTTAGTCCATGTATGTCAATTCATTAGATCGTACATTCATTCTCTACTCTAACATACCTAAATCTGCCGTTGTGAGCCATAGAAACTCTTCGAAAAACATTGGAGGAAGTAATAAAAAAGTTTCTTTCGTATGTAAGTAAATTTTTTAATTAATATTTGTATTGAAAATTGGCACGCCAGGTTTTCATACAAGTTGAAGGACTTTCTTTATCTAGTAGTACGAGTATATACAGATCTGTGATATTCGAGTTTTTTCGTTTCTTTGCATTTTCTGAGAGTATTTACTATATAGTAATATATATTTTTTTTACACCATCAGAAAGAGAGATAACGAAAAAAAGCCCACTGACTTTTTTAAAAAGCAGATACTTTGACATGAGAATTTTTATATTGAGAATTAGGGTGCTTTTTAGATATTAAGTCAAAAACAAGGTGAAAAAATTAATATTTTAAATCATGAAAACTACAGTGTGCATGGTACATAAAAAGGTAAGTTTTCACCGTGAATATTTTTTTTTGTAAAAAAATAAAAATCCAAAAACTTCATTTTTACCTACAACTTTGTCATTAACTTTTTTCCATAAGACTTGTAGTTTTGCCGGAAATTGAGATAAACCGTTTTTAACCCATTCCACTTCCCGACCTCAGAGCGCCCCTAAATTATTTTCCCTCTCATTTTTGTTATATTCTCTTCCATTTCCAATGGGTTTCATCCTACTAATATCTTTTAGATTTAAAAAAATATCGACACTGGTCTAATAGGGCAAGACTGCACACCTATACAAAAAAAACTATAATTGATCCAGACACGGATTGAGACACTGTCCTTTTTCAGAATTTAGTTAAATTTATCACTATAAGAAATACTGATACAACAACATAATTATAAGTAGGTATCAAAAGTAAGAGTAAAAAACGTTCACAAATTAATAACATAATACCGCCTTAATAAATTTAACAATGTTATAAAAATCTTGTAACCAACTTATACTTTTAGGATCTACGCCATGTTAGACATATATTTGGCACATCACCACACCATCAAAATTATTTCCAGTGCGCTGTTTTTTACAAAAAGTCCCACGATAACTAATTTGGCCTTGCGCTATTAGCACTTGGCCTTGCATTTATCTCTTTCACTCATAGGTTTCTTGTCCTGTTTTGATACTAAACGATTACATAGGCTGGCCGCAAGCACAGATGCTGTTTTACATATATTGACGATTTTGTAAATATAACATCAATTATTACAAAACAGACAATGTAAATAAAATCAGCATATGAAATTTAGGAAAGTTCATTATTAACCTACATAATTATATCGCGTATATTTTAGACATGTTTTTATATTGTGTAGACATTAACTACATCGTGAATTAGTTATTCAAAAATTTAAAAGTTTTGATCAATCATTTATCTTTGATTTTTGTTTTGATCAACTAGTATAAGCCCGTGGTTCGATTTATTACGCATAATAATAAAGTCTCTTACACGTTGTATTGTATATTCACATTTTTAGATAAATATATATGTACATAAATTATAGGTACAGTATTTTATAGGTACCATGAACAGATTTTGCTCAAAACAGCAGTTCACTGGATTCAAATTAATTATCTTGTCAGTATAATATAATAAAAGGTGCATCCATACTGATGTTACTCTTTGTGGACTCCACAAACTTAATTTTCATGTTGCCATTGTCGTCCACAATGTGGAACAACATGAAAATTAAGTGGCCAATTAACGGTCTTAGTTTTAATGAAGAAAATTATATACTTAACTAGCTTTTGCCCGCGGCTTCGCCCGCGTAGACTACACAAATTAGATTGTTATTTTTTTTAAATGAGGTTGGAAATTAATAAAATCCAATTAATGCATTATTATTTCCTACTAACTACTAAAATACATTAAAAATCTCATTTGTCTCACTTCGAAAATTACGAAATTTCATACAAACTGCCAACCCCTATTTCACCCCCTTAGCGATGGAATTTCCAAAAATCCTTTCTAAGCGGATATCTCCTAGTCCCAATCTACCTTCTTGCCAAATTTCATCTTCATTAACTAAGTAGTTTTCAAAACTTCGTGATGAGTGAGTGATTTTCGCTTTAATATATATATATACTAGCAGTCCACCCCGGCTTCGCCCGTGGTACACACATAGCCTATGTCACTCGGGAATAGTGTAGCTTTCCAACGGTGAAAGAATTTTTTAAATCGGCCCAGTACTTTTTGAGCCTATTCATTACAAACATACAAACATACAAAAATAGGTACAAATCTTTCCTCTTTATAATATTAGTATAGATATAGATAGATTAAAGAATGATTTTTTTAATTTTCAAACGTTACTTAACTCAATTTTCATGTTGCTAAATGTTGCTTTACAAAGAGTAACATCAGTGTGGATGTGCCTTATAACAACAACTATGATGTGCTAAATATACGACCGGGTATATACCTCTTTATTTTTAGATATCAACAATCTAGCACCTTTTTGCGTAATTTGGGTTCCACCAACGTCTGAATTCCTTATACACACTTTTCGACTCTGTTAATGACTTATTATTAAGGGCCGCACACACAGCACAGACGTTCTCACGCTCCTGAGGGTCGTGGTAGGTGTAATGCGGCTTCCACCGGAAAAACTTTTGGTATTTCTCTCTGGATTTGATCAGCTCATTGATCAAGCTGGCTAGGTGTTCTGGGGTCTTGCGCTTTCCGTCCAGGTAGGAGTCTGGGGGGAGAAACCTGAAAATGGTGAGAATTCTTGTTGTATATCTGTTTAACCCACCGGATGTGCTAAACTACAAGTGAATAGATGATGATGATCTTTTATCCCCGAGGAAAAGCAGGGGTTTTTTTATTTTTATTATAGACTAGCAGTCCACCCCGGCTTCGCCCGTGGTACACACATAGCCTATGTCACTCGGGGATAGTGTAGCTTTCCAACGGTGAAAGAATTTTTTAAATCGGCCCAGTACTTTTTGAGCCTATTCATTACAAACATACAAACATACAAAAATAGGTACAAATCTTTCCTCTTTATAATATTAGTGTAGATTTGAGTGCGCTTGACCTTTATCTAGCCTGATGGGAAGCTAAGATGAGGTCTAAAGTGTAACCCGCAGACTCAAAAAATGCCTATTCACTCTTGCCTTGAAAATCCCTAAATCATATGTATTTGTATGGGGAAAACATCGACGCATGAATTGTTATAAGTTTTACAGGTACAAAGTACTTATGTGTGTCCATGTGTCCGTAAAATCGTATCCCTATACACATAGACCGATTTCAATGCGGTTTTAAGGGTTCCGTACAAAAAATGAAAAACGGAACCCTTATAGGATCACTCGTGCGTTTGTCTGTCACAGCCAATTTGTTCCGAATCTACTGGACCGAATCACACACACATATGTTTAAAGTAAATAGATATTTTTTTTAAATAAGGGTAATTTTCGGGGGGTAAATTAGGAAATTGGAAATAAAAGTTTTGCAAACCTTACTGTGTCATATATCAAATGAAAGGGCTCGTTGTGAGGATCTTAAATATATTTTTGTTATAATTATAAAATAAATAGTTTTAAATTTTATTCATGAAAGAAGACGAAAATTGACCATTCCCCCCCCCCTGATCTCCGAAACTACTGAGCCTAAAATTTTGAAAAAAATACGAATTATAGTTAATTGCTTGTAGAAAACAGGAAAACCTATAAGAATTCAATTAATTGTACGGAATTCTCTCCACGCGAGTTTAACTCGCACTTGGCCGGTTTTTATTCTTTGATCGAAAGCCTTGTCTTTCAAAATGGATATTTGCCATGTTTGATGAAAATCGGTTCAGCCGTTTAAAAGTTATTGGGGCGCTTAAAAGGCGGGTTATTTTTAAATTTGTTTGACAAATAAACTTGTTATTACGTATGTATGTTGCACCTGATGGTTAGTAGGGTACCTACCGACATTGATTGAACGAATTTCATAAATACACATAGGTAGTCCACAAGCGACAAAATCTCAAGCTGTAGGTACTATGCATTTTGGGGATATAGAACGTGAGCGTGTATATACAATACAATACAATACAAAACAATACAATACCCTTTATTGCACAAAAGTAAAAAAACAGGACATAATTATCTTAATAACTAGGAAATGCGCAAAAGGCGGCCTTATCGCTAAGCAATTCTTCCAGGCAACCTCGTTTAAATAGAAAAAAAATATGGGAAATTAGGTAGTGCGGGGTGGTCAATATAATAAATATACGTATATACAATAACTATAATAAACATACATACACCTAATACTTAAATACACACAACTTACACAAAGAAAACATAACAGAACAAAATGAAGAAACTAAGTGGAAACAAGGGAAGTAGATTACCTTTCATAAGGATAGAAAATGCGATTTTACTTGGGATTTAAGGCTGGCTGGCTAATATACCCGAATAAATCGAACCATGGCCTATACTAAATCACTAAAGTATAATTAAATATAAGTCAAAAAACCCAAAAAAAAAACATTAAGTAGTACCATAAAAATCGCCCGGGCGGCTGCACACTGTTGTATGGAAATGCCTAATTTTTATTTTTTTTCGCTGTTATTTTAATTTCAACTATACTTTACCCGTGTGGTTCCAGGTTAGAATAGGAGCACTCCATCTCTTCCTGTGGATGTCGTAAGAGGCGAGTAAAGGACTAAGCACAAACATCTCGTGCTTGCACAATTGCATTCCCAAGGAGGTTTGACGTCAGGCCGGCGGCCGGTCGTAAAACTATAGCCAAATCATTTAAACTGCTCCGGCTATTTCTTTTCCATTTTTGCATGGTCTTTGGCATCCTTGGGTGACCATTGACATGCATGTTATAATTTGGAGAAGAAAAAGCGGAAAAGCGCACCCCGGGCTCCGAAGCAACACAGCTGAGGATGCAATCGGGAACGCGCTTAGACGAAGAAGAAGATTTTAATTTCAACCATAATGATCTAGTATAGACTGTGTTTCAATTTATAACGAGTATGTTCCTTCCACGTTGTATATGACATAGCCAGATCGTAGAATTGATCATTTCATGAAATGGAAAATACCTGATATCATCATGATGTGGTCTGCCCAGATATGAAAAGCTAAACGCATGACTACTTCATGATATGGTCAAACATTAGTGACCATAACGTAAAAAAGTTACATTATTCAACGTTAGAGGCGCTCATAATGTTTTAATTTTGCGATGCATCATGGCGGCAGCGGCAATTAATCTGAAAGCTAAATGCCAATTAAGAATAAAAAGAAAGTGAAATGTGGTTACGACTTACGACACAAAGCTACATGAATTTTACGAAAGTCAAAAACGTTAGTAAATTTCAACCTCAAATATTGTTATTCGGTGGTGTCCCCTTAAAATTTCTATTTATATGAAAAATATATCTGGCATGCCGCCAGATATATTTTTATATATCGGGCGAGATGGGAGATGGCTCCATCATCTCGAGGTTGAAGCGTGTTACATATACAGTTCCTTATTTATTTGGTACAAATAAATTTTCATTTCCATGTAATGGAACATACATACAAACGTTGACATATCATGAAATATAACAATTTCATGAAATGTTCGCCACATCATGAAATTATCAATTCTACAATCAGGCCACGATATACATTCAATTAAATATGGTTTAATAGTATAATAGATAAGGCATATTTCAACATAAGCTAAACAAAGCTTATAAACATCAATAAGACCTTCCAACCCGTCTGGCCAGCGTGGAGAGTGTAAGCCAAACCCTCTGACTGCTCTGGCTAATATATGGCTCTGGCAGTACAGAGACGGACGTGCTCCTGCAGTGGAGACAAAAAGATCTGATATGATGATATGATATAAAGCATATTTCATTAGGGTGTAAAAACGAAAAATCGGTTAAGTGCGAGTTGGACTCGTAATTTAAGGGTCCCGTACAATGTTTTAAGACGCTGAGAAAAACACGTTTCCTGTATAACGACGACCTTTATTTTTTATCTTTATATTATTTTCAGTATTTATTGTTTATAGTGGTCACAGTAATACATAATCGGTGAAAATTTCAAGTATCTAGTTAATGCCAATATAAAAATCGAGATAAAAACGCTAAAAAAATAACGTTTCTTGCATGACGACCCCTTAAATTTTTAACTTTATCTTATTTTTAGGGTTCCGTACCTCAAAAGGAAAAAACGGAACCCTTATAGGATCACTTTGTTGTCCGTCTGTCCGTCCGTCCGTCCGTCTGTCAAGACCCTTTTTCTCAGGAACGCGTGGAGGTATGAAGCTGAAATTTATATCAATTACTCAGGTCTACTGTCCCTTGAAGCTGTGAAAAAATCAAACTTCTAAGCCAACGCAATCAAAAGATACAGCCGTTTATGCCGCAAATTTTCGACACTTGCAAGGGAATCAAAACCTACAGGTTGCTTCCCGTGAACTCAGAATCTTGAAATTTGGTACGAAGCAACGTCTTATAGCATAGATAAAGGAAAAATTACGAAAACCATAAATTTTTAGTTACATCACATAATATATATTTTTTTAATAATTTTAAACTTACTACCCATTTCCTCATAAACGCGTAGAGGTATTAAATTGAAATTCATACCAAATACTAAACCTTGCAGGTTTGTACGGAACCCTCGGTGCGCGAGTCCGACTCGCACTTGGCCGGTTTTTTTTGTTATAGCGGCCACCTACAGTAATACATAATATGGTTCAATAGATAGTGCCCTCTGACAGACGGACGGATAGACGGACAGACAGCGAAGTCTCAGTAAATGGGTCTCGGTACGGAATCCTAAAAATCAAAAATCAGGTCATATTTTTTTTCATTTCATTACCTGGAATAATTTGCTCCTCCAAATACTATTGGTACAACGTTGTGTTGCACCGCAGTCAGCAGCTTCTCCGTGACGTAATCTTCTTCCAAAGAATTTTCCAGAGATAAATAGAAAAAATAGTCTCTCTCCAGATTTGTGGCGCAGTCCGGCTTCTGAAATCTAGGACATTGCAGAGTACCGCATGACCCGTAAATATCTACAGACAATCCGTAAAGAGTAAGTCCATTTTGCAACCTTTTCACAAACTCTTCTCTGCCGCTTCTACTATTACAGTTTGACACGAACCACGCCACTGCTTTACTCTTATTCTGTACATAAGGCAACTCTTCATTGATGTCAGTCATATTCACCCACTCCATATCTCTTCTTGGACCCACTACTTCACCATCTCTATTCTTAATTAAGATATACCCGTAAGGAATATCAGAGTCTAATTTGTAAGTGGAAGTCCAGTTAAAGAAGTTTTCATACATCTCATCGCATACTGGGTAGTTATCAGAAGACTCCATGTTAAAAAATATATATTTCTGATGGGCCGATCTTCGGCTGGGTAGATTCCAAGATCTTAAGTGTCTGACACTGCGACCGTTAAATGCTATTGCATCGAACTTAGTGACGTCACCGCCGAACAAGGTCCTGTCAGAGGTGACGAAGCAGTTTATCATCGAACAGTTGTTCTTGATGAAGGCACGCTGTCCCTTGCCCAGGTATTCAAATGGGGCCAAATCGTCTGGCGTCCATAGTAAAATGTACTTATAGTGCTTTTGTAGTTTATTTGAAGGGCGGTATACTTCATAGTATCTGAAATCGCTTGCGACATTTTCTAAGGCTTCCTTGACCAGATCCTCGTCGGTACTCGTATAATATTGGCCGTCGCTAATAATAGAACCAATCCAAAGGACTGTAATGCAGAAACTTAGACAACTGATGAGAAATAAAAAACGTATTGACAGTATTTGCCTCAAAAAAGATATGAGGATTGCAATAGGGTTGGCCAGAAGAGGCATCGTTGACGCTTCATGTTCGAGTTTTTGGTAGCGTTCTCCCGCTGATCAACTAGTTGCAAGACTTGCAAGCGAAGCACCTGCAAACAAATAAGTTTATTTATTTATTTAATCTTTATAGTCCATCAAATACAAATTGTACAGAACAATAGACAAACTTAACGCTAAAAGCGTCGTCTACCAGTCAATTATATGGGTTATACAGAAAGTCTAAATGTGGGTTGCAAGATAAAGTGTAGTATACATAAAATAAATAATGTACATTGTTACATAAATATATATACTTGCTATACATATATCTACATACATACCTACATATAAATAAAT
This sequence comes from Acrobasis repandana, assembly GCA_963576875.1. Classification (NCBI taxonomy): domain Eukaryota; kingdom Metazoa; phylum Arthropoda; class Insecta; order Lepidoptera; family Pyralidae; genus Acrobasis; species Acrobasis repandana. The sequence continues at coordinate 5,882,001 of OY756233.1, read as the reverse complement.
AGATAAATGTAGCAATTCTTAAATCTACTTTTATAACTTGGCCAAGAAGTGTTTAAATACCTGGGCCTTAAAGCTAGCGCGACTGTTCGAGCAGTTCGAATGGATTGAGGAAGCGCGTTCCAGAGTCTTATTGCCGTAATGGTGAAAGAGTTAGAAAGAAAACCAGTACGGTGAGAAGGAATAGAAAGGGTCAAACTATTAGAAGAACGCAGGATTCTTTTGTGAGTGGAAGATAGAAGTTAAAAACTTGATTTGAGGTATTCAGAGTTCAAAGTTGATTAGGATCCACACAGCGGCGTCGCGAACTTAGGTTAAGAATAGTCGCGATAATTCAAATTTTTCTTATTTATTTAATCAAAATTTATTAAGCCAAAAAAGCTACAATAAGAAACCTTAAATCAGTAAAATTAATGTATTATTAAGTAGGTACGTTGGCAATACTTTAATACTTTTTTTAAGGCTCAGCTGTCAACTGAGTGGCGAGGAGCTGTCTCTTAGAAACTATTGGACCGAGAGCCAGGAGGTGCCAGATCTTAGGTACTTATTTTCTCAATCACCAATCATTTGTGTGGGATTAAGGTGACATGGGTTCACAATTTGCAATAACGTGCGTGTTTTTGAAAAATCACTGTTATTAAACTACTACAGTTTATTCTTCAAAAAATTTACAGTTTTCTACAGACAATAGCCAAAACACGATTGAGCATTTTTGGCTTGATAGAAAAAAATCACAAACATACCTCTAAATTTCCCTAAATTTGCCTTTATAATACATGTTCCTATTTTATACAATCACCTTTTGAGGGTTCCGTAGTCCACAAGGAACCCTTATAGTTTCGTCATGTCCGTCCGTCTGTCTGTCCTTCCGGGCTCGTACTCCGCCGCTACTGCACCGAATGTCACGAAAATTGGTGGAGAGATAGATATTAAAGTTCCAAAAGTTGGTTTTCAAGATTATGAAAAAATATTTTTTTCAGCCCCCATACAACGAAAAGTGAATTAAAAAAATAAATTGGACTAACCACAACGTGTGGGGTATCGTTGAAAAGGTCTTTTAAAATGAAACAAAAACTGCTTTAAAACTATGTAGATCAAACCCCCCAGTCTTGAGATAATCTATTACAAAGTTAAAACTTGAGGTGTCCCCCCACCATAATTTTTGAAATATTACTAAAATAATTCTGAAAAAAGTGGTATACACCTCAAAGTATGTAATTTCAATTAAAACTATAGCGGTCTCGGTATCATAGAAAGTTATTTTTTAATACGTCATAAATCGTAAACCGCAATTTACCTTCAGAACTTTTATATTATGTTACTTGCTGCTACCCTTCATGGGCGAGTCCGACTCGCACTTGGCCACTTTTTATATGAAAATTATACAAAAAAATAAATATCTATCCGTTTTAGCTTCAAAAATAATAATAAATAAAACACAGTGAAATAGTTGTCGAAAGAGAAGAAAGGCCCGGAGCCGGGCTCGACAATATTTCGCAGTGTTTTTTTTTTTGTATAATATTTATAATTTTTTTTGTTACTTCAAAAGCGGTACGCAAGTTTCACTTAAATGCGTATCCGCGTTTCAGTGTCAAGCAAAATTGAGCGTTAATATATAGAAACATAAAGTCTTATTTAGTTTGACATAGAAAAAGGACGTTACTATCGGACGACTATCGTATTATTCTATGGAGTAACCCCCAGATCGAGACGATAGTATCGCGTTTGCATCACGACATTCGCGACTGAATCGTGGTTATGTAGGCGAGGGCACACAGCGTGCGACCGCATCGCGATTGTATCGATGCAAACGTGCGACAGCATCGCTACAAAAATTCGTCGTGGGCGAGGGGCCTTAGTACGTTTCAAACATCGGTTTGCAAATCAGGGCCGAATTACTGGTACAAAGGGCCAAAGTAGGATAAAACGTGTCAACTTGTATTCTTAGTCTTGATACTCATAACTTTTTCAATACCATAGGCAAAGATAATATTATATAAGACCATAGGTGTTCCTGCTAAGTATAATAGACACACCAAGCAGCAAGACAATCGGACCTTTATCCCGCCAGCCAGATAATTATTAAGTAAGTAGGTATCAGTGATACCTGACAGTTACCCTGATAGTTACCTTTACCCTCATAGTGATACCGTATCACTATGAGGGTAAAGTTAACTATCAGGTTCAGGGGTCTGGCCGAGGTTTTACTGAGACTTATTAGTACTTGCACAGAGTAATAAATAATATACTACGTACAGTACTAGAAAACTGTATTTTGCCAGGTAGGTATATTAATCACACCGACAGAGGTAAAATTAAATGTTAAAAAAATATTTTTGGGGTAGCTCCCGTACATGAAAGAAGGGATTATTTTTTCTCGACTAATGTCGTTGAAAAATATTGCGAGTTTTTTAACAAGATTTTTCGATTCAGGGATCCGTTTGTAATTTTTTGGATTTAAAGCAAATTTTTGTTATAGTCAGTGTCCGAGAGCTAAGTAGGGTTTACAAATTGTCTTTCAATTAACGAAAACTCCAAGAATCGCGTTTTTAGGCACCTCGCCCAAGGCGACTTTTTGTAGATTTTGTCGCACGTCCGCATCGATACAGTCGCGATGCGGTTGCAAGCTGAGTATCCTCGCCCACGTAAACACGATTCAGTAGCGATGCAAACGCGATACTGTCGCGCTTCTGTCGCAATGCAAACGCGATTTAGTTACTCTGTTCTTCTCACGCGCCGCCGCGCCACCCTCCCTCCGTTCCCTCCCTGATGTCATCCGACACGGTCGCGCTCAGTGATGCCAACTTCGGGGATTTTACCTTAGATTTAGAGTAAAATTTATCCAGCCGGGTAATTATTAGGGTATGAATTTTCCTAGGGTATTTCTTAGAGTAATTAATTTACTGAGGGTATTTTTTAGGGTATCAGCTTTGGAGTTTTTTTTTTTATTTTCATATCAGAATTTCTATAAACGCGATCAGGATTCGTACGCACCGATGATCTTACTTGTAGCTTGTATGTGTGATCCCTTTCTTTTCTCTTTAAAACACTGAAAAACCACGTTTCTTGTATGACAGACGAACCCTTTTATTTTTAACTTTATCTTATTTTTAGTATTTGTGATAAAAGTTTCAAGTGTCTCGCTCGCTATTACGGTTTAGGAGATAGAGCCCTGTGACAGACGGAAAGACAGACAGCGGAGTCATAGTAATAGGGTCCCGTTGGCACCCTTTGGGTACAATATTAATAAATATGTAATAATTATTGATATTTTTTAAAAACAAAGAACTGACTTCAGCACTAGAAAAGCTAAATATTCAAACAATGGTATACTTAGACGACATTTTTTTCTAGTTATTTTCGTTTAAAAAACAAACCACACGACCGATTTTAATAAAATTTCTATGGGACCACCTGGAAAGTATACCCTTTCAAACAAAAAAAGAGTTTTCCAAATTGGTCCAGGCGTCCTTGAGTAATCGGGGAACATACATAAAAAAAACATAAAAGATTCCGACGAGAAACCTCCTCCTTTTTTTGAAGTCTGTTAAAAATACTAAAACGAAGGAAATTTTAATTGGGGTATTTTTTCAAAATAATACAGGATCTAGGGTAAAATTAGATTAAGCCTCGGGTAAAGTCAAAACTTGACCTGGCAACACTCGCGCTTTTGCATCGCTACAGTCGCGATGCTGTAGCGCGTTGCAAATGCGACTAACGCGCGTTAGTAGCGATTTATATTTCGATGGTAGCGATGCTGTCGCGCGTTTACGAAACGCGCGTCAAAAAGTCGTCGTGAGCGTGGGGTCTTAGTCGTTAAACCGCGAGGCGTGAACTCAAAGCACAGCTCAAAGTCGGCATTCGCAACTACGGATCTCTACACCTGTGTCTACAGCTACACTGACACTAGGGTTGACAGATGTCCGGGATTCGTCTGGATTTTCCCGACATTTTAAGTGATCTCCCTACTCCCGACAAATCTCAAAATCTCCAGACAGACAGCTTCACCTTAAATAAAAAAAAAATATCATTTGTGTTGTCAATAAACTTACTGTTAGTAAGTAAGCTTACTGTGAGAGAATTTGTACATACACCAAAGAGAGGAATTGTATGGCTTTTGATTTAATAAAAGCTGAGTTAGTATTTAGACTGAATTTTGAAATTAATTGTTTGAATTTCAAATCTTTTCTGAAAAGTACCTACTAAAGGAACTAAATTAGTGGACTCAGCAATATCCAATGCCAAATACTAATGTGGCATGGCAATCTAAACTCTGAATCGGATGTCAACAATGTCTTTGTAATTAACAATTTAAAAAATTTAGTTTTTACTTTTTATATTAATTTCTCCAGACAACAACCCCAAAATCCCGATGTTTGAAAATTCCTCCAGATATTTTGGACTTCCAGTCTGGCAACCCTATCTGATACGCACCTGGCCGGTTATTTATATTATGTAAATAGGCAGTTCATAGGTAATAATTGTTTCATTTATGTACCTACGTTGAAATTGAATGTGTAATTTTTGTTTAGGTTTTATTGAAAAAAATATAACTCAGAAAGGTAGGTTAGGTACCTACTTACATATTCAACTTTGCCGTTTAAAAATTACATACAAGAAATAATCGACTACAAAAATATTTTGTAACAACTAGTTTATATAATCACTAATATACCTAGTAAGTACCGATTACTAAAGCTGATCAGTGATAACATGAGTCATGCATGAACAATATTACTATCGATTATTATCATTCTTCACTACTGATTGTATTGAAATTGAAAACATTTGCTTGCTTCAAATAATGTCAAAGGAATGCAAAACAAAATACAGTGACTTTTTGTTTCACTTTATCGCATTCTATGAACGTTTACGTCTACATTCCCAATCATGCAATACTAACTCTTATCCCAAGTACACACCTGTTAGATACTTTCTCGATAATCCACCTAAATCAAGTTGGTAAGCACTCCCTCGTACACAACTCTTCGTTAGAACATCACTGAATTCCACCGTCAAAAACGTCACATGCGCAGAAGACACAAATGCCTCTTAACGAATGCAAATGCCGATTTACATAGGTTATTTAACGTAAAATTGGTTTTAAATCACAATTATTCTTTATTTCACGCAAATATTTGAAGTATTTGATACGTATCTTTGGTATTTTGTTGGTATATTTTGGGAGCGCGGTGTTAAAATGTACGCGGCGCGTCGGGAAGCGGGGGACAACTAAGGGTAGGGCGCAAGCTCGACGCCCAGCCGACGAGACAAGGTCAATGGTCAATGGAACACTGTCTTGGTTGGGGTGACCTACCTTTATTTACATCACGGTTAAAACGAGTTTGTTGAAACAAAATAACGTGGAGGCGTGATAACACGAATGAATACGAACGCGAACTGCAAAGCCACTGTATTTTATTAACATTAGTGCTAATGGCAGTAGTAGTCAGGGATTCAACCGCAAAACAAGCGACTGGAACTGGAATCAAGCGACGCGAGACGTGCCAGTACACCAGTGACCGTGGATATAAATAAAACTATGTGTATACTTGTATTATAAATTCATTTGATGAGTCATAGGTAGGTACTTAATTTCGATTAGCATTTTGACCTTCACTGCCAGCGAATAATGTTTTTTTTTATGGTTTATGTACATAAACATCAATACTGTATGTCTATACAAAGTCGTTTCCCGCCGTCGTTTGTGCCTCTGTATGTAGGCAGGCTTAGTCTTTAATTATACCATGCATCAGTCACTAGAGTGATGCATGGTATAATTAAACAGGGTATTCTCTTCCCGTGACAGCTGGTCACGTGACTAGCCCAAGAATACGTCATCAGTTGGGAGTGTTACCCCTGTGTTGTGATTGAGTTACCAGAGCAAAGTGATTTTTTAACTTAAGAAAACCAATTATAAACTATCTCGCTCCATCACATAAGTCACGGATGACGTCATCCGAAAAGATGGACTTACCCGTGTGGTTTGGGTCCAAATAGGACCACTCCATCTCTTCCTGTGGATGTCGTAAGAGGCGACTAAAGGAAAAATAGCATTTAATGCTCGTGCTACAATAGCATTCCCAAGGAGAATTCACGTCGTTCTGTCGTAAAATATATCCAAATCATTTAAATTGCTCCGGCTATTTCTTCTACAACTCGCAAAATTTTTGGCATCCTTGGGTGACCATTGATATGCATGACGGAGTGAGGGTATATGGAAAAAAATCTAATCCCAACTCTTATGTCGCGAAGGGATAGGAAGAGAGCCAGGAGGCTAAGCGGGATACGGCCTTTGACATGACGGATCACGTGAATAACACTTGTCTACTTTCAGTACAAAAACAGGCTGAAGTCAGAATCCAAACTTAATTACACTCACGTCACTTTATCGATGCCGCAAGAGAGACCTTACGTTGGCCTTATATCATTTCAATATTGCCTTTTCAAACACAAGAAATCTATAATAACGAACGACTAATTATGCTTGTTATAGCTAAGCTAAGGTATAACTATACTTTTTTACTTTTAATTTTACTTATAATTACAGTTGCCTAGTTCCAAACTGAAATGACATTCAAATAGCCCTTTAGCGATGTCGGTAAAAATATACAATAAACTTCCAGATCGAATAAAAATTGAAGTTAAAGATAGCAAATATATCAAAGAAATAAAACAAATTCTTCTATCCAAATGCTACTATTCAGTATCAGATTACCTTAATGATAAATTAACATGACATAAAAAGATATTTGGAAATTACAAATGATAAATAATAATATATATAAATTACGGTACATTGATGAATATGCGTATACATAAATATAAAAAAAATACATATATCTTAAAGTCAAATACCCATAATACAATACAATCTAAATACATTATTAAATGACGGACATAAAATACGTACATATATAATTAAATGATAGTTATACAGATAAAAACTAATAAAAACTGAATGTTAATTTACTTCAAGGTACTATACTAACAGTGACACGATTCCTCCTCTCTCCTATTGCAGCGCCCAACAGGGTCCTTAAGTGATTGTGGAATCATCTATGTATCAACTTGCTATCTAGTTTGCATGTATTCATTTGTCATTTAAGGAAGCAATAAATTATTGAGTTATGTATTGAGTACTTTTTTAATGTACCTATGTATGTATATTTCTTTGGCACGCTCTAGTGTCTACAGCCTAAACGGCTTGTTGGATTCTACCTTGAGATATATGGTTAGGTAAGCACTGAGAACCTACCTATATCAAAAATAAAAAAACCGGTCAAGTTCGAGTCAGACTCGTACATAAAGGGTGCCGTACCTTCGTACAAAGTTTTAAAACGTTGAAAAAGCACGTTTCTTGTATGACCACCCCCTTTAATTTCTAACTTTATCTTATTTTTAAGTATTTGTTGTTCTAGCGGCTAAGTAATACATAATCGGTGAAAATTTCAAGTATAAACATCGAGTAAAAAAACGCTGAAAAAAACACGTTTCTTGTATGACGCCCTTGAAGATCCATAGATCCCTACCTACATAGTTTGTGATTGACAAGCAAGACAATTTTTTTGTTTTAACACGGCCACAGTAATACATAGTCTTCGATTAAAAATTCAAATGTATTACGATTCAAGAGATAGAGCCTTGTGACAGATGGACGGACTGACGAACAGACAGCGGAGTCTCAGTAATAGGGTCCCGTAGGCATCCTTGGGGTACGGAAAAAAACTAATAAATCTGATATTTTTTTATGTTAGGTAACGAGGAATTTTATTTCTAACCATATAAAATAGTTCAAGCGTTTTTAAAATTTTCATCCCTTCCCTATTGTCCTGGGTATTGGCTATTTATCTATATATGTATTTATTATAGAATAAAGTATCGTTGAGTTAGTATACCATAATACAAGTCAACTTACTTTGGGGCTAGCTCAATCAGTGTTATTTGTCCATATCTATTTATTTCTTTATTTAGTTTTACGAGCAACATTTAACCCTAAAAAACTCCAAGCGGGTCAAGAGTATCACCGAAGTTTGTCAGAATGTAAAAAGAATGTAACCTTGAACAACACGCAAAATCATTAAAATGTAACAGATTTTTAGTGAAGAGTAATTTTTTTAAAGTAGGTATTATTTTTCGTTTTCTAAATTTAAAAAATAACATTATTTTGTTGAATATAGATTGGAATATTGCTACAATAGTGGGAAAAAAGTTAACAGGTAATATCGGGCCTATTTTATTATACAAGTCAATAAAATGCAGTTGCGCTAGCGTTTTTATTACATTTTTCAACCATTTCACCTGCTTACGAGTATCTTTTATTACGAAGTCGCTCGATACAAAATCGTGACATACTTTTTTAATTCATTTATTAAATAATTTAAAGCTCTCTGACCATCAATGGTCAGCAGAATTGTAAAATTACTAATAATTTTACAATTCGGCTGACCATTGCTGGTTGTTTTATTTTCTTTGGTCGTTTACGGTACGAGGTAGGTACCTACGTACCTACCTCGTCTACGACCAAAGAACTAACTTTACCTGGTGGTGAAAGAGTAAGAGTGGTAGGGCGACAACTTAAAGTGACGACATACAATCCAGGACGACTGTAAGCGCGCATTTATATCGCAATTGTATCGCGTTTATATAGCGCATCTTCACGTTTGCCTTCACTGAGGCGCAGTGCGTTTTCTATAATCAAAAAACGTGTTCAATTCACCAAATGGCGATGAAAACGCGCAGAGGACCGCGCCGCGCATCAAAAACGCGCGTCGTACGAGCGTAATAAATACGCGGTGTGGAAAGGCCCTTATCCCCTTAAGGGCCCAGTCCTTATTTTTTGTGATTTTGACTACTTTTTCGGAGCTGATTGGAGCCACCAACCATCCATACAAACCATCTTAGTAACAATATGTTAAGATATGTTAAATTGAAGTTTATTTAAAAGTGAATGAGACAATTTATTGATTTTCATTGTAATTGTTTTATTCCAAATAACCTGAGACGTGTATTAATTTTTTGCGGTGCGCGACGTTCATGTCTTTGTTGTTTACACGGAATTTAAAACATAAAGTTGTGAATAAATTATTACAGATAAATAAAGACAAAGGAAAATCCTAAAAAGTAAATGAAAATGATTTTAGTAATTTTTTTATTAATTCATTCAAAATCTTAGTTAAAATGGTTAAACTTTGAAGAAAATATAAGCGAATACGTCGTCGGATTTCTTGCACATACGACTGAGTAAAAAAATACACATATATGAAGATTGATTCATGCATAAAAACGTACAATAAATAAATAAAAATAATTTGTCTTTCGCAAAAAGATAGAAAAATTTTAAGTTCTCCGAAATTCTTAAATAAATATGGGGACGAAAACGCTGATAACGCAGACCGCTCGCTGCGCTTCTGAATTCGTCTAAATTCGTCTCCAGGGTGCATGTACAATAAAGCGCAATGCGTATGTGTAGATAGAAAATATAGATTCAGATGTTTCATAAAAAAATCCCACGGCGAAGACTGCAGTCTTAAGTAATGCTAACAATTAATCTATTTTTTTATAAAAGTTGAGGGCACCAGATTCCTAGTAGGTCTCAAACAGTAACCAACGTGAACAAGGGGTTAATTCATCGGTTCCACCCCGTTAACCCCCATAAATTACACAGATGTCGGTCATGGCCGTCGACAATCATCATGAACAATTTGTTTCGGCCTTGAGGACTCTACAAACACAATTTAGATTTCAATATGAGTACATATGGAATTTTCTGTTGTTACCTTCTTTTATTATTGATTTCCAGGGTTCAGGGTTATCCATTTTTAGTGTTCCGTACCCGAAGGGTGCAAACGGGACCCTATTACTGAGACTCCGCCTTTCCGTCTGTCACAGAGCTCTATCACTTGAACCGTAATAGCTAGACAATTGAAATTTTCACCGATTATGTATTACTGTGGCCGCTACAACAACAAATATTAAAGGAAAAAAAAAGTTTAAAATTAAAGGGGGTCGTCATACAAAAAACGTGGTTTTTTTCAGCGTTTTTAACTCGATCTTTATAATGGCATTAACTAGAAACTTGAAATTTTCACAGATTATGTATAACTATGACCGCTATAACAACAAATACTAAAAATAAGAAAAAGTTAAAGATTAAAGGGGGACATCATACAAGCAACGTGTTTCTTCAGCGTTTTAAAACATTGTACGGTAGTACGGAACCCTTCATGTACGAGTCCGACTCGTACTTGCCCGTTTATTAGGATTACGCTCTTATTCAGGTGACACACACAGTGAAACATTCGTCGAGATTGAAAAAAAGCTCGGACCCGTGCTCGACGATATTTTGTGGTGTTTTATTTACTATTTTTAGCCGACTTCAAAAAAGTAGGAGTTATCAATTCGACTGCATGTTTTTCTTTTATGTATGTTTGGTACGCGATATCTTCGCCAATTGAGAACTGATTTTGATGTTTTTTTTTGAAGTGAAAACTTCTTTAGCGGCTTTGTGCACTTTTTTTGTAATGGGTAAAAATAACAAACTCGCGTCAGGACACGTGTCCTGATCGAAAATTCGTAAGACGGATGGAGAGTAGACAGCCGGCGAACTTCTTTAGCGGCGATGTGCACTTTTTTTGTAATGGGTAAAAATTGTTAAACTCGCGTCAGGACACGTGTCCTGATCGAAAATTCGTAAGACGGATGGAGAGTAGACAGCCGGCGCGGCGTAGGAGAGGAAGTATCCCCCTCTCTTTATACGGCGCGGTGAAAATGGATGCCTGCGTCTGCTGTTTCGTTTAGCTGAGAGATAAACTTTTTAATGTAATATAAATTGTCATGTTTGTGTACGATAGCGCAATAAATAAAAATTGTATTCCACCACATAAATTATAGTACTTTTATACTGATAATTAAAGCAATTCGTGCAAAATTATTCCCTAACCATTCCAAAATATCAAAAATGCACAACGTTAATATTCAAGTTTTCACTTCTGCTGGCACTCCCGGAGTGCAACCCGTCGTTTTCTTATTTGAAAGCCTTTACTACCAAGTTGGTCCCATTTTAATTTGGTGAAGATTTATGAAGAACTTTGGAGATATGGAAGAAACTTGTAAAAAAAATTTAAGTCGCTTGTTTTTTAGGGTTCCGTACAAAAAATTAAAAAACGGAACCCTTATAGGATCACTCGTGCGTCTGTCTGTCCATCCGTCTGTCACAGCCCATTTGCTTCGAATTTACAGGACCGAATCAGGTGAAATTTGGTAGAATGGCGTAATCCTATGACCCAAACACATATGTGCAAAGTAAATAAATATTTTTTAATAAGGGTAATTTTCGTGGGATAAGTTAGGAAATTGAAAAAAAAAGTTTTGCAAACCTTACTGTGTCATATATCAAATGAAAGGGCTTATTATAAAGATCTCAAATATGTTTTTGTTACAATTAAAAAATAAATAGTTTTGATTTTATTCATGAAACAAGACGAAAATTGACCATTCCCCCCACTGATCTACGAAACTACTGAGCCTAAAATTTTGAAAAAAATACGAAATAAAGTTCATTGCTTGTACATTACAGGAAAACCTATAAGAATTCAATCAATTGTACGGAACTCTCTCCACGCGAGTTTAACTAGCACTTGGCCGGTTTTATTTTTGTTAAAAATTTAATTATTTGTATTATACTTATAATTTGTTGTGTAGCGAAATCGGCTTGTAATTAAGATTAAGTATACATTTTCGGGTATAATTTTCATATAAAAAGGTGGTTGTAAAAAATAGTAATATCTTTTTTAAATGTAAATTTAGGCAAATTTAGAGGTATGTTTGTGATTTCTTTCTATAGAGCCAAAAATGCTTAATCGTGTTTTGGCTATTGTGGATGTTTGTAGAAAATTCTTAAGATTTTTATGTAAATTTTTTGAGGAATAATCTGTAGTAGTTTAATGACAGTATTTTTTTAAAACACACACAGTTTTGCGAGCTGTGAACCCATAATCGACTTTTATTTGTTGAGCAGTTGACAAAAGACTTGAAATCCAGACTGCTCGCGATCACTAACAATCAATTGAGTTTTATACCTGAGCGGCCAAAGGCTTCTTTCTTCGACACGTGACAAAATAGTTTCACGTGTCGAGTAGTGTCCGACAGAGCCTTCTGTCGGCGAGCCGTGGGAAAGACAAATGTGTACATGATTGGATGGAGAAATTCATGTGGGAAAACGACATCATATCAGTAGCGCCATCTATTAATTTCTAGAGAAAGCCCTGACTTTCAAGCGTTACTCCCAATAACTTTTAAACGGCTAAACCGATTTTCATCAAACATAGCTATAGAACCTCCGCAAGGGAACTTGCTTTCACGTAAAAAAACCTCATCTTAATCGGTCCATCCGTTCGAGCGCTATGATGCCACAGACAGACAGACATTGGCGCTAAACTTATAACACCCCTCTTTTTGTCGGGGGTTAAAACCGCCGAATTTAAAAGTATAAAAAACACCTGTGCCATTGTGACGGACAATAAAATAAAAGAAATAATAATAAAAAATAATGGCTCCTTTGTAAACAGGGTCGGCGGCGGGACAAAAGTGGAGAATTTAATTCGATTCTAACGCACAATGGGCTGAGTTATCTAAAACGCAATGTTTTTTTTTAAATGTATTTTATTTTCTTGACGCGTCACAGAATTGTGATGTGGTTTCCGGAGCAAGCTTAGTTTACCTGCTACTAACCTTATTTAAAATAGTATTTTTGCACCAAATTACGTATTTAAATTACCTACTGATGTTGTTAAGCCATCCAGTGCCTATTATTTATTTTATTTCCCGAGCGAGTGAGCGAACTGCCTCCGTGGTCCAGTGGTCAAGGCGTTTGCCTTGTGATCCGGAGGTCATGGGTTCAAATCCCACTGGGAAGCATACTTTGTAAAAAGTTGTTTCCAGTCTGTTTAGGATATTGCAGGCTTGAATCACCTGATTATCCGAAAAGAAAGATGATTCCGTGCTTCGGAAGGCACGTACAGCCGTTGGTCCCGAACGCCATCTAGCGTTTGTACCTATCCTAGGATTAGTTCTGGTCTACCCTTTGGGTTGCGGAGGTCAGACGGCAGTCGCTCTGTGTAAAAACCAGTAACCTCGTTAAATCGCCTTGGTTAGGTAGCGGACCCCGGGCTCTGAAGCGTAACCGCTGACGATGCAACCGGGAATACGCTCGGATGATGATGATGATGACCGAGCTAGCGAGCGAAGCGTCAAGTTTCAAGATTGGCCAAAAATTATTTTTGTTAATTTTTCAAAATGGCGGAGGTATGGGGATTTAAGGTGAAGATATAGGCAAATGACCTTGAAGTGGCGCCCTCATTTTAAATAAATTGTTAACTCGTAAATATGGTGATAATTTCCATATTTCTCTACGTCATGCACTAGATAGCCCTTTAAATTATTTTATGAACTGCCGTTAAAACTATTATTGGTGATCCGTCTAGCTTTAAAACTTGCTGTGGCCACTTTTGGCGGAGGCAAGTTTTAAAGCTAGACGCACTAATGTAAATACTTTCAACAGTGGTTTATAATATAATTTTAAGGGCTATCTAGTGCATGACGAAGAGTAATATGGAAATTATCTCCATATTTACGAGTTAACAATTTATTTAAAATGAGGGCGCCACTTCAAGGTCATTTGCCTATATCTTCACCTTAATATGGGACAGGCTTGATTGCACAATTATGGATATGTATTTGTATAAAGTGTTCATTCATATTAATTTAAAAATTAATGTATACCTATACGATTTTCTTCTTCGTCTAAGCGCATTCCCGGTTGCATCCTCAGCTGTGCTGTTTCGGAGCCCGGGGTGCGCTTTCCTGCTTTATCTTCATCAAATTTAACATGCATGTCAATGGTCATACAAGGATGCGAAAGACCTTGCACTCAGTGTTACTTATTTCTGTAAATTGGTAATTGTAATTGTAAATTGTAAGTGGTGATCACTTACCATCAGGTGACCCGCTTGTTCGTTTGTCGCCCTATAAAAAAATAAAAAAAATTGGATTTGGCACTCGCAACACAACACAAGCTCTACATGTTATATTGTGATAACATTGTATTATGCATAATATCTTTTTAAACTGACAAAGCCTTTCCGGTGCGTAGGCGACCAATACTGTGTAAATGAGTTTCTTTCGGCGTTTCTACTCAGCAGTGGTCGTTGCGAAACGCACTAAAAATGATTAAAAATAATGACCTTCAATAAATGATATATTTATCCTACATTAAATAAAAAAATTGACTTTGACTTTGACGTCAACCCACTTTAGGAATGTATTTGTGCGAAAAGTTTTACAACCAGCCGCCGCCCGAAGTTAACCCTCCTTGGGAATGCAATTGTAGCACGAGATGTTTGTGCTAAGTTCTTTAGTCGCCATTTACGACATCCACAGGAAGAGATGGAGTGGTCCTATTCTACTCTGCCGGGAACCACACGGCGGATATACCGATACGATAACTATAGATTAATATAATAATAAGAATAAATATACAATATTTAAATAACGTCAAACAAAACATACTGAAACTATTTTAAGGGTGAATTCAGTCCATGATACTGAACGACTTTCCCCAAGGAACATGTTACGTAATGTGAAAAATAATTTTCGCTTTCCATATAAACTCGGATCAGCTAATCGGTCAACTTATATGGGAGGCCAAAAATTATACTCCTGATTCTTTCCTCAATATTAATATATGTGTATTTAATTATATTAATTTTCGAGCGATTTACATTATTATTTTGTACCTGTTTCCTGTCGATAATAAATGCATGTTATTTTATTTATTTATAAATAGGAATCCATATTATTTTCCTGTCTATAGGGAAACTTTTGTGGTTTACTGGGCGCTCTCGAAGCCGCGGCTGGCTCAGCGCTACTGATACGGATTATCCTTCAAAGATTTATTGTTTGCCTGTGTCCACTGCCTGCGATTGACATTTATAATGTAGATAACAGAAAAGCAACTGACAGCTCAATGTCATGTAGTTTCCAAAAATAAACACTCCATCTTTTCTTGTAAATGTCGTAAGACGCGACTAACGCTGAATTATCTCGTGTAAAGGCTGCTTTACCAAGGGCGGTTAGCATTAGCAGGCAGGTGCCTTCCGTGCCTTCCGAAGTAGTGATGTGCCGTGATGCATTTACGTTAGTAAAATATATTTACAGTGATAAAAAATATCGGAAACGGCACATCACTATTCCGAAGGGACGTTCAGCCGTTGGTCCCGGCTGTCACTTCATTATCATCATCATCATCCGAGTGTATTCCCGGTTGCATCCTCAGCAGTAACGCTTTAGAGCCCGGGGTCCGCTACCTAACCTAGGTGATTTGACGAGGTTACTACACAGAGCGACTGCCGTCTGACCTCCACAACCCAAACGGTAGACCAGATGGCGTTCGGGACCCACAGCTTTGCGGGTCTTCAGCCGGCTTCTTTTTTTTCTTTTTGGATACTCAGGTGATTCACTTTCACAACTTTAAAAAAAAAAGTATGCTTGCCAATGAGATTTGAAACCACGACTTTCGGATCACAAAGCAAACGCCTCGACCACTGACCCACGGAGGCAGTTATTGTATAGCAGTCTTTAAGCTATATCAGATGTCTTAAGGCATCTTAAAAAATCTGATACCTGTGTTAGCCACTTACGCACACGATAAACGGCAGCAGGACCGCTACTCTATAAAATGATACAACAGCCATCCGATAGTGTCATCCTGTTTTAATGTTTTGCCGTGTAGTTTCCGGCAGACTAGAATTAGAACCACTCCAAGTCTTTCCGCGGATGTCGTAGAAGGCGACTTAGGAAACAAGCTGAACAAAGCTAATGAGACCTCTCCAACCCGTCTGACCAGAGTGGAGAGTAGGCCAAATCCTCTGACTGCTCTGGCTAATATGGGTCTGGTAGTACAGAGGGTCGTGCTCCTGCAGTGGAGACTAAAAAAGACCTGATGATGACCATCAGTTCATCAACCACCATGTACCATTATATATACAACTAAATTTACTACAACTATATTATTACTATAATACAACAAACGTCCACCTGTTGCCGTTAAGACTGCAGTCTTCGACCGTGGGAATTTTTGATTGAACACCCGAATCTATATTTTCTATCTACACATACGCATTGCGCTGTATTGTACATGCACCATGAAGACAAATATAGACGAATTCAGAAGCGCAGCGAGCGGTCTGCCTTACTCGTATCAGCGTTTTCGTCTCCATATTTATTTGAGAATTTCGGAGCACTTTAAATTTTTCTATCTTTTTACAAAAGACAAATTATTTTTATTTATTTATTGTACGTGGTTAAGCATGAATCAATCTTCATATACGTGTATTTTTATTTTTTAACTCAGTCGTATGCGCAAGAAATCCGACGACGTATTCGCTTATATTTTCTTCAAAGTTTAACCTTTTTAACTAAGTTTTTGAATTAATTAATTTTTTTTTATTAAAATCTTCTTATTCACTTTTTAGGATTTTCCTTTGTCTTTATTTCTCTGTAATTTAAACACAACTTCATGTTTTAAATTCCGTTTAAACAACAATGACATGAACGTCGCACACCGCAAAAAATCGAAACACGTCTCAGGTTATTTAGAATTAAATTATTTTTACAATGAAAATCAATAAATTGTCTCATTCACTTTTTTAATACTTGAATGAACTTCAATTTAACATATCTTAACATATTGTTACTAAGATAGTTTGGTTCCAATCAGCTCCGAAAAAGCAGTCAAAATCACTAAAAATAAGGACTGGGCCCTTAATATCAAGCAAAAAACGGCAAAAATATCACGTTTCTTGTATGGGAGTCCCGCTTAATAATTTATTTTATTCTGTTTTTATATTTGTTGCTATAGCGGCAACAGAAATACATCATCTGTGAAATTTTCAACTGTGTAGCTATCACGGTTCATAAGATACAGCCTGGTGACAGACAGACAGACAGACGGACAGTGGAATCTTAGTAATAGGGTCTCGTTTTACCCTTTGGGTACGGAACCCTAAAAATAAATAGTAATTGTGCAACGCGATAGTTTAAAAGTCGTATTATTAATCTATTTCAAAGAATCTTTCATCCATCGCTTGGATATCAATACCAAAGCCTGCACAGTCAGCGTTTGACTGGTCAGATTATACCTATTGCGAGATGAAGATGCAGCAAAACGTAATCCTGTGGGTCAATTGTGCGATGCGGGTTCTTCCCAAATCGAGTTTTTTGCCGGGAAAGCAACGTTTTGAGTATGCATGTGTTAGATTGAGCTTTGACAGTATCCATATTTTTTTTAAGTAAGTACCTACCATTGTGAAGGTATTGCAAGGGGCCACCAGCCTTCCACATAAGTGAGGCACTCAGAAACTTTTGAGAAACTAAAAAACTAAAAAAATCAATGATTTCAACTAAGGATACGCCCATCGGAACATTTTGCATTAAATTTCTTCATACAATTCAACCGGAGCGACCACAGCACATACGCTGTAGTCGCGCGACGCCGCGAAGTCCGCGAACACATGGCCGCTATTCGGTTGTAAAATTATCGCGATCAAAATTCCTTAGTATTTAATTATAACAAACAGTTATGTTACTTACCGATGATACGATATTCCATGTTCTTTTTTAACCTATATCGTAGTTTTTGCAGCCTTTAAATGCACAACCAGGCATTTTTATGGCAGGCATATTTATTTTACAAGTATGAATAGGACGACTAAGTCGCGTTGGTCTTAAAACTGACTTTTTTGGGTCAACGAGTTGGTGCCATTTATTCGCGCGGTTGGCCTAGTCCTTACGCTAGTAATATATAAGTCAATGACATAAATGGATAAAATGGATAAAATGAATATCACTGGGATGAATTTTTTTTTAATAAATCTAATGAAAATAAACCGGCCAAGTGCGTGTTAAACTCGCGTGGCGAGGGTTCCGTACAATTAATTGAATTCTTATAGGTTTTCCTGTAATCTACAAGCAATGAACTATAATTCGTATTTTTTTCAAAATTTTAGGCTCAGTACTTTTGGAGATCAGGGGGGGGAATGGTCAATTTTCGTCTTGTTTCTTGAATAAAATCAAAACTATTTATTTTACAATAACAACAAAAATATATTTAAAATCCTTATAATAAGCTCTTTCATTTGATATATAACATAGTAAGTTTTGCAAAACTTTTTTTTTTTATTTCCTAATTTTCCCCTTGAAAATGACCCTTATTAATATTTATTTACTTTGCACATATGTATTTGGGTCATAGGATTACACCATCCTACCAAATTTCACCTAATTCGGTCCAGTAGATTCGGAGAAAATTGGCTGTGACAGACAGACGGACAGACAGACGCACGAGTGATCCTATAAGGGTTCCGTTTTCTCATTTTTTGTACGGAACCCTAAAAAGCACCCCACGCTTTATTTACCAAGACTTCTCGAGCTCTTTGGCATCTTTGGGTGACTATTGATAGGCAAAGTAATATTACAGAAGAAAAATTGGGAAAGCTCACCCAGGGCTCTGAAGCAGCACAGCAGACTACGAACAATAATTATCTAGAATCGTAAGTAATCCTGAAAAATCATTCCACGCGATATGTACCGCGGCGGGCAGGGCTTAAAATATGAACAGCGCGGCGCGACAGTTTGCCGTGACACTCGAGTCGTGCGGTTGCGTCGCAAGAAGTTTCCTTTGAGAATATTGCTGTGTTTTTGCGATAATCAATTCATTAAAAATGCCGTCATGTGCCGTGAAGTGGTGTAGAAGCCATACAGACATAAAAATTAGTTATTCAAAAAAAAAATTACACGTAAACAAGTTTATTTATTTTAGCGTAGCGTACTGCCATCCGCGCGTTGTATCTCACCCGCTTATTGCGTTGACTGCCCCACCCGACCGACGACGACGCGTGACTTTGCCGCGACCACTCGCATGCATTTTTGTCTATGCGTGTGTTCGAGTGTTTCGTTGTAATTACTGTTCGTTTGTTTGCGTAAATGGAATAAGAATCGAAGCGGTGAATGTAGGAGCGTTAGGTTTCTAGAGAATAATATTTCGATGACAGCAGAGGATGCAACCGGGAATGCGCTAAGATGAAGAATAAGTCAACAATAAAATAAAATGGTCAAGTGCCAGTTAAACTCGCATGAAGAGGGTTCCCTACTTCTCATAGGCTTTTCTGAGATTTACTGTATTTTTTTTCAAAATTTTAGGCTCTGTAGTTTCTGAGATACCGTTTCGAAGATGGTCAAATTTCGCCTCTTTTCTTAAATAACTTCAAAAATACTTATCGTAAAATTATAAAAAAATATATTTATTTGAGATTCTTCTTACAACAAGTAAAGGCCTTTCATTTGATGTGTGACTCGACATAGTTCGCAGATCTTTTTTTCAATTTTCATATATACCCTATAAGTGGCCCCCATATCTCTTTAGATAGGTTTTCCTGTAATCTTTAAATAGATAACTATTAACTATAAAATATGGAGAAATCTGAAATAAAATTATATTATTATTAAATGTATTTTTTTCAAAATTAAAGCCCAGTTTTCAGAGATAATAGTATTTATTTATTTATTGTCTTAAATAACTTAAAAAAGTGAGTGATCCTGTAATAGGGTTCCACGTTTTTACCTTTAAAGGTACGGAATCCTAATTAAAAAACGACGGGTTGCACTCCGGGAGTGCCGGCAGAAACGAAACCTTGAATATTAACGTTTTTGATATTTTGGAATGGTTAGGGAATAATTTTGCATGAATTTCTTTAATTATCAGTATAAAAGTTTTATCATTTATGTGGTAGAATACAATATTTATTTATTGCGCTATCGTATACAAACATGACAATTTATATTACATTAAAAAGTTTATCTCTCAGCTAAACGAAACAGCAGGCGCAGGCATACATTTTTGCCGCGCCGTAGAAAGAGAGGGGGATACTTCCTCTCCTACGCCGCGCCGGCTGTCTACTCTCCATCCGTCTTACGAATTTTAGATCAGGACACGTGTCCTGACGCGAGTTTAAAATTTTTTACACATTGCAAAAAAAGTGCACAACGCCGCTAAAGAAGTTTTCACTTCAAAAATACTTACAAAGTAAACTAGTAAATGACTTATATAAGCCAATATTTCATGAGTCTCGAATGTCGCTCATAGCCAGCATTAATATCTGAACGGAAGTGAGGAATGCCGACAGTTATGGCGAGCGGAAGTGGCCGCCGCTGCGTGCGCGCTTCCGGGGCGGCGACAGGCGCGCCGGAAACGGCGCTATTCGATATCTATGCTGCCGATACATCGATACTATTCATTGATATAGGTGTTTTTTAACCGACTTCAAAAAAGGAGTCAAAAAGAAAGATTAATATTACATGATTATACAATGTACATACTAACATTCACTAACATCTTTAATCTATTGTACAATGCAAATAAATGATTCTTGATTCTTGGAGGAGGTTATCAATTCGATGATCTGGGAAAAGAAGCAGTTGTTACATTTATGTTTAAAAAAAATACATTGCATGTAATCGTCGCATTTACCGCAGGTTTTCCTCATACATCGGCCATCTTTTTCCCGGCCAAAGTAATTCTGGGCTATTTAAGTCAACCGGCAGGCAACCCCATGAACACAATACGCGGTAATCTTTGACGTAAGTGGAGCAAATAACAGCCCCATTATACAAGGATAAAGACAGGCCACGCGTGTACAGAGGAAACTACTGCAGATACCAAACCCAAAGGTTTGACTGTTAGAGAATGCTTTTAGCATTAAGTCCGCCTGTTGTACTATTACATTTGTATGTGTGTACAATAAAGTGTAAATAAATAAATAAATAAAATACTAAGCTAATACCTTGTTCGAGAATGACACAGCTTATTAATATACGTAGGTACTAAGAAAATAAAGCGAAGCATGAAGGTAAGTTTTTTTGTTTGTTAAAACTTTTTTGTACACAAAGAAAATATACAAAAATACACGTAACATAAAGACAACAACAGGTACAAAGGCGGACTTATCCCAGATAGGGATCTCATCCAGTCAACCTTGACGTTTTACTAGTAGGATGTTTACTTGTATGTCGTTCAATCGCAAATGCCATTTTGCTTTGTATTTTACTTTTCGTGTGTGGAAGTGCCCAAACACTGGTGCCAGATTTTTCAAACTGGCCAAAGGTATCTGAAATAGCTCGACAACTGTCATACAATTACGACAGCGCTTTAACATGCTTTCCGGAGCTAGGAGGAGCTCGAGAATTTTATTTTTCCATCCACTTGCTGAATTTTCGTTTTTATCCCGGGTTCCCGCCATGCCTTGCCTGTTGCTAGATTGTAACATAAACCAAGATGGAGTAAACGAATGGCTGGTTAAGTTACGGGTTACGGGATTTCATAAAAGATTGTTAGGATAAGGCACAAAAAAATATTTGATTAAAAGAACTAATTAATTGCAGACGAATTGGTACTAAGATGGGGTATTTTTAGGTACATTATATTATAAACGCCTGGTACCTTACATTATTATCTAACAGACTGCAATCTTGCAGTGTTTACATCTTTAGTAGGTATTTGTAACATTGATAAGTACTTAGGATAATACTTACTGGTTAGAATATTGCAGGCTTGAATTGCCTGATTTATCCGAAAAGAAAGATTATTCCATGCTTCGGAAGGCACGTAAAGCTGTGGGTCCCGCCCAAACGCCATCTAGCGTTTGGTTAAACCAATCCTAGGATTGGTTCTGGTCTACTCTTTGGGTTGCGGAGGTCAGACGGCAGTCGTTCTATGTAAAAACCAGTAATCTTGTCAAATCGTTACCGAGTTACCGCTAAGGTTGCAACCGGGATTACGCTCGGATGATGATGACATTTAAAAGTACTTAAATAAAATAGGTTACATAGATTAATGAAATTGAATGAAGCTCTCAGTGTATGTCTACTTTATGTCAGAGGGCATTTATCTTTATCTACAACAGAGATATCTAACCTTTTGCAAAAGCATTTTTTGTTGAAATACGATCCTTCCATAGTTTTTCATCGATAAGATAACATTCCCTGTAAAAAAAAGTTCGACCGCTCATACAAACGCGCAACATCGGTAGGGCGGCCGAAATTGTATATCGTATTTCGCCCTCGATCATTAATATACGTGGTTATTTTTTAACCACATTAGCCAAAGTAGAGCAAGTTCAGTCCATGATACTTATTAAACTACTTTCTATATGTAAAAACAATTATTTTATTAGCTTTTTAACCACCAGCCAATTTTTGGAGCAGTCCATGATACTAAATTTTTTTATTTTCCATAAAAACAATTAAAGAAAAACAATGAAATAAAAATTCGTCTTCCCATACAAATCAACGCTCAGCCAAACGGATTTTGTATGGGAGGACGTAAACGTTTTATCAATTTTTAATAACTTTTTTATAGAAAGTAGTTCAGTATCATGGACTGAACTAGCTCCAAAAATTAGGCTGGTGTTTAAAAAGCCACTTTGTATGTATTTGTTATAAAATATAGAATCGTTGAGTTAGTATCCCATATCACAAGTCTCAAACTACTTTGGGGCTAGCTCAATCCGTGTGATTTGTCCGTTTATATTTATATTTATTTATTTATACATTATCATACTCGTAGTACCTACATTTCGAGAAAGAATTAGCAAAATAACAGACCCAGGATCACGAGAATTTATTGGTCGATTTTTTCCATATTTTGCTAAAGCGGGACTGGCAGTGCGATCTTCTCCATAGGGCACACGGGGCCCGTGCCCAGGGGCCCCATTCTCAGGGGGCCCCGAAGGACCGACAATTTCTCTCACACATTTATTCTCAAAACATTTTTGTCGGGCACATTACACTTTTTTTACAAATCAGTAATCTTATCAGAAGGTATTTACAAGGCATATACTACGCTATTATATTATATCGATGACTGCGCCTATTCCTACTGTACTAATTAATAATATTTCCGAACGCATCCTACCTAATTTACTAAGTACACCATCTAGCGATTACTTACGAAATCACTCCGATTCCAAAGTCAAGGGCCCCGAAAGGGTCCAAAAGGGCCCCAAATTATTGTGTGCCCAAGGGCCCCAGCCTAGTTTAAGACGGCCTTGGGGACTGGGATGAAAAAAAAGGGCCTACTTGCATGAAAGAGCGGAATTTTGGCCGTCCCACTCAGGGGTCCGTACGACGGGACGCGTCTTACCCCTAAAAGAGTTGAAAAACGGAACGTCCCACCAAAAGCGGGACATCTGGCAACGCTAGTCGGGAGTTACCTATGCTACCTACACACGACACAACTTTCCATGCAATCTGAAGTGCAGCATGCTGAAGTCACGGTCGGCCTACAATTTCGATCGTCACAGTGTGCGCACGCCTCCTATAATGATGGATAACACGATATATGGACTATCACGTGGCTATTATTAATAAAAAAAAATCATGAGGTCAAATTGTATCATTAAAAAACCAGCAATGTAACTGTGACGGTCGGAATACAACCAACATGCAATTTGCTGGGGCACGCCCACAACACGTCTAGTCGTCTACACACATTACAATCTGCAGTACAGCACCAAATTGTTACTGCAGATTGTATGCCGTATTGTGTTGTGTAGGCAGCAAAAAACGTTCAACACAGACAGACTTTTTTGTCTGACTGTAGTACACCTAATAATTTTAAAGACCCGGGACCCGGACACTTCCCCTGAGTCCCGGCAGTATATCGGCAACTTTACACATTTCAGCAACGTGTCGCAGGCAAGCTGTCACAGGACATTTTATAGCTACTTTTCGATGATTTACTCCATGAAAGGCCCCTGGTTTACACGTAGTAACACGGCACTTTCCTATCTAATTTGGGAAATTATTTACTTAGTTATGTGCACAATAAATTTAAGAGCGCCTATGACCCTGGTGGTACTTAGAGCGATCTTAAATATATGTATTATCAATATTAACGAAATACTCACTTTGAAATAAAAACACAGCAAAGTTCAGGACCACAGATCTGTATACAACGTGGAAGGGACATACCCGTAATAAATCAAACTTACTAGATCTTTATCGTACGAGTATGATGAAAAAACAAAAAAAAAATTAGGCATTTCCATACAAAAGTGTGCAGCTGCCCGGCCGATTTGTATGGGAATGTCGATTTTTTTTAAATTAGTTTTTTTAATGGGTACTTTGATTTCATTATACTTTAGTGATCTAGTATAGACCGTGGTTCGATTTATTACGGGTATGTCACTTCCACTTTGTATACTACTAGACAGGGACCGGAATACCGGTATTTTAGTATAAAATTTAAATATTTTATTTCAGCACAAAAATATTATACCGATATTTTTTATTATCGGTATTTCGGTATCATACAAAAAATCAGTATTTTAATAATAAAAAAAGTATTGGTATTCTAATGTATCAATATTTTTGTACTGAATTAAAATATATCGATACTAAAATACCGGTATTCCGGTCCTTGCTACTAGATAAAGAGTCCATCAATTTGTATGAAAAGCTGGCGTGCCAATTTTCATACAAATATATTCACTTACGAACAGAAGGAAACTTTTTTATTACTTTCTCCAACGTTTTTCGACGAGTTTCTATGTCTTAAAGCGGCAGATTTAGGTATTTTACAGTAGAGAATGAATGTCCGATCTAATGAATTGACATACACGGACTAAAAGTGACGATCCTAAATGAGGTCAATTTGACCTAAGCCTAATAATTAGGCGCCTAAGCCTTAATACTTACTTTTTCGCAGGTTTGCTAGTAGGTAAATTGCGGTAATTTGTGTGCAATAGCACACAATATTCTGTGAGCAGCTGGTAGGTACTAATATAATATGTCAACAAGTTTCTGCTATATTTAGGTGCCCTCCAAAATGACATTGGAAATCTGTTTGTTATAAAGATTATCTTTGACTCTACAATAAAGTAGAAAGAGACGCCTACAACTTTAGGTAACTTTTTAGGAACAGCTTTGCCACTTCGTAGGGCATTCTAGATTGTATATAATTTCTTTGGAGAAAAAATTTGATTGTTGTGTGTTTCATCATCATGAGTCTTTTTTGCCTCCACTGCAGGAGCAAGACCCTCTCTGTACTTACTACTAGAGCCATATTTTAGCCAGAGCAGTCAGTCGTCAGTCAGACGGGTTTGAGAGGTCTCATTGATGTTTATAACCTTTGTTCAGCTTGTGTTTGCTAAGTCGCCTTCTACAACATCCACGGAAGACTTAGAGTGGTCCTATTCTACTCTGCCGGTAACCACACGGCTATGTTGTGTGTTTTTAGGGTTCCGTACCCAAAGGGTGCAAACGGGACCGTATTTACTGACTCCGCTGTCTGTCCGTCTGTCTGTCCGTCCGTCACAGGGCTCTATCTCTTGAACCGTAATAGCTAGACACTTGAAATTTTCACCGATTATGTATTTCTGTGGCCGCTATAACAACAAATACTAAAAATAAAAAATAGTTAAAAATTAATAGACATACAAGAAACGTGTTTTTTTTTTGCGTTTTTAACTTGATCTTTATAATGGCATTAACTAGAAACTTGAAATTTTCACCGATTATGTATTACTGTGGCCGCTATAACAACAAATACTAAAAATAAAATAAAGTTACAAATTAAAGGGGGTCGTCATACAAGAAACGTGTTTCTTCAGCGTTTTAAAACATTGTACGGAGGTACGGAACCCTTCATGTACGAGTCCGACTCGCACTTGCCCATTTATTTTGTTTGTAAGGGCTACTGATCAGATTTTAAAAAATCTTTAATAACGTGATTAAGTAACATAGGTTATATTTTATCTTTCAAAACGCAGGCAACGGCGCGGGAAACAGCTAGTCTTCAATAATAGTACTTTTAGGCTTAGCGTAGTGAACGTGGTCGTAGCAGGAAGCCCGCAGTGTACCAGAGCGGAATTGCCCGGGAAAAGTGGGAATTTGTCGGAGTTCCCGAGCCGAGGCGTAGGCCACCTAAATCCACTTATAGCGCGTCGTTTGGCTGTCCTATTACTGGCTTTGAATTTTCTCCTCAGGCTTGTAGTTTACTATAAGTACATACGACACGGAAGAAGTAATCTTCCATGCTGATCTTGGATAAAAGAAAATAATGTAGAATGTACCAGCAGCTTCTCTTGACGCCTAGATCGTGAAAGCCGATTGTGTGAACTGGCGACGATACGAATCATCTTAATAGGCGATGTGGCTAGCAACCTATCCCATATATAGGTAATTATTTTGATTTCCTTTTTCTATTGATTTATTTATTTATTAAATCTTTATTGAACACAAAGGTACAAAAGGTGGACTTAACGCTAATGCATTATCTACCAGTCAACTTTAGGACTGCTACCTTCTACCTTCAGGTGCATCGCGGTCTGAGTCTTACCGCCCTAGGACCTGTCTACCCCGTTAGAGGTAAATACGTGATAATGTCTCTCTATTCGTAAGTTATTTTATTTTATTATCTTAATCACACAAAACAGATTACAACTATTACAAAACCACACAGAAAGTAACATACAACAACATTTAAACTGGTTGCGATTCAAAACACGTGTTTGGTTGGTTGTGGTTGTGACATGGAATAATTAAAAGAGGAGGATCTTACAATCTTAGAGAAAACAAGTAAAGCAAAAATTAAATAATTAAATTTTTAACAAAAAAAAGCAACCGACTTCAATTTTTTTAAGGAGATTCTTCCATTTCTCCAAAGTTCTTCATCATATCTTCACCAAATTAAAATGAGACCAACTTGGTAGTAAAGGCTTTCAGATAAAAAAAGAATCATCAAAATCGGTTTACAATTGGCGAAGATATCGCGTAACAAACATACATTAAAAAAAAGAAAGAAAAACATACAGTTGAATTGATAACCTCCTCCTTTTTTGAAGTCGGTAAAAAATATACAAAATCTTACCTATTAAATATGTATGCACTTCACATTTTAATGATACAGGATCTCCTTTAAAGATTTAATGTATGAGACAAGTTTGGGATCAAAAACATCAAATTCAGGGTTAGTATTCGCAATCTCATTAGGTACACTGGCGGGCCAATTATGATGACAGTAGATTTATTTTTAGGTGGAGCAAAATCTAGATATGCCTCCCCCTGTCCCCTATATCCAGCTGTTTCTGTGATGACTTGGGGGTTCAATTAGGAAGTTTAAGTTTTGCTCCCCCTAATAACCAGCCAGCAGTATCTAATATTATCTAGTATTGTAATCTATGCTCTACATTTTTATTTTAAAATAAAATTCATTTCTTCTTGGCTGGTCTGCGAGAAAAGTAAAAACATAGAATGTACCAGCTGCTTCTCTTCCCGTGCAAATCGTAAAAGCCAATCGAAGGAATGGGCGAAAATCTGAATTATATGAATAGGCGATGCGGTTATAGCAATAGGAACCAGCAACATACCACTATGATTTCCCTTTTCCACCTCCATGCCCACCATTACGTTAAAAGTGGACTGGGCCTTACGGCCCTATATAAAGACGTAATACTTAGTGTATCTGCATTTGTAAAATTCTTAACTAAGTAGTTTATTAATAATAATAAGTTATCAAATTACAACTGTTGAAATGTTACGGCCGTACCTAAATTTTCCGGGGTCCAGTGCTGCCCCCATTTTAAATAAATCATTTCAAAGAAAACGTAGACATCATTTAAAATTTTGCAACTACCAAGTCCTAGATAATCCTTAAAAGTATTTTATGAACTACTGTTTACAGTTTGTAATGAGAACGTTAAGCTGTACTACGCACATTTGCCAAAAATGGCCGTTTTTCGCAAATGTGCGTAGTAAAGCTGAACGTTCTAACTTTAAACTGTAAACAGTAGTTCATAAAATACTTCGAAGGGTTATCTAGCACTTGATAGTAGCAAAATTTTAAATAATGTCTCCGTTTTCTTTGAAATTATTTATTTTAAATGGGGGCAGCACTGGACTCCGGAAAATTCAGGTACGGCTTAAGGCCATTCATAAAATACTTTGAAGGGTTATCTAGGACTTTGTAGTAGCAAAATTTTAAATAACGTCTCCGTTTTCTTTGAAATGATTTATTTTAAATGGGGGCAGCACTGGACTCCGGAAAATTTAGGTACAGCCTTAAGAGCCCGTACTACCGTAAGTTCTAAGAGCGATCTTAAATATTATCAATATTAACGAAATACTCACTTTGAAATAAAAACACAGCAAAGTTCAGGACTAACTCTATACATTCTATGTTTCCGTAATTATCCACAATCCACGATGGTAGCTATGGATAATAAGGTATAGCTACGGAGAAAGTGACGGGAGCAAAACTAGTTTACTCAACCAATGATAAACCCAGTTGTCTCAAGTAATTTCGTTTCGCGGCTGCCCCGGGGAGAAGGCGAGGGACAAACTAAAGTACTGTGATTCTCCTTGGTTGAATAATGTACCATTGCGGGATAACAGAGAAGTGGGATGAGGTCACAGTGCTAAGGTCAGCGATTTGAGCCTTTAAGACATTGGTAATTGCGGCCGGTTTTAGAAGCTCGTACGTGGTGCTCTTTAAAAGCTTGGTAGGTACGTTGTTGTTTTTTTTTACTTTATCAGTTGTTTTTCCAAGGTGATGAGCAAGTCTGAAAGGGCGAAAAAGAGCGGCACCCTGTCAGCCCCCTCCTCCCTCTCTTCCAATAGAATTTATGGAAACGGACTCCAGAAAGGATTCTGGAGTCCGTTCCAAAAAAGTAACCCATTATTGTCATGCCTACGAGTATTATAGGCATACACTCGCGTAGTAGGTATTAAAATGATGATCCTACTAAACACCACATCGCCCGCTTCTGCTCCGCTCATAAACATGCCAGCAGCCGGCCGATTCAATCAGTTTCAGCCGCAAGACCGCGACTATGGGTTCCGTGCATAAATAACGCAAGTTTTTCCGTACGGAACCCAGCTACAGGAAGGGACGTTGATAGATCGGCCTCGGGTAGCCCTATAATGTTACTGTGATTTCGATTCTACGAGTAGGTAGGTACTATTTCTAATTTATCTTCGTAGTTTTGTCATCATTATGCTTAAAAATATAGGGAATGCCTACCTAAGTACTTTCGTTTTATATATCTAGATAATATTTTTATGCTTGTCGCCAACACGGCCATTCGACCTTATATGTATATCTATATTTTGTTTTACGCAGCATATTCTTGCGAGTTTTGTGGACTTAAACACTGGGAGTGATAATAAGCTATGTATCATACATATACTAAGTCTTAAAACCTATTTAGATACTAATATAAGTAGAAATGTGTACCTACTTAGAAATGTCAGAAAAAAATATATAGGTAAGTATGTAACTATGTAGGTACTTACCTACTTAGTTAATTGTACTTTTTTAGCCAACGCGATCTTTATTTATACCTGTCCTCGATATTCCAACAGGCGTGTCTTGATTGTTTCATTAGACAGTTAGAAACACTTTGATGACAATCTCCAAATTCCAATTACATGGCAAATTCGATATAGGCGTGACAAGATATGTACCTGCTGGTATTACGACAGCAATCAGTTTTGCCATTGAGGTAAATTAGGAGAAGGAATGCACCTACGTACCTACGTGGTAAGTTTGTTATGTAGCGGGAGCGAGGTGATATGCTCAACCGCCTCAAAGGGAAGATCTTCCTGCCAGGCAAAGTTTTGCACCTTGGGAACCGCAGCTCCGACGGCGTATTGTAGGAGGATATATTGTATATATATGTGACGTTCCACAGGTAAAGGTACCTTGTGGGTGGACGCTAGCGCTTAAGACGTTTAGAAAAACAATTCGAACAAATAACTTAGCTTAAATAAACACAATGTCGTAAGTGCCAGCGTCCATAAGGTACCGTTGCCCGTGGAACGTCACATAAGGTCAGTTGCAACCAGAACTTCAAGATCGAGATGTAGGATACTGCTGGCGCCATCTCATAGTCTTTATAAGAACTATGTTGTCGCTTCGTTGTTGTGGTTTTAGTTCTTCGTAGTGGCGTAGAGGTCGCTACAGTTATAATACATATAACTACTCTCCAAGTAGGCCGTGTGGCTTCGGGGCTATAGGACCACTTGATCTCTTTCTGTTCTGTGGATGCCGTAAGAGGCACCTAAAGGACTAAGCACATATATCACGTGCTACATTCCCAAACCAGGTAGAAGTCAAGCGAGGCGGCCGCAGCGGCCTGTTGAATTTTTTTCGCACAAATGCATGCGTAATTTTGCGAGAAAAGAAACAGCCGGTACATTCTATGGCTTTTCTTTTCTTCCAGAAAAAGGAAAATTAAGTCGGTAGGTATTTTTAAGCGACTTTAAAAAAAAGAAGGAGGAGCTTTTCAATTAGAATGTATATGATTATGTTTTTTTTTGTTGTCTTAGACAATTTACACACTCCTTGAGCACCAACTAATGTTCCCCATCACACGTCAAGGTAGCTAAACCCTGCATCGAGTGATCAGCCCGCATTACCCGGCCAAATTGGATGTAAGGCCAGACAAATGATCGCAGGAAACAATTCACTTAGTCGGTGATGGATCGCTGCGCTATCCGATTTGTTCGGGTAACTCTACGCTGAGATGTCGAATGGTAGAAAATTAGATTTCTTGGTGATTTTGCGATTGAGTACACAACATTTTTTTTGGGTTCCGTGAACTAAGGGCACCAATGGGACCATTTTGGTACACAACCCTAAATAAGCAAAAATTCATTTGCTAGGCAAATTAAAAATCCCCCAACTGTCAAGTAGCGGAGATACCGAAACTACTTGATATCCATAGCGCCATCTATTATTTGCTAGATAAAGCCATGACTTTCAAGCATTAATCCTCAATACATTTTAAACGGCTAAACCGATTTTTATTAAACATACCTAAGAACCACAGCAAGGTAAGTTACTTTCACGTCAAAAAACGCATGAAAATCGGTCCATCCGTTCGAGCGCTACAATGCCACAGACAAACAAACAGACAGACAGCCCGACCGACAATAGCGGCAAACTTATAAGTCTTTTATGTCAGGGATTAAAAAAGCGGGATAAAGTACAAATAAAAATAAGCAAGTAAGGGTATCTAGACTATCTAGTATCTAGACTATCTAGTATCTAGACTATCTAGTATCTAGACTATCTAGTATCTAGACTATCTAGTATCTAGACTATCTAGTATCTAGACTATCTAGTATCTAGACTATCTAGTATCTAGACTATCTAGTATCTAGACTAAAGCCTCCTTAATGGGGTAAGTAAGAAAGTATATACAGGCTGACGTTTTAAACACTGTCCAAATTTTTGGAGCAAGTTCAGTCCATGATACTGAACTACTTTCTATAAAAAGAGTTATTAAAAATCGATAAAAATTTTTCGTCCTTGCAAACAAATCAGCGCCACGTTGCATAGTAACTTTTTATTAATCTGTGTCAGCGCTCAGACAGACGGATTTTGTATGGGAGGATGAAAAATTTTTTTGTCCTCCCATACAAAATCGATTTTTAAAACCTTTTTTTGTAGAAAGTAGTTCATTATCATGGACTGAACTTGCTCCAAAAATTTGGACAGTGTTTAAAAAGTCACCCTGTATAAGGTAGGCGTGATTATGGAAAAACGGAATCAAAATAGTGACAGACTCCGATTCTCGCCCGTCTCATACAACCGTCGATCGGGTTTTATGATCTACCTGGGAAGAGAAGCAGCTGGTAGGTACATTCTACGTTTTATGATCTTCCTGTGAAGAGAAGCAGCTGGTAGGTACATTCTACGTCCGTGGTTTTACCTTTCTCCTGACCAGCATGGAATGAACCTACTATAGGCACAGAATAGGATACTAGTACTCCGTACAGAAGTCTCATCAGAAAAAAAATTCAAAGAATATCTACTTAATTTGGTTAGCGATATGATTCACTTTAACTCACGTCAGAAGCACCTTTTCGTTTAGATACCTAGACATCCATTGCAGGCCAATTTCATTCTTATTACTCTGGACAAACGGTTCGTATAACTGAATTTACCACTTGGAGGGGCTGCCGCGCTCTTAGTAATGATGTAGGTATATTTTCGATACCTAAACGGGGAGAGACACAGGCCTGCTATAGGTAGCATCTTTTCATATCGTAGACACAAATCAGATTTATGTGGGGTAAGAAAATTTTATTGAATAAATAAATACGAAAATAAATAAGGTAATATCATAAAACGTGTTCTCATAACGTAAGTAACATATTGTAGGTAAGTAAAGCCTGGTTCACACCAATGGACATTTTATTTCGAAACTACTACTACTTCTAGTTGACATGGCGATTTTTCTGTAATTAAGCAATTTATTCAGGGTTTTCATACCTCTTTAAAAGCATTTATGTTTTTCTGTTTTGCACAACCACTTGGTAGTGATTTTTTGTGTGCACAATTTGTGGAACACTTGTTGCATAGGTACCTAAATTTAATTTTGATTTCATTTTAGGGGCTCCTGTTTCCAAATGGTCAAGGATTTGTACCATGTTATAATATAACATACCTACATTATGTTTAAAAAGCGCTATAATATCTCCTTTTTAGAGTTCCGTACAAAAAATTAAAAAACGGAACCCTTATAGGATCACTCGTGCGTCTGTCTGTCCGTCCATCTGACACAGCCAATTTGCTCCGAATCTACTGAACCGAATCAGGTAAAATTTATAAATAAATAAATATTTTTTTTTAAATAAGGGTCATTTTCTGAGAACAAATTAGGAAATTAAAAAAAGTTTTGCAAACCTTACTGTGTCATGTATCAAAAGAAAGAGCTCATTATGAGGATCTCAAATATATTTTTGTTATTATTGTAAAATGAACAGTTTTGATTTTATTCATTAAAGAAGACGAAAATTGACCATCCCCCCCCCCCCCCCTGATCTCCATAACTACTGAGCCTAAAATTTTGAAAAAAATACAAAATATATTCATTGCTTTTAGATTACAGGAAAACGTATAAGAATTCAATCAATTGTACGGAACCCTCTCCACGCGAGTTTAACTCGCACTTGGCCGGTTTTTTTAAACCGTAACCATAATTTATATCTAGACTAATTTTTTAAAATAAATTTTCATAATATTCATAACAATCGGCAAACTAAAAATAAATAAATCATTACTCGATAATGATTAACTTTTGCATAATAGCGAGTAGCATCTTTTGCAGGATAGCATCTAATACCTAACCAATAATCCTGTATATCATATTAGTCAATAGTACCTCTATAATGTGTGGCTGGAGGCTATGGTCGGTGTTTCTTTTCGTGATGGAATCAGAAATGAGGAAATTCGTAGAAAAAAGTCACTGAAATAGCCCAGCGGATTAGCTCGTTGAAGTGGCAGTGGGCAGGGCACAAGCGCGACGAACCGATGGGGCAAAAAGTGTTCTCGAATGGCGACCACGTACTGGCAAGCGAAACGTAGATGGTCAGACGACCTGACCAAGGTTGCTGAGAAGCGCTGGATGCAGGCCGCTCTAGATCGGTAACTTGGAAATCCTTGGGAGTGAGGAGGAGAAGAGAGAGGGAGCCTATGTCAAGCAGAGGACGTTATGCTGCTAAATTAAGGTGATGATGCAAATGCACCTCCAAGAAACCTAAAAGTAATCTTAGCAGCGCTCATGGCCTATACGTATACATGTCTCACTGCGGCAAGCAACGGCTTACCTTCCAGAATTCCAAATCTCTCGATCGTAGAGTTCCAAGGCCCTATACCTGCAGCACTAGGAGTCAAGTTTGTCCGTCTTTCCTTCAAAGTCCGATAGAAAATATCCAAAATAAACTAAAACTAAAATATGGTACATATTTCGTTACAATCTTCCATTGTGTAGATTAGGCCTTAGATACTGTCACATCACATGTGCCGATACTAACCCCCGCTTATCGGGGTTGGGCAATAAAATGCACCCGCGCGTTGTCAGCTCGTAAGCATAGATTGTACGCGGGGTTTTCGCAAATTATTGGGATTGTTACCTACATGACTTGTATATTTGTTTGTAATAACTTTATTGTACCAAAAAATTTATAAAAGACAACATAATACGAAAGAGCAAATATACAAAGGCGGACTTATCCCATGTAGGGATCTCTTCCAGTCAAACTGCGATAGATTGAGAAGTAAGGTGAAGACATAAGAGAAACCGTGTAAACGAAGTGATTTTGGGCAATTTTTTTGGCTTAAATATAAAACGTGAAGCTTTGAAATATTTATATACTGTATAGGATATCCCAAAGTGTTGCTTAACGATTGAAAATGCTTGCTTTTAGTTTCTATTTACATCCAGAAATAATTTGAAAAGCGTCAATCTGTTATTTTTAAGGCAAATTTTTTATCACTATTACAAATCCATTTTAAAACTATACTGGATATATTTGTGACTTTAGTTTGTGTCTATTGCCTAACATTCCAAAAGTTGAAAAAAGTAATGAAACAATTGAATAATTTAGAAAAAAATATTTGCGCCTACTGAAAACATGAAAATGTGAGAACTATATTTGCTTGCAAAAACTATCAGGCGCAAAAGCATACGGCGGCGCGGCGTTGCCGATCTGTGCAGCGTTTGTAAACGCGACGTTGTTGACAGCTCGTGCACGTTTCTCTGTGTATATGTATACTAGGTTTGCTAGTAACCTACGAGTATTCTGATATATTTGATGGAAAAAGTCACAATGTGATAATTTCGAGTTGTTGTATGTTTGATTTTAAAAAAATGGGTAATGTTTATTTTTCGTGTATGTAAGTGGCCAACACTGGTGTCAGATTTTTCAAGCTGCCTTAAGGCATCGGACATAGCTTGACTGCCATACAATGACAGCCGAGACCAACGGCTTTTACGTGCTTTCCGAAGCACGGAGGAGCTCGAGAAATTTTTGTACCACTTGTGGTCACCCATCCATGTACGGACCACACCCGGGGTTGCTTAACTTGTGAAAACGCTATCAATACAGTACGCATTGCTAGCGTTTTTCAACCGGGCCACCGAGCTCCTCCGAAATGGGTAATGAGAGGGGAAGAATATAAAAAAAAATCCTAAAGCTAAATCGGAAAAAACAATTACCTAGGCGCTGCGTTGTAATTGATGGGGAAAAGCAACGATCCCAGCAAACGTGTGAAGCTAATAATGCTTGTCATCCTGCAGGGCAAGTATGTACTTACCTAATAAACTAGTTAGAGCTCATACAGACGAACGGCCCTTTGTCAACGGCAGCAGTTGACACCCCGGTGGCAGCCGTTGACCTGCAGTCGACTGTCGCCACTTGTCGACGGCAGCCGCTGACCTGCAATGGACAGGTTTCGCCGGCTGCCGTTGAAATGGTGTCACAGGCCGCGGTCGCGTCTTTAAAAAAACCGATGCCGCTTTTTTGGCATGCCGACGGCAGTTAAACGAATAGACTTCTTCATCTAAGTGCGTTCCCGATTGCATCCTCAGATGTGCTGCTTCGGAACCCGGGGTGCACTTTTCCGCTTTTTCCTATCCAAATACCTATAACATGCATGTCAATGGTCACCAAAGAATGCCAAAGATCTTCCGAAGTGGAGAAGAAATAGGCGGAACCGTTTAAATTATTTGACTTTAGTTTTACGACCGGCCGCCTGACGTCAAACCTCTTTGAGAATGTAGGTATTTGTTCAAAAAGTTTTACAACCGGCCGCCGCCCGGCGCTAACCTTGCTTGGGAATACAATTGTAGCACGAGATGTCCTTTAATCGCCTCTTACGACATCCACGGAAGAGACATGGAGTAGTCCTGTCCACACTTGAAAGTTGAGCAAATAGAATAAGTAGTTGGATGGTTTTCTCAGTATCTCCGTGATCGGCAACAAGCAGTTCGTATGGACCGCCTGTTGTCGGACTGGAATAATTTGTCTAATGGTGTACCTCAAGGAGGTATCTTGTCGCCTTCGCTTTTTTCCCTTTTTATAAACCTTCTTTCTAATTCCATTGGCTGCTCTTACCATTTTTATGCGGACGACCTGCAAATTTACACTCAATCGTCAATCGATGAAATTGATTCGGGAATAGCGCGCGTTAACTCGGCTTTGTCAACTATCCTGACATGGTCCAATGAATTTGGTATACAAGTCAATCCGTCAAAGTGCCAAGCGATAATAGTAGGTAGTTCAAGACAAATCTGTCAGATTGACTTTTTTTTTTTTTATTAAATATTTTTACGGCTCTGGATACAAGTCCTTTAGAGCCTATCTTTAATTTTGTTCTTTATTCCTAATCCTAACAAGTTACAATCAAAGGGTGGTGTAGGCCTTTGACTGCTTCAAGGGAGCTTCTGGCGACAAATCTGTACGAGTCCACTGGTTTTCATAGACGACTGAGTGGCGGACGACGCCCTAAGACACACCCTAAGACGCCCACACAGTCCGCAAAACAAATATCACTACAGCCGTACTATGACTGTCCACTTTAACTATTTTACACATTGTTCATGAGCATGAGCATTTATAACACCATACAACACCAATTTGATATTATAAAGTCCACTAAAATCAATT
The DNA here is from genome assembly GCA_963576875.1 of Acrobasis repandana. NCBI lineage: Eukaryota > Metazoa > Arthropoda > Insecta > Lepidoptera > Pyralidae > Acrobasis > Acrobasis repandana. The sequence continues at coordinate 5,845,434 of OY756233.1, read as the reverse complement.
TGCAAAATAATTTAAAGCAAACCCCAACCGAACCCCTTGACTTCCCGCCAAAAACTCGTCAGATTGACTTTGAGGTTATCGCACCTGTCACATTTAACAATTGTAGTATCCCGTACTGTAAAGCTGTGAAGGACCTTGGCTTCCATATCGATTCTATACTTAGTTGGATCACTCAAGTGGCTGAAGTCAGTCGTTCTGTCACTGTTGCCCTTCAACAGCTTAACCGTCTTTGGAACTTCCTGCCAATTAAAACGAAGATACTGTTAGTCCAAACATTAATATTACCTATTATTGATTACGCTGATGTGTGTTACCCTGATCTCAATGCAGATCTTCTCAATAAGCTTGATCGTCTCGTTAATAATTGCATTCGATTTATTTTCTGTCTTCGCAAATATGATCATATAACTCCATTTCGCTCGGAGCTTAAATGGCTTCCCATCCGTGAACGCAGACAAATGCGAATTCTGTGCACTCTCTTTTCTATTTTTTCTAATCCAAAATCTCCTGAATATCTTAAATGCCAATTTCAATTTCTTTCCGACACTCATGATCGGCAGCTTCGTTCTTCTGATACCCGTCTCCTTAGTATTCCTCTTCATCGCACAAATTTTATGGCAAACTCTTTTACTGTTCAAGCTTCACGACTCTGGAATGCTTTGCCCCTTGACATCAAAGAAATTTCCACAAAATTTTCCTTCAAGAGAAGAGTACACTGTCATCTACTAAATTAGTCTCATTTTCTTATCTACATCATCATTCATTGTAGGTATGTATGTATTTGTATTTATTTAATCATGTATTATATATATATATATATATATATATATATATATATGTATTATATATGTATATATATTTTATATGTATGCGTATATATGTCTTTATTATGAGTATATATGCATGAATGTGTATTATTAGGTATAAGTATGTAATTATTTAATTATTTTGCGCCGCAACGAATTATCTGTTTATCCCTATGGTTGACTGGGAGAGAACGCTTTTAGCGTTAAGTCCGCCAATTGTAAGACAATTTGTTTGTTAATCAATAAAGTTTAAAAATAAATAAATAAATAAGTATAATAGGTACTCATGTTCATTTTGTAAGTAGGTATCTGATATGCATTCATCTGAATTGCAATGTTTTAGATTTTCTATGATTTTAACCGCGCGGCACACAACAAAAGGATTTGAGTCAGTACCTACATTGCGTGAATGTATAGAGTTTTATCGAATCAGAGACGTCATTGTTTAAATTATACCTACTGAAGTTGTTAAAACAAATAATCCAGATAATTTAATTCGTATTATTTTCACCCGACTAGTTACGGCGAACGAAAAAAGAGGTTCATGCATGTGTTTCGCCGCTATGCATGTATGGTACCTGTTCATCTGTTCCCTCGGCATGATGATGATATCCAAAAAAAATTCACGTGTATATTAAATACACGTGTATATGTATCTAAGTTTTTCAAAATTTCTTAAGGCCATACTTAATTTTTCGGGGTCCAGTGCTGTCCCCATTTCAAATAAATCATTTCAAAGTAAACGGAGATATAATTTAAAATTTTAATGTGAGAACGGTTTGTGTTGGTATGTATTAGTACTTATTGTTATGTGTTGTAAGTATTGGTATGTGTTGGAGATAAAATATGAAGCATTGTAAGATCTAAAACCTTTCTTAATTTCATAGGAAAAGTTAAGCCTATACGATATATATATGGCATAGGGTAAATAAAACTAGACAAGTTTACTCCTCTTTACTAATTACATTTTTAACTATGGGTCAATTATGGAAATTTACGGATTTGATGTTCATATCCAAAGGGTTATGTGAATACTAAAGTTAATTTGTATGAGTACAATAGCCTCTTTCGGCTTGATCACAGAGTACTATATGGCTTGATATACTTATGGACCTATTATTATTTATTATTTGTCTAGGTATAGGTAATAAGAATGATAATTACAGTTATATCTAATGAAACTGATAAACTTAAGAATTACAAATTGGAGAGTTGAGCCGGAATATTTACGCTTCCATGCATTCACTAAGGCGCTTACAATATTTCCTTCCTGTGGACACGAAAGCACTCTTGGTTCGAACATTACTACTGTCTCTTTTTGACTCTGCTGACGTGGCATACTTAGATTTGACGAAGGAGTTACTGAACAAGCTGGAGAGGTTGCAAAACATTTGCATTCGCTACATATTTGGCCTTAGAAAGTATGATCACATCTCTGCCGTACCGCCAGATATTGACGTGGTAACCTATCAGACAACGCCGTCACACTCACGTTCTTTTCTTTCTCTTTAACATTCTATTTAATCCTAGCTCACGTGTATATCTTTATGAAAAATTCGTCTTTAAAGTTTTTGATAGCCGTCGTCGTTCGTAGTCAGCCGCTTCTATAGATCCCTTCACATTCCTCACAGACCTACGCGAAGTCCTTCGCTGTGCTCGCTGCGCGTTTATGGAACGCTTTACCAGTGGAGATAAAGATGTCTCAATTATTAGGCTCCTTTAAATCTAGACTTGAGTTATATAAAATATTTATTTATATATTATATGTAGCATGTTCATTAGGTATGTATGTAGTGTATTCGTAGCGTTTAAGCTTTATCATTATACTTGTTTTTTCTTCATTGCTCTGTACGTACTTCTGCCTTCCTACTAAATTTTTAACTGTCCTCTAACCTACCTACTGGTCAACTGGAAGAGATCCCTTCTGGGATAAGTCCACCATTTGTAATATTACCTTTGTAATTTTATGATGTGTAACTATCGCTGATGTACAATAAAGTTTTTTAAATTTGATTTAATTTTATTTTTAAGATATTTATATCTAAAAATAAAGAAGTACCTATATAAGTACCTACCCGGTAAACAAACAAACGTGGTAGACCCAAGAAACGTTGCCTTGATGTCGTCAAGGATGATATGCGTGCCAATGGTCTTATAACCAAGAATGCTCAAGACCGTGCGAAGTGGAGAAGGAAAAGCCGGAAAGCGGAACCCGGGCTTCACAGCATTGCAGCTGAGGATGCAACTGAGAATACGCTGAGATGAGAGAGAGAGAGAGAGAGAGACCCGGTAAACAATCTAACATCTTTTCGCGTAATTTGGGTTCCACCAACGTCTGAATTGCTTGTACACACTTTTCGCCTCCGTTAATGACTTATTATTAAGGGCCGCACACACAGCACAGACGTTCTCACGGTCTCGAGGGTCGTGGTAGGTGTAATACGGCTTCCACCGGAAAAACTGTTGGTATTGCTCTCTGGAATTGATCAGCTCATTAATAATACTAGCCAGGTGTTCTGGGGTCTGACGTCTTCCGTCCAGGTAGGAGTCTGGGGGAAGAAACCTGAAAATGGTAAAGAAAGAAAGTGATAATTAAATCAAGAAAGAAAAAAGGGAGGGCCATTGTAAGGGAAATGTGTAGCATTGAGAGGAAGGATGCCTATGTAGATCTAGAGAAGAAATAAGAGAGTGACGAGAGGAAGACCGAGACCGAGAAGAATTTTATAAATAATAAGTATATAGTATATATTCCACAAGCTACAAAGCTGTCTTTCAAGCTGTACTACCTATTTATTTAAAGATGGTTTGATAATAAAAGAGATAAGGCATAAGTATTTCATTAGGGTGTGAATATCAAAAACCGGTCAAGAGCGAGTCGGACTCGTACATAAAGGGTTCCGTACCTTCGTATAATGTTTTAAAACATTTTTTATGTAATACATTAAGGAAGCAATAAATGATTGAGTATTGAGTATAAAACGCTGAAAACACGTTTCTTGTATGACGATCCCCTTTAATTTTTAACTATTATTAGTTACTAGCTGTGCCCGCGACTTCGTTCGCGTGGTTGTCGGAACGAAATGTTATATAGCCTAAAGCCTTCCTCTATAAATGGACTACCCAATAAAAAAAGAATTTTTCAAATCGGACCATTAGTTCCTGAGATTAGCGCGTTTAAACAAACAAACAAACTCTTCCGCTTTATAATATTAGTATAGATATAGTTTAATAATATATAGTATTTTTGTTATAGCGGCCGCAGTAATACCATAATCCAACGAGATCTATATTCATGTCAAAGCCATAATCAGTAAAAATTCAAGTGTCTCGCTATTAGATACTGTTCAAGAGATAGAGCCCTCTGACAGACGGACAGACAGCGGAGTCTCAGCAATAGGGTCCCGTTGGCACCCTTTGGATACGGAACTCTAAAAATTAGGTCATACGTACACGTACCTACCTAGAATAATCTGCTCCTCCAAGTACTATTGGTACAACGTTGTATTGCACCGCAGTCAGCAGCTTCTCCGTGACGTAATCTTCATCCAACGAATTTTCCAGAGATAAATAGAAAAAATAGTCTCTCTCCAGATTTGTGGCGCAGTCCGGCTTCTGAAATCTAGGACATTGCAGAGTACCGCATGACCCGTAAACGTCTACAGACAATCCGTAACGAGTAAGTGCACGTTGCAACCTTTTCACAAAATCTTCTCTGCCGCTTCTACTATTACAGTTCGACACGAACCACGCAACTGTTTTACTCTTATTCTTTACATAAGGCAACTCTTCATCGATGTCAGTCATATCCACCCACTCCATATCTCTTCTTGGACCCACTACTTCACCATCTCTATTCTTAATTAAGATATACCCGTAAGGAATATCAGAGTCTAATTTGTAAGTGGAAGTCCAGTTAAAGAAGTTTTCATACATCTCACCGCATACTGGGTAGTTATCGGAAGACTCCAAGTTAAAAAATATATATTTCTGATGGTCCGACCTTCGGCTGGGTAGATTCCAAGACGTCAAGAATCTGAAACTGCGACCGTTAAATGCTATTGCATCGAACTTAGTGACGTCACCGCCGAAGAAGGTCCTGTCAGAGGTTACGTAGCAGTTTATTATCGAACAGTTGTTCTTGATGAAGGCAAGCTGTCCCTTGCCCAGGTATTCAAATGGGGAGTAATCATCTGGCGTCCATAGTAAAATGTACTTATAGTGCTTTTGTAATTTACTTGATCGGCGGTATCTAAAGTAGCTTGCGACATTTTCTAAGGCTCCGTTGACCTGATCCTCATCGGTACTCTTATACGAGTAATATTGGCCGTCGCTAATAATAGAACCAATCCAAAGGACTGTAATGCTGAAACTAAGACAACCGATGAGAAATAAAAAACGTATTGAGAGTATTTGCCTCAAAAAACATATTTGCAACAAGGTTGGCCAGAAGAGGCATCGTTGACGCCTCATGTTCGAGTTTTTGGTAGCGTTCTACCCGACGACCAACTAGTTGCAAGCGAAGCACCTGCAAACAAAAAAGTTGATTAGGATCCCCACAGCGGCGTCGCGAACTACAATTTAAAGTGAGAACGTAAAGCTTTTCTATGCACATTTGCAAAAAGAGGCCGTTTTTCGCGAAGGTGTGAAGTTTTGAAAGCTTCACGTTCTCACTTTCAACTGTAAACAGAACCTAGTTCATAAAATAGTTTGAAGGGTTATCTAGGACATTCTGGAGACAAATTTTAAATGGTGTCTCCTTTTCCTTTCAAATAATTTATTTCAAATAGGGGCAGCACTGGACCCCGAAAAATTAATGTATCCTCGATTTATCGACCCGTAGTAGAAATTGCATGCTGTTCTTAGAATGACACAAACTCGTGTCTGGATTAGCCCCGCGGACGGTTTCGGCCACATTTACCTTATTTATTTAAACTTTATTAAGCCAAAAAAGCTACAATAAAAAGACTTGAAATCAGTAATATTAATTTATTAATACGTTGCTAATACTTTTTTTTAAGGGCCCGGTCCTTATTTTTAGTGATTTTGACTGCTTTTTCGGAGCTGATTGGAGCCAAACTAACTTAGTAACAATATGTTAAGATATGTTAAATTGAAGTTTATTTAAGTATTAAAAAAGTGAATGAGACAATTTATTGATTTTCATTGTAATAGTTTGTTTAATTCCAAATAGCCTGAGACGTGTTTTAATTTTTTGCGGTGCGCGACATTCGTTTCTTTGTTGTTTACACGGAATTTAAAACATGAAGTTGTGTGTAAATTACAGAGAAATAAAGACAAAGGAAAATCCTAAAAAGGGTATGAAAAGATTTTAGTATTTTTTTTTTTTAATTCATTCAAAAACTTAGTTAAAAAGGTTAAACTTTGAAGAAAATATAAGCGAATACGTCGTCGGATTTCTTGCGCATACGACTGAGTTAAAAAAATACACATAGTTATATGAAGATTGATTTATGCTTAAAACTTGTACAATAAATAAATAAAAATAATTTGCCTTTTAAGATAGAAAAATTTAAAGTTCTCCGAAATTATCAAATAAATATGGGGACGAAAACGATGATTAGGCAAACCGCTCGCTGCGCTTCTGAATTAGTCTAAATTCGTCTCCAGGGTGCATGTACTACAGCGCAATACGTAATGTGTACCTAGATAGAAAATATAGATTCGGGTGTTCAATCAAAAATTCCCACGGTCGAAGACTGCAGTCTTAAGGCTCACCTGTCAAAAGTGTTAAGGGCAGTCTCTTAGAAACTATTGGACTGAGAGCCAGGACCTCCTGGCTCTGCCACCTGCCAGAGCTTACTTTAGTGTGGCTTTACAGTGCCGCTTTCGCACGCGAGGTTAGTCAGCCGTGGGCCATCGGCTATGAGTGTCTTGGAGACCGCAAAACTTTTTTTTATATAGCTTTCGGACCGCGCTACCAGCTGCGTGGACGATTTGTCGCGACTATTCGCGACCAAAGTTCGCGACGCTGCTGTGTGGATCCTAATCAACTTTTTTGTTTGCAGGTGCTTCGCTTGCAACTATAGTTAGTCGTCGGGTAGAACGCTACTAAAACTCGAACGCCTCGTCTCTGGTCACCTCATATTTTTTTTGAGGTAAATATTATACTGTCAATGCGTTTTTTTATTTTTCATCGGTTGTCTAAGTTTCAGCATTATAGTCCTTTGGATTGGTTCTATTATTAGCGACGGCCAATATTATACGAGTACCGACGAGGATCTGGTCAACGAAGCCTTAGAAAATGACGCCAGACATGCCAGACCGAAAATTCAAAGCTTATGAAAAGAAAGTACTTTGTGAGAAGGCTTATTATAGGACCGATGACTATCTTAAAGACAAAAAGGTCTGGCTTGAGCTTGGCGCGGGTCCCTCTTAAAGGTTTGTATATACTTAATACTTAGACATGTCATAATCTAGGTACATTGGTACGACTACATACTAAATTTACAAATTGACATTATTTTAAATTTCGTAATTCTTATAATTCAATTTAATTATGACATAACAAACAATGTAATCTCAGTCCATCCATATAACTAATTTTAAGTTTTTAGTTAGTTAGTTGACGTCTTTGGAGAAAACGTGCAGTGCAGTTTGTTGCCGCTTCTTCTGCACTTGCGCCTAGGAAGCGGCGTAAACTTAGCTGTAAGTAACGATTTGACGTCACCATTTGTGCAAAACAAAACAAAGTGACTATTGATTTTATTCACTTATAAGCTGCTTGAAGAACTGTTTCAAAGACTGGCACCTAGCGCTCACGCAGTGAGGACATCTGGTTAGGAACTGGTTGCTGAGTTTGGGGCCATTCTTGAGATGCGACGCGCCCACGTCTGCCAGGGCTGCGATGAAGGTGGGGTGGTCGTTGGGGGTGGCAACCATTATTAAGAGATATTATAAATATCCTATGATAATAAAGATATTTTAAATTTTGAATTTTTGGCGGTAAAACAGATTCTGTTTTACCGCCCTTCAAGTAGGTAGGTACACTACATTTTACTATGGACACGCCAGACGATTACATCCGATTTGAATACCTGGGTGAGGGACAGCGTGCCTTCATCAAGAACAACTGTGCGACGATAAACTGCTACGTCACCTTTAACAGGACTTTGTTCTGCGCTGACGTCACTCAGTTCGAAGTAATAGCAAAAATGCTTAGAAAAGCTGAACGTTATCACTTTAATCTATTAATTAATAATAATTAAATTTAATATCTTCACCTTAATTCATTTGAAATAAATTGTTAACTTGTAAATATGGAGATAATTTCCATATTGCTCTTCGTCGTGCACTAGATAACCCTTTAAATTATTTTATGAACCACCGTTGAAAGTATTTACATTAGTCCGTCTAGCTTTAAAACTTGCTTCCGCCAAAAGTGGCCACGGCAAGTTTTAAAGCTAGACGGATCACCAATAATAGTTTCAACGGCAGTTCATAAAATAATTTAAAGTGCTATCTAGTGCATGACGAAGAGCAATATGGAAATTATTACCATATTTACGAGTTAACAATTTATTTCACACTTGGCCATTTGCCTATATCTTCGCCTTAACAGTAGTTCATAAAATAGCTTCACAAAGACAACATTTTAAATGATATCTCCGTTTCCTTTGATATGATTTATTACAAATGAGGGCAGCACTGGACCCCGGAAAATTCATGTATACCTTAATGTTCTCGTATAAACATCATCATCAGGTCTTTTTAAGTCTTCACTACAGGAGCACGATCCTCTGTACTACCAGAGTCATATATTAGCCAGAGCAGTCAGAGAATTTGGCCTACGTCTCATTGATGTTTATAAGCTTTGTTTAGCTTGTGTTTCCTAAGTCGCCTTCTACGACATCCACGGGAAGACTTGGAGCACCTAGTCCTATTTTACTCTGCCGGGAACCACCACGGCACTACATAGCTTTTTGCATTACTATTTATACTAAATGCGCTACTAAACAAACTTAGCCAAAGCCAATTTTTTGGCATCCTTGGGTGACCATTGATTGCATATTACCTATATTTGGAAAAAAAGCGGGAAAGCGCACCACGGGCTCCGATGCAGCACAGCTGAGGATGCAACCGGGAACGCGCTAAGATGAAGAAGATGATAGGTACGGCGTGGCTTTAAATATACATGATTGAGGCTAGCATGGATCGTTTCAAGTTTTTAGTGTAGTTAAATATGTTAACTAGTTATAATGAAGAAAAACTTGTTCCTAGTCTAGAAGTATAGACTCCCATTTGCACTGGTCAGTAAAATAGAATTAAATTACAGTAGGTCAGTATTTAGACATTTCCCATAAATTTAAAATGTAAGAAGCTAAGGTAAGAAGTGATGAATAGTTAAAATAAAATCATTTTGTGGACTCACAAATTGTCTTATCAAAATTAATACGAGAAAAACATTTGATTTAGTATCCAACCATTAAATCTTCAATTCAAGTTCCTATCCATCCACTATTGATGAAAATTGAAAATAATATTGGCTCGGAATGGCGAATGACTAAGACAGAAGGACGAGACAGAAGGAAAGGACAACAGTCATTTGAGTTTTTTTTTTATTTTTTACCATTTCTTTTTGAGTTTTTGCACTACGTTGTCTTTCTCAACATCACCCGGTTGCTTGACTGGTAGATAAGGCCTTAGGCTTTAAGTCCGCCATTACACTTGTATTTGTGTATGAAGTTAAATAAATAAAAATAAACACCACAACCACTCTCAACCTTCGCACTATTGCTAGACCAGGGAGCAAACTCATCTTGTCCAAGAAAAATATTAAAAAATCTTCGCGGAGGACCTTAATACATCACTGCTTCGGCCTGCGCCCCCAACTCGTCAAAGTAAAATTTTTCTATGGCCCCCAATGAGCAAAAAAGGAGACATAAGTACCTCATATAGAGCTATACCTAATGTACCATCAGCTGGTTAATCTGGTTAAAACACATATTTCGTCTCTTTCCCCTCTTTTCAGCATTTACTGTCGCTAGAATGAGATTTCACTAAACCTCCAAAGTAAAAATGAGGCGCGTGTTCTGCATAATACGACTAAATTCAAATGACATTATCTAATGACATTGACTTTTGTATTGGTGACTTTTCTAGTTGGTATCGTCATACACGTCCTGGCGTACTGCTTTGAAAAATACGCCACTACGTTTCAAAACAGGTTACACTTTTGACACTTCATAGCAGAATCATATACCTCCATCTCAGTGCGTCCCGCGGTCCAGGTCATTTCAGCATCATCATCATCTTCAAGGTCTTTTTTAGTCTCCACTACAGGAGCACGACCCTCTCAGTACTGCCAGAGCAGTCAGGGGATTTGGCCTACACTCTCCACGCTGGCCAGGTCGTTTATTTTTTGTAAATTATTTTACTACCGTGGATAAAAATCCTATAAAGCCATCTTTAGTTTTGCTGCTTCTTTATTCCTACAAGTTACAATCAAAGGTTGGTGTAGGCCTTTGATTAAGAAGCTTCTGGCGACATATCTATACGGGTTCCCTGGATTTTATAGCCGATTGAGTGGCAGACGGCGTCTGAAGGCGCCCTCGCAGTCCGCTAAACAAATATCACTACAGCCGTATGAGCCGTACTATTACCGCATTCTACATATTTTTCATGAGCATGAGCATTTATAACACCAAACTATACTAATTTCATATTATAAAGTCTACTAAAATCAATTTGCAAAATAATTTAAAGTAAACCCCAACTGAACTCCTTGACTTCCCGCCAAAAACCCCACAGAGGTCTTGTGTATGTCATCCGCAGTCAATCAAGCACAATCTGCTGCATAAACTTTTGTACATATAGTTACTTATTCTTTTTTTTCTAATTAGTGGCAGGCAAAGAGATAGAGAGAGGCAGAAGAGGATATAATCACTATGGAGGTAGGTAGAAATATGTACAGGGGGCGGCGTAGGAACTTGCAAGTTGAATAAATAAGTAAAATACACGCCATCTAGTGACCTATTTTAAAAACCGGTCAAGTGCGAGTCAGACTCGCGCACGAAGGGTTCTGTACTATTACCTATACAACATTAGACACTTTATTTAATATCAAGCAGAAAACGGCAAAAAAATCACGTTTGTTGTATAGCCCCGTTATATATTTATTTTATTCTGTTTTTAGAATTTGTTGTAATAGCGGCAACAGCAATACATCTGTAAATTTTTTAACTGTCTAGCTATCACGGTTCTCACCCCGTTAGAATAAGACTACTACATAATATCTCTTCCTATGGATGTCGTAAGAGGCGCTAAAGGACTAAGCACTAACATCTCGTGCTATAATTGCATTCCCAATTAGGGTTAATGTTGGGCGGCGCGGCGGCGGCCGGTTATAAAACTTTTCGCACAAATACATTCCCAAAAAAGGGTTGACGTCAGGCAGGCGGCCAGTCGTAAAACTCATCATCATCATCATCGTCAGCTCTCAACGACCCACTGCTGGGCATAAGCCTCCTTTTGTCTGCGCCACTGAATTCCCAGCCTTAGCGATCCAGTTCTTTCCAGCAATCTGATTAATATCATCGACCCACCTAGCCGCCGGACGCCCAACACTTCGTTTTCCATTCCTGGGATACCACTCGGTGACTGCCTTACTCCACCTTCCATCATTCCTTCTAGCCAGGTGTCCCGCCCAGTTCCATTTAAGGTTCGCAACCCTAGAGAGCACGTCGTAAACTTTCGTATGACGCCGGATCTCTACATTGCGAACTCGGTCCTGCAATTTAATACCGAGCATGACTCGCTCCATGGCCCTTTGCGCAACCGCTATTTTATACATGGTTCCCTTTGTAAGAGTCCATGTCTCGGCACCATAAGTTATCGTAGGCAGGACACACTGGTTAAAGAGGCGTGTCTTTAGACATTGTGGTATTTTCAATACATCCGTCAGCTTACCAAATGCCACCCATCCCAGTTGGATTCGCCGATCAATCTCCTTGACTCGAAGATCTTGGTCGAAGGATAAGCAATGTCCAAGATATATGTATTTGTCAACCACATCCACCCTCCTGACAAACAGTTATATCAGCAACTGGAAGGGTAGATGTATCCGCCAAAACCTTCGTCTTGGTCATGTTCATCCTAAGACCCACCTTAAGCGAAGCTTCGTAAAGTTAGTTTAACATTTTTTCGAGGTCGTCCGGCGTCTCCGCAAACAATATTAAGTCGTCTGCAAATCGTAAGTGAGATAGATATACACCGTTGATATTAATGCCCGCAGTGTCCCATTTCAGGGTTTTTATTATATCCTCTAGTGCAGATGTAAATAATTTAGGTGAGATGGTGTCCCCCTGCCGCACCCCTCTATTGATAGGTATGGGATTAGTATGGGTATGCAGGCGTACCTGCATTGTTGACGAGCCGTAGATTTCCTTCAGCAGATCCACATAGCGTGCGTCTACGTGACAGCGATGGAGAGAGTTAAATACGGCCCAGTGCTCGACGCTGTCGAAAGCCTTCACATAATCGACAAAGGATACGCACAAGGGCCGCTTGTACTCTGAACATTTCTCCATCAGCTGTTTCACAGTATGGATGTGGTCTATTGTGGAGAATCCGCTTCGGAAACCAGCCTGTTCTACTAAACGTAAAACGTAAACGTAAGTCGTAAAACTATACCTAGCCAAATAATTTAAACAGTCCCGGCTATGTCTTCTCCATTTCGCAAGGTCTTTGGCATGCATGTAATATTTGGAGAAGAAAAAGCGCAAAAGCGCACCCTGGGCTCCGAAGTAGCACAGCTGAGGATGCAACTGGGAACGCGCTTAGACAAAGAAGAGAAGAGGAGAAGCTATAACGGTTCGTGATAGATAGACAGACAGACGGACAGACGGAGGGACGGACAGTGGAGTCTTAGTAATAGGGTCCTGTTTTACCCCTAAAAACATGTATAGAAAAGATTTAGCTTTCTCTAAATTTGTTTTTAAGTAGGTCACTAGATAGTGTTTTAACCGACTTCAAAAAAGGAGGAGGTTATCAATTTGACTGTACGTTTTTTATGTATGTTTATTACGCGATATCTTCGCCAATTGTGAACCGATTTTGATAATTCTTTTTTTATTTAAAAGCCTTTACTACCAAATTGGTCCCATTTTAATTTGGTAAAGATATGATGAAGAACTTTGGAGATATGGAAGAAACTCCTAAAAATAATTAACCCTTTAGCCGCGAACGTCACGTATATGTTACAAACATTTTCGAGCCCATTCCGCGAGCGTCACATATACGTGACATAAAACCAGTCCTTGTAAAATCCAAATTTTCTGTTTCATTTTGTTGTATTTGGATAAAAAAATATTCATATTAGATATATAAGTAGTCTAGTAATCATTTACAATAACATTCACTATAATCGTATAATTAGAAGACTCAAAAATAATTTCAAAAGTTTGACGAATTATCAGATATATTTTTCATAACTTTGTATTAATGTCCACCGCGAACGTCACATATACGTGACACGCGGGATGGGACATTTACGATTTATTTACTGATAAAAATTAAACGTAAATTGAAATATTCTTTCTTACACCGACTATATCACCATAAAAAGATCTAAAATTATCACATATATTATTAATTAATAATTTTGATACTAATATTTGTGTATATTTTATTTAATGTCCTTGAAACTTAGTAAATGAACTATCGAAATGTCAGCAATGGATTTGATTTTCCCATCCCTAAGCCTAGATGTTTAGAACATAATGTTGGTAGTTCCCCAGCGCGAACGTCTCATATACGCGACAGCTTGTGACGTCACAGGCGAGCGCCGTCTTCTTTAGTGTTGGGCTTGCGTTCGTGTGGTTAAATTCTCTTTGGTGGTGATGACTACTGCGGAGGAATTGATAAGAATTCTTGAAGGCGACGATAATGAAGAATTCAATACAGATGATGAATTTGATATTGATAAAGAGGTAAGTTTTTTAATACATCGTTTTTTTTTACCTATTTCAATTGCGAGAGTAGTAAATACCTACGGACTTATAATTTTGTTACCAACTGCTATAAAAGTAGAGTAATTTAAGAAGTTAATGTACATGTATGTTTGCGAATTTCTTTATCACTAAATAGTATAAAACAAAGTCGTTTACCGCTGTCAGTATGTAGGTATGTATGTCGCCGCTGTTATAGCAGCTCGTTCGTACCTACGGTACGCTAGTCGCTCGTCAATATGGAGAACTTCTTGAAGTCAATTTTCTTTTTCGAGTTCCATGCAAAAAGTTTTTCATCTTGATGATCTGATTTGCACCTTTGGCACGTTTACTAAGTTCTTTCAGCAGTAGAAAGCTTCGTCATTTATTAGTGAGTCATGATTATGATACGATTAAATGTGATTGTTAGTACCTAAGTCAAGTACAAATTAATAAATCATTTTAAACCTTTAAACGCTTTTTGTTTTAATAGCTTACGAAAAATGCCTCATAATTATAGTATGGGTAAGGGTATTTAAAGTAACTACACCATCAATCAGCTTCTGGACAATTCATTTTTTTGTATAAAAATTATGGTGAATGGTATAGGTACCTAGGTGAAGTGTACAAACAAGAAAAATTAAAACATAACACAAATCTTTCACAAACTTTGGACAGCGGAGGTCACTCGGCAGTTGCTCTGTGTACCTAAATACCACTGAACTGAATATCTAAATACTAATAACTTCATCAAAAAGTTAGGTAGCCGACCCCGACCTCCGGAGTGCGAATCGGGAGTGCGCTATGATGATATATTATCATCGTTTTCCATTCACGCCTTGATAGATTTCCATTTTTGCCAGTTGAAAGTTGCCTACATTGATTGTTTGTCATATGTTTAGGTAGTATCGTTGGGATGGAAACACTCGCACATACTTAGATATTGTAATTTACAACCTATAATATCGCAGCTATACCTGGGAGCTGCGACCGCGGATTATTATGTATTATAAGTACTTAAATAAAACGTATCCGGATAAATGTTCTTAATAGTAAAAACGTCATCAAGATCGCCCCAGTCATTTCTAAGCCTATATAGACAGCCAGATAAATGGATATACGCGCGGAGACTTAAGTTTATGCTATACTTATACCTATTGTAATCATTATCGATATCTTAATACGTAAGTATTGTACATCCCTATTTTTTGTAGGTACTTATTTTCGATTCACTACGCTTCGCGCTGGGGTGGGGGCACGACAACTGACATAACGTCTCGCGGTGAAAAGGTTAGTCGGTATTTTTTTGTAAAAAATTTAATTATTAATTATTTTATTTATTCAACTTTATTACAAAAAAATGTAAACGGTCAATCGAAAGGTGGTGCAGGGACAAGTGAGACCAAAGTAGGAGCAAAAATATAACTTTTAAGACTTACCTAGTATTTGAATCTAGTACTTATATTACCTGCCATCCGCAGGTTTGCTAGTAATTTGTGTGCTGCCATCTCTGTGAGCAGCTGGTACTAATAATTTGTCTACAAGTTTCTGCTATTTCATCATATCAGCCACAGCAAGTCCACTGCTGGACATAGGCTTCCCCCAAGGATTTCCAACATGACCGATCGGAAGCGGCCTGCATCCAGCGCTTTCCTACAACCTTGCTCAGGTAGTCTGACCACCTAGCAGGTGGGTGTCCTCCTGCGCCTGCCGGTACGTGGCCGCCATTCGAGAACCTTTCTGCCCCATCGGCCATCGGTTCTTCGCGCTATGTGCCCCGCCCACTGCCACTTCAATGAGCTAATCCGCTGGGCTATGTCTGTGACCTTAGTTCTTCTACGAATCTCCTCATTTTTGATTCGATCACGTAAAGAAACACCGAGCATAGCCATCTCCATAGCCCGTTGAGCGACCTTGAGCCCTGTTATGAGACCCATAGTAAGGGACCACGTTTCAGAGCCATAAGTCATCACTGGTAACACACATTGATTAAGCACTTTCGTCTTGAGGCACTGGGGCATTTTGGACAAGAAGACACTGCGTAACTTCCCGAACGCTACCCAGTCGAGTCGGATTCGTCTAAAGCCCTCTTCCTTTCTGCTATTTACGGCTCTCCAATAGTTTGTATGACGATGGATGCCACTATTTCGGTGTATACTCTAAGGCTGCAGACTGTAAGTATAAGGGTTGGATCTCATCTGTCAGCACGGAACACTTAGCTCAGCTAAGCTCAGCACCAGCCGTGCTGCAGCGCCCCGTCGTTCTCTCTCGCTCTAGCAAATTACTGTTCTGATTCTAAACGACAGAACAGGATAGTAGGAAAGTGCTGTTCCGTGCTGATAGATGAGATCCAACCCTAAGTAGGTACTATGGATAAGTAGATGATAAAACAAACAATTTTAAAAGTATAAAACATTTCAGTTTATTTGCCCTATTAAAATTCTAAAGTCAAAATGGGTACTTAATCAAAACTTTTACAAAAAATTACGTCTTCTAAAAAATAAAACATTGTCGTAAATTAACACAGATAAGCTAAGAACCACAGATACTATAATACTAGCATAAGAACAGAAATCGTTTTGAAAATAAACGTAGGTACATAATAAAATTTTTAACAAAAAAAATAACCGACTTCAATTTTTTTTAGGAGTTTCTTCCACATCTCCAAAGTTCTTCATCATATCTTCACCAAATCAAAATGGGACCAACTTGAAAGTAAAGGCTTTCAAATAAAAGAAGAATCATCAAAATAGGTTCACAATTGGCGAAGATATCGCGTAACAAATATACATTAAAAAAAAAACATACAGTCGAATTGATAACCTCCTTTTTTGAAGTCGGTTCAAAATGAAATAAGTACGTACAAAAAAAATGCAATACGTCATTACGACGACGTACATTATTGTTACCTACATAATTCTTAGTATACAGGGTCTAAGAAAATATACTGAAACTATTTTAACCTACAAGCGGGCGCGCGTAGTCGAATCGACCGCGCTTAGTACATTTTCGTTCATATTACTATTATTACCCATTACATTTATTTGTCACTTCTAGTAGCCTGTCGCTATGACATTGGGAGTAAAACAAATCATAAACCGTCGCTCGGGGCGCTCCCCCCACTTCACAGATCGCAATTGTTTTAGTCCCGGTGCAGTCGTCGAAAAGACTACACGCGCCTGTCGTCGAAAAGGTTACGCGCGACGCTCAACGCGACATACCCTCGTTCACGCTTATAGTAGTTCTTCGGCCATCATTCAGTATTATCGAATTAAGCTTGGATTTTTTTATATAAAATAAGTCGTGGACGGTTATCACAAAGTGTAATACTCGAGGAATTACTAAAAGAAGACGAAGAAGATAGTGAATCGGAGCTTAGCGACCAAGGCTCTGAAACTGAAAACTAAACCAAAGTTAATTCATTTTTATTCTTATTTTGTATTTTTTATAATAAGACTAGGTATAAATACTAGTCTGAGATATGTAAAAGGGTTTTGTGTTCCTAATTTTTGTTTTGATCCAAAGAATATTTGAGTTAAGTTAATTAGTTTAATAATTGTTTCTTTTTCATAATTTTAATTACTTTTTTTGACAAATTTGACTTTAAAGACAATGATAATATATCTGAGTACAAATAAATAAATGATTAGTGCTTTATTTCTTTTATTCATCCCATGTCTTTTCGGTTACGCGCGCCCGCTTGAAGGTTAAGGGTGGATTCAGTCCATGACAGTGAACAACTTTCCCCAAGGAACATATATCGAAATATGAAAAAAAATTTTTGGCGTCACATACAAGTTGACCGATCAGCTGATCCGAATCTGTATGGAAAGTCAAAAAATATTTTTCATACTTCGATATATGTTCATTGGGGAAAGTTGTTCAATATTATGGACTGAATCCACCTTTAAAATAGTTTCAGTATATTTTGTTAGACGTTATATAAAATAAAATAACACATTATTTATTTCATATAAAACTATACATACTCGTATCACAATAATCAATGGTAATTTTCGTACAATGAAAAAATTAGCCTAAAACAGCATTTTTTCAAAAAATCTAACTATAAGGCTTAAAACTATGTCAAGCGGATGCCCCGGGCGGGTTCAGTCCGTGTCTATCCTACGTGCGATACGAGTAAATAGCTGAAACCGTCGTCGGTCACGTGTCTCTGTCGTAGAGTTTGTGACAGCCGGACTGAACCCGTCCGGGGCGTTCGTTCGACGTAGTTTCAAGCCTAAGGCTTAATTCATACTGAAGTGGCAGCGGCCGGTACGCTCTTTCATTTTCAAACTATAATATTCATTAACCTTTATTTTTATCTAGGAAATACATATAGGTATTAGAGTTGCAACCTTGCAAACAATATCCGGATTAGATATTGTTTGCAAGGTTGCAACTCTACTCTTTTTGCTATCCGGCTGGATCTATCTATAATTTAATAACTACGTTCTTGTCTGTAAAGTAGTTTCCATGTCTCCCTCTCTTGAGCCATCCTTTTGACCCCCCTATACGACACGGCGTCAACTTTGTCCTTTACTTGATCCTTTCCTCTTTTTTCTTCTATTTTTCCTACTATTATGTTTTTAATAAATTGATCGTTCGGCCGGATACAGGGTAGTAAATTTTCATGCTATTTAAAATAAAAAATATGACGTCGAAATACTTTCATGCCGGAGAACGTTTGGTTCCCTAGTTACCTCAGTAACTAGAACATGTGCACATGTAAGCACACAACTGTTCTTGCGCCCAAGTCGTTTTCAAGCTATACTATGCATTTCGAAGATAGGAATAATGGTGAATATGGTTTGACAGTGGAAGTACGCTTACGATCCAGCGGTCGTGACCTTAGAATGCATCGAGCCTAACAAAACATGAAACTTAGTAATTAAGTACTTAACTAATTGAAAACAATCAAAAAGCTAATATTTTATTAGATTTGTCCGAGTAAAAATACTCTGACTAAGGCACTAAATGCTTAAATACATAAAACAGCATTATTTATACTTAGTTTAAAGACTAGGTACATATTTTGTATAAAGTGTACTTATGAAAATGTCATATACTTACACAATAATAATCTGGTATACTAATTAACAAAAAGGTAACGTCACGGACTTTCTATTTGTTTGTCTGTTGGAAATTCTATGACAATCTTTTTGACTTCCGGTATGTGACGCCTGAAAAAATATATCAAAATATTAGAAAACTTGGTCAAAAATAGGATTTAGGAAATCCAAAGCCGCACAACTACGAATGCAACGTTTATGAGAGAAATGAAAAAAAAATATAGGGTTTTTAGTTTTCAGGCATTCAAGATGTAGTACTTACTCAAACGTGTTAAAGGAATAGAATATGTTAAAGAAATTCGACGTGCGGGGTTGAATACATGATTGCTCAGTTGTTAAGTGCATGGTGCTATTGAGACCAGGTCGCCGGTTCAAATCCCGCTCGCGTGGTATAATTTCAAACATTTCTTAAATAAAAAAAAACGTCAAGAGTTACCTTAAGGCACGATACGTTCGTCTATATATGTATTTATTATAATATAGTATTGTTGAGTAAGCATCCCATAACACAAGTTTAAATTTACTTTGAGGCTAGCTCAATCTGTGTGATATTGATATATTATTATATATTTATTTATTAAGAAAGCTATTCACTGGGTCATTTTTAAAATAGCACTTGCCGATATTCCACGTTAGCAGCTCGGAACATCCTTTTTGACGCTTCATACTTAGTCTTGTCTTTATCAGACATATACACCACCGTCTTGATACCAGATTGTATGATGATTTTGGCACACTCATTGCATGGGAACAGGCTCGTATAGATAGTGCTATTTTTCAAATCTGCAGAGTTTTTGTTTACTATCGCATTCATTTCTGCGTGGCACACTGTAAACATTTTTTATTTTTATTTAAAGGACCTAATGCGTTTCAAAATGATTTGAATGTTAATTGGCTGCGAAGGAGAGGACTGTAATAGTTTAAATAAAACACTTTTTTAATAATTTAACATGCTGACGGTTATGATATGTATGAGGTAGGTAAGGTTATGGTTATGGTCGTACAGTAACCATCAAAAAAGCGAGCAGCGTCTACCAAGAGAGGAAAGCGACCTATTGACTACCCGAAATTAGTCACAGAAGGAAGGTACTTATGGTGGTACATACATAGTGACTATTAGCAAATAAAATAAATTTTTAGACAAAACAAAAATAAAAACTATTTGGGTTGGGACACATCTGTCAGCACGTAACAAGCACTTTCCTATGTTGCTATCCTTTTCTGTCGCTCAGAACAGTCATTTGCTAGAGCGACAGAAAAGGATAGCAGTAGTGTCCGACCGAACGTTCGGTTTCGGTTTCGGTCGAGTTTCGGCAAAAAAAACGGGTTTCGGTTTTGTTTCGGTTTCGCCGGCAAACCTGCCGAAACTACAACCGAAACCGCAACTGCATTCGCGAGTTCTCGGGCTGTGCTCGGTCATGTTCTGCGCGGTAAATTCCATCCGAGCGTGAAGCGACAAAGATATTTTGCTGCGTCCACGTGCCTAATCATGTCGTGGCTTGTGTTTGCAGTTCGTTTTGTTTGTTGTGAGTTTTCGTGTGATTTATTTTGAATTAGGCAAGTTTTATCTCGTGATATAGCATAAAAGTAGGTAGTAAACATTTATAATAACGTTTTATTTATTTATCCCTCAAAACATGATCCTTGCAAGGAAGTTTCGGTTTCGGCCGAAACTGAGACCGTTGCCGAAATTCGGTTTCGGTTTCGGTCGTAAAAACCAGTTTCGGTCGTTCACTAGATAGCAGCATAGGCAAATGCTGTTCCGTGCTGACAGATGTGTCCCAACCCTTAAGTGTTATAAACATTGCTGTTAATATATTCAATTTGCTATATCACGTTTCTTGCTAACTGTTTAGTTTTTGCCGACCACTAGAAGCAGCCTAATTAACTAAATTTGCTGACAAAATACATTTTAGAGTTGACCAAATCGTCTATGTTTAGCGGTTTAAATGATAACCAAAAAGAATATGATGATACCAAAATTTTTGTACATTACTGTTATATAAAAATATATAGGTGCCTATTTACACATAGGTACTTGATATACAGTTGATAAGTGCTTAACTATATATCAAGTACCTTTGTGTAAGATTAAGAAACATACATAATTTTGTAAATTCTACTAACCATACAAGGACTTATCCTCTAACTTCTCATTATCATTCTTTCCCCATGGAAAATCATCATCGTCACACCCAATTGGCATACCATTGTACCTGCAAACAAATGACATTTAATAAGTTTTGTTTTACGAGTATTAAGACTGCGCCTGATGTGGACAATCTAAATTTTGCTCCCGCTTCCACGCACACAAATTTATTCTAACTGAAGCGAGACAGTGAGCCACGCGGGGTGAAAATATCACGGTAGGTCAATGAGGCTGGTTTACGCTTTTCTGGAGTTTAAGGTTTTATTGTTTTTAAAAATAAGACATGATCCCAAATGCAATTGCAAAATGGAGATGGAGATAATAGGGGAGGTATGTGACAAGTTGAAAACTTGCCTCAAATATCTACCCAAAAATTCGTGCCAGCTCTTGGACCAATAATAAGGGACCACGTTTCGGAGCCATAAGTCATCACTGGTAACACACATTGATTGTACACTTTAGTGCTGTGTCCCAACCCAACCCTAACTCACCCAATGCCAACAATCTTCTTATCCTCGCTGACCAGGCAGGCACCGACCTGTGTGTTGGGATCCTTGCTACGCTTGGCCGCTAGAAACGCCACTCCCATGAAGTAGTCCGCCCAGGAGATGTAGTCATCTCGTTTGTGTCCTTTCATTCTGGTGAAAAACGAGAATTTTTATTTTAAAAATTAGAAAGCCTTTAAAATAAAATTTTATTTTAAAATTAAAATTTTTTTGCTTATGTCAATATGGAGGTGAAGGGCTTTAAGAAACAACAACATTAACCAGAAATACATAAATATAATAAAAGGTATATATTCAAAGAGCAAAAGTAGAATTCAACTTGAAAGACAAGGAGATGAGTTTAAAGTAGAACAAAAGCGGCCAAGTGCGAGTCGGACTCGCCCATAAAGGGTTCCGTAGCGGCAAGTAACATAATAATAAAAGTTATAAAGGTAAATTGCGGTTTACGATTTATGACGTATAAAAAAATAACTATCTATGATACCGAGACCGCTATAGTTTTAATTGAAAGTACATACTTTGAGGTATATACCACATTTTTTTCAGAATTATTTAGTAATATTTCAAAAGTAACGGTG
This sequence comes from Acrobasis repandana, assembly GCA_963576875.1. NCBI lineage: Eukaryota > Metazoa > Arthropoda > Insecta > Lepidoptera > Pyralidae > Acrobasis > Acrobasis repandana. The sequence continues at coordinate 5,823,379 of OY756233.1, read as the reverse complement.
CGGGGACACCTCAAATTTTAACTTTGTATTAGATTATCTCAAGATTGGGGGGTTTGATCTACATAGTTTCAAAGCAGTTTTTGTTGCATTTTAAAAGACCTTTTTAACGATACCCCACACGTTGGGGTTAGTCCAATTAAATTTTTTAAATTCACTTTTCATTGTATGGGAGGGGGGCTGAAAAAAAAACATTTTTTCATAATTTTAAAAACCAACTTTTGGAATTTCAATATCTATCTCTCCACCAATTTTCATGACAATCGGTGCAGTAGCGGCGGAGTACGAGCCCGGACGGACCGACATGACGAAACTATAAGGGTTCCTTGTGGACTACGGAACCCTAAAAAGGAGTGAGACAAGGGGATCCTATTTCCCCTAAGCTGTTCATTGCTGTTCTTGAAAACATATTCCAAAACCTCCACTGGACAAACAAAGGAATATGGGTAGAAGGAAAAAGAATCACCCATCAAAGATTTGCAGACGACATAGCCATCTTAAGTGAATCGGCCTCAAACTTTTTGCAGGTACAATGGAATGACAATAGAATATGTAGATGAATATGTATACTTGGGAAAATTGGTCTCCTTTGATGCAATCAGCAATGAAAATGAAGTTGACAGAAGAAGAAACTTAGCATGGAAGAATTTTTGGGCCCACAAAGAAATACTAAAAGGAGAATATGACTTGAAAACATAAAAGATAATACTGGATTCGTGTATTCTACCAAACCTAACTTACGCTAGTCAGACATGGGTATACACCAAAAAAATAAAAAACAAAATATTGCCTGTCAACACACAATGGAAAGGTAACGGATAAAAATACAAAAATAAGAAATGTGGATAATCGCAATAAAACTAAGATAACAGTTGCCCTTGAGCACTGCTTAAAACACAAATGGAAATGGGCCGGACATATAGCATGATGCAAAGACAAGAGATGGACTTATCAAGTCACAAAATGGCTTGGTCCAATGGGCAAAAAAAGGGTAGGAAAACCAAGAAAAAGATGGGTGGATGACATTGTACAAGTGGCAGGAAAAAAGTGGATGGAAACGGCCAAGAATAGAGAAAAGTGGAAAAGGATGGAAGAGGCTTTTACCCTTAAGGGACTGCATGTCCAAAAAACCAAAAATAAATACCCTGAAAAATTGTAACTAGAGTGTGGAACATGTAGAAATAAAGAGCTATAAATAAATAAATCGGAAAGTTTACCCCGGGTTCAAAAGTAAGGAAGCAAGCGGGATCGCGCTAAGATGGTGAGACAGATTTTTTTGATGATAATAAACTGTCATTGTGGTCAAGTGCTATCATTAAAAAAAATTATATCATTGATCTTATTAAAACAAATAAATGATTTCATATGATGTTCAGAATCTCTCTAAATGATGTTCAGAACTTTTTGGCTGAATATTCCACCCTCAAATCGCACAGCCTGAGTGTTAAAATCTACAGTCTTTTGTAATTATGCCTGGCCTGTCTTTCTATCTCAAACATAGTAGGTACTATAGTAAAATTACCCAAAAACCGGGTTAGATATAATATATGAAGTTTGAAACGTACTCACCCATTTATTGACAAATTATTAATTTCGGGAAGAGAATCCATTTAAAACTGTTTCCTAAGGTATTAAATCACTATTTTAGTCTACCTATATTAAACTGACCAGCTCGATGGATTTATATACCATGTGTACATAATTGAAACAGACTTATAATAATATTTACATCTGATGAATTGATTCACAAACTGCCTAATTAATTAATACTGTGTGTTGCAAAATTTATAAAATGTTTAAATTTAAAATTTATAGGCAGCCGAGCACAAAATCAAAAAAATATTTTGTTTTGAAAATATTATTAGTTATTACAAACACGTGCTGACGTGACAGACCAGTTGACATTGACACAATCATGACACAATGACATATCTGTGACTTGATATTTTGCAATAGGTGATACATGGGTGATACAATAAAAAAAAAGCGGCCAAGTGCGAGTCGGACTCGCCCATGAAGGGTTCCGTAGCAGCAAGTAACATAATATAAAAGTTATAAAGGTAAATTGCGGTTTACGATTTATGAAGTATTAAAAAATAACTATCTATGATACCGAGACCGCTATAGTTTTAATTGAAAGTACATACTTTGAGGTATATACCACATTTTTTTCAAAATTATTTTAGTAATATTTGTCGCGAAGCGCATGTCGCTTTGTATGTATAAGTATAAGTACTTTAAGGTAGGTAGGTACTATGTACCTTTGGGTAATGTAACCTCGGTGGTAGAAAAAATTGAGTCGAAAAAATTCGTCTAGCTGCTGCTTCGCATTATGGATCGCCCCGCTCGAGCCACACCGGCGTGGCCGTATTGCAGCACCTGAGGTTATAAATAGTATCTGATAACACCGTAATCACTCATCTCATGGCATCACTAGTAAGCTTTCGGGAGTGCTAGTTCAAGGTATATAGGATTGAGTTTATAGATTACTGTTACTGAGTTAGCAGGAGTTTTTTCATATCATAAAGTATTCAGTCAGTCTGTCCTGTAGAATACTCTAGCTCCAGGAGCTCTTTAACCTGCCTACATCTGTATATTCACAGCGGCGCAGAACCTGGCCGTCAACCACAGTCACCAATCTGCCAACATCTGGACCATCACAGCGGCGCAGAACCTTGCCGAACAACCACAGTCACTAACCTGCCAACATCTGTACGATTACAGTGGCGCAGAACCTGGCTGACAACCACAGTCACTAATCTGCCAACATCTGGACCATCACAGCGGCGCAGAACCTGGCTGACAACCACAGTCACCAATCTGCCAACATCTGGACCATCACAGCGGCGCAGAACCTGGCCAAACAACCACAGTCACTAACCTGCCAATATCTGTACGATCACAGCGGCGCAGAACCTGGCTGACAACCACAGTCACTAATCTGCCAACATCTGTATAATCACAGCGGCGTAGAACTTGGTTGACAACCACGGTCACAAATCTGCCAACATCTGTATAATCACAGCGGTGCAGAACTTGGTTGACGACCACGGTCACAAATCTGCCAACATCTGTACAATCTCAGCGGCGCAGAACTTGGTTGACGACCACGGTCACAAATCGTAACAACGATAATAGAGTTCAACGCAACGTCTCCTTCCTTCTTCAACTCTAGCGCGCGCGAGTAAAACACTGTGGTGTCTACCAGACATCTATCTTTCGGTAGGACGTAAGAGTATCCGCCCCTTCTGGCCAGCAACCTGGAACGCCTACCCGCCCTAGGCTGCTTTCGTGACCCAGGCATGGATCGTCCTTTAGTGACTCCTTTCATGACAAGAAGACAATTGGGGATATCGGCACAAGATCATAATACCGCTCTATGGGATTCAATATCTAAGTACACTGTAATATCAACTGACACGGTTATTTATGATATATAATAAACTAGGTTATAAGTACCTTACAGGATCTCAATTGTAGGCCAACCAACCCACGTTATTCTTCAATATCGTGGGATTTCACCTCGACCATTACTGTCGGGATCGGGCTCGGGATATACTTTAGAGCAAGTTAGATATAATGGAATTACTTACAATGATATTTGCGGGGAGATCAAACACTACGGTTCACTGCTCCCGAGATCACCTTCAAATAGCACTGTCCGAGTAGGTCAATCTAGACCGTCAATAATTGAGAATACTCAGCTTAAAGAAAGCCAGCTCCTGTGGCTTCCTGCTTCGTAGAAATTGCCTCGGAGATCCCACGAACGTTTCTCCATCCATATCTCCCGGCAGCCAGATCTCAAATGACCGTTAGACAAATGTGTTTGGAAAAAGTAAATGACATTCGTGATTTGTCGTCGAGAATTGGATCTCGTTCGCCATAGACTCCTTTTGGTTCACTCACTAATGTTGCTATTGGTGCAAATTATTTAAGTGTCACTGTCAAAGTTTATCGCCATGCTTTGGCATTCGCGACAATATTTCAAAAGTTACGGTGGGAAATTTTTACTTTGTATTAGATTATCTCAAGACTGGGGGGTTTGATCTACATAGTTTCAAAGCAGTTTTTGTTGCATTTTAAAAGACGTTTTCAACGATAGGTACCCCACATGTTGGGGTCAGTCTAATTTTTTTTTTTAAATTCACTTTTCGGTGTATGGGATCTATCTCTCCACCAATTTTCGTGACAATCGGTTCAGTAGCGGCGGAGTACGTGCCCAGACGGATAGACAGACGGACGGACGGACGGACATGACGAAACTATAAGGGTTCCTTGTGGACTACGGAACCCTAAAAAGCATCAACAGTATATCCTTGTAAATATTTTTTATATAAGTACTTATGTATTATATGTATCTATAATATTTTATTTGTATATCTCCTTTGAAATATTGCACCTCACCTGTAACATATCTAAATTTATTATGTACTAGCAGTCCACCCCGGCTTCGCCCGTGGTACACATATAGCCTATGTCACTCGGGAATAGTGTAGGTTTCCAACGGTGAAAGAATTTTTTAAATCGGCCCAGTACTTTTTGAGCCTATTCATTACAAACATACAAACATACAAAAATAGGTACAAATCTTTCCTCTTTATAATATTAGTATAGAAGTATAGATCTATACTACTCTAAGGTTGCCTGGAAGAGATTGCTGTGCGATAAGGCCGCCTTTTGTATGCTAAAATTTATCTCTATTACCTATTGTGTCTAATTTGTTAAATTGTGTGCAATAAAGAGTAAAATAAATAAAAATAAATAAATATCCTTTCAGGCATGCTGTATGCAATAGCATATCTATAAATTCGACACGCGATTCTAATACATATAGTGTTGAATTTTTTATTCATTGTAATATAGGTAGTATCTGGTCCGTAGTCTGTGCTATAAATCTAAGGAGCTTTGTAGAGAATAAAAAATCTTTAGTTAAAACTTCGTTTAGGTTACAAAATAAACCAACCTCACATTTGTCTTTGTGGTACATCTGTGGACGAGAGAGGCCTTAGAGAGAGGCCATCACGGTCTTGCTTGTACCAAAAGCGCAGGACGAATACCACGGCATGCCTCGTTAAACGACATCATTCGTAGAGCTTTGTCGGCGGCTAATATTCCATCTGTTCTGGAGCCCAACGGAATCGTCTGTGCTGATGGCAAGCGTCCAGACGGCCTTTCTTTAGTCCCTTAGAGACAAGGCAAGTGTCTGGTTTGGGATGCCACCAGTGCCTGTGTGGATACATCAGCAACGCCGTCACACCTCCTGGCTACCTCCAAAGTCGCGGGAGCTGCTGCTTGTGCTGCGGAAGCAGGTAAAAATGGAAATATGTGGATCTGGTTGACAAATGGGGATTATTTATTTTTTTTACTCTTAAGTTTTATTTTTTTATATTAAAATATAGCGTATTTCAAGAAACTAATTTTAATATTTTGTCATATTACGGCTTAGTTAAATTTTTATAAAAATCATGTCCAAGACAAAGTCGTGGCTTAACAAAACAAACGGGCAAGCCCAATACATATTAAAAAAATAAAATCACGCTAGTGTCATAATAGTCTTTGTCAGTGTCAGTGTCATTCAGTGAATTCAGCCAGAGATATTGGATATAATAAAATTCAGCTGAGGAATTCAGTTGTCCATGATTGGCGGAAAGTTCTTTTCTTAGTTATGATTGGCAGAAACGGTGACATTTGACGTTATTATCAGTGACTTGTTGGATAAATACTATAAAAGCGACTCGTGCTTTTTTATTAAAAGACTCAGAGCTTCAACCGATACAGCCTCGGAGTAAGGTTAAACAAAGGTCATACGTTTGTTCGTAGAAATATCTAAAACCATTGATTATTTTGACAAAAAAATTACCCACAGCTGTTCATTAACTCTGTATCTCAAAACGGATTTCAAAATAACGCTTTCCGAAAATAATTAACAATACCCATTATTACTTCATCCCATTTGGAGTTGAAACTTTAGGTCTCTAGGGTGCTGAAGCAAAAAAAATTGTAAAATATATGACAACGCGCTTCATCGATACAACTGGAGACCCAAGAACTGGCAGTTTTTTCGCCCAAAGGATTAGCTTAGTTATCGTGCGGGGGAATGCTGCCAGCATTTTGGGCACGTCGCCTCGATGTGGCGCTTTAGATGAAATTTTATATTTATAAGTGTTTCATTTTAAGCTTATTTTTAAATTTTAGATATAGTGTAGTTTTACTGTGAGTTTTAGTTAAGTAGATTTATTTATAGATTGTTTGTTTTTTTCCTTTTGTTTATTCCTAATAAACTTTCTTCTCCTATAGGTTAAATTAGAAAATATGCCACCAAAATTGTTTCTCTCAGCTTTTGTGTCAAGGTTTTTTGGAGCCAAGAAGACGCTGGTTTTCAAAGTAACCAATTGAGCAGACATATATAGCTCTGTCTGCCTTACATGCACTACTTATATGCACTAAAATCTAACATAAACAGAAAAAAACAGTAATTACTTATTCGAACATACAATTTGGTTCATCAGTGTTAGGTAGGTACCTAAACAGAATTTTAAAAAAATATATAGTATAATGAAATTGAAATAACAGCCAAAAAACAAACATAAATTTCGACATTTCCATACAAAAGTGTGTGGCCGCCCAGGCGATTTGTATGGAAATGTCGGGTATGTCCCTTCCACTTTGTATAACAACTTTGGTAATGTTACCCCAGCAGAAAATGTTTTTGGCCAACAATTCAAAAACTACGATGAGACTGCACTTTGACGGAAATTTACAGGACGTTACAGACAAAATCTCTAATATTGTCAGACTATCAAATTCGGTATTTTTCTGCCAGGTTATATGCTTCATTATACCACGCGTCAACTCTTGAACGGGTGCCGCCAGTAGAGAGTCTCTACTTGAGACTGGTCAGCTTGGCTCCGTTTTCTTAAGACTACTCGTGTTACTTATTTCTGTAAATTGGATTTGGCACTCGTTCGCAAGCTTTACATGTTATATTGTGATAACATTGTATTAGGCATAATATACTTGTAAACTGACAAAGCCCTTCTGGCGCGTAGGCGACCAATACTGTGCAAATGAGTTTCTTTCGACGTTTCTTCTCAGCAGTGGTCTATGTGGTGGTACTGGTGGTGGTGGTATGGGTAGTTTAAAAAAAAATAGTAATTTTAATATTATAAATAAACATTACATTACACGTAATGTACACTATAATTTTATTATTGACGTGTAAAAGTGCCTGCAAAAGGCTTATTTACTGAATAAATATTTGATTCTTTGATATACTTTTTTTATTTTTTACAGATAAATAAGACAACTTCTTCCTACCCCTTATCCTTACCCCACTCTGAGTGGGGTCGGCACGGTCGGCACATTATGTTAGTCGTTTCCATTTTGTTCGTTCCTTTGTCATTTTGACTGTTACATCTTTACAAGCCATATCGTTGATAAGATGAAGTTAGAAGCAAATGACCTTTGAGGAAAGTGGCGCCCTCATTAAAATTGTAATAACCACAGTTGAAAGTATTTACATTAGTCCGTCTAGCTTTAAAACTTGCCCCCAAAAGGAGGCAAAAGTGGCCACTACAGTTTAAAGTGCGAACATTAAGCTTTACTACGCACATTTGCGAAAAACGGCCACTTTTGGCAAATGTGCTTAAGCTCCTCATTATAAACTGTAAACAGTAGTTCATAAAATACTTTAAAGGGTTATCTAGGACTTGGTAGTAGCAAAATTTTAAATAATGTCTCCGTTTTCTTTAAAATAATTTATTTTAAATGGGGGCAGCACTGGACCCTGGAAAATTCAGGTACGGCCTTGCGCCACCTCTGCTTGGTACATCCATCTACCTTTTCTTAGGCCTTCCTCTATTTCTGTTCCCATTCACCTCCATATTTAGTGCTTTCTTCACAACGTTGTTTTCTTCCTGCTAATAAAGCGACGTGACCAAACCATCTTAAATACTTATTAGGTACTTCTTAGTTTTTCAGTTGGCGCTCCCTTGGCATTCCCCCTCACATACTCATGAATAAATAAGACTTACGTTGACACTGTACCATAGACTTTTACGATATAGGTACCTACGTAGCATAGGACGCCTCGGATATTTTGTTTTCCGAGTGATAACAATATCTACTGCAATTAGAATTTAAAATCGACAGGGTCATTATCATTAACTGCGCGAGGGTGGGTACAGGATTACCATCACAAAAACTGGAGCAAGGGAGGTGCGGATCCAGATTTTATTTATTTATTAAATCTTTATTGAACACAAAGGCAAGATTTTGAGTCAGGGGGGGGGATCACATGTTCGAAGCTAGGTCCATATAAAGGTCATAAAACTAAATTAGTGAACATGAAATTAATGATCATCATCATCTGAGCATATTCCCGGTTGTATCCTCAGCGGTAACGATTCAGAGCCCGGGGTCCGCTACTGATACAAGATTTGACGAGGTTACTAGTTTTTACACATAGCGACTGCCGTCTGACCTCCGCAACCCAAAGGGTACAACAGAACCAACACTAGGATAGGTAGCATAGCCTGCTGGTTAATCCGCCACTGCATCGCACCGTCCTCTCTTCAAAGAGCGCCTCTATGGCCTCTATGGCCTCGTCTATTAAATTACGTGAGGAGCACTGCTCAACTCCAGAACTAGACCATTTAGGTACATAGGTATTAAACAGATCGGGCGAGGTAAGGCCCACCTGTCTGACTCCACACGGGGATGATAGCTGTCAGATATTTCAAAGCTCATTGTTGGTCTGATTTTGATACCAGTGTCTCAGCAGACCAACAACCTATCCTAGGATTAAATGATGAAATAAAAAATGGTGAAAAAATACCACCTGCGACCTTAATCTCAATACGACTATGCTCTTACCAACTGCGCTCAGTTGCAATCTCAATACGACTATGCTCTTACCAACTGAAGCATAGTCGTATTGAGTGGGTCGCGGGTTCAAGTCCTGCTCATGTGGTATTTTTTCACCATTTCTTATTTCATTATTTAATTTGAGTACTTTAGTACTGCATCTTGAATGCCTAAAAAACCCTATAAAAATATCCTAGGATTGGTTCTGGTCTACCCTTTGGGTTGCGGAGGTTAGACGGCAATCGCTCTCTGTTAAAACTAGTAACTTCGTCAAATCACCTAGGTTAGGTAGCGGACCCCAGGTTCAGAGCGTTACCCCGCTGACGATGCAACCGGGAATACGCTCGGATGATGACGAAATACTAAAGCCTTTTTAAATTTAGCGCCGTAGAAAGTAGGTGGGTATGTTGTAAGATTTTACATTCTACGAATTGTGTATGTTTTATTATTTGTATTTTCTTTCTTTACTTTAAGTAGTTAATCTTGCACCCCATTTACTACCCTATTCTTTAAAAGTACGGTCTGTCTGTACCTGTGATGCCTGTGTCTCAATGTCAAAATAATAACTTCCCCCATGTTTGGGTCCGGAATTTTAAAAAGTTAACGACTATCTTATTTAATTCACGGACTCGTAAAGTGTGCAATAAAGGTTGAAAAATAGCGGATTTATGTTGTGAATTGATTAAATTGCGGCCCCCGGGATTACCCAAATGAGATGGGGGATCAGCCTGATTGCATCCAGAAAAAACGCTTCATTACAAGGGCGAAAAAATAAGCGAATACAAACTTTACAACGCCATATAGTAAGATAAGTGTTACAAACTATAATTTATTTTTCCTGATGATCCTGGTCAAGATAATGGGACAAAGTTATTAAACTATCGTATTGTCACCGGCCCTTGATACTCGTATTTGTTCAAAATTTCAAATTTATCGTGGGTGAAAATCGCATTCAAAGATTCCGTTACAAACATACATACATACTCACTTACAAACATACAAGTGAAGCTAATAAAAAGCGTGTAAAAAGCCAACAGCCTGCCTGACAACTTCGTCAAAGTGGATATTATCCAATATCTCTAAAACTATCAACTTTTTGCTAAGGGGTGAAAACTATTTGTTTTAGCCAGGTTTGTACGTTAGTATTTTATTTACTCTTTGACCAGGTCTAACGCCTTGCAACGGATGTAGGTCGACATACCAGTAATCTTGTATACGCTAAATAAATATTGATTCAACAATATTTTAATAATTATTTCCTTCCCGTGTGGTTCCGGGTTAAAATAGGACCAGTCCATCTTTTCCTGTGGATGTCGTAAGAGGCGACTAAAGGACTAAGCACAAACATCTCGTGCTACATACAATTTCCCAAAAAGGTTTAACAACGTTGTAAAAATTTTCGCATAAATACATTCCCAAAGAGGGTTGACGTCAGGCAGGCGGCCGCCGGTCGTAATACTATAGCCAAATCATTTAAACTGTTCCAGCTATTTCTTCCCCACTTCGCAAGGTCTTTGGCATCCTTGGGTGACCATTGACATGTTATATTTGGGGAGGGAAAAGCGGGAAAGCGACTATAAAAAAAAATTGTCCTCCCATACAAATCAGCGCTTAGCCAAACAGATTTTGTATGGGAGATCGTAAATTTTTGATCGATTTCAACAACTTTTTTATAGAAAGTAGTCCAGTATCAAGGACTGAACTTGCTGCAATTTGGCAGGTGGTAAAAACTCAGCCTGTTTATAAAATACATATTTCTAATATATCAGGATAATAAAGTCAGACAATAAACTTTTAATCATATACCATGGTACAAGAGAATATACGGTATTCTCTTCTCGCAATGGCGCAAGACTACGTCTCGAAAGTCACGATGAGTGTTACCAGCCACTTATTGTTCTATTCAGTAAATTTAAGGATATAAAATAAAATACTGTCTGTCTGCGTACTGGCGAGGAATGCCGAGGACCCACAGCCCACAGGCAACAGCTGAAAATCAGTGCCTTGCAGTGAGATACGCGCTGAGCTTACGCTAGTAACATAATATACAACGTGGAAGGGACATACCCGTAATAAATCGAATACGGGCTATACTAGATCACCAAAAAAGAATTTCGACATTCCCATACAAATCGCCCGGGCGGCTGCACACATTTGTATGGAAATGACATTTTTTTAATTTTTTGGCTGTTATTTTAACTTCATTATACTGAAATTATCTAGTATACATAGACCGTGGTTTGATTTATTACGGGTAGGTATATCCCTTCCACGTTGTATAAGTCAATGGCTGCTGCCTATTTGTATCACTGCGACACATAATCTAATCACAGCCTGACTGGCATGTAAGTATGTGTTAATTCCATTGTTTTAATTAGGGTAAGTATTAAAACATGAATGTGGGTTTATTAATATCACACGAGGTGAAGCCGAGTGTGATAATAGTATCACATGAGTGTTTTATTATCTAACTAGCTGATGCCCGCGACTTCGTCCGCGTGAAATTCAGTTTTATTGTGCAAATTGAAAAATTTTGTTACTTAGTGTGTAATTTACTGTCCGAGTTTTTTATTTTAATTTGGCACATACACTCATCATCGGGTCTTTTTTAGTCTCCACTGCAGGAGCACGACCCTTTCAGTACTGCCAGAGCCATACTTAGCCAAAGCAGTCAAAGGATTTGGCCTACACTCTCCACGCTGGCCATACGGGTTGGAGAGGTCTCATGATGTTTATAAGCTTTGTTTAGCTTGTGTTTCCTAAGTCGCCTTCTACGAGATCCACGACTTAAACTTGGAGTAGTTCTATTCTACTCTGCCGGGAACCACACGGCATCATACATTACTCGTATGTTATACCTATCTTTTTACACGACTACAAAAATAACATGACATTAATAGTTTTATTGTTGCTTGGTCTCATACCTACCTCTATATAGATTACCTACAGCATTTACCTGCAAGCAGACAACGTACAATTTCCCGTGGGAAAAACATTTAGACTGAGATTGACCTGGGTCATTTTACGGTTGTCGCGACGTAAGCAGCTATGGAAAATTTTGTGCATAACTGGGATGGGACATTGTTAGGGATCAGTGGTGTATTTATTTTGTGGTATTAACACAGTTTCGCCTGAACTAAATCCACTGAGAATCGCTGCTTCGATGACGTTCCTTTTAGTCTCCACTGCAGGAGCACGACCCTCTGTACTGCCAGAGCCAAATATTATTAGCCAGAGCAGTCAGCGGGTTTGGCCTACACTTTCCACGTTGACCAGACGGGTTGGAGAGGTCTCATTGATTTTTTGTGTTTCCTAAGTCGCCTTCTACGACATCCACAGGAAGACTTGGAGTGCTCCTATTCTTACCACCACCTTTGTAATATATGTACTTAGTTACTTTAAGTCGAGTTCTATTGCACAATTTAAAAGATTTCTAATAAGACGTACGTACGTACGCCAAGTTTAAAAGTAATTTTAAGTGAGACGATTTGCAGTATATGAACTCAAAAATTGACCACTTAATTCTCAAAAATTTATTTATTTTTATTTATTTAACTTTATTACAAAAAATGTAACAGGCGGACTTAAGGCCTAGGGCCTTTTCTACCAGTCAACCTACAGGTGGTGCGGATAAAAGCAAATTTTGGACGATTAGTACAATTCAAATTAGCTATTTGACCATTATTAAACATTTACCTAAGACACATATTCATATATATACTTTCTTATACATTCATAGACCTACATATAAAAATACATAAATATTTTATAAATTCATACTATTCCTACATAAACTACATAAATATTTTTAATACTCTATGACAATTTGTGAAGATAATGAGCGCGCACAGCACTTTCAAATGCTTGGCGACTAGAGGCTTTGCGGATATCAACGAGAAGGGCGTTCCATAGCTTCACGGCTTGTCTGGTGAATGAATGTTCGAAAAACCCACTCCTGCAGCGAGGCATACCTATTGAGAAAGAGATTGTTGGAAGAACGAAGAACTTTTAGATGGGTATCACCCAGAAAAGTGAAGTTATTTTTAAGATACATCGGAGTTTTTGGGTCGAAGAGTATAGAAAATAAAGTAGTGAGAATATGCAAATTGCGACGTTGACGGATGGGTAACCACTTAAGTTTAGATCGGTAAGCCGACACATGGTCGTACTTCCGTAGTCCAAATATAAATCGGAGACAATTGTTTTGAAGTCTATCAAGTTTGTTGAGAAAGTTGCAATTCAGATCTGAGCAACATACATCTGCGTAATCTAAAATGGGGAAAATAAGTGAATACACCAACATAGTCTTAATATTAATAGGGAGAAAGTTTTTTAACCTGTGCAAAGAGCGAAGGGCCCCCGTGACCTTACCCGAAACCTCGGCAATATGAACGTCCCAACGGAGGTTTGTGTCAATGTTCCTTGACACTAGGGCAAAACGGAATTGGGGTATTATTAAAACAAACTGGTTGTAGTGAATTGCTGTCAAGCCGTCCTGTAAGATGTGAGCTACCAACTATAATTGCTTGACATTTATTTGGATTAACAGTGACCCCGAAACGTCGCGACCAATCAGCTATTGCCGCTAAATCTGAGTTAATCTGGTCAATAGCCCTATCTATATTGTCAACATCCGTTTGTACATAAAGTTGCAAGTAATCAGCATAGAGGTGATACGTGCACCGAAGTTCTTTGGTGATAAAATCAATGAAAATGGAAAACAGTAAAGGAGAAAGGATGCCACCATGTGGAACACCAGTGTCCAACTCACACCAACTTGATGATAAGTCATCGATGCGAACCGACTGCTGCCGTCCACGAAGATATGAGGAAAACCAATCTATAGCCGTAGGAGAGAAACTGAATGATGGGAGATGATCGCGAGAAGGATGTCATGATCGACGGTATTAAACGCATTAGAAAAGTCTACTAAACCCAGTACGGTGAGTTTAGTATTATCCATACCTGATCTAATATCGTCGGTCACTTTAAGGAGGGCAGATACAGTGCTATGTCCAGGTTTAAAACCAGATTGCAATGGATTTAATAATCCGTTACGAGTGAAATATGAGGTGAAGCCTCAAGAACCTTTGACAACAGCGGGAGAATAGAAATAGGACGGAAATGATTAGGAAGAGAGGGATTGGGAACTTTGGGTAGGGGACATATGAAAGCTTTCCGCCAATGTGAGGGAAACTGACCTGAGGGAGGGAAAACGTCAAGTATGCACTCAATCATACATCGATTTAATTGGTCAACACCCACGGCTCTAGTTTTAATAGCTAGAAAAATCTTTTTGACTTCTTCCTGACTAACAGGAGAAAAAATAAATTCAGTGTTAACACGAGAACGGAGAGCAGTAATGCGGGAAATAGTATTCAATTTCGTTAAACCATCCAACTGAGAGGAAGTGGTGAAATGTTGATTGATGTCGTTTAACGATATTGAAGAAGGGATATTAGAATTGACCGATTTACCGATACCTAAAGATCTAAGGAACTTCCATGTATCGGCAGAAGATGAAGAGGAGACAGTGTCGAGGATTAGGCGACGTTTGGCGTCACGCATCATTCTGTTACACCGATTTCTTGCAACCTTAAACAAAGTCCAATTTTCCTCCGAACGATCCCTCCTAAACTGACGGAATGCTCGGTCCCTGCGTCTCATAGCCATTCGCTTCCCAGGAGTAATCCAGGGCGCAGGAGGACGTTTAACTTTGACCTTCCGTATTGGGGCGTGTTTATCATATAACTTAATGAGGGCTTCGTTGAAAATGGCTACTTTTTCCACCTTTTTCCTACTTTATCCACCTTTTTGCCGACATCAGCTTCCCCCAATTTATGTTAGCAGCATCAGAAACCAATTCCTTTAAGTTTATCCGGGCAAAACTTCGCCGATATACTGTTTTAGGTACAATTTTTGATGGCTTGAGATTATAGGAGCAATGGATCAAGTCATGCCGAGAGAAAGCAGGGGCCGGATACTGTCCATATGAGGAAATTAGTCCAGACGACGAGGTCATGATTAGATCTAGCCATGTATCTTCAGTGTCTTTATTGTGGTGAGTAGCCTTTAGTGGGAGAACTTGAAGACTGGCAGACTCAGGGATACGGCCTAAACTAAGCGCTCGTGTTGACTCACTATCTATAAGGTTAGTGTTGAGGTCGCCGAGAATAATTTGATGTATGCACTCAAAACTGAATTAATCCAGAGCGATTTCAAGATCAGAAAAGTAATTTGTTGTAGATGGACAATAAACTACGCCCAGAACAGCCTTAGAACCGCCCACCATGATTTCCAGAAATAAAAATTTGACAATTTGTGTCAATATTCTATTTATTGCAGCGGCTTGGTCATTTCTTGAAGTAAAGCGCCTACACATAACGAAGAATTTTCTTCATGTGGTACACTCGAAACATCCATGAGGACCTTTACTTCATAAAATAACACGACAAACATCTGATAGTATTGTCTTATTTCGGTATTAAACCAAATAAGACTTTACCATCATTTCGTTACGCTCAAGATACGTAGCTACGTACGCATGTCCTCCCACTTTTGACGTAAATTTCCTGAATTTACTTTGGCAAGTGTTTCCGGAAGAGTCACTTGACCGCTGACCGTATTCTTCTCTAATTTCGCTAAAACATTAGAAAATTGTTGGGCATCTGAATGGTCAAAAGTTCACGGTGGTCAAGGTTATTTTTTTTTTCATTGATCTCGTCAGCTGATCCCCAAGTTCAGGTCACCAGAAAGGCATTACCTGATCTTCTCAATTGTGAATTCCTAACAAAAGTAATTAACGTTCCTCACGATTAATGTCCCGTAGTGTAGTGTTCTACGATCTTAGGGGCTTTTTTGTTTGCCATTGTGCATAGATCCCAAACTATTAGACGGCAAATCTTATTTATTTATTAAATCTTTATTGACCACAATGGTACAAAAGGTGGACTTAATGCTAATGCATAATCGGTGAAAATTTCAAGTGTCTAGCTATTACGGTTCAAGAGATAGGGCCCTGTGACTGACGGACAGACAGACAGACGGACAGACAGCGGAGTCTCAGTAATAGGGTCCCGTTTGCACCCTTCGGGTACGGAACCCTAAAAATGACTGACTGGAACTAAGTACCTATTGTAAATGGCCTTTGACGAAGAGAGGCTATGCTCAGCAGTAGGTGGAAGAAGAGCTAGGATGATGATGATCATGAGATTGTCATATCAAGCCCTTTTATTTGATATGTCACACAATATACTTAGCAAAACTTTGTTTTTTAATTTTCTAATTTATCCCCAAAAAAAGCTCCAGTTTCCAGTGCATAATAAATAAGCATATCTTTTGGTGATAGCTACGATTTTGTCGCTGTGATGTACTGGGTTTTCTACCAGTTTTTCCCATTTTTATTTCATATCATAGCTGTACCATAATCACCATGTTTATCTCTACTATAAATAAACTCTAAACTCATTAGGTACTCCAGTAATCTCCGCTTCCACCCTACCTAACTTCACTCAATCCTAGTAGGTGTATCTACTTATTATGTGTATCCTTATTTTCTATTCCTAATGTTGGTTACTCCAGTCAAAAATAGCACTCCAGTCTCGAGCTTATTTAGAAAACCGAACTTTTTGCCAAACAGCAACAGGGTTACAAGTTTATTTGCTAGGGAAATTTAAAAAAAACCTTAAATTTCTAGAACGCCATCTAGTGATGGAGTAGCGGAATTACATATACGAATTGAAATCCGCAGCGCCATCTATTATTTGCTAGATAAAGTCCCGACTTTCAAGCGTTTAAAACCACTGAACCGTTCTTCATCAAACATAGCTAAGAACCACCGCAAGGGAACTTGCTTTCAAGTAAAAAAAACGCATCGAAATCGGTCCATCCGATCTAGCGCTACGATGCCACAGACAGACATTAGCGTCAAACTTATAACACCCATTTTTTATCAGGGGTTAAAACACCGAAATAAGAAATGCATCTGCGACATACCAAATACCAACACGGTATGATACAATCCTCTGAAATTGATAGGTACTCTAAAATGACAATGACTAGCACCTACATTGAAAACCCTGTCCGAGTAAAATGACCGCCTATTCCACCATTGTCTAAATCTGTAATAGACTCTGCCGCGCAAGAAGAAGATGTGTCCCATCCCAACCCTTATGGTTGGGATGGGACACATCTTCTTCTTTATCCAAGCGCGTTCCCGGTTGCATCCTCAGCTGTGCTGCTTCGGATCCCGGGGTGCGCTTTCCCGCTTTTTCTTCTCCAAATAATACATGCATGTCAATAGTCACCCAAGAATGCCAAAGACCTTGCGTTGGAGAAGAAATAGCCGAAAGAGTAGTAGCCATGCTGAAGCGTTCCGTCGCTCTTTCTCGCTCTAGTAAATGACTGTTGCGAGCGACAGGAACAGGATAGCAGCATAGGAAAGTGCTGTTCCGTGCTGACAGATGTGTCCCAACCCTAAATAACATATGTATTCACTGTACGGCTAGTGGTAGGAATAGAACTTCTTTCAGTTGAAGTAAGTACTGTTTGTATTTGTTTGGTGCACGGATTAGTTTCACCATCACTTTAGCCAGCTCTGTAGGCGAGAGCTCTCTTGCATCCAGGTGTCGTACCTGGAGGTAGGAACCTGAAAGTAAGTTGATATGTTTAGTGTAAAATGGTAATTATTAGCAGACCTGTGTTACTCCCCGTTTAGATATCGAAAATGTACCTACATTATTACTATGCGCGCAGCCGGCCCCTCCGGGTGGTAAATTCAGTTATACGAATCGTTTGTCCAGAGTAGTAAGAATGAAATTGGCTTGCAATGGATGTGTAGGTATCTTTACGAATAGACGCCGAGTTCTGACGTGAGCTAAATTAAACCGTATCGCTAGCCACACTGAGTAGATATTTCTTTGCTGAGTGAGACTTCTGTACGTTAGTATTATTTATTCTGTGGTATTAGCTAGTATATCATTACTCTGTTGTATCAGTGACAATGTAGATAAAATATGTAATAATACGGTGTTCTAACTTTCTTATTTTACTCTGGTTTTTAACTTAGAATCCATCACAATCGAAACACACAAAACTAAAAATTATCCCATTTGTCCCCAGTGGGAACGAATGGGACAGACTTCTGTTACCGTACCATTCCATTCCAGTATGATATATTTAGCCGTGTGGTTTCCGGCAGAGTAGAACAGGACCACTCCAAGTCTTCCCGTGGGTATCGTAGAAGGCGACTTAGGAAACACAAGCTAAACAAAGCTTATAAATATCAATGAGACCTCTCCAACCCGTCTGGCCAGTGTGGAGAGTGTAGGCCAAATTCTCTGACTGCTCTGCCCAAGTATGGCTTTGGTAGTAGATCGTGCTCCTGCAGTGGAGACTGAAAAAAGATCTGATGATGATGATTATACCCTCAATCTCGAACCCCAGTTTCGTAACAATATGAATGATACATATAATTGATAGATACGGGCGAAGCCACGGGTCACAGCTACTCGTCGACAACAGTGTTTGTCGCGCTATGCCACTGCCACTTCAACGAGCTAATCCGCTGGGCTATGTCAGTGACTTGTTCTCCTACGAATTTCCTCATTTCTGATTAAATAAATTTAGTATTTTTCCGCAATGTTAGTACTTATAAGTGTACTTATCACTAAATAAAGAAATTTCTATTTTAAAATGGCGAATGGTTGAACTTTAAAAATATTTATTCCGCTAGTTTCCAAGGCATTGTAAATAAAACAAAAATATAAATAAATTTGTAAAATAAAATTTTATTACTTTATTTACAAGATGACAGGGACAAATACTCCGATCACTCGACTTGAATACAATAAAAGTAACGTGGTGGTTCTCAATCAAACGGTGAACACAGTAAAACGGAAAATAAAACAAAATTCATTGTATTTCCACTGAACACTACTATAGACTCTATACATTTGTGAATAACGCATTAATGTAGTAAGAACAAAATCCATAGGGGATAACGATAAATCGTGGTAACGTTATTCTGCCTGTGCATGATTAAAGTGGCTTTCTCATTTAAAAATATACTTATATTTTCCGATCAGATTATTGATGAAAAAGATAAAAAAATTAAATCAAGTAACATTACGTCTACCAGTCATTTTGGTATTTACATGGAATATGAGTACACTTGTGGTTTCAGTGGAAATAAGGCTGTGGGCACACTGCAGCCAGCGCACGCACCGCCGCATACTGCCACACAAGTCGAAAACATCTCAAACAGAGTATTTCAATATAATTATTGTCCGTCCTTTACAAATATCTACAAAACAAAACAAAACGAGCCGATTTCGCATCAGCGTTATCATCGACTACATTCTAGCGCCCATGCAGCAGTCAATTCAATAAACAAGTCAAAGACTTCTGAGTTCTAACGTTATTGTTATAGTACAAACTTAAATATAAGAATTATTTACAAAGCGTACCTCTTCGGCCAGTATTGCTGGAGGTAACAACATTTGCCACACATTTTTACACGATATTAAAACGAGTCGTATAGAGTTACAAAATTTAAAAATATGACGTTTAGTCTAATAATGAACACTTGTGAGCCCACTTATTGAGCTGTACTCGGCCACATTGCAAACATAGGTGTGTCCAACTAAAACATACAAACAAATACATGTAAAATCGAGATAGTTACACAAGCAAATTTTTTCATTTCAGTGCCGTTAGTTACGGCGATTACATTCCCAAGAAAAAAAATAGCAAAATGGAAGATAAATGACTTATAAACCGTCAAACTTAACATGGTAGGTTTAAGATTTTTTAATTTCGCCATATTTTCTTGGAGAATATAATCCGTATTATAGACACAAACGATAAAAAATCCTTACTAGAATAGAATCCTGTACACTTGTGTGTATTACCGCCCGCATCAACATTGTGACCAAGGCCATACAGAAAATTTAAGAGAGATTACAATAGCTTTAGAGTTTAGACCAAATGCTTACATTAAATATTGAAACAATTTACATCAATTTATTTAAAGAGTTTATTGTATACGTTATGTTCAGATGCCATTACAACATGGCGCATGCGCGTACACACGGAACTTTTCAACTACTGGATGGCATCCATGCGCTTTGCTCCGTTAGTTACCGATGGCATTATATAATGCCATCCGGTAGTTGAAAGGCTCAGTGGGTTATTGTTCTTTGGAAAGGCTACTAGACTACAGCCAATATAACGAGGCAAGCGGCGCGAGCGCAGAGTGAACCGCGTGAGTGTAAAAGTCTACTGTCCTGTCCTGGGATCGTGGAGGACAATACGATGCAGACTAAAAATATTTTTGGCTCATCAGGTAGATTATTAAAAAATATTGTATACATATATTTTCTTTTCTCAAGCAGATACTTAATGACGAAGATAGATCACATTTTAATTACCGGTATATATACCCGTGTGGTTCCGGATTAGAATAGGACGACTCCATTTCTTCCTGTGGATGTCGTAAGGGGCGACTAAAGGAAAAATAACACTTAAAGCTCGTGTTACAATGGGATTCCCAAGGAGGTTTGACGTCAGGCAGGCGGCCGGTCGTAAAACTATAGCCAAATCGTACAAAATTTTCCAGCTATTTCTTCTCCAATTCGCTAGATTTTTGGCATCCTTGGGTCATCCATATGCATTTTATATTTGGAAAATAAAAACCGGAAAAGCGCACTTAGGGCTCTGAAGCAGCAAAGCTGAGGATGCAAACGGGAACGTGTTCAAATGAAGAAAAAGAAGATATACCACATTTTGATTGCGCATGACGTCACTATTTTCACTAAGCAGTGACGTTAATCGCGCCCACAAAGAAACATCCATCTTTGTGAATTTTTACTACTTTGGTAACTAAAAATATGGATCCATTATTTTTGTTTAAATAATCTAACTGACGGACTAAATGAAACAATATTTTTCGGACCCTATTCACATCCCTATTGAGTGCTGGAAATTTATTTGTATTTGGTCTCTCCCCTCACACTATTCGAGTGTCAATTAGTACATACGTAAAATCTCGGAAATAATTGAACACTTGCCTCGAAACATAAGCAACACTGTTATTCAAACGCTTACAATACACCGTGCGAAACGCTGCCTTTAGCTGATTTAGGACATCAATATGACGAACATGTTTTCGTCATACATTACATATCGTCCATAAAAGGGTATTATTTAGCCAAACATATAAGATATTTCTCAAAACAAAAAAAATTACAATAAATTGTGTTATTTTCAAAGCGATTCTGATATGGTGGAAATGGAAACACAATCACGTGGGAAGCACTTAACAACTAAATCGGGGAAATTGTATTGCTATTTTATAGTAGTTTTAAGTTATCAGTGATTCAGTTGACCGCAAAAATTTGGTACATTACTTCGACTATACATATATGGTCTAACTTACTTCTTGAGTAAAATTGTTTAGCTTTACAGACTGAGCTCGCCATTCGAGTAGTTTCAGTGCAGTTTGTTACACCTCACACCCGCTAAATAGTCTATTCGTTGAAATGGCGTGCATGTCGTCGGTGCACCACAACGGCCGCGTTTTTGAAAAAGCCGAAGCCGCTTTCTCGGTACGCCGACGTCCAACCAGTTGAACGAATGGACTATACCGAAGCTAAATGCCGTCTTCAAGATATATTTACTTATTCAGGGTGCAAACTGAAGTGGCAGCGGCCGGGAATGCACATTTATTGTCATTCCCGCCATATTTAACTTCATTTAAGAAATGCTAAATTGCGCGGCCTCGCGTCTCCCAAGGCCAAATTTTTCTCAAGCTGTACTATGCATTTCGTATACACAAAATACACTACCACGCCTTTATCCCTAATGGGGCAGACAGAGCATTTTGGTCTTGCGGTTTTAAGCAAACGCCCAGAGGCGCGAGACCCAATACAACTTTAAGTGTGATGGTAGACGTTAAGGTGGTAAAAGGAATTAAATAGTGATAGGTTCCTAGCTACATTGCCTATTAACATGAGTCGAATTATCACCCATTCCCTCGATTGTCTTTTACGATCCGCGCAGGAAGAGAAGCAACCGGTACATTTTAAGTGTTTTCATTTCTCAAAGACCAGCTTGGAATAACTGAGAAAAGCATTTCGTAGATAGAAATAAAGTTGAATATGGTTTCACAGTAAAAGTGACACTTTAGAAGAAACTGAGCTTTAGGCCGTGTTTTCGCTTCAGTGGAGATGCAGCCTTACACTGCATAACATACAGTGTGGAATATTTAATTATAGGTCCACACTGTAAGTCTATGATTTATCAAAATATATAATATGAAGACAGGGTCAGAAAAGTATTATTCTAATTAGTCCGTCTTGTAGATTATCCAAAAATAATGGACCAATATTTTCAGTTTATCATAAAATCGTACTTAGCCGTGACGTAATGTAAAATTTTAATGCGCTGTATTTTCGTAAATTTTTGTTCCTCAGAGAGAAAGGAAAAAATACTTGTACAATATTTTTTGATAATCTAACTGATGGGCCAAAAATATTCTTCCAGTCGTCATGCCTAATATAAGTCCATATCATTAGTCACATGAGATCTTCGATCAACAATACAACTGGATAACGCGTTACCGACAAAATCAAAGCTACACTATCCGCTTGAATATCAAATAAAAATCTACGTAACACTACGTATAAAGTGTTTCTCTCCTTGACTAAATTTACAAAACAAGAGCTTACCGCGGGGAGTGCCTTCTTTGACAAGCCGTATTTTTTGTCGACCTGATATCTAGTTGAATTGTTGATCGAGGTATAAGATACTTCACCAAATCAACAATCGCAGACAACTCGAAAATAAACAAATTAGAGTACAAATACAAAAAAAGCGTTCAATTGAACAATATCAACATTGTAACATTACATTGTATTACAAATATAACTTTACAGTCAACGGTAAAACAGTTTCTTAATATCGCAACCAAAGCAAATACAAAAGTCTTTGTGACACAAAACGTGAATAATAAACGGGCAAGTGCGAGTCGGACTCGTACATGAAGGGTTCCGTACCACCGTACAATGTTTTAAAATGCTGAAGAAACACGTTTCTTGTATGACGACCCCCTTTAATTGTTAGTGTTTGTTGTTATTGTGGTCATAGTAATACATAATTTGGTGAAAATTTCAAGTATCTAGTTAATGCTATTATAAAGATCAAGTTAAGAACGCTGAAAAAACACGTTTCTTGTATGACGACCCCTTTAATTTTTAACTATTTTTTATTTTTAGTATTTGTTGTTATAGCGGCCACATAATCGGTGAAAAATTCAAGTGTCTAGCTATTACGGTTCAAGAGATAGAGCCCTGTGACAGACGGACAGACAGACGGACAGACAGCGGAGTCACAGTAATAGGGTCCCGTTTGCACCCTTTGGGTACGGAACCCTAAAAACTAAAATAAAACAATTTCAACAGATCCAAACAGCAATTTTATCTGAATCTCTAAAAATATATCCTTTCCTGGCCAGAATCACGACCCGTGAGCGATTTATGTAGTTAAATCTACTCTTACGAGGGTTTTTGTAGTCAACGTTTCCACGTTTCTTTCTACTTTTTGGTAGCGGTATGTGAGTTCCATTGCAATGCCCTTAGCATCGTAGGTAAATTTTTCATTGGTTATGAACTTTATATCAAAGGAATAAGGTTCAATTTAATGTGGTAACTATTCTACCACTGCCCATTTAAGGGTTAAATGCGATAGCTTAGATTAGTTGGCCACAAGCCGCGCCTTACGGTCGCACCATAAAATTATAAATGTGTACAGGACATTTATGATCACCGGAGTTTCAAATCCATTAGATTTACAATTTTTACTTAATATTTACATTCCTATATACGACACCTACAATTTGTTCGAACTCTCAAGGCAATAAAATTTACAACTACAGTAAATATTTTAAAATATTATGCTTTATACTATACAAATGAATTAATATACTATACGAGATTTTAGAATTATTATACTGAACTATCCAATAGATTTAAACGCTCCGGCGATGTGATTCGAGAAACGCATGATAAGGGCGCGATTTTACCATTAAAAATGCGAAAGTTTGTATGGATGTATGGATATTTGTTTCGCTTTTACGACAAACAGCTCAACGGATTGGAACGAAATTGAAAGATAAAAATCTTTTAAAACAGTTACCGTGGTGTCTCGACTGCATGTTCCTATTGGTCAGAGCAAAAAAGAATCTTGATTAATGAAGATTGGTATGATTTTTTATTTTCCTTAAATCCATTTTACATCCAAGATGGTAATTTCTTTGGTACTACTCCCATGATCTCACTCTAGAGGCAGAATCGAAGTAGTAATATGCTCTTGGTTAAAAAAAAGCAGTGAGC
Source organism: Acrobasis repandana (assembly GCA_963576875.1). Classification (NCBI taxonomy): domain Eukaryota; kingdom Metazoa; phylum Arthropoda; class Insecta; order Lepidoptera; family Pyralidae; genus Acrobasis; species Acrobasis repandana. The sequence goes on along the minus strand of OY756233.1, from coordinate 5,799,128 downwards.
CAGATGCCACAGCTTGGTATCCCATCTCACTCTTACTACGTAAGTTGACGCCATTTTTAATCACGTACGCACAGAACGGGTTTTTACAACGTTGCCATTCTATGAATGGGTGAACGAGACACTGTATTTTCTGTCTCTTTCAGATACATTTTCTAGATAGGTGCTTCCATATTCTGCTCAATTTAAATAGGTTGCGAGGAATTTATAGCTTGCACTTTTATTATACCCATTTTTATGTCAACGCCAACCTATCACGCTAAATGTGGCCTTTGAGTCTTAAGGCCCTGGGCTCTGTCTACCCCGTTAGGGATAGACGTGATAATGTACTCAAATTAAATAATGAAATACAAGTTGGTGAAAAATAGCACGTGAGTGGGACTCACGACCTTGGTCTAAATACGACCATGCTCTAACCACTGAGCTATCACGTGTTCAACCCCGCACGCCATATCTCTCCACCATTAATTATACTTCCTATAACACTCATAAGGCTTGCGTCACCTTGAATGCCTAAAAAAACCTATAAAAATACGTGATAATGTATCTGTATAGATTGGCAGTGACAAGCGCGCAATGAAACGCAAAACTTTACCGCTCACCGCGGTACATCGTGTCAGAGTCGTATCGCTGTCACACGAGTCTTAACAACTATTAGTGTGTGGGGTTTTCTAAAGCCTCGCAAGCCAGGTTTTCTGTACTGACGCACGGATAATAAATATCAGTTACCACAAAAGTGTCAAACGTATGAAAAAGCTTCTTGTTCCAGAACACATTAAACTAGGGAGCTCTGCAGCCATAGTAGTAGCCTTAACCCCCAACGCAAGAGGCGTAACATGACGTGTGATCTGTCATCGTACCTTCCAAACGAATAACCCAAGTTTTTTTATAATTTTCGTTTGAAAGGTGACTTGATCCTTAAAGGAATACATGAATTTTTCGGGGCCCAGTGCTGCTCCCATTTGAAATAAATTATTTAATTAATTTTAAATGATATCTCCATTTCCTTTCAAATAATTCATTTTAAATGGGGGCAGCAATGGACCCCGAAAAATTCACTTAACTATGATTCAATAAAATTCTTGAGTCGGGGGTTTGAAATATTTTTACTTGAGTCTTTTCCCTTAGTTGTTCTCCTTAGGCTGCAACGTGTCCTCCACGTGGTTGTCTGGCTGCGGCGGTTTAAAGGCGATGGCATACGGGAACTTGACGCGACAGGCCTCTATGTAATCTTCCGTCTCTTTCTCACAAGGCCCAAAATCGCCCTCTCGTAAGCTCTCCAGCACTTCAACGCAACCCTGGAAAGAAAGCAGTTCATAGTTTGCATCATGTGCGAATAGTAACAGTACAACATTTTAAAATTATTTTTATAAAGATAGTGGGTCAGGTTCTGGGGTAGGGAGTGTTTTTTCTCTATTCTCGACTCTCATATGCGCCGCGCGGGGCAACACCGACATACGCTTCAATATTTAAAGTCTCAAGTTATGGCAAAAATGGTAACACCATGCGTAATGTGGCTGGCTGTCCGACCATCTAATGAGTAGGAGTCCAGATAGAGTATAGTCACAGAAGACAGTAAGAGTATACAGAACGAGTAGAGAAAAGTATGCGCAATATGCGTCCCCGTTCCCCGTCCCCGCACCTCTCCCCCGTTCTTGCGCGGCCGCGTGCGCCGTGCAGTGTGTGTTCGCCCGCCCTCGCCCTGAGACAAGGCGAGAGCGGGGGAGAGGTGCGGGGACGGGGACGCATATTGTAAGGTACCTCAGGAGATTACGTTCTGTATACTCTTAAATCTATAATTAATACACAAATCGATGTACAGGATAGCCATTTGAAACACGGGTACTTCAGGTTATGACAATAATTTTGAGCGGTAGTTGTTAAAATTGGGGGGGGGGGCGTAATGTAGTCATAATCTTTTTTTACGAGCCGATTCTAAAAATATACTACACCACCTGTTTTCTAAAAATCCATAAATTATTTTTAAAACATAACAAGTTGCGCTCTCCAGGTTGGAGACGGCTTTGTAATTTTTTGTAAAACACCAAATGTCTCCTAATTTTCTCATATCAAACCTCAAAAAGTGAAATTGAAAGGAGAAATGAAATGTCTTCCTCTTCGCCTTTTGCATAATAGGTATTTTCTGAAATAAAAGAGCGTAACAATACGAAGTGCGCTACTTTTCTATTTTTTTAGGCTCTGATTAGTTATGATGACTATGATGAGATTTTGTTTCTTAATACCGCTCTTTTATTTGCAGCAAATATTATGACGCTTTGTTATAATTGTTATTCTGTTTCTGGAGAAAATGAAAACGTGTTTTATTGTAAAATTTGTCGCAAGTCTCTTAGGGTTGCTACACACTTATTTGGGCCGGCAGTCGCAAGTCTCTTAGGGTTACTACACACTTATTTGGGCCTGCAGTATTTGTCGAACAAAAAAGTACCTAATTAAATCGCTTTTTCCCCGAACATTCATCTACATATACAGGCTGATCCATGATACTGAACTACTTTCTATCAATCAATCAACCAAATCATTTATTTCAGGCAACGTAAAATTAGCTACAATATCTCTCATAGATTAAATAAATACCTTATATACGAGAATTATGCAAATACATAGCATACATATAATTATATAATATAAATTAAAAACTACGGCACACGTTGAGGCTGCGACGTGTTACGCGTCATCATCGGAGTGTCGGGTATCGTTCCGCGAAAGATAAATCTATAAAAAAGTATACGAAATCCGTTTGGCTGAGTGCTAATTTGCATGGGAGGACGAAAAATTTTTATCGATCTTTTTTTTATAGAAAGTAGTTTAGTATCATGGACTGAACTTGCTCCAAAAAATTTGCCGGTGGTTAAAAACAGCCTGTATTCGATTTAACCGCGTGTAATAAGTGTGTAGCAACCCTTCCTGTGTTGTGAGTCAGCCAGCACGCTACCTGTATGCAGGTGTCCGGGGAGTCCAGCCTGGTGGCCAGCCGCAGCGCGTCCGCCTCGCGCTCGGGCCGCAGCCGCCGCAGCGCGCGCGCGCCCCACAGCGCCGCCGCCTGCGACGACTGGCCCGGCCCCGCTGCGAACTCCTCCGCCATCTGTACGGCACTGCGACCGCGCACCATCTGAAATGTTTTAATTAACCTATAATCACTGGCATGAAACTTCATCAATATCAATCATGCCTACACTACTACAAACGAAACTATACATCCGTGCACACGTCAATGCGTGTGTGTTCGCCCGCTCTCTCGCCCCTCGACAAGCCCTCGACAAGGGAGAAGTGCGGGGACGGGGAACGGGGAAGCATATTGCGCGAGGATATAGGAGATTTCATTCTGTATGAAATACTCTTAATAATTTCTGTGCCCCTAGTCACTCACCGGCTCTGTCTCCTTCGCGATGACACCCAGCACGTTCGAGTTGAGCTGGGCGCGCGCCGCGTCCAGCCACCGCTGGAACCGCAGCAGGCAGTCGTGTAGGTGATGGTGCGAGCTGTTCAGTCGCCACGCTCTTTTTACACTTTGCAGCATTAGGAGGGGTTTTTCTGAAATCAGCAAAATGAGACTATCGTAAAGGTCGTATTGAGACCTAGGTCGCGGGTTCAAGTCCTGCTTACGTGATATTTTTTCACAATTTCTTATTTCATTATTTAATTTGAGTACTTTAGTACTGCTTTTTGAATGCCTCAAAACCCTATAAAAATATCATAAAAGGGCCATCCACAAATAACGTCACGCAGAATTTTGACTTTTCAACCTGCCCCTTGTAACACTTTTTTCTATCCCTTTACACGTAGTTGACGACACATTGAATATGAGCCTTATCGCTGTGGCGTTTAATTGTTTATTATGATAAATATGACTTACGTACATCTATTACATTTATGTTATGACAAATGCATTACAAAGAAATAATAATTAAAGGTAAAACAGATATAGGCCAATAAAAAAAGATAAAAAAAACAGTTTTGAGGAATTAATTTCTAGAAAGCTAGATATCGTTTTAATACCTTAATTTAGTCCTAAATGCGGGTAATCCGAGTTCGCACTATACCAGGAGGTGAGGGAAACCTTAAGGAGCCAAAAAACCGTGAAACCTCACATTGCATTAAATGTAGGCTAACACCGGGACGGGACTAGATTGATGCTAAATTTGGTCTTTCAAAATGACTAAATACGTAACGTTACCTTTTCTAAAGTATATTTCGAAGGCCATCAAATGTGTGTCTATTCTGTCGGCCGCTAGCGTCCGCAGCGGCAATAGGAACTTGATTGCTTGTTCTAAAGGATCCTCAGCCTGGAACACCAAAACACAACACTTCTGTGAAAATCCACAAAGTACTTAAATACTTACTGTCTAAATAATACACACGTGGTCTAATTTTTTTTACCTCTTAGGCATATTAATTATTTAAAATATTGTATACGCATTCTTTCTTTTCTCTAACAAATAATGGAGTAGCTACAGCGCATTTAAAATTAATTTTTCTGGGGCAAAAATAAATTATTTTGTACTTATCGAATAATCGAATGTAGCGAATTAAACATCACAAAATAATGCATTTTGAACGTGGTTTTAGATTTATTGATGCAGAAAAATTAAAACCTATGACGTCATACAGTTTAGTATTTGATACAAATCCCATAGAAAATATTTGTTTTGACTTGTTGGAGACTAGCGGAATACCTTATACGTATATATACTATAACTTATACGTGAGTTAAGCGTGTGCGATGTAAAAAATATCTGACATTGTGTGCGTGACTATCTAAAAATAGTCTAAGAATGACCTATCGTAGTCGACAAAAGGTCACGTCTTTTTATTTCCGGTGGCAGCAGGCGTTTCTTGCCTCCATTGGTATTTAACATTATTTTATGTGTCGTGAGTTTATTTCATGCACTGTGTATATTTAGGAGTTGCAAAACAAGTCATGCACAGTCCGCTCATAACTTAAATTGTAAAATAGGGAGTGCCCTATTCTACAATTTCTTATCACCACATTAATAAGAATCTGCCATATGGTGCAAAGCTATCGTTTTAAGGAGCGCTGATTTAATATGTCAAATTTATTAAAGCTAGGTAGGCTGAGATTTTAAGTTTTTAAAACCATATGTGACATAGAAAAATGTGTTTTAAAATCTGAAAAAAAGATATATCTCAGTTATGGATCTAATCTAGTCAAAGTCGCGTTCAGTTATAAGATCTAATAAACTTCGCTCCATAAAAAAAATATCCCAAAGCCACCCCTATTAGTAATATTTTTTACCCCTCAAGCACCAAGCGGCCGGATCTGGCTGATATCAAGTTAACTCTCAGCGTTCGGCCAGATCCAGTCAGGTATCTAGAGGAGTTAGGATTATGACTAAACTACTGATATTTTACATATCATTCTTGTGCTCAATTAAAGCCAGTAAATATTTATAGACAAATTCGCATCGTTCTTTTTTATCCCTTTTTTAAACAATTAAAAACCGATTAATCTACATTCCTCGTCATTCCGCTTTTATTCTCCCGTTTCCCCGCCTCCCGCTCCATACACTTAGTCCGGGGTGCTTCCCGGATCCCCCAAATGTTGGACTACAGGGCCTTAAAATAATGTATCTATATGTATCTAAATCGTGACGTCATGCGAAATTTAAATGCGCTGTATAATCGTCATTAATTGCTAATAGAGAAAATAAAAAAATATGTATACAATATTATTTAATAATCTACCTGATGAAACAAAAATATTTTATTTAGTCCACATCCGTATTCAAACGGCGGTGATTCATCATTTCAATAATAGTGAAAATAAAAGTGAGTGCGTACCCTGGCAAGTTTGTCGGGGACGAGCTCGTCCAGCTGCGGCGCCTCAGGGTCGCCCTGCTCCTGCTGCTGCCGCGCCTTGTGATGCTGCTCACGCTTTACCTGCAAATATATTTTCTCTTATATTTACCGTCATTTAAGTAATCACACGTGAAGACTCCTTAGAGTTGGGACACATCTGTCAGCACGGAACAGCATTTTCCTATGCTGCTATTATTTTCTGTCGCTCAGAACCGTCATTTGCTAGAGCGAGAGAGAGCGAGAGAGAGCGACGGAACGCTTCAGCATGGCTACTACTCTTTCGGCTATTTCTTCTCCAACGCAAGGTCAACGAGCGACGGAACGCCGCGGAATCAGCGATGTTGCCGCATTCCGGATAAACAGCATATAACAATACTGTTCCGTGCTGACAGACGTGTCCCAACTCTTACCCTTCTTGTTATTTCCATGTAGTCACTCATCATCAGGTATTTTTTAGTCTGCCACTGCTGGAGCACGACAATCTCTGAGAGGTCTGTCTGCCTACTACCAGAGCGATATAGCCAGAGAGGATTTGACCTATACTCTCCACGCTGGCCAGACGGTTTGGAGAGGTCTCATTAATGTTAATAAAATGTTAATAATTTGTTTAGCTTGTTTCCTAAATCGCCTCCTACTACATCCACAGAAAGACTTGAAGGACTTCTATGTAGTCACTTACGACAAGCATTCTACAGGTTTTCTACCTAAATTTTATTTACATCAAAAAAGAAACCTTTCAAAATCAATAATAAAATGTTACATACTGTATCAAAATATCGAGTGTTTTCACTTTTAGCTATTTCAAGAAATTTTCAGCGTCGGGGGTATTTTTAATAAATATTTTTTTTATAGTTTAGAAGATAAATGAATGCACCTGTACTTGTGCGGCCAGCGCACTTTCTTGTTCAGCTTTGCGTTTCGCTTTCCTCTGTTTGTTCCTAAGTTTCTTCAGTTCTGATGGCGCCAGATTTTCTGTGAACAAGGAAGGACAAATTGTTAGTTTATTCACAATTGAAAACTACTGGTAATCTAACATCTAGAAAACACTGTACGAACTACGAAGTCACGTTTTATTTTAATTCCCGTTTTATCCTAGACCAGCTACGAGTACCTCGTTAAGCGCCTTTAAATTTCGCGACCCTCGACAATGACTATCCCATTCGGAATACATAATTAATAGTACTTCTTCTTCTTCTTCATCTAAGCGCTGTTTTGGTTGCATCCTCAGCTGTGCTGCTTCGAAATTCGGGGTGCGCTTTCCCGCTTTATATATTATATAATATGTATGTCAATGGTCACACAAGGATGCCAAAGACATTATGATGTGTAGTAGTAGAAATAGCCGGAACAGTTTAAACAATTTGGCTATTGTTTTACGACCGGCCGCCTGCTTGATATCAACCCTCTTTGGAAATGTATTTGTGCCCATTCGCAAGCGGTGCACACTTCTGGCGGGCAGGCTCCGAGCCAGTGCTAACAGCATCTTAAAAATGTTTGCAAATAGGCTTGATTTTCAGTATGTGAATCACTGCTCAATAATTCATATACTGAAGAACAAAAATATTTAAATCACCTTAAAGTTCTATTTGTAACTCATAACTGTAAATGTAGTATGATCCCTATTGATCGAAATAAAAAGATTATTAAGTATTATATAGACGAATCATAACAAATAATAATAATAAAATAAATTTCTACAACGGTACTGCAACAAAATATCTAATCCGTCAAAAAATCGACAATCCAATTTCTTGTCAACAGTAGGAGATTGTAACTTCACTGCGCCAATCCATATTTCTAGCCAACAGTAGATTGTAACATTTGATGTAAGTGGACAAAAAGGCAAAAGCGCCGGTGTCCCCGGTCAAACAATGGCGTGTTTCATTAAGACCTCTGACCACTGCTATAGAGCCATAGAGTCATTGAGCATTTCGCAAGGCGTTTGCGACACGCTGCGCCACGCGCCGGCACAAGGCGCCCACGCTGCGCTACCAGCACAGATTTAATTGAAACCTCTTTGGAACTCAGGTACGTTATAGTAATCAGAAGATAATAAAATGAAACAAACCGTACTCGACTAAACAAAATATGTTTTATTGCAATATGGAGGTCAACGTTGTAGCACAGAATACATATTAGTATGGTTGTATAGTATCTCTCTAAAGCTCTGGACAGAATATAGTTACTATTTTCCCGTCCCGAATGGGTATGTACGTGGAGCGCCGAAGGCGGCCGTGCTTTTTGGTGGTACCTCACGGGCGGACCAACTTGGTGAACAAGTCTCCGCTGGCACGCGCGATACACACTCTGAATTTGATCGCGGACAGGATAGACATGTTCCAGTGTACTCTGTGTGAATTTACAAAGGTTGCCATTTATATTATAAGTTGTGGTGTTATTGTTGATAATAATATGTAATAATTGCTGTTCTATTGTATTAGGTATAATCCTGTAAAAATAGAATAAGTTTGGAGAATAAATAAAAAAATAAATGAAAACTATTCCAAAAAATTCAATTCCCATATCACTAAGAAACATTTGAACAACATTTTGATGAAAATAAAAAAATATTTTTATGAAACCATATTTATTCCGGGTGTAAATTTACGGACGATACATACATAGTGACTAAGTTCGTCAGAATGAACAACTTTTCCTAAATCTTAAAAAAAAACATTGTTGGAGACACTACGTCTATAGACGTAGATCAATTGTTCTTTCTATTTGTCTGGCTGAGTGTCCAGCAATGTTTATATCCCATTGGTCCTAGAAAACGAGGTTCATATTGATGGGCAAAGTTAGAAAATAAAATGTCGGCGGTACTTTTGCACGCGGTAGAAATACCGCGTCTAGTAAAACATTTCAATTTCTCATTACAACAGGCGCCAGTGGAATGAATCTACTAATATAACAGACATTACTTCCTTGCCGTACACTCGTACAACGACAGTACATTTCCTGTGGCGGAAGTACCACCGTTAGTTGTATATGTATAGGAAACGGGCTTTGGAACAAAATAATGCAGTGAACTTGATATTTAATTTACAGTACGAGTAACGGTATAGAAATAACAATAACGGTCCAGGAAGTACTAAGTACAATGAAATCAGGGGTCAAATAGGTGTTGCGGAATTTGTAGTAATTTATCTTCTTTACTGAGCAGGAATTGATTTATTTTTATCAATTCTGTATAAGCTGTGGCGCTAGACTAATATTAAATTGTTAAAAATCATAGCATTCTGCGTTGTTGCTATTTTGTGCTCTGTACCAAAACCATACATAAGAGCGTTTACACATTCCGCTACCGCCGCCGCGGCAGCTGTTTTCGCCGCTGCGGTGCCGCGCACACTGGATTTGTATGCATTTGTTCTGTCTGACTCTTTCACGAGATGCCACCGCAACCGTGGTAATATGAAATCGCTCTAATTTGCTTGAAAACTATAAACTTCACGTCTCCTGAAAATCCCCTAATCTATGTCTTTATACACTCGCACCTCGCATAGTCTTATCTAATTCTAAGCCTTTGGCAGCCCTGATGACATTCTGAAAATAGGACATTCTGCGGTTCATCTAAATCTGACAATAAAAAACTTACAATGTACTTAAACCCGAAAAATAATACCCAATATGTATTGCGGCTTGCGGCCCTAGAACAGAGTATAGCTTTTTTTTTGCTTTAATATCTGCTGTTGCTTAAGACCGTACCTAAATTTTCCGGGGTCCAGTGCTGCCCCCATTAAAATAAATCATTTCAAAGAATACGGAGACATTATTTAGTAGTTCATAAAATAATTTGAAGGGTTATCTAGGACTTGGTAGTAGCAAAATTTTAAATAATGTCTCCGTTTTCTTTGAAATGATTTATTTTAAATGGGGGCAGCACTGGACCCCGGAAAATTCAGGTATGGCTTTAAAAAGCTGCCATATATTTCCGAAACATCCAAAACGTGCACTCACTTATACAAAATAACCAAACTAACGTGGAAATAATTTTTAATTCAAAGCATAACATTGTTTGCGCAGTCACAAACCGTCATACGACCCGTCGGCAGTGGAGTGTAGTACACAAAATCCGGTTTTCGCAACGTCATTGTGCTTTAATCCTAGGACACGTATACACAAATTGCTGCTCTAATTCACCACAATTTCGCAAATTCAAATAGTGGCACGCGGCTCGGCTGCTTGGCCGAAATGCTGCCTTTAAAATTCATCATCATCAGGTCTTTTTTAGTCTCCACTGTAGGACTACGAGCCGGAGCAGTCAGAGAATTTAGTCTACACTCTTCACGCTGGCCAGACGGGTTGGAGAGGTCTCACTGATGTTTATAAGCTTTTGTTTAGCTTGTGTTTCCTAAGTCGCCTTCATTCCATTTTGCATTTAGCATTCAGTGTATTAACTATTTCAGTCCATTTTGGGTCTTGCAGACAGACAGATCCCAGGGCCGCAAGAACCAAAGGTCACTATAGCGTGATGGTGAAAAAAGAAATCATAATAGTGATGGGTTGCTAGCCGCATCGCCTATTAACAGGATTCGCAATTTCACCCATTCCTTCGGATTGGCCAAATGTCAAAATACGTATACGATAAAAAACGTATCATTTTTTGAACATTTTTTTAATCCTTATTATCAATTGACTATTCTAGATACCGAATTTATCTCAATACCCCACAACTGGACCCCTTTTGCTTGGGACGCCTACAATTATTATTATACATTCCAATTGAATTTCAAACGTCTATTGCGCATAGTTACGATGATGAGATAGCTAATGAGTGCAATTAAAGTCTCAACCAACGGTAAAACTAAATATATGGCAGTTAAAGTGTTATAATTACAGTAATATATTTCTGTATAATAATATAGTCCATATTATGGCTATAATTCACGTCTATGAAATATTTGATTATAGAAGAAAGGTCTGCTTGAACATATTTGGATAAAACTTTGCATATAAGCAATATCATGTCCTGAACTTCATACCTCATACCTAAGAAATTGATGCTATAAAACTCATTTTTTTTATTAAAAAAGTACACTAAAAGCAGATCATCATTTTTGTCATCATTATTAGGATAAAAAAATGAGCGCTGTCATGGCTTTCTCAAAAACATGAGTTCCGTCAAAAGGGCAACAAAATATATAACGTCTAACCAAATATACTGAAACTATTGTAAGGGAGAATTCATTTCATGTTACTGAACAACTACATGCATCATACAATGACATATGAAAAATATTTTTTTTTGTTTTTTTACAAACTCGGATCAGCTGATCAGGTTAACTTGTATGGGAGGCCAAAAGTTATTTTTCATATATCGATGTTCATTGGGAACAGTTGCACACTATTATGGACTGAATTGCCGTGTGGTTTCCGGCAGAGTAGTAGAATCACTCCAAATCATCCCGTGGATGACGTAGAAGGCGACTTAGGAAATACAAGCTAAACAAAGCTTGGATATCACCTTTTTGAGACCTCTTCAACCCGTCTGGCCAGCGTGAAGAGTGTAGGCCAAATCCTCTGGATGCTCTGGCAAAGTAAGACTGGCAGTACAGAAGGTCGTGCTCCTGCAGTGGAGACTAGAAAGACCTGATGATGATGATGATGGACTGAATTCACCCTTACAATAGTTTTGGTATATTTTGTCAGAACCTGTATAATAAGGGTCGGCAACGCGCGTGTTGAAGGCAGACATCACCTTATGCTTAGCTTATGTATGCCTTCATACTATTATTATGTCTAGCTACTTAGTGGTTACCACAGGTAACCAACCTATTAGGCTACCTGCGGTAACCATTAGTAAGGCATACGACCACGACCATGGTCCGTACTACGTGGTAAGAATTTAGTTATAAAAATAAGAGCGATAGAATTACGCGGGTGTTATCCAAGCAGAAAACTTAATTTTTTTTTATTGTTTTAGTGTGTGTAAGTGGCCAACACTAGTGTCAGATTTTTCAAGCTGCGTAAAGGCATCTGATTTAGCTTGACGACTGTCATACAGTGATGACAGCCGGGACCATCGGCTTTACGTGACTTTCAAAGCACGGAGGAGCTCAAGTATTTTTGAGCCACTTGTGGTCACCCATCCAAGTGCAGACTACGCAGGTTTGCTTAACTTGCGAAAGTTAAGCAAATTTAGTATAATCTACAGTTACATTAAGCACCGAGCTTAATGTAACTGTAGATAAAGTAAAGCTTGTTTGCAACAATGCATATCTCATTGTACTACGAACCACTGATCACAAGCATATTCCAGCCGTGTTGTAATGGCGGCTAAACAAAACTGGTCGGCTCTGGCGACCAGTCGGACCAGTTCGTTATATCAAGTCCAAGAGACGCTTTCATTGCACTGTTCATAATTCGTCTGTACGTTTTTGGAGTTGCATATAAATCAATCATACGGACAATCTGTTGAGAAACAGTTGAATGAATTGGAGAATTTCTGTTGACTTACATTAGTTTAGCTAGAATCTACATGCATATAGATGAATGTGGGACCTCGACCTGTACCGGCGCAGTCAGGGGAGTTCCCACATAAAAGAGGATTAGGAGTGGAGAAGAGAGAGACTCAACAACACAGATATATAAGTTTATAGCACTGGTATCAATTCAATTCAAAATTCAAAATATCTTGATTATCTTAGGATATTTATAATATCTCTTAATAATTATCACTAACAAAGTTATAATTAGAATTTAAATAATAAGCAGATATTATAATAAGTACTTACTTAGGTAGTCCTGCCCGAATATGGGTTCAGGATGAGAGATGGAAGTGGAATGAGTCAAAATGAAGAGGGATGTTTAAATGATTCGAAAAACGAATTAAGTCAAATTTGAAATGGAGTTCTGAAAAGAGGACAAGACGAGATGAAGAAATAAGGTTAAAACACGCTTATATCTGTGACGATGCTGCATGCCATCTGCATGCTGCATCGTCACAGATATAAGCACAAAATAGGTACCCTTTAGGCTACGACGAGTATACACCTTTCGCTTTCGGGCGTATCAAGATATGACAAGTAATAAATTCAATTAATGGGCAAATATAACCAAGTTCATTTTATCATCCGTTACAGATTAGAAAAGAATGATGATTATGATGTTATTTGTAGGCACAATCACAATTAAGTAAGGCCTTTATAAGATATATTAAATTGTAATAAAATTCTGCACACGTCCGTGGCGTGATACTCACAAGGCTCCACTGAAAACCAGCGTCAACGAGTCCTCCGGCTGGCGGGTGACGAACACTGTCGTATTGTCATCCGCATATGCCTTCATTCAGTTAATAATCATCATCAGAAACTTCAGCCCACATCAACACACTGCAGTGCATAGGCCTCCCTTCTTTCGCGTCGTTTTCTACGGTCCTGTGCCAGTTGCACCCACTGCTTTGCCGTCAACTTCGTTTGTACATACCCAGTCAATCTAATTCAATCAGCAGCCATCAATTTCCTAAAAGCGTGCCGTGCCACCAGCGACTTTCATTATGGAAAGTCAGAGTAATAAATCGAAGACAGGTGATCCACAATAATAGATATTAATAATCCGGCCAATCAGCCTGTCTACAGTGTTGTAGTCGGTTACATTCGGTTGCGTCACTAATCGCCGTCAATACGGTTACGTGTCGAGTATTGACAAGCGACGTAACATCTGTATCAGCTTCTTAAATCACAAGTATCACAACATAATATTTATCAATTACATTGTACACATTGTAGTAAGCTTCCGAACATATAAATGGAAGATTTATACTCAAGACCTAACGGGTATAAATAAAACCGATGGTTTTCTCTTATGCCATGGGAGTAGTTGACAGAAATACAAGAAAAAAAGAATATCCGAATGACCAATGAATTGCCAATGAATTGGGTAAAAAATAAATTATCTGGTAATGTTATGAGAATAAAACAAGCTATAAAAAAAATTGTTAGTGCCAGTTAAGTCAACGAAGAAACGGGTTTGGATGCAGTTTTCAAATTTAAACAATAAAAAAAAGTAATTTACGTGAGTTCCTGTCAACACGCTTATTTATCATCATCAAGTCAGCCACAGGAAGACCAATGCTGGACATAGGCCTCCGCCCCTTTTTTTTTATTAGACATTACTAAAATCCCATTCAAGGAACATCCTATTAAATATTTTATATTTTTCTATTCAAACGTTCAAACGCATCGGTCCTTATGTTAACTTTGCCACAAGACTTGTGCAAAGGACCAATGGACCAAATATTTTTGGATCGCTAGGTAATAAATATAAATTAATTACTTGTACCAAATATTTTTGGATCTCTAATAAATATAAATTAATTACTAAAGGCACCGTAGTTTAACAAGACAATCATAAAATATTTGTAGTATTGTTAGCAAACCATCAAGATTAATGGTATCAACATGGTGGTATTGTGAAAGCAGAGCACGGGACCACCTGCTACGAAGCAACAAAATAGAGAGGCTGACCAATCCTAAATCGACCACTGTCCGCATTGCATATCTACTCATTAGAAAAAGCTGACTATTACAATTTCAATTGAAATGGTAAATTCAATTTAAACAATAATTATTTAATTTTTTTTTACAAAGAAGTAACTGAATTAAAACTAAACAAACTTTAATATAACTATTAAAATACATTTTTATTTTCATTAACATATCGGCCACAGGAATTTTACTGCTGGACTTCGTCCATTACGGGATAGACAGAGTCTTTAGGCCCAAAGACCTCGTTCAGCGTAGTGGTGCAGGTGGAATAGACATTAAATAGTGATGTGTTTTGCATCGCCTATTGACATGATTCCTAATATTTTCGCCTATTCCGTCGAACAGATTTTACGATCTGAATGGGAAGAGAAACAGCTGAATCACTACGTTTATAAATTTCTTCCACACTACCATAGAAGGTTACTAGCAATAGTTTTTTTTTTTTTTGTTTCTAGTAACTTCATATCTGTGAGTACTCTGTCTCTGATATTGATGCTAATTATTTAGACGACTACCACATTTTTCATATCAAACACAATAGTATGTGTATAAATTTACACAATGTATAGCGCGGTAACAACAAACAATCAAAACAGTAAAGGTTGCATAACAAAACGCGTGAAAATGAGTCACATTCCCATCACGCGTGCTGCAACTAGGTCAGTGCGATGCGGAACGCACAAGTGCACCGAGCGTTGCACTCCATTGGGCACAGTAACAACCAGCCGATCTAATTACCAATTCTGTGTATGATGTCATTATGAATAATTATATTACTTATCCAAAATCTGAAAATGCGAATCACGTTCAGAGCCCCCCCCTACTACCCTAAAGTTCTTAGAGCGGTCTTAAATATTATCAATATTAACGAAATATTCACTTTGAAATAAAAACACGGCAAAATTCAGGACTAACTGTATACATAATAGGTATGTTTCGAAAACACGATTGCTTAAAATTTTCTCAATAGAAAAAAATTGCGAAGTTGCCTGTAAATCACCTCTGAATTATACTAAAACGGAAAGTATTCGAGATATACAATAAATTAGCCTTTGTAACTTTGGATTATAATTGTAATAAACATAAGACAGTCATAATTTGTCTTATATATTAAATAACTCTTAAATATTCTTTGTAAAACGATAAAAATCTCCAAACCAAAACCAGCCTCATTGAACTACCATGGTCTTTCCACCCCGCATGGTCTCGCTGTCTCGCTTCGGCAAGAGTAAATTTGTGTGCGTGGAAGCGGGAGCAAAACGACAATCCACATCAGGCGCTCTCTTAATAGGCGGATGCGGCTACATCACTACTTTGATACCTAGCAACCTATCACTATTTTGATTCCTTTTTCCATCTTCTTGCCTACCGTAGCACGCCAAAAGTAGTCGTTGGTCCTTGCGGCCTGGGCTCTGTCTGCTTAGAGCCGCAAGACCCAAAAAACTTCGCACCACTAAGGATGAAGACGTGATAGTCCTATTTGTAATGCTTAATTGAGCTTGCCACGGTTTTTCCGAAGATACCTATCATGATATTTCTCAGTGTTCGTTACCGAGTACCAACTAATCTTGATACAACGGAATCTACTCAATTGTTGTAAAACTATCGGATAGGTTAACTATATTATAGTTTTGGGTTTCCAATAACAATCTATTTTGTTATGAGCGGGAATTCTTCGCCGAATCGCGTGCTATAAAATTAAACCAAAGCTGTGAGTCACAGTCCTTGGTCAGATTAGTGCCATTACTAACACCTGGTGCCCTGCCGTCAAGTTTTGATGGAATTGGCAAACGTTGGCATGAGATCATGGCATCAGATTACCGATTTGGAGAAATGACATATTTAGAAAAGTTATTTTGATTTTCGCGGAGGAACACGATTTGGTAAACAAAGTGATTAAACGTCATTGCAAAAATACTAGCATATAATTTTTATCAAGAAGTTTATAATTAGATTCAATTTCATCAAGAAGTTTTCCGTGACAAATGTTGTTTTCAATCAAGTTCTATACAACATGGAAGGGACGTACCCGTAATAAATCGAACGATGGTCTATACTACATCATTATAGTATACTAGCTTTTGCCCGCGGCTTCGCTCGCGTATCCCACGGGAACATTACATTTTTCCGGGATGAAAGGTACCCTATATCCTTCTCAGTACTCCTAACTATGTGTATGCGAATTTTCAAGAAGTTGATTCAGTAAATAAAGCGTGAAGAGGTAACAAAAAAACAAATATATGTTGTATGTATAAATATAGTATATTTATTTTATACGATATTTATGTATTTAAAAGTACTTATTATTTCTGGATTGTTTCTATCTATTTTAGACGCCAACTATTCTATTTGTTTCTTTTCTCCTAAAGGTTGACAGGGAGAGAATGCTTTAGCATTAAGTCTACCTATTGTAGCTTTTGGCTAAATAAAATTAAATAAATAAATATACAAACTCACTTTCGCATTTATAATATTAGTTGGGATGAAATTAAAATAACAGTTTTTATATCTGACAGTCAAGAAACTTTTATTCAATTAGAATAAAAGTTTTTTGACTGTTATTTTTATTTCATTATACTTTACTGATCTAGCATAGCCCGTGGTTCGATTTATTACGGGTATGTCCCTTCCACTTTGTATACTAAAGCCAAACTCAGTGGGGTTATTTTGCCACCTTCCGCCCTCATCATGAGATCAATTCAATATGGCGAACTTGAAATAAAAATGTAAACTTTCAACTCGATCGAATAATGGGAAGTGGGTCTAATTTAGCTTGCAAGATTTGATTACAGACACACAGGCAAAGGGACGAATGAAACTAAATAAAAGCTTGTAAAAAGCTGATGTATGAGGAACTTCAAAGCTTAATCACATAATATCAGCAGACGATTATATGTATAAGGAGTCAAACCGATATTATTAACGTTCAATGAAAGACTGAGTTCACACATCAGTTCCGAAGGCCATCATAATGATAAATGAAAACTTTCACCCCTTGCGAATAGCTCTAGTTGCAGTTTCTCCAAGAAATGTAGGACAAATGCAAAAAGCCTACAAAAGGTTTGTTCCTATTCGCTGCGGTTTACATTCCCTATTCAAAGAAATAACCTCTCTTTCATTCATATCTATCTTTTTAATACATTACCTGTCTTATTATAAAAACAGGACTAACTTTTTCACTAGGTTTAAACCATTATCCGCCCAAATCAAGTTGACATTGACAGGTGAGATAGTGTGATATTACTAGATGTCAACTTGATTTGGGCGGGTAATGGTTTATACCTAGTAACAAAGTTAGTTCTGTTTTTATAATAAGACAGTTTATGTTTTTAATAATGTTCCATGCTGGCTCTGGGTAAAAGAAATATGCATCCTTTTAAAACATTTTATGTTTTAATTAATATTCCATGCTGGCTCTGGGTAAAAAACATAGTAGTTACCAGCTGCTTTTCTACTTGCGCAGTTTTGGGAACCGATCGCGGGAATGGGTGAAAATACGAATCATGATGTTAATAGGCGATGCTGCTGGCAACCCATCACTATTTTAAGCAACTTCAAAAAAGGAGAAGCTTCTCAATTCGAATGTATAGGATCTGTCTACACTGTTAGGGGAAAACACGTGACGTGTAGTGTATCTGTATCCACCTCCGCCTCCTGTAAATAGTGAATACTGTCCTTACGCTGATTTTTAGTCTCTCGTGGACGTTATTTACTCGATTTTCCACGTGATCCAAAGATCGAAGACTGCGATAGAACTTGTCATGGTGTATGAAAATCGTAGCAAATGAGGAACTAACCATGCAAAACAGGGTCGCCAAGATCTGGGCGATAAGAACGGCCGGTGCATTGCCAAACTGCGCCGCAAGCGCATACCTTTTATATTATAATCAACTGCCACCCGCGGCTTCGTCCGCGCTAAATGGAGTAAATAGAATTGTGATTGAAATCTTATTTTTGTAATTGTTTTATTGGTAGCCGATTGCAAAGACTGTTTCATGCTGCTAAAGGTCATGGCGTGTTCGGATTGTTTTGAGTATAATGCCAGCAAAATTAAAAGCACTTGTTTACTGTTGATGGACTGCAACTTAGTATTATGGACAACATGGGGTGCAAGTATAGTGTTTTCTTGCACGACGGTCTTAAAAACAGATCTGGACATTAAATAAAATAAACCGGTCAAGTGCGAGTTAAGCTCGCGTAAAGAGGGTTCCGTACTTCGTATAGATATTCCTGAAATCAATACCTAGGTAAAGAACTATTTTTCCTATTTTGGATACCATTAAAAAACCATTTACCGAATATTTTGTATTCCAATTTCTACCGGCCGAGGTTGCGGTTATATAGAAGCGGCAGAAATATGCGGTTTTAGAGCCTCATTACTGCTTTATCCCGGTTGCTGTGGAGACCTTGGGCTGCTGGGGTGCTAACGTTAAGCGTTTAATAGTGAGATAGGGCATAGAATAGCCGAAAGGAACGGTGACCCCCGCTCTGGTTCGTTTCTGGTGCCAAAGATGGCTATTGACATCTAGATGCAGCTAGTACATTGGGTACCTTTGCGCAGGAAATGTCAAGGGGCGGGTTGTAGCTTTTTTTAATGTTTTGCTTTATTGTGATTTGTTTAAATAATATGTACTTTGTAATGCTAACTAGATTTTAAATCGAATTACATATCTACATTGAAATATACGAGTAAATCTATCACTGCCAATCCGCGAAGCCAATCATTATATTTAACCTCTTCTTAAGCCTTTCTCTCTCAGTGTTCAGAATACTTTTTATTTGTCTGTTTATTTTGTAATGAAAATTTCAAATCAATCAGTAATACACACAATTTATAAGTCCACTATGTGATTAATGTCAATCCAACATCTAACATTACTTCGAGTGACTTTATTCATAATGCTCTGGATAATTAACTTGTGGTCCACGTAATTATTGGTTCGGAACAAGGCGAGCTCGCTTTCGTGCGCCAAGGGCGTAGGACCGCGGCGAAAAATTGCATTCACTCGGAGGCAACGCCCCTTAGACCTTAGCTCCGGTTCGAGACACACAAAGAACGAAATCAAGCCTAGTTTCGGGCTACAACTACACGAGTGTCCATTAGGCATTATCATGGCAGTTCAATATCACGTGCCAAGTCTAGTCGAGACTGAATTTGAAGAATACTGAGGAAGATCAACAGCGTAAAATAAGAGGCTATGTTTATCAATAATGAGACTGGGAGCATTGCGTCCAAAGGCCATTCCCAGCAAGAAGAAAGGCAAAGGTAAGTCACTTTCCACGTGGTGGACAACCGTAAATAGCGATACCAAGCGGGCACAACTTAAACATCCAGACAAATCAAGTGTCATAGCGCCGCGGTACGAGGAGGGCCGACCCCAAATAACGGGACAAGGCACGGCAAAAAAAGATATTTAGCAATAATAGGAGAAACATAAAAATTATGGCAAATCTATATTGTAAAGCTAGATAGCTAGCATCATTACAAGTTTTAAAATTTATAGTTAGCATCATGAATAATCGGTGCAAGTGGAGATCCCTGAAGTACCTTACACAAAAAAGGCACATAAATACAAAAAAGGGCTATTATTAGTCACGCTATTATAAGTATGATTTCCACTGGTTTCTAGAAATATAAGGATTTTATTTGAGACATTGTTGCTTTCAACACATTTTCAGCAACATTGTCTTCGAGCAATTTATATTCAAAACAAGTATTTACGAGTTCCCCACATGACTAATGGTAAGCCACAATGAAGCAGAAGATCCGCATCGATGACCGCGGAACAAATTCGCAAACATAGCAATTAGCACGTATAATTTCAATAGCCATGGCAAACATCCGTTAATCGAATTCCCAGTCGTATTGTCTTTGTGACACCATCACGATTTGGTGGACATTACCGAGAATAATCCCCACGATTGCCGTGAACGCATACGGCATAAATAAACGAGACGTAATTTTGTCAGAAGCCAAGCTAACGTACTTGTTTATTCATTTTGTGACGTGGTTAGTTAAACAATGCCAAAGAAACCCAATACAGCGAAGGGACTTCATACGTACAGCAAATTGATATAAGATCACAAAAATATCACAAAAACTAGGCAGTGCCAAAAACATACGTTTACTCGTACATATAAACTTAATATCTAAATGATAATAAAAAAAAACCTCTGATATACGGGATACGGGAATCTCTCATAGAAAGTAAATAAATTTCCACGATTGTAATCCTTACCTTCTGAATGAAAAGAATGAAATTTGAATCATGGAGATCACAAGAAACAGACTTATAAGTTACTCATCAATGACGAAACATGCCTTCTAAGACTTGTGGTTAAACAAAGTAATGACGACATGAGAATTTACATCTGAATCTTCACCAGTGCTCATTCGGTCGACCAACGCCATCACTGTGACGCATTACGCGGAGAGCATTTCGAGGAAAAACCCACATGATTCCTGCCAGAGCAGAGATCGCGTACGGCATAGGAATGAATTGAGTAAATCCTAACACTATGACATCATATCTATATAAGCCATCTAAACAAAACATCAGTGCAGTAATCCTAACTATACAGCGTTTTAGGGCTGTCGGCGTATATATGAAGGAAGATCTATGAAAGTTTTTAATAAGCTTCGGGTTGGTGTCAGCAAATCCTAAGGAAACTGTCGAAGCTTCTCCACCACTATATATGTATGTATTGTATGTATATGTGATTGATGCTAAACATTCGATGGTAGACTTCACATTTTTCTTGTTATAATGTCCAATCTACGTTCCTAGATAGATAGATAAATATATACATAAGGAAACACCACAGTGATTGAGCTAGCCCCAAAGTAAGTTTAAATTTGTATTATGGGATACAAACTAAACGATACTATATTTATAATAAATACATATAACGATAAACTCCCAAGTCCCAGGACAATTATGAGCTAAGCCCCAGAAAAAAGGCCATTTTCCAACTTGCCCTGGCTGGCTGGGTTCGAACCCAGAAACGCCGAATTGACGGATTCATATGAAAATTTCTAGACAAATGCGTTAGCGGCAGTGACAACTGTTCAAAGGTACCATTATGAGTATTATGACTCTATAAGAAGTCAGGCCTCCAATTCATCGTACCTCTTCACATTCTGAAATAACCCATTTTAAGTTCTTTAATTAAGCTTATTTCCAACGAAACACAATGGCACTAACTATTTCCCAGAACACAAAAGTTAACAAGCCTCAATTGACCGGTGTACAGAAGGTCTGTCAATCAAGCTTATGGTCGGCTTTAAGAAGCGCGCTGACCAAGAACAAACAGCGTAGATAGTACTCAAATAACGGACGTGTTTTGTGAATGACATTTTTGCCTATATATATTTCAGACTAAAATTAGATAAATCGAAATTATTTATCTGTTGAAGATGCGTGAGATTTTTTGAAAGCATATAATGACGATGACTCCAGCGTGTTGAACCTCATAGATTCAATTTCTAGACAAATTCGAAATATTCCCAAACTGTTGTTACGAGTAGTTTGTTTGTAATAAATATCTTTATTGAACTACGAGTACAATGCTCACATTGACTTACAACGATCTAACGTAAGACCAAATTAGTTCGATATTTGAAAATCTCACTGGAACTAACTTTTCCTGGATAAAAATAATCTATCTAGGTAATATAATAAGCTAAAGTTGATTCCAATACAGCCATCCGTAAAGCAGTTCCCACTTGAAAGCAGAACAAACACCCGTTTTACAAACTTTCGCACATAATATAAACAGTTACTCAAGTCAGTACGCTTCCTTAGGCAAGTGTGGGCGCACCGCACGTGTTGTGCGTCGGCAGTTCAGCACGACCTCATCAGCTAGGTGTAGTGACTAGCGCGGCGCACGCGTGGGCGTAACGTGGCCAAATAAAGCGTTAACCTCTGTGCTGGAGGAAGCAGACAATGCATCACTGTCAGCCTGACTGTCAGGAGGGTCAAGGCTTGCTGGGATATCGATTTTGACGAGAGATATATCGACTGTCGATAATTTTAAACTGTCTAGTCTCAGCTATATATCGATACTATGAGTTAAGTATGTAATGGATGCCATTTAAGGTTATTTCTTTTTCTTTACTAGTCTGTAATTATTGTGTCCCAGTTATCTTCCCACACGTCCCTGTCTTCTGCAATATTCTGCCACTTGCACAAACATTTTTCGAGGTCGTCCCGCCATCTTGTCTAGTCCTAGGCCTACCCCTACCCCTACCCCTGCCGCCGTCCGGAATCCAAAATGTGAACAATTTGGCACATCTTTCGGAACGCATTCGGCAAATATGCTCATACTTGTGGTTATTTCAAACTCCATATTTTTTTTTTGACTTACTTCAAATTAAGAAAAAACTATGTCTAGCAGTGGACGACTTGCGGCTGATGAAGTAAGAAACAGAAACTGTATCTTTTCTCGACAACGTGCTACTGTGGCGATGTCGTCATTAGGTGGGATTCTGTTAACCTATTGTGTATGCTCGTAAATAAATGAAAGAAAAGGAACTGCGAAGACAACAAAATAGTACGCACCTGCTGCGTACATCGATGGAATTTCATCACGACTGACGTAATGCTTGTGGTGTGACGACATGAGCATTATAAAAAATTATGACGGCGCTACTGTTACAAAGCTAATAGTTCGACGACTTGGACCCGCAGCACTTGCTTACTTTACCGCAATGATGTCATCTATGAGCCAAGTTCAAAATCTCGTCACGGCATTGCTAAACGATGACCAAGAATGACAAATTGTCATTTTGTCATTCGACGCTAGTCATCGTAATAATAGGTGCTGATGATGACAAAATCAAATATAAAAAATCCAACCTGACGGTGTAGAATATAATTTATCTGCGAACTCGCGACCTCTCTCTACAACCTCATATCTTGGTAATTCACTTCACCGATTCGGCTCATGTTCGAATTCAATTTCTTTTTTACCTTCACTGTCAGACTGCAGGACAAAGGTCTCGCCCATATCCTTTAAAAAAAATATTACCCTATCAAATTAAAAAACTACTCGCCAATTAAATTTCCTGCGGCTCCAAGGAAATAATCCAGTTATCATCGAACATATACATATACATACAAACGTCAGCTTGTCTACATATACTATGCAAACTTTAGTAATTTATTTCCCAGGTTCAATAAACTAAGTTTTGTAAATTTTATTAGACATTGCTATTCTCGTAATTATGACTTGTGTACATCTCAAGTCACGTTATTTTACACCCTAAAAGTATCAACCTATTCTAATTGAATATTATTTACTATGATGGGATGGGTTATTTTCTTATTCTTGATATTATTAAGTCCATAGGGGTTAAAAGTACTATTCATAACATGAAGCAAATTATTTAATTCTCAAGAATCTTTAGTCATTGCTGCAGTATCATCAACAATTTGGTAGACTGTGTAAAAAGGGACTTGAAGACGATGATATTCAAAATGGCAAATTATCTTAAAAAAATGAAATGAAATGGCGACCTAAAAGATATTGGAGGTAGGTATATACAAATAAGTATGTACCTACGTTAACTGAAAAAATACCTTAATAAAAAAGAACTTATTCTGGAATTGGTCACATCTTTTAACATACAATTGAAATGACTCGTGTATATGCAAATATAAATAATCAACGGAAAAAACCCCTAATGTTTTTCACAATAAGAAGTCTTGTCAATGGCAGATTTATTTGGTTCCCACAGCTGCTCACTCCAGAAGTCGACCATCCGCATCTAATGTATCATTTTAGTTATCATTCTTTGAACATAATTATGGTTTCTACGAACTATTACGTCCCGCGATTTAATATTGATGAGATGCGCCAAGATTCCGGGTTGACACTACATTTAAATTCATTCACGTATATTTTACATATTATCTTACCGTGTGGGAATTCAAAACGTGTGTAACTTGCGTTGATTAAAATGTATTTCTCTTTATATATAATTATATAATAAACATAATTCTGCTGTTTTGTCATAACTAACAAATTCCTAAATATTTAAATTAGGTTTTTGTTCAGCATTTATCATGCAGTACTAAATTAAATACTTAAGTAATCAATTCCAACAAAAGTAAATTCCTACGCATCTATCTTTTATTATAACTGCTATTGTTTAGTCTGACCTTCATTTAGAATTTTACATAATTTTCGTACACAACAAACTTAAAAACATGTTTATGTTAGATGTAAGTCATACTACGCGTTACCCTACTGAATCATCATTACATTTAGGTGCACGCACGTGGTTCCCTTTTATGGCCCCGTTTGTTTGTCATCTACTAGATCATCGATAAATACCATCATCCTTCAGTGGAAATAGACACGACCACGTTTGTATGCTAATTAGTAGTTATAAAGATCACATTAAGATTAAAATAAATCATAGTATTAATTTAATCGTTAGTGAAGATTGGATCTTTTGGGATCATTTCTAATACAAATCTAGTTACGTAATCGAAATGTATATCACCATAAGATATAATATTAGTTTAATTACCGTTATGAATAGTAATGTATTTACCAACTGTTAATTTTGTTGTTTTTGCTATGTAACAGAACAGAAATAATTATTTCAGTAAAAACAACAAACAGTTCGAAGCAATGGCATTACGTCAAGGTCGTGAACTCTGTTTCACAGGCAAATATCTTACGTATAATTAGGTTCAATTTAGATATAGATCAATTTCCGGTACACTATTAGTCAATTAAATGTGCCCCTATTATTTAGTAATAAAAGTTTGAAGGATATGTAAAAGGGAAGAAAGAAAAGGAATTTCAAAATTATTTTAACTACGAGTATAATCGCTCGTTACGCGAGCGAGAAGCCACTTCTGGCCATGGGAAGACGTGGTTCAACGAAATTGTATACACACCACGGGTGATGATGAAGAAAGCATCAGATCACATAATTAGCGCATTCGGTTCGAGTGCCTTACTGCAATCTATAGATCCATTTTTTAAACGCGGAGTAACTTAATAAAAATATTTTATATGGAAAAAACTAGTGATTTAGCGTTTCAAAAATGGCACACCTGTGACTTTTCTTTTTTATCGCCCTTGATATATAAAATCTTTTATTACAAAATCGAACCCTAGAAATTTCAGTATCGGCTAATTTTTTGCGGCTAAAGTTCCTTCATCAGAATCTGTAAGGTCTGAAAAGTTCTTATTTGTTACATTCCACCATCGTGCTAAACGTGGTCATTAGGTTTGAAATCCTTGGCTCTGTCTACCACTCAATGAATAAAGACGTTTGTATGTTTATAGAAAGATAACACATCATCAGTTTTATCATACATCACTTACAAGGCTGGCGACTTAAGGCGGCGACGGCGACGCCTTTTTTGTCGTTCTCCTTTTTTGCCCGAGAAATGCGCTTATCCGGCTGTGGTCCTGCCAAGTTCAAAGTCGGTTCCGTGTCCGGGTCACTGGCCCCATTGTTTTGGTATCTGCATGCTTGGAATTATATATTATATTTATTTGCCCGTCTGGCTTTTCAAGACCGGATTCTTTTATCTTGCAAAATGTGGAGATGATCACAGTCGATACCTTCAGGTAGCGCCAGGAATACATACATAAATATATATTTAGACGCATTAATTATCTGCTTACGTTCTGGCGTCAGGTAATACGGTGTCCACCAGCATTTGGGTTCAAATTTTCTTTTCATTCGTGACTTATGCATTAATACAGGCTGACTTTTTAACCACCACCCAATTTTGTGGAGCAAGTTCAGTCCAAGAAACCACTTTCCATAAAAACAATTGCCGAAAAACGAAAAAAATAATTTGCCTTCCCATACAAATCAGCGCTCAGTCAAACGGAATTTGTATTGGAGGACGAAAAATTTTTATCGATTTTAATAACTTTTTTTTATAGAAAGTAGTTCAGTATTATGGACTGAACCAGCTGAAAAAAATTGGCTGGTGTTTAAAAAGCCACCCTGCATATTAAATAATGTACGTATCATATTATGGATATACGACATATTAAGCTCGGCGGCCAGGTGGGAGTACGCATTATAGGCACTTTCGCAAGTTAAGTGACACTAAGCGTGGTCTGCACTTGGATGGGTGACCACAGGTGGCTTAAAAATTTATCGGGCTTCCTCCGTGCTTTGGAATGCATTTTAACCCGTTGATCCCGGCTGTCATCATTGATCAGATGCCTTTAAGCAGCGTAAAAATCTGAGACCAGTGTTGGCACGAAAAACGAAACGACATATTAGTACACCTATTTCGACATATTAGTACAGACTATGGAGACCTCCAAAATCATTCATACGAGTATATGTAAATAACCTATAATCCTAACAATTTAATATTATAAATTTTTAAACGATATGAAAATTATAATTTAAAAACGATAAAAAGTTTAATTTAAATTAATTAATTTCCATGTAAGTAATTGTTTTCGGAATTAAGCAATCAAAAACATATTTTAACAAGAATTCAAAAACAATAACTGGTATTCAATAATTCATAACAATAATTATTTTAAGAAACAGAAGATCAAATTCAGTTGTGTTTTCACGCTAAAGGAATGAATCATCATAAACTATTGATATCCTCACAGCCGTTTTGTCAATTGGCTACGGTAGTTTAACCATGTATCTTATTTCCATTCTCAGAATATTTATCATTTTCCTGTTATTTAAAGTTTTGTTTACATACAATACTTTTTACAAGTTCCATCATCATCATCATCGTCAATTTTAACGACCCACTGTTGGGCATAAGCCTCCTTTTGACGGCGCCTCCTATTTATTGAATAATTAAATTTTTTACAAAAAAAAACAACCGACTTTAGGAGTTTCTTCCATATCTCCAAAGTTCTTCATCATATCTTCACCAAATTAAAATGGGACCAACTTGGTAGTCAAGGCTTTCAAATAAAAAAAGAATCATCAAAATCGGTTCACAATTGGCGAAGATATCGCGTAACAAACATACATAAAAAAAAACATACAGTGGAATTGATAACCTCCTCCTGTTTTGAAGTCGGTTAAAAATACAAATACACTATCACGTCTTTATCCCTAATGGGGCAGACAGAGCATTTTTAGGTCTTGCTCTGGCTTGTTCTGGCTCCATGCAGACAGAACCTATGGCCACAAGAACCAAAAGCCAAAAAAATCTGTTTCCACCCTTCACCCATCATCACGCTAAAAGTAGCGTGATGATGGGTTGCTAGCCGCATCGCCTATTAACATGATTCCCATTTTAGCCCATTCTCGGCCTTTACGATCAGCGCAGGAAGAGAAGCAACTAGTACATTCTAAATATTTTTTTTTCCCAGACCAGCATGGAAGAATATAAAATACCTTAGACTTATAATGTCTAATAAAATACAGGCTGACTTTTTAAATACCAGCCAAATTTTTGGTGCAAGTTCAGTCCATGATACTGAACTACTTTCTATAAAAAAAAGTTACTAAAAATCGATAAAAATTTTTCGTCCTCCCTTATAAAATCCGTTTGGCTGACCGCTGATTTGTATGGGAAGACGAATTTTTATTTTAGTTTTTCTTTAATTGTTTTTATGGAAAGTATCATGGACTGAACTTGCTCCATAAATTTGGCTGGTGTATAAAAAGTCAGCCTGTATATTGAAACTTCGTATTGTTAAACAAGTTTCCCTAAACAATTTACGGTACGTAAATGATTTTGTCCTTACATACCTACATGGTGGATGATTAGTCAATGAGTTTCTATAAATAAGCGGGCAAGTGCGAGTCGGACTCGTACATGAAGGGTTCCGTACCACCGTACAATGTTTTAAAACTTTATCTTATTTTTAGTGAATCGGTGAAAATTTCAGGTGTCTAGCTATTACGGTTCAAGAGATAGAGCCCTGTGGCAGACGGACAGACAGACAGCGGAGTCTCAGTAATAGGGTCCCGTTTGTACCCTTCGGGTACGGAACCCTAAAAAGCCATCGTAATAAAATGTATACCATATCAGTATGTCTGTTTTTCCTCTACTTCTAAATCACATGACGGATTATGGTTCTATTTTCACTATAGTGTAAAAATACGAGTATGACATTTCTTCTTGAACGTGTGTAACACATGCAACGCTGGTTAATAATATACACACAGATCACACATTTTTACGCTAGAACTCGTACGTAGCCAAGGGTTTACGCTAATAAAGATTATGATTTGAAACCCTAAAGCTTTACCGTTGCCGGCTATAAAATCAACTTTTACCTTTGAGGACAAAAAGCCCATGCTGTTTAGATACAATTACGTATCCATTTACCGTAATTTTTCCAAGTATAAGTGCCAATTTAACAATTTCATGCTCAATAAAGCTAGCGTTAAAATAAATTGTTATGGCGGTTACGAAGTCATTAGAGTTTATGCGTTTGACACGGAGTATGCGACGCCGTCAGGAAATTTAGAATTTCCATTTTTAGGGTTCCGTAGTCCACAAGGAACCCTTATAGTTTCGTCATGTCCGTCCGTCCGTCCGTCCGTCTGTCTGTCCGTCAGGGCTCGTACTCCGCCGCTACTGCACCGATTGTCACGAAAATTGGTGGAGAGATATATAGATATTAAAGTTCCAAAAGTTGTTTTAAAATTATGAAAAAATTATTTTTTTTCAGCATACAACAAAAAGTGAATTTAAAAAATTAAATTAGACTAACCCCAACGTGTGGGGACACGTTGGGGTTAGTCTAATTTAATTTATCGTTGATAAGGTCTTTTAAAATGCAACAAAAAGTGCTTTGAAACTATGTAGATCAAACCCCCCAGTCATGAGATAATCTAATACAAAGTTAAAATTTGAGGTGTCCCCCCCACCGTAACTTTTGAAATATTACTAAAATAATTCTGAAAAAAATGTTGTATATACCTCAAATTATGTACTTTCAATTAAAACTATAGCAGTTTCGTTATCATAGATAGTTATTTTTTAATACGTCATAAATCGTAAAATGTTACTTGCTTCTACGGAACCCTTCATGGGCGAGTCCGACTCGCACTTGGCCGCTTTTTTTTTTTCATTATAATCTATCTACCTGCCCACCGAAAAAAGACTGTACCTTGTATACCATGTCTATCTTTATATGTATTTATTATAGTACAATATCATTGAGTAAATAAGTATCCCATAACACAAGTTTAAACTTACTTTGGTGCTGTGTGATTTGTCGTCATCTATCATCTATCTATCTACTTAGACCAACAAATAATGAAACTGACGTAAAGTTTAAAATTAACAATCAGCCAACTGCATGTCGGGTTTGGGCCACGCACATTCTAGGGTTCCGATGTCACAACACGGGGTTTTTTTTTTCATAATTTCACATGTTTACTGCTCATTGAACTTGTTCATCTAAGTATTTTTTTCTAACTACTTTGTATGTATTTTAATCGACTTTTTCTAGAAATCTATACTTATAACGATACCCAACAAGATGGGATACTTTATCGGACTTTAAAGGTTCTCGAATCCCGACCACGAACTGGACACCCACCCACAAGTTGGTCAGACGATTTGACCAAGGTCGCTGGAAAGCGTTGGAAGCAGGCCGCTCTAGATCGGTCATTTTGGAAATCCCTGGGAGAGGCCTATGTCCAGCAGTGGACGTTATTCGGCTAAAATGATGATGATGATCGGACTTTAAATCCCTAAACAGTTTAAAATTATATAGGTCAACAGTGACATAAATATTGTACGAGGGCACGAAACCCTTTAGTTAAGAGGGTCTGGCGGTTATATTGATAAATAATACATACAAAAACAAACGGTTCTCTATTTTGTCTCATAAAAATTTCTATAATTTAAGGTCTCATATTTTTTTTTTCCATAATCATCATGTGTCCGAATGATTTCTAGCCCTAACATAATGACACATAATATCACGTGCCCTAAAGTTGAAATCCCTAAATACAAAATGCCCTAAATTTGTTTGCTATAAATATTACATTCCATAATATTTAAAATATTTAATTTTGTTTTCCATAATTATCATGTGTCCGAATGATGACTAGCCCAAGTTAATGTCAAATATAATATAATGTACCCTAAAGTGGGAATGCAAGTAAGCATGCAGCATGCAAGCGGGTGTCTATTAGAATACAGATTCTTTTTTACATCGAATTTCATTTCCCAGAAAGCTATTCCACGATTTTTAATATATATTTTTCTTAAGAAATCAAATAGTATATCATCGCAGTTTCATATTGTCTAATAAAATTTCATAAAAAAAATATTTTAAAATTGTTTCTGTTACTAGAAAAACGGTATATCGAACTAACATTTCATATAAACTATTAAGTTATCAATAAAACTGTTCATAAAAACATGTTTCAATATGTAACCTAGTAAAATGGATAGAACTATCTAAGCAAGTCTCTATCTATCTGTTGTGTTCTATCTAAGTGTTGGTCGCAGTTCTAACCTAACCTAACCGATAGGTTTGCCTTAAACTGTCCTAGCACTTGTTTCAAATGCTTCAACTATTTTGCAAACTGAAACTTACGTGGAAACATTTTCGTTACATTATTACAAGACTACGGGGAGTCGGTTTTACAGCAATTCGTTTCTGTCACTGAAACCTAATTATAACCTAATGTTTTTAGGTCTAAAATTTTAACA
Source organism: Acrobasis repandana (assembly GCA_963576875.1). Lineage (NCBI taxonomy): Eukaryota > Metazoa > Arthropoda > Insecta > Lepidoptera > Pyralidae > Acrobasis > Acrobasis repandana. The sequence goes on along the minus strand of OY756233.1, from coordinate 5,768,158 downwards.
TTCGGACTAACACACATTATACAATACAACACTTAGGACATGTGACTTTATAGCATGGAAAATTAGAATATCCAATTATTATAGCACCTGATACTATGATACGAAACTTGTATGACTTAAGATTATTATGTAAAACAAAATTTCGCATATTAGAAAATTATTGCTACTGAAGTTTATAGCAAAAATGTTGTGGATGATGAAATTCGGATAAAAAATTTTAGGAAAAGAAATAGAGTACCAAACAAACACATACTAATACACATACCTAACACATACTGAACTTGAACAATACACGCGGTCACGTGTCAAAACATCGTTTAATTACTGGGTAATTATTATCTATCGGTTAAAAATCTATAGCCTTGTCACGACCGTTGACTGCCCACATGATTAGAACGTTTAGGATAAGACAATGATTGATGCTTATACAATGTTTTCGTCAATTAAGGCAGTTTTCTTGTCACTGACTCTACAGTCGTCGCCCGCGCGCGGATTAGTCTAATCATCATCATCAGGTCTTTCAAAAGACCTGATGATGATGCACAGGAGCACAACCCTCTCAGGTATTACCAGAGCCATACTTAGGCAGAGGATTTGGCCTACACTCTCCGCGCGGGCCAGACGGGTTGGAGAGATCTCATTGATAAGCTTTGTTTAGCTTGTTTCCTAAGTGGCCTTCTACAAAAACCACGGGAAGACTTAAAGTGGTCCTCTTCTACTCTGCCGGGCACCACACGGCAAGTCTAGGATATGGTCTGTTTGAGTACTATCTTTACAGCCTATATCGGTCTACAGGTGGACTTTCTTCCAATAAAGGGAGGATGTGTCCGTAACCCCCTGGGCAGACGGGTTGGTGATTGCAGAAGATGGTACAGATAAATTGTCTGTTACTAAAGTCGTCTGTCGTCATCACACGGCCAGTCAGTCAAAGTAAAAAAAAAATTATGTAGGATAAATATATTACTTACTAGCTGTGCCCGCGACTTCGTTCGCGTGGTTGTCGGAACGTAATGTTATATAGCCTAAAGCCTTCCTCTATAAATGGACTACCCAACAAAAAAAAGAATTTTTCAAATCGGACCATTATTTCCTGAGATTAGCGCGTTTAAACAAACAAACAAACAAACAAACAAACAAACAAACAAACAAACAAACAAACAAACTCTTCCGCTTTATAATATTAGTATAGATTAAAGGTCATTTTTAAATTATTTTAGTGCAAAAGCTACACACAACTAGTACCTACATTCTATAATTTCACACATATTTTTTCTTCACACGGGTATTAAGCCCACGGACAAGTTATGATCCACACGCAGATAAAGATTCGGGAATGCATTTTTGCCAAAAGTTTTACAACCAGCCGCCGGCCGATGTCAACCTCACCCCTGAGAATGCAATTGTAGCACGAATGTTTGTGCTTAGTCCTTTAGGCGCCTCTTCCGACATTCACAGGAAGAGATGAAGTTGTCCTATTCTAGGCTGAAAGCTATACGGCTAAGTCAACGACAATATCTACACTTGATTCTGTACTTACTATTGTATATTTTTAGATAAAGTACGTAACGTCAGTTTATCATTACCTGAAACAAACAAAGAAATTAATTAATCACACAATATAAAATCTGATAAGTGTTACTTCAACAAGTAAAAATAAAGTTAAAATGGCTTCCTCTATCGGGTCTTTTATAAACCGACTAAGAAAATACTATAAGCATTCAGTAGATTTATTAAGCGCATAATATGTGTTTATACGTGCTTATACGTGTTTATATTTAGTATATTATATATTGAGTTTATACATATGTTTATTTATATGTATTATATATAAATATTTATTTATTTATAAATATGTCATATCTTTTTTATTTGTTTTTATGATTTTTTTTTTTGTATTTTCGATTTTATGATTTTAAGTTAGTCTTAGGATTTTCAAAATTTCTTTGTATTATATTGACACTCTACCCATTCCAAAAATATGTAACCTTTTGAAGACTGGGTTGACTGGAAGAGATCCCTTCTTGGGATAAGTCCGCCTATGTACAAGTTATTTCTTTGTCTCTTTGTATTACATAATGTACATTTAAATGTTTTTTTTTGTTTGCAATTAGGAATTAAACAAACAAACAAGTTTTCCACTTCATAATAAGCTCTAATAAGTTTTGCAACGATGTCAAGGCGTCAAGACTAAAAACCAGACAAAAACCGGTACCTAAAGCTGGACGGTCTATTTAAGGAGTGTCCAGAATTCTAGTTTCGTGTCGAGTTATCAAGTCTGATGCTGTGACCGATAAGAAACCAACTTGATTGCGACTTGAAAATTATGAGTACGAAACGAAGGAATTAGGTACCTCGATTAATCAAAACATATATAAGTACTAACAGGATGTTTTTTAAGCTTTTATGCGAGATAAAAGATATTAATATGAAACGTGACATTTCATTATCATCGAATATAAAACAAGTTTTGCCGCCACAAAGATTAGGAGAAAAAACAAATAGTTTAAAATGAATCATAAAACCTAAGTGTGAATATTGGAAAAATCACACACTTTTTCTAAACCAAGGCTTTCTCAAGTCAATTTACAAAAAGAGTTGATATGCACGTTCTACTCATTAAAATGCGCAACTTTGAACCACTACTGTCGAGAAGTAATGCGTAAAGAAACTGATAACAAAAATACTCCTTGACCAGTCTTCTTGGACTTGGACCAGAATGTATTGGACGAAATTCGTGGCGCACTGGGAGGTTCAGTGTTTGATCCACAGCCAGGAAAAGTTGGAAAATAGACGTCTTTTAAATTATTTTCGGTCTTGGATGTTTATCTATTAATTATAAAATATAGTATCACACACACAAAAGTAAAAAATATACTTTGGGGCTAGCTCAATCAGTGTAATTCGTTCTCATCTATTTATTTATTGTGATAATCTAAAGTCCTTTGGCTTTTATCCTGGTTGATTTTCAAATGATATGCAACAGAGCATATCATTTGAAGATCAATCAAAGAATGCAAGAAAACCCCCGATAAGATCATCGTTAATATTTAGTCAGATCGCGTAAACGTTCAATCTCGGATCAGTTGGCAAGGCGCGACGCCACAAGCGGAACATCCGGCTTATAAGAATATTTATCACCACCTACTCGATTTGCGCAATTATAATCACTGCCGATGCATCCTCATGTAGGTATTGTTATGCAGTATAATTAAGATGAAACATGAAAACAGCATTAGCAAAATCTATTATGCTATCTTAGGAGCATGATTAATGAATCGCGTATATCCTTGACCGATTACCCTTGGTTGCTTTTTGTTTTAAGTATCAACTGTCACCTGTTCACTTGATACAAATATGCCTAAGCTTTCATCTAACTTATTTCTCGAAATGAGCCACATGACCCAAAATGCTCCGTCTGCCCCAATAGGGATATAGACGTGATACTGTACTTTTCAAAACTTCAATAGATCCAAGATCTCATTTGTTGCAGCCTCTTTACTAAGACTTATTAAATTTGAGGCCAGACATACGAAAATAATTACTAAGGTGGAAAATCTACTGTGAAGACTGGACGTGCAATATGTTTTAATTAATATTTAATCTCAATAGAATACGAAGCCTATTTGTTTTAAATCAATCAATCTTTATTCTGTAGTCGTACTAAAGTTGAGTAATTATTATGAGGAGCGGAATAGAAAATAGGAAACAGCTCACTTCTTAATATTTGAACTTTCGGGTGCGTCACTCAGGCATAATGACTACAAGGCATTTAGTTAGATTAGGTAGGTAATCAACAAATAAAGTTTTAATGTTGACGAGTCATCAATATCAATGATAAATGGAAACCGAACAGCGAGACATTCCGGAGTTTCCTGCAATTAGCAGCGTGATAAGTTGTGATGATTATTAATCTGCAGCATGGAGTGAGTGCATGGCGGTAGTGGAGCCGGAACTCCTTAATGGCTTGCGGCTGCAAATAGACGTTTTATTCATAGCTTATGCAATTAATTGCTAGAAACATGTGGAAATTACAATTATTTGCAAGACTTCATTGGACATTACCTGCGCCCTGGTCATTTTATAAAAAAGTTTTTCTACACACCTCATCGTAGTGTTGGGGACTATTCCTGCAACTGAACTTTGGGCACAACTTTTGTATATGCTTAAAGTTATTGTAATACCATAATTAAAGTATTTATAAAGTAGTTTTTAAAAAAATAAATATATATCTGTAATATATCAATTAATTTACCTAAGAATATCCCTTTTGTACCCATTTTAAGTATTCTAAAAACGCATAAGTTGGCCGACAGATAATGCTTTTATTATTAAGTCCGCCATTGTGCTATACGAATTGTTTGTTGTACCATGAAGTTTAAATAAATAAATTAATTAATAAAAAAACTCTAGTTAATTTTATAATATGAAGTTTGTTTTGCTAGCTTTATAAGTACTTACTGTAGTCGCAATAAGATGATAAATAAAGTAATTGAGTTCTTATTAATCTTCTTTGCATTGTTATTAATACTCTCATACAAACGGCTGAACTTTTTCATAACTCAAAAAAAAACTAGGAGTTAGACCCACTTAATGGGAATATCAAACGTTTCATAAGCCTAAAATATCTTAAACGCAATTTACAACGAAGTAAGTGCATTTGTATAGTTGCCATTTTACCGGGTCGATTTATCCAAGATTTCCAATCGGGCAGCTTGCGGCAGGTGGCCGCAACCGGCGACTCACGAACCAGTTGCCCTGATAACAATGTACTGCTTTCCGCTGCATTCTACGAGCTGTTTTAATTAACTTTAATAAAGCGTTATAGTTAAAAGTTACATTTTCCTACCATATACAATTAATAAGACTGCTTCGTTTAAGTTTATCGAGGTTGAAGTTTCACAAATGCCTTTAAAATCCATTCAAAAAGAGTCAACTACTTTTTAGAGGGAAAAATTTACTTTTCCCCCTATATCGTCACACAATATAAGAATATATATTTAAATAAAAGTTATATTACGCAATAGAAAACTATTAAAATTGTTGTGACTGTATTCTACGCATTGACACTTCCGTCTTCAACGTAACATCATACTTTGATTTATTTCAGCCGCATGGCGTCCACTACTGGACATAGGCCTTCCAAAATTCCATTATTTCTGTTTATTCGCTATTTATTCCCATAATTGGGGAAAAGCCTCCCTTTTAGTTTCCAATTACTTCTATCTTCGGCTGTTTCCCTCCATTCGTTATCAAAAGCGGACAACTCGTCTCTGCATCTCATCCTAGGTATTATATAATATATGCAGAGTAAAAAAAGTTACATATTTTCAAGAACCTGAATAAATATGTTTTTCAAAGTAACCCTGGTAAAAAATAATAGCGACAGTCATGCGAGCTAAAATTATAATGTACACGAGAGTTGCATACAATAAAGGAGATAAGATCTACATCTACGGTGCTATGTGCCGTGTCAGCTCGGTACATGAAGGTTGCAGCGACGATGCTAAATGCAAGCTGGTCCTCGACCAAGAAATTGACGAGTATCGAACATATAAAAAGTGAGTAGGTAGGTAAAAGTAGGTGAAAAGAGGCACAAACTCGAGATAATCGGAAATAGGCGAGGCAATATGTTGGGACACTTGATACGGCATGATAATTTTATGCGAATTAAAATAGAAGGCAAAATAGAAGGAAGGAGGGGAAGAGGAAAGCTCAGGCACAGCTATATGAAGCAAGTCAAGGAAAAGGTGACAGCAGTGTCGTACCAAGATGTCAAGAGGTTGGCGGAAGATAACGAATACAAATTCTTCCATCGCAACTAGGTGTGAAACTTGGTTGCGATGACCGCCGGAGCGGTTTTTCTACCCAATCACGGCAGTTTTAAAGAATCATGGAAAGAATTAAATGCTATGACTAAATATGCCGCGTTGTTTTAGTGTCAGGCAAGTTAATAGCCACATGACATAATTGCTCGCTCAATTTGCATACGATCAGCAAATCCATCTCATTATATGGAATAAAATGCATTCAGTGCTGAATTAAACGCATGCAAAGGGCAAATTAGCATGGAAATGTTTGTTTCCTTGCTCATTTAATACGCAAACAATTTTTTACAAAGTAACATCCACTCCACAGTTATTATAGAGTGAAGTGAAGTTTTCTGTCTTACTGTCTCTACTGAAAAATTTGAATTGAAACTAACGATTTTGATGTAGTTGTCACTAACATGTAGGGCATTTCTCCGGTAAGACTTACATGTGTAATACATGCTCGTAAGAAGCTGGGGCGGGCTGAAATTGAAAATAATTAATCGAGAGATAAAGAAAAAAACAAAACGAGAGAAATAATTCCGGAATATTAAGGTTGGTATCACAGCTGTACGGAGCTGAAACTACTCCAAGGGAAAAAAAGAAAGCAAAATGAACAATATAATTCCGGCTAGAAAAAATATATTCAAAGCTGGGTTTTAAATGATGAGGACACAAAATGGTCGTCGTTTTTTATAAAATTAATTTAATATACATACATATCATGGATGAACCTACCTTTCACGTCGAAGTCATCCGATTGGACCTCTAGACAGATATACTATTTATTATTATTATACTATTTATTCATTTCTTTCGAAGTGCCAATAACGAAATGGCATTGGTTGTTAAAGCACCGTACATCATCGCTCAGCTTTAATGGAGTCTCGGCCTTACTCTGTGGAAGCCCACTTCTAATGAATTTAGGATGCGTTAGTACATATCTGACACACACGTTGCTCAGTATCTTATACAAAGTGAAAATAAAATAACAGTCAAAAATCCAAAAAAAAATCGACATTCCCATACAAATCGCCCGGGCGGACGCACACTTTTGTATGGAAATGCCGAAAATTTTTTTTCTTTTTTGGCTGTTATTTCAATTTTATTATTATACTATAATGGTCTAGTATAGACTGTGGTTTGATTTATTACGGGTATGTCCCTTCCACGTTGTATATACGAATAGTAGTATGTAATGAATTTACATTGTCGTAAATTGACCCGCAATCTTAATTAGCGGCCTTACCGACCGAATATCTGAGAATCCTTACTTTCATAGGTGTTTAACAGACGTAATGCTCCTATGCAGGTCCATTGAGCTCCTCAGTACTGTGAAGACTGCCCATTCCGAACTGAATTCAGATGTTTGTGTTGCTCGGTGCAGTGGCTCATACGAATGGTAGTATGTAATTAAGTTCACATGGTCATAAATTGATCCGCAATCTCAATTAGAGACCTCACTAATAAAATGTCTGGGAATCCTAACTTTCCATAAACAAACAAGAATCACATGAAATTAGGTAATCCGTTACACTTTTGTTGCGCAACAACCAATTAATACAACACAGCACGCAACATTACATCAGGAACGCGTCTACCAGATAAGAGACAAGAAAAACTGCTTGTGAAATACTATCTAAAGAAACTGTTGGCCGCACTCCGCTTTTTTTTGTTGCCCTATTGTGTTATGCTTACACGACGCCATTGCGATCAAGTACAAGGTATTTAATACAGTATTAAAATTAGTACAATTTATGTTTTTAGGCAAATTGGTTCTTTTTTTGTCCGGAATCGGCGATGTTGCCGCAAAATGATAGCAGCATAGGAATATGCTGTTCCGTGCTGACAGATTTGTCCCAACCCTAAACCGCTTGGTCCGGGAGCTGGTAGACATTTTTGGGTAGGTATTTGGGGCAAGCTGAAAAAGCTGGAGCTGTCTTATACTTTCCCTATAATACCCTAACTCAAAACTGCAGACCTGGCTGAAAAGTAGCGGGGCTAAATCTTAAATACTCTACTCCTTAAATAGTAGGTAGTACTCGTACTTCATATTTTTATTATCTGTACGTGATTATGAAAACAAACATAAAGTAAAAGTGCTAATGACAACTTTTAATGGTTTTACTAAGTGGGAAATTAGATTTTCTTAGCAGTACAATATAACTAGTGAAAGTGTAAAAAAGTCTAACTCTCTACTTCTTACGGTGACACTAACGTACATAATTGTTCCATTGATTTGTGCATGCAAAGTACTCAACGTTGCATTCATTTACGATAGTAAAAAGACGTATTTTTAACCCAAGTTATTCATACACGTATCATCATGTATCATCGTAATTTTGCTAGACAATTGAATCGCGATGCTCCTGTTTCAAGAAGCAGATTAACGAACGTTGGAGAAATTGGGGCATTATTGCAAATAAAAGATACATTAAGACTTTTCTAATGAAAATATTTTAGTACAGTTAGAAGAAATGGAGAAGGCAATGGCAAACCACTCCATTATCTCTGCCAAAACTAGTCAATGTGCGTCTCTTTTCACATAATGACATGACACCGACAAGAGCTTGTTTCTTGAGTGTAAACAGACAGAGAGACAAGATGAACAGTTCAATCTGTGTGCGCGCATACCGTATACATTTCTATTACAAGCGCTAGTCGACATCACATATCGCTCGCCTGTCGTCAACTAATGACAAATCAATCTTCTTTTAGCGCGTTTTTTTTAAAAAATAAAATGACTTATAAAATGATAATATCCCAACCCCGACTTCTTATTTTGAAAGCTTAAGTAAACAGAAGAAAGAATGTGGTAATAATCTATTATTTATATAGCATTACTACGGTTCTAACCATATCTAAATTGAAAATATGTAATGAAAAATTCTGGCCACGAGTGGTTTCGAACCCATCGCCCATCATGTCTTTAACATGTGCACAACACAACCAACTGTAATGTCGTGACATCTCATCACCCAGACGAATTTCTTAATCACATTTACCGTATACAGGGTTCACGCATTTGAATCATGCGTAATTCTAATGCCACATTCCAAACTGCTCTCAAATCTGATAATGAAATTCTCAAGAGATGCAAAATCCACTTTGATTTGTAGGTGATCTTACCTCAGGTGCTTGGTTTATAATTGATTTCTCAACCACAAAACCAACGCGTCGGGATTCGGTTCTGGTTGCGGTTTCGTGAATACTGCAATCGTATTACGCTCACATTTGTAATAGTTAGTCACAGGTATTTACAGTTTGTTTCGGTTATTTCCCAATACCACGCTGATCTGAACATTATCTAGATAAAAAGATATACGAAAGACACGATTATGTATGCACCTACCACCTTCTATAGGATAGGCCTTTCCCAATCATCATCATCATCAACAGGTCTTTTTTAGTCTTCACTGCAGGAGCACGACCCTCTGTACCTACTACTAGACCCACATATTAGCCAGAGCAGTCAGAGGATTAGGCCTACACTCTTCACTCTGGCCAGACGGGTTGGAGAGGTCTCATTGATGTTTATAAGCTTTGTTTAGTAAGCTTGTGTTTCGTCGCCTTCTACGACATCCACGGGAACACTTAGAGTGGTCCTATTCTACTCTGCCAGGAACCACACGACGTACAACAATTACTGTGGTACAAATCGGGCCGGGCGAGGAACTAACCTGGAACCTTTCGGATAAGTGGCGTTCTTAAACCAAAATTAAACCACCGCTAAAAATCCTGTACAATGTACATACTAGTTCATATACAGACAGGTGTAATGAGAAGCTAAGAGCCCGTTCAAGTCAAACACAATAAACGTTGGTAATTGCGCTCGCGTGCACCGAAACGCGTCAGTCAGTATAACTGCTCAATTTGAGTTTTTCTCGACCTACCTCAATGGACGTCAATCAAACCCATTGTAAAATAATTAGTTCCTAATATGAGGAAAACAAAAACATCTCATTTGAATAAATTGATTTCCTTTATACAAAAAAGAAACAGAACTTTGCAAAAATGTTGACATTGTTTCTTTTTTTTTCATAAGACATCTGACATCTTAAACACTATCTTTCACTATATAACAACTTTGAATAATGGCTTTACGTGCCTTCCAAAGCGCGGAAATGCCTCTGACAGACATGTTAGTCCTCGTCAATATCGCAGTACATAGCCTCAGATGTACTGCGATATTGACGAGGACTAACACACGACACATGCTTGATGAAACAGTGTAGATATGTTAAAAAAAATATGTCTCAACCAAATAATATAGCATGTCATTTTGATGGCATATCTACTTGGAACGAAACACATTTATATTCACGTAAAACGTTAAACGTGTGCTATTCATATCATACTAGTGATGGAAATAATAGATATTCACATTCAAACTCTTAACTTAATTAAACAAAAATTTTTGTTTAATTGCATAATCGCTTTTGTTTATTTGGTTTATGTGCATAACGATGACATAATTCACACTTTGATGATAGTGATTTCTCATATTTTACACGAGTACGAGTGTTTCCCTACGAATGATTCAAAAAGATCAAGCAATACTTGACTAAAAGTACAGAACTAAATCGCGATTCACTTCCATGCTGGTTTGGAGAGAAAAAATTGAATGTACCAGGTTCCCGCGCAGACTGTAAGAGCGGATCGAGGGAATGGGCGAAAATATGAGTCATGTTAATAGGTGATGCGGCTAGCAACAAACGACCCATCACTATATTTATTCTTTTTCCACTTTCTCGCCCACCATCACGCTAAAAGTGGCCTTTGAGTCTTGCTGCCCTGGGCTCTGTCTGCATGGAGCCGCAAGACCGAAAATGCTCTGTCTGCCCCATTAGGGCTATTTGGGCTAAAATTGTTATTTTTAATAGCATTACAATGCTCGGAAATTTATCCAAATTGAAAATATGTGATGAAAAAATCCGCCACGAGTGGGACTCGAACCCACGGCCTCACGTTAACGCCGTGGGTGCACTACCAATTGTGCTATCGTGACTTCGAAACACCCCGACGAATTTTATTATCACATAGTACACGTATTTCAAACATGCGTAAATCTACATTACTACACACTATTCAGAAGTGTTGTATTCAACTTAATTCATATTCGATGAAGGTTTAAAAACTTTTTAAACCCACATTCTTATACGTACCTAGGTATAACTATAATTAGGTATATCAGTATATTTTTTTATAATATTTATCAAATATTTGTAAATAAATAATATCACCATTTATTTCCTTTTGTTCTAAACTTACGTAACTGCTTTTATCTCAAGTCAATCTCACTTTGCTAGTTTAAGATCCTATTGTAAGATTTTTATGGTAATCTTTTTTTTTTATTCAGCCATTTTGTCATGTAAACAAAATTATCATAAATGGATGACAACAATACCTACTCATATCTATCTATAGTATCATTCATTATAAAGAGATATCAATAAAATACATTATTTTATTTAAATCCTTGTTTATCACGGAAACCCGTGGCTGTCGAAACGCTAGACTAGACACTAGTCTACTTCACTTTAAGTGGCACTAACCCCTGATGCCATAATTTTAAATTTCTATACTGTAATAAATATCCAACAAAAATATGCTAAGCACTAAACTGCAAAGTGAGGGATTATGATATTCACCAATCGGAAAGCGCAGCTTTTGGTATTTTTTGGTAGCGCACGGAGCAACTTCCTAGCACATATCTAGAAGGAACATAGCCTGATTCTGATTGTGACTTTGATGCTAAAACGGCTACAGGAAAAAATCACTTTTTGGGTTCCTTACCCAACGGGACCCTATTACTGAGACTCCATTGTCTGTCTATACGTCTATCACAGGGCTCTATATATTGAACCGTAATAGCTAGACACCTTGACCGGTTTTATTTTACAAGTACAAGTACGAGTAATAGTTATTGTCTTTTGCAAGAAATCATGCAGAAAGATCTTCGACTAAGTTTTAATCATCCCGTGATCTGCAAATACGATCTAGCAACGGGCATTGTTCATACAAAATTAGTTTTCTGTATGAATACATCAGTTTCGCCGCGGACTCTGCAGTAGGTAGTCATAACTTTAAGCACGTTTTTTTATGTAAGTACCGACAGTTTTATTAGGGCTTTAAAAGAACACACTTAAGAGGCATTAAAAGTTTCCCATAGTTATGTTAAATTCAACTCGCTTTTAATTACTCATTTGCATAAAAAAAAATACTGGACAATTGCTAGTTGGACTCAACAACTGCGGATCCCTTTAATTTTTTACTGAATTTGATTAAGTATTTATATTTTTGGTGACAGGGCCATACTTACCAGGTCATATGGAGTTCGTGCGTCTGCCTGCTGAATGGCATTATAGCTTTCAAAGAGATGAACCGATTTTTTACAAGCTTTTATTTAGCTGGCCCTGTTTTTTGTTGTTTGTTTTTTTGGGTCAATCCCATTCCTATATATAGATAAATTTTAAACATTTCCCGGTTTCTGATTCCGATTAATTTTTTATGCTAATATAAATCAGATGACAATTCAATATTATTATAAAAAGAAGCTGATTTGTTGATGTAGCCGGAAGGTGACTATATGGACCTTGTATTAAAACGGTGCACACCCCTCGAGTTTGGGCTTATTACCCTTATTAACTTGTACAAAAAAATTTTTTTTCCAAAAATCTTATTTAATTGTGCCTTGATTTAAAAGGTTCTTAGCGACTCTTATGAGTCAAGGAAATTTTGATTCAGAAGCTTTTTTTTTACTTCATTGACAATGAACAGATTAGATTACATACGGTATATACCCATACCAATCGCAATTTAGCGACCAACAGCTGTAAGCTAAGTATAGACATAGGTCACATACATCTACTTTAACGCCAATAAGATAAGAAACAGCTGGTATACATGAAGTACAGCTTCCTTTCAAAGCAGACCGTTATTTCCCGGTACTGTGGTAATGTCCCGGACCGAACCATTTCGTCATATTGACGCTTTGTGTTTACAATGTAAAATATCAAGTCAATTTGATTACTTGGAAAACCTTTACCAATAAAGTTTGCTTTTTGTTTATAGACTTGATACACTGGAGAGTGACAAGGGCCACATTTTTATCTCCGAAAGAAATTATATTCATATTATATATGAAATAATAATGAATAATAAATAAACAAAGAGCGGTTATCTACAAGTAGGTACTATAGAAGACACCACGTATTACTGTTTTGTCTTGTTCAACTGTAGCTATCTCCATAAACTTCATTTATACCTTTGCTAGCTCTCATGCCTAGTACTTTCGACAGTTTATAAGCGAAAGCCATAAAAAAACATGGGAAACATAATTAAATATGTTTAAATAATGTTAGAATGTGTTCAAATACTGTTACAGCCAAACGGATTATGTATAGGGGAGTTATCGATTTTCAATATATGTATTTTTTTAAATAGAAAGTAGCTCAGTCTGTAAGTATCATCCACTGATCTTGATGATGTTTTCATGATGTGGCCTAATGACATAAAACTCGTAGATTTACAATGGGCAAGAAACACTTAGAATGACTTAGTAGTCATTCTAAGTGTTTCTTGCCCATTACCACAAGTGTCTACGCAATTAGAGGAAATTAAATGTATGTATTTACTCAAGATTTTTTTTTATTGTATTTATTAACTTATTGCGGAGTTAACTAATTAAATGTGGTAAGACATTTCTTCCAAATAAGTACCATCATCTTTTCATATATTTTTCAACAAGCAATTTGTCGACACGTCTATAAATTCTTCTGTCGCGTCACGATCATGGATATTAAATTCTAACTGCCTAAATGTGTCGTAGAAGACCCCACTACGTGCGTGAGCGCAAGGAGTCTATCTTGAACTTACCACTAGCCCCACCCCTTTGCTTTGCAATTGGAGCAGCGAGCCCCTCCTGCGTGTGACGTCGGCGCGCCGCCCGCCCAATACACGAAGACTGAACCACTGCTGCCACTGCGGTAATTACCTACCACCTCGCACTTCTGATATCCTAGTACAATATGGACTCATCGTTGAAAAACACTGAATTGGAGAACAGTAATTTGGGAGTAAATGTATGCAACACGCCACCTAACTATATTTTAATGAAGAGGTCTAGGGATGATATGGACGACTCTTTCAGTGATCGGATGAACCATTTAGAGGAAGAGATGAAAAAGATGATTTCAAATCTAGCGGCCAGCCAAGAAAGTCAGTTCATACATTTAACATCTAGTCTCAACACAATACAACAATCAAACACCAATATTGCGAGTTCAGTTGCGTTTTTGACAGCTCAGAATGAGGAGTACAAAAATAGAATCATTGAATTAGAAAACCAATCTAGAGAGCAAACAAAATACATCACTATCTTGGAAGACAGAATAGAGGACCTTCAGCTGGAAAGCCCAAAGGTTAACTTTGAGATAAAAAATGTACCCAAAAACTCCAATGAGTCTAAAGAGGACTTATTAAATATGATAACCACACTTTCCCAGAGTATTGACTGTAAGATCAGTAAGTCGGAAATAAAGGACATCTAAAGAGTACGATCAAAAAAATCCTAAAAAGCAGAACACGCCAATCGTTGTAGAAACTAATTCAACATTATTGAAGACTGAAATACTACGAAAAGCTAAATCATTTAATATCAAACAGAAGACTTAATTATGTTGTAAGCATCTGGGTTTCAGAACTAAAGAAGAAACGCCTATTTTCTTGTCAGAAAACCTGACCCCAAAGGGCTTCCGCCTTTTCTTCCTGGCCCGGGACCTAGCCAAGTCTAGGTCATATAAGTTCTGCTGGACCGCCTATGGTAAAGTCTACGTGAGAAAAGATGAGCAGGCACCCATAATAACCATAAAAAGCGAGGAGCAAGTTCAAAGGATGATATCTCAAGATAAATGACTAGTAATGGGCCCCGCCCTCGTATCCATGAGGGCCACTGGTCTCTATCTGTGACTTGCTGCTACTAAGTTGTATGATTTTACCTGTCGTTTGTTTTTGTATAAGTCTGCAATTTCTGATTATATAATAATATAAAGAATTTTATTGTCCTAAAAATATATCTATAATTACATACTCCGTCACTCATAAAGACACTACTACACTAAAACACTCAAATATTTTAAATAATACAACAAAAATTATAATAATATATATAAATTCTAAAAAATAAATATAACTCAATGAGCATGCATAAAACTGGTTGTAAGATTGTATATATTATTCATTTCTGAAATCGACTTGTTTACTTTCAGATTACTTAAATGGATAATTCTCTACAAAGTCAACAAGAAATAGTATAAAGATTGCCCGAGTTTTGAAATGTGGTTGCTCACATCTCACTAAAAATATTAAAATTAATAAAAACGATCTTACAATAGTATCGCAAAATATTCGAAGTATATATCACAATTTTGACGATTTTATTCTTACAATTTCAGATTTCAAATTTGATGTGGATATAATAGTTTTAACAGAATGTAGACTCAATGCCAATAAACCGCTACCACAAATAAAAAATTATGACTTGTATTATACCAAACGCCAACTGAACCAAAATGACGGAGTGGTGGTTTTCGTAAAAAGTTCACTTAAAGCTAAGGTCCAAGAAATTGCATTGATACACGGATCTGCCCTGCAAGTTGATGTTTTAAATTGTGTTATTTTGTGTATTTATCGTTCTCCATCAAACAAAAAGGCTGATAGTTTTATCGATTCGCTAAGCACAAAATTACAAACAATAAATTCAAATAAAAATATAATTATAACAGGTGATATAAATATCAACATCAGGTATAAAGAGCAAGAAACGTCACAGGAGTATAATAACAGAGTACATTACCTCAACATGTTGTCGCAATATGGTATACTCCCTGGGCATATCCTCCCCACAAGAGAGGATAGCTGTCTTGACCATTTTATGTTAAAAATTAATAGAAACAAGTTCTTGGCATCCATTGCTATATTAAACACAACTACTACTCACCATCTCACCACATTTATGTCTCTATCAAAAATAAAATATAATTACACTGCAAAGAAAACGAGAACTTCTATTAACTTTGAAACTGCAATAAAAATTCTACAGGATAAAAACCTGGCGCAGTTACTATTTTGTGAAGATCCAGACTTACTCGCAAACTCACTCATTTAAGCGCTATCCGATTGTATAAATTCCAGTACAATAACTACAACTATACTCAGAAGCAAACGTATTATAAAGCCATGGATTACTAAAGGCATTTTGCGCTGCATACAAAACCGAAATCAATTGCAAAAAAAATATAAAGAATCCGGAAAACGAAATCTTAAAAATAACGTACATGCGATATAGAAATTATTGTTATAACCTTATAAAAAAACTAAAAAGAAAATATGAGAGAGAAAGAATCACAAACTCGGTACACAATAACAAACTGCTTTGGAAAAATATAAAGGATATAACATACACCAATGACAAGAAAAAGCCATGCACAGAATTATTAAATACAGGTTCATCTCAAACAGAGTCTGCTAATAAAGTAAATGAGTACTTCGGAAATGTGGGAAAAAAACTGGCCGATAAAATTAAATCGGACATACGAGTATCATTTAACGAAACTCATAAACTTCCCGGGATAAAAGAAACGCAGTCCTATTCATTTGTTCTTTTGGAAACCGATTGCAAGGGAAGTAGAGAGTATCTTGATGAGTTTGAAACCAGATAGTGCACCTGGTTGGGATAATATTCCATCTACATACCTTAAACTAGTTAAAAATGACATTATACCTATAATTACACACCTCGCGAATCTCTGCTTCAAAACTGGCTCTTTCCCCGTTGCCCTTAAACAATCAATTGTTAAACCTGTTTTCAAGAGTGGAGACAGAGATGATGTCAGAAACTATAGACTCATATCTGTCCTATCATGTATTGCAAAAATTATAGAAAAACATATAAATAACAGACTGCTTAAATTTTTGGACAAATACAACATACTATCCTCAAATCAATTTGGATTCAGACAGGGTAAATCTACAGAAGACGCGATAATGGAGTTAACATCGTTGGTTGTTGATCAGCTAGACAAGGGAAACAAATGTCTGTCCTTTTTCTTGGATCTTTTAAGAACGCCTTTGATACCGTTTTTGTTCCGCTTCTTATAAATAAATTAGAAAGGATTGGCATAAGAGGTACCACTTTGAGTCTTTTTAAAAATTACCTCTCTAATAGGCATCAAAGAGTCAAACTGGGCACACACACAAGCGATGAGGCAGAGCTAAGTTTTGTGGTCCCACAGGGAAGTGTACTTGGTCCTACACTTTTTTTGATTTACATCAACGAACTTGTGACTCAGAAATAACCAATGCAAAAATTATCACGTATGCTGATGATACGGCAATCGTATTATATGGAAAAACTTGGTCCAAAGTTAAAGAAAGTACAGAGATAGGAATGTCACAAGTTTCAAGTTGGTTAAAACAAAACCTGCTTACACTTAACACTAACAAAACGAAATACATGTGCTTCAGTATTTATAATAACACTCAACCAAAACATGACCTCAAAATAAAAATACACATATATATATATATATATATCTTCCCTGGCCGTTTTCGGCTATGGTGACTGACTTCTTTTAATAACAGTAAAAAATAAAAAATACACAACTGCGGTAATGAAAACAATACTGACTGTGACTGTCCAATCATAGAAAAAGTCTTACAAATTAAATATCTAGGTGTTGTTGTAGACCAAAACCTGACTTGGTATCCCCACATTGAGCAACTGGTTGGTAGGATCAGAAAATTCACTTGGATATTCAAGACGCTGAGACACATAGTGCCAAAATGTATAAACAACAGCAAGAATAAATCAAGGAATGTTCTTAATGAGCTGTACACGGCCCTGGTTCAATCTGTCTTAGCGTATTGCATTCCAGTTTGGGGAGGTGCAGGGAAAACGGAGTTTATGGAAATAGAACGTGCTCAACGATCACTAACAAAAGTGATGTACTTTAAAAAAAATTATATCCTACTGAACTTCTCTATAAAGACAGCAATTTGTTATCAGTCAGGAGGTTGTAAGTACTAAACGTCATTCTTAAAAAACACAAAAGTTTACATTTTCATCCAAGTAAACTGACAAAGCGGCGTTATACGACTGTAGCCTCAGTTCCTGCTGTAAGATCTGAATTTGCATCTAAACAATATAAATGTTCATCTGCAAACTATATAATAGAATAACTATAAAATATAATAGAATAAATAAAAAAACAAATATGTATGCAAAAAAATACTATGAGTGTGAAAAAACTGTTACGGAATTTTTAAAGACAATTACGACGAAACGGAGTTACTTTTTCAAAAAATAAAATAATATACTACACAGTTTACACTAAAACTTTACATATAACAAGGTAGGACCAACACAAAAACAACATATTATTTCTTAAAATTTTGATGTATTCATAAGTTAAATTGATCTAAATAAGTACGTACTATTTTTAATATTGACCTGTCCATTGTACGTATGTGGATTAAAATTGTATTGTATATTTTTGAGCTATTTTAGTTATTGTAGTTAAATGTATTTATAATAATTTAATAATGAGCCATAATTAATCATGTATAATTTTTATTTTTTATTTTTATTATTGGAAAGATTAAGATTAGATTGTTTTTTAAATGTATTTGATTGTATTATTAAATAATAATTCTATCATGTTTATATAAAAAACTAGTTTTGTATTATATAGAGACACAAACAATAAATAAATAAATATATAGGGACAAATTACACTGATTAAGCTAGCCCCAAAGTAAGTTTTTTTAAACTTGTGTTATGGGATACTAACTCAACGATACTATATTTTATGATAAATACAAATATAGATAAACACCCAAGACCCAGGACAATTTGAAAAAGGCCATTTTCCAATTTGCCCTGGCTGCGCGAAATCTCCTAATACAGGCATTTTTTGCTTAAAAGGAGGTTTCAAAATCTATTAATTGTAAACCAAAAAACAATTGAAATAAACTATTATTATTATTATAAACTAATAAAAAAAACAGGTCTTTGCACCTATACTCTTCGATTCGACCTAATGGAAAAATATATTTTAAGCTTATTTACTTAATTTAAAATACTTTCTGATGGTTACCTTAGTATTCAAAGTCACAGCTTTTGTCATAGGATATAAGAATAAGTATTTGTATATTTTACATGTACAAATTGTGAAGAGAAGATAATTTATTTATTCATTAATCTGATGATTCCTATGAATTGTTCTACCTATATAAAAATCATGTATTTAAAAACGTTTTTATTCTTATTCTTGCTACGAAAAGCAACGTAATACGCTTTCAAGTGGTACGGTAAGTTTACGGCCAAGAACAGGATCCGACATTCGGAATGTTAAATGCACCGGTCCGCTGGTCAGGCGACCTTGCAAGGTCGGCCCTGCGATGCGCCCGCACCGATGGCGATGCAACGCACGACCTAAACGCAACATTATGCCAATCTATGCTAATATTTGCGGTCACTGTTTTACGGCTTAGATTCAAATGTGGTACACCTTTAGTCCTCGGTCATAGTTATTTCATTACGTACAGTTAAATACCAAGGATGCCGATGACCGATCAAAGTATGGAATAAATATTAAAATAAATAAAATATAAGGACATATTCCCTTTACGCACACATTGAACTCGGGTAATTAAATCACACACAGTGGCAGCACACTCAACTGATGACGTATTCTTGAGCCAATCACGGACCCAGCTGTCACGGGTAGAGAATACCTTGTTTTTTTTATTATACCATGGACTAATGACAGCAAAGTTAGTAAGTTGTCAAAAAAGGAACAACAATCACAGTTTGGCCGTACTCATAGTACACTGTGTGTATGCTCTAAATAAGACATTTCCCAAGACGTGTCCTGCAGAATTAGCAAATTAGAATACTTGTCGCTGATATAGTTGTCCGTTAACGCCCATCGATTTCCCAACGCCATTGTCTGGAGTGTCAAACACAGGCATGCCGCCATTGTAATGTCAAATGACATTTGAACGCAATAATGGTTCGTGGGTACAAGTGTTATTACGTCAATATATATATAAGAATGCGTGAGAAAAAAGTCTTTGATTTTCCAGTGTCATGTCTATTAGTACTATGATGTCAATGTCAAACGAAAAAGTAAATGTCACCTAAAATGATTAAAATGTTTCGTGAGGATCAAATCAAAGAAGTAATAGCGTTTGATTTTTCCTCACACGCCACTTACATACACTTCGAAACGGAGACAGGCTACAAAGTGATTTTAAACCTCCTGTTCAAAAAAATACCAAATCAGGGTGTATAGTATTAATCCTTCTTTTTCCTCTCCTATCCAAGGATCATTAGTATCAGCTGTTTTCTTCGCTACTCAAAACTACGAGGTAGTGCGACCGAACACGTCACTCAGTTTCATTAGCAATGAGTAGCGCCTTTCTTTCCTACGATACATTTCCCTACGCGCTCATACAGACGAACGGCAACGGCAGGTCGATGGCAGCTCGACTGCAGCTCGGCAGCAGCCGTCGACACCGCTCGACGGCAGGTCGACGGCAGTCGATGGCAGATCGATGTCATGTTGTTTTATATTAACACAATTAACTTTCGAATAGAGCCACTTCGGACCAGCTACCAAGGCGATCAGAAAAAAATCAGATCCAGCATGGACCTTAAACTAATTTAAACATTCACGATAACGGTCAACCATAACGAAAAACATAGAGGTACTTATGGTACTATTATTTACAGGTACGTGCCGAAAAGTCGTGCGCTACTTGGACAATGGAACAGTTTAGATTTGCCGGACAGTACAATGCCAAACTCGTGAGCTATGCCGCAGCTGGGCAATAGCGCCACACCCAGCACGAGGCATGTGCAATGTGGAGTAACATTGATCTGAGAAACCATGGAGTAGGTTTCTTTAATGTAAATGTGGATTAAAAGTTAATAAATATTTAAGTCGTGCGTGTGGTTTCCAGCAGAGTTGAATAAGACCACTCCAAGTCTTCCCGTGGATGTCGTAGAAGCCGGCTTAGGGTATACAAGCTAAACAAATCTTATATCTAATTATATATAAACATCAATAAGACCTCTCCAACCCGTCTGGCTAGCGTGGAGAGTGTAGGCCAAATGACTGCTCTGGCTAATATATGGCTCTGGTAGAACAGAGAGGGTCGTGCTCCTGCAGTGAAGACTAAAAAGACCTGATGATGACATGTTTAAGTGTTCCTGTAATGCAGATATACTCTAACGTCTTTATCTCTAAAGGGGCAGACACAGGCCGCAAGACTTAAAGGCCACTCTTAGCGTGATTGTGGACGTGGAAAAATGGTATCAAAATAAAGATAAGTTTCTAGCTGCGTCGCCTATTAAAATGATTCAAGTTCTCGCTTATCCCCTGGATCGGCTTTTACGATCTACGCGGGAAGATAAGAAGCTGACATTCATTCTACTTTTTTTAAAATTTCATCTAGACCAGCATATAGTTCCTGTAGTCTATCAATAAAAGTTTACTTACGACGAATGTGATGTCTAAAAACTTTGCCAAGAAACTAATATCAACGCTAAACCAATGCAGGACATGACTGGTGTGAAAGAATGTGAAAAAATCTGACAAGAACCTATTTTTTAAATTACTGATTTGCGGTAAGTGAATGATATTTTAAATTAAAATAACCGGCCAAGTGCGTGTGGTTATGGACACTGAAGGGTTCCAAAGTCACAACATGGGGAATAACTTTCATAAATTTACATGTTTACTGACCAGATTACATAAGTATTTTTTAAGAACTTAGTACCCCACACTATGGGATGCATGAGAAAAAGATATCATCCCCACTTTAGGTATAAGCAAGATACCCTTAAAATTCTACATTTTATTCTACCTCTTTGTCGGCTTGGTTTAAATGTGTTTGCTAATGAAAAATTACAGCTGTCTAGTACTAACAGCTTCTTAGCTAAGCCGCGGACCGGCAGACAGAAACTATAACGGTTGTGTGGACCGACGAGTTAACAAATGCAAACAGAAATAGTGCATTTGTTAACTCGTCGGTTTTAAAAATAAGGTCTTATCTAGCAGCTAAAGAATATAAAATCATGCTCACTTCAGCTGAAATCACAGTCTATAGCCGAATTTCAAACCATGAATCTGCAGTGTCACTTCCAACAGTTCCGACCGTTGCCATCTTGATGTGGAATGTGAATTGCTGCATAACGTTGCTAAAATAAACAAAAGTTGCGCAACACATTTCTTTTTCGAGCCGTTATCCTAATCTCACTAATAGCACCTCGTTTTCAATACAGCCTCTCTGGGAAGTTTCACAAGTCATTAGGCAACTATAAACAGCGAACTATCCAAATAATTTCGACAGAGAACGCGAAAGTCGTAACAATGGTATCACACTGACCACATTGCAACTTATTTTATGGAAATGAGTATTTAATTGATACACATATATACTTAATCTATAACAACTTGTACTACTCTGTATCATTACGAAAATAAAGTCTGTTCTGTCTCTAAAGACCTACATTCTAGCGGAAATTCTTTGACTTTTGATGGTAAATAATTTTCTACTACATTATTGATTGTAAATAGATATTTATTTACAATAGGTATCTCTACAAACGATATTATCATGTGCAAGGTGTACAAATACCTTCACTGTGGATTACTGACATGTGTATATTCCACCTCCATCAATGTTATAGAGGTGGTCTGATATTGGGCCTAACACCTGGGGTAACGTTTGATGAACAACAGTATAAGAAGATATTTAATAATCATGACACACTCGTACGTGGAGCCACATTTCGAAGGAAGCCTCAGAAAATATGATACAAAGGAAACACGCATGTAAATTCATTACGTCCAAGCATTTCTTAGCCACTAGAATAATCCCTGACCATGACATTTCCGTCCGGAGAAAACCGGATAACGACAAGTTCCGCTAGTTAACGACACAAAATCTTGACTCATCTTTGACCACGAATGATTCATATAAATGTTCATAAGCGGATAGGTTTTTTTTAACATAGTAGAATGGTCATTTATTTAGGATGTCTATAGCATCGCCTCGTCCTACTTGGCAAAGATATTGTCATCGTTTTTCAAATGGTTTTGGGAGGCTTCAGTTCTTACAATTTGTTTTCTGGGACAGATTGAAAGGAATTGCCGTTTGGATAATACATATATCTATCTCTATTTAAGAGCTATGCTGTTGTCGGTGGAGTATGAGTTCTCTTCCATTTGTCTCTCTCATCCGCCAGCATTTTTACTTCGCTAAACGACACGACGTTCACCTTCTCCTTTATCTGTTTCATGTTGCTATGCCTCCGTTTTCCTGATCCTCATTTCCCTTCTATCTTTCCTTCAATGATAGTCTTTATGAAGTCGTCGTGTCGTAGCAGATGACCCAACATCTTTCCTCTGGTTTATGAGTAAAAAAAATGTGGCGCTTCTATTCGCGACAAAACAGATAGCAACCCAGTTTTGATGTCTGTTGTATAAAGATACAAGTTGTTACCGTTTCAAATAAATTATGTTTCAAGACTCATTAGCAAAACTGTTAGCATAAAAATAATTTACGTCTATTGCGCGGTTATCGTTATCACTCAATCCTGTTTTATTAGAAAAGTCAGAGTAATATTTAGCTTTGTTCCCACGAAATACGAGACAAGTAGGATGTCGTTATTAAACATTTCCTCTAATAAACTGTCGGTAGTGCATGTGTTGCCATTCTAAAACCAGATCAAAAACGAAAACTTCGAAACTGACTCATCTCCGGCAACAACCAAAGTAGTTAAATGAGAGATCAATTAAATATGTGTAACATTTCGTGTAACGTAAATCTACGCGGAATGTTTACGAGATATCAAACCAACTTTTGCTAGATGGTCAGACGACCTGAGCAAGGTTGCAGGAAAATGCTGGATGCAGGCCGCTTACGATCAGTCGTTTTGGAAATCCTTGGGGGAGGCCTATGTCCAGCAGTGGACCTCCTGCGGCTGATATGATGATGATGAAACCAACTTTTGAAGAGCTAGTCTGTAAAACAACTAATTATTATTTCAAATTCGCTTATCTGCCTGTCTGTCTCCGTGCCATCAACAAATTAATGCATCCAAAATAATCTTCTTACATCCATGGTCTAGATAGAACACAAACCATTTTATTCCTAAAATACTGGCATAAACAACAACGCTACAATCATTTCATATTCGACTGTCTCGACTGGGGTGACCAAATATTACTCGTATCAAAAGTCCAGCAGATTCCCAAGTTTCTATAAAATGGTGGGATAAAATTAAGGTAAATAATAAACAAGCATTGCGCTTTGGCACCGGCTGAATATTAATAACAAATAAAGTCAAATTAAGGCGGATAACGCGGATTTGGCTAAAGATAGTAATTTTGGAAGGAGTTGACATACAGAGCCGTCGCTTGTCGTGGTACAAACCGAAACCCGTATTTTTAACACTTCCCGGCACTCTTAAACGTCAGAGGTCTTGCTCGGTGTTAAGTATGTTAAAAAAGTACACTTTCTTAACATAGCATGGCTCTATTTTTTCATGTCATGACATAAATCAGGATTACTTCACAATAATCCTGATATATAGTTACTCTAGTCAGTCTCGGATTCGGTCTCGGCGCACAAAAGCGAGCTTTCGCAACCTTGCGATCATGACTCATGCTGGATACTGCTGACTAATCAAACAATTCACTTGTTGCATCGAGGACTTTACGCTTGAAGCTTTTTATTAAATTATGACCCGCCCTACCTCCACAGGTGAGGTATTGTTAGGTCTCAAACATAATAGATCATTAAAATTTAATAAGATTGATTATTAAAAATGAACTACAAAACTAAAGTTACATTGTTTAAGCTAGGCTTCAAGGAATGTGAAGCATTTAAAGAAAATCATTCAAAATTCACATCTTTTCAGACCTTTATCAATCGTCTGGAAATGTCTTTTAAAGGCATTTTCAGACTTTGATATTTTATCTGGCTCTGGAGAGTTATTATCCTATACTAACATTACATGTTAACCTTGTTCAGTTCTGTTTCATTTTCCTTTATCCATGACTAGCTGTGCCCGCGTCTTCGTTCGCGTGGTTGTCGGAACGTAATGTTATATAGCCTAAAGCCTTCCTCTATAAATGGACTACCCAACAAAAAAATTTTTCAAATCGGACCATTAGTTTCTGAGATTAGCGCGTTTAAACAAAAAAACAAACAAACTCTTCCGCTTTATAATATTAGTATAGATATCAGAAAAACAGTTTTTGTTTTTTACACAACAGTACAAAGAATAAGATGGTACATAAAAACCTCTTAACTTTAAAATGATGGTACCCTAAAAGTTTCACTTATGTTACACGTGGAGGTATATACTTACCCCATGTAAAGAACTAAAACTATGCAAAATTTTATTTAATAAACAAATCCTCTGACTGCTCTGGCCAAGTATGGCTCTGGTAATACAGAGAGGGTCATGCTCCTGCAGTTGAGACTTGAAAAGACCTGATGATGAATAAAAAAAAAACTAAAAAAAAAATCTTATCGATTGCTCGTTACTTTATTCTGAGTAAAATTTATTTAGTTTTTCAACTCCACTATTGATTTCGATCTAAGGATATTGCATAAAGGTTACATTCTTAGGATATCACAAAAACTAGACATTCAAAATAAATTAAATTCCATTGGTTTGATAACATCTATCGGTATAAATTAATACAAAACGGATGTGATCTAAAAATAATTTAATAATATAATTACGTATTTAATAATATACTTAACGTAGTACGTATAGAGCTATTACAATAATTCTGGCCACAAACTACTATTTTATCGATATTGATTACTATAATTTTGCAGCTCACTTTATTAGATAGCAGGTACTTATACAGCTTAAAGCTGCACTTGAAGATAAAGATAAAAATAAATTTATTAGCCAAACATGTGTTACAAGCAAGATATATTTACATTTCGTTTTGTCCAATCATGTTTTACCATCACGGGGATCGAAGATCACGGGTGTGCAAATTTTGTCAGAAAGGCTGTCTATCATAATACTTAAAAAATATATACTACTTATGTATATGTACACTTACTAAATCTATCAACCTGCCATGTGATATTACAAATCAAAGTGATATTTAAAGTTAAGGTGAATTGGTAGCATAAGTGGCGCCCTCATTTGAAAAAAATTGTTTAAAACCAATATGGTGATATTTAAAAAAATTATTTGGATCAATGTCTAAAAAGACCTTAAAACTATTTTATGAATAACCTTTGAAAGTAATATTGGTAGTCCGTCTAGTTTTTAAACGGTTTTTCACCACGGTGAAACGGTGAAAAACCGTTTTAAAACTTTTAAAATGCAACAAAACCTGCTTTGAATCTATGTAGATCAAACCCCCCAGTCTTGAGATAATCTAATACTAAGTTAAAATTTGAGGTGTCCCCCCACCGTAACTTTTGAAATATTACTGAAATAATTCTGAAAAAAATGTGGTATATACCTTAAAGTATGTACTTTCAATTAAAACTATAGCGGTCTTGGTATCATAGATAGTTATTTTTATACAACTCGACCAACTTATGTAGTTACAGTCGGCCGAACAAAATGTATGGAGTCAATTGCAAAATGAAAGAACTGTAATGTCTGAATACATTCTAAAACTTTCGGACCATCGGATAGCTACGAAACTCTTTCATGTGCGTGCCCGACACGCTCTTGGCCGGTTTTTAGTTTATTGGGGAAAGGAAGTGGATAGATTTTTATACTCTGATGATGTTTATGATATTAAATCAAATGATTGGATGAAACGGTTAACGATCAAACCATGCGTCAATCATTATTGCTCATCTAACCCATATCAGAAATAATAAAGTAATAAGCTGGGGTTTTTTAATTCCAATAACTTAAGAGTCACTGAACATATTTTCACCTTTACGTCATTACATGGAAAGCACCGCGTACATTTTCCTGTTCGTTGAATATGTATAAGAATTTAATAAGACAATACTTCACATCGTTGTGTCATATAAAGTTTCTACTATTAATAAGGGTACTATATTCTAATACATAACGTGTAACAAAATATACTGAAACTAATTTAAGGGTAGATTCAGTCCATGATACTGATCACCTTTTCGCAAGGAACATATATCGAAATATGAAGAAAAAAAATGGCTTTTCATACAAACTCGGACCAGCAGACCAATCAACAAAAATATTTTTTGTATTTCAATATATTTTCCTTGGGGAAAGTTGTTCAGTATCATAGGCTGTATGTACCCTTTAAATAGTTTCAGTATATTTTGTGAAACCCTATGTTTTATGTATATGTATGTATGGTCTTAAGATGTTTTGTGATGTGAATGGATTTATTTTGCTTTTTGCGCCAAACAATTTTTTTTATCCCTTTGGCTGACTGGGAGAAAATAATCTTAGCATTAAGTCCGCTATTGGCTAGAACTGTTATTTTTTTTTTTACTTTGAAGACAACAAAGTTACAATGAAGAGTAGTAAATATACTCCGAATAGAGCCAAGGTTTATAAATCAGCATATTTTTTCAATGCTGGTCTGGGAGAAAAGAAAATATGTAGAATGTATCTATTGTTTCTCTTCCCGCACAAATCGTAACAGCCAGTCCAGGGTATGGGCAAAAATCTCGAGAAATCATGTAAATAGCAAGTAATCGCTATTTTGATTCCCTTTTTCTACATTCGCCCGGTGAGAGTACGCATTGCTAGCGCTTCCGCAAGTTAAGTAACCCCAGGCGTCCTCCGCACTTGGATAAAAATTTCTCGAGCTTTGGAAGGCACGTAAAGTCATCGGTTCCGGCTGTCATCATTGCAAGACTATCGTCAAGCTATGTCGATGTCTTTAGGCAGCTTAAAGAATCTGACACCGTGTTAGCCACTAACACAGACGAAAAACAAAACAAATCATGCTAAAAGCAGCCATAGGGTCATTGGCCCTATGCTCTGTCTGCCCTGCAAGGGAAAAGACGTGACAGTGTATCTGTATAATCAGCATCTCGTACTCATCATGATCAGCGCCATATAAGGATGTGTGATGCAAAAAAGAGCTCTGAGAAATAGGCGAAGCGCACGCGTGACTCAAATTGAAGCATTGTGAAGGACCTCTTTGTAACGCGTTCTAGACGAAATGAGAGAATATATTATCACGTCTTTAACCCTAATGGGCCAGACAAAGTATTTTGGGTCTTGCGGCTCTAAGCAGACAGAGCCCAGGGCGGCAAGACCCAATACCACTTTTTGCGTAATGGTGGGCGAGAAGGTGGAAAAAGAAATCAAAATAGTGATGGGTTGCTAGCCGCGTCGTCTATTAACATGATTCGCGTTTTCATCCATTCCCTCGATCGGATTTTACGATCTGCACGGAAAGAAAAGCAGCCGAAAAACAGATACAAAATAGTGATGGGTTGCTAGCCACATCGCCAAATTAACATAATTTGTATTTTCACCCATTCCCTCGATTGGCTTTTACGATCTGCACAGAAAGAAAAGCAGCAGAAAAATGAATACAAAATAGTGATGGGTTAATACTTTAAAACGATAATTTTGGAAATCCTTGGGAGAGGCGTATGTCCAGCAGTGGATATCATGCGGCTGAAATGATGATGATCTTTTAAAAATGGTAATGGTATGGTTTGTTTGTTTAATTTCTTTATTGCACAAAGATCAAACAAACAAACA
Organism: Acrobasis repandana; assembly: GCA_963576875.1. Taxonomy (NCBI): domain Eukaryota; kingdom Metazoa; phylum Arthropoda; class Insecta; order Lepidoptera; family Pyralidae; genus Acrobasis; species Acrobasis repandana. The sequence goes on along the minus strand of OY756233.1, from coordinate 5,739,571 downwards.
AAGAAAAGTGTGTATTAACAAAGAGAAAAAGAAATAACTTGTGAGTACAAATAGTAAGGGTATCAGGATAACTAATGGTACTTTGAGTTAGTTCTGCTAATCAACGGACACACTATTATTGCATCAAATGCAATTTATACACGTCGTTTACTAAACAATTCAATGTTTGCAGTCGTCGGACAGTGAGACTAGTTGTGAATCGTGACATGTGCTGCTCGCAACATTGCGGTACTCTGATTGTTCACTAATTGTTTGTGTGATTTGCTTGTTAAATTGCGATATTTTCGAATGGTTCGGACGTGAGGGCGCACTTTTTAGACGAATTCTTGTTAACTGTTTACTAATGCTAGCCATGACCATTCGAAAGGACATTACACCTTATCTAACAATATAGCAGAAGCAATGGTACAGATTAGAATAAATTCAGCAGGATCAAAGAGGAATAACGTAGATCAAAGTGTTGCATTAGCGCTATTAGTTAGTTTGAAGATCAAGAAAGAGATAAAACAATACGTATAATAATACCGTAATATAATATTTGTCAATTTGACATAATACAACAGGGGTTAATTACCATTTAAATTATACAAAATGGTATAACCAAGGTATTTGGACAATTAACGATGTTGAAAGCATACATGCAAATAGTTTACGTTATCTAAACAGTATAACCATAAATAATGGTCATAAAATTTCGGTAGAGTGCGCTGGCCACAAACTACGAAACGTAATAGAAGGATAAATTCAAAAGATATACAAAACTTACTTTTATTTAGAAAACTTGGAAAAGATGCCTAAGTTGCCGATGTTCTATGAAGTACATACATACATATGTAAAGGCACTGGAGCATTGTGATACAAGTTGCCTACGCTAAGCTTAAGTCTCTAACCCAGGAAAAGCGATGCCTTTAAATTGTATGCGCTGCTTGCTTCTGTCGAAAAATATCTTTACCTTTATGAATATTTTATGCACTGCTTGCTTCTGTAGAAAAATATTCTTTACCTTTATTAATGTTTTATGCACTTCTTGCTTCTGTGGAAAAATATTCTTTACCTTTATTAATGTTTTATGCACTTCTTGCTTCTGTGGAAAAATATTCTTTACCTTTATTAATGTTTTATGCACTTCTTTCTTCTGTTGAAAAATATTCTTTACCTTTATTAATGTTTTATGCACTGCTTGCTTCTGTAGAAAAATATTCTTTACCTTTATTAATGTTTTATGCACTTCTTGCTTCTGTGGAAAAATATTCTTAACCTTTATTAATATTTTATGCACTTCTTGCTTCTGTGGAAAAATATTCTTTACCTCTATTAATGTTTTATGCACTGCTTGCTTCTGTAGAAAAATATTCTTTACCTTTATTAATGTTTTATACACTGCTTGCTTCTGTAGAAAAATATTCTTTACCTTTATTAATGTTTTATGCACTTCTTGCTTCTGTGGAAAAATATTCTTTACCTTTATTAATGTTTTATGCACTGCTTGCTTCTGTAGAAAAATATTATTTACCTTTATTAATGTTTTATGCACTTCTTGCTTCTGTGGAAAAATATTCTTTATCTATATTAATGTTTTATGCACTGCTTGCTTCTATAGAAAAAAATATTCTTTACCTTTATTAATGTTTTATGCACTTCTTGCTTCTATAGAAAAATATTCTTTACCTTTATTAATTTTTTATGCACTGTTTATAGTTTATATGTTAGATATTTTTTTACCTTGCTGTCAAGTGTCGGATCTGTCCTCTCCAGTATGTGCTCTAGTTTTGCGCAAGTGAACGGAACTTGCCTTAGGCGCGCCGGCGGCCAGGGTGCCGAGTTTTAGGCAATCGGGCTCAACCTCGCACTAGGGTCACTTCATGTCAGGACAACGTCAATTTAATGTCTCATTTGAAAGACTCAAAAAGATTAGATATCTTAAGTGATGTGTCTATATTTGGTTAAGGCGTCCCAGTTTGGCAATGCTAAGTGAAAAACTTGGAAATGAACTTATCCGTTTTATAAATGAGTTAAATATATTTTTTCTTAAAAAGAGAAAGCTCCAAAACAAAAGAGAGAAAAAAACTAAAACATAATGTGTCTCGTCAATATCGTCATATTTATCTCTTTATGCTTCTGGTAACCCTATACCCAAGTACACTGGATTGCCGCGAGTACGATGACTATAAATCAAGAAAGGTACATAAGGAATGTTATAGCCGTCTGTAGTGGACACTTAAGTTATGCTGTGGCTTTCATAAAAGGACAACTTTATAATGGTTTGTCAACAAGGGTTTAAGCAATAAATATATAAACATTTTTTACTTTTGTAGTAAGATGAACTTATTAATAAAAAAACCAGTCAGTGCGTGTAGGGCTACGCGTAGTGTAGGGTTCCTTAGTTGCCAATACCGACTTAGATTTCATGCCTCACGGTTTGAAAACTACTAAAAACGTCACTGAAAAGAGAGTTATAAAATCCCATTTCACAAGGGGAAAGGGAAGGAAAAATATTATATATGTGTGCTTCGAATTTTGAGAACCTTAACCTTTTTGCTTTTTTTTTGGACATCCAATTTACTCCAATTATCATCTAAATCAGCACCTGTACTAGAACATGTTTAAGGTAGATCACATACATAGATCAGCTTTTTCTAAAATACACAATGGCATTTAATCATAGTTAATCTATCTCCAAAGTAATTAACGTTTTTAAATCCTTGAAAAGCTTCTTGGTACTGCAAAAATTCCTCTTCAGTTAATTCCCACTCAGAATCTTTCTTACCAAAAGAAAAGTCAATAGCTTTGTTTTTGAGTGACGTTACTTTGACAATTTCAAGAAGATTGGGTTATGATTATATCATTGCTCTTACATCTCAATCAATTAAGATTTTCGCATCTTTGGAAGCTTCTATTTGACTGCCCGTCTAATTCTGCGACTTCAGACAAAATAACTCTTAGATGAGATGTCTCTAAAGAAGGCGGTTTTAATATGCCTACGTCAAAAACGTGACATTCTTTTACCATAACATTTGTTTTACGTACTAACAACTGTCTTACTAATTTTCAATTGAATTTGTATGTTTTCCTTTTCCGAGTACATTTTAAGTTTATTATAAAAAAACTGTTGTAAAATAAACAATGCTGGAAGCAAAATTTTGAGAAAAATGAACTAATTATTACTCCTTATCCAGCTACCAATTACCCACCACAGATAAACCTAACTACCAAAAGCTACACTATAATTAAATGCAGGAATTCCCAACCACTTTCGCTGCGGAGCATCGGCCATAGACTAGACATAGATCTCACTTTGTCACTACACACCATTGTGTAGTATTCAAAGACCTAAGAAGCAGTGAAATTACTCCAGATGACTTTCTCGTAAACAATACTCATTGAGACCTTTGTGCTCGTTCAAAACTGCGACAACGTAACGGGTCGGGTCATGTCATATGTGTAAGAGATTGCTTTTAAAAAGATAGACAGTTGTTTAGTTGACTTCCCGATAGACGATAGTAGAATGAATACATTGTATACTTTTCCATATACCAATAGACATTCAGTATTTCAATTTAGAAATAAATCAGGTTATTCAAGTACTTAACAGGTAAAATGCTAAAGATTTTTTAGTTTTACATATTTTATGTTACATGTTTCGTAATTATAATGATTTAAGGATATTTAAAAAAAGTCTTATGTCTATCTTTTATTTAGAGAGTTATAAAAAACCCTTTTTTTTATTTTCGTCTGTTTTTAATTTAGTAGTTTTCACTAAGTATGTCTTGTATTTTATTTTGCAAAGATGTGTAATCCATTTCCAATAATAAATATTCATTTAACATTTGAACATTCAAAACAAGAAATAGAACGAAGTTAGCTGTAACATCCGTTCTCCTTTTTATTCATTTAGTGTAATTAACATTGTTAGGTTTGTGTGGGCGTACGATTATGTCTTGCGCCTGCTTGTGTGAGATCGCAAACCTGGCTCGCTGCATTGTCAGATTGACATGCTGTATCACCTCTGGCAGAATTGGCATATTCTTTTCCTCATTTTTAACGAAACGTCAAAAATAAATGTCCTAAATTGAATAACTACAATCGCAAGGTCGTCCAGTTAGGTCTGTGTGGGCGTACAATTATGTCTTGCGGCTGCTAATTGTGTGAGATCGCAAACCTGCCTCGCTGCATTCTCATGTCGACATGCTGTACCACCTCTGACAGGATTGACGTATAATCTTGTTCGAATGTCACGCTCACGCCTCTCTTTCCACAGTTAATCCATTCAAGGCTGAATAATTTCCTTTCATAGTCGCATTGAGATGAAAGTTCATCATAAGATAGTAGAAACCAAAAGGACAAACAAAGTATTTCCAGTTCGAAGAAAATCGACTCAGCAAGTGAGTCTTTTTGATTTATTTGCACCTTTTAAACAGACCATTTTTTCCTTTTTATAATAGCCAGTTTTTGGGTCAACTCAAAAACCCTTTAAACCATACATTAACAATAACCACCAATATAATAAATCAAAGAATTACGTAAACAACTGTAGTGGCAATAAAGTCTACACAAACTGGTATTTCGGTCACTACACGCTGCGGGCATCGAGGCGTGAGAGAAGAGGAGCCGTGATCATGACCCGGCGACCCGCGACCCCACAACCAGTTGATGACCGGTTGTAGAAATGCGGACAAGTAGACGAGGCTATTTAGATGAGCGGAATCACCCGTGAACTTGACCTGATGTTCGCTCGCTTTTAAGGAATAATAAGCAATTTTATTGCGCATCAAAAGGAAAAATATGAGCAGTGCTGACATAATAGGTAGCCACTTTATTAACTGTAGGGAATTGAGGCGTAAGCAAAAAGGAGCCGTGATCTTGACCCGGTGACCCGCGACGCCACAGCCAGTTGATGACCGGTTATAGAAATGTGGACGACTGGATTAGGCGGTTTAGATGCGCGGAATTACCCGTGAACTTGCCCTGATGAGCGTTTATTTTTTTTAAAAGGAGAGTTAAAAGCTTTGACAAGGTCGCCGCTATATACTGCGGATGCGGGCATCGAAGAGTTAGTAAAAAGGACCCGTGATCTTGACTCAGCGATCCTAAAAACCAGTTATAGAAATGAGGACGATTAAAAAAGATGAGACTATTTAGATGCGCAAAACTACCCATTGAATTTGACCTGATGGACTTTATTTGAGGCTTTGTTGACATGTAAATTATATTAAATAGTTCTATCAAAGTAGGTTTTTTTACGGAATGCCTCCTTATCCTTTACATACATCTTTCAACTTCAAAAAAAGGAGGAGGTATGTATGTTCTCGAAGACGCCTGGACCGATTTGGAAAATTCTTTTTTTGGTTGAAAAGGTATACTTTCCAGGTGGTCCCATAGAAATTTTATTTAAATTGTTTTTTAAACGTCTTCTAAAACCGTAAAAACCCGACTTTAATACCAATTGAAGTCAGTTTGTTGTTTTGAAAAAATATCAATAATTATTACGTAGCAAATATCACAGATGATATTCTCTAATGTTTTTTTTTTCTACAGTCAGTGAGGTCATGCCAAGCATCGTATACACCTTAAAGTTATTGAGATCTGCCTATGTCAATACTCATTGTGTTAAGTGGAGTATGTCGTGAATGTATGAAGACGGACGTCCACTAGATTTACTTAAATTCTTCGTGCTCCGGAAGGCACGTAAAAGCCGTTGGTCCCGGCTGTCATTGTATGGCAGTCGTCAAGCTATGTCAGATGCCTTTAGGCAGCTTGAAAAATCTGACACCAGTGTTGGCCACTTACACACATGAAAAACATTGAATTGCGATTGAAATTAAATGAGAAGGTATACCGTGGTCAAACTATTTGCACAACGTTGCCCCAAAAAACTTATCCCCATCAGCAAAATAGAAAATGAATGTTAGGCGAGCGCACTACTAACTAGGCTACTACAACTTCAATATTATATACAAATTTGACTAAATGGGCATTTTGATGCAGTGGACGTTTTGTTATAGTCAGTGTTTTGATCAGTTGACGTTTTGATACTGTGGATGTTTTGATACAGTGGACATATTAATATAATGTACCAGTTAATTGCTATAACTAGATAGTTATTATGTAGGAAAGGATGCCTTTATGCAGCTTGATAAAAAGCGCTATTAACAGTTAACACACAAAGAGAATAACTTATATAACGTCTAACAATAAAAACTGAAACAAATTTTAGGGAAGATTCAGTCCATGATACTGAACAACTTTCTCCAAAGAACACATATCCAAATATGAAAAACAAGTTTTTGCTTTTCATAGAAACTGGTCGGTCAACGTGTAACGACCAAAAAATATTTTTCATAATTTGATATTTGTTCCTTGGACAAAGTTGTTCAGTATCATGCTTTGTTGTTATATGTATGTTGCTATATTGTTGTGTTCTGCACAACAGAACAAAGCAAGCTGATGCGTAATTTTAATAGACAACCACCTTTAGCATGGCACTCCAACCGTGACTCCACAATCTTAAGAGCTAACTGCTTCTATTAGTCTTTGCAAATCACTGGCTTCCGCCTTTAGTTTACCTTGTTTGAGGATTGTGTTGTTGATATATAAATTAATATCATACATACCCTGACTGATGGTATGTTTTATTGGCATGTCACACGTCGTTGAAATGTTAAATTACCTAACCCAATCGAAGCTTTAGTACCTATAAAATGATTAATGCAAGCCTCAAATTTTAGAGGAAGCATGTACGAGTATATAGGAAATGTTTTCTGAGCATAATAGCCCTTCACATCATATAATTTTACTACTAAATGAGTAGTAAAACATTGACATAACATTATAGAGTGTCTAATAAAATATACTGAAACTATTGAAGGGTGGATTCAGTGCATGTTACTGAACAACTTTCCCCAAGTAACATATATCGAAATATGAAAAATAACTGTTGTTCTCCCATACAAATTGACCGATCAGCTTGTCCGAGTTTGTAGCTAAAAAATATGTTTCATATTTCGATATCCGGGGGGAAAGTTGTTTTGTATCATGGACTGAATTCACCCTTTAAAAATAGTTTCAGTATATTTTGCCCAGCAGTGGGACACGTGATGGCTCGTATTATTATTTATATTTTGTTAGACGTTAAATAAGTCGTAACACATACAAAGTTATGTGAATGTCTTAGCTCGATATTTTCTGAATGCAGTTTCTCTCATTTTGTAAACAAAACAGAAAAACATCTCAACCTTCGATGACAAGTTATATATCTATTACTCATGTTCTGTAAACGCGACTTCTAGTTCACCGTCCAATGCCATTGTGTCCCCCGTTGAAGGAAAACAGCCTATTTAGCAACAGCTGTTTCATCGGATAGCAATCTAGAGACGCTCAATGGCGACTCGGACGACCGGATTCACAGTGCGCGCCCGCCCTGAACTTGACCGATGCTACTACCAATGCTGAATGGAGTAGATTTAGATCTAATATCAACAATAGTGTTAGGAATTATTTGTGTAGTTGTTGGTAAATTCCCGCTATATATATGTAGTTCATTTATCATCATCATTATCCGAGCGTATTCCCGATTGCATCCTCAGTGGTAATGCTTCAGAGCCCGGGGTCCACTACCTTACCTAGGTGATTTGACGAGGTTACTAGTTTTTACACAGAGCTACTGCCGTCTGACCTCCGCAAACCATATAGTAGACCAGAATAAATCCTAGGATAGGTTTAAACAAACGCTAGATGGCGTTCGGGACCCACAAATTTGCGTGCCTTCCGAAGCAGGGAATCATCTTTCTTTTCGGATAACCAGGTGATTCAAGCTTGCAATATCCTAACCAGACAGTAAACAACTTTTCACAAAGTATGCTTCCCAATGGGATTTGAACCCACGACCTCCGGATCACAAGGCAAACGCCTTGACCACTGGACCACGGAGGCAGTCGGATGTAGTTCAATGTTATAGATAGCCCATAAAACGCCAATAAGTCGAAAGCTTTCAACATTAAGTAAATAAAAAACTTTAAACTAAAATGGTGTGTAGCAGTAACTCTAAACGATAAACAAAAGAACTGTTGCACCCGTCACTAAGCTCCGCATAAATATGAGCAGTAATATGGGCCATATTTGGACACAGGCGAGTCGATTTGCGCCCGCGCATCGGTCAACTCAAGTCAAGTTCACGACTGCGTGGATCAAATTCTTAAGAAATGTATGAATCTTATGTAACTCGTCCCCGATGACTAATATCACTAATTTGACCGATACGCAACTCACCAAATAAGGTTTTACTAAAAAAAAATTATCTTGTTAGCAGAAAACTTGAATAAAAATCATTTTGAGTATAACATTTCGAGAAAAAATAAACGGGCAAGTGCGAGTCGGACTCGTACATAAAGGGTTCCATACCACCGTACAATGTTTTAAAACGCTGAAGAAACACGTTTCTTGTATGTCGACCCCCTTTTATTATTAACTTTATCTTATTTTTAGTATTTGTTGTTTTAGCTGCCACAGTAATACATAATCGGTGAAAATTTCAGGTCTAGGCTATTACGGTTCAAGATTTAACGCCCTGTGACAGACGGACAGACAGACAGCGAAGTCTCAGTAATAGGGTCCCGTTTGCACCCTTCGGGTACGGAACCCTAAAAACTGTATAAAAGTCTTTAACATTTTGAAAAGTCCGATTAAAACTAATATAAGAGTAATATTAATCTTTGATATAAAGGCGAATTAAAACATCGAAACATTATTTTAAACCTACTTCAAAATAGAAGAGGTAATCAATTCGACTCGTATGTTTTTTTTGTATATATGTTACAAGATATCTTCGCCAATTTTAATGATTCTTTTTTTCAATTGATAGCTTTTACTACCAAGTTGATCCCATATTAATTTGGCGAAGACACGATGAAGAACTTTGGAGATATGGAAGAAACTCCTCGAAGAAAATGAAGCCGATTGTTTTATTTGGTTAAAAAAAATAATTACTAACCCAGAAAGCTGACTCCATTACCTACTTTTAATTCTGTTTTACGAGTATGACAGGTTCACAAAATCACAAACAAAGCCAGTAAGAAATAAGATTCTTTTACGTCAGATATAAAAACTGACATTAAATTAAATTACGCATAAATTAGTTTGGCGATAAACATATTACGTTCGGGCTATCTGCAAAAGGCGACCATCATTAATTAGACATCAACGCGCCTTAAAACTCGCTACATATGGATTTTTGCAATAAAAATCAAAAAACAAAGAATTTTGTCTGTGGGAGCTAAAATAAACGATTTAAATTTTTGTTTACTAAATCGTTAGTCACAATAAGAACAAGAGTTTTAAAATCTTCATATATAGACCGACAGTGGGAGGTTTATATGATATAATAAACCATGTGTTAAAAACATTGGGTCATTAATTATTTTACCGATTAAAAAAATATTTTACGATAGTGTTAATATGATGCCTTCATCTAAATGGGCATGATAATCAAAATATTATAACAGGAAACAATCAATTAAATCTTAAATAAGGTAATACTAGTATTTATTAAAACCATATCAAATATTAGAATTTACCTGGTTAAAAAAGCTCTAGAATTATTTCTCAAACATGGTCGCAAACTTAATAAGACTTCGATGGAAAGGCGAAGTAGACAAGGAGAGTGGTTCCCGGCAGAGTAGAATAGGGCCACTCCAAGTCTTCCCGTGGATTTCGTAGAAGGCAACTTAGGAAATGCAAACTAAACAAAGCTTGTAAACATCAAAGAGACCTCTCCAACCTGTCTGGCCAGCGTGGAGAGTGTAGGCCCAATCCTCTGGCTGCTCTTAATAATATAGGCTCTGGTAGTACAGAGGGGGTCGTGCTCCTGCAGTGGAGAAAGGCCTAAGACTAAAAAAAGACCCGATGATGACAAGGGTAGTAGAGCTCAGGGGGGTTTTGCCCATGGTGCATTATTATAAGCAAGTGGGAGATAAGAAAAAACTTCTTTATTGCACCAACTAAGTATAACAATAATGAAAAGTAAATTTAATATAAAGTAGGTACAAAGGGGACGCGTTAATCCTACAGTAGACTGATATAAGCTGTTAAGTAAGCCTTAGCACAGAATAAGAATCAGTATTCACGTACAGAAGTCTCACTCAGCAAAGAAATTCAAAGAAATATCTACTTAATGTGGTTAGCGACATGGTTTAATTTAGCTCACGTCATAACTCAGCACCTTTTCGTTTAGATACATAGACATCCATTGCAAGCCAATTTCATTCTTATTACTCTGGTCAAACGATTCGTATAACTGAATTTACCACTCCGAGGGGCCGCTGCGCGCATAGTAATAATGTAGGTATATTTTCGATACCTCAACACATGCCTGGCCTTAGCAAAAGCCTACCTTCTCCTTCATCTTAGCGCGTTCCTGGTTGCATCCTTAGCTTGCTTTGGAGCCAGGGGTGCGCTTCCCGCTTTTTCTGCTCCAAATATATTAAGCATGTCAATGGTCACCCAAGGATGCCAAAACAGTTTAAATGATTTGGCGATAGTTTAACGAACGGCCGCCTACCTGACGTCAACCTTCTTTAGAAAATTTTACAAACGGCCGCCGCCCGACTTTAACCCTTTTTAGGAATGTAGTTCATGCATGATAATATGTTTGTGCTTAGTCCTTTAGTCGCCTCTTACGACATCCACAGGAAGAGATGGAGTGGTCCTATTTAGAAGCCACACGGCACATACAAAATCCTACCTGTTACAAGACATTTGAAATCAGAAAAATCACGAACACATTTGATATTTTTAAGATTAATATTAGTTTCGGCAGGTGACGTCACGTTACAACAAATAACAGGCATAAAATCCATAATGATTGACTATTACACATTTTAATACTTTGCAAAAAAAGAATAGTAAAGATTCAAAAACATACATTTAATTATAATATTTGGCTTAAAAGAAAAACTATAATACACTGCGCTCTATTTATTTACTTGCCTTACAAGTAAAACGTAACACACCGCAATTATTCGCTCAAAGACATGCACTATGCTCTATTTATTGCCTTGCCTGTATTAATATGTGGATTAACACCTCGATACACATGTTATTAGTTATTACATACTCCGGTTGATAGGTACTCGTGATATGCATGTCCGCTTCTTTTACGAGGTAATAATAAACGATTAGGGTCAGTTCACACCGAGACGCGACATAACGCGCACTTTGGAAGAAATATAGAACTTGTTTACTAAACAATAATATAGTAGTTTCAGCGACAGCCTGCCCAGTGTTCATGTAAGGCATAGCAGCCTTACATGAACACTGGGCAGACCCAATCAATTTATAAACGTAGTGGTTCTGTAAGAACTAGACATGGGTAACTCCGGATTCAAATATTTAAATGAGCCGATTCATCAACAGGAGCCAATACCCGTACTGAATCCCGGTAATCGTTATCGGCTCCCGCGAGTTATTAAGTCCGCACCGATCTTAGTCCCGCAGGGAATCGGCGGCGTCTGTCGGGTCGCGAGCCGCGAGCCGCGTATCAGCTCCACCGCGTCTCAGGAGGAATCGGGAGTCGGGAGTAAATATTATTCTGTATTGAAACCGGTACCAGAAAGGATGTCTTTATTCTGTTGATTAAATAGCGAAACTTAGCGGACCTCGGAGCTGAAGCCGATAAGGGAGTAGGAATCATTAAGATGAATCGGTACTGGATGCGGAGTAAGATTCAGTGAGCCGAAACACTCCTCGGGGTCGAGATTACCCATGTCTAGTAAGAACAGCAATAACCGACACTTTTCCCTTTCCCCTGGCTTAGTAAAGGCATTTCAGTGAAATCCGGCCATTAATAACGCTACAGCAAACTTTCCCTCTTTCCCCCCTTCACTTCCCCCTTTTGGAATTTATTTTTACAACATCTTGTAGAATGAAGTCCTTAGTGTGAATCTACAATTCTAATAAAATCCGTCAATAAATAACGCTACACCAAAGTTCCTCCCATTTCCCTTTATTTCTCCTCATTTAAAGATCGCGATCGACTAAGAAAATGTAATAAAATAAGGAACTTTTGTGCCAGTTTTCGCCAAAATCGGTTGAAAAATGCGAGACTCTTAGGCAATGACTCATTAGTCTTCCTTCACCATAACCATGAAGTGCCATGGACGAATAAATACTAGATGACTGACAACCTTTATACTTTGAAGCGTAATTCGATTTTTTAGTTTAAATGTTGTAACTAGATAGAGCTACTAGTTCGAAAGAAGGTAGTTTCGCAGTGGTGCCACTTAATTTCGGAAAGATGGCGGTATAAGCGTTCAATTTCTACGAACTAACAAGCGCCATTATCATTTTTTGTGGATTCCGTCAGTCTAAGTACCCAGCGTCCATTCATGGCCAGCGAGCGAGATAGTAGTGACATGTAGAAATAATACAGGAATTTGTCTTTCCCGCAGAGTACGTCTTTTTGTATGGGGTTGTCAGTTTTCTGATATTTGTTCGTCTATGCCATAACTTACTTTATCGCACACAGTGTATCCTTTTAAAAAAAAAATATTTATGAAAACTTGACAGTTTAATCAGCTCTTGTGCAGAGTCACTTACTTGCATACTATGTACTGTTGTCCGTATGAACTGCTCTATAAATATTAAATGCCACATACCTGCAACAAAGATAATGATATATGTAAAGATATAGTTAAGATATAATAGAGGTAGTTAGTACCTGAAAGAATATTTGCGAAGCAGATGCTTATTTAGTTCCCAGAATATGGTAAGCAGCTGCACTTGAATTCCTAGGAATCGATAGTCTTTAATAATATTTACAAATAGAAAAGATTATAGGCATTAACTAGTTGAGATAAATGATCTGGCTTCGCCAGGTATTTTTTTCTTTCCGCGCCATTTTATTACGCAAAATAAAAATAAATCTTTACTTCAATAACTATTATTTGAAAACAGCTAATAAGAGAAGGGTCAGTTCATACCGAGACGCAACGCGACGCATAGTGCGTAGTGAGCACTTTAAAAAAATAATAGAACTTGAAAAGATACTAATTTGAGTGACAGTCCGCTGCGCCGCGCTGCGTAGCGTGGCGAACTGAGCGGCAACTGTAATTAGTTTCTTTTTGCGAAGTAAACAAGTTCTATATTTCTTTAAAAATGCCCTCCACGTCGCGTCGCGTCTCAGTGTGAGCTGACTCTTAGCCACACATGCCAAAACTGACGCTATATCAATCAGAAGCAGACGGTATTCTTACATCATGTTCCCTTCTTTATTATACGTATAAATATTCGTTATACGTATTCTGTGTTCTGTAGATAACTTTATACTTGCTTATTTTTCTGATAAAAAATTAGACATACAAATAAAGTAAGCTATGCGATATGCAAGCAAAAAAGATAACAATACATTGAAGTTTGTATTGGTCACAAACATACTTAAATTATGCATAAGCAAGCCACGCGGATCTAATGTTGTGCCATTGTTATAGAAATCAAAATAGATTATAGACATGTAAGGCATGACATTGACCTCGTGTGTCACACTCTATTTCATTTTATTAAATCACATAGACAATTGAGATCGAAAGTCGTGAATAGGGTTGGCGACAGCACACATTAGAATCAATTATTATTCAATATATACAATTTTAAAACTAATATAATTCTTGGTTATTCTTCTACATGTAATAAAATGAAAGGTCAGTAAAGAAAAATAAATAACGAAATTTCATTAGTATAAAAACTGACGAATAAACCTAAAATGTATAAATACTGACTTTTAATGCTGCAAACCTTGGATATTTTTATAAAATTAAAAAAAAATCACCATAAAGATCATATTTTTCATGTCTAAATTTCACGTGGCGTGATTTAAAACTTTGCTCGTTGATGTCTTTTGTAGAGAAGGAAGAAGAAAGTAATTTTCACATGTCGTCACAGAAGGATATGTAATTAAAATCTACGTAATATACATTTTATTAATGTGTGATATTTAAACATATTGTTTATTTCACCGTAGATTAAGAGTCCCCTTACCCTAGACTTTTCCATAATGTACAGTCTAGCTTCTATTTTGAAATGACATGTCATATTTTGTAATTTTCTTAATTTTAAAGAAATTTTATATATCTACTACGTTTGTAGACTACGTTTGTATGGGAATTTCTGATTCTGTCTAGGGGAAGGGACTTTAAAAAAAAACAAAATATAAACCGAAGATTACTCCTAATGTAACATATGCATTATCTTACTTTGGCACAACCCTTAATAGGCCACGCGTACACAAAATTGGCATTGAGTGATTTGTAATGTATTTTTAATTTGATCACACCTCACAATCCGCGCCGGTGTTCCGTGCGGCAACAGATTAAAACGCATACCTACCTAAGGCGACCTTTACTCTATCCAATCCCCAAGAGTTAAAAAAACTCAATCATAAACACGATTACGACTTAAACAACAGTCGTCACGATCGGAGAAAAAAATATTACATACATATGCGGAATTCCCACTAAGGTTTTGCGAAAAATAAACGCCGACAGTTATTCAAAACTCAAGTATGTATAGTTGTCTTGTCAAGTTTGACATGTTCAAAAATGTTATATAATTTATTTTTAGTACATAAGATTTGGGATTTCCCAAAAGATTTAGTCATTGTATACGTAGAATACAATGCAAAACGAGAAATAAAATGAACATATTTTTTAAAAGTTTTAAAGTCATTTGAATTTGGGATGTGGTATGTAGTTGTCATATGAGTACTTCTTAACCATAATCATTATTACAGCTGAAATAAATCCACTGCTATTTAGCAGTTGATATATGAACAAACTAAACAAAAAAAGCTGATCAAAAAAATAACAGCTGAAATCTTAAGATAAACTTTGGGTTTTTTGTCTTTTCTCTACGACTGAAGCTATTTAGTGCTTTCCTACGATCTTGATCAAGTCGTCTTATCACTTGGTAGGTATGTATTCTAGGGTAGGATCACCATACAGTATACGAGTGCAATATATATCTTTGTGCTCGTACAAAATAAGGTTTGTACGTTTGTACGGACCTAAACCCTAAACTGCGTTAAGCGGGAATCCGCAACGAGTTAAGACTTCGACCGTGGGAATTTTTGATTAAACACCCGAATCTATATTTTCTCTCTACACATACGCATTGCGCTGTATTGTACATGCACCCTGGAGACGAATTTAGACGAATTCAGAAGCGCAGTGAGCGGTCTACCTTATCAGCGTTTTCGTCCCCATATTCATTTGAGAATTTCGGAGAACTTTAAATTTTTCTTTCTTTTTACAAAAGACAAATTATTTTTATTTATTTATTGTACGTGTTTAAGCTTCAATCAAGCTTTATATATGTGTATTTTTTATTTTTTAACTCAGTCGTATGCGCAAGAAATCCGACGACGTATTCGCTTATATTTTCTTCAAAGTTTAACCTTTTTAACTAAGTTTATGAATGAATTAAAAAGAAAAAATATTAAAATCTTCTCATTCACTTCTTAGCATTTTCCTTTGTCTTTATTTCTCTGTAATTTATACACAACTTCATGTTTTTAATTCTGTGTTAACAACAATGACATGAACGTCGCGCACCGCAAAAAATCGAAACACGTCTCAGGTTATTTGGATTAAACAAACTATTACAATGAAAATCAATAAATTGTCAAATTCACTTTTTTAATACTTAAATAAACTTCAATTTAACATATCTTAACATATTGTTACTAAGATAGTTCGGAGCTCCAATCAGCTCCAAAAAAGCAGTCAAAATCATTAATATTAAAGACTGGGCCCGCCTGATGTCAATAAACTAAATTTTGCTCCCGCTTTCACGCACACAAATATACTCTAGCCGAAGCGAGAAATCGAGCCATGCGGGGCGTCGGGAATCGCGGTGGGTTAATGAAGCTGGTTCTGGTTTTGAGTTGTTTTTTCGTTTTACAAACAATATTTAAGAGTTATTTAAAAAGTAAGACATATGATGACTGCCTTATGTTTAATACAATTATAATCCAAAGTTACAAGTGCTAATTTATTGTATTTCTTAAATACTTTCTGTTTTAGTATAATTCTGAGGTGATTTGGAGGCAACTTCGCAATGTTTTTCTATCGAGACAATTTTAAGCAATCGTGTTTTCGAAAGTTATGTTTAGAGTTAGTCCTGAACTTTGCTGTGTTTTTATTTCAAAGTATTTCGTTAATATTGATAATATCTAAGATCGCTCTAAGAACTTTAAGGTAGTACGGGCTCTTAAACCCTACGTGTGATAGAGATAGCCGTATCTATCGCGGGTCACCTGTCTCTGTCGCACGCAGTTTGTGACAGAGATAGGCTGAACCCAATTAACGCAGTTTAGGCTCTTAATCACAGCTTTTTTATCGCTCTGTGTACTTTTTCGGCGTTGACATCAGAAATTACCTACTTTATAACACTTAGATTATCCCAAACTCACTTACCTTGAGTTTCAACAAGTTTTACTTACTTCCATACATAAAACACTCACAAAATTGTCTCCAACGCCTAATAACGTCGAACCAAAACGCATGTATGTGACTTTGACTGTATATGTACCGTGGGACCGGCCGCGGCCTCGCAAGTTGACCAGAAATTTCAAATTGACCACAACTAGCCAAGCAACATTACGGCGATACCAGTCTACGGGAGTTTAGTTTTATGACAGCCATTTTTAAAATACGTTCTTAGTGTAATACTTGTATAAGTGTGGTACTATGAGTTCTCTACTGGTGTAGGCTGCAGCTGTCTGGTTGATAGCGAATAAACCGAAGATGGGAGATGTTTATGACCATTTTAAGTATGAGATAAAACTTATTTAAATTGCATATTAATCAATTGTAAGCATGGAGGAAATCTATAACCGCTTTCCTAACACCCTAATGAATTGAAATTTTCTCCAACGACGTCAACTTTTTCATTACTGTTTAATGTAGGTATGCCGTGTGGTTCCCGGCAAAGTAGAATAGGACCACTCCAAATCTTTCCGTGGATGTCGTAAAAGGCGACTTAGGAAACACAAGCTAAACAAAGCTTATAAACATCAAATTAAACCTCTCCAACCCGTCTGGCCAGCGTGGAGAGTGTAGGCCGAATCCTCTGGCTGCTCCGGCCAAGTATGGCTCTGGTAGAACAGAGAGGGTTGTGCTCCTGCAGTGGAGACTAAAAAGACCTGTCGTTGAGTAGGTATGTGCACGTGAGATTGTCATGTCTTAAGATACCTCAGCTACCGTGACAGAATATGTGAATTATATTAAGCACTAGCTGACCCGGCAAACGTTGTTTTGCCATATAAATTATTTCTAGGGAATGGGTGGACAACCCTTATCACTTTGGGGTATAAAAAATAGATAGTAGCTGATTCTAAGACCTACTGAATATGCAAAAAAATTTGATAAAAATCGGTCAAGCCGTTTCGGAGGAGTATGGTAGCTAACATTGTGACACGAGACTTTTATATATAAGATTATCAAGATCCTGTTCAAGAAAAACGTCAACACAATAATCGTTCATATTTAATATCAAACTAACAACCTACTTTGCGTCACAAATGTTATGAGTATCATGCAACCAGACCAATGACTGAAATCGCAATGTATTCATATATTTTCTGTAACACAATTCCACATTTATACAATGTATTCGCATAATTACATAATTATTGTAATAAAACTGGATTGCTATGGTAATGTATTTTTCTATGGGAAAAAGAAAAAAATATTAATGACAAGATAAAATCGAAAACACGATATAAAACAATTACCTTAGTAAAAAAAATATATACATTAAGAATAATTAAGATAATAACATAGTTTAAGCGTCAAATCCGGGTATGTTTTTATTAAATATCAAAATAAAGTCCATTAGATAAATGAAAAATTGTTGTGTTATATCCATCGCTTGTCATTGAAAATAAAAGTCAGTTAGAGGTTATTTTTTAACATATAGTTGGCACTACGCACACTACATTTTGACGATGCTTAAATCGGTGCTTTGGAGTTAGGTAAAGAGCCTCCACCCACATATCATATCATATATAAACATCTGACATGACGCCATACCCTGTGGGTAACGCTCAAAGGGCCATGCTCAAAAGAAAAACAAAGATTATATGCTTAATTATATAATATGCTTAATTGATTTATAGATTAATGCTAGGATTATTGATAATAGATTAAAGTTTTTAGTTACTACAGCTATTTTTCTTTTCCCTTCTTGGTTAGTTACACCACTGTCATTGTCTTTCTCACAGTCCTCTTCATCCACTGGTTATCTGGAAGAGATCGCTTTAAGCGATAAGACCGCCCATCGTACTTACATACTGTAAAGTATCTATGTAATATTTTTTGGTGTACAATAAAGAGTATTCTATTCTAGGCTACAGCGTAAACTGTATCCCATGTCTAAAATGTTTGTTTTCATACAATTGACATCGAGAATCAAGAGTAGGTGGCAGCACATTCGAGGCGCGCTTTTCTTGCGTCCACGCTGCCGGTGAGAATGGGGGGGAAAGTGGAAAGTGGTCGTGTCATCCCATTGTCAGTGTCGAGGCCGACGCATTGTTTAGGTGCTTCCCGTGTGAAAAATCTGTTACTGAGATGTGGGGGTGAATAGAAGCGCCTACATTTGGAAGAATAGTTAGATAACTAACTAGTTCATCATTATCGACAATAAGAATTTGTGAATAGTTGATAGCTCATCTGCTATTTAAATTGATCTGCAGACTCTATGCTTACTCCCACTCAAAAGACTTCTACAATCTACTCGGGAGAAACAGTACATTCCAAGTATTTTCTTTGCAACCAGACCACCATAGTGCATATATATGTATCATTTCGACAAGCTGACACTTCCAGTTCTGTTGCTACGAGTATGTTCGCTGGGCATTTCACTGCAGCTTCTCAAGATTACCTCGTGCTCTGATCATCTATCAGATAAGTGCAAAAAATGGATAATTTACATGCACAATAGCTCCAATGAGAGTGAGCTCCCGCATGCTTTATTAGATCTTTAAATGTAATTAAACTTTATGTCTTTTTTCTGAAGTTAAAGAAAATTGTTCCCATGACACATAGGTGTGATGTGTGATAGTGGTGAAAATAAATGAGCATATGTGTGTTTCATGGATGCTGATTAAACATGATAGTGTCTGACGAGAAAATTTATAACTTTGCTACGTCAATGTCTACAAAAACATTATCCGTGCCAGTTATGTTTGAAAGAAACGCATACGCATACGCATTGTAAAATATTAATTTGTAATGAAAATAAAACTTCAGTTCGTTTCACATATTCGTACAGATATTTGTAAAACAAAATTCGTTTGGTATGGCATGTAAAAACCAATTATTTTTTTAATTCATCATTCATTTTGAGCCATCATGTGTCGCACCGCACTGTTTGACAAAGGCCTCCCTCAACATTTTCCATTCCTTACAATATTTATCAAACTCATCTCGCATTTTAAATGTATCAAGTCTTCCAGCATATTGTTATACAGAAGTCAGTCGTGCTCGAATGTGAAACACGACATATTCGTATACCGGTCGTCATTAATCAAATAATCTTTTGCCGAATAAAGGCACGCCGCAACTTTTATTGTGGCGCCACCATTTTTTTTCTTTGTCGCTAAGTCGCAAGTGTTAATTTGGGAAACCGCAATGATATAAAATCTAAATTTGGTGATTAGAAGCAATATTTTTCAATAAATAATCAAAATAATCAAGAGACAAAAGGTTTAGGAGCAACATCTTCCATGCTGGTCTGGGAGAAAAGAAAAACGTAGAATGTACCAGCTGCTTCACTTCTCGCGCAGATCGTTAGAACCGATCAAGGGAAAGGGCGAGCACAAGGAAGTTAAAAGTGGTTAAAAGTTAAAACTAATTTGAATATTTTGTCATATTACGGCTTAGTTAATTTTTTATAAATTATTATAAAAATCATGTCAAAGACAAAGCCACACGGCTAAACAAAATAAACGGCCAAGCCCAGTACATATTCCAAAAAAAAACACGCTGGTGTCATAATAGTCTTTGTCAGTGTCAGTGTCAATTAGTGAATTCAGTTGCTCATGGTTGGCGGAAAATTCTTTTCTTAGATATGATTGGGTGAAACGGTAACATTTGACGTTATTGTCAGTGACAGGTAAATACCATAATGGCGACTCATATTTTTTAATGAAAGGACTCAGAGCATAAACCGATACAGCCGCCGAGTAAGGTCAAGCAAAGGTCATAAGTTTGTTTGTAGAAATAACCAAAACCGTTGATTTTTTTTAACTCTGTATCCCGAAAAGGATTTTAAAATAACGCTTCCCAAAAAAAAAATTACAATGCCCATTATGCATATTGATTTACTTTATTCAATCTTTCCGATGGAATAAATTCGTAAGCTTTGATGTGTGCGAGGCATTTGTTTACTCAATTCGCCTCAGCTGAACGATGAAACTTGAGGTAAAAAAAACTAAAGTAATCCGACCAAATCCTGTCTATAATAATGGATAGTACCTATAATTCTTTTTGATTCCGGATTTGGGAATTTCCATAAGTCAGTAGCTACTTTTTAATGAAACAGAATGACGTCAGGTGCTGTGCAGCCTCAATAGTCAGCATACTCCATAGCACAACCTAAATTGTAACTTCTTAACCAAGTGGATTTACTCCAGTTTGGCGCCGACGACTGGCGACAGTATGCTAATGATAAAAGCAAGCTGTAACGTCTCCGCATTCCATCGATCGCACCGGTATTCCCAAAAATAACGACAAACAAACAATAAAACTCGATCCTATATCTCTGGTACATGTTGCTGATGTCGACGGATATGGAGTGCTATTTTACAAATCGGGAGTCGCATTACAAATGGTATGGTCGTACGCGAAGGATTTGCACGAGTGGTCTTGACCACTTGTAATTTTGACATATGTAACCAACAAATGTCAAAAAAACCTTTCACGGAGAATCCGTTCCTATTCATGCTCCTTTTTTTTATTAATGTTAAATCTAAATTTTTCTTTAGAAAAACATTGTCAAATTATGATATTTTCTGCGTAATACAATATTGTTTTTCGCTGACACGACAGTTTCAAAAATACGATGCTATGCGTCGGAACGCGAGCGGTGAGTTAAAAAACTACACGTTTTGTGTTTCGCTGAGTCCGTCAATAAAAAGACAAGAAAGAAATGAAATGCCTGAAGATATATAATGTAAGGATAAGATCAGGAATTAGTAAATAAGAGGGAGTTTAAAGGTAGCACCGATTGTAGAGAACGAACATCTGGCTAGTAAAATAATTAATAAGGTGGATGGCCAGAGGTAGAGGGCGACCTAGAAAGACGTGGGGGGAATGTGTAAAGCGGGACATGATGGAGAGGGAGAGGGGACAAGTACAGATATTGTAAATGATACAAAACGATAGAAGGAGTTGACATACAGAGTCAACCCCAAATAGGGAGAAGTCAAGGAACATAATGATGATCAATATAATTCAGTTAGACTTACTGGAAGGACAAACTTAGTAGGTTTACTGGTATAGCCTAATTTTTCCTAAGTATGGGCCAGAAATCCTTGTTGGGTTAATAATTTTTAATCCCAATTAAAATGTGATTATTTTAACGGGAAAACTTAAATATGCAGCTGACTAATGAAATATTCGTATAATGTTTACGAAAACCACGTGAATTTTCTAGTTTCGATTAAATGCATGTACTCGCATGTGTGTTATAAAACGTGCCACATGTGTTATGATTATGACCTATGCTATCAGGGAGCAAATCTTGATTCATTGGAATACCGAGCTAATAATGTATGTCATATTATTAGCTCGGTAATAATGGAGAATGAAATACTCAGAAATCGTAAGGATGTTTTATCTGGGTTAATTATGTCCGTATTTGTCGCGGCATCATCAACGTTTTAATTAAAGAAATATACTACATATGCTTACGATAGATACGTAGCAGAGTATCAACTGAGTCACTCCGACAACATTTATTTAGAACGATAAACCGCTTATCGCTTATCATTGATATTTCTATATAGATACCTTTCCCTTAGAAAATATCGTAACCGTGGACCACTTTCTAGGTACGGCGTCCGCGGTAACAGGACGGCTGCATCCGTTGCATAACAAGTTGCACTTGCAGTTTTTGCCGCCGGTTGGTAAGTGAAAACAGTATATTGTCTAAGTAAATATGTTATCATGGAGTAAAAACACATTTTACCACCAACATCCCTTCCTAACAACGTAAAAGAAACAGTAAATTACTTAGTACCCCATACCTTCTTCTCGTCGTTATCAAACGGGACAAAAATGATTTATTTGAGCACCAACTTAGTACAGGTCGCTCATTACTGGCCCCAGATAAATATTTAAGTGTGTCATCATAATCAATCATCATATAAAAATCACAGAAAGAAGAAAAATATTTGATTTGTTTCGGCAGCATTTTATTTTTACTCAAAACGCAAGCTCAATTAAAGCTCTATGTCGAGGTTCTATTTTACACTATGTCACCGTTTGTAATGCAACTTATTTTCTGCTAACTAATTTCCTTTGCAAAGTGTTACCCTCACAAATACTCATCTGCCTAGATCGAGGCAATCTATTAATAGACTCCGATCCTTTTTTAAGAGTAATGAAGAAGAACAAGCTCAATGAAAAAACGTCAGAGTCAATTACTACCAGCCATTTTTTTCTTGTTATTCTTTACATCGCACAGTCTTTGGTATTCTTGCGAGACATGCATATAATTTTGTAGAAAAAAAAAAACAACCGTACCTCGGGCTCCGAACGGGACAGCTTAATTCTTGAACTCAGGCTGAACTCATGTTTTTCCTTAACTGAACTCATATGCCGCATTACATTCATAACCGGGAACGCGGCAAAATGGAGAAGACTATTTTAAATCAATTCAGATGTTTCGCCAGCAACAAAAGAAAACAATAAGTAGTTCCGACGATAACTTTACACGACACTTGGCTAGGCATTGTTCTCAGATTTCACTACACCCCGAGGTCATTGGCATGTGTAAATTATATGTCATCATATCATATGTGCAAAGTTCCCTACAACATCTTCATTATACGAGTAAGCTTATAACTTTGGTTTAACAAATTGTGGTAGCAACTTATTTTAACTTTTGTATTGTATTCTAAGCATCGGTGTTGACTCTACATAATTTCCTAATATAGCCTGCTACTATAATAAATATGATTTCATTAAAAATAAAAATTTAAAAAAATTATATTCGTTCTATGGTTCTACGAAGCTCTTTATTTTCAGGTATTTTATCAGACTTCCATGATTGACGGCCCAAATTTACAGAGCAATCTAGAATTTTGTAAGGATAAAACTAGTTCCGTGTAATACGAAAAACAGTTTATAAAATAAAAACCTAACCTGACTCTGCAAGCGATAAATTTTTCCAACCATAAGAGACTATTAACGAAGCTTTGGACAAGAATTCCAAAGTCCACCGACTGGTCCAACTAAGTTGATATTCTATATGTTTAATAATAAACACATCTATCATAAATTAAAAGGCGCGCCGTCCCTGCAGCGGCGATCCGCGTAAATCCCACCCGTTTGCATATTTCGGCGGTCGGCGCCGGCGCGGGCGCAAATCCGCAATCCCCACAGTGCGACGACCTTGCTCTTTTTGACCCGTTATGATACCGCAAGGGCGCCGCTGAAGACGCCTAAACTGGCGCGACGTCTTTACAACTCCTAATTAATGAGAAAGGTACGATATCACCACACCAACACGACAAACCAGGCATGTGCGAGTGCTAGAAGGTGAAGCTGGTTAGGGAATTTGAAAATGAACTAAGAATATTACAAGATTCTATAATAATAAATAATATATGATAAGCCTATCGCTAATTTAAATTTTTCTGATTTTCCTAAAGGCTGACTGGTAGAGAATGCATTAGCATTAAGTCCACCTTTTGTACCATTGTGATCAATAAAGATTTAATAAATAAATAAGATTAACAAAATATTGTACATTTTCGCATATGACGTATATGTACTCTATTATAATTAGAGATTGGACAATCAGATGCTTAGCTAACAGAATATGGACGCGGCTTCTATTTTGAGATTGCATAACTAACTATTTATTTATTATATTACATTTAAGGTTTATATAACATCTCACGGAGTATACAAATTCGATTCGAATTGAAGTTTTTCCCGGGATCACGGGTATTTTTTACCATAAAAAAGTGCTTTCCATAATAACCAACTTTAGGCAAATATACCTACATCCGAATATCCGATCTCTAATTATAATCATGTATAGACTCGAATATAAAATGAACAAAAATACCACCAAATACTCAAATTATTAGTTTAGGTTATGTCAACATGAGATTTATGGATTTTATCATTTAAAATGTATTTGAGTATTCGGAAGACCTCTGAATGTTCGTCAGAAAAGTAAACAATGAACTGGCAAGGAAAACCGCTGTTAAAAAGTAAAGAGGTCACAGTATTACCGTGAGAATTCGACTGGGATTTTTACGAGATGCTTCCGAAAGTGCAAAATTTTGCGCTTAGCTCACGTTGTTTGACATTTGAGAGGATGCAGATAATGTTTTATGAAATGTCTAGTCATTTGATTCTGCTGTGAACTTTAGGAACGCTCATCGATCAGTGTTGGTTGACAATATCTTCGCGTGAATTTGATTAAGTTAGAAAATAATAAAGCACACAATTTCAATACTTTTGAATGGTTATTTTTGTATGCTGATTTAGATCCGATGGTTAGGGATCTGGTACTGGTACTTCAGACACCAGCCCCTCACACACATATAACTATGTATATGTTAAGTTACTTACATTTGTTTTAAAATATGTACGAGGGCCACACCGAAAAGATTGGGAATAGAATACTTAGGAATAAATTAGAGTAAAACCTTTTTGGTGTTTGAAATTTAGTATTATTTCGAAAACAATTCCATTTTTGAATTTTAAATAAAGTAAAAAAGAAAATAGTATTGACCATTTGAATTTGACAAGTCGGTGAGAAAAATTGAGCTTACGCGGGAACATTTTCGTGCAATAATTTTTCATAACTTTCGTCAAGGTTTATCACAAGAACAATGTCTCGCCGAGCTTGTTTCTATTTAAGAACTTGAAGCACCTAGTAAAACTACTATATATCGTTGGTATTCTGAGTTTCGTCGTGGACGTTCCTCTCTTACCACAGTCCCTTCTACTGGTCGGCCAAAAACAGTGGTAACACAAGATAACATCGATGCTGTACGCCAATTAATAAAAGAACATAGACATGTGACATACGAGCAGGTTCGGGTTTCTCTCAGCATTGGTATGACAGTCATTCAGACCATTTTACATGATGAACTGGGTGTCAAGAAGTTAATTTCACGCTGGGTGCCCCACCGTTTGACCGAGGAACAAAAGTCGGCTCGTGTTAATTGGTGTCGGTCTGCTCTGCAACGGTTCAATAGAGGGAGCTCAAATGCAGTTTACAATATTGTCTCTGGGGATGAATCGTGGATTTATTCATATGAGCCCGAAAGAAAACATCAATCGGCAGTTTGGGTCTTCGAGGGTGAGGTCAAGCCAACAAAAGTTATTCGCTCAAGCAGCGTGTCGAAAAAAATGGTCGCTTCGTTTGTATCGAAAACTTGTCATGTGGCTACGATTCCTTTACAAAAACGAAGGACGGTTACTGCTGATTGGTACACAACAGTTTGTTTGCCGGAAGTCATAAGAGAACTTCGTAAATTAATCCGAATCGTAGTATAATCCTTCACCGCGATAATGCGAGCTCACATACCGCACGCAAAACAAATGCGTTTTTAAATCTGGAAAACGTGGAGTTGATGGACCATCCTCCGCATAGCCCTGACCTGAGCCCCAATGATTATTTTACATTCCCAAGAATTAAAGATATGCTACGTGGTCAACGGTTTCACGGCCCAGAAGAGGCGGTCGAAGCTTACAAATCAGCTGTTTTGACTGTATCCACTTCAGACTGGAATTACTGTTTAAATAATTGGTTTGATCGAATGCAAAAGTGCATTGACTGTCACGGAGAATACTTCGAAAAACAATAAAAGTAAACATTATTATATTATCTTTGTACTTTTTTCTATTCCCGATCTTTTCGGTGTTTTCCTCGTATAAGGCTTTTGTTTTGAGAAAATAAAGAATTTATTATTATTTAAAAAAAAAAATAACAATGATGACAAAAACAAAAGAAACAGACTGCCATCTAAGTTTTTTGAAGTGAAAACTTCTTTAGGCGCGTTGGGCATTTTAGATGGGAAAAAACCATTGAACTCGCGACACTGTTACCGACACCACCTTGTTCAAGTTTTCACGGCTGTCGGCACTCCCGGGGTGCCACTGTTTTTTTTTTGTTAATCTAGCGCGCTGGCTGGGACATTCCGACCTTTTCTACTTCAAAGATAAGTAGTATATAAACATAACCAGTTAAATAGTTTAAACTGTAGTATAACGATCGGCCGCCTGTCTGCCGTCAAACTTCTTTAGTAGGTAATGAATTTTTGAGAAAAAAAATACAATAGTAACAAAAACCATATTTTTTTAAGTAACTTAAGAGACATCTACAACCCCAAAAAGGTCCGATGAACCAGAAAGGGTTTACTCACGAGGTGTTAACAGGTCTTTCATAACAGGGGGTGCTAACACAGAGATGTGTTAAACGATCCGCCAAAACTAATTAGAACGAGGTCCCGTCTTGCAAAACTATGAGAAAAGCATTAAAACGTCGAACAATTGAATTAAAAGTATGCACACGTCAAAAAATGCATTTTAACCCTTATTGCAAGTACAATAGCCATGATGGAAGTTTGAAAATAAAGATTTTTAGACGTAATATAAAGTGGAGTTCCATGTGATTGTTTAGTTTTTATTGAATAAAATTACGGACTCGACAATTTGCGAGGATGCTCGTCTTTCGCCATCATCTTTAAATGCTTGAGAAACGGTTAACAATTGGTGAGTTGGTGATGCAATATTTTAATATGTACGCATTTATATTCTATACATAAATAGGACGATAAACTAACGGTCTAATTTGAATCAGTAGACAATTCTGGATAATGTAAGGTGATTTTCAAAGACCATCATTTTCTTCCCATGAAAAAAAAACATTGTGAAAAAATCTGTACTGTTTAAACACCTGCTAAATTTTACTACTGTATGAGTATACAATTTCATATCCATGACCAACTATGTACTCCATTAATATATATATATATATATATTTATAACCTTTAACATACAATAACCGACACTTTTCCCTTTTCCCTGGCGTAGCAAAGCCATTTCCGTGAAATAAATAAATAACGCTACAGCAAAGTTCCCCCTTTTTCCCCTATTGCTCCCCCTATCAAAAATCGCGATCGACTAAAAAATCAAATAAATCAAGGAACATGTGTGCCAATTTTCGTCATAATCACATGCGACCAATGCGACCTGTACGCGAGAACATACAGACAGACAAAAGCATATTTGGCTAATCTCGAAATTGAGACGCTTCGCTCGCTCGATCAATTAACTTATTAATATTTAATTTTCTAGTATCTATTCTTATTTTATGTAAATTTTATCAATAAAGTATTTATCATATGAGATGCAGGTAAAATACAGTCATAGTT
This sequence comes from Acrobasis repandana, assembly GCA_963576875.1. Classification (NCBI taxonomy): domain Eukaryota; kingdom Metazoa; phylum Arthropoda; class Insecta; order Lepidoptera; family Pyralidae; genus Acrobasis; species Acrobasis repandana. The sequence goes on along the minus strand of OY756233.1, from coordinate 5,711,901 downwards.
TTAACATAAATTTTGCTGGTGAAATTCAATATTATCATTTGCTAGAAATATATTATAATCCAACGTAAAACCTTGACCAGTTACGAAGGTTATGTGATAATAAAACATAATGTATTATTATCTGATGACATATTACACATAAAAAGATAATAATATTATGGAAACAACCACGATCTTGTTGGCCTTCAACAATTTCTTTGTATTGACAACAAAGTATTTTAACATTTATTAGGTATAATAAAAAACAGATACATCATAATCAGGTCTTTTAGTCTGTACTGCAGGAGCACTACCCTCTCTGTACTACGAGAGCCATATATTAGCCAGAGCAGTCAGACATCCACAGGAAGACGGAGTGGTCCTATTCTACTCTGCCAGGAACCACACGGCTTTATAACAGATACAATATCATGTTTTTATCTCTAACGGGGTAAGCAGAGCCCCTAGGGATAAATAAATAGGCGTGAGGTCCAAATGCCGCTCTTAGCGTGATGATGGGCGAGAAGGTGAAAAAAGGGAATCAAAATAGTGATGGGTTGCTAGCCGCATCGCCTAGTGACAAGATACTATCAATACGGTTTCGTTTGCACCATTGATGGTGCAGGTCAATGGTGTGTTCGATCTGCACGGGAACGTATTATATAATAAATGACAATATAAAACCGGTTACCGTATGATCGATTCGAATATGTTTACTACAAAACGTTGGTGTTTGAAAACATTCCACAGTTACTAAGTATTTATTGATACATCTGAAGTTGTCCAAAAAACAAAATTGTTTTCCTGTAGGTATGTAATTTCGGGTTCGGTAGTTTCCTAATAGTTTTACCGCCGTATTCATTAAGTAAACGGGCAAGTGCGAGTCGAACTTGTACATTAAGGTTTTCGTACCTCCGTATATTGTTTTAAAACGCTGAAAAAGACACGTTTCTTGTATGAAGACCCCCTTTAATTTTTAACTTTAGCTTATTTTTAATATTTGTTGTTATACCTAGTAGTCATAGTTTACATAATCGGTGAAAATTTTAAGCATCTAGTTAATGCCATTATAAAGATCTAGTTAAAAACGGTAAAAAAACACGTTTATTGTATGACGACCCCCTTTAATTTTTTACTTTTTTTTATTTTTAATATTTGTTATAGCGGCCACAGTAATACATAATCGGTGAAAATTTTAAGTGTCTAGCTATTACGGTTCAAGAGATAGAGCCCTGTGATAGACGGACAGACGGCGGAGTCTCATTAATAGGGTCCCATTTACACCCTTTGGGTACGGAACCCTTAAAATGCCTTCTCAAATAAGTAATCTAACTTTTAAATTATACAAAAAAATCTGCGTTCCTAAAATCGGTAGCTTTGTACTATAATACTGATTTAAGAGTCCCCTTACCCCAGATTCTAGTATACAAACTTGGTCTAGCTTTTATTTTGAAACGACATCACAGAAGACATTAAGAGTATTTCATACCAATGACTAAGTATCACAATGTTAGCTTACAAGGTTGAAAAATGATTCTATACACTGCATTCCGTTCCGCATGATTTCACGACTTCGAGCCTAGACTAGACGAACACAGCTTTTGTAACAACTGATATGTAACAATGTCGAATTGAAATTATCTTTATATATGTCGCAGTTGGATGGTATAAACCGCGGTTTTGTTAAACAGCTGAATATCGTTCCGCTGGATTGTGAATGTGTCACGTTTAACAAACCAGCTAACCACGTTAAGACCGCGGAATAGGTTATTTGCGCATGTTATAAACAAACAAATTTATGAGGTATGTATGTAGCGGTTTTTCTCGGCCTTCGTTTGATTAACCCACGGGACACTCACATCTCTGGGATAAAAAGTATTATAATGGGTAATCCTGGTATCTACTCGTACATGCCAAATTTTATTCCAATCTGTTAAGCCGTCTTGGCATAAAAACGGAACAAACATCCATACATAAACTTAACGTACTTTCGAATTTATAACATTATAGTTGGAAAAAAACCAGTGTTTGATTGTTTATCGTGTATATAAGTCGCCAACACTGGTGTCAGATTTTTCAAGCTGCCTAAAGGCATCTGACATAGCTTAACGACTGCCATGCAATGATGACAGCCGGGACCAACGGCTTATACGGGCCTTCCGAAGCACGGAGGAGCTCAAGAAATTTTTATGCCACTTGTGGTCACCCATCCAAGTGTGGACCACGCCCGGTGCCACTTTACTTGCGAAAGCGCTAGTAATGCGCACTCCCGCAGGGCCACTGAGCTCAAACCAGTCAAAAAACCCAAAAAAAAAACAACAAAAAAAACCTCAAAATATACCAGTAATCTCGCCGTATGACCTAGGTTAGGTAGAGGACCCCAGCTGGCTCTGAAGCGTTACCGCTGAGGATGCAACCGAAAATACGCTCAGATGATGATGTTGAGTAGGAAAGAAATAAAGCGATAGTGTCCATTTTTACTAAATAGATTAAAGCATAAGTCATCTAGATTAATGATGAGCCCAAAGCTTTCTGTGTCTTCCGAAGCAAATAAAGAACTATTAGTAGACGCACCCCATCCTTACCTTAGAATACTTTTTAAATAATAATATACTGACACACAAAATAACTTAAATTAAGAACAAAGACTTCTACACGTGCTATTGTTAAATCTAAAGCATTTCTTACCAACAAGGTGCTAAACCAAATCACTACTCTATCTAAATGGCAATGCAATAACAGTGATTGCAATACAACAACCGAAAAGCTTAATCATACCGGAAATAAACGATCAAAGAAGAAAAATAATCGAAATAACGAGAGGTAGCAAATAATAACACAATCGATTGTTAATATCGATAAATCTCGTGTGCGGACGATAAAATGCGGGGAATGAATATTCGATTACATAATTTAAGAGGACAGCGCCGCGGAAATTCGGCGACTGGCGCCTTTCGAGGTATTTAAGAGGACTTGCAGATATTTATGTCTTTGCTTATGACGTGTACGTGTAAAATTCTCAAAAGGCCATAACTATATTACCAATATAATAAAAACATTTATAATAAAAATATTTTTGCACTTTTTGCGTGGTGATATGTACGATGGTAATCATACAGTGGTAGCTGGAATTCGGACCAGTCTGCGCTTGAAATAAATAAAAAATAAGTTCCTGTTTGGCAAACTGATATAAAATTTTACTTTAAACCGTTAAGAAACACAAGTCTTAGGCATGACATATGGTCTCACTTTCCTCAGAACACTCTAAGGTCGTATAAATGGGCTAAAACTACCTACGAGCAGTATATTATTACTCTGTACTACGAGTACGTGACTAAAACTATATTTAAATTTCTCTAATCTAAAGTTAGTTTTAACTATGTATATTAACATCATTTTGCGAATACTCTAAGCGCTTTCACACAAACTACATGAAAGCAGTGTTATTAAGTACTTGACAAATTCAAACGCGCCAATTTTTGTCAAACGTAGTTTCGATTTACGAGTACTTTTGTACGAAACCAAGTCAACAAATTGTAGAACACATTTTATGTACGAGAACGTAATATCCGTGGGCCTATTTATGAAACGCGGAGTCACTAAACGAACGGTTTTTTTTATGGAAAAAAACCGGTTCGTTTTGTGACTCAGTGTAAAAAAATGCCACCCCAGTAAGCTCTCATGACAAGAAGGTCTGATTAAAACCAGACAGAAATACACAGTATCGTTAAAACTTGGAATGCATTATACGATAACAAGTTTCCAGTAAACGATAAATTTGACCTTTATCATCTAATTACTCGTAATGCTCATTTCTAGGTAAATGAACCGCGCAGAGAAAACATCTATTATCACTATAGTGGAGAAGCTTACTGTTATTCTGTATCGGTGAACAGACAAACTAGTCACGAAAGTGTTATTTGCGGTCAGCACGATTCTTTAATAGATAATAAAAGGAAGCAGCTTTTTTTAGCTTAACATCTGCAATCTTGCTTCTTGACCTTATCCTACTTTCTTATGTGGGGTCTTCACATTTGGTGTATTTGTACAATAAGGCTTAGTCTCGTCCGTATACTCGGCATGCTCTAGGACTCTAGGATTATAGATGCTCTAATTATCTTCAATTCAGTACCTATTCTCTGCCAGAATGATTTTTATTTTTATGATGCAAATCATTTTTGGAAGTAGGCGGTAGGAGCTAAAATGATTGTACAATAAATCAGATTAAAATAATAATGAGGACTATGTTGATTCCAACCCAATTATTGACAGTTATCGCTCTCTAAAACACAGGCAGCCTAATCCTCTGCTTAAACATAGGCCTTGCCTAAGTTTTGCCAGAATTACCAATTGGATGCAGCCAGTATACAGCGTTTTCCTAGGTAGGACCTTACAAATTAAAATACTTAGCTTCAGTAAAAACTATATATGAACACACATCATTGAATTAGTTGGTTTGATTTAGATGGTACCAAAATTCCTCTTGAAATGCCAACAAAATACATCCGGGAAGTCTGATAAACATGACTTAATCGTGATTGAATAGCGCTACTAAGGAAAATTCGTTCAATGTCAAACAAGGATAATAGAAACCAAAAATAATAAACGAGGAATTGGTAATTAAATTAGAATGATATATCTCTCTCAGTTATTTATGCTTATGTTATATACTTACTGTATGAAAAGGGTTAGGGGGCGTGATTTTTTTCCAAAATTTAGGGGGTTCTAGGCAATTTGACGACAGTCAACTATTTTTAACATTTTTTCGAACTTCAAGATGGGTGTCACACAAGGAAGAACTAACAACTAGACATGGGTAATTTCGACTCCGAGGAGTGTTTCGGCTCACTAAATCTTACTCCGCATCCGGTACCGACTCATCTTAATGATTCCTACTCCCTTATCGGCTCCAGGTCCGAGGTCCGCTAAGTTTCGCTATTGAATCTACAGACTATAGACGTCCTTTCTAGTACCGGTTTCAATACAGAATAATATTGACTCCCGACTCCTGATTCCTTCCGAGACGCGGTGGAGCCGAAACGCGGCTCGCTGGTCGCGACCTCACAGGCGCCGCCGGTTCCGGGCGGGACCAAGATCGGTGCGGACTCAATAACTCGCGGGAGCCGATAACGATTACCGGGATTCAGTACGGGTATCGGCTTCTGTTGTTGAATCGGCTCATTATTCGAATCCGATGTTACCCATGTCTACTAACAACTGAACTTCTGCTAATAGATAACAATTCCGAGTGTGTGGAAAGCGAGGCTGAAGGCAGAGTTACATGGCGAGAGCAAAGCCCAAGCGCCCGCGAGGCCCCAGGACGAGCCACTCCTACCAAAGACATACCCTTTTTTATATAATTTTAATCTGCTGTCATGGCGATTGGTGACTTAAATTAAAGACTTTTTTTATATACGACACCAAGCTGTGCCTGTGACCATTCTATGACTCTCTCAGACAATCGGCTTAAACATGCTCAACGATAACTTGAGTATCTTTTATTGGAACTTCATAAAATTGGATGTATGAGTAGAAAAGGAATTTTTAATTTCAAACAAATTCAGGTCTCCAAGGTTGTAGGAGAAGTCGGGAGTTAACAGTTCGGGGCGAAATATTAGTAAAGTAAGTCTTCTTCTTCGTCTAAGCCCGTTCCCGGTTGCATCCTCACTGTGCTGCTTCGGAGCCCGGGGTGCGCTTTCCCGCTTTTTCATCTCCAAATATAACATGCATGTCAATGGTCACCCAAGGATGCCAAAGACCTTGCAAAATGGAGAAGAAATTGCCGGAACTGTTCCGTTCACGAGTCTAACTTGCACTTGACTGGTTTTATTAATTTTTTCTTCGAATTCTTTAAAATTTTATGTGTTAGCATACAGATGGGGACGACACGAATGGCCGATGTTCGGTCCCGTTGTGCCGGCGCCGCCGCGACCTTTCGAGGACGCGTCGTGTCGATGACTCGTCTTGGCAGCTTGCGCAACTCAATGCTTATAAACAACCATGTGACGGTTGGTGATGCATTTTCCTGTCAAGAAAATCTTCCCTGTTATTGATTTCGAGATTAAATTTTCTAGAAACAACACAAAAGCAACAACAAGCATCAAATACATACGAGTATAATGGTGATACTAAATTATTCATAGGATATGTAAAACTAACACAGAATTCTTATTAGACTTTATCTGAGATTGCACTGTTGTTTGGTTAAACATAAATATAGAGTTAACGAGAGCTCACGGAAATCAAATATACAAGTAAGTACTTCAACAAATAATTAATAAATAGTAATTGCACCCAATGCACTTCCAAATGCGTAAATGTTTGCAAACATTTACGCATTTGGAAGTAAGTAAAGTAAAAGTAAAGTGAATAATCAACTATTTTCTCCAAAAATCGTATCTAAATGTAATACAATAGTAAGTACATTTTATGGGTTTCCAGCACCGATTGAAGGAGACCAGAGACTGATGAACGCTGGGCCTGTGTCACAGTTCTACAGTGCAGCCTTTGAATTAAAGCCACCGTAAAGAAACATCTATATTAATAACGCTAAGTCACAATATATTTTACTTTATAAAAATTATCCAAGAACCTGAGACCACCCGCAAAGTGTGCCTCAATAAATAAAAAGGATAATCAAAATCGGATGACCATATAAAATGACTTGCGGATAAGAGCAGAAGATGTAAGTGAAAAAACAAAATAGATTTGTCGTATCGAGAACCGTTGGGTACATCAATCTCATGAGGTACCTACCATAAAGAATAATCAAAATGACCATATACTCGTAAAGTAATATGCGAATTCTAATTCATCATTATCAGGTCTTTTTTGTCTCCATTGCAAGAGCTCGACCCTCTCTGTAGCACCAGAGCCAAGGATTTTTGATTTGACCTACACTCTCCACGCTGGCCAGACGGTTTGGAGAGGTCAAACTGATGTTTATAAGCTTTGTTTAGCTTGTGTTTCCTAAGTCGCCTTCTACGACATTTACAGGAAGACGTGGTCCTATTCTGCTATGCCGGAAACCACACGGCTAATTAGTGAAATTCTATAAGGCGAACATTCCAGCGATTGCTTATGAACATTTGAAACAATATAAAGGTTTACAAGTTTGACTCAATAAACAGAAGAGACTATTATTTTAGAAATTAAAATAAAACTGTATCACTGTCCGTAATGAATAATGATTACCGTAGCGGATATTAGCTTCACGCCAACTTGAATTAGACAATTATCCTAATTACGAGCGTGCCATGCCCATTGTTATTGTGGGACCAATAAATTACTTCGAAGTCATTCGTTTACGTTGCATAAATTTAAAGGATCATCATTTAGATATTTAATAGCATCTAAGTCATAATTTTGAACTACAAACTCAATAAGATTTTTTTAATTCATCATGCACGTCTTTTTTAGTCTCCACTGCAGGAGCACGACCCTCTCTGTACTACCAGAGCCATATATTAGCCAGAGCAGTCAGAGGATTTGGCCTACACTCTCCACGCTGGCCAAACGGGTTGAAATGGTCTTATTGATATTTATAAGCTTTTCTTAGCTTGTGTTTCCGAAGTCGCCTTCTACGACATCCACGGGAAGACTTGGAGGGGTCCTATTCTACTCCTGCACCACACGGCTTAATTTTTAAATTATACTATTCTAACTAAGAAGTGGCGGTTTAGGCGATGGCTTTGCGTCTATGAGGCACGAGTTCGATCCTGAGTTTGTACTTGTGTACGATCATTTTCAATTACCACCACTTGCTTCCGGTGACGGTAAACAACGTGAGAAAACTTGCACACTAGTGGCTAATAAGTTTACTAGTGTGTGAAACGGAGAAGACAATGGCGAACCACTCCATTATCTCTGTCAAAAATCGTCGTCTCTTTCCATTCAATGACACCGACCAGAGCCTGGCTCTTAAATGTTAGACTAAAGTCAACCCATCCTTTCTAAAGATTATATTATTAAAAAACTGACGTAAGAAATTTTCATTACATTCATCACTAAATCGATTAAAACTATTAGACAGACTTAGATTAATTCTAGTAAATAACAACAATTAGTTTGGATCTACTACTATTAAAATTTTTAAAAAAATATCCATTTAACATTATTTCTTGACTATAAGCACAAAAAAGCGGCCAAGTGCGCGAGTCGGACTCGCCCATGAAGGGTTTCGTAGCAGCAAGTAACATTCTACGATATATGACGTATTAAAAAAAACCTACTTACTAGATCTCGTTCAAACCAATTTTCGGTGGAAGTTTGTATGGTAATGTACGTCAAACGGTACGTTTTTTTTTGTTTTATCATTCTCTTATTTTAGAAGTTACAGGGGGGGACCCTTTTACCACTTTGGAAGTGTCTCTCGCGCAAACTATTCAATTTAGAAAAAAATTATATTAGAAACCTCAATATCATTTTTGAAGACCTATCCATAGATACAAGTATGGGTTTGATGAAAAAAAATGTTTTTGAATTTCAGTTCTAAGTATTGGGAACCGCTGAAATTTATTGCTTTTTTTTCTATTATGGTGTGAAAATCTTAATGCGGTTCACAGAATACATCTACTTACCAAGTTTTTAACAGTATGAGTTCTTATAGTTTCGGAAAAAAGTGGCTGTGACATACGACAGACAGACAAGACAAATCTATAAGGGTTCATTTTTTGGCATTTGGTTACGGAACCCGTAAAAACAGATAGATGGTCTGTGGAATAAACCTTTTTCAACAAATAAGTATCTCTCAATCAACAGCTGTGTAAAAAAATAAATACATACATGACTCAGGCGGAAATTGAAACTCACGCGACCTGTTGCCGGTACATGACTCAAAATAAACACCATATTATTTAACCGTTCTCAATACCTACAAATGTAATCCATATAAGTCGATATAAAATAAAATAAAAGTGCCGCGATTACGCGATATAGTAATTATATCTACGAAAAAGGAACCGGCGGCTTTGATTTAATGGTGCAGATGAATTTAATCGATTTCCAAATAAGGAGGATGTTCCCAATACGACGCGAAGCGTATGCTCTTTTACTATTACGAGTGCACATGTCTTCGTTAAAAAAAGGATCGGAGCATGAAATTTTTTTTTTATGTAGTGTTACATACAAGTAGAGGGTTTAACTGAAAATGTTCTCTTTTGAAAATTTCTTTTTCTAGAAATGAAATCTTAAATCTCTCAAAATAATTCCAGAGAAATGTATATCCATGAGAAGTGTGAGTCTAAGAGAATAACGAAGAAAACATGGAACGGAACGCGTGGAACGAGATGTTATTTGTATAATCAAATTACATATTAGGTCCTTACATATGAAATTGCCGATTTTCAATACTGGCAACTTTAAAATCAAATATCTTGCGTTTCATTAAGAATTCCAAATTCAAATTTATTTCGAAATAAACCCAGAAAAATATTGTTTTAAAATTCGTATTTCATTTGTTTTAACATCATTTGTTTGAGTTTCAACATTGCTATAACAACAACTATGGACAAATTGAAAATTCGCGGTATTTACGAATACGATTTCCACCGTGGCACCAGTGCTGCAGAAACGGCTCGAAGAATTAACGACGTGTATGGACCAGGCACCGCTAACGAACGAACGGTGCGTTTTTGGTTTCAACGTTTCCGTTCTGGAAATTTCGATTTACACAATGAGCCTCGTGGACGACCTGATACTCAAGTGAATAACGAAGAATTGAAGGCGTTAGTGGAAGCGGATCCATCTCAAACCACTTCTGAATTAGCAGCAGCCTTCGGCGTAAGTGACAAAACGATACTTATCCACTTGCGCCAAATCGGAAAAATTAAAAAACTCGAAAAGTGGGTACCGCACGAATTGACTGAAGCAAACCAACAAACACGCGTTGCTTGCTGCGTTTCTTTGCTTAATCGCCACAATAATGAGGGGATTTTGAACCGTATCGTGACTTGTGATGAGAAATGGATCCTGTACGACAATCGGAAGCGATCATCACAATGGCTTGACCCTGGAGAACCGGCAAAACCTTGCCCTAAGCGAAAACTGACCAAAAAGAAGATTCTGGTTAGTGTTTGGTGGACCAGTGCTGGTGTTATCCACTACAGCTTCTTGAGATCAGGCCAGACGATTACTGCAGACTTGTATTGCCAACAATTGCAAACAATGATGGAAAAGCTCGCCATTAAACAACCGAGACTGATGAATTGCTCTAGCCCACTGCTCCTTCAGGATAACGCTACACCACACACTGCACATCAAACGATCGCCAAGTTAGAGGAGCTGCGACTGAAACCTCTGCGTCACCCACCATACTCTCCAGATCTTGCCCCAACCGATTACCACTTTTTTCAAAATTTGGATAACTTTTTACAAGGAAAAAATTTCAAATCTGATGAGGCAGTCAAAACCGCCTTCAAACAGTTCATAGACTCGCTCCCAGGATTTTTTTTCCAAAGGTATCAATGATCTGCCTATAAAATGGCGGAAGTGTATCGATAACAACGGCGCATACTTCGATTGAGTAAATAATAATTTCATTGAAAAAAACTTGTTTCACTTTTTTGATACTGAACGGCAATTTCATATGTAAGGACCTAATAGTAAAACAGATAATGTGGTGTAGTTAAAATGCAGACTAATAATAAATTGCAAAATGACCTGAGAAATTATTAATTAGTTCTGTTTGAGTATAGAGAGATCCCGAAATGTCTTAAAGGTAAAAGAACCTGCCAATAAACTGCCATGTGCCACATAAAGGTTCTTGAATCGCCTCCAAACTGAGGTAAAACGATGTAGGCACAAACTTGCCTGATGGCGCTATATTGACTAAGCAGAAGCACAGTGGCAGTGTGGTTACGACCATGCTGCACCTCCCCTCATGCCCTTTGTGTCCCACGATCTGTCTCTGCCTTATAGAGAGGCGTTAAAGGTGTCGACGTACTGGGAGGATTAAATTTAAATTCTGAGCCAACGACTCTATAAGAAGAATAAGGTGATAGAATAGAGATTGTAGTCATCTTAAAACCCATATTTCACTAAAATTAAACGGGCTGATGAGCCCGTGAGTAAAACCAGTAAACGGTCATACGTGACCGTTTAACTGGCTATATTAATCAGTACACACCTTTACATCACAGCATGAATTATGCAAACCTTTGAACCGTTACCGGTACATCCGTGGACCGTGGACATTAGGGATATCCCATCTGCGAAGTCTTATTATCAGTTATTTACTGCTCTTTAACTTGTGTAATAAGTTATTTTAATAAATGTAAACATGTGGCCTTAGGCCCTTGGGATGTCCCAGTCGCTTAAGCTTTTCCTGGTTATTATTTAACGTTTGCTTTTATTGGCGAACGTATAACGACCAGATTGCAAATTTTTTAAATGGGACAGTTCAGTAGCACCAGATTATTTACTCTTCTCACCTCTACTATGTTTGCATCAAGAAAGACTATTTTGCGATGTGTCAATGGCCAACATAATATAAATTATTCATTTATATCACTATACGAGACTATTAAACGATTGCAGATAAAATAAAATATATAGTTGTGAACTATAAGGCGGGTACAATTTTTGGTAAAATATTTAATATTGTATGACTATTCTTCTCTGCTAATTATACTCAACTGACCGAGGTCATCTTCTTTGTCTAATTATAATATACTCGTTAGTTTATTTATTTATGTACAATTGTACACCCAATCGTTCAGACATTGTCCGACTTATGTTTGTCAAACGGGGTCATGACAAATGTTAGTGTAAGTTAGTGAGAAAGTTTCTGTAGATTTTTTATTTAACACTTTCCCTGTGCTTAAATTAAAAAAGGTGGCAAAACAATTTATTTTTTCATATATGTGAGTAGATAGGGATACCCAGGAATATTAAAAGAAATTTTCGCTCTTGAACTTCTCTGACAAACCTCCCACTAACTTAATTAACTGGCTTTACATAGAAAAGGTAAGAAAGAACTAATATCACTTGGAAAAATATCCAAGTGAAATGATGATTATTTTCATGTTAAAAAACAAGTTTAAGATTTAGCTGACCTTCATGTTTAGCAACAATCGCGGAAGTAGGTATCACAGGTATTCAATGAGATATTGGAAAGTCTTGGGATTTTTAATATGATTAATAATAATACGTGTCGACGGGGTCTACGAAATTTTTCATCACATATTTTTAGGGGGTCCTGGGATGTCAGGTACGCACGTTTTGGCTTTACCTGATTATTGTTTACAAGTCAAACGTTATGACAATCATTGCTTAAATGTGAATGGAATACCAATGAGAGATGTAAATGATCTTCCTGGCTTCTTTAGCATATATGCACCAGAAGGACAGCAGTGAAGTTATGTGGAAAAGAACACGCAGTGAATACTCAAATTGCTACAACCTACATTGGTTTTATCCCGTTTTTCCCCGTTTATTTGGGGTGGACCTCTCCTATACCTTTTGTCCATGTTCCCGCTCATGGACCAACTAAAGCACCAGGATTAGAGATTTTGGGTCGATGGACGCCACTAATCATGTCCAAGACAGCAAAATACTAATTCTTGAAACCTCAAGAGAAATATTAAAAAAAAATCCAAAGCAAATACCGGAAAAAACTTGTTTTTAATCCTTCCGGAACTAAACGAAATTCCTCGCCCTGCGCTAGAGCATCACAGCTTCGATTTATTTTTACCCGTGAAGCCTTCGCGCGTCACACCGCGTCGCGACGCAGTGTCGTGTGTCAGTGTGCGTGATTTTAGCGGCTGTGTGCGTGGGCGGCGCGCACGCGCTACGCTGGAGTATTTACATCGGCGCCCCCTACCACCGCGACCACTCATGCGCCGCGCGACTGTCAGATCACACGTGCTATAGTGACCCTCGGGACTCAGTCGCAACCCAACCCTCGACGATGTGCCAGTGATCGACCAGTGAACATAGTGAAGTGACTGCATCCTGTTATGTGCTATTGAAGAGTGTTCCAATCCAACAGTGTTACAGCCGCAGCCTCTACCGCTTAACAAAATGTAAGATTGTGTTTAAGTTGACAATATACCCCCGACCCAGATCTCACGGGCTAGACGGCAACAATCGGCATCCAGAAACAATGCTGCTCGTATCGCGACACAGTAATAGAGTCGCAGGCCTTCGACAGAAACATTCAATGACACGAAACCACCTGTGTGAATATGCAAACAAAACTTTCAGTAGATCGCTACGTGCTCGTACTAAGAACTATTATTGCTTAAGCGGACAAGAATGTGCTCTGAATTCGGTAGTTTACTTTAATTGTCGCAAAATGTAACAGCGTCTTTTGAAAACGCATCACGCAACAACAGGTTTTAATAAAACTTTGGGTTCTTTGCTCACTATGCGCGTTGAAGTCTTTTTGAGATAGGAAACAAAACATTCCGAGTGCGAATCATCTTAATTGCCTTAAGTACCTACTTAAATTCAGCTGAGGTCACTGAAATCAGTAAAAAAAATATTATTATTTTTAGGGGATCAAAAAAGCTGCAAAATCAAATATAAAAACCTTCAAAACACATCTTCCTGTACTTAGATTACTATAATGAAAACAATCACGTATATTGATTCCACCATTTTAAAAACACAGTTCATAATCTTAAAAAAGAACTCATACTTTATAGTAATAAGCCGATAATCGCGAAAGATGAAAAAAGTACATAAACAGTTTAAATCCCACGCCACTCACACCGCAGCAGTTTTAATTTTCTGGAAAGCGTGGGACACTGAATAAGACGTTGGATATTATTAGCCGATTCATAACGCCTGTACCCAACACTCCCATTCACTAACTAAATTAGTCACAACTCACGACAAACTAATGTTCATTCAATTTAACAAGTATCTAATTTGTTATTGTCGAAATGAAAACAAAACTAATTTTCAATTGAATGCGAATTTGCGTTCGGAACATTGTTGTTTTGATGTGATTGTATATGAAATATTTGGACTTTGATTTAAGTAATATATTTTTATTATTTCAACATATAAAATTATCGCGTTTTTGTCTTGCGGTATGTTGAATTACAAACTTTTTTTTTGTAGTTTGGTTTTTTTAACTTCATAAAAAAACAGTAGACTTAATGTAGAGCCATTTCTCCCAACAATAACTTAGGGCCAATCATAAATAAAAGAAACACAATGACTTTTTAATCATCAGACAAATTGAAGCAAGTTCTTTATTTCGATTATCAAAAATTATTTTTATGGAAGATAGTTCAGGCCGTACCTGAATTTTCCGGGGTCCAGTGCTGCCCCCATTTAAAATAAATCATTTCAAAGAAAACGGAGATATTATTTAAAATTTTGCAACTTCCAAGTCCTAGATAACCCTTCAAAGTATTTTATGAACTACTGTTTACAGTTTAAAGTGAGAACGTTAAGCTTTACTACGCACATTTGCGAAAAACGGCCACTTTTAGCAAATGTGCGTAGTAAAGCTTAACGTTCTAATTATAAACTGTAAACAGTAGTTCATAAAATACTTTGAAGGGTTATTTAGGACTTGGTAGTTGCAAAATTTTAAATGATGTCTCCGTTTTCTTTGAAATGATTTATTTTAAATGGGGGCAGCACTGGACCCCGGAAAATTTAGGTACGGCCTTCAGCATCATGCACTGAACCAGCTCTATATAATAGCGTTCAGAAAACAGTATTTACCACAAATTCTTATAAATTATCGCGTTGCATTATTATTACTACATTCATGCATACTCCCATCGCGTTAATTTAAAAAAAAATATATGTGCAAAAATGATTGTTATCGTCATAATTTCCCATTTAACGACAAACCAAAAACAATAACTCTATCCATGTAAGTCACACAACAATAGGTATTATCTCCATTATTTGCCATACAAACAAATGTCATCGCGTATTTCGGAAAACCCGATCCGATCATTGCTAAAATATTCATATAACGGAACGGTACGTGTGTATAATATTAATATATAGAATAGCTGCTAAGTGTGTCATGTTACGTGACATTTTAATTTATACGTTGACCAAAAGCGACTGATAGTGTAATTAAGACATTATATCACGCACTCTAATTGTATAGTGAAAAATAAACAAGGTGAATAAATATTAAATGACCTCTGTGGCCTATTGGTCATCATGCCAGGCTGTCACACCGGAGCGCGGAGGTCTCGGGTTCGATCCCCGGTCAGGTCAAAATAGAAAATGTTCTCTTTCAGAATGACCTGGGGCTTTGATGTTTATCTTTATATATGTCTATGTTATAAAATATAGTATCGTTGAGTCGGTATCCTAAAACACAAGTCTCGAACTTACTTTGGGGCTAGCTCAATCTGTATGATTTGTCCGTATATATTTATTTATATCTATACAGAGATAGTTACGTCGTATCCCTTATGGGGGGTACCGAGTCGAGGGTCGTAGTCCTTAAAGGCCACAGAAAGTAAATAGGTATTAGATGAAAACAAAAATGTGAAATAGTGACAGATTGCTAGTTCCCTTTTTAACACATTGATGATTTCCAACTTCACGCCCATTCCCCTGATCAACTCTCACGATACGCCAGTGTAGAGGCAACTAAGACAAATGGAAGACTTAATACAGTATTTTTCACATTTAAAAAATCACCTTTACTCAAAGGTCAAAATTAAATCATAGGTCAACTTCAACAACAAATAATAATAAACCGAATTTTTGTATCTTTTTATAATAATTCGAAGGATGTTAACTATATTCAAGTATAATATAACCTGTCCCGAAGATGTACTTCCTGTGATGGCGTCATATGTTGATGTTACATAGTAAATTGTCGTCTTCCGAACGCCAAGGAAAGTACCGCGAAAGCCTTCGAAAGCTTCTCAAGTGCTTGCTCTCGTGCGTTGTGACATAACTAAGTAAACATCTCTGTGACCTATGAATAACCAATATGGCGAAAATAAAATGTATTTACTCGAATATTCTGGATTTCCATACTGTTCCCTCGATCGGCTTTACTATCTGCGCGGGAAGAGAAGCAGCTGGTTTATTCTATGTTTTTTTTCTTTTCTCCCCGACCAGCAAGTAAGATGTCTATTGTTCCTGGAGTTCCATGTTATTGTTTAAGGTGAAATTAGTTTAAATTACCACAGTAAATCAAATTGATCGCAGTGTTGATTAAGAATCCCCTTACCTTAGACTTTCCAATACAAACGTAGTCTACGTTTTATTTTGAAACGACATGTCAGATTTCGGTAAAAAGTAACTTTAAAGAAATTGCACATATCTAGGGTTATGATTGGTTTTCACAGTCAAAATATGAACTTGAAAGAAAATATCAAGGGTGTAAAAGTTTGTCCATACTAATGGTCAAATATTATATAATACACTATATCGTGCGTGACCTTCACTTTGACTTATTTTGTACACTTTGAAGTGGTGGTGGCCTAGCGGTTTGGGCACTTGCTCTGCGTCTCTGAGGCTCGAGTTCGATGCTCACTAAGCGCGACTTGTAGGTACTTCTGAGTTTGTTCACTCATGTACGGTCATTATCAACTGTCATTATCAACAAAATGGTTACCACCACTTGCTTTCGGTGAAGGAAAAATGCACACTAGTTCACTAGTGTGTAGTAATGACTGTTGTCGCTAGATGGCAGTCATTGAGTTACGTCAGATGCCTTTAGGCAGCTCGAAAAATCAGAATGCTAACACTGGTGTAGCAATAACATATTCGACAAGAAGCAGAACTTTGTCTTATTGCAATAGATGAGGAAAATTAACATTACCTTCTATGCTGGACTTGGAGAAAATAAAAGTGTACCAGCTCAGATCATAAAACCCGATCGAGGGCGAAAATGCGAATCATGACGGTTCTGGGTTCGATCCCCAGCCAGGGCAAGTTGGAAAATGGCCTTTTTCAAATTGTCTTGGGTGTTTATCTATATATGAATTTATCATAAAATATTGTATCATTGTATTAGTATCCCATAACACAAGTTTAAAACTTACTTTGGGGCTAGCTTTATCAGTGTGATTTGTCTCTATACATTTGTTTATTATTTAAGGTAATGAGCAATGCTGTTAGCAACCCATCACTATTTTGACTCCTTCTATAAACTCGACCACCATCACGCTAAGAGTGGCCTGAGGCAGAACTCAGGCCACTCAGGCTCTGGGCTCTCTCTGCTTAGAGCCGCAAGACCTAAATTGCTCTGCCTACCCCATTAAGAATTTGATTCCTGCGGTATTAAATTGTTTTTTCTTAAGATTTTTAGAAAATTCAAGCTATCTATTGTGAAACAGATTTCTCAAGATAATAATCAAAATATTACGACCGACTTTATAGTGTGAAAATCTTTGTTCGCATCATTAGCGTTAATCCATAAATATGCTGAATTTATATGTTTAAATACAGTCAGACTGAGTTTTAAACCGAAACAATTGAACATTAGTTCAGCATATATCTCCCAACGTGAGAAAATGGCGTCATTAATAACGCGGATGTAGAGAACCGAGTATTCTATATTTCTGTTTCCGTGAGTTAACCAGTTGTATGCATTAAACAGTCGGCAACTATTGTTAGATTGTTATTCAATTGTTAGTAAATGTCGATATAATGGTAGATTGGTCACTGTTATAAATTCATTCTGTTTAGAATGGCGCACAGTAAAATGATGTTTACGTCGAAAGTTATTGATTGTGAAATAAATACTATCAAACGTGATTTACTATTAAAAAAAATTGGACTAATTTACTGTCTCATTTATTAATTTTTCTATCTTGTTGTTTTGTACGTAATAATTTTATTGACCTCCCCAAAGAGGGTTGACGTCAGGCAGGCAGGCGGCCTGTCGTAAAACTAGCCAAATCAATTTAAACTGTTCCGGCTATTTCTTCTCCACTTCGCAAGGTCTCTGGCATCCTTGGGTGACCATTGACATCCATGTTATACGTGGAAAAGAAAAAGCGGAAAGCGCACCCCGGGCTCCGAAGCAGCACAGCTAAGGTTGCACTCGGAAACGCGCTTAGATGAAGAAGAACTTTATTGACATAAGAAAACACATATTTAATCTTAAGTATAATACGCAATGAATTATAAAAAAGCGACCAGGCGTACTTATTCCAAAATGGAAACTTTTCTAGACAACGTTGGTCCATTTGTAACAAAAATTTGCATAGAACATACTATTACATACAAAGTATAAATACATTCACTCAAGAAAGTATTATACAAACCTGTATTTATTTCTAGGCAATAAACATTAAAATTATCATATGAAAGTTAAGCCGTAAGTGTGTGTGTTTACCATGAATCATATCACCATTAAATGGTACATGTCATCATGCCATAGATATGACATGCTAAATAGTGGTAGACATGCCACCTGTTCGACAATGAACTGTTGGTCTAAATTTGGACAGCTCAATGTCAATCTCTAATCGGCTGCAGTAAAATGTATAGATTTGTGTCAATTGCTTTTTAAATCATGACACGAATGACAATTTACATTAACTGTGCGTGAATGGCATTGGATTTGATAGGCACATAACATTTATCTAATCAAGTGGACAACATTACCTTTATAGTATAGGGTCAATATGAACAGCAAAGCCTTTAATTACAGAATATCTATGAGTTCTATGACCTATGTGTAAACGTACATCAAGCAATAGTTAATACAAGTTTCGAAGTGCACACAAATATCAAATACCCGCGAGCACCGGCTAAACCAACATACATTCAGTAAATGCATGTATCAGTGTACAATATATTGTAAATATTAATAACACGCCGAAAACATCGGTGAATCGGTCGCCTCAGGCGGTTCACCTTACACCCATCGTCTCGGTATCCAACAACCTTGACTTACCGTGAATCACAAGCTAAAACAAAACGTCGCAGCTTCAAACAAATAACTAGAATAGAAATCCATTAAATACTACATGACATCAGTATGGCCTCGCCCCAATTATCCCAATTCTTAGCAAAACAAAACTAAAAAAACATACCTACCTCAGCTCAGTATTATCTAACGAGTTCACAAACATATATCTTAGAAATAAGGATGATTTACATGTGATGATAATATAAACAGTGAATTGCGTCATCGAGGCTCCCGAGCACAAAAAATGGCATCCGGCTCGCGCGAAAAAATGGATTAAAAAAAGGCACCGCAAAAGTTTTGTTTGAACAATCTGAGAAAAACTTAGAGAGTAGAAAACAATGTGTAGGATGACGATTTGTTTTTGGTGTGGCAACGAATGTCGCGTTTGTTCTGACTGGTGAACAATAGGCGCTCCCAACAATTATTTCGCACACGCCACGCGCATCGACTCCGTCGGATCTCTAATCGCCGTTGCAAACGTCACTTGTCATAATAAAAGACCCTTTGTTTAGCATAAATAGGTGTTTATAAATTTTCACCTTGAGAAAATTTTCTTTGAGCGATTATTAAAGTGCAAATTAAAATCGAGTGAAAAGCGAGACTGAATCGCGCAACTGAGGGTTATTGTACTAATTTGCAGTAGTAAGACATTGCAGAGGCCTCATAAACAATGTCAATTTACTGTCTATAAAAGACAGTAGTGGAAGACAACCTGAACACCCGCTCTGAGATCTTCCTTCGAACAAGAGGTAGGGAAGTCAGAAGCTAATAAAGCTATCAAAGAAAGCTTTTTCAGTTGTCTATGTCAACAAGTCTATGCTGGACGTGATAGCTTTATATAGATTAGCTCGGATCCGTTAATTTGTATAGAAGGTCAAAAATTAGACCCCGTATTTTCCACATGGAAAAAAAACGACAACGATAATTGATGATTCACATTCAAGTTACTTTACGGTATTTCTCACCTGATAAATCTTCTTACAGCTATAAATCAACGCGAAATTACAAAACTGCCAATTAAAATATGCAGCTTTTCCCCCGCACGACTCGCGAAGGACTCGGGCGCAATCTAAGGTTGCCTATTATCCGCCACGCTCCGAAAACCACCAAAAGGTAAAGGCAGAACAGCGGAAAAATTTTGAAACCCATTGCACAAGAGTGGCTCATATTAAACAATACAGAACTAACTAATAGCGACGATTATCAATATAAAATCAGCTAATTGGTGTTTACTTCACCGCAGCGGATAAGAAAGGTGACGCCCACCGCACGCGTTTAGCAAAAGTGTAAAGCAACTTACCGATACGGCGAAACGTCTATTTGTAACTTACCTGTAACAGATAAAAAAAAAATGAGACTTACAAGAAATTTAAAACAGTCTGGCAAAAATATTCAGGTCTAAACTTAAAAAATAATATAATTAAAGTACTTATTCCGTTTTTAGGTCATGACATGACATAAAACATAATTTTAGAAAACTTATTTTGCACAGAATAGAAAGCGAAAATATCTAATGTGTTCTTTAAAGATAACCTTTTAGTACACAATAAGGAATATAATTGGTACAGAAAACGAACACAAGTTCAAAAGTCAACAAGCGACACGTACGTCATGTGAAAAGTAAAATTTCTTCTGCGATGCTGTAACCACAATTACCGCTGGTCTACATGAGAACGGGCATTATATGGAAGATTACGTATACAATAACACTGGATACGACCACTCAGCTAAATTACGAAACAAAGCACAAGAAAGTCAACAAAGGAAAGCGCGGTCGCAACTCCACAAAAGACCATCACGTGGCCGCGGATATTTCCAAGAAAACCTCATCTCGTTCAGACATTCTTAGATTACAAGAAATAATCTAAGCCATTACAGATGCACTTTTATGGCAAAACGTTTTTTGTTGCGTTACATTTCCTTAATCTCAGCCGACCAAATAAGGGGACGCGATTATGTTTTCTATTGCATCGTTTATATGCAATTATCAAAGTATTATAAGCAACTGTACGCGGAAGTTTTTGATTTTAATTAGTGTGAAGGCTAAAAAGCGTTCAAGGGTGAGACATATTGTATTCATAAAACATAAGGCGAAAAGCAAAAACAGCATCGATTTACCAAAATATTGATAAAGCTTACTCAACACGTCACCTTGGAGGTTTCAAAGTTGGAAAATATAAATCACAAAAGTGTAACAATAGGGCACATGACAAGCACGTAGTAGAAATAGCATGGAGTATTTCACTAAGAAACGGCCGCGAACCGGCGGCGCGTGCGCACTCTACCGCCGAAACCGGTCACGACTCGGAGAATCAGATCAATTTTTTACAAGGTGACCTTAAATTCCAGTTACAACAATGGAACTTGCTACTAACGCTGCATATTTTGAAAATTGTGACATGTATGTGTGGCCACCCTCTTAACCCTAACTTCATACTTTATTATGAGTAACTGCTACATCGTTAGATATAATTTTAACCAATCAAGTTGTTATTTGTGTAGTTAGTTTTGTTACCTATTAAAATTTGAGTAAAGCTATACTTTGATCTCAACATCAAACAATTTAAATCGGCCTTATAAATATGTGCATACATAAAATAACATATTATGTTCCTCTATTATGCAAAAAAAAATAACAAAATCAAATGTTTATACATTCAAGTAAATAGATAAGGACAAATCACACCAATTTAGCTAGCACAAATTTTTTTAACCTGTATTAAGGGATACTAACTCAACAATACAATTTTTAATAATAAATACATATAGAGATAAACACCCAAGGCCCAGGACAATTTGAAACAAGTCATTTTTTAACTTGCCCTGGCTGAGGATAGAACCCAGGATCTCCGGAGGATTGGCGGACTAGCGTGATGACCATTACGCCACGGACGTCGTCAAATGTATAATAAACGCTGAAAGACAGTATGGCATGGCATGGTTTTCCGGTCTCACGGGAAGACTTGAAATTTAAGGATCCACAGGGGATCGTAATCATGATCAAATATGATGATTACGCTGGGATCAATAAATCAATTCGCAGCTAGATTTAATGTCTGAGACTACACTCGCCCACGTAGCTGGGCGAGGCATTGTGAAACAACCCAAAGCTATATTTGTACAAAGTAAGCCTTTATTACTGAAACTAGATAATCTAAATTAGTCTTAACAAGCTGAAGGCGTTTTGAATTCCCACATTAAAACGCAAGGTTGCTCGATTGACGTTTAATTGCTTTTGTTTGAAACGAATGTTGATTTGTCTTAATTGAGGTTACATAAGAGATGAAATGGATATTGTAATGACATATGATAGAGGGAAAAACTTAGGAATGTCAAGTTATATGAGGATAATGTAGGAATGCAGATGAATAATTAAATTCACAGAACAATAGCAGGGCAATTAAAAGAGACATGTCATAATATTATCATGTGATTACATAAAGTAAATAGTAAATGGATCGACATAGACATAAATGGTCGAAGATACCTTGATGGTAATCTAGCACAAGAATCCATTGCCTAAGACAATGAAGAGAAAAGGATAACGATAGATAGATAGATTAGGATAAATCACACTGATTGAGCTAACACCAAAGTAAGTTTAAACATGTAATAGGATCCTTATTCAACGACAATATATTTTTATAATAAATGCATATACAACTATTTCATGAAATAATGCAAAACCTTTCAGGTTGTAACTTAGTCCATGAAACTGAACAACTTTTGTTCTAACATTCCCAAAATGGCAAAAATAAAATTCGGATTTTCATACAAATTGACTCGATCAGCTGATCAATTTGAATTAAATTTTTTGTTTAGGTTTCGTGAAACTTTTAGAAGTAAAGTTGTTCAGTTCCATGGGCTGAGGTACCATCTGAGAGGTTTGGCGTTATTTCATTAACACGTTGTATAGATAAAAACCAAACACCCTAGATATACATTACTTTACTTGATGAAATAATACAGGCAACAAATTATCCTCATAAGTTAATACAAAAAGCCATAAGTCAAAACATGACATAAGTCATAAGCTCATAAGATAACAACCATATCACATTAAACGGGATGACCCTATGCACACGTAGAACCGGTCGCGATGGGCTCGCCTTGGCCACGAATCGCTAGACCTGCATCGCATGCACTAAACCATGACACTATTCCAAGATGCAGCAAATGTCAGCCGTATCAGGCGACATTTAAGCCTTTACGACATGTCTCACTGAATTCCTGGCTCATCTTTAATCAAATTAACTTGATAGTGCTGTTTGCGACATAGGGCAATACTTTGCTTTGACATTATAGCTTGTTGATTTATTTATACCAATGTACGTAGATGTTATATATTATAATGTCTAACAAAATATACTGAAACTATTTTAAGGGTGACGTCAGTCCATGATACTGAACAACTTTCCTAAAGGAACATATTTCGGAAACTGAAAAATATTTTTGGCCTCCCAAACAACTTAACTGATGTTGATCAGTTTGTATAAAAAGTTAAAAAAAAAAAACATATTTTGATATAATGTTCCTTGGGAAAAGTTGTTAAATATCATGGACTGAATCCACCTTAAAAATATTTTCAGTATATTTTGTTAGACGATATATATATGTATGTCCTTAGAACACGCCTCGAGACTTCTTTTAATGTGTCTGCCTCAATTTCTTTAACAATAAAATCATGTTTAGCTGTCATCGGGAATTCTTTCCATTATCTCATTTTAATATTACGATAAGGATCTCTTTAAAAGACTTTTAAATATGAAGATTTACGAGGAACAATTAAGATCATTGGTTTCTTACAAGTTTTGCATTGAGAGCTTCGTCTTCATCTGATTTGCTGTAGACTTCATTAATAATAATATACGTTGCGCAAGATTCCATTTTAGTAAATTAATAAAGTGAATTCAGAGACAATGGACAACCATTAATATTTGACATAAACAAAAGGCTTGCATGCAAAGCTCTATATAGCAATACGAAGTATAAAAGCTTCTATAATGAGTGTTTAGATCAATCAGACCGGCACGCGCCCATCGTGCGCATCATTAGGGTTACCACATTACATTCCATTCATTAGTAATAATGATTGTGTTAATTCACTTTTAACGATTCGCCGAAGCTTGTTAGGCGACAATCGAGAAATAGTTTTTACTTTTTCTACCGTATCGAATCACCGTAAAATTACTCGTTAAATCCGTAGCCAGTAATTGACTAAAGTTTATTTTCGTCAGCCCTGCGGTTTGATGGCTCGAACTTCATTACTTCGATCTGGTTTCCAGCTACGGTCGAAATCTCGCGATTAACAATGACAAATGTTTCGTGCCACGCGCCACTTAGCGATGATTTTCTTACTGTTTTGGCGCTAAGGACAGTCGATAATGGGCCGATTTGCGCCGGCCGGGGCCCAATGTCGCAGTTACCGACAATTCGTTACAGTTACGACACAAGGCGACAAAACTGGCTTTAACATACGTTCGGCTCTTATTGATTGAGTGCTCATTCTTGTCGGTTGCGCAACTTCTACGTTCGTATCGCAGTATCGGCACCCGTGCGGATATCGAGGAGTGGTCAGTAAATGCTACGTTGCGGTAATAACTGTCTGGTTGCTGGTAGGCTGTAATAAATAAACACAAGTACCTTTTCCGTCGTTCCGTGAACTCAAGGAGATCAATGCATGCAATTACGGGCCGCAGTCGTGTTAGACCTCATTTTCTTGTTGACTTGTCTATAATTGCATAAATTACTATTCAAACATTGTAAATGTGTGCAAATTCTATAAAATGAAAGTAAAAAGGCATTATGTTTTCTTTAATTGGAAAGCGTGAAACGTATACAGTACAGGTGACAGGCGATATCCTGCCAAATGAACAGACAAAGGCCAATGGAAAGTTGCGGTCAAAAGACGAGTTGTGAATACAAATCTTTACAATGCATCACATGAGTATTTCCTAACACTCGTCTCGGTGAAATGTGACCGCAAAGAAAGCTTGTATGTGCAATACAAAAAAAAGAAAAAATACACATTTGAATTCCGAAGCCCAATTTGTTTTTTATAACGCGACCGCAAGGCTGATTCGTATTGTAAGCGACCACCGTGACACTCCCAAGCTGGTTGGTTAATCACGTTTCTTGACCGCAAAAAAATCGGGCACCTTGCTGGCAAGGCCGCGGGCGCTGGTCTTAGTTTTACATCGCTCATGTCAAATAATTACAATGCTACCCACTATGGAAGGTTCCCGCGCCGCATTTTTACGAAGGCAAACTTGTAAATGAAAGGATGAGACGGGTAAATGTCAAAGCGTATTGAACGGGTGCACTTTACTTGAACAAAAGACAGATTTACAAGTTTAGTAATTCTTTTGTTACTTTACGTGTAAGCGAAATCGAGAAAGAAAATGTAATACTTTGTCAGAGAAGGCTATCGATAGATGCAGGGCACTTTCGATCGGGTATTTATTTATTTAGCAATTTATGTACACGGAACATGTATACCTACATATTTATTTATTTACATAAAATAAAAGTTGTACAAGGGCACTACTTATCTCAAAAGAGATCTTTTCCAGTAAGCCAGTGAGAGTATTTTGTATTTTGCAATTTTTCTTGGGGAAATATGTATTAAGTAATGGATTTCCTGAATTTTGTATTAAGTTTTAACTGATAAAGAATGGAGAAAGAACTCAACTAAAAAAAACAAGAAAAACGCTTACTAAAAGCTATTATTTTATAAAAATATACAAGTTAATACTTAGGTGTAAGTACTTGTATACAGAATTGTATCATGCTGATCTACAGAGTGTATTATGAATTTCATGCAATCAAATATTCGATATGTTTCTTGTACCTCAAAACCTAACCAACACCAACATAACAATCTAGCAAAACAACTGAATGTACATATTTAAAAAACCAACTAACCAGTAGTTGCCTTGCTTGCCTATTTGCTACAGACATGTAAATCAGCCTATAGCAGAATGCATTCCGTACGATCAAATATTTTGATACGTGTTCATGTACTGCTACTAACTTATCTGTACCGATAGCAAAACAACTGGTTATGCAACCGTTGCCCAAGCGCGACAAACCGAAAACTATTAATTTGATCAAGGTCAATCGTTGTCTAATGCAACTTTTCATACATCATGTCGTTGGTGAGTCATACGAGATAATAATCTTTTGACATTTTGTAAGCGTCATTAATGAATTTCAAAGCAAAATTGACATTTGTTTTTTTTTTAAATATCAATTATACATTAGTACCTATATATGTTACGTCCTATCCACACAAACGCTTCAGAAAAAGCCTTCGTATCATTAACGACAGGACATTTTAATATTGTAGTGGGATTTATAATTCTAACCAGGCCTGTGTCACTCCCCGTTTAGGTATCGAAAATGTACCTACATTATTACTATGCGCGCAGGCAATAAAAAACCTTTTCAATTCTCTAATCAACAGTAGTTATCGGCTCAGCTAACCTAATTAGCTCGCAATAAAAGCCTCTAGCACGCCTAGGGCTAGCCCAGTGATCTAGTACACTTTCAGTGCATACTTTAGCACAATTACCGAGCTAGTTTATCGAAGGCGAAATCGGAGCGGTCGGCTGACCGTTCCTTTCACGGGCCCTACCCTGCCTACCCGACACCTGACTCGTGCTGACGTGTCTACTATATCATGTGATCTATTTCATTTTAATGACGGCATTTTAGTGTAGCAAGTAAAGTAAAAATGTATTTTCACCAAGACAACTTAAATCTTTAAAAGAGCAATATATATACATATTCAAATTTCAAAATATCTTTGTTATCATATGATATATATATATTATAGTCTCTTAATAATATATTAATTACATATAGTGTGATGGAGACTGGTGACTGTAGCTAAACCATTTTCTTGCACTAAAACTGCCACACGTCAATAACTACTGAATAGGAAGTTTCTCGCTGTTGTTTGTTTTTATGGTCCATTAAACAATCAATAAACAGTACATTAGAGATTGAACATGTTTAGTACCTACTATCATAAGATAATACGTAAGACGGGATATTTATTACCACCTAAAATAAATTGATTTAAAATGTCCCATCTAACAATAGCATATCTCAAAGACTGTTGTAAAGATTTTCTCTCTGCTTTCACAATCAGATAGATTCACGAAGATTTCTGTATATAATTTTGTCTCGTCATAACTTAAATCAAGTTTGCATTACAATGTTTACCGCGGTTTCTGTGGCCACCAGCCGCCGTCTCATTCCCATCACGCTTCACAAACGCCTTTCATACAATTTCACAGCCCGATTTGTCACATCCCACCCACGCCACTTACAACATTAAATCCCCCACAAGTATATTGTTTAGGAGAAACGCGATTATTCACAGCGTTATATATAATAATGTCGTTTCGTGACTGCACACGGCATTACGTTGCGATACTCGTGCCAATCCGAGTTGTGAAAATGGCTGATCATTGTTTCTGTACAGCGAAGTAACAACGCCGATAAAGTTCATTGTGTACCGCGACTAAGTAGGATTCGAAGACACTTCAATTAAGCATGGCAGTTCGATTTTTTCGTATTTAGGCTTCGCGGCCTTCCTGTCTCGCGGGCATTATTCGCCATTCAATTTCCAATTAAACGCTTGATTCTCAATGCCAGCGGGTCGGAGGTGGTCGCGCAGTAAAACTTGATAAAAGGCGGCTAGTGGCGCGCGGCACGCCAGTGCCCAAATCTCTGGCCGCCGCTTTTGTCTCCGCAAAGCCTTTCACTTCGACCGCTCATGTGCGACAACGGAGCGCCGTTTAATCACAAAGAAACACTTAGATAAGTCCCCTGATTTATACATGTAGTTTAATCAGCGTTGAGCAATGTTGTCTAATAGAAGTGTTTTGCAAACTTTCAGATGGTGAGAGGGGCGGCGTTAGCGCTGGTGCTAGCGCTGGCATGGGCGTGCGACGCGCGCGCCAGCGTCCTCGTGCCCGCCTACGCGCTGCCGCCTGACTCGTTCGTGCGCGATCAGCGCAGTCTCGGCCCACCCCCCGACACTGAGACCGCTGAGTCCCAGCGCACTATTCGCCGGCTCATCGGCGGCCACATGAGAAACAAAGAATACGGCTCCGGGAAGAACTCCATTTCGTTCGACGACAAGAGCGAAAGCGGCAAGTTCAACGGCGTGATCGCCACGGACCAGTCGGGCGGCACCGTGGGATGGAACCAGGGCATATGGGACGACGGCATGCTCATGTCCAGCGCCGGCGAGGGCAAGGAGGCCAGCAAAGTGAAAGAGGACGAGGAGGATAAAAAGACGTTGTCCGATCAAGTGGCTGAAGGGAAATATGGCCTCATTCAGAATGAAATATTTGGAAAGACACCGAAGCGTCCGGGAATTATAAGCTATGAGCCCAACGCTGAAACGAGAGCAAAGGACAATCTACAGAGTTTAGGCGGCCTGAAGAAAGATGAGATATGGCTAGCCGAAGACCATTTACTAGTGCTAACAGGAGGCTCGTTCCCGGAAAAAACCAAAGAGAACGAACGTAGGCCATGGCCACCGATCGATGACTACGAGGCGCCCAGAAGGCAAGTAAAGCTTCCTAAGAAACCTAAAGTGCCTCCGCCCTTTCCGGTACAACTCTCCGACAACGGACCGCTCGTCTTCCTCACACCAAACGGCAGTGTCCCTGCGGCCCTCTTTCCACCCTTCCCAGCAGGAGAGGGCGAAGGCCCTTTTCCTCCTCCGCCATTCCCATTTCCACCGGGAGCGCCCTACGCCCCGGGTGATTATCCGGGAAACTCTACTGCCGGGGGAGCGCCGTTGCCAAGTCCTCCGTTCCCATTCCTACCCGGGAATGCGAGCGAAGGAGCATACCCCTTTCTCCCACCCATGAACGGAACTTTTCCAGAAGGCTATCCTCCGGGCGCAGCGTTTCTACCACCACCGAGCAACCAGTCCGACCTATACGACGAAGACGACCCTTCGATTTACTATCCGCCGCCTTACAATTTTTCTTACCGCGCTGACTACAACAACAGTGTGCCGGCTGGACCTTTAGTGCCTGGAATCATACTACCGCCTCCGCCGGACTTCTTCGCCCCCATGGAGGAGAAAACAACTACGGAAACAGTACGAACAAATAGACCATCGAGTACTTACGCCAGACCTAAATCGACTACAACGAAACCAGCGCTTACGCCAGCGGTGTACAGAAATAAGTACAAGGCAAGACCAACAACGACAACAACGTCAACAACGGAGTCTGTGAGGACGACTGAATTGCCCAGCACAATTTCCACGCCACCCACGGTTGAAATTATCACGACACCTAAGATCAACTACAGAAAGCCATTGCGCATACCTTCTAGAACTCCTGTGCGTATTCAAAATCTGCCTGATGAAGTTGTTACAAGACCTAAAACAGACAAGCCTGTTTACAAAACCAGAACCAAGGTTACTTCGAAACCCCTCTCAGTGTCTGTTATTTACGACTATCCAGAGCCGGTTTACGATACAAAAATACCTTCAACAACCGAAAAACCATTTATTCAATACAATGTGCCAGAAAAGACGCCGAATGTGGTCGTCAACGACATAGTTACATCAACCCCCGTGCCATTAAGAGCATATTACTCAAACGTTCAAAGTGACGTACCCACTACCAAATTACAGCCTGTTTATAATCAGAAGCCTAATGACGCTTTAGCTTCTTTCTACTTCTACGACGAGCAACCAAAGACATCACCGACGCCAGAGACGTACTTCGACGGAAGGAAATACTACAAGGCTGTGCCAGTAAGTCAAGCACCAATTAGTCAAGTACCGTTTGTGCAACACAACGTCAATCCTCAGTCTGGCTTCACACCAACAGTGGACGTCGCGTACGGTGCTATCGATCAAGCTGACGCACTATTCTTATGGCCACAGAAGCAAGGTCCACGAACGGTCACACAAGAATACTTCAGCATACAGAAGCCAAGACCGCAGCAAGTGTACGTCCAGCAGCCAAAACAGAGACCAGAAGCTTTCTTCCAACAAATAGCTGACATACAACAGACTATTGATTTATTCACTACAAAGAGACCAAAAACACATTCACACCGTCCTCATTCGCACAAGCCTAAAGCTATAACCGCAAGACCTATTTACCAGTACTATCAAGCTCAATCTAAACCAAGACCAGAACAGTTAACATTCCGAGCCCCAAAGCTGGACCCTGAGCCTTTCAGGCCAATGGTGAGCTACAGTAAGCCGTTTAATGTAGAAAACGAGTTCAATGCTATCACTCCCTCAGTTTCACCAGGCTACCACCAACAGTACTTGATCGAAAGCATAGTGACCACCGAATCTCCAACATCGTCCAGATATTATCCAAAATCAAAAACGCGAGAAGAAGACTACGATGACAGTCCGATCGAGAAAATACCCAAAGGAACTAGAAATCATATACCGATTCAAAACGATAAACCTTCTGTGATTCAGTACATAAACAGGCAACCCAGCACGACTGCGAACCCGATCGAGAATGGATACTACACAAAACAAGACGAGAGGTACTTAGACGATATAACGAGAAACTCTTTTGATATATTCGGGAAGAAAATCGAGGACAGCACGCACGACGTTAACGGTTTGGCTGTGACACCACCGCTAGAGACTGTCAAGACTCCGATCGACAATAACATCAACATACAATACGCTTACGATATAATCGAATCGCAGAACCCTAACCCACCATCATTTGACAGAGATACCCTGGTGAACGACAGGGTACCGCGACCGCCTATAAACCCTGACAGCGAACAGATTCAGGGTCATCGGAACGAAGAGCTGATACAGCAGAAACCACCGTCGTTAATAGACGACACGCTTGTCAACGAGCGGCTGCCGAGGCCGACGGTGAACCCCGACAGCGAGTTTATCCCCATCCCGAACCCTGGATATAGACCAGAGCAGTACAGACAGCAAAGTCAAGTGCAAAGGCCGCAGTTCACTGGTGAGCAGTACGATTTAAACGCGCCTGTGCGACCCAGCTTGGCGGGAGACACGGCTGTTAACTACAGGCGGCCGCTGCCTCCGGTCAACCCTGATGCGGAGTGGATAGGACCAGTGAATCCTGTTAACGCGGCCGGGGAAGGGAGACCTGGGTCGTTCGTATCGTACCGGCTGCCAGGCGAAGGCGCCCATGTGTACTTCCTGACTCCGCAAGCGGCGCGCGCGGCTCGCGAGAGGTACCGAGCCCCGGGCTACGGACGGTGAAACCAAAGCTCTAGTCTGAGAACGTCGTGACGACGTGCAGTGTAAATATAAAGCGCAAATGTGATGTAAGTGTCCTAAGTAGTGTAAGGAACGAAAGACTATAGTGGGCGGTCGCCCGAATTGCCATAATATTTAAAAACGCGAGTTTTTTTAACTAGTTTAAATATTTCCGAGCGATGTTGAAAAACAGTATGGACGCTTTTTTATATTTCGACGACTATTTATTAATTTATTGTTAAGAGACTGTGGTGCATGCATAATGTTTATTAATTTATTTATGTCAGTATTCTCGATGAACTCTCAGGGATGATGTGATATGTGTGGCAAATATGTGAGCTATTGTATAACTTTGTAATAATAACAATTGTTATTGTTATTTTTTTTAATAAATGACAAATCATTGTGATTTTGTATTTTATTAAACAAAGAGTAAAATATTAAAAATTTTCTATTTATAACTTGTTTTATTTATATGCGACTCAATTATAAAACGAGGTAAATATTTCAGTTTTAAAGTGTTGAGACAGGATATGTGCAAATCGTATTACAACATTACTTTTAATATTGTAAAATTGAGTCACCGCATTTATTGTGCAAAGAAACCAAACCGTTCAGTCGGCATTAAAATTGCAAGAACGTACAATATGGCAAACTATATTTATTTATACCTTTTTAGTTTTTGGAAAATAAAGTAAAGATTACAACATGACCTAATAAAACTGCAATAAGTTAAAAACCGGAACACGGAACGTCGGCGGAAAAGATTTTATAAATCTTCCAGCATTTCGTTATGTAACATCCGTTTGACTATGACGAAAAACTAGATCTATGCTTTAACACTAATAGATGCGCAAGGTTACCGCATAACACTTTAAATAACAAGAATACGACTTTTTGTTTTGGTAAGCAAACCCATTATGTCACAGACATAAAGTATAGTAGAGGCAGCTCAATAAACAAATCGTACAAAACATTCGAGACTTTATGTACATACAGGATCATCAGTTACATTTTAACATACAGCATTACCTAACCTAACCTACATAGGTATAGAATCAGAAATAACGACCATAAGCTTGATCGAATTCACCTAGAGGATCTCATAAATCTATAGACATTATTAACATAAGACACGAACCCTTGAAATATCAATGACAAATTCATAGTCTGTTAATCCATCTTAATTGATAGTCAGTGTTTCCAACAAACTAAGGAAGGGTTAGGAGAAAGGTCATACCAAGACATTAGAAAGATGGCAGAGAGAAGAGAGGAATGGAGTCATCTCCACTTAACTCCACAGACAAGAGCAAGATCTTAAATTAAAAGAAGAGAGTAATCCAGACTACACAATCTCACAGAGGACATAAAATATACACTTCAAATAAAAAAATATTGAAGTACACTTCAAGGAAAAAATATGTAAGTATAAACGGCGAGCAATGAGGCGAGACCGTGCCAGTGGGCCGCCATTCGGCCTTGTACCGACAGGCACGCGTCCAAAACGACACAATAGCGTATTGAAAGTTGTCAATTTGTCGTAATAGCCGAGAGGAACTGAAATTTATTCGGCTACATTGTATTTGACCATAATAGTGAAGTTTGCTTGTATAGTAGACATACATATTGTTCCTTTTTCAATTGTCTTACAAAAAAGTTTGCTAGTATCGTTGTCTATCATTCAACTTCACCTACAAGAGCAGTCAGTAATCAGTCTTCACCATAAATATGATTGTATACAATGGTCTTAAATACTAATATCATACTTTGCCGACAACACAGCGTGTGAATATTTAATTTCATTTTCCTATTTATCTTTTTATATTTATTTTTGATATGTCCTATGAATCACCTGTGATAAAACATATAATTATAAGTCAAAAACTTAACGTTAAATTAATACAGTTAATCTTAAATACATTATATCAGTCAAGTAAATAAAAAAAATACGGTCAATAATTTTAAATCATTAAATTTACTCTAAATGCAATTATCTTTTATTTTTATTTGTCCGTAAAAATTCAGCGATTGAGTAAAAACAGTTCTACGACAGCCGCTCTTTTAACGCTTTAAGAAACTTCTTTCTGGGAAGTGTTTTAATGTTCTAGGAAGGGCATTGAATAATTTCCCACACATTGCATAACATTTTTTTTTATATAACGTTGTTCTGGGTATTCTCGGTAACTCTGTTCTGTCTGGATCTGTTGTATTCCTAGGAAATAAGTATTTGGCTTTAACGAAGTAGTTCCAGTGTATCGTTACAAATTTACACATTTCAAAAATGTACAAGCAGGGTAGAGTGAGGAGGCCAAGTTTTTTAAATAAAGGCCGACAAGTTACCCATGGAGCTACACCGCACATAGCTCTAATGCACTGTTTTTGTGCTAGAAATGCTCTATTCACTTCCGTAAAGTTGCCACATAATATAAGTCCATATTTCAAGACTGAACTCACATATCCGTGGTAAGCGGATAGCACTGTACTTTGATTAGATTGTTTTGAGAATTTATATAGGAAATATACAAATCGATTGATTTTTTTGCAAACTTGTTGCACATGTGGGTCCAATCGCAATGTTTGTCCAACACAATTCCAAGGAAACGATACTTCTTCTTGTAAGAGCTTGCTTTCAAAGATATATTGCAAATGTGTTTTTAATACCTTGCGAGACCCTCGGCCGGACAGTAAAAAAAAACAACTGATTCACGTCTTGTGTCGCGGAAAGTTTTAAAATGTGCAGCAGTCTAAGTGGAAAAAAAAATTAGGCAACGTTTCTATGTCTAAACAAACAAAAAGTACCAAAGCACGACAATACTGTAGTCAAGTTGTTTTGTAGAAGAAAGGCGCAAACCCACCTACATAACAGTAATTGTTGAAATTTACTTTTGCCACTTACTACCACGTCTTTATCCCTAATGGGGCAGACAGAGAATTTTGGTTCTTGTGGGTCTAAGACAGAGCCCAACCGTACCGCCTAAAACGATTGCTTTCGCTAAGGCAGCAAGACCGAAAGGCCACTTTTTGTGTGATGTTGGACGAGATGAAAAAAGTAATCAAAACAGTGATGGGTTGCTAGCCGCATCGCCTATTAACATGATTCGCATTTTCGCCCATTCCCTCGATCGGCTTTTACTACCTGCGCGGGAAGAGAAGAAGCTGGTTCATTCAGTTTTTTTTTTCCTTACTGCAGTATATATTCTATGTAATAGGGTATATTCATGTCTTTTTTTTTATTTTTTTAAATGATTCTTTAAGTTATTATATAAACGGAAAAAAATATCACACTCACAGAATATTATTAAATAAGCTTAAAAAAAATAATTAAAACTACTATCATTTTCGGACGACTTAAACGCGGTGCCATTTTGCGCTTTTATTCTGTGACGTCACCGCACACTGTCAATGTCAGTGTCAATGGAAAAAGAAAATCAAAAAATAGTAGTACCATATTTTAGGTTATAATTAATTGTTTGACTTGCCTCATAAGTACAAAACTGAGAAAAATGGAAATTTATCAAATATCTATAAATTATTTACCTCACGGCTTTTACTCCTCTGAGATCAAAGGATGTAAAATTGTAATTACTTGCGAAGTACGTAGTCATCATAAACACATCAATTTTAGGCAGATTATCTGACTGTATCTGCCACAACAAAACCGCTTTCAACCATTTTAGCAAGTCTTTTTTCACCAGAAGTCAGACTTTCAGCTAATAATTCTCAAAGAACACTAATAATTTAGCAAAACAGTGAAAATAACCTCCAACAATCATACAAATTACAAACAACTTATTGACAGTGACAGATTCTCCTTATTTCTAATGTGTGGTTGACAGTACAGACTATTTAGAAAATTCAGTTTGACAGTGTTTGGTGTCGTCACGTTTCGTTCCGCCAATAGCATTGCGTTTTGGAAATTTGCGAAGGAATTTGAAATTTACAACATCATTAATTTGTCAATGGAAACATGTTAAATTGAAAAATATATATGTATGGGTATTTTTCTTTAGCAATAAAGTTTACACATAATTTTTTTTGTTCGTTTCTGAATCACATGCATATTGTCTATTCTATAACAGCAATTGTAAAGGGAATTAAATTTTGCCGGATAAAAGCACCGTAGAAATCCATGTAAAAACGCAGCATTTGTTTTACTATCTAATGCAGTAGTAAAACTATAAGTACGAATACTAGTTCCTAGTTACTATAATACTAACAAATTGGATCTTAGTTATCTGATAAATTAATTGACATGAACAAGTAAATATTTAAAAAAAACCTGAGCACGTGATACAATAGCAGCACGCTCGGAGCTAGGTTATATGTTGTTTTTTAACATTCCAAATTTCATTTAAACATAAGTTGTTCGTATTGTTTTAATCCTTATATAAAATCTTTTTTTTTTCCATAAGTTTTGATAAAAAAAATTAAGACACTAGCCCCAAATTTCGGCCTTTTTTTTATCTTGATGGATGTATGGGTGGATTTACGGCTTGAAGGATTTAAGCGTCCATCAAGCCGTTTACGAGTAGGATGCTAAGCGTGCCAAAGAAATATTCATATGTACATACATTACATTTACTCAAAAACATAACCCTCCTTCTGTCGCAGTGGGGTAAAAAGCTTACAGCGCCAAACGGAAAGTTCCGTTAAAATCGCATTCCATGGGTAACAAAATAAATAAAATCATACCTGCAATTAAAAATTAATGTAACGATTTGAGTCTTGTTTGCCGTGTGACTTACGGCCTAGAATAGGAAAATTCTATCTCTTCCTGTGGATGTCGTAAGAGGAGACTAAAGGACTAAGCACAAACATCTCGTGCTACAACTGCAATCCCAAGGAGGGTTGACGACGTGCGGCGGCCGATTGTAAAACTTTTCGCACAAATTCATTCCCAAGAGGATTAACGTCAGGCCGCTCGTAGAACTATAGCCAAATCGTTTAAATTTTTCCTGCTTTTCATCATGGTCTTCGGCATCCTTGGGTGACCATTGACATACATATTATATTTGGATAAGAAAAAGCGAGAAAGCGCACCCCGGGCTTTGAAGCAGCTGAGATGCATCCGGGTACGCGTTAAGATGAAGAAGAATATATTTCACTATCTATCGTAATGTTAATCTACACGTCCGTTTAGTATGTGATGTACTAAACGGAAAATATAATTTGCTTATTAATTAAATGCATATATGGGAGAAGCCTTTAGTTCAGCAGTGGACTAATATAGGCTGGTCAAGAAAGAAGTAAAGCCATGGATTTCGCACTTACAGCTTATAACCCGGGCAATGTACCAAAATAGAAATTTTGAAAATGAAACTAATAATTTCCGAGAGAGCCAATGATATGAGTAGGTATACCTACCTACCTTTCTGTATCGGTTTCCGTAGTTCATTAAGTCCTGCAGCGTCCTCTAGCCGGTAGAAGACGGCTAGTCTCAAATACACCTGTATGGCGACGCGCGCGCAGCGGAAGCAGAACGGGTGCGAGCGGAGCACGCTCTCCAACCAAAGGAGGCCCCACATATGACCGAAGGGTCATTTTTAGAGTACATACGCGACTTAATAGTGTAAACTACAGCGCAAAATCTTCCAAATATACAGGCTATGTATCAAAATGGGAATTTTTCGAAGACTAAAAATTTCCGAGAAACACGAGTATTGTCCGAGAAACAGTCAATGAAATGTTTTATTGACTGTTTCACGGTCAATATAACAACAGATATAAGTTATCCTACCTGTATCGGGCTCCGTAGTTTGCTGCACGTCCTGCAGCGGCGACGTGTACAGTCTCAAATACACCTGTATGGCGACGCGCGCGCAGCGGAAGTAGAACGGGTGCGAGCGGAGCACGTCCTCCAACCGGAGGAGGCCCACGTACGACCGGAGGGTCATCTTGCGCATGCAGTACGAGTGGAAATCGAACTGGTCTTCCATTATTTCTGAGAAATGCTGAAAAAGAAATGTTGGTTGAAAAGTATCACTTTTTACCCGACTAGCAAGGAAGTGTTGTTTTTCGCACGTATCTTGTATGTATATTATGTAGGGTTGTACATTTCTTTATTACCTCGTCTCTTGAAACGAGTGGATTGATTTCGACAGCTAATGTATCGTTGGGAGTTTTAAAAAAATGGCGGATTTTATGCGCTTATCTATAAACTAACATCAACGTCTATAAACAAACTCACCCGGTCGACTTCATGCGCCTTTTTGAGCGCCTCGCCCCACTGCTGCGTGCGCTGGTACGCCAGCGCCGCCTCGGTTTGGAACCACATACACTGCATCTCGTTTAGGTTTTCCGTGGCCGGCACTCCTGGAAACGAATATGGATCAGCACCGTGTCTAGCATAAAAGGAGTAGAGCAGAGACTGCATATGGTCAGGGGAGCCAAAATTCCTTCATATTTCACCGGGCCAAAATGCAGTGTTTTTCGCACGCTTAAGGTGAAGTGGCGCACGCTTAAGGTGAAGTGGCGCACGCACTTGAAATAAATTGTTTGATCGTAAATATGGTGAAAATTTCTATATTATCAAAAGTCAGGTAGATAGCCCTTAAAATTATTTAATTAACAACCATTTAAAGTTTTAATTTATCCGTCCAGTTTTAAACTAAAAGTTGTTTTGGCGGAAACGAGTTTTGTTAAAAAATTTTCACCTTCCTCTGGCTAGAAAATGTTAAGTACGCAAGCTGACGTAAAACACCACTTTTAGGCACGGTGCACAAGCATTTTTAGTACCTTCTCTGGTAAACTTGGCACACATATCCTCCGCTCTCTTGACGTGTCCCGCCCGCAGCATGTACCGCGCACACTTGCTGTTGACGTATCTGTCCGCTGTGTCCATCACTTGCGCCTCTTCTAACCATTGGTACGCTGATATGGGGTCGCCGGCATGCTGGAAAGTTTGTAACAATAATTAAATAAAATATCGATATACAAAAAAATTACAACTGCAGTGTAAACGAAGAATTATTATCTGGAGTGCTATTTTTGAAATCTGGAGACAGCGAAATACAAAACGTAGTTTCCCAACTCATCGCTAGCGTTCCGACGCATTGCATCGTATTTTACCATCGTACCATTATCTACCATCGTGTCAGCGAAAAGTAATATTGATTTACGCAGAAAATATCATAAATTTGTCAATGGTTTTGGTAAACTCGCGAAGTCCATATCTGGGCAACCCTACTCTATATAAAAGGGGTCGGAAAAAAGCGTGACAAGAGGGAAGGGGGTTTCAAAAAGACAAAATATTGTATAAAGTAATATGTGGACGGCCCCTTTATAGTAGATTTGTTAGACAAAATGTAGGATAAACATTGTACCTTGTATATCCTTCCTTTAACAATAAACAGTTCAATCAGCGTCGGAGTATGTTCTATAGCTGCGTCTATATATTGGAGAGCTCTATCCGTGTCCTTTTTGTGGTCGAAATGTTGCGCCGCGTAGTAATACGCCCAGAGCAGCGCGCTCGCCGGTTGAACGACCTCGCTCGCCTCCGCACTAAACTTGCCAGTCTTTGATAAATTCTCTATGTATTGTACAATTAACTTTTCTATCGTGTCCGCTTTGCTTTGGTCTGCGTATAACGATCTGGAAGGCAGGAAAAATTAAATCTACAGATGTTAATATACAGGCTCTAACAACATATGTATATTGAAACTATTTTAAGGGTGAATTCAGTTCATAACACTGAACCACTTTCTCTAATGAACATATATTGAAATATGAAAAATAATTTTTGACCTTTCATATAAGTTGAGCGATTGGCTGATCTGAGTTTCTATACATTTTTTTTTATATTTTGGTATACGTTCTATGGGAAAGTTGTTCATAAGAAACATAGACTGAATTCACCCTTAAAATTGTTTCAGTGTATCTTAATACACGTTATATACCATTGACATGCACATGCTCTATCCCTGACATAACACGCAAAAATATAGGTACTTGTTTGTTTTATTTGTTAAATTTATTTAGCTGCCTATAGGCATATTTTTTATTATACCAAAAGGAGATTATAATAGATCATAAAAAAATAAAATATTAAACGTAATTAATATCATTATTTTAAAAAAACATTTTATTGTGTTAGGTTCTACGAATGATACATTCCCTAGAATTGTAACGCTCCTACATTCACCGCTTCGATTCTGATTCCATTTATGCAAACAAACTAACAGTAATAACAACGCAACACTCAAACACATACATAGAAAAATATGCATGCGATTGGTCGCGACAAGGTCACGCTTCGTCTTCGGGTGAGGGCGGTCACCGCAACGAGCGGTGAGGTACAACGCGTGGCTTAGGTACATTTCGCATAACACTTTCTACAGATGTCAAATATGGTATATTAAAATGTTTATGAGTCCTGTGTTTTTCATGTCTGTATGGCTTCTACACTACTTCACGGCACGTTACGGCATTTTTTAATGAATCAATAATCGCAAAAACACAGCAATATTCTCAAAAGAAACTTTTTGCGACGCAACCGCACGACTCAAGTGTCACAGCGAACTGTCGCGCCACGCGGTTCATATTTTAAGCCTCGCCCGCCCCGGTACATATCGCGTGGAATGATTTTTCGGGATTAGTTACGCTTCTGGGGATTATTATTCGTAGGTTAGGTTCAATTGGCAACAACTATGTATTTAGGGGGGGATTATGAATTTTCGGGGTCCAGTGCTGCCCCCATTTGAAATAAATTAATTGAAAAGAAGCGTAGATATCATTTAAAATTTTGTTCTGAGAAGCCTTAGATAACCCTCGAACTATTTTATAAACAACTGTTTACAGTTTAAAGTGAGAACGTGAAGCTTTTCTTCGCACATTTGCGAAAAACGGCCACTTTTGGCAAATGTGCGAAGACAAGCTTCACATTCTCACTTTAAACTGTAAACAGTACCTAGTTCATAAAATAGTTTGAAGGATAAATTGTGAGCAATAAAGAGTAAAATAAATAAATATACCTGAGATCCACGAAGAGAGGCGGGATGCCTTTATGCAGCCCGTGTCGCAGGTAGTCGTCCACGAGCCGCGAGAACGACTCTTGTCGCGCGTCCGTCAGCTGCAGCCGCCGCGGAGCTATTGCTTTGGGATACTCTTTCCTGAAAACACAATCATTTTTTTGTGTTATCCTCAATGAAATTAGCCGTGTGGTTCCCAGCAGAGTAGAATAGGATCACTCCGACTCTTCCCGTGGATTTCGTAGAGGGCGACTTAGGAAACACAAGCTAAACAAAGCTTGTAAACATCAGTGAGACCTCTCCAACCT
This sequence comes from Acrobasis repandana, assembly GCA_963576875.1. Classification (NCBI taxonomy): domain Eukaryota; kingdom Metazoa; phylum Arthropoda; class Insecta; order Lepidoptera; family Pyralidae; genus Acrobasis; species Acrobasis repandana. The sequence goes on along the minus strand of OY756233.1, from coordinate 5,671,530 downwards.
GTCTGGCCAGCGTGGAGAGTGTAAGCCAAATCCTATGACTGCTCTGGCTACTGGCTCTGGTAATACAGAGAGGGTAGTGCTCCTGCAGTGCAGACTAAAAAAGACCTAGAGTGCTATTTTTCATTCACGGACTCACATTACGAATGATTTACGTGAGTGTTTCCAAACGGGCGCATTTTTGAATTGATTGTATGCGAAGGATTTGCAACGAGTGGTCTAAACCATTCGTAATTTTGTCATTTGTAGAGTACAAATGTCAAAGAAACGTTCCATGGAATATCAGTTCCGTTTCACGCTGCTTTTTTAATTTTTGTTGAAATGTTTAGAAAACCATTGCCAAATTTATGATATTTTCTGCGTAACACAATATTACTTATCGCTCACACAACGGTTTCAAAAATACGATGCAATGCGTCGGAACGCGAGTGGTGAGTTGGAAAACTACACGTTTTGTGTTTCGCTGTCCCTAAATGAAAAATAGCACTCCTGATGATGACTCAATGAAATGGTGAAAAGAGAGATTTTGTGACCATAGTGGTTAGTGCTACTAAGTATAGAAAAGCTCACTAAACACTATAATTTTACTATAGGGCAGGGATGAAATCTTTCAACACGCCTGATATGCTAAGAATAACATTAACTGTAAAAAAATATTAGACTATTCTGTGGAGTCAAGTAATATCCAGATAAGTACTTTATAATAATTATATACCATTCTTATTTTTAATGGCAGTCTCTCCTCTAGACTAAGGGTTGAAAGGAAGAGATCCCTTAAAGGGATGTCCTTTGGATTGTTTTCTTAACTGTATTTTGTTGTGTCCTTTTTGTACATAAAGGATTGAGATAGATACATTGTTCGTTTTTTTGATGAAATGAGCCATCCCTGTGAGGCCTTCTTCAATATTAAGAGCCAGGCTCTTGTCGGTGTTATTGTATGGAAAGAGACACACACAAGGTCCCTGTTAGATCACTGATCAAGAATTCCATTTATGCATCTCACAAAAGAACAGAGTGAACAAATAAGAAGAAACCTACTTAAATACATCGAAGAAGGCCACTTTTTCGTCAGGATCACTAAGTTGTTTCGCTTCTATTAGTTTCTGATAGTACATCACGTTTTCAGGGTTCCTCTTCAGGAGGTCCTCATAAACCGACTCGGCTTCTTTGAACCTGGAACATTTCAATTAATATCTTAGAATAAATTCACTGTGACAAGTCAACAGCCCTTAATATTTATTATATGCTACTGCTACACTTGCAAACAATGCCGGATTAACTACGTAGCAAAAGTATCTCTTGATTCGGGCCTCTCGCAAAAGGTGGCCCCGTGTATCCAAACATGCTCACCTCCGCCTGAGTGTAATATTTTTGACTTTGTTTGTTCGTAAGTGGCCATCACTGTTGTCAGATTTTATCTACTTGAATATGTATGCAAAAATTCCACTCAACCAAGCTTTAGTACTATTATGTATTCTGTGCTAACAGGAAGTGGGTGAAATTAAACTTGCAAACTTCAACTACAGACAGAAAGACATAGAAGAGCCAAAATAAATCATCATCAACCTAGCGTATTCCTGGTTGCATCCTCAGCGGTAACACTTCAGAGCCCAGAGTCGGGTTACCTAGACTAGGTGATTTGACTAGGTTACTGGTTTTTACAGAGCGACTGCCGTCTGACCCCCGCAACCCAAAGGGTAAACCAGAACCAATCCTAGGATAGGTAGACAAGCCAAAATAAATAAAAGGTCGTAATAAAAAGAACAATCCTACCTAGTATAGATAGACAGGCCAAAATAAATAAAAGGTAGTAATAAAGAGTACACATACCTCTTTAATTTCAATAAATATTCACCAGAGGTTTCCTTCACCGACAACAAGTCAAGAATTTGGCTTTGGAACTTATGTAGATGTTGCAGGGCCCTCTCATACTGCCCAGACTCCGCTAATACCATGTTCTGGTAGAGGAGCAGCTCAGAATGCTCATAGTCGTACGGGCCTTTCATTTGGTTTGTACGGAAGGCATCTAAAATGCTATTGGCCATTTCGTAGTCCCCGAGCAGGTGGTAGCTCATGGCAAAGCCAATCCAGGATGCTCTCTGTGTGGGTCTGAGCATGAATAGTTGATAGCGGGTATCCTGTAAACATTGTATTGAAAAATAAGCATTTGTCATCCATCATTATCAGTTTTTCTAGCCTACATGGGTCTGCTGCCAGGTTAAAGGCCAAAAATGGAAAGATTTGACTATAGTTACAACCTAGGGCAAGCCAGTTGTGGAGTACTTTTTAAATGCATCAAACATCCTACACTACCAGAGTGTAGGATGTTTGATGTCAAATTGGCTTCCTAAAAGAGTTAATTAGTTGCAAATTAAGACACATTTAGTGCACTTAAGTTGCAGTGCCAACATAATCTTGATAAATGATATTAACACAATGTAAATTATTGTAAACTTGGCCCAGAAAGGCATATGAACAGAGAAGGATATAAATATAAATAAATAATAAATATATAAAGACAAATCACACTGATTAAGCTAGTCCCAAAGTTTTAAACTTGTGTTATGGGATACTAACTCAACAATACTATATTTTATGATAAATACATATATAGATAAACACCCAAGACCCAGGACAATCTGAAAAAGGCCATTTTCCAACTTGCCCTGGCTGGGGATCGAACCCAGAACCTCCGGATTAGCGGCCTAGCGTGTTAACCATTACGCCACGGAGGTCGTCAAATATAAGGTCATACAGAGTTCACTGCAATCTATAGTGGTTCACTGTTACTATGTAGATATTCTTAACCTCTCCAAAACTAGATGGAATTAGAACATGCCATCCGATTCTTGCAAGACATACTACATAGCACAAGCTAAACAGTTAAATTACTAACCATTATCAAAACTTATGTTAGTTTGTAGTTATATTAATTCTGTGACTAAATTGACTGGTTTTCTTTTTGTTTACCTATATCAGATGCCTTTAGGCAGCTTGAAAAATCTATTGGCCACTAAAACACATGAAAACACTAAACTAAATGCAACTTTTTTATTTTCATGCTTTTGCACAGGAATCTTTTCATATCAATATGGGTTATTTTTATTCTGCATTCCCAAGGCTGGTTGACATTGGGCGGCGGCCGGTTATAAAACTTTTTGCTTGTCTGCATTCCCAAGGAGGGTTAGTGTCAGGCAGCTGTTAAATTTTCAGCCAAATCTTTATTCAATATGGAGAGTAATAACACTCGCATGCTGTCCTGACCCCACATAAAGTGGGATAAGGTGAGGAAAAAGATGGATTTTTTTTATTCAAAAGAATACTATAAACTTCCAGCATTTCCAAACAACTGCTGTTAGGAAGAAATGCAGAGATATACTCATTGAAACAGTAGTCGTAAAATCAGTCATATTGTTACGTTTTAATGGAACAAAACACCAAACTCAAAATTGTACATACCTTGTAACCTTCCAAATCCCGCATCTGGATTTGCAGAAGCGAGAGATCCCGCAAAATCTGTATGTTCTCCTTCTCCCACTTGAGAGCATTGCGGTAACATTTGATTGCTTCATCGTACTTCTTATCAGACCGTTGGAGGAGCCCATACACATGCCAGCACACGGGCGACTTCAAATCATTGCGGAGGCCTTTCCGCACATACTCGTATGCCTCATCCTTGCGCCCAAGGCAATTGAGGGTCAAGCCCTTCATTGCCAATGTTTCTAAAATAATAAGTGTAATTAGTTCAAATTTAAAAGTACTGCTGTAAAAATGTATAATGAAAAAGACCCTTGTAATAAAAATAAGTCCTGTGAAAAGACTATGGACTCTCAGCACTGTGTGAAATAGACATATCAGCTCTTGGCTGCTCGTTTATAATAAATAAAATAAAATAAAACAATAAATAAAAAATAATGTGGAAAAATATAGGAAGAAATCTGCAACAGACATAGGCCTCACTAAAGTATACAAACTGCATTCAGCATTCTGATTGTTGTCACTATGTAGCTCAGTATTAATTGGAAATTGCACCAGTGCATAATTGTTGCCTTTGTGAAATCAAATAATAATTAATATTATTTATTTTGTACGTATTTGCTTCTACCTGTTAATTGAGTAAATGTCCTCTCAATATATCGCACGTTGACTGGAAGAGATCCCTATATGGGATAAGTCTGCCATTGTATATTTGCTCTTTCGAATTTTGTATTTTATATGCATGTTTTTAGTACAATAAAGTTATTACAAACAAACAAATTAAATAAAAAAAATACTAATACAGTATCACATCTATATCCTTAATGGGTAGACAGAGCATTTTGGGTCTTGCAGCTCTAAGCGGATTCAAAGGCCACTTTTAGTGTGATGAAGGGTGAGAAGGTGAAAAAGGAATCAAAATAGTGATGAGTTGCTAGCCGCATCGCCTGTTAACGTGATTTACATTTTCGCCCATTCCCTCAATCAGCTTTTACGATCTGCGCGGGAAGAGACGCAGCTGGTACATTCCAAGTTTTTTCTTTTCTCCCAGACCAGCATGGAATGCAGCAGCACTTAATGAAAGAGTTTGATAATCTCGAAAATTCAATTTTTCTTTTACTTTACACTTACATATCCAAGCAGATAAGGATTGCTTGGATATGTAAGTATGTATAAGGCAAGTACATATTACGTATATTCATAAATGAGCTACCTACAACTGGAATACATTACAAACATTTATGTCACCAATAGAACTATAAATGCACAGATCTGTATATAAATGCCTGTCACTAAAGTCCATTTTACTGATGATTATTATTGTCACTTACCACCATGCTCTGCAAATTTTGGATTCGATAATATCTGCTTGGCGAATTTCAACCCATTTTTGTATTGTTTATGTTCGTAACACCGCTGAAATACAATTCAATTCAAATCATCACAAAATGTTAACCTCTATTTATTATTAGATACAAGCCCAATAATAGGATGACAGGAAACTTGAACAATTTTGAGAAAAAAGGAAAAGCATAATATTGTTAATTTGGAATAGTATGTAAAGAAGTTATCATAATTATCACTACGGAGTAATTTCTTCTATCCACAAAAAGCATTATTTTTGTAAGAGAATCACCTGAATGACAAGCCTCTACAACCAAGTTGAATGTTTACAACGAGACTTACCAAAATTCTTTTAAAAAGAGCATTTTCTTTGGGCGGCAAAGGATTACTGGGTGGCATTTTGTCCAAAGAAAATGTATTATGTGTTTATATTTCACTAATAAATTGAAATATTTCTAAAAACCTCGTGGCTATAAACCAAAGAAGTCGATGAAGAATTGTTGTCTATGGTTATAGGGCAGTGGTCACGTGACTCAACTCAGTGTTGTCAGTAACGTGATTTTAATTTCTCTTATTGATAAATACTTTGAAGATAAGCCCCTAATTCTATAGTCTATTCTATAATCATTCATTCATGTATGTCTATGGGTTTGTCGTACATTCATTGCTATGCTGTCACTGTCAGACAAGTCAGACGTCAGACAGAGAGATGAGAGACAGTCACTTGTCAAACGTAGAAATTTGTTTATTTTTTATTACTTTTGCAGTCGTGTCGTGAAATAATTACTATAAAATTGATAATTTACTACAAAGTAATACAAAAGCCTTTTAGAATTGTTAATTGTAAAGAGATATGGGTATTGAGAACATGCGTCGTTGGCCAATGTACATATTGTTCGCTTTATGCATTTTACTTTTCCTTTCACTCTTCAATAGTTGGAGTTTGGAAGAAGAATTGCGAATAAGAATTTCTGATCTTAATACACAGATTAAGGAGTGCGCTAGAGTTCAAAGCTCATGCATATCTGAGCAATTAACATTGATGGAGCAAAGAAACAGCTATATGGACAAAGTTCAGAACTTAGACAAAAGTAAAGATCGACTTGTCAATGATATGTCAGACGCAATGGATAAGCTCAAAAAAGCGGAAGGACATGTGAATACTACTCAGGTCGAGTTACATATGTGCACTACAGAGTTGCAGTCCTTTAAAAACCTGCAGGTAACCATGACAGCTACTATACAGACGTTGAGGCTAGAAAATTCGCAGTTGATTGAGAAGAAGCAGAAAGTAGAAGAATTAGAGAAGGAGATTGAGAAGTTAAAGTCTGCGTTGACAACAAAGGCTGCACCGCCGCCACCTGTGAAGGTAACTCCAGCAGCTCAGCCAATGAAACAGAGTCCATCATTAGCCAACAATAATCCAGTGGAAAAACCTGCAGTGGATAGTAAACTAGCAGGCCAACCACCTATTGGGAATAACAAATTTGCAGACCTGCCACCTATAGGGAATGACAAATTTGCAGAACTGCCACCTATAGGGAATAACAAACTTGCAGACCAGCCGCCTATAGAGAGCAATAATGCTGTGGAGATGCCTGCTATGAACAGCAATGATCAGATAGACCATGGGGGAATGGACAACAACAATGTGGAAGATAACAATGCCAATGAGGAAATTGACGCCAACAATGGCCAAGAATTTGACCCACAGTTTTAGTAGGTTTGGCCATTAGCTGATTAGTAGAGACATGCCAAGGTACAAAAAAGGTATATGGTCTCCTTCCTTGCCCCTTCCTTCCTGTTTGGCTTTGTATGTCAACTCATAACTTTCTGTCCACTGCCATACAGATACTAAACTCATATCTAGTGGTTGGATAATCAGACGCTCATTTGCCTAAACTTCTCGCAGGTGCATAACAACACATTTTGTAGAATTCATTGCAACAAAATAATATATTTTAATTTAATATTGCTTACTACTTTCAACAGGGCTATTTCCAAATATATAATAAGTATAATAATAAGTTTATAGCTATGGCTATAAACTTATTTGGAAATAGCCCAAAAAAATTGAATTAAGGGAGATTGATATTTATTTTTATCAAGTTAGTGGTTATATCAACGCTGTGTTATATACCCACATGAAGTTTAGGCAAATAAGCACCCAATTATCAGACCACTGCTCATATTTAATAGTCCAATCGAGTTGTAACAGACTGGAACAAGCTACCAGAGAATGTTGTTACTGCACCTTCAGTGAACAGCTTCAAAAATAGACTGGACAAAAACAAAATCTCCAAACATTAAGACGCACACGCATCAGCATAATAAGCTGCTAGTGTGTTTAATAATAAATAATAATATTTGATCTCTAAGTAGTAAATAATATATTTGCCATCCCTTTGAGACAAAGTAATTTTTTTAAATACTACTGTTGTGGATAATGTGTTCAATGAGTTGTATGAGTGCATTAGATGTTTTTTTTTCCCTGAATGTTCCCAATATGTGGGATATGAGAGCAACTGCAACTAGAAAATATTGTTAACATGTTAAATCCAGGGGGGTCACTGGTGACGCCAGTACAATCATAAATGTATTGTGTCTGCAATGATGCGTTCAAAGGCTTAATTTATTTGTGGTCTTCCTATTTTTGTATTAATGTTGTATCACTGTTACTCATTGACAATTTTTTTCCCAATGAGTAGCAATGTTACTAATCTTGGTGTGACTCAAGGGGAACAAACGTCCATGGGCCAATATTGGCGCCAGTTTTTTCAACCTGCCACAGGCAGGACCTACTACAGCATTTGACTAAGGTTCACAACCATTAGAACAGGGACCAATTGCTACATGCTTTCCAATGCACTGAGGAGCTCATGATAAATTGCCAATAGCATGCAAACAATCAGTGTCTGCAGCACTGTGGTACTTTACATGCTAATGCATGTAAAGTACCACTGAGTGGTAACTCACTGAGCGGTATGCTCAAAACTTTACCACTGAGCCACATAGAGCTCAGTGGTTAAGATCTATGACTACAATAATTAATCTTCAGTCATCCAAAAACAATCGTAAAAAAATAATTCCAATTTGTTATTTATAGTCTGCCTGTTTTACGACATTTTTATTATTTTTGTCTGCCTGTTTTACGACATTTTTATTATTTTTGTCAAAACTTAAGAACTTTAATTTTTATTATAATTTTGGCAGATATTCAATTTTAGTTGAATTATTTTGTGAAACATTATTTATTTTTAATTGATACCTAAGCAGAAGCATCTACACAAAAAAACACACTGGAGTATGTCAATTATGCATGCTATGCAACCCTGTAAAGGGAATGGTGATAAGGAAATTTGTCAGGGTGATTCGAAGTCACAACGGCATAGTTTGTTGTACACTCACTATACAGACATGATGGGTATGGGTTCGAATCCCACTTGTAGCGAAAAATTTTCACGACATATTTATAATTATACATAGATGCCTCATACCAGTATTTAACTTGGCATGTCTCTACTAAGTAGTTATGGTTGTGACCTCAATTCTTTGTGATATTGTCGCCATATTTAATTTGATTGAAGGAATACCTTTGATATTTTTTACTGATTAGTATCTAGATATACATATAGTGTGTCAACTCCATTGAAAACATCGAACACCATTGTATGTATCCCGCTTTGGGGACATAGCCGAGTGCAGGACACCACCCTCCCCTGCATCTTAACCCTGTCTGGCCCTCGAGTTGACATACTTTTATAGACATTTATGTATATATATGTCATTAGTGTACATATAATATAAGTTGTCAGAAAATGTATGTAATAACTTGTAAGTTATTACATAAATTATTGCCTGCCAACTTATAGTATAGTGCTATGCTTGTTAGCCATTAGGTATTAGTAAATTAGATAGATATAATTATTGGCATGGAATTGATGTAAATGGTAATGCTTTTAGGCATGGTGGCAGTACTGTTGCAGCTTTCTTTAAATTATTTATGTCTCGTACAATTTTTTATTTTGGTCAGAAAGTTGTATTTTCCGAATCTGCATTTAATTTTGGGTTATATTATAATGATAAGTTATCCTTTAGCTTGTTAGATTTTATTGTGTTTGGTAGGTTTATGATAATATTATGCAACATTACCATACCATAACTAAATTGTATTTGTAAAGTAGGTACTTTTTCGGTCCCACATTTTTATGGTGATCCCACACTGCTGTTAAAAAATGTTTACAAACATTAGTAAACATTCTCATAATTCAAATAAAGTAAAGTAACGTATTAGGTAGTTAAATTTACATAAAAATCTTAAGATTTTCTACAGACACCCACAATAGCCAAAACACGATTGAGCATTTTTGGCTCTATAGCAAAAAACCGGCCAAGTGCGAGTTAAACTCGCGTGGAGAGGGTTCCGTACGATTGATTGAATTATTATAGGTTTTCTTGTAATCTGCAAACAATGAACTATATTTTTTATTTTTTTCAAAATTTAGGCTCATTAGTTTCGGAGATCAGGGGGGATGGTCAATTTTCGACTTCTTTCATGAATAAAATCAAAACTATTTATTTTAGAATTATAAAAAATATATTTGAGATCCTCATAACGAGCCCTTTCATTTGATATATGACACAGTAAGGTATGCAAAACTTTTTTTTTCAATTTCCTAATTTTTCCCCCAAAAATGACCCTTATTTTAAAAAAATATTTACTTAGCAAATGTGTGTTTGGGTCATAGGATTACACCATCCTACCAAATTTCACCTGATTCGGTCCAGTAGATTCAGAGCAAATTGGCTGTGACAGACGGACGGACAGACAGACGCACGACACGAGTGATCCTATAAGGGTTCCGTTTTTTCATTTTTTGTACGGAACCCTAAAAAACAAACACATTCGTCGAGAGCGAAGAAATGCCCGGAGCCGTGCTCGACGATATTTCGCAGTGTTTTATTTTATTTTTTGTATTATATTTATAATTATTTTTGTAGCGAAAACGACTAGATATTTAGATAATACATTTTTTGATATAATTTTCATGTAAAAAGGTAATTGTATAAAATAGTAATATGCCTTATAAAGACAAATTTAGGCAATCGTGTTTTGGATATTGTGGGTGTCTGTAGAAAAGCCTAGATTCTTATGTAAAATTTTTGAGGAATAAACTGTAGTAGTTTAATTACATAACAGTTTTCTTGGCTCTGAACTGACGGGGCCTTAATAACAGTGTTTTATTTTTATGTTATTATGCATTTTTATTTTGTTAGAAAATGTTTGTAAACATTTTCAGCAGCAGTGTTTGGAGCACCATTGTGACTTGATCAAAATCATAACAATTAAGTATTTCCTATATTCAATTATGGAATGTTCATGTAGAATTAAGGCCGTACCTAAATTTTCCGGGGTCCAGTGCTGCCCCCATTTAAAATAAATCATTTTAAAGAAAACGGAGACATCATTTAAAATTTTGCTACTACCAAAGCTTAGATAACCCTTCAAAGTATTTTATGAACTACTGTTTACAGTTTAAAGTGAGAACGTGAGAAAGTGAGAACTTTACCATGCACATTTGCGAAAAACTTCACAAAGTAAAGCTTCACGTTCTCATTATAAACTGTAAACAGTAGTTCACAAAATACTTTGAAGGGTTATCTAGGACTTGGTAGTCCAAGTAGCAAAATTTTAAATAATGTCTCCGTTTTCTTTGAAATGATTTATTTTAAATGGGGGCAGCACTGGACCCCGGAAAATTTAGGTACGGCCTTAAGGTGTAAGAATTTATAATTATGTAAAGTACATTGGACCCTGCTTGGGATACCTATGTGGGACCTACATGTAAGGGCGTAACCGTGGCGCCGGCGTGATAGTACATGCAAGAACATGGACTGACCGCAAAATGCATTTTTAGTACTATTATTTGATATTCGAATGAAATTATTCTGTCGCAAAGCTAGACTTATAGTGCAGGATTAGCCCATAAGCAAATTAAGCACCTGCTTAGGGCATCACATCTTGGGGGGGGGGGGGGGGGGGGGAGCACACAGATGTGGATTGTAGCCTTATAGATGGAAGACGAGAATCAGAATGACAGGTTTACATATAAAATTTCATTATAATCTAACAAACTTTGAATGTAAGTGTTCCTTGTATTTGTATTGATACATAGGTACCTACTTAAGGTGGAGGTATAGGCAAATGGCCTTGACGTGGCGCCCTCATTTGAAATAAATTGTTATTCGTAAATATGGAGATAATTTCCATAGTACTCTTCGTCATGCACTAGATAGTCCTTTAAATTATTTTATGAACCACCGTTGAAAGTATTTACATTAGTCCGTCTAGCTTTAAAACTTGCCTCCGCCAAAAGTGACCACGGCAAGTTTTAAAGCTAGATGGATCACCAATAATAGTTTCAACGGCAGTTCATATAATAATTTAAAGGGCTATCTAGTGCATGACGAAGAGCAATATGGAAATTATCACCATATTTACGAGTTAACAATTTATTTCACACTTCAAGGCCATTTGCCTACATCTTCACCTTAAGCAATTTATTAGATTTAAGGTTGGTTTAATGCTCTAAGGATTTAAGTCAAAGGTGCCACAAACTAGATATTGTTGAACTGATAATATCTTTTCCAAATTAGTGTACGTTAACGTACTCGAATATCTTTGTGTTTGGTCTGTGTAAACGGGCCCTTAGCCGCTATTTTACTTGAGCCTGTTGATGGTATTATTTTTTCTGTGATTTGTTACTTCAGATCATATTTGTATTTGACTATTTACTCAATGTTCTTTGCATGTAAGACAATAAAATTGTGTTTTACAACATTTATTATTTTGTCTCAGTACTTTTGCGCTCAATCACAAAAGTCACAGATTAGGTAGGAAGACCAAGGATAAGATGGGCTGATGAAATCGAAGTATTTGAAAATAATTACAGCCTTTGCCCAGCAGTGGAACATCCCATGTGGAACACACATAATTTTAATGAAATACTTATTTGTGTCAAACATGGATCTAACCAAAGACCATAAAGGTACAAACAATCCTATCTCTATGGATCTAACATAAGATCTATTCGTTTGTATTTTACTACGAATAATTATCTAGAAATGTAAGGCTCCTACATTCACCGCTTCGATTCTGATTCCATTTACGCAAACAAATTAACAGTAATAACAACGCAACACTTAAACACACACATAGACAAATATGCATGCAATTAGTCGCGACAAGGTCACGCTTCGTCGTCGGGTGGGGGGCGTGGGGGCGGTCACCGCAACGAGCGGTGAGGTACAACGCGTGGCTTAGGTACATTCTGCATAACACTTTCCACAGATGTCAAGTATGGATTATTAAAATGTTTATGAAAGGTGAGTCCTGTGTTTTTTATGTCCTGTATGGCTTCTACACTACTTCACGGCACATGACGAAATTTTTAATGAATAAATTATCACAAAAACACAGCAATATTCTCAAAGGAACACCTCCGAAACTATAGCACCTAGCGACGATCTGTTTTCTCCCAGATTTAAACGTGATTTAGTCAAAATCTGTTGCCAAATCTCAGAATTGATCAGCAAGTAATTTAGGAGATATGGGTATACAGGTGAGTAGAAAATTATTTCTGATATGTGTGTGACGTCATAAGAATGAATTTGTGTTTTCATGGTTTTTACTTATCCTTGATCTTAAATGTATTCTTTCGAAATGTTGCAGTAAGTGTGGCCAACATCAAGAACAAAATAAATAAGGAAGTCACAGAAATTATCCATAGCGGTATTCGTCGTTATAGTGTATATAGTGTGACCCTTATGCCCAATTTGTAATAGTTTTGGTACCTACTAGGTTAATAATGAACATAAAAAAAGCAGTGGGGATTCGAACCCATGACCTTCCGGATTACAAGGCAAATGCCTTGACCACTAGACCACGGAGGCAGTCCTATTTACATGATTGTCTCTTTGTAAGTAATGTTTTCAATGCAGGCCGCTTCCGATCGGTCGTTTTGGAAATTCTTGGGGGAGGCCTATGTCCAGCAGTGGACTTCCTGTGGCTGATATGATGATGATGAATGTTTTCAAGGTTTGCGTAAGTATATTATTCCGCCATAACGCTATCGAAATGCCTACGCACTGAGCAGATTTGGACGTATCGTTAGAATCCTTAAATTTTTGGAATATGAAAGGAAGTCGTGTTTTCTATATCAGTTCCAAACTATTAGAAATGATTAGTTAAAAAAAACTCAAAGTCATTGCTAAACAAACTTTATTTGTCTTATACATCTCTAGCATAATTAAACAAAAATCTTCCTCTCATTACTTCACAAGTAACGACTATAACAACATAAACTTAAAAGTAAGAATAAGAACATTATACTTGGAAATCTCATTTACAATAGACAATATGCATGTGATTCAGAAACGAACAAAAAAAATGATGTGTATACTTCATTGCTAAAGAAAAATACCCATATATATATCTTTTCAATTTAACGTGTTTCCATTGAGAAATTAATTATTTAAAAGCTGTATTTTTAAAATTCCCTCGCAAATTTCCGAAACGCCACGTGACGTCACGAAACACTGTCAAACTTAATTTTCTAAATAGTCTGTGCTGTCAATCACAAATTAAAAAGAAGAAGACTATCTGTCACTGTCAATAAGTCATTTGTAATTTGCAGTGTTACCAGATTGGGTATTTTTTTCGCAATTCTGGGTAAAAATGGGAAATTTTAGAGAAAAAAAATAAATCTTTTGGAGAATTTTGGGTATTTTTTTTCTTAAATAATATAAATTTGTTTGATTAATTACGGTAGGTAGTACATTATCTTATAGCTTATAGTAGCAGGCAGCTAGTCTACTACCTATTAAATTATAAATAATTGAAGTAGGTACTTACAATACTACTGTGTAGTTTTGCAAAGGATGACACTACTCATTTTGCTCACAATATGTATTTTTTGTTCATAATAGGTATGTACAGTTGCAGTTGAATGGTATAATCCGCTAATTTACTAAACCTCTAGCTGTTTGGCATTACAGCTCGGTTTTGTAAAACAGCGAACCCTAATACGCGGAATGATTCCTTACATTTGCATATTTGGGCATATGAAAATATATTTTGTCAGGTGCAGTTACGATGTTATTTTTGCACATAGGAACCATACAATATTTATAATAAGATTTTGTGCGCCCTTCCATTTGTAATGAATTGATATTAAAAGCTTTAATCACTAACTTATAATCACAAATTAGATAGTATTACTTATAAAATAAAACTGTGAATCCAAATCTTCGTTGTTTTGTTGATAATATTTTGAATTTGTAATTTGCACTTGACTGACACTGACATATAAGTGTATCTATGATATTGACAATGCACGGTGACGTCACAGAAAAAAGCGCAAAATGGCACCGCGTTTATAGTCGTCCAAAAATAATAGTAATTTTAATTATTTTTTTAAGCTTATTTAATAATATTCTGTAAGTGTTATATTTTTTTCCGGTTATATAATAACTTATAGAATCGTTTAAAAAAATAAAAAAATAACATGAATATACCCTATTCATATGCTAATGCGGACAAAAACTTGTGAAATTCCATATTTTCAAGACCTATGAACATTTAAAAATTAATACCTACTCTGGAAAGCCTATCTTTTACAAAGATACCTAATTAATTTACAAATAAGATCACGATGTTATGCTTGGAGCCAGAGCAAACATACTACGGTTTGCGCCGATTAACATTGGGAACGGCAGAGCAGTTTTTACTGTCAAGCTACATTTATTTCTATCTCAGACAAGCATAGAATAGCTTGAGAAAAACTATACCAATTGTGGACTTTAGCCGCTTGGCGACTTATGTTTCAAGCTATTGAATGCTTTTCTTAGATATGAATAAAGGTGAATATAGCTTGACAGTTAAAGTGCGCCAACAGCTGCTTCCGTTCGAGTCGTAATTGGCGCTTAGCGCCACGTACGCTATATACCGCGACTAATCGCTATGTCCCGCATATAATCGCCCCATCTCCCAAGCACATCGTATATACCCGGTGTGCGTCGATATCACACAGCTTGTGTTCGCGATTAAGAGAAAATCGATGGGCCGTATTTCCATACAAGCGTAGTCCCCTGATTCCTCGCCGGATAGAGCAAGAGCAACGATTTAAAAAAAATGGATGTATTAGCATGTCCGTTTTCTTTTTTTTTATAAGTAATTATCAAGAGATACAAATCTTCATAAACCTGAAAAATTGGTAAGGACGCGTTGCGGCAGAGTACGACACGGTTATCCACTCTGTTCAAAAAACAAATTTGACAAGATTATTATAAAAAGAAAAAATAGGAACACAGCCAGTAGCTTTTCTTAAATTTTTTATGAAAAAAAATTACCTTAGTATTTCCTCTTAATCGCCTTTTTTGTAACGTTTAGCATCAATGACAAGCGATTTTTAGGCAGAAGCTATAATGAGCATTGGCGTTCGTATATGTACAGGAAATGCTATGTAAAAAACGCGTACGCTCAGTTAGACTGTTTTTTTTTTGTTAAGTAACCAACACTGCTATCAGACTGTTCAAGCTACCTAAAGCTGACATAGCTAGAGGACTGCCATCATAAGATGACAGCAGGGTCCAACTATTTAACGTCCCTTCCAAAGCACGGAGGAGCTCGAGATATTACGAAAGTTGTGGTCACCAATCCAATTGGCGACCACGCCCAGGGTTGCTTACCATGCAAAACCCTTCTAATGCGTGGCCACCGAGCTCCTGAGTCAGACCGCTGCTTAATTTCTCCACCGCAATGTTGAATAATAAATCAATGTACCGCAAAATCGCAAGTCAGTGGTGCTTTTAGTTGTTTGTGATGCGAACTTTGCCACCAATATACTAACAAAATAAAACATGATATTTTTCAACGTCAAAAACCTACACCTAGGACTATAATATTTGAGACTAAAGTACTAACAAAGTAATCGAGAAAGACGCTTTTTTTCGGTGGTACATTGAAATAAGGATAAAATTAAAAAGTATACCTAGTCCATTTCTCCCACACTTGGGTATAATATAATACGGTGTACTTTTAAAGGCTGGATTACTAAGCTAGACTCACACTGACTGAAATTATTAAATATCTGATTTCATGTACATTGCTGTGAACCATGTGATCACCAGAATTTTTTTTATGTTATAGGACGGCAAACGAGCAAGCGGGTCACCTGATGGTGACCACCGCAAGTGATCACCGCTGCCCGTGGACAATTGCAACACCAGGGGTGTAACAAGAGCGTTACCAGCCTTTTAGGGCCCTCCCCAGAGGGGGGAGGGGGGAAACGGGGCATGTAATTAATAATATTCCTTATGGTTGGTCATAAGCTGTGGTTGTAAGGATAGTATTCCTAAATAGGGAAAACGCAAGGAAGATGAAAATGAAATCAAAATATCAGTGTGAGTCTAGATTAAGAGCGAGACTCAACCAAAGCTGTGAGGATTTTAGACAAACAGTAAGGTTGTTGGCACATCAACAGAGACCGAGATATCTCTGTCTAGTGATCTAGTCATAACGAAATTGGTTGTTTAGAGTCTGCTCAACAATGGAGGTCCATAGAAATGCTCTTAGATATAAAAAAAATACAATACAGGTAATCTTGTACACAATAAAGTTATAGATCTATAAGTTTGAGACAATTGTTACACAATCATCCAAATAAAACAGTCTCGAGTCGCGACCCTTCGAAAAATTGGAAGTCGCGACGCGGGATTATTTAAATTTGAGATATATTACTAGAGCAGGGGAAAAAACAGAGGTTTACTTTACCTATTAAGTCTTTGCGCAGAAAGACTTTCAAACTAGACCACAGGGTGTTGATCCTTTTCAGTCTTTGCACATAAACATTAAACTAGACCAAAATATGTTGCTTAGTTCATAAAATAATTAGTGCTTACCCATTTACATTTTAATTCAATCTTCGTATTGAAGTATTGTATTTTATGGTACAAAAATATAGGTTAGTCTGGTCCCGTGATGGCCCAAGACTACATCACGAATATCACGATACGTGTACCCACTGATTGTATGCCAATGACTTTCTCAATTAGTTAATGAATATGACTTAACATTATCGTATATGGATGTGTGTTGAGTGGGATTTAAAAAGTACAGAATAAACGAAAACTAACAAAATTTTCCACCTGCACTAGAAACAGAATATAAATAGACTGAGTTCAAACGATAGCAATTTCATATCTTGGCTATTCTGAGTCATGTGGTCTCTGTTATGAAAACACACGCTTAGGCCGCGTCCACGGACACGCGGCGCGGGCTGCCTCACGGGCCGCCTGGCGGACCGCCGTAAAACTTCCATAGATTGTGGTTGCGGCGGCCGCTCAAAACAAACTATGGAAATTCTGCGCGCGGCGGCCCGCCTAGCATCCCGCATCACACGCCGCGCCGTGAGTCTGTGGACGCCGCCTTAGTATTGGTCCTTGTTAGTCATCATTATCATTTCAGCCTCATAGCGTCTACTGCTGGACATAGGCCTCTCTCCCAAGGTATTCCAAAATGACCGATCTAGAGCGGCCTGCATCCAGCGCTTTCCAGCGACCTTGATCTGACTGACTGGCAAGCGAAGCGTAGGTCACCCACCCACAAGGTGATAGTCATCAAATTCATAGCAAAATCGTCAGCAAGTATACACATTGTAAAATAGAGATAAAAAATAAATGCTATAAGAGTATACACTAGTCATAACTAGTTATCACATAAATTTGCACAAATATAGCACTTTGTGAGCTTCTGCAGAAAGTAAAAAGCAAAACATTAGTCTTTTTATATAAAAATAAAATTGAAAGATCAAAAAGTGGCAGTTTTCTATACAAATTTTACTCCGGGCCTTGTATCTAATGTTGCTTACTTTAAAAGAACAGAACAGAACACAGGACATAAACTAGTCGAATTTTGTAAAAAAATATAATCACTGTTACACAAACATACAACATGTAAACAGGATATTTTACGAAAGAAAGCAACATTAAAATTAATTTCATACAACTTATGATATGACTTACTTCATCATCATTCAAATAACAAGAAATAACGCTCACAATTTGGCAGCACAGCTTAATGTTATGCAAGTCCTTCCTCCTTGGCAACTTCTTCGAAAGCAGCCAAGAGGTTCCTTCGACACTTACTCTCGTCTGTGTACAACAGCGCCCAGATGATGTACTCTCCAACATTGAGCGGATCTTCTGAGTAACTAATTTGTACCTTACATTTCCGCTCCCAATTCATAGTGTCCGTAGCACGGTTATTCCTAGTCCTTGTAAACTCTATGTAGCCGTTGCATTCAACAGCTAGTTTCGGCAATTGCGCATTTAAAGCGTCATGGGATCGATTGGCATCTGTTCCGCTAGTTGATGGGAGGCAGTCTCCTTGGCCAACTTCGCAGTTAGGAGGTGTGACCAGCACACATTTCCGTTTCAACCTTCTCCCATCTCCCTTGCTGTTCACTTCAGACCTGTCTTCACTGTGTGCTCTTTTAAATCCATTCCTCGGTGCATCATCAGGTTTGTTGTCATTCAGGGATTCATTAGGCTTCATTCTTTTATTTTCTGGACACTTTTCGTCATCTTGAGGTTTGCAGCCATCAGCCCATTCTGGACTTTCACAGGTGGAACGGAGTATTCTTCTTTTTCCAGATCTTTCAGTTTTTAAATTGACAATCTCAGGTGAAGTAAGTGGACTAGCTAATGTTTCATCTCCCGTCCTGCAATTAAAATATATCTGTATAAGTCTGTTAAATAAATGTAAAATCAATTAAAAACTTTGTTTCAATTGAAATCAGAATACAGATATAAAATAACTACCTATAGGTCATTTATTCGATTTTATATGTGCAGCTGTTATAAATACTTAGGGGGCAAATATCAACAAAAGATTGATCAATGAAAAGTAGCATTACTTACTTACTCCGGAGTAGCTACTTACAGTAGCTAATCCGGAGGTTCTAGGTTCGATCCCCAGCCAGGGCAAGTTGGAAAATGGCCTTTTTCAAATTGTCCTGGGTCATGGGTGTTTATCTATATATGTATTTATCATAAAATATAGTATCGTTGAGTTAGTATCCCATAACACAAGTTTAAAACTTACTTTGGGGCTAGCTTAATCAGTGTGATTTGTCCGTATATATTTATTTATTTATTTATTATTATTTATTTATTATTATTTATTTATTATTACTTCAGTAATTAACCTTTTGACACCCACGCTTTTTAGTAGTAAACTTTTGAGGCCCAGATGGCATTAGGAAGTGCCACCCAGGTCTCGAGAGGTTTAGTTTCGACCCAGGAATTTAGTTTCGACCCAGGAAACCAGCTAAATATTTTTATAAACAATACCAATGGGTTCTAACGTAATACCAACTATTGGAAGGCATGTAAATAGCAAATTTGTAGACTACTAACTTATCTAGTATTACTTACCTTTCACAGGTTTACTAGTCATTTGTGTGCTGCCATCTATGTAAGCAGTTGGTACTGTTTGTTTTTCATGTATGTAAGTGGCCAACACTGGTGTTAGATTTTTCAAGCTGCCTAAAGGCATCTGACATAGCATGAAGACTGACATAGCATGACGACTGCCATACAATGACAGCCGGGACCAACTTTTACGTGCCTTCCGAAACACGGAGGAGCTCAAGAAATTTTTGTACCACTTGTGGTCACCCATCCAAGTACGGACCACGCCCGGGGTTGCTTAACTTGTACTAATATAGTTGGTACTAATATGTATTTAGTCTACAAGTTTGCTAATTACCTGCCTTCCAATAGTTTCTATGACTTTAGGTATCTGTTACGTTAGTAATTATATTATATTTGCCAATACAAACCTCGTAACCCTATCCTGTCTCATTTGGACCTTCTCTATACTTTCAACTGTTGTGAAATCGTGCCTCGAACATTGCATGTCATGTTTGAGGAAAGCTGCCACTTTTTTCCTGGTTTTAATGGTTCTCCCAAAATATTCTAACATTGCATCATCGGAAAGGTACAGACAGAGATTTTGTCTCTCGTAGTCTATCATGCGTTTATACCAAGTGATGAATTTACGAGCTTGCTGCCGCTCAGAATCTTTGTTACTGTTGTTATTGTCTTCATGGTAATGTTTTAGATTGTTTCGGGGGTGAATACGCTTTTGAGGCACAGCAGGTGGAGTGGTCATTATTTCTATTATGTTCTGTAAATAAAATATGTATAATAATAAAAAATGCTTGTCTATAATAAATAAAATAAAAAAATAAAAATGAATGAATCTACATATGATACAAACACAAGATTGACTTTATTTTTATAGGGTTTTTAGGCATTCAAGATGCAGTACTTAAGTACTTAAATTAAATAATGAAATAAGAAATGGTGAAGATTGACATTAGTCCCTGCATACCACTATCAGTGACATATTGGTGGATGTCAACTGGTTTCAGACCAAGTTAGTAGTAGGTTAGAACCATAAATACCTACATCTTTATTGGTCAATCATTTGTGTGTTTATCTATATATGTATTTATCATAAAATATCGTTAAGTTAGTATCTCATAACACAAGTTTAAAACTTACTTTGGGGCTAGCTTAATCAGTGTGATTTGTCCGTATATATTTATATTTATAATTGAGTAAATATGAGGATATTTAATCAATCTATTGCAGGTTGACTGGAAGAGAACCCTACTTTGTATATTTGGTTTGCTCTTTCGAATGTTGTATTTGTACATTTGGTATTAATATTTTTGGTACAATAAAGTAATAAAAAGCTAACATTTTGAAAAGTATACGTTGAGAACTACTATACTATAAAGTAGATTATAATTCAGAATTGTATCCTTTGAGTCACATCCTTTTTTATTCTTCTTAGATATAAGTTAAATTTAGTATGTTTTGTACAGTTGTCTTCCCTAACAATGTATAATTGGTAAATAATTCGACCAGTGGGAGAGCACTGGCGTACTGTAATGCAGATTTTACCTCCTACAGTCGTCAGTCTCCAAAAAAAAATCATTTAAACATATCTAAATTGTACTGACTACATACTGGAGAAATAAATACTTTTTTTTTAACTTTTATATAGAATTAATTGCAACGTTTTAGATCTTGCTGATGGCAGCATGCAACCAGTATATTGTAAGACCATTATCATGAACAAAATCACGTGCCTGAGTTTGTGTAAGATGAGAATGCCTTCTCTGTTTAGAACTAGGTTGCAAACGTCTTGATTGGGTTCTTCAAAAAATCTTATTGGAATACTTACATTTTTCGGACAGTATTTCTACAACTTTATGAGAACTGTTAGCTTCGTGTGCTAAGCTCATACGAAGCTGGTCCAAGCGTCGCTTACTCTCCTCGATATAAGCAGTCACAGATAAATTTATTTCTAACAGCTCCTTGTGTAAAGATGTAACTTTGGAACTGTTGTTATGTATTTTTTCTGAAATATCAACAAAATAAACAGATTGTCACATAGAAAACAATTGAAATAAAGTTCTACTTTCAAAAGATAACCTACGAATACGATTCGCTGCTTCTAATGCTAAATGTTCCCGAGATAAGTCGTCAGATATTGTAGAATTCATCTTACGGGTTCCTTAATTACTTCGGCATTCGTTGATTATAACTGAAATTCAATTCTATACTACTAATCCTTTTTAAAATTACAAAATAAGAAATCATCAAATTCACACACAAGCACAACAAAATGGCATTCATAGTTAAAAAAAATAAAAAAATTAAATCCATAGACAAATTTTTCATTCATTTTATTTTCCAATCTTCCAAAATTACAGCTTGATTTAACCTGTGATTTAACCACAGAATAAATAATACTAACGTCATTTAACCTTAGTTACCTATATAATTAACATTATAAATCAGTTTCTGTGTTAATTTTATTTTAAATCTCTGATTAATTTAGATTTCATTATACCTTGACCATAGACAATATATTAATTACGTGAATGATTGGATATTCGGGAAACCGCGCTTCTTTGGGAGTGGTAATGCGCCGAACCAATCTACTGCGTTCCTGCGATCGTTGACTTCGTCCATTGGTCTATCCTTTGTCAACCAATCATTGAAAAACCAGTGAGGATCCCCAATGTAAGTTTACAATTTTTCGCCGAAAATTCTTTGTGACATGATCGTGTTATTGCGAATACTTGTTACAAATTTGTTTGTGCACAATAAGTTAAAACTTTATATCGAGGATGATGAAATTACATGAGAAGCCATTTTGTCGACGTCGTGTTCAATGGCCTCGCATCTGTGACGTGTATCTTTTGGGAACATATTACATTTAATTTCAGGTTTCCTGGCTTCATGGTAAGTAAATACCCGAACATTGATATAAAACTTTTATGGGGATTTAATAAGTGGCACCAAAGTGCCCAAACTTCCCAACTTCTAAGCATTGAGTATGTATATACTTTTATGTAAATAGTACCTAAGTCAGGAGACCAGGGCTTCGAGATAAGTAGCTACCTACTTATCGCTACGTAGCACTACATCATCGTCCTTTTTATCTTTGCTGAAGATTGCTTTATATTTCAGTAAAGTCGTGAAATTATAAACATTCCATGCTTTGTTTATGTACTACTTACGTTGACACAAGCGACCCATCCAGACCCAGCCTTGTCTATTAGAAGTCATGGTAAAATTTTATATTGGCCTTTAAATTTTAATGGTCCAAGACTGCAGACCTCAGGTACATGTCTGTGTCATAAGCTCAGACCAAGGATACAGATGTGGTCAAAGTGAATATAAATTCACACCTACTATATTTTTAAATTATGAATTTCAGTGATGTATGATGGAGCACGCACAAATCCAGAACGCGGATGGGCCTCAAATGGTGACCATCAATGGCCAACAACTGCAAGTGGTCCAAATGAACAACCCTCAAACTCAGCACATCGTACAGGGACCCAATGGGCAGCAGATTGTTGTCCATGCCATACCTTCCACTGGCCATGCCATTCAGGTTTGTCAGATTTAAATTAAATACCTAAACACTGAAAGGATAAATTACCTACAAAGTTTGGGACTTTATATTAATACTGGGTCTTAAAAAATATACTGAAATTATTTCCTTTTAATAGTGGATTCAGTCCATGATTCTGAACAACTTTACCTAAGGAACATATATTGAAATATGAAAAATAATTCTTGGGTTGCCATACAAGTTCACCGATCAGCTGATCTGAGTTTGTATGGAAGGCTTTCTATATGTTCCTTGGGAAAAGTTGTTCAGTATCATGGACTGAATTCACCTTTAAAATAGTTTCATTATATTTTGTTAGATGTTATTTCAAATTACAAAGTATGGCAATAAACTAGAAAATTTTACAGTTAGGTACATGAAGATAAAGGCTGCGACTATAACTAATTTTAGTTTAATTTTAGAAGTACATATTTACTATTTTCATATTCACTTCACGTTCAAGTACTTATTTGTCGCTAACTTTCATTTTCACTTATCCATACTTCATACCATATTTTTGCAATTCTTAAGCACCACAAAAATAATAATTCCAATAAGTATGCTTGAGCCACATCGGAAAGAGACAAGTGAAAGAAGATGGGAGAACCCTTTGCCCAACGATGGGACAAAATAGATTTACAAAAAAAAACCACAAAACATTGTGATTGTTATGGGGACATTAGTGCCAGGTGATAGTTGCCAAATTTCCGAAAGCTCTAAAAGAGCTCATAAGATCTGTAAAATTTAAAAACTGATGGAATTAACCTTATTATCTTATAATATAAAGCTGTGTCCGCTGTGCCAGTTTTTAACATTGTTAGAAAACAAAAAAGGGGGAGTGGCCTAAAAACGTAATTGCCGGTGTTTGTAGAAACATCTCCGCGTTCGTCTGCTAGTGGGGAGGATAACAATTTTTTTTGTTAGATTTTGACGCAGAAAGACGTTTAAAATGTAAAGTTTTGTTAAAAACTTTGTTTACTGAACATTGCTGAAAGCAGCAGACGGGAAATGATTTTTACAAACAATGTTCAAGATCAATGTTTATTTAAAATCTGGTGCAGTGGACACAGCTCGAAACTGTAGTACTCTCTCTCAACTCAACAGTAAAACAGTTTTGCAGTAATAAACTCCATATTTTTGTTAAATCCACTATGAAAATAAAATAAACCACTAAGGAGGTATTGATCCAAATTAAATATAACATTTTCTCACACATGCATTCAGATCGGCACACCACAGATCCAGGTAGTAGTATCATTCATTATTACTCAGAAAATACTCATATACAGGGTCCAACAAAATATACTGAAACTACTTTAAGGCTGAATTCAGTCCATACTAAATAACTGTCCCCAAGGAACATATATTGAAATATGAAAAAAAATTTTTGGCCTCCCATACAAGTTAACCAATCAGCTGATAGTCTCTATGGGAAGCTAAAATTTCTTTTCATATTTCTATATCAATGTTCCTTGCGAAAAATTGTTCAGTATCATGGACTGAATCTACCGTAGTACTAAAGTAGTTTCAGTATATTTTATTGAGCAATCAGCTTCGTTGTTTTGTTAGAGGTAGGTTACACTATAATTTTGGCATCAGTCAAGTCCATCAGTCTGGAATGACTTGACTGTCGCCAGAATGATGGATGTTTTTACGGTTACATGGTCAATCCAATGACAATGTATAGTACAGTAGTAGTAGTATAGTAGTAGTACTGGGTGGCGCAAAAGTAAAGACCCTATTTGGTTCAGCTATAACATTTTTTCTAAATTAGAAAACTAGATTTAGGTTTTTTTAAATGTATATTTGTGCCATTAAATTTCGTACCATTAGGATTTAAAGATGATGTCTTTTAAATGGTGACCTCCAGAGTTGATACACATTTGAGCCCTATTTATGACATTTTGCATAACTTGCCGTAACACTTCCTGCGATATGTTCGTTATTTCTTGACGAATGTTTTCTTTTAGAGCTGCGAGAGTCTGTGGCTTGTTCACATACACCCGAGATTTCAAAAAACCCCAAAGAAAGAAGTCTGGACTGGTCAGATCGGGTGATCTTGCAGGCCAAGGCAAATCGCCAAAACGAGAGATAACTCGGCCTGGAAAAGCGTCCCTCACTAAGTCCATAGTGTCGCGCGCTGTGTGTGCCGTAGCGCCGTCTTGTTGAAACCAGATGTGCTCCAGCCCCAATTCGTCCAAACTGGGTATCAAAAACTCTCGTAACATGGTTCTGTAGCGTTCTCCAGTGACAGTTATCGCATTGCCTCCAGCGTCTTCGAAAAAATAGGGTCCGATCACTCTGTCAACACAGATGCCACACCATACAGTAACTTTTAGTGGGTGTAGAGGTGTTTCTTGAATAATGCGCGGATTATCAGTGCCCCAGAACCGAGTATTCTGCTTATTGACATGCCCTGAGAGATGGAAATGCGCTTCGTCACTCATAACCAATTTTGAAGGAAAATCATCCTCTTCAAGGTTGAGGTTTATGACGCGCTGGCAGTAATCTAGACGAGCTCGGTGGTCAGCAGGCAGCAGCTGATGAGTCATTTGAGTTTTATACGGGAACATCTTTAAGTCTTTCACCAAAATACGCTGCAGGGTCCGTCTGGAAATGCCCAATTGCGTGGCACGTCGCCTCGTTGATGTTTCTGGACACTCTTCCACATCTTCGCGCACAGCATCGATATTTTCAGCTGAACGGCCTGTTCTTGGTCTCCCAGACTTAGGTCTATCCAATGTTGAGCCAGTTGCTTCAAGGCGTGTGGCAAAGCGTCGAATTGTGCGACCAATCGGTGCCGGACGGTGGTGAAATCGTCGACGAAATTCACGTTGTGTTCTTATCACTGATGAATTATTCCGTAAGAACATTGACACAATTATTCCACGTTCTTGGGGAGTAAAACGGTCCATGTTTATTTTCAGTGTATTTTACATTTGTTCACTACACAATTTTCAACAACAGAATGACAGAAAATGTCATATAAAAAAAAATAAAAGTATTTTCTTTAGTGCCAGTACTTTTGCGCCACCCAGTATATGTACAGACAGCAGACTGATAAAAAGTATGTGTATGACAAAGAGCTATAATGAACCTTATTTACATTGGTGTACGGTGTGTAGTAAAGTAACTAAAGTACGGTGACTGACGCGAGAATGATACGAGCGGGTTAAACGCGATCAGTCTTTCATCATTCCAAACAATTTTAATTTTCATCAGTTAGTCAGAACCATCAGTCTGTCATTCAGCGGGTTACACGATCATTCTGATCAGACTGATGGACTTGACTGATGCCAGACTGATCGTGTAACCTACCTCTTACTCTCAAAGGGTTTGGAAATTTTTATCTGTGTAACATTGTAGCTCTTCAGAAAAAGTACATGCCTTTTGCCATCCCATTCATTCTATTGATCCTAGAGGTTGGTTGCTCTGCTTTATTTCCAGGAATTGTATGCAAATTCTGAGATCATGAGTGCTGTAATCAAATGGAATCAAAATTAACATAATGATTGTTTCATAGGTGGCAGCATCGAATGGGCAGCAGTTGCAACCATTACAAATTGTGCCGATTTCCAGTCTTCAAGGTAAACCTGTTGTTTTCTTCTACTTCTTCATCTTAGCATGCTCCCGGTTGCATTTCAGCTGTGCTGCTTCGGAGCCCGGGGTGAGCATTCCCACTTTTTCTTGTCCACATATAAAATGCATGTCAATGGTCACCCAAGGATGACCATGATGACAGCTTCATTGTTTGTTTTGTTTTTTGAGTGTGTGTGTAAGTGGCTAACATTGGTGTGTGCGGACTACAGCCGGGGTTGCTTAAAAGCGCTACCAGTAATACCACAGAATAGATACTAATTAATACTCCATACAGAAGTCTCACTCAGCAAAGAAATTCAAAGAAATATCTACTCAATGTTGTTAGTGATACGGTTTAATTTAGCTCACGTCAGAACTCAGCACCTTTTTGTATAGATACCTAGACATCCATTGCAAGCCAATTTCATTCTTATGACTCTGGACAAACGATTCGTATAACTGAATTTACCACCCCGAGGGGACGCCTGCGCGCATAGTAAGAATGTAGGCACATTTTCGATACCTGAACGGGGAGTGACACAGGACTGGTAATACGTACTCCCATCGGGCCAACCTGGCCAACGAGCTTCATTAAAAAGCGCCCAAATTTTTTGCAGTTTACCATAATTTCATACAATGTGCATAATAATATTTAAAATTGCAGGTGCAGGCGGCGGGATCCAATCAATGCAGTTGGTGCAAACACCTGACGGACAAACCTACATCTACCAGGCCACGCCCAACGCACAGCCCACTATTGATCAACACCAGATCATACATCAACCGACTGGTAAGGATTATTATCCCCTTGTTTTTTGAAGTGAAAACTTCTTTAGGATGGGAAAAATCCATTGAATTCGGAACACCGTTACCTTACCGACACCTCACAAAATTGTTCAAGTTTTCACTTCTGTCCGCACTCTCGGAGTTCCACTGACTTTTTTTTACTAGCCTGTAGGTAACTAGGTTTAGTGTCCCACTGCTGAGCAAAGGCCTCCCCCTTATCCCTTCTTTAATAATAATATAATAATAATAATTATTTATTTCGGACATCAAGAAAAGGGTTAACTTACAGAATGTTGGTTCTTGTTAACTTACAGAATTTTAAGCTAAAGATTTTCTTGGGAGGTATGGGATTGTACGAAGATATTGATGTATTATTTTCAATTTCCCAGTGATCAACCTGAACGGCAACCTGGTGCAAGTGGCTAACGCGGCCGTGCAGCCGCAGCAAATCGTCAACCAGCCCAATATTGTCATGGTAAGTCTACTTCATCTTGGTTTGTTCCTGGTAACATCCTCAGCTGTGCTGCTTAGGAGCTCGGGGTGCGCTTACCCGCTTTTTCTTCTCCAAATATAACATGCATGCATGTATTGACATGCACCCAAGGATGCCAAAGACCTTGCGAAGTGATGAAGAAATAGTGGAAACAGTTTAAATTATTTGGCTATAGCTTTACGACCAGCCGCCTGCCTGACGTCAAACCTCTTTGGGATGAACCTTATAATTTCGTTGTAAATTATATACGGAAAAAGGAGAAGTATTAGAAACAGTAGAAGAGAGAAAAAGATGACTAGGCGAAACCGCGAAATAGAAAATAGGAAAAGGAGAATGATTGGTCACTCAATACAACATGGTTTATTTAAAAACTTACTAGCAGAGAAGATAAACGGTAGAGGAGGTCCAGGACGACCAAGAAAGAGATATGTAGGCCAACTGTAAGAAAAAGTAGGGGTCATGTATCAAGCACTAAAGAGTAAAGCAGAAAACCGAGAAATTTGGCGCATACTCGCAAGAGTCACTAAGCTCTTAATTATGAAGAACCCACACTACATGTTTGTTTTGAGTTGCTCCTTGCTCTTCGGACTAATCAATCGTCTATTAATTTAATTCCTCCTTATATACGACGACCTCCGTGGCGTAATGGTTAACACGCTAGACCGCTAATCCGGAGGTTCTGGGTTCGATCCCCAGCCAGGGCAAGTTGGAACATGGCCTTTTTCAAATTGTCCTGGGTCTTGGGTGTTTATCTATATATGTATTTATCATAAAATATCGTTAAGTTAGTATCTCATAACACAAGTTTAAAACTTACTTTGGGGCTAGCTTAATCAGTGTGATTTGTCCGTATATATTTATTTATTTATTTATATATTATCGTGTCATCCACAACGATCCAAAGATCAAGCCATGAACTTAATCAGCATCATCATCATGAGTAGTAGTAGTAGTAGTACACGAGTTTTGCCGGTAGCGTGGCTCTACCACATCATATACCTCGATCCTCGACTTGGATTGGTCCTATTCTACTCTGCCGGGAACCACACGGCTTATGTGTTATCTGACGTTGATCTATTGTAAATGTGTATTTCAGATGGTAAACGGTTCCAACAACTCAGCCGGTGCCGCTGCGTCTTCGGAAGGCGCGGGCTCCTCAGCGGGGGGCTCTGATGAGGAGCCATTGTTGTACGTCAATGCGAGGCAGTACAAGCGCATCCTGAAGCGAAGGGCTGCCCGGGCCAAGTTGCATGAGCAGGGCAAAATTCCCAAGGAAAGACCGGTAAGTTGGCTTCGCAAACAGTTTGACTGCTGATAAAAGCACTGTAGATATACGTTTGCAAAACTAACTAGCTTTTCGTGCAGTTGTTGCAGTTAGCTGAAATACATAGCCAGTTATGAATATGAGTAAAAAACTGCAGTCAGTAAAGAAAAAGAAAATGTGTGGGCGGGCCATCTTGGAAACAAAATTTGTTTGCATATTTTAGTTCCGCGGGGCATTTTACCCCAGAATGGGAGAGGCCTTTAGTCCAGTTGTGGACTGTTATAAAAAAGTTGGGTAATGTAGAGTAATTTAGACGTTATTTTATTACAGAAATACTTGCACGAATCCCGACACAGACACGCCATGAACAGGATACGAGGCGAAGGTGGCAGATTTCACTCCGGCAGCAGAAAGTAAGTTTCTATTCCTTTTAGAAAACCTATAATTCTCAAATTTTATAGATAGACGCTGGTCTGGGAGAAAATAGACTTAGAATGTACCAGCTGTTTCTCTGCACACGCAGATCGTAGAAGCCGATCGAGGGACGGGCGAAAATGCAAATCATGTTATAGGCTTGAAACTGCTCCGCAACGGAGGCGCGCGCGGACTCGCGGGCCCCTTCAGCGGCTGGGCTTGTTCTGCATACACTACAGAGCAGATAATTAGCGCGGCAGCCCGCGTCCGCTTGACGTAGTTTCAAGCCTAAAGCGATGCGATTAGCAACCCATTACATTTTTCCACCTTCTCGCCCACTGTCACGCTAAAAGCGGCTATGGACTCTGTCTGCTTAGACACGCAAGACCCAAAATGCTCTGTCTGTCCCACGGGGCTTCAATTTTTTCAGTTAAATTAAATACTCTTTTTTGCACCATAAACAAAAGAAATGGTAAAAAAAAAAAACTGAAAAATTATACAAAGGTGGACTTATCGCATAGCAACCTCTTCCAGTCAACCTTTATTATTTTTTATTTATTCATATTAGATTACTGCTTCAAATTAGATTGATTGCCTAAACGTCATAAACTCTGTTTATTTCGGGACCTTTCGCGTATTTTTCTCAACTTTAGAAAAAATTGCCCATGTGTATTTATTACTTACGGCGAATTTGTCTGTTCTGGATAATCTCAAAGTATTCAATGTTATGTTTTTAAGTACAAACAAATCTTATGGTACAATAACAATGTTGTAGGAACATGGAGCACGGAGAACAGGTCTCTGAGGACATGAAGAGCCTGGAGGACATCAAACCTGACACAGTCTCCATCACTATCATACACGTAAGTTGCATTTTTTAGCGACATCTAAAAAGTACCTTCTCAAGTTTTTTCTTTTTTAGAGTTCCGTACCTCAAAAGGTAAAAATGGAACCCTTATAGGGTTCCCTTACCCTTACATAACCTACAGGTTTGTACGGAACCCTCGGTGCGCGAGTCAGACTCGCACTTGGCCAGGTTTTTTTCGTATGATCCTCAATAACTTGACAGTTTTTCAACCGAATTAGAAAATCTATGTTTTTATTTGAAAGGGTATATGTCCAGCTGTGGACTTTCTGTGGCTGATATGATTTATGGTCACCCAAGGATACCAAAGACCTTGCGAAGTGGAGAGAAATAGCCGGAACAGTTTAAATAATTTAGCTTAGTTTTACAACCGGCCGCAGCCCGACGTTAACCCTTGGGAATGCAGTTGTAGCACTAGATGTTTGTTCGTAGTCCTTTAGTCACCTCTTACGACATCCACAGGAAGAGATGGAGTTTTCCTATTTTAGGCCGGAAACCGCACGGCATATTTGTATACAAATATGTATGTAATGTATCTATACTAATATTATAAAGAGGAAAGATTTGTACCTATTTTTGTATGTTTGTAATGAATAGGCTCAAAAAGTACTGGGCCGATTTAAAAAATTCTTTCACCGTTGGAAAGCTACACTATCCCCGAGTGACATAGGCTATGTGTGTACCACGGGCGAAGCCGGGGTGGACTGCTAGTTTATTATAAAGTAATATATCCTTGACTTAGTATCCCATAACCTACGAACAATAATTCTCTAGAATCGTAAATAATCCCGAAAATCATTCCATATGTACCGCGGCGGGCGGGGCTTAAAATATGAACCGCGCGGCGCGACAGTTCACCGTGACACTCGAGTCGTGCGGTTGCGTCGCAAGAAGTTTCTTTTGAGAATATTGCTGTGTGTTTGCGATAATCTATTCATTAAAAATGCCGTCATGTGCCATGAAGCAAAACAGCTAATGAAAGCTATACAGACATGAAAAACACAGGCAGGACTCACCTTTCAAAATGTTTATTTACTTACATATATAAATAAACATTTTAATATTGTACGGATTGTACCTCACCGCTCGTGGCGTTGACCGCGGCTGTGTCGGTTGAGCAGCCGGCTTCGGGGAGCTAGCTGCTTGACCGACATGACGCGTCCGTGACCTTGTCGCGACCAATCGCATGCATCTTTGTCTATGTGTGCGTTCGAGTGTTTCGTTGTAATTACTGTTCGTTTGCGTTTGCGTAAATGGAATCAGAATCAAAGCGGTGAATGTAGGAGCGATAGGTATCTAGAGAATTATATGTCGATGCCCATACCACAATTTTAAAGCGAGGGAGAGCGAAGGAATGCATCAGCATTGCCGCTTCCGCTGCCTTCCGTCGCTCTCTCTCGTTCTAGCAAATGACGGTTCTGAGCGACGGAAAAGGATAGCAGCATAGAAGAACGCTGTTCTGTGCTGACAGATGTGTCCCAACCCTTAAGCACAGACAATCGTCTATGTAAACCAGTTGACTCGTACAGATTTGTCGCCAGAAGCTCCCTTGCAGCAGTCAAAGGCCTACACCACCATTTGATTGTCTCGTTAGGATTAGGTTAGGATTAGGAATAAAGAACAAAATTAAAGATAGGCTCTAAAGGACTTGTATCCTGAGCCGTAAAATTATTTAATAAAAAAAAATACAGTAAGAGTATACAGAACGGAATCTCCTAAGGTACGCGCAATATGCGTCCCCGTTCCTTGCCCCCGCACCTTTTCCTCGTGCTTGTGCGTACGTTACGTACGTTTTCGCGCACAAGAACGGGGGAAAGGTGGACCTTAAGAGATTCCGTTCTGTATACTGTTAATGTATTCTGTGCCTTAAGCTTACTTTGGGGCTAGTTGAGCCGTGTGATATGTCCCTAAATATTTATCTATTATTCAAGTGTATATGTAGTATCAGTAATATTAGTTTATGTCAATTATTTCAACAATTGTTTTCATTATTACAGGAAGAGGAAACACAAGAGAGGCAGCCGAACCAATGGCGACGGCTGGCCCCGCACCAGCCTCTGCAATCCACGTAGCTACTGGTGCAGTGAACTGTGACTGTGATGTGATCCAACACTTGTGTTATGTTATGGCTTACTGTTCAACACCATTGGAAGCACCGAGCTAGTGGCAGGCAGGTTCAAAACAAGATATTTGTTTAAAAAACTAATACCCGACTATGGGCAAATTCTTACTGTACAATGTGAATATTTTTGCAATGTGCTATTTAAGAACTTTCATTTGATACCGCACTCGATATGTAAACAAAAAAATAATTTTGACTCAAACTTTTTTGTATGTAACATTCGTTATACATTTTTTGCACACAAATTGCTTATGTCCACCGGACAAAAATGACGAATCGATTGACTTATCATTTGTGAAGATCATATAAGCGGTTCGGATGCTACGGTAGAACAGACGTAAAAGATACATACAACACACTGCAAAAATTATTTATATCGAAATATGAAAAATTATTTTTGGCCTCCCATACAAGTTGACCGATCAGCTGATCCGAGTTTGTATGGATAGCCAAAAATTATTTTTCATATTTCGATATTGTTCTTGGGTAAAGGTTTCAGTATCATGAATAAAATTCACCCCTAAAATAGTTTTAGTATGTATATTTTGTTAAGACGTTATATGGTAATGAGACTTGGACATGAAGTGTTGTGTTGATTTGTTAAGCCAAATCATGTGGAATAGTGGTAATGTAGTTTTTGATAACTAAAATAAGTTATAAAGCAAAACAGCCCATGACTATTTGGTTTAATCTATGTAAATGTACGTACAGTCTTGCATTCATCTCCAGTGGCCACTAAGGCCACGATTGAGTCATTTTAGTGTTTCAATGAAGACAATTATCTAGGGGCCTTATTCCTAAGCAGTACCTACTATAGATTCGAGGGCTTAAATGTACATATTTAAATAATTTGTACAAGATAGGCGATAGGGACAAGTGAAAGGAAAAAGGAGAGGTCTTTGCCCACCATAACAAGCTAAAAAAGGCGATTTTTGCAAACATCCCAAAGAGTTAGATAATTAGTGTTCGTCAGAATGGCGGGTGTAATGAAGCTGTACACTCATGATATTATAGACAGAATACCGTCTTATGTGAAAGAGGTAAATGTATCCCATTTGTCCCCAGTGGGGACGTCTCCACTGCGACAATGGAAATGACTACAATTTCAGTTCCTCCACCACTGGAGTCAAATGGTGGTGGCAAATGGGAATTTTCATGAAAATAATAGTCATTCCCATTCCAACACACAAAACTAAAAACTTATTGTTTTGACTGTTTAAATTATTTGATGAAAAATTCCAGTATTCTACGAAAGTGCGTTAATTTGTTTTGAATAAGGGCTTGAATTGTTAAGTGTTAAAAGAGATGCTAATTTACATTTGGTTGTTCTTGATAATTTATTTGTAAAAAGATATTTCTAACCATTTTCTCACCAAAAATTTTCATTACATTTGATTTTAACGATTTGTTTTTATGTTTAAAAAAAATATGTACTTTTAGACAATAGGATTTTTTAATGTTCAAAGTTGTAATAGTTGTGTGACACTTTAGTTGGTTTGAAAATAAGGGTCAGTTCACACCGAGACGCGACGCGACATGGCGTGCACTTTTGAAGAAATATAAAAGGGAACGTACCCATACTACGTGACCTATTTATTAATATTTTTCGACCCCTCCCTCCCCTTGGTGACCGCTCGTAGTATATACTAAGACCCCCTCCCTCCCTCTCAAGTTGTTACGTAGTATTAGAAAATGTGATTTTTAATCATTTTGAACGCAGAAAGTGAAAAAAATAAAAATAATTTCGCTCTTATTTCTCTTTATTAATACGGCGTTTATTGCACAAAACTGCATGCATACTTAATGTTAATAGTAAAATATCAATCAGCTGACATCTCGACATATGTGCGTCAGCGCTACCAACTGAGTTTAGAAAGCACTAAACATTCCGCGCCATATTCAAATATAATAAAAAGCGCGAGATTTTTCTTGGCGAAATCGACTACGTGAGTAAAATCTAAGCCCCCCCCCCCCCGCTTCTGGGACTTAGCGTAGTATTCAAAAGACCCCCCCCCTTAAATGGGTCACGTAGTATGGGTACACTCCCAAACTTGTTTACTACACAAAAAGTACTGTTTCCAGTTACAGACCCCTGCGCTGCGTAGCGCGGCGCAGTGGTCTATATTTCGTCAAAGTGCACGCCATGGCGCGGCGGTGTGAACTGACCCTAAGGCACATTTTATTTAAATTAATTTTTAATGGCTGGGTTGAAAACGTGCCGACCTTCTAAACGGCAATAGCAATTTAATTTATAAAGTTTAAAATAATATTTTCCTGCTTTTTGTTAAGATATGCGTTAATTTGCTGTAACTTTTAGATATATTAAATTATTAAATATGTATTTGGAAAACGCTGTTTGTTTGTAAATACTATTTAGGACTGAGTACTAAAATAACCAAAAAAAAATTTTTGTTGCAATTAACAAAATAAAAAAGTTGCACACACTACTCTCTTTTCTTTTTAACAAAAAGTATCTTTTTAACATAAAAAAGACAAGGATTTGTGTAATTCAGGTTTTATTAAAAAGTTTATACACAAACATTGTTTCAAAAAGATGTTTAAGTGTTGCGATGCTTACTTATTTCTATAAATATATTGGCAGTCAGAATTAACACGAATTAATCTTATTTTTAGGCATTTCTTTAAATCTAAAATGGTTCTAAAGTTTACGCTATTTTACAAAAGAGTAATTTTCGTTCGATTAAACAACAATTTGTACAAAATAATAATAAAACTAACCTTAATTTTAACTTTATATAACTAACAAATTACAAAAATGTTCCCATTACACATTATTATTGCACTTGGATATACTTATCTTAATTTAAAATGTATAGATATTCTGGCTTGTCATATACATGAGCGTTATAAAACTTGCCATACATCTTAGACTGAATTAAGGTTGCTGTACGTAAGCGGGCCGGCATCGGCATAGCCTGATGTCGGTAAAATCGATTATAATTATGTAGATGAACGTTCGAGGAAAAAGTCCGATTTAATTGCTTTTGGCTTTGTTGTTCGACAAATACTGCCGAACCGACAATACCGGCCCGATTATGTGTGTGTAGCAACCCTTAGCGAAAAATACAACTTTGTGGAGTCGGATGACCACTCTGTGGGTTAGGCTAGTGTGGCGCAGTCGCAGGTAGACGACTGAGGAGATGGCGAGACGACATCGATAACTTAGAATATAGGAGTAGAAAAATCTAAGTTATCGATGTCGTCTTAATTAATTATTAATTTAATTGGAGCATAAACAAATATTACCTAAATATAAAAAAATTACAAAATATGCCACTAAAATGGTTTCTGTCAGCATTTGTGCTAATGGCTTTTTCGAGAACTTCTGGAACAAATGGCAGCAGGCTAAGGGTGGACTAGATCCGTGAGAAAATAAAGGTTGGGACACATCTGTCTCATAAGGTAAATGTGACAATATCTACATAACTCGCACCTTATAAAATTTTCTTTTTCTCGGCATCACCAGTGGGTTGTCTGGTAGATAAAGCCTATGGCTTTTAGTTCGCCTATTACGTTTGTAATAAAGTTAAATAAATAAATAAATCTGTCAGACCGAGAGAGAGCGACGGAACACTTCCAGCATGGCCGCTGCTGAAGCGTTCCGTCGCTCTCTCTTCGTTCGCGTCGCAAATGACGCTTCTGAGCGACAGAAAAGGATAGCAGCATAGGAAAGTGCTGTTCCGTGCTGACAGATGTGTCCCAACCCTAAACGCCTTAGCCCAGCAATGGGCCAACTGGAAAGATATTAAAAAATCGGTTTTTCGTTCAATCGTAAATTATGTTTATTGTAATTTAACTACTTAATTTCTCAATATTTTTCACTAACACCGTCTGCTCTCAGAAGTATTTTTTATATCCTATATTTTAGTAATATCTAGACTTTACCATCTACATGTTAGGATTGGGTTTGGCGTGCTCCCTGATCCGCTGGATCTCGTCTTTGATTGCTGAGATAAGAGGCAGGGCTGGGTCCTCGGTTGACAGCCTACCTTCCGCTGCTATGAACGCGGGGTTTACGGTGGGCGCTGGAGGCCGCGACGAGGTGAGTGACTGCAAGAAAATAGTAGGCCACTTACTCACACGAAGAAAAAAACAAACAGTAGGCTACTACCTAGGGCTTTAAATAATGGCTCAGCTCGCTGGAATGACTAAAAAGACATCCTGGCCACAGGTAAAATAAGTTTTTTTTTAAATTCTTACAGTACAAGCTTTTATTGTAAGGCCTAACTACTAATCAAGACATATAATAAGCCCAAGCTCGAGGGGGTTGCGTCGTTTTATTACAAGAGTCCCTATAGCCACCTTCCGGCTCCATCATCAGATCAGTTTCTTGTTATAATAATATTGCATTGTCATCTGATTTACATTAGCATACAAAATTTTATCTCAACCGAAAACCGGGAAGTGGTTTAAATTTAACTTGTAAGATTTGACTTAAACAAACAAACTACAAACAAAGCAAGCTAATAAACTTTAAAAAAATTGACACAAAGTGTGGCGATAAGCCTTAAGAGGTTTATTAACCTCGCCTTTGGTTGAGGTACCTAGGTAATTATTGTAATTCGGGTATATCCCATTCGTCCCTAGTGGGGACGTTTAGTTTTGTGTGTTTCGTTTATCACCACCACGTCGTCCCCACTGCGGACGAATGGGAATGACTAATTTCACAGTTCCATTCGTTCCCCCCTGGGGACGAATGAGACAGACTTCCATTAAAATTCCCATTTGTCCCCAGTGGCGACGAATATGAATTTTCATTTTTTTATTCCCATTTGTCCCCAGTGGTAATTCCTGCTATCTGAGGCATTCTTTTTATTTCGCCACCCTCTTATTTTCAATTACAGACTAAGCAGAAGACAATAAAGGGGTTTATTAAACTCCGGTGTTTTATGCAGTGATGAAGTAAATATAAATGTGCACCAATGCTAAATTTTAAATTTATTACACGAATTTTTTTTTTAATTCCCTAGAGGCAAGTGCAGAAGAAAGCTTTTGTATGCAGCACAGCAGTGTCACAAAACTACCACCAAAACAAAGTCGTGTTGGGTTGCCAACTAAAAGAAAAGAAGCTGTAAACTAATCTTACAACTATATGTACAGTGTGTCAGTGCTATGGTCATCGCTGCTCACATGCGGGGGGGCGGGCCCCCAGGCGCGGGCCGGCGGGGCGCGGCGGTCGGGGGGCGGGGCGCGCGACCACGACGTGCGGGGCCGGCCGCCGCTGCCCGCGCTGGGCACGCCGCCTCTGCTGGATGACAAAGTAACGTCACAGGTATAAAACTTCATAGAACCGGAGTATCATTTTAGGCCTACACCACTACAAACAAAACTATAATATACATCAGTGCACACGTCAATGCTTGTGTGTTCTTACGCTCTCGCTCCTCGACGAGGCGAGAACGGGGAAGAGATGCGGGGACGGGGAATGGGGACGCATATTGAAAAGGAGCTAAGAAAGGAGATTCCATTTTATGTGAAAACGTCAACGTGTAACAAATTACCTAGTAATGTTCATCATTATCAGGTCTTTTTTTTTTAGTCTCCACTGTAGGAGCACGACCCTCTCTGTACTACCAGAGCCATACTTGACCAGAGCAGCCAGAGGATTTAGGCTATTTCTTCTCGATTTCGCATGGTCTTCGCATCCTTGGGTGCCCATTGACATGCATAATATATTTGGAGAAGAAAAAGCGGAAAAGCGCACCCCGGGCTCCGAAGAGACACCGGAAACGCGCTAAGATCGAAGAAGAACAGTTTTCCTAAGAGACTGGGTTCAACATGAAGTTTCTTTAAAAAGGTATGAAGTAAAAATATTGGTTTTCTTAAGGGCCGTCAATTTCGCGTAGCTCTTGGTGTCCCAGGCGTCCATAGGCTAATAAAGATCAGCGGTCCGACGGAAGTAAGCATTATAGCTTTATCGCATAATAAGCAAGTCCAGAGTCCAGACGTTGCCACCAGTTGGATAGGTTAAGACAAGTGGCCCGGGTTCCCATCTTGTGGCGATGGGGGGGCTCAGTACCTGCGGACTGCCTCATCCGCTAAAAGGGAAGCTAAGAGGAACCCATTGCCCGGGTTGAGGCTTAGGCCTCCCCTCAGAGGATGCTGTGAGGCCGTTGGCGAGCCGGGGCCGCTTAGGTAGCGGCCGACCGCGCCGGGGCTGTGGAGCATGAGAAGCACACGGTCCCGGCCGATAACGGCTGAGAGGTGAGACCGCGGAGTTTCTAGTAATAACACCACATAACCTTACCGGTGTCCCGTAACCGGTAAGGTATCGGAAGGAATTTTCTCCGCGTCAAAAAAAATAGTGAAATTTCTCCTCCTTTGAACGGTTTTGTTTTCGGTTTCGGAATATTTTACTTATTAGATTATGAATAATAATAAAAATGAGTTTAATACCGTATTGCACGTTGTGTACTACATACATACATATACACTCGAACCTCCTTCCGCAGTCGGGTAAAAATAGAGAATAATTTAGTGTTCTTGGTTCAATCAACTTACCCTGGCCCCGCGGACCGGCCGCGTAGCGTATCCAGCGCGGTGTAGGGGGAGCCGGGCAGGCGTACGTTGTCATTGCGAGCCTGCGCTAACGGCTCCTTGCTAGCTGGTTCAAGGGCTGTAAATAAATGAAGAGTAATACTTATAACCAGCCAGTTTCCAACAAGTTAAATCGTTTCAAAAGTGAAACGATTTAACTTGTTGGAAACTGGCTGGTTTCTTATCGTTAAAATTTGTATTTCATACAAATCCAATAGAAAATAATTGTAAACCGTGACGTCCTAGTTTCTTGGAGTTCTTAATGTCAGTTTTTCTGCATTAAAAAATCTAAAATCACGTTTAAATTAGATATAATATGAACAATAAAAGTGACGTTGTATTCTCTTACAGAAAACAATTTATTTTTTACCCAGGATACTATTGCCAATAGTAAAATTTGGACTAAAAAAATGACAAAAATATATGTAATTTTTTCTAGTTTTCTGTACTTTCTGCAGCATTTCCGATACTTAATTGAGATTTGACCATAACATTTGTGTTTCGTCTAACAATGAACTGCCGAGTAATGGGATCGATCATGCATGAATGCATCTTTTATCTTCAAATCCTTCATTCAGCCAGCCTCAAGAGAGCCTATCTTCGGGATCTTTGCTAGAGAAGTAATAACTAATCAATAATC
This sequence comes from Acrobasis repandana, assembly GCA_963576875.1. Classification (NCBI taxonomy): domain Eukaryota; kingdom Metazoa; phylum Arthropoda; class Insecta; order Lepidoptera; family Pyralidae; genus Acrobasis; species Acrobasis repandana. The sequence goes on along the minus strand of OY756233.1, from coordinate 5,631,948 downwards.
ACTTCAGAGATAAATGAAGTTATTTTCAAGTTTATTTCACCTCGCGTTTTGTCCTTCTCATCCGTGTCTACAGTAAAGGTGTCGTGAGAATTCGGACTGGAACCAGCGCTCCCGAACAGTGTAAAGGCATCATCCATAAGCTCGTTGAAGCGCTGTCTCATTCGAGAGGGGCCGCCATCTTTTCGGGCCGATTGAGGGTCTTTTGGCGTTCCGGGTTGAGTTGGACTTGATGGTTTTGAAGCTATAAGAAGAGGAAGGTGTTAGTACAAATATACTCAGCGCGCCAGTAAAGTCGGCGCCTCTGGGGCGACCTCTACTCCACTTCGAGGAACTGCAACCACAACAGCGAAGCTACAACATAGTTTACAAGAAGCATACGATAGAATGGCGCTAACAGTAACCTATATCTCGATATTACAACTTAACATTTAAACGACCTCCGACAAAACACCGTTGGAGACGTGGTTCCCCAGGCTCAAAACTATGCCTGGATGGAAGATCATTCCTATGTGGCGGTCGAGCATGTCACCTCACTCCCGCTACAACTCTTTCAAAGTCGCGGCCTTTGTGCCAATCCGATAGTATGCAATAAACCATTTGGACGAAGAAACTGTATTTATATGCTAGAGTTAGAAGAACTATCATCATCTCAGCTGTTCTTCTGCCCAGTGCTAAGAATAGGCCTCTCTTAATTAACGCCGTCCACCTCGGTCTTGTGCTACTCTTATCCAAATGCCATCGTCAACCCATTTCATTTCAGGACGTCCGATCAATGATGTATTGGAAATTAGAAAAATGTTACGCTAATAAGATCAGTAAAGCATAGCAGTTCACATGTTCGCATAAATCGGATGAAATATGAAAGAAAATTTTCTCTAAAAGGAATAAGATACAATACAATACAAAAATCTTTATTGCACCAAATAAAAACAATAAAAAATTACAAAGTTTACGGAACTTATAAATAAATAAGGTACAAGAGGTGGCCTTATCGCCGAAGCAATCTCTTACAGGCAACCATAAAGAGAAGGAGTGCGAAGTATATGAGTAAGATAACAGGTGGCTAAGATAACCTTACCATCTTTGATCCTCTGACAGTGAAGGTCCCACACAAGAGGCCCAATGACCCCAGGGTCCTTATCTATGCTTCCCAACCGCACAAGTTGCGACGGCATCTGTCGTCTAGGTATAGTATCCCGTTTGTCCTTTTTCGGGCTGATGACGGGAGAGTCGATGTCCAGGTGCCGAACTGACACTGGCTCCAGAATTCGGGAGAGCGGTTCTACTACGTTCCCCCTGGAATCAAAAGGTATTTTTAGGGGCCGCCTTTTATCCTAGCGATGATCAGTTCGTCGCACTATATAAATACTCCGCCCATTGTCACTTCAATGAACTAATCTGCTAGGCTAGGTCAGTGAATAGACAGTGTTTAGCGTCTACGTCTTTGGTGAGTTGATTAAGTACCTTCTCTCTTGTGACATTTGACTAGTGGCAGAGAGGTCTTTACAAACGTACCTTGGGAAGGAGTTGACGGAAGGCATGGAGAGGTAGGAAGTTGGTGTTGGTGGGGCAGACGGCTGCCCGCTGTCTGAACTGTCCAGCCCGGCCGCTTCCAGCAGGCTGTCCGTCGTGCCCACTGCAAAGATATACAGATACACTGTCATGTCTTTATCTGTAACAGAGTTGTCAACTCAGATCCCAAAACCATTATCCAAAAGCGACACGATATTAGTCCTTCGAGCTCGCGTAGCAGTGTCAAGCAACATTGAGCGCTATGAAATGATGATATACCTAGTCTAATTTGGTTTGACATTAGTAAAGGACGAGGCACGATTCAACCCCAACCCATTCATAGATCTAATATATTTTGTGGAAGACCAGATCCATTTTAAACGAGCGATCGAAGCAAGCTAAGTTCTCATAATTTTAACTTAGCAACACGAGCGTAATATGCGAGCCTATTTACCTCGCAGCCCTGCGATGCTAATGGAAACCTGCCTGTCACTTGCACTCGACGGACTACTGTGATTTGGTGGTTTATTACGACTTCGCAAACACAACTTCCCCGCGGATAGGTCTGAACTTTTGAACATGCTTTCAAATACTCGTAATCAAAAACAACGCAAATGACTGAGGCAAATGACCCGAATCAAAGAACAATTAGTTCTTCTAGATCTTTAACCAGAATATCAAAGAGCTTGGACCTTCTCCAGAATATAATGTCTGAATGACATGATATTTCAGTGCAATTATTTTTTAAAAGTATATAGTATGAAACCTCTTTTCTTCTGTGGCATCCTGAGGGCATGAGGCTTCTTCTGTCGTCTCCGTAACGCTGCCGCTACTTCAGATACGCCTGAAGAACTTGTCGAGGAACTAAAAACAAGAATTATTGAATGAACCAAAGTAAAATAAATAACGCCAAGTCCAGCTTGATATACAAAGGATATAAGCGAGAGAGTAATCAATCAATAGCAATCACCGCCTTAGGTGGGTTGAAGACATAGATTCGAATGTTGCACCTGAATGAGAGGAACTCAGGAGTCATCATGATCAAGAGGAAACCAGAAGAACCAAAGGGGGTCTGTGCCCTGTGCTACGCATTGAGCGTAAAGAAGGCTAAGATGACGATGATTACAATAGCTTTATTACTTGGCTCGTCTCTCGTAGAAATCCTCTTAAATCCTCACACTTACTTAAGTAGTAACTAGGTATCATGTCATAAAATTGTGTGTAAAAAATTCGTCTCACCTGGCACTAGCTGCTCTATAAATCGGTAACAAAGTGCTACTTGGTCTAGTTCTACTGGGAGACACCACGCTGATTAGCTGAAAACATAATATTTTCTTTGATCAGATCAATCTCTTCTGAATGATGGTATATTTTTTTCCAAGTAATGGGCATTACTGTCAGATTCAGATCTGACATAGTTTGGCACGTGCCTTCCAAAGCGCGAGAAGTTTGTTTGTTATATTTGAATTTAAAATAAACCTGACAGTAATTTTATTGATGTTATTGGAAATTAGGACAAGTATCTTACCCTGCCATCTTTGTCCTCATGCACCTGCTTGAGCTGATTCCTCTCAGCTTCCCTGATCATATCATTTCTGTAAGCGCGCAACGATGCTGCCGATTTCATTGCCTTCTTTCTGTAATTCATAAACCACTTGTAAAATTTTCATGTAGGTACTCATAATTTTGATTCTTTAGTTTTTTTCTATTATTTTCGGTGCACTATCAGGTGTTTTTATTCTCCAAGGAGTAGGTATGTGCATACCAATGGTAAACGGATGTCTTTGCGAAGAATACAAGAAAAAACTGGTTGGCTGCGGTTATACAACCTGCCACCTCGCTAACGTCATCCTACCTTGGGAATGCAGTTGTTTTAGGACATGGAGGTGAAGTGGCCATATTGGCTGGAATCCACGAGTTATATTAACTTTTAGCATTTAAATATTTTGATGGTTCATTGCTACCTATGAGCGAGACACAGCAGAGCCAGGAGGACCAACAGTAGCAGCACAGCGATGGTGGCGCCGACCGCCAAAGCCCAGAGCTCGGTGCCGTGCACCCCGCCCGCCGCAGCCTCGCCCTCGAGCCCCTCAGCTGTCTTCAGGTACGCTGCTGGCAGAATATATTTCAGCTTTTTATATGCAGGTTTTTGTTTTAACTAAATCAATGTTCAACTATTTTTACGACTGATCATCCGTAAATCTCATCCTAGCTGATCGAATTGATTGTTTCTCGTCTCTTTAAATCCACTTTTGCCCAACTATGGAAACTAAACTAACTATTAGGGTTCCGTACAAAAAAATTAAAAAACGGAACCTGTCTGTCTGTCCGTCCGTCTGTCACAGCCAATTTGCTCCGAATCTACTGGACCGAATCAGATGAAATTTGGTAGGATGATGTAATCCTATGACCCAAACACATATATGCAAAGTAAATAAATATTTTTTTTTAAATAAGAGTTATTTTCGGGGGACTAATAAGGAAATTAAAAAAAAAGTTTTGCAAACCTTACTATGTTATACCATGGACAACTGCAACACCAGGGGTGTAACAAAAGCGTTACCGGCCTTTCAAGGCCCTCCCCGGAGGGAAGGGGGGGAGGGGGAGGGGGCTCTGGCTCTCTCACTCACCGAACAAAGCATAGAAGCGGTGATGCTACTACTCAGACGAAAATGCCTTGTTATAAGGATCTCAAATATATTTTTGTTTTTATTTTAAAATAAATAGTTTTGATTTTATTCAAGAAAGAAAACGAAAATTGACCATTCCCCCTTCCCCCCAGATCTCCAAATGTACTGAGCATAAAATTTTGAAAATAAACGGGCAAGTGCGAGTCGAACTCGTACATGAAGGGTTCCGTACCTCCGTACAGCGTTTTAACGCTAAAAAAACACGTTTTTTGTATGACGACCCCCTTTAATTTTTTACTTTTTTATTTTTAGTATTTGTTGTTATAGCGGCCATAGTAATACATAATCTGTGAAAATTTCAAGTATCTAGTTAATGCCATTATAAAGATCGAGTTAAAACGCTGAAAAAACACGTTTCTTGTATGACGACCCCTTTAATTTTTAACTTTTTTTTATTTGCAGTATTTGTTGTTATAGCGGCCACAGTAATACATAACCGGTGAAAATTTCAAGTGTCTAGCTATTACGGTTCATGAGATAGAGCCCTGTGACGGACGGACAGACAGCGGAGTCTCAGTAATAGGGTCCCGTTTGCACCCTTTGGGCACGGAACCCTAAAAATACAAAATATAGTTAAAACCTATAAGAATTCAATTAATTGTACGGAACTCACTCCACGCGAGTTAAACTCGAACTTGGCCGGTTTTTTCTCGACTCATTGTACTTATTGTATTGTCCGAGAATATGTCTAGGTTAGTGGGTACTAATGGCAATAGATTCTTCCAAGTTGTTTTGTACATTGAAACTTTTTGTATTCTTATGCATTTTGAGTGTTTGAGCACGACATTAGTCAATTGTACTCCAAAACGTTCACTATCGTCTCATTTCTCACCCTTTTTACCTCACTCTGATTTGGTGCCTAAAATATATTATGGGATGATTTGCCCCGTTTGCCCACCACTTTTTTCTAATGGGTAAAGTAGTGATTCAAACTCACGCTCAGCCTTGGTAGTGACGACAGCACCCAGCTCATGCGCCACTTCTGCATCCCTCACTAGTCGCATGTCCCGTGCAGCTACTGCAGCAGGTACTGCCCTTCCTCCTACCAATACCACATACACTATTTGGACACTGCCTGTTTCTGGGGACTGAAATAAAATTACAATATGCTGAAATTAAATACTTCGTGTCTGAGTTTAACTCATTGACTTTTTAAAACCTTATCAGAATTTAAGGTTTAAAGAACTTTATTCTCATAAGAAATTTACATTTCACTTAAAATGAGATACTACATTACATACTACAGTGAGTAATATTTACAAAACAAACATTAAGTGCAGGTCGCGCGCGACGTATGATTTTAGTTTCTTTTTAAATATATTTATGCTCTTACACGTTCTTAATTCATCAGAATCAGAATTTTTACCTCGGTTATATTCTGAATGTGGACTTGAACTGGTGGCTGTTGCTCAGGCTTTATAATTTCTCTTTTGAAAAGCAATGTGTTATTATTATCAGCTTCAAGAGGTATATCTATCATTTCTTCTTTATCTTCCTCTATTTCCTCACGATCTGACACATCTCGCTTCCGGACAAGAACTGTTGGGTTTACTAATATCCAGGATTCAATTTCATTTAGTCTTGTAGCTCTAATTTCGGCACTGAGTGAGGAGTCAATTTTACTAGAAAATATTTCAACATTTGCTGTATTCACTGATGTATTATTTGATGATGTTTCTGTAGTTACAATGGGTAAAATGTCTATAGGAACAATGGAACTATGAATGTCGAGGTATTTGAAAGCTGTGTTAGCACTGTATGAGTTGACTGGATTAATGCTATTGTCTTTGTTAACAACAAATGAATGAACGTCGTGCTTCTTCCGGGCAGGAGGTGCGTCTAATGATTTGATGATGCCGAGGTGGCGTTCCTGTTGTCTGGAATGAAAAATATGGTTCTAAATCAAAAGTGTCTCATTATAATTATAGTTAGTGATCGGGCCAAAAAACTACAGACTTACGAGTTGAATTAAGTCACTCTTATTTAATTCAAAGTCGGTTTATTAGAACCTAAGTAAGTATAATTTTATTAGTGGTCCGTGATGAGTACCGTGACATTTATGAACAGAAAGAATGGTCTGAGGAAGAGGAAAATTAATATAATAAAGAAACACCCACCCACACTAATTATAGGATAAGATTATATGAATATGGTTTCTTACCGGAAGATTTTTTCTGATGCGCAAATTTTGTCACAGTCCATGATAATGATTACATTCACAGAAAGAAAAAGCGATAAGAAAATTAATTCTGACGTCCTGTTAAAACTGGCGGTCGCGAACTAGGTACTGTAGGTAATCAAAATTATGGACTTTGTCAAATTACCTCTAGTCCATATCAAATTACCTCAAGAATGCTTTCTGGTACAACCGCGCCAGCCGCAGCTGCAGACTGTCAGGTGTGGAGCCCTGGATGACTGTGAGCAGCCAGTATCTCCGATCCTCAGGGATCTCCGGCTCCAGGCTGTCGGGCACAGCGTCACCACAGTTGAGCACGCATTCTCCTGTCGTCTTGTCTGTCACCGCCTGTTGTGTATAATATAATTTATCCCAAATTGGAACTAGAGGTATATTGATCTCTGTAATGACATTTATCTCTAAAGAATTATAGTTTCATTAAGCAGGATCTATTTATCATGTCATTACCAGTGTTTATATAAATGTAATTACCAGATAAAATTTCTTATTATGAAGTAGGTAGGCTTAAATTATTTTTATTTGCGATGATGGGTGTCACTTAGAACTAAGTATATTGATCATTAGAAGTGCATTCTTCATAAAATAAGCGGGCATTATCAATAAGACTTTCAAAAGTTAAAAGGAATTTTTTTTTTCACATTCCAAGCGAAAAGGCTTCTACGAGTATAGTAGACGACTAAATTGATACTGACGATTGCCGTCGATATGATAGCTAGAGGTACTTAGGGTTAGACGAAGTTATTAACACCTAGTGCTGTTCTATATACAGCAGCCAGGACGGTAGTGGTTCAGAAGAATGATGTCGATGACACTGCTTTTCTCATAGGAACCAAAGCGGGGTTTTTAGGTATAGACGATCAGTGTCGCTTGCTGTCCTAGTAAAAAAGAGCTTAGGGGGTCCGGTGTGAGGCGGTACATTTCTAGACCACATCAGAAAAAGTGATTATGGATACCTGAGGTGGATAAGAATCCAAATAGACTGTAGCCAAAACGGTAGTAGTTCTGACAACTGGTGTCGCTGGTTGCGCTGGTACCGGAGGGGGGTCCGGTGGGGGAGGCGGTCCATCGCCAGACCCTGTCCAGAAAAAGTCCTCCAGGCGTGGGGTTTGCTCGTGTTGGTCCGGAGACACGAACATGTAAACTGTAAGTGTAAATGCAAGTGTTAACCAGGAGAGTGACCAATAACGAAAAACTTTAATTACCAACTAGAAGATATTTTGTGTTTGTGTGCGGGTAATGAATGTTTGTTTTTTCTTGGGATTGAACGACGTCAGAGAACCTTTATAACGGATTAGTAGCAACTGTAGCAAGTCGTCATATACGCAAACTTGTCACGCTTGCGAACTCGTCATTTTCGCAACTCGTCATACGAACCTTATAGGCGCTCCAGTTTAGAATGTCCAATTCTCAAAATGTCCAGCGGTTTCAAAATGTCCAGAATTTCCAACTCTGATAATGTCCAACTATCAAAATGTCCAATTCTCAAAATTTCAAATCAATAGGAATATCTGCCGACTTGCATACACAATATCATGTTATGTGGGAGTGGAACGTATGCTTGTTTGCCAACCATGTAGTTAAAAATACAAGTGAAGTTATGTGTTATTGTTAATTGGTAAGCATTGGGATTTGGTTTGTAGTATAGTATGTTAAAAACAACATACGTTAATTAAAAAAAAATATCTAATAATCAAAATGTTTTTATTCTGAGAGTTGGACATTCTGAGAGTTGGACATTTTGAAACCGCTGGACATTTTGAGAATTGGACATTCTGAAATGAAGCGCCTATAAGGTTCGTATGAAAAGTTGCGAAAATGACGAGTTGTGAGAATGAGGAGTTGCGAAAATGACGGGTAGCGAATATGACGAGTTGCGCAAGCTTGACTAGTTTACGTTTATGACGACTTGCTACTAATCCTTTTTTATAACGTGGAAGGTGTCCCATTAGTTCATAGACCAATGACCGTTGCTTATTTTTTTTATGTAATTCCTTTAATATCTCTTTAGTAGGTACTTCTGTTGTACCAGAAAACTTATTTCAAAAACATAAATTTAAGTTTTTAAACGAAAGCGCACCCCGGGCTCCGAAGCAGCACAGCTGAGGATGTAACCGGGAACTTATGCGCTAGGATGAAGAAATACATATGTATCTATACTTATTACAAAAATAACAATTTATTTTTATAATAAAAAACAATAAGCACTTAACCCCTATAAAAACCTAATCAAAGTTGATACTTTGATTGGGTTTTATAGTTTCCCCCCGCTCTATACATAGATACGCCAAACGCTTTCGAGCTACGTGCAGGCAGGGTTACTAGGGTTGGTATTGTAACTACTTATATTTTCAGTAGCCCCGCGAAACCCAAACAAACAACATTTGTCAAGCCATATCACGAAGCGTATTTCAGCGGAGGTGTACCTAACGATGCCGTTGGTTCCGTTTGCGTGATCTGCCATATAAACGGTTTATTGGCTAAATAACTTTTGAGTAACTTCACCGCGTTACGGAACTGGGATTCGGTGGTAGACTATTAGCGGCTTTGCTTGCGTTGCTACGCCAAAAAATATATCGAAATCGGTCAAGCCGTTTACGATTTTATAAAGGAAATACAGACAAACATTCATTTTTATATATATAAATAGTAAGTATCCTAAGTAGGTATAGGTACATATGATCATTTAATTGAGGCAGAAGCGTGGGATAGGAGTCCTATCCCATGCTACTGCCTCAAGTGAATGGTTATAAGTATGTATATTTACCTACTTAGATTACTTCTAAGACATCTACTTAAGTGGTCCGACAACCAAGATCTAATAAATACGGTTAATGCAGGCTGCTGTAATCGAGAATACTGAATATTGAAGGCGTGGATCCCTGGATGACAGTGAGCAGCCAGTATGTCCGATCCTCGGGTATCTCTAACTCCAGGCTGTCGGGCTTTATAAAAATGATGACTAGTTAGCTAAATTTGCTATCCAATATGTTGCCACTTTAGCAGCTTGGATTCGAGTAGCAAAGCAATACAGCTGCATACAGCAGCAATACAGCTACAGTTACAGGATTGTAAACACTAAAAAAAATCTAGGTCTTTGGTGAATACTCTATTAATAAAGGTTCTATTGAAGTTGCAGTTATTTTTGGGTTTTTTTTTTGGTTAAACTAACGTGAGACACAGACATTATTAATATGCGATTAACAAATTACTACTCGTATATAAAATGTGAGCTACTGGCCGACATGTTTAGGCCTCATCCGGAGGCCTTCCTCAGGGCGAATTTTTAGGAAATATTTGTTACAAACCAAAGAAAGCAAGTTTATTGATAAAACGTCCTTGGCCCACTACGAGACGACAATGATTGCCACATCGCTTGTTCATAGTTGCATAGGTATAATTTGTGGATACGATATAAGTACGATAGTAAGTAGGTACTGAAATAAATCTCAAACGAAAACTACAGTTTTTCCTTGGGATCTTGTCCAGTCAATACGAAGTAGGTAGTGGACAAGATCCCAAGAAAGAGTTCAAAAGAATTAATTTTTCTCATCGATATGTAAAAACTTGTTATTTCCGTAATTACATTTGTTTATCAAAATTAAAAATTACATTTACGTAATTACATTTTTTTAATAAATATTATTTTCTACAATAAATGATGTTATAAGAGATCGGTGTGGAGTGAAAGATGACGTAGTGACAAAAGTAGAACAAGGGATGTTAAGATGGTTTGGGCATTTAGAAAGGATGGATGAAAATAGAAATATTTATAAGGTAAGTGTGAAAGGAAGAGCGGCATGTATTTTCTACAAACCAAATTTTCTATAAAATAAGTATTGTGCGGACCGCGACGTTGAGAAAAAACGCCGAAATTAATTGATCACTTAGGTACTTGCGCCGTGCAGAAGTGCATAAACATGGTAATTAAGACACTGCTGGATATAGCATGTAGATTACACGCAATATATCAGGATGACATCCTCAGAAGACAATCCCCAATTCCGCTCATCCCTCATGGCTTTCGACCTACTTTCCGCCGGACTCCTGCACCAAGTCGTACCACGCACCGCTTGTACGGTGGAAACGCATTTCCCTCTTCAGCTACTTTACCGCCACTACATGTAAATTTATCTATTTTTACGTCGGTGTTATATTTAGATATTCAACTATTTTAGTGCAGTGAGTTTTAAGAGGATACATGAATGTTTCGGGGTCCTGTGCTGCCCCTATTTGAAATAAATTATTTGAAAGGAAACAAATATCATTTAAAAATTTGTATCATCCGGATCTTGATAACCCTTCAAACTATTTTATGGACTACTCTTTACAGTTTAATGAAAGTGAGACCGTAAAGCTTTTGTTCGCACATTTGCCAAAAGTGGCCGATTTTCGAAAATGTGCGAAGAAAAGCTTACGTTGTTGTAAGTAATTAGGTACCTATTTATTTTATTCTCAAATAAAAGGCTGTAACGTATTTGAAATTGTTTTGATAATTTCATCATCAAGAATTAGCAGAGTACGAGTAGGTATCTACCTATATGGTTCTAGCAGAATTATCAGCGTTGCAGCTCGACCAGTTCGTCTGTGTCATCATGGTGGAGTCAGGACCTTTTCGCTATCTAGGTCACTTCTCACCGTAGAATACATCGCATTACTATGACTTCTATACTAGATCTTTGATCATTTTGTGATTTATTCATGTAATTGTGGCCTTTTAGTATATATATAATAATGATTTATCTATCTAGGTATCTATTTAATAACCTGCCTACGAGCTTTCTTGAAATGTAGACAAGTACTGAATCGGGCATTTATTATTTGTTCTGATATTAGGTACGGTGACTTTTTAAACAGTGTCCAAATTTTTGGAGCAAGTTCTGTCTAAAATCTTTCGTCCTCCCATACAAATCAGCGCTCAGACAAACTGCCTTTGTATGGGAGGACGAAAAATTTTTATCGATTTAATAACTTCATTTATAGAAAGTAGTTCAGTATCATGAACTGAACTTGCTCCAAAAATTTGGACACTGTTTAAAAAGTCATCCTGTATATTACATAAGTACTACGAGTATAATAGAACTTTAATATAAAAAGTAGGATTTTGGCTGATAATAGCCAATTCTGTTTTATTCTATTCTAACAGACCGAACGAAAAGCCACTGTATCTGTAAGTAGGTTCCTATGTACAAACTTATATAAACAAAATGGCAGTGCACCGGTTGGCACGGGATTTTTCAGGAATAATGGGGTTTGTCACGTCATCCTGGAGTTATGACGGGCCGTAAATATCACGAAGTGCCTTCCTGTTGGTATTCGATCACGATCAATAGGTAGAAGGGAATTATTCCAATTTCGAACAATGTAAATGTATGTAAATCTGTAAATTTAGAATTTTGTAATTTTAAATCTGTGAATATTGAGCCCGGGGTCGATTTTTGTTGTTGTTGATATGAAAATTTGACTCCGGGCTTCACAGCATTACAGGTAAGAATGCAACTGGGAATACGCTAAGATGAGAAAGAATCATGCTGTACACGATGTATGCTGATTTTTAAATATCGTAGCTATATTCAAGTCAAGGAAGTACGAAATAAATAATATAGGTAGGTACATATTCTGTCATATGTATCTTGTTTCATAATAAAACCTAAAGATATCAGCCAACAAATGCATACCAAAAAACTCCCATTTGAATGCCACTGCTCGCTACCGTGCTCGTGGCGGGCGTCCCTACCTTTGAGGTGGTGTCGTTGTGCGAGTGATATAAAAGTGTTCTTTCTACCAAGCATCGCCAAAGTCATAAAGTTAATCTGTATTCGACATAACATAGTGTAGGGGTAGGCATGGACCGCGCCCGCGACTTCCTTTTCTATAGGACCTCGTTCGAACGTGAAGCGGATAAACTTTTTTTAGGTCTACATATAAGCGCTTTCTAGCCTATGTACTCGTATACTCGTATTATCTAAGATCTCGCAAAACTAGCTCAAATAAAACGTCGATCACGCTCCACCACTTGCTATGCTACCGAGCGACATTAAAACCTCATTGCGCTGCTCTTCTCCTCATCTCCGATTGTCCAGCATGCGAGGCCGTGAGAACATCACCCAGCCTTATTTCCATCTAGGTTTCTGTTATTTCGAACCAGGTTGGCGTACAATGCGACAAACGCACAAAATGCCATATAAATAGCGTTGTAATGGGACGGTTACATGCGGGCAGCGCGCGCGCATCCTTTTGTTTCGGCCGGAAGTGGACGTTATGGCCCACCGGACCGTGATGAGATGACCCTTGCTTTGATTGATATTATGATCATAATGGATGTTTTTGGTATAAGGGTACCTGGCACAAATATATATATATATATTTTATAAGGACAAATCACACTGATTGAGTTAGCCCAAAAGTAAGTTTTAAACTTGTATTATGGGATACTAACTCAACGATACTATATTTTAGAACAAATATATAGATAAACACCCAAAACCCAGGACAATTTGAAAAAGGCCATTTTCTAACTTGCCCTGGCGGGGGATCGAACCCAGAACCTCCAGATTGGCAGACCAGCGTGTTGACCATTACACCACGGAGGTCGTCAAATAATTTGGTTAAGTCAAGTACCTAACTTACTTACGACGAATTTTCTTTGCTCATTCCATCACTCAACCAAGCAGACAGCCGTAGGTACTTACCTACCTAATTGACAGGTAGATTCGTAATTTAGATCCCAGGCTAACGGAAGTAGCTGACGAATCAAAAATTTTATTGCAACCCATCAGTATAATTGTTTACAGATCAATCATTACATCAAACCCCTGATTCGGAAAAAAAGGGGTGTACCTATTACATTTTTAGTTTACATAAACTTTTGTGCGGAATCTCAAAGGGATCGCTTATTAAAAATACTGAAGTTCATTTATTTACATAATAGGGACGTAACTACATGCTGAATCTACATGTTGATATTATACATTTCATAACATTTGCAATAAAAAAGTATAGAACATACGTAGTGCGTCTGTGCAATATAAAAAAATATCGTGCCATTTCAATCAGTGATTTGATTGTGCATAATTTGGTAAATATGTATCTACGTATTGGTATATAACTCACGTTTTTCGTCACTGTCATATTCATCAGCATAAACGGTTTTACGTACAAAAATTAGAAGAAGCAAAAATTTACACATAGCGCTTCAATTAAATTTAGTAAGTACCAGAAAGTATTTAATTGCTTAATTAAAACCCACAGTTACTTTAACTTTTATTTACATAAGTATTTAACGTTAATGATGTCCGAAAACACTCGAAACCAGAAGAAATCATCTTGCATCATTTGGACGAATATATTTGCCTAAATTGATCTTGTCAGAGTATTTTTATGCACTATTTGTTTAAAAATAAGCGTAAATCATTGTGGAACCAGCCAACAACTCAAATAACCCAAATACTACTGTGCCACTGCCACTCCACTGTGTTTTTAGGATAGGATTGTTATCGCGTTGCTATGCGACGAAATTGAATAAAGCGCGCAATACGCGCCCGCCCGCCCCCGTACTCCCTCCATTTGTTATCCATAGAGGATGTAGAGTATATTGTCAAAGTCAAAGAATTTATTTCTGAGTATTTTATATTAAATAAAAAGGGAAAGTATATTTATTTAAGTATATTAACTTTATTTTTATTATGTAAGAAATATATATATAAAACTCCTTCAATTTAAAAGGAATGAAACTTGACAACTTATATTGACTTGACAATGACATTTGTTTGTTTGCTATCTATGATTAAGAGTTGCCTACGCCATGGTGCAATATGCTACTATTTAAATTTTTAATTAAAATACATATTTTAAATATTGACTCATAAGTTAGTGGACCTGTGGACCTCCCCGTGTCGCAGAAAAGTTTAAATTTAATTTAACATGGCACCGCCATACATCTATATATATATAAGAAAATCATGTTAGTTCAGTTCAGTTCTGTGCCCACCCAGCCAGCGTTTGGCAGCAAGAGCGTAGGAAATAAGTCCACCTTGGAGTGAACGTGACTGCACTTCAAGCAACGGGCCGATATATGCACTTATCGTCTCCGTTTTACTAGCGCAGCCACGTCAGACTGCGTTAGACCTGTACCAGGCTCGAGAAACCAGGTGAGCACGTATATAGGATATGGAGTGTGTGGGGAATTGCAGTCTGGGAAGTGGGAAAGAGGAGGGAAATTAGAGTCTACCGAATTCCAGCAACAAGTAAACATATGGGAGATAAATTCTATACTTGGTGTGTAATATATAATGAAGAAGGGATAAAAACTGCGTGTTCTGCTCTTCCTGATGTTCGTCTTTCGAAGGGCTGTGTTGGCTGCATCATGCTTCACGGAGTCATAGATAGGGTTTGGGATTCTGGTTTCTCTGACGCTTCCTTCTTAATTTTCTTATAACTTTTATCGGTCCTGAGGTATCTTCTTTGCTTGTAGAGCTACTCGTACTGCCCTCGTTATGTACTCTAGTCAGCTGCGTATATATATATACAGGCTGACTTTTAAACCACCAGCCAAATTTTTGGAGCAAGTTCAGTCCATGATACTGAACTAATTTCTATAAAAAAAGTTATTAAAAATCGATGAAAATTTTTCGTCTTCCCATAGGAAATCCGTTTGACTGAGCGCTGATTTGTATGAAAAGGCGAATTTTTATTTTAGTTTTTCGTTAATTGTTTTTATGGAAAGTAGTTCAGTATCATGGACTGAACTTGCTCCAAAAATTTGGCTGGTGGTTTAAAAGTCAGCCTGTATATATATATAATATACTCTAATTTTGTCTACATATTTAATTTGTTAAGTTGAGTCAAGATAATGGGTATGCCTTGTAGATGTACATACGGAACGTCGAAAGCATCAAGTCGGCTGCGCGGCTCAAACTATCCAGGCGTCGATCATATGAAGTATATATGTATGTTAAATAATTAAAGACATATGTATGTCATATTATGTGTTGATTTAGGGTACTTTCCATAGATAGGGCTGGGGGGTTCAGAGACACCTGTATCTGTATATGGGGGAAGGTAGATGGTAAAAGGTGCAATTATTTAGTAACACAGTCTGTGGTGAGTTAATTTGTGATGTGGTCAAGGTATGTTCTTCTGGTTCCAGGTCGGTTTCTGAATCTGTCTCGGGAGCATCATAAATTTTTCGGCTTAATTTTTCATTAATTTTCTGTTTTCCGCTATTTCTCTCCATTCCATCTTTGTTTTATTTGTGTAGTAATGGTTTTTTTTCGTTTGGGCGTCGTTTTGGCGACGGATAACATATCGTGAAGGATTTGACGTTCGTATTTTCTAAGTCGGATCGATTCGCTTTCGTTAATGCTGATACGTTTAGACCATTCGTAATGCACGGTCTAATCGCCATTTTATACATTAAAAGTGCAATTTTCCATTCTATTTTATTGTCTTTTTATGAAGGGCAGTAGCATTTTGCTGTTTTTGATTGCCTTTAAGCAGCGTTTTCTGATGGTGGAACGTCGATTGTGTGAGGCTGTTATGTATGTGCCAAGATACTTGATCTCTGGTACTGGCTGGATGGTAACTCCTCCAAGGACCCGGCTTTGTTGGTGTGAGGTCGTTGGCAAAAAGGATCGCGTAAAAGGAAAACGTATAGGTTAGGTTAGGTTAGAACTGCGACCAACACACGCACAAGCCGAGCGAGCGGAGCGAGCGTGCCGCAGTAGCGCCCGGTAGCGGCCGGCGAGTGCTAGGTCGGTTTTATCCATTTTACTAGGTTAGGGAAAACCTATAGAACCGCTCGTTCAATTTTTTTACCGCCCATTTAATTATTTTCCTGCTCAATTATATATTCGCTGATCCAGTTCATTATTTTTTATTACTCATTTTTGTTTACTTCACGTACTGCTTAGTTTTAACTGCTGAACTAGTTATTAAACATGCCATTTATAATTTTAAACCCACCAAAACTGCTATTTACAACTGCCTCTTTAAATCAGTGCCATAAGTTATTAATATTGTTACGAAACTGGGGTTCGGTATTTGGAGAGGAACGCCAAACTTCGTATGAGGGTGTTTATTCACTACGGAACCCTAGATTGACACGTGAAGATGGTCTTCCAAACGTCCAAGGTCCAAGTCGTGTAGCAGCTGAGGTCGAGGTATCTCGCCAAGGTAGTCGCAGGTACTCTCACTTGTCGCACTAAGGTAGGTTTCCTTCACTTCGAAGTGATCGCTTTTATAGCTCGTATCGAACTGGCGTGGCGCACCCACGGTTCCCTATTTATATGCGCCGTCGAATAGGTCCACAATAATCTCGATAATTCTACATAGTCGACGAACGTGTTTCGAATCATCCAGGCGCCGGGTATGTGTGTGAGTGTAACATGGTCAAGCAACTCTAGACTTTATAACCTATGAAATTGGGCCTAGTTTTGCTTGTATTTCATTTTATTCTATCGTATTTCTTTTGGCTCGCGAACATTGTTCGAGAAGGTTCTGTCACGTTCGCGACAATATCTATAAATCTGTTATAAATACAGACAGACTCTATCTATGCGTGAAACATGCAAGTTAGCATTAAAAGAACCTATGTATCTAATTCAGTAATCAATCGGATTAAATCCAGGAGCGATTACTGAATGTTAAGAGGCATCTCGAATATTTGTCTCAAAGTCGAAAGGTCGCGACTGATGAACTCGACGCTCCGACCGTCACAGGTCCTAACTCCGAAAGCTTCCGGCTTGAACTAATCATAATCATTTATTCATCGCTAACATGTTGCATAATATAAGATGACAAATGTTGGTGCAGTACTAAATAGACCCAGTTTGGGGTGTGGCGATACAATTGTCAGAAATATTTACATCGATTTAATATGAAATCTAAAATGTATCTATGTATGTAATGTATGTATGTATGAGTATATAAAGTATAAATCGTAAATAAAAGAACCTATTTTGTTAATATGCATTCGAAAATAATTAATTACATATGCTAAGTCGGAATTTTAAGTTGTCCAAGGTAGTCAAACAATAATGTCATAATCTATGCAGTCACATTTTTAAAATTAACTATTCATAGAACGAGGGATTAAGAACGGGTGTTTACTGTAGGTAGGTAAGTAGATGTTTACGCGAGGCGTTTATCGTTTAGATATTAATTTATTGTATAATGAATAACTATCAAATCGCTTCGAAGGCCTTCAGGATTGCGTTACAGTGGACGAGATAAACAAAGGGTTTTTAGAAACTGTCCAAGCGATTTAAGTTCCAAACAGGTTTGATGCCTTCCAGCCTCCCGAATAAGCCGGTTTCCGTAAAGGCTTTAGTACCACGGACTACATTCACACGCTACGGCAGGTTATAGAGAAGACGAGGGAGTATAACCGGCCGTTGTGCTTGGGGTTCGTGGACTATGAAAAAGCCTTCGATTCGTTCGAAACATGGGCAGTGCTTCAGTCTCCCCAGCGATGCCGTATTGACTATCGGTATATCGAAGTCTTCAAGTGTTTGTACAGTAACGCCACTATTTCAGTCCGAGTACAGGAGTAGTGCACGAGGGCTATTCCACTGCAAAGAGGTGTGAGAAAGGGACACGTTATATCTCCAAAACTGTTCACCGCTGCACTGGAAGATGCCTTCAAGCTTCTGGAATGGGAAGGACTTGGCATCAACATCAATGGCGAGTATATGACTCACCTTCGATTTTCTGACGATATCGTAGTCATGGCAGAATCCATGGAAGACTTAAGTACCATGCTCGGGGACCTTAATCGAGTTTCCCAACAGGTGGGCCTCAAAATGAACATGGACAAAACGAAAGTATTAATGTCGAATGTCCATGTCGTGCCCCTATCTGTTTGTCTTGGGAGCTCCACCCTCGAAGTTGAAGACTAATATATCTACCTGGGTTAATTGATCCAGGCAGGAAGCTTCGAGGAAGAGGTCTTTCGACGAATTCGACTCGGCTGGGCAGCGTTCGGGAAGCTACGCAGCGTCTTCTCGTCCAAAATACCTCAGTGCCTCAAGACTAAAGTGTATAATCAATGTGTGTTACCTACCAGTGATGACTTATGGCTCTGAAACGTGGTCCCTTACTATGGGTCTCATAAGAAGGCTCAAGGACGCTCAACGCGCTATGGAGAGGGCTATGCTCGGTGTTTCTCTACGTGATCGAATCAGGAATGAGGAAATTCGTAGGAAAACAAAAGTCACAGATATAGCTTAGCGGATTAGCTCCTTGAAGTGGCAGTGGGCGGGACACATAGCGCGACAAACCGATGGCCGATGGGGCAGAAAGGATCTCGAATGGCAACCACGTACTGGCAAGCGAAGCTTTGGAACCACAAGATGGTCGGATGATCTGACAAGGGTCGCTGGAAAGTGCTGGACGCAGGCCGCTCTAGATCGGTCATTTTGGAAATCCCTGGGAGAAGCCTATGTCCAGCAGTGGACATTATGCGGCTGAAATGATGATGTACCTATCTAATGTATCTATCCCCCAGTGCCTCCCGTCCACTTTGCTGAATTTAAGATGTTGATTTCATATAAATTGCCTGTTTTACAATGCTCGGTCAATATTGTATCATTCCAAAACCAGCAAAGAATATAAAATCAGCATCTGAATTTCAGCAAATGGACTGGCGCCCAATAAGACTAAAAACAGTTTAGTAGTTTCTTATATGCTGGCAACACTTACATTCTCCGTCGCAGCATTTTGTCCGCAATTCATTCGTGTGAGTTCGTCGCTTCCGCTTGACGGACTTTGTGCGACGTAAGCGGGTGTGTGCGCAAGTATGAAGTGAAATCGTATAATAAAGTGTGTGAAATGTTTAGTGTTAGTTTAATTTGTGCTAAGATTTCAAAATGAGTGCGAACCGATAGCTGTGTTTGGTTTTTTGGTCCAGAAAACACGTACGATTGTGGTACACGTAACATTTCATATGGACGGTTTCAAAATGGCTGTGTTTTGAAGGACCCTTTGTCCGCTTTCGTGTGCTTCTTTCAGCATGATAGTGGGATCATACTGTCAGAAACTTGACTTCGAGAGGTGAGGAAGGTCCTTGATAAGATTTAGTGGCTTTGGTGTGCCGCCGTGAAGTGGAAAAGTACTGGTTCCCGCCGAAGAGCGGTGTCGGTCGATTGCTTTCTACGCAAGCAATACGAAACGTTCACTTGCAACGTGTGAGTTTCTAATAACCTTTTTAGATTCTTGGACACAAAACTAATATTGTGGTCGACACGTACGTGGGTTATTCGTGGCGCGTGCTGATATAATTTTAGCTTGGTGTTGATTTCATAGTCGTCTATACGAAGTAAACATGACTGCTTATTTTTAGTGTTTGGATTTCGTATAAGAATCTTACTACATCAGAATCACGTGAACCGTAACTCTCAAGGATGGTGGGAAAAACAGACAAGTAGACCTGAGTTTTGGGCTAAAGGTCAAAAGTGTTTTAACATTGTTATTGTTGTCATGTTTGTTTGAAAACAAGATCTAGGCTAGAATTTTGCAGCAGCTTCCTATTTGCCTTTATAAATAATAACCCATGCTTTTTTATTAGGTACTACTTAACATTAATACTAAGTACCTACCTACATACATTTTTAATTCATACCACAATTTTATCCTTATACACTTTACAGACTTATTGTGTTATTTCCTGTTGTAATGTCATTCTCATTCTTCTATGTATTGAATCTAATTAACTAACTAAAGAATTGTAAATAGGTTATTTTCTGCTTGGATTATTCATCATAATATTATGTTTGTGCAGCTAAGTCTAAGATACAAATTCACTATCGTATATCTATGCCTTAAGGGTACACAGAGCGTGGAGCCATTACACTTAAAGGCATTTAGCGTGATGGTAGATGTGAAAAATGGGTTCAGTTCAGTCATTCAGATTATTGCCAATTTCTTGGACCAATCCAGGGAATCTGAATCACTAATATATATAGAGGTTGGCTTCTATATATATTAGTGATATAGAGCATAGGCTCTGTGTGGGAAATAAGGCAGCTGGTACATAAAATAAAAATTGTTTATTAGGTAACAAAACATTTTTTTACAATATTTTGTTGCCTAAGCCTCCTTTTAAGCAAAGAATATGCTTGTTTGTTAAAACTTATACAAATTACACACGTTACATCAAGACATCAATAGGTACAAAGGCGGACTTATCCCAGATTGGGATCTCTTCCAGTCAACCTTGAATTGAAAGGAACATTTACAACACAGGGTAGAGAGTGGGTACAATACACAACAGTAAACAGAAAACCAAAAATTTACAATCAGTTTAACTACTAATACATCACAAAATCTCCAATCAACCCAAAGGTTTGACTGTTAGAGAATACTTTTAGCATTAAGTCTGCCTGTTGTACTTTAAACATGTATATGTGTGTACAATAAAGTATAAATAAATAAATAAATACATTAAAACTTATAAGACAATTTTTGTTAAAAATTTCTAATACATAACTAATATAATAGAATACATGAAACTTAGATAATAAAAAAGTTAAATAGGTATAAATATATATACACTTAAAAATATATAATAAACAACATACAAACATCAACTCAACTTTTCAGACGTTTCCAGAAGCTTTCTAGTTTTCATAGACTTATCATAGCACTGAGTGGAGTAAGTGGGCATCGGTAGCAACGGTTTGTTACTCGATCGGAGGCTGGGATTAATCCTACGAAATGAGAATTTCTCTGTAACATATTTAGGAAAGGAAGAATGGTACTAGACGTTTAAAAGGAAAGAGGGGATGTGGAGATCGCGAAAAGTCTTTATGGGCAGCCAATTAAGCCGCGAGCGAAACTCAGAAATGTGATCAAATTTCCTAAGGTTAAAACATAACGGATACACACAGTTAGCGTAGGTAGGGAAAAATTAAGAGAATGAAGAATGGCTATCAAGATATCGAAGTCAACTGTGTTGAAAGCATTAGTGAAATCCAGCAACAAGAGAAGAGTGAGGTTTTTGATACAGATACACTATTACGTGTATATCCCTAACGGGGCAGACAGAGCCTAGGGCGGTAAGACTCAGGCCACTTTTAGCGTGATGATGGGCATGAAGGTGGAATAAGGAAATCATAATCGTGATGAGTTGCTAACCGCATCGCCTATTGATTTGATTAAGATTCTTGCCCATTCCCTCGATCGGCTTTTACGATCTGCACGGGAAGAGAAGCAGCTGGTACATTCTATATTTTTTCTTTTCTCCCAGACCAGCAAAGAAGAAAGGTTTTTGAATATCATCCGTTATCTTCACGAGAGCTGAGGTAGTAGGTACTGTGCCCCACTCAGAAGCCAGATTGATAGGGGCTTAACAAATCGTATCTATTTAGGCGCTTTGTCAGACATTATTGAATGTGACGTTCTAAAATTTTTGATAATACGGGAAAGTTGGAAATAGGACGAAATTGGGAAAGCGAAGAAGGATTGGGTTTTTTGAGGAGGGGGATTATATAAGCACTTTTCCAAGCAGTAGGAAATACACCAGACTCCAGAGAGCAAATCAAAATATTTTTAATAAAGGGAGATATGACACCAGCCATTGGCTTTAACATATCTAATGAAATGTCATCATTGCCAACAGCTTTAGTCTTAATGAAGTTTATTATTTTAACAAAATCTTCCCTTGTGATCGCATCGAAATTAAAAGGAGTATAATTGGATGGTGCTTTGCTGTATAAACTGCTCAATGTTGCCCTTTTTACATTATGGGAAAAATTTATTGACGGAGTAGAGAAATGAGTATTCAATTTATTAGCATCTACCTGAAAATTGATCTCTGAACACTGCCAGGAGACTCCGCTCTTTCTTTTCTCTAACTTTTTATAATTAATAGTTAACCAAGTGTGTGTGTGTGTGTAAGAAGGTGTGTGAGTGTGAAATTCTGGCAAATGGCTATAAACAAACAAATTATGGAAAATAAAGTTTCCATGTTGTAATATGTACCTAACTCTACCTAGCATGGTTCCACACTCATTTGGCCGAGTTATTTATCAATTTTGACAAATGTACAATAAATATTTGTTATAAAAAGATCAGACACTTTTATCTAAATGTCAAAACAAACATTTTCTTTGTGATTTGTATGTAAATCAGAACCGTGTCAACATTATTATTTCAAGTCAAATAGCACTCTTAATTTCAGTTTTTCTGCATTAAGCTGTACCTGAATTTTCCGAGGTCCAGTGCTGCCCCCATTTTAAATAAATCATTTTAAAGCAAACAGAGACAGTATTTAAGATTTTGCTACTACCAAGTCCTAGATAACCCTTCAAAGTATTTTATGAACTACTGTTTACAGTTTACAGTGAGAATGTTAAGCTTTACTACGCACTTTTGCCAAAAGTGGCCGTTTTTCGCAAATGTGCGTAGTAAAGCTTAACTTTCTCACTTTAAACTGTAAACAGTAGTTCATAAAATACTTTAAAGGGTTATCTAGGACTTGGTAGTTGCACAATTTTAAATAATGTCTCCGTTTTCTTTGAAATGATTTATTTAAAATAGGGGCAGCACTGGATCTCGGAAAATTCAGGTACGGCCTTAAACTAATAAATCTAAAAAGTTGAAAAATCAATGACAAGTGACACTATTTTGTAACGTTTCATTCTCCTATTAGTACCAAATAATTTCTTTTTTGACCCAGTCATCTATGGTGAAAACTTATCATGGATTTCTAGTCCCCTGACAGGGAGGAATGAAAAAGTAGAATATTCTAGTCAGCAACTTCTCCTGCGTAGATGGTAGAAATAGTTTGAGTAAATATACGTAAACTTAAGATTAATTAGGGATCGGTTTGCAAAATATCAGTATCTCTTGATTATGTCTTCCTGCTATTAGAGGGTGGACTTATAGTACTTGTTGTCGAGGACACTTCTGCAAATTGGCCGCATTGTCTAGACCATCTTGTTAGAAATGATTTTTAGATCTTGTTACCCACGGCTTAATAGGGCTTACTAGCGTATCTGTAACTGTAAAAAGTAGGCGAAAAACACAGAAGATACGTGGCGGAGGCGGATGGCTAAAGCAACACAATATAAACCTTAATAATATGCAGCATAAAGTCGTTTTTGCGGCGCGCTACTAAGCGGCGAACGTCGCCTGAATGCGCGGGCGCAAATCTACTTACAACAAAAACGACTTATACGCCAAATATTATTAAGGTTTATAATGTGTTGGTTTGACAATTCGCCTCCACCGCCACACGTCTCCGCTACCTCTCTTCTGTATGTTTTTCGCCTAACTTGACACCAAATTAATCATTCAAGAGCAAATCTCGCTAAAACTCAAATAAAACCAGCCAAGTGCGAGTTAAACTAGCGTGTAGAGGGTTTCATATGTTTGATTGAATTTTTATAGGTTTTCCTGTAATCTGCAAGCAATGAACTATATTTTGTATTTTTTTCAAAATTTTAGGCTCAGTTAAGTAGTTTCGAAGATCAGGGGGGGGGGGAATGGTCAATTTTCGACTTCTTTCATGAATAAAATCAAAACTATTCATTTACAATAATAACAAAAACTTTTTTGTTTAATTTCCTAATTTGTTCCCCGAAAATGACTCTTATTTAAAAAAATATATATTTACTTTGCACATAGGATTACAACATTCTACCATTCACCAGATTCG
Source organism: Acrobasis repandana (assembly GCA_963576875.1). NCBI lineage: Eukaryota > Metazoa > Arthropoda > Insecta > Lepidoptera > Pyralidae > Acrobasis > Acrobasis repandana. The sequence continues at coordinate 5,607,896 of OY756233.1, read as the reverse complement.
GTCCAGTAGATTCGGAGCAAATTGGCTGTGACAGACGGACGGACAGACAGACCAACGAGTGATCCTATAAGGGTTCCGTTTTTAAATTTTTTGTACGGAACCCTAAAATATCAATTTTCAATGATACAGTGTCGCTCCGCGGCGCATGCAACTGCAGCCCAAAAGCGTTCCGCGTTTCAGCTTCCGTGCAACTCTAGGTAGGTACATAACGGTGCTGGCGACTGGTGACATTTCACTTTACCAGCAGAGAGAATATTTGATATTATAAATATTTAACGGGTTACTCGCATACCTACATAGTCAGCTCAAGCCAACTAGGTATCAATCTCCTTAGGAGACCATCATCAGGGCGAATGCGGAGCACTGGCCGCGGTATTCGGCTATTCTGACAAAACTATACATATATCCGATCTAGTAGGCGTCAAAAAATCTTGCTTACAGAGCGAATTTACTTTTTTTTTCTAGCCTGATTGAATGTGTCTTACCTTACTGTTACGACCTCCGTGGCGTCATGGTTAACACGCTAGACCGCTAATCCGGAGGTTCTGGGTTCGATCCCCAGCCAGGGCAAGTTGGAAAAATGGCCTTTTTTAAATTGTCCTAGGTCTTGGGTGTTTATCTATATATGTATTTATCATAAAATATCGTTAAGTTAGTATCTCATAACACAAGTTTAAAACTTACTTTGGGGCTAGCTTAATCAGTGTGATTTGTCCGTATATATTTATTTATTTACTGCTGGGCAGTGGGCATAGCCTTCCCTTCTCTCTTCCACTAATCTCTATCTAAAGCAGCTTGTCGCCATTCGTTTTTGAAGTTCTCGATGTTGTCTCGCCTCCTCCTCCGTGGTCTACCTCTACGCCTGCGCCCTTCTGGCACCCACAATGTCAGCCGGGCCCATTTCTCTGGCTGCATGCGGGACACATGCCCTGCCCATACCAATCCAATTTAAAGTTTAGCCGTCTTGAAGCCTACATCGACAACCCCAGTCTTACTACGCAGATATTCCGTACCCTAATTATTTATTTACCATGCAGAATTTACTTTTAAGAATTCTTAAATTTCTTTGTAAAAATAGACCTTTAATTTGAAATTCAAGGCCTTCTGCCCCAGCGCAACTTGTGCCCTTCTTGTACTTTCTTACGCCTACTCCCCATTCCGCCGGCAATCACCCTTCGTCCTAATAATAATAAATTGTTGCACAGCTGACTGCTCTGCAGCACGTTAGCGGCCATATTTGCTTACGAAATTCGTGTAAAAGAATTTTAATTTGCTCCAATAATAAAAAACTAAATTCAACATTTCGTATTTTATTATTAGAATTCAAACGGACACTGCGCCAGCGCAAATGCCCTACTGCACCATACGTACCACCCGCATTCACTCTCGTCCTAATCCTCTTGACTGTCATTTCGTTGGAACCCACTTGACTTTCCTGCTCAATAATATTAGAAATTTATGAAATAACCATGGAGTATGAATTGTCCTTCATTTGTCTCGATAGTCCGCCACCTATTTTATTTCACTGTACGACACGACGTTCACCTTCTCCTTTATCAGTTTCATGTAGCTATCCCTTGGTTTTCCTGGTCCTCTTTTCCTTTCTATCTTTCCTTAAATGATAGTCTTTAATGATATATTAAGGTAGGCAGAGCCAAGAGTCAGTCGCAGGTCCAAAACATACATCTCAAAAGAAAAAATCCCGATATATTTTGCTTGCAGACTAGACATGGGTAACTCCGGATTCGAATATTTAAATGAGCCGATTCATCAACAGAAGCCGATACCCTTACTGAATCCCGGTAATCGTTATCAGCTCCCGCGAGTTATTGAGTCCGTACCCATCTTAGTCCCGCAGGGAATCGGCGCCTGTCGGGTCGCGAGCCGCGATCCGCGTTTCGGCTCCACCGCGTCTCGGCAGGAATCGGGAGTCGGGAGTTAATATGATTCTGTATTGAAACCGGTACCAGAAAGGACTTCTTTATTCTGTAGATTCAATAGCAAAACTTAGCGGACCTCGGAGCTGGAGCCGATAAGGGAGTAGGAATCATTAAGATGAGTCGGTACCGGTTGCGGAGTAAGATTCAGTGAGCCGAAACACTCCTCGGAATCGAGATTACCCATGTCTATTGCAGACGCACTGACTTTATCGAAAATATGTGAGTAGCTGATGATAGTAGAAAAATTCAGAGTAGGTACTATTTTTGGCGAGCTCTGTGGATGTGACATTCATGAGTTTCATCAAATAGCCTTGCATTGCAGCGGAACCGTTCTCTTTCGAGCCAAAACCTTGAGCGTTATCAATAAATGTTATTTTCTATGAGTTTTTGTATGAAAAAAAGGTTCGTTACGTGACAAAACTTGTTCTAATAAAATTCCGTGAGTCGAATCGAAGTTGCAACCGCGATGAGTTGATGTAATGAATGAAAGTAGTATTGGGGAGGACAGATACTGACGGAAAGGTTTACAATTCTGATGGTGCGGTTAGCAAGGTAGCAACCCATCACTATTTTGATAAGGAAAATAGATAGAAAGATAATCAAACAACCAGCACGCCTACCGTTACGCTGAACGTAGCCTAGGTGTGGCGGCCCTGGCTCTGTCTGCCCCGTTAGAGATAAAAGACGTGATAGTATTCTGTATTATTCATGATAGACAAAGATACCTACTACCTACGTAGATACATGTTGTTACTTTTACACTGTCACCGTTATGCAATTTTTTCCAATTTTAAATCCGAAAGACCGGCCGCAGGTGCACCAAATTGGTTTCATAGTAATAAAGAAGTGTAGACAAATAATTGAGTTAATTTATTTACTAATTCATTATACGTTGGTACCTACATCGAAAACGATCGAAATTCAAAACTGTATAGGTACCTAACGTACAAAGCATTATTTTTTCAGCAAAGGCTTTTCTTTTATGTCGCGCCTGTATCGCTAGTCATTGTCAGGTAATAAACGTTCTATGACGCTAAATAAAGCCATTAAGGCATAATAGGAAACAGGAAAATGCAAAATACACTGTTTTCTCTGACCTTGACGCTAATGCGTATTTTCCACCTAAAAAGCCATATACCTATGGGAAACTGTTCAAGTATTATGTAAGCAGAATATTAGCCATTTTTAAGAACTACTGTTTACAGTCGTTCATAAAATAATTTTAAGGGTTATCTAGGACTTGGTAGTAGCAAAATTTTAAATGATGTCTCCGTTTTCTTTAAAATGATTTATTTTAAATGGGAGCAGCACTGGACCCCAGAAAATTCAGGTAACCGCCTTAACCTCTGACTTGACAGCAAAAGTAAGCAAATCTCTAAAACGTCATATTCTTAAATCAGCATTGATGTTGATATGTTTTACAAAGTCTGCTAAGTCTTTTTATTCTTCTCATAAACAAGTATATTATTCATAGATATTGTTTTACTGTCTGTATAATTTTAAATCAAAATTACAAAAAATGCTAAAAATTTAAAAAATAATTAAAAGAGATTGGTGACGTAACTGTTTTAATAATAATACATTCTTCAGATTTTAACTCGTTCCAAACGTGTGTGCCAAATGTAAACGAATCACGCAGCTAAGGTGGGAATGGGCGGGACACTTGACCATAGCAGTAACAGAGTGGTGGCTAAGACAAGGGAACAGACCAATAGGGCAACCACTGACCCGTTAGTCAGATGACATTGTGAGGTTGACAGGAAAGCAGTGGATGAGACTGGCACAGCACCGTGTAAAATGGCGCGAAAAAAGGGAGGCCTATCCCCAACAGTGGGTTGATGTGGACTGAGAAAAGAAAGAAGAAAAGGAGAAGCTGACGTAATGGAAGTCCAGACCCCCTGGCCATCATTAATTATGAAAAATAAGCAAATGAAAGACCACCACCTTTAGGTACTTACGTACTTTAACCTAAAAGTTACACTTTTGGCCGGCAATTATAGAATAATTGTTAACTTGTTAATTATTTGACTCCATTATAGGTAGGTACTCTAAATTAAACTATATTAATTATTGCCACACAGTCATTGAACATGCTTAAACATAAAAATGTATGCTCGATTTTGTGAATTTTGAAAAGGGTATGCTTAGCATGACACTGTAGATAAACCTTCGACTAAGTTTTTATTGCACGGTGAATTAGTACCTTCCTACAATTTTGCTAATTATTACGTAAAGCGAGATGATGACAGTCCATATTGGTGGATTAACGTCCGTCGTTGGCAGTGCCATGCTGCCGGTGCAAAACTTCAAGATGTACGTGTTTCGAGGTGCCTTGCCTTGATACTTGACACACTTAATTTCCATTGAAACTTTACACAAAAATCTCTTTATATCTCTATATACATATATAATTAAAAGAAATTTTTTTGCCCATTGGTTTAAGAATGCCCTTACTTAGACTTTCCCATACAAACGTAGTCTACGTTTTATTTTGAAACGACATGTCAGATTTTATAAAAAAATTGTAACTTTAAAGAAATTGCATATATCTAGCTAGGGTTATAATTGGTTTTCACAGTCAAAATATGTACTTAAAAGAAAATGCGAAATAAAACATAGACTACGTTTATATGGGAAACTGTGATTCTGTCTAGGGTAAGCGTGGTAAGCGGACTCTTAAGATATGTATATCGAGCTGTCGTGCTTATAATCGCCATCATTACAATGTCACTCGCGCGACAGTCGTCACGTGTTCGACATAACACGTCTTTGTGAATGCTCACCATTACAATTAGCTCTAATTTAATTAACCTTTTGTTTTGTCGTATTGTAATTGTGACTCGTTTGAATCTAGCATTTTTTTATCGTTCATAATTCACGTTTGACTTAATGATACCATGTAGGTATGAATGTATGTAAAAATTATATTTCCTTTAAATTTTTTTATCAATTCTAAATACTGTAGTTTTCCCGTACTGTACCTATATACTTATCATTATTTTTCACATGAATATCGACGAATTCAACATTATAATATTTTTGACGTATATTTTTATAATAACTAGAATCGAAATTCATTTGATTAAACATTGTTACAAAAAACTTGCCATGCTACAATGCGTACAAAACATATAGGTACACAGATGTTGATAATGTCAGAAAATCAACATTCTTAATCAAGAAATTAATGATGCGGCAAATGAATACAATATTTCGAGTTCCCTACCAGTTATTACTGCATAACTAGAGTAGTCTGGGAGAATAGAAAACGCAGGATGTATTAGCTAGGTAAGTACTGACTTATCGTCTATCTATCCTACCTATCGATCGTAAATGATGGTCATGAGAACGAGCTAAGATCTGAAGAATGTAAATAAATATATAGGGACAAATCACATTGATTGAGCTAGCCCCAAAGTAAGTTCGAGACTTGTGTTATGGGATACTAACTCAACGATACTATATTTTATAACAAATACATATATAGATAAACATTCAAGACCCAGGCCAATCTGTAAAAGATCATTTTCCATCTTGACCTGACCGGGGATGTATATTATGTAGGTAACTATAATTGACATAGAATATATATGTATAGCTAGCCTAACCAGCTATCTCAAACCTGTGCTAAAACACTGGCCCCTGTCACAGATTAATAAATAGTTACTACGCAACCTGTTCTATATTTGAATATATGGCGACGTGAATTTAATCGTATTTAATTTTCAAACAATGAAATCTGGTTTTAAAGTACTTACCGATGAAAAGTTATTGTGCTACTGTATTGTATGTAACACACACTAAGGCGTTTTTAATTTATTTTTACCATGTGTTCGTATAGTTTTCGCTTTACTGCCGAAAGTACTAGGCGTATAAAACCTAGCAACTCTAGCAAGCGACTAATTGAATATTATGGAGATAGCTACAATTGATCGGTACAAAACAGTGTTATGTGGTGTCTCCTCTAGTTTTACATAATAGCTCTTTGGTAACTATTTGATTTTTTTTTCTCCACCATATTAAGTCGAATCAATCATGCTGAACGTGGTTTTCGGGATTTATAGCCCTGAGCTCTGGCTACTCATAAGAAATAAAAAACGTGATTAGTATATGTAACTAGAGTAGACAACACCAATTTAAACCATCAGAGAACAGAAATATTAATTCAACCTTCACAGTCCCTTCCTATTTAAGTAATTCTCAATTTAAAATGGCGGCCGGTCAGTTCGCCCACGCAAGCCAGTAGAGAAAGTCGGTGGGATCAGATAATAATTTGGGTTGAGCCCCGCATTGTTCTAACCACAATAGGATTATAGGATATTCGCCATTTTCACTTCCGCACCACGTTACTATAACGTCTATCATTTAGGATATTCACCGCAACTTACGGAAATTCCTGTCAATTTATTGAAATTGCGGTCAATTGGAATTTTAACGCGATTCACACATTATTGTTATTCAATTTTGTAAGCGTATAATAGATATATACCTACTTACCACGTTGAATATGAGTAAAGAAAATTTCCACGCCACGTATTATTTTCCATATTTCTATTTCAGAAATGAGGAAAACGATAACTTATTTATTAACACGTTGATTGCCGAAGATTTATTCAAACACTAGCTGTGCCCGCGACTTCGTTCGCGTGGTTTTTGGAACGTAATGTTATATAGCCTAAAGCCTTCCTCTATAAATGGACTACCCAACAAAAAAAGAATTTTTCAAATCGGACCATTAGTTCCTGAGATTAGCGCGTTTAAACAAACAAACAAACTCTTCCGCTTTATAATTTTAGTATAGATATAGATACAAACATTAATTTATCATACCATTGTGTATCACAATGTAAATTAAATTGTCTTGACGTGACATCGCGTGATGTGGCAATAAAATACGGTACCTACCTGCTTTAATTTTTAGGGTTCCTTACCCAAAGAGTGCCAATGGGTCTGTCAACGGGACAGTATTACTGAGACTCCTTTGTCCGTCCGTCTGTCACAGGGCTCTATCTATTGAAAAGTTATAGCGAGATACTTGAAATTTTTACCGATTATATATTACAGTAGCCGCAAATACTAAAAATTAAAAAGTTAAAAATTAAAGGTGGTCGTCATACAAGAAACGTGTTTTTTTTCAGCGTTATAAAACATTGTATGGACGTATGGAACCCGAGAGACCGACGAGACTGACTCGCACTTGACTGGTTTTTTAATAGGTAAATATTTGTACCTGAATGTTGCATGAGATTTTTACATTTTTGAGATTAGATGGTAACTAGTTATGTTGATAAGCCCGAGATGACCTCCTAGACTAGTCTTATCGTTTTAGAAACCAACATGACTTGATATCAACAGCGAATTTACATGACTTTAAGTTTGATATCACGTAGAAAATCCACCCATACAAAGTTGCTCGCCTAAATACAGAGTGGAATTTTCTGGAAACTTATTAAACTTTCACAGCCTTTAATCTCGAGTTTACGAAAACAGATTTGTTTTGTCCTTCCATTCCATGAAATATACAAACCAAAACGTTTTACGTGTACAGTAAAAGATATTAGGTACATCATTATCATCATTAGTTCTTTTAGACTCCACTGCAGGAGCACGACCCTCTCTGTACTGCCAGAGCCATATATTAGCCAGAGCAGCTAGAGGACTTGGCCTACACTCTCCACGCTGGCCAGACGGTCCGGTTGGAGAGGTATCATTGATGTTTATAAGCTTTGTTAAGCTTGTGTTTCCTGTCGCCTTCCTCGACATCCACGAGAAGACTTGGAGTGGTCCTACTCTACTCTGCCGGGAAATAGGAACCACAGGGCTAAGTCTAATTGACGGACTAAATAAAATAATATTTTTTGGACTCAATGCACATCCCAATCGTGGCGTAATTATCTATTCTATGCAAACAATGCAAGTGAAGTTAATTAAACGTTGATTCTGGATAATAGAACTTTCCAGAATTGTCTGGAAGAGATTTTGTCAGCAACTCGCGCCATAATCTGATTCTGGTATTGTATAAGTTGGCAGTTTTATGAGTTTCTTTATGAACAGTTCTTTTCACCAACTATATCTCATGCAAGTTGGTCCTATTGTTCACCAGGTAAAGATCTGAAATTGAGGGAACTCCTCAAATATTCTAAGCACACATGTTTCATTTGTATTTCGAATACACGTTTATGTGAAGTGGAAGAAATAAAGAAGACCAGAAAATATAGTCGCTTTTTTTTGTTTAAAATTACTAACTATATGTACATATATTTTTCTTGGCGGTAAAATGAATTGTTCTCATTATAACGAAACCCCAATAACACGTGCCATTGTAGACGAAACCTTGCAAGTCTCAGATTTTATTATAATAAAGCGGATTTCACGTTCGGCCGTATCGGCCTCAAGTCAAGGCGGTTCGGGTTTCATGTAAGTCTAGATCTGGTGCAGAGTTTCTCGCCTGATATATTCTGTTCCTATCGATGTACATGTACCTACATTGTAATGATTTTTTTCGTATTAAAATTTTCTTTTTTTATCAAGTAATATTCTTTTTAGATTTGTCTTAGTAGAAACCATTGAAGTCATAAAATACGCGATGGTCTAGTCTAGCAAAGTGTCATACGGATAGCCATTTTTAAAACGTCTTGCTTAGCGTTGCCTTTGCATCTTGCAATCTGTATCTGTTTAAACTGTAGAGGGTTTAGAAGAAAGTAGAAATACTGACGTCAAGTAACTTACGTTTTAGAAGCGGTAGCTTAATATACAATACATACATACACCTATGATACTGTAGTATATAGTGAATTTGTAAAATATAATCATATATGATTCATACAGACCTGATTTGGACGAGTATATGTGATCCAAAAGACAAATTTATTTTTACTTTTAAACTATTGAATTGAAATGAAACTACGATCATAAATTCGCCGAAGGCACTTCAGCCTCAGAATTGTTTTCCAATTTGCCTAATGACCGGCATCACCTTCGTGCCTTCTTAACTGGCGCCATTCACGAACCGCGACATGTCTACCTTTTAGGAAATGAAAACTCGATTTTATGGCGCTCTCTCCGGAATTACATTGTAGTAAAAGCCGAAATATTAAAATTGAACGGCCCTCGAGCGTTCTCGTTCCGGACGCCCACGGAGACTATATTTTTATTATCATTATCAAATTGCTTTTCGTTCTTAATTGAGTTATAGATTTTTACTGTAGTTACGGTAAGATTATACTATAATATATAAGATTATACTGCGGATACTATGGCATTAGTGTCATCAGCAAATATTGTCAATTTTACATCGGGAATTTTACTTGTCATATAATTAATTAAATCATACATGGTCAACCTTAACTTTATCTATGTGATTACTAAAACAATAATTTTCTTTTTCAGGGAATGCATGTCATGTACACGGAGCCGCCGGCGCAATATCGCAACAGTCAGCCCCACACGCACACAGAACAAGCTTGCGAGTCGCCGCGCCACCAGCCAGCCAAGAAGCGGAGAGTTCTGAGCCCGTCGCAACAAGCACACTATCTTCACTCCAACAACTACAAGGTATGTCTTGTCGAGGTTCAAGGTGGATGGTCTCCTGTGTTGTCACTCGTTTCCGGATAAGTTATAACTCAAGCGTACCCGGAACCCCCAAAGCAGATAGCCAGGGATGCAAGTGGAAACGCGCTCAGATGCTGTAAAGTTTATTCTTTGCTTGTAAAGTTGATTCTTGCTGATTCGGCTTGCTTCGCTCCGAGTCTAAATATTTATTTATTTAATATTTATTGCACAATAATCTAACGATTATAATACAAAAGGTAAAACTTAATGCCAAGCATTGTCTACCAGTTCACCTTAGGGACGTAGCAGAAAAGGTATATTGTACTAATAGTATTACAATCAGGTAGGCAGAAGACTATAATTCGATCGATATTTATAATTGCCATTATTATCAGTTATATGATTAGTTAACAGGTGTAAACGGGAATTATTAATTAGAGGTATCTCAAGTATATCGCCAAATTTTAAGACACTAGCATTAGCGATTAACAAACTGCAATAGTTATTGTATATAAGAATATACACTAACTTAAGAAAGTTTATGTCCCAGTATCAAACATGCAAATCTACAAGGTACAGGAAAGGTTACTGGCACTATCATGTCATCAACATAAGCAAATGACACTTCTTGGGTCTTAAATGTTTAGCAATTTGATGCTATCACATTGCTAATGGATGGCAAAAACCAACCTTTAACATTTAGCTTTATTAAGTAGATGAAATCAGAAATCATCGAACTTAATGACGCATTATCGCAGTTCAATATGGTTATGCAACGCCGCTGATAGAAGGTTGTTTGTCGTAGAATCACATTTCAAGTTAATTCCATACGATGTCCCGGCTTGGTGTCTGATGAATATGTAGAATATGTCGCTCCGCATCAGGGGTGCGGTGCGGCCTGCCAAGCGAACCATGCCTTTTCATGTAAATCGCTATTTAGATGATGGCGTTGTTGGATGACGCGCAAGAAAAATAACATTGTTACCTTGGGAACGACGCGGCGACGACGAGGTATGCTACACGTAAATGATAGCGATTTCATCTGAAAATGTATCGTTCTCATCTTAGCATGCTACCAGTAGCATCATTAGTTGTGCTTCTTCGGAGCCTGGGGGTCCTATTTCAACTGAAAATATGTGAACAAATTATATTTACTATACAGCTGTTTACAATAGTTACATTTCAACGTGACCCAGTTGGTAAACACTTCAATCTAGTGATTTCCTTCGGAAAAGTGCCAATTTGAAAGTCGATTCGATTCTAAACAAGTACAAAACTACTTTTCGCTCTTGCCTTTAAAAATTCACAATTGTTCTATAGTAGAAAGAAAGATATTTGAATTCTTGCTTAATGTTATAACTGCTACTTGTATTTTAACATTAATGATTCTCCATTTTTTGTCCTATATCGAAAACATTATTGATGGTTGTTGCAAAGATCTGTCTCTGTTCGAAATTGTACCCCAACAGACCGACCGCTTGGATCAGTACGTCATAACAAAATTGATGGACTCTTTGTTTATCGGCGCTGTCTTGATCGATGGCGACCTTCTATCGAACGATACCAGCGGCTATAACATTAAAACGTTAATGTACGACACTTATCCAGAAAGGACGAATGAAATTGCTAATAATTACGGCATTTATAATTGTATCGTGTGTTACTCAATTGTTTTTGTGATCGTCGTAGAAGAAACTCGTTTCTTAATTAATTAAATTTCGACATTAATGTTATCGTCTCTTATAGTCTTTTTAATAGTCGTCAACCGACCGGTTGTTCATCCAAGATACAGATCATACAGACCAACGTTTAGTTTGGGTATGGACCCCCGGATGGAGAATCGACTGGCATCTTTAGTACTTTAGTTACAATATAACATTTTAAAATTATGTATCCTCCGTCTAAATATACAACCTACCTAGTACCTTACATAACAAAATTTATAAATTTTATGTTGTAAAATATTTTTTGGCACATAAAGATTAATTTATAAATAAGCCAAGATTTTTTTTAACAGTATCATTTCCGTTGAATTAACGTCAAAATGAGGTTGCATTTTTAGGGTTCCGTAAGCAAAGGGCAAAAAACGGAACCCTTATGGATTCGTCATGTCTGTCTGTCCGTCCGTATGTCACAGCTACTTTTTTCCGAAACTATAAGAACTATACCACTGGTATGACTCTTCATTGATTCAGAGTAACATATATACATACTACTACTATAAACGAAACAATTTACCTGTATACACGTCGATGTGTGAGTTTTATACTTAGGGTCGCACCGCAGAATTAATTTAATACTTACCTACTAACGAGTTCGACAATTTAAGATTATATCTTTCCTCATCGGGACATTTGCGAACACTATGACGTAAAAAATATTCTGTTTTATATGTATTAAATGTTACAGAAAAGTCGGAAACAGATAATATCACTTCACAAATATTTTTTATTATGTCCATTGTCCATTTCACCATTAGTTCACTTTACTGATTATTATTGAGTCATTTATAAATGTAACGCACTAAATTCACTAATTCACTATTGTAATATAGTAATTTGCATATTCGGCGCAAAACTATACGGTAATTATATGAATAAATTCAATAAAAATAAACAAATGTTTATTTTATCACGCTTCCACGCACGGCTTGTCAAGTTGTCATTGTCAACAATGGCATTATAACACTATAACCCGCGGAAATCTAGTTGGCATCTGCGTGTATGTGATTACCTGTGAGCGAGGAGCCTATGTAACATTACCACATTGCTGTCGATTGATAATACTTCTCTCGATCTTGTGTATCTCCCGCCAATGCGAGAGAGCGAGAAGGGTATATACATCAAGATGTTTGCTGGGTAATAACGTGAAGTTATATTGTTGCTTTGCTACCTGTTTTCATCATTTAGAAATCTATGAAATATGTGTTCTTTGTTGTAATCGGTGGATAAACAATTATTATATGCGCATCTTCTCACTATGATGGTTACTATTGGTTGACAGTTCTCAAACCAAGACACGTCGTGTATTGCGTGCGGCTAGTAACTAAACCCTAGTTTAGGCGGCACAGAAAGGCGCAGAAAGTGCGGGGACGCCAATTTGCGGGAGACGCTGTGAGATTCCATTCTGTTTCACTCTTATGTATTCTGTGACTATACTGTTGAAACTTGGTAAGTAGATGTATTCTGTGAACCGCATTAAGATTTTCATACAAAAATAGAAAAAAAACAATAAATTTTGGGGGTTCCCCATACTTAGATCTGAAACTCAAAATTTGTTTTTCATCAAACCCATGCGTGTGGGGTATCTATGGATCGGTCTTCAAAAATGATATTGAGGTTACTAACATATTTTTTTTCTAAACTGAATAGTTTGCGCGAGAGATACTTTCAAAGTGGTAAAATGTGTCCCCCCCCTGTAACTTCTAAAATAAGAGAATGATAAAACTAAAAAAATATATTATGTACATTACCATGCAAACTTCCACCGAAAATTGGTTTGAACGAGGTCTAGCACGTAGTTTTTTTTTAATTACGTCATAAACCGTAAACCGCAATTTACCTTTACAACTTTTATATTATGTTACTTGCTGCTACGGAACCCTTCATGGGCGAGTCCGACTCGCACTTGGCCGCTTTTTAACTTTTGCCATAGACAGTGGCGCTCCCATTTCTTCTAGAATCTTTATTGCACCAAATAACATTAACAAATACAAAATATAAAGGACAATAGTTATATAATATAAGGTACAAGAGGCGGCCTTATCGCCTAAGTAGATTTTATATAAAATATATCAATGCTTACGTAAGCATAGGAGGGGGGGATAAGAGATTTGCTTACTTTTACTGACAAGGGGGACGGGGGAGTTAAAATGGCTCAAATTCTGCTTGAGTAATACTTGAACGGTCCCTTACTGGTACTTCTAGCCTCTTCTTTTTCCAGCAGGTCTGCAATCTGGCCGCAGAACGTTCGCCGTTGCATTTGTCCATGCGTCCGAACTACTGGACCGATTGAGTTGTTTATAAATAAACGTATTGACAACAACTCGCATTTAAACACTGTATTTTCATATAAAAATCCTTTCTCGTGATCCAAGTTCACAATGTGCAGCGGCACATCTGTCGCGAGATGGTCTCTATACCGTTAACTAACATCTGGGGCACTTTTGAAAGTAACTCCCGCCTCGATGGCTCGTTTTGCAACGCCACCAAAATTGGATTGCAGTCCTTTATTGTGTATTTTTGCTTCCGGATATCGGTTTTCATTTTGGCCGGGTAATTCTAGTGGGCCGAATTACCGGTTTATTAATGGCGCCAGTAGCGCCTACATCGAGATACGAATCTTAAATGGCAACACAATATTGTTGTATTTTTATTGTGAAGTTTTTGAAAAAGGTTTTCAATTTTTTGCCAGTCATATCGGCCTACGCGTTTTTTTTTTTATTTCAGACCTAAGTATTCTTTGTCCCATATTCGTATGTTATGATATGAATCAGCATAAAAATGCCGAATCTTCAACACAAAATCCAATCAAAAATCATCAAAGTTATATAAAGTCACGGATGTTTTCCGCCAGGCATCAGCCGTCTATTTTTCGATAAAGAGGGATTTCGTAAGAGTTCTGACTGTACTGAGGTGAAAAATAATAAACGTTTGCGCAAGTGGCATGGGGACACGTGGCCGGGCCGGCTCGCCTCGTGACGAGATCCAACGTGAGGCGGGACTTGGGAATAATATCAAAGCGAGCGGACTTCGGTCTACAAATGGGGACGTAAATATCCTTGCCAGAATTTTTGACAAGTTTTTCCTTTGTCCTCGACCGAGTTTTTCAGTATTCGGAATGCTCAAGTACGCAATAAATTCCAGACATTTGTTGACATACAATACAAGAAGGAGGAGTACAAAGAAAAACACACGTGAACTGTCTTTGAATTTAGTAAAACAGGTTCTTATATAACATGTACTTATTTATTTAAAGGTTGATCGACTGGATTTTGTCGGTAATACATATTCAAAAACAACATTGCCCAATAAGTTCCTATCGCGAGACTGCGCAAAACGAGGTAAATAAATCAATAAACAAATCTGTTTACGCCGTTTTAGTTGTATTGTGGGTCAGTTGTCAAATACAGTTAGATGTTGATATGCTATTAGTGCCAGTCGTATTGTCATTAACTTACTTGGTGTTCTCACCTTGGCAAGCGTAACCAAAATTTATATAAACTCTTTGTTATATCCAGCACTAAACTACGATGAAAAATTCTTGAATATAACAATTTAATCAGCGACGCGTGCAAGCGTTCTGTTTTGTGCTCTAAAGACAAGTGTTGTTAGGTGTAATCTTGAATACAGCTGAACTTATGACGCAATAGTGTTTGTTTACGTCGAGCAAAGTGGCTACGTGCATTTCGCGAGCGGCACGGCTCCAGCGTTGCCAAGTCGTGCTTGCGCCAAATTTGGCTCCACGGTGATGGTTGCCGGGCCCGCGACGTGGACTGCTTTTTGCAACTAACTACCACTAAACAAGTAACTCCACTACCTACCTACCCGATCTTGTCTGTCGACTTGTCAACTATATGTATGTTTCGGGTTGTCTCATAGTCATCATCTAGTTGGGGAATTACGAAACTTTTGGGTCGTTCATTTGCAGAGTTTCTAGCGTTATTGACTTTATAGCATTGGGTTCTGTTTTGGCCCATTATCCCTTTCCTTGGGAATTACAAAGTAATTTAAACTTTGCCATCATGCTCATTCTCGAATAGACTGGTCGATCAACATTATCTACATTAAATACATACATTATTTACTTTTTATATAGAGTCACCAATTTGAAGTGGATTGTCTTGTCACGGCGACGTTGCCGTTCTGTTCCAGTGAATTTTCTTTTTGCGTCGATTTCGCGAATCGTTGCACCGAAAAAGTACTCTCGCACAGATGTCAATTACGAGAAAAACTGCGAAGGACGAGCGGCTCCCGGATGTCATTACAATGTGGCAAAGTTAATTGTGCGTTGTGAGGCGACTGCGTCTTAAGTTTCCTGTTTGCTCCATCGGCTGGAAAACCTTCCAGCGCGTTGTACCTTGTCAATTGGAATATTTTCCGCTAAGTTATTTGAGTTTAAAACTGAGAATTTGTTGAATCATGCGCATTTCGCACGTTTCTCCCGCGGTAATTGGAGCGACCATAATGATTTAAGTATAGTGCCGCTGATGTCTGCATTTTCTACACATCTTCTTCCCCAGAAATCATGTATTGTGTTTTTTGTATCAAAACAGTATCACGTTTTGTTTCTGCTTCAACTACCGATATCTGTTATGTCGCTGGTATTGTCAAGCTGATCGTGCGAACCAGCCTTTGAGTTTTATTACTCGATTCTTTCCTTTTCGAGTCGCTATAAGTATCTTTACTGCATTCGCCGTCGACGATGCATCGAATACTAAAAACCAATTTAAATGTGTACCTTGACATCATTTTGGAAGGATCGCTTTGTTTTTTTTTTCAGAATTTTGCGTTTCATCGTGTTTGTGCAACGAGAATTTCGTGATGGGCTGTGATGGGCAAATTGGCACCGGCGGACCATACAGGTCAGTAACCCGGGTCCCCGGCCCCCTCGTCCCTCGCATTACGTAACCTAACCGCGCTGTTGCCACACTCACCACGACATTGCCAAAGTCGAACTCCTCGGCGATTATTTGCGCCTGGTAATCTCGTTTTATCAGCGCCGAATCTCGCTTCTTGTACAGTCGACATTTGAGTAAAATATCTTTCACGCACCTTTACTCAGTGCTAATAATAGCGGAATAGCAATGAATGGTGCTAGCTTGATATGCTATTCACTGTACGTGTTTATCTAACTGGTTTATCTGAGATCATCTTTCTTGCACCGCAAAAAAGTACCTAGTTCCATTTGTGTACAATTTGGCAACGCTTCTGTGAAGTTGTTGAGCGCGCAGCCAAAAATGTACAAAACCAGCTGGCTCTATTTCATGGCGATTAGTCAGTGTCACAAACTTTCACCTCCATGCACTATAGGATATTGTATCTCCGGGTCAGAAACGTTAAACTTTCACGGTTGTTACCGATATGGCTTTTGTGCTTGTTTGTATGACCCCGTCGAAATGAGCGCCATCAATTTAACTGTCTTCTTTAGAGCCAAAGCGACGCTCTTGCGAGTTTAATTCGACTTGCATAGAGATCAGATTAAAGTTACAACTTCATGTTAAGACGAATCCAAGTACAGCTGTATGTATACTAGCAGCATTTGAAGTGCAATTACGAAAAATTTGAAGTCAATATTTCAATCCCGTGATAAGTTAATGTCACATGGTTACGTCATCGGTTCACGTACCTACTTGCCATGAATAAATCATAAAGATAAAGAGGTGACTTCCAATCCACAGGAATGAAGCGGCACTTAAAGAAGATGCAATGTAATGATAAATGGGGTATACACCCCATTATGAAAATTGTTGGTCTATGAAAATGGAGGCCGGTAGATTCTGAATTCAAAAAGTAACTTACATCTAACCCACAAATGCCGTACCTAATTCCCACTACAAATCACCGAACTACGGGATATGTCACGTTATCGTAAACCAAATGACCACATGATGACGGGATACACCAAGTGCGAAAAAATAGTCAAAAATTCCTGATTCATGAATTACACGGCTAACTTCTTGACCTCCGTAGTTTATTTAGGCGCGTTCTTTTTACTTGTCTCTTTCAACTTATCCATATATCTATGGATTTCAGTTCGACTTACTATCCTATTCGCCCAAATGCTAGCCAGTTTCAAATCCCAAGTAAAATCTCATTTTCATAAGCTTGTTTTCACTTAGTTTTTGCATTTTGTCCTGTTTTGTTTTATTTGTGTAAGTTGTATGTATTTAAGTATAATGTATATGTATGTTTATTATATTCACCACCCCGCACTACCTAATTTCCCATTACTATTTCTATTTGAGCGAGGTTGCCTGGAAGAAATTGCTTAGCGATATTTTTAAGATAACTATGTCATTTTTGTATTGTATCCACAAATGAAATTAAAATTTATTTACGTCATCCCAATCTCACCAAGATCTTTGCCAATTTATCAGGCAAAAACTACAAACTAGCAAGGAAAATGCTAGATATTCTTGTAGTAGTTAGTCCCATAAGTCCATAACCTACCTACATGACATGAATCGTTCTTGCTGTCTCACCTCATCCGCCATTTTGCCGTCAACCGCGTTCACAAGCCGCCCCGACCCGGCTCCGTTTCCATCGATGTCAGCCGATACACGACTCGCCCCGAACTGGGTCGCTAGACCTCAAGTCTACAAGCCATGTGACATGTGGCCCTGTCAATCGAACTCGTGATATGAATTGTAAGCATATTCCATTGAGCAATTGCATTATTAATTTTTTTTTGATGTGTCGTCATTATCACAAGACATCTTTAATATACAGGGTCTGACAAAATATGCTGAAACTATTTTAAGACTGACTTCAGTCCATGATACTTAACAACTCTCCCCAAGGAACATATATGAAAATATGAAAAATAATTTTTGGCCTCCCATACAAGTTAACCGATCAGCTGATCCGAGTTTCTATGGAAAGCAGAAAAATATTTTCCATATTTCGGTATGTGTTCCTTGGACAAAGTTGTTCAGTAGCAAGGACTGAATCTACCCTAAAAATAGTGTCAGTATATTTTGTAAGACGTTGTAAGACATATTTTATATACGTGCAATCAGGACGGACAGTGACGGACTCCATTCAATAACAAATAATTTAGGAATAAATTATTGACATGTTTCATAACATTGTAGACTTGGAATGGGTTTAAACCTTTGTCATTGAGTTGACTATATTCGTGTTTCTGAAGGTTTTTCCTCGTGTGCAAGAAGGGTGTTAGTGTTTTTGAACTCATATTTTTTTCTATTTATCTTTTCTAGCAAGAAGCTGTGTGTTCAAAAAAGAATCCGTGTATCCGTTGCTTGATTTTGGCATGAAGGACGAACAAACAAACATACTTTAATATTTACCACATACGACTGTACTAACCGATGCCTTCTTTAAAATGAAGGAAAAAGAGGAGTAGGAAAACCCAAAAGATTTTTTTATCAATTAAAAGAAAAATTAAACGTGAAAACATATTTAAGGCCGTACCTAAATTTTCCGGGGTCCAATGCTGCCCCCATTTAAAATAAATCATTTCAAAGAAAACGGAGACATCATTTAAAATTTTGCAACTATCAAGTCCTAGATAACCCTTCAAAGTATTTTATGAACTACTGTTTACAGTTGAAAGTGAGAACGTTAAGCTTTACTACGCACATTTGCGAAAAACGGCCACTTTTGGCAAATGTGCGTAGTAAAGCTTAACTTTCTCATTAAAAACTGTAAACAGTAGTTCATAAAATACTTTGAATTGTTATCTAGGACTTGATAGTTGCAAAATTTTAAATGATGTCTCCGTTTTCTTTGAAATGATTTATTTTAAATGGGGGCAGCACTGGACCTCGGAAAATTCAGGTACGGCCTTAATAAGGAGGTTATGAACTTAGCGTAGGAAAGAGATACATGGAAAGCACTCCACTGACAAGAGATGTGTACTTTTGATATTAGGATGATAATAAAAGGTATGGCGGATAGAGCCGCCAGATTTGGTAAGACGCTCGTTCTAACCCTACGTATGTGGTTTTATGTCCATCGTAAAAAGTGACCGCGAAACTTACCTACTCCGAGCAAGTTACGACAGTTTTGTTATTTCCTGCATTTAATATCGAATAAAGTTATATTGTTACACTAAGTCTGGATATGATGTATTATATATATCTGGATATGACGACCTCCGTGGCGTAATGGTTAACACGCTAGACCGCTAATCCGGAGGTTCTGGGTTCGATTCCTAGACAGGGCAAGTTGGAAAATGGCCTTTTTAAATTTTTCCTGGGTCTGGGTGTTTATCTATATATGTATTTATCATAAAATATAGTATCGTTGAGTTAGTATCCCATAACACAAGTTTAAAACTTACTTTGGGGCTAGCTCAATCAGTGTGATTTGTCCTTATATATTTATTTTATTCATTATTCATTTCTGTATTGATAATGTAAAGAAATCGAACTTTGTTAATTGATTTACCACTGCGGATCC
This sequence comes from Acrobasis repandana, assembly GCA_963576875.1. Classification (NCBI taxonomy): domain Eukaryota; kingdom Metazoa; phylum Arthropoda; class Insecta; order Lepidoptera; family Pyralidae; genus Acrobasis; species Acrobasis repandana. The sequence continues at coordinate 5,588,260 of OY756233.1, read as the reverse complement.
GCTTGTTTAGATGATTTTGAATAAATACATGGATAAGGTTTAAAAAAATTAAGTTTTTGTTTTTTCGAAATGCATATTATACAGAAGTTCGATGGACCTTTAAACCTGGCTTCAATATCGAAGAAGCCATAAGCAATAAATTTGTGTGTAAAGTAATGACATCTGTAGACGACGATATGCCTTTCTTTTCCCTCCCAACGGGCTGTCTCGAGATGGAAGATGTCAAGACATGGCTGTTTTTATCGTGGTGAGCGGTGACAATAACCTCGGGTCTCGGAGTCGCCCACTTGTGTTGCTAAGCTGGTTTCTAAGCTGTGGGATTGGAAAGACGATATGGTTCGTTAGTTAAAAAATGATAGAATATGTATGATATGTAGGATGATGATAAACAATACAATACCCTTTATTATACAAAAGAAAAGTACATGACATAATTATCTTAAAAACTAGAAAATGCGCAAAAGGCGGCGAAAAAGCGAAAAATAATAATAAATAAAACACAATTAAATATTCGTCGAGAGCGAACAAAGGCCCGGACCCGAGTAACTCCCATCCGGCCCGGCGAGCCTGCCCCGGTGACGGGACGGTTGGGAAGAATTGATTCATCGACCCCGGTATTTCGGTCTCGGCGAAGAACGGGGTAGATGGCACAGATTAAGTATCAACTATCCCGGTGTGTGTTTTGAACGGGGCGGATAGCACAGAGTAGCATACGCCCCGGTAATGTGAAATAGGAAGAGTTAAATAAAAAAGTGTTTGTAAGGTACAATCAAATTTTATTTTTGGTACAAAAACATATCTAGCTGTGAGCTACTCGTACCTACCCTAGCTGTGAGCGTTGTGAGGAGATAACTTTTTGTAAACTTAGATAATAATACTCAATTTTTCCGCTATTCCCGCTATTCCCCGTTCAAAACACACACCGAGATAGTTGATACTTAATCTGTGCTTAATTTTTGGTATAATTTCCATATAAAAAAGTGATTGTAGGTATAAAGTATCAAAATCATTTTTTATAGGTAAATTTAGGCAAATTTAGAGGTATGTTTGTGATTTTTTTCTATCGAGCCAAATATGCTTTTGTTCGTTCGTGTTTTAGATATTGTGGGTGTCTGTAGAAAATCCTTAAGATTCCTATGTAATTTTTTTAATGAAATAAGCTGTAGTAGTTTATTTACAGTGATTTTTCAAAAACACGCACCGTATTGCGGGTTGTGAACCCATCGCGCCTTAATCAAATGCGTCAGCATTTTCACGTCGTCACACTATTAGTCAGGAGTGTCAGGACTGTCAAATGAAATGTTTTTATTAACATTTAAACAAGTTTTCGTTCCCAAAAGTGAAGCAATTTTTTAAAATAGAATTTTGATCTGGTGATCGCGATCGCACAGTTTCCATTTTACTATAGATGCATTCATTGATGTATTCTTTGAAGAAAGTTGACTAGTTTCGTGGACTTAACACCCCAGAAATTCCAGAAACTCAGTATATTTTGTTAGGGCATGGATATACAAGTAAGACTAGAAGGATTCTACAAAATGGTCGTAAGCTTCACCTTAGGCAAGTCATAGTCATATAAATTCTTTGTCACTTTGTTTTGGATTACTTCAAACTTAGCAAGCATGTTTTGTCAAAACAATTTCAATGTTTCTCTTTGAAATCCTTTGTTAGTCATAGTACATCGACGGTTTTTCTTGAAGCCCATTCAAAAGTAATGAGGAAAACAGTAATCTATGAAATTGCTCATCGATTCAATCGTCAAAGATAGCACATCAGCGCTCTGAATGTTATCGATGCAGCGATACTTACCTTTATCTCGTAAAAATTGATTATTCGCATAAATATACCGCCAGATGTGGAGGAAATTTCCATATATGTGGAGAACGCGATCGATTTCACAATAACTAAAATATTTATTCTATAGCAAGTTTTTGAAGACCTTATTTTGTTTACCGACTCACTAAGATTTTTTATCAGTGCCCAAAAATTTTATATGAGGTTTTTCGTCTTTAAGACTTACCCTAGATATAATCAGACTTTCCCACACAAACAAAGTGTAGCTTTTATTTTGAAACGACATGTCAAATTTCGGCGAAAATTTTTAATTTAAAAGAAATTGCATGTAATTGGTTTTCATCATCAAAATATGAACTAGAAAAAGAATATAGTGTATCAATATCATATTTGACCATCAGTATAGAAACCAATAACAAGTCGACAATCAAAATATGATTTAAGCAATTTCTTTAAAATTAAAAAATACTGTCATAATCTGACATGTCATTTAAAAAAAAAGCTAGGTTACGTTTGTATGGAAAAGTCTAGGGTAAGAGGTCTATTGACACACCTATGAATTGTAACTCAAAGGCTAGTGGATAGTTGAATTCATTTAATTTAAAATCTATTGAAAGGTTTGATTTTATTATACTAAAAGACCACCGCTGATAAGAAAGCCGACAAAAAACTCCTGACTAGTGACGATTTAGAATACCTTTTTATCGTGTAATATCTAAGGTCTACTGCGTGTCCAAGTTCTAGCAATCGATCGAAGTAAGTAAAAAATGATTGCGCTGCAACCGTAAACCAAGTGTTTCAAGGTGACGAAAGTAGAGAAATCGTGACTTTTATCACGTACCAGTTTCGACTATATCCTGTTTGTTCCAACGAAATATCGGCGCCGGTTTTAACTAAAAAGACCTCGAAATTACCACATTTATCTTGACTCTTGATCTACCTACATATTAATGTTTTATTTGTTGCAATTAATAGTTGAGTCCAAAACTTCTCATGCATGATTTATTGAAGCAGGTATATTTGATCTGAGTGCTAGTTACTTGGTTAGTCGCTAATATAAGCTTAAAAGGCACCGTATCACGGAATACTTATTAGTACAAGACCGTATGCTGGAATAATGTTAAAGCCATTCTCAAAATGGACTAAAGTTTAGTCCATTACGAGAATGGCCTGACTTGTGCTTACTGGAATTGTAGGAAGGTTAAGTCACTAAACCTTCCTTCAATTCTAGTTAGCACGTCATCAAAGTACACAAAGTGTAACAATCGAACATTATAATAAAACAACCGAACCGTATCTCTTTATACGCCATCCCTTTGGCGAATTGACAACCCCCTCGTTTTTATCAATGGAATAAATTACATTATAAAGTAATGTAGCAAAGCATTAAGTACCTATGTGAACATATTCATGTACTTGATAGTTTTCCTGGTCAAAATCTAGTTACCCTTTCCACGATCGACATCGCGTGACGGCTACATTGACGCCAATTGTTATGTACACATACTGTCTCATTGTATCAAAGTGTGCCGGCAACTGTATAGGACCGTTTGTCTGCATTTGTATGCTGTGGGTAGGCTCCGCCAGTGTTATCTATTGTCTGAATGTGGACCGTAATGTCAATATAACTTGGTACACTGCTCGTGTACTTACACTGTGGCGGTGAAAGCTGCCATTTCAATAGTCCAAATTGTTGGCAACGCATGTTTTGTTGGCGCGATTGAAATTCTCCCAAATTAGCCATACTCTGTGTCAGAAACGGTTTTTTGTTACTTTCTTCAATTATATCTAAACGTCATTGCATTTTGTGTTGTATTCTTAGCTAGAGAAGGTCGAAGATTGAGGTACAGTTGAGTTGCTAATAAACTTAATCGCCCAGACGACGCTCCATCTTAAGTGTTTTCCTTTTATTGTCGACTCTTATGTCACACACGATACGACCTTTTACATAAAACCGTACGTAGTGTTACTAGGGAAAATTATAATTTCTCTATAATCAAGCAAGAAAAGCTGAAAAATATAAATAAACGAATCTTAGAAATTTCGGTTTAGTTTTTTAGCGACGGAAAACTTGTTTGTTTCTTCTATACTGTAAAAAAAAACTAGCGAAATTTCTTTGTCGATTCCCACCCAAAGCCTTCGACTTCTCCGTAAGGAAAAATGACGTGATGCTGTACATTTATGTTAGTGCCGTACCAGACAGGGGTCTATTTGGAGCTAGAGAAATGGTGTCATAAATCTAAAATAACCGGAACCAAGCCACTGATTACATACAACGTACAAGTTGCCGGTACCGGGAGAGTGGGGGCGTAAATGGACCTCGGACCAAGGAGTATGAATTATTGCCAGTGTGATAGTACAACCACGATAATAGGGAGTGTCAGCTAGTGACACTAGTTCTTTCGTTATTCAAAAGACAACTAAAGTTCTACCGTAGGTATTGACAGGTGCTGAAAGTTGCTTGTTAAATCTAAACCAAAATTGTCCACCAACACTCATGTGAGCATGATTGCATCCTTTGCTATGCCGATTCTTCGCTCAGAGTCCGCTTTCTGGACCTTTCTCATTTCGTCTTTGGCATTCTTAGTTGTGAGACCACTCTTGTCATATTTTTTCTTGGCGATAAGAATAAATATACCTACCTATGTTCAGAAGACTTCAGTTGTGCCGATTCTTCGTTCAGTCCGCTTTCTACTATTTAATTTCGTCTTTGGCATTCTTAGTTGTGTGAGACCGTGCATGTCATCATTTTTTTTGGTCACAAGAAAAAATATACCTAAATTCAGAAGGATTTTTCAGCAGTGCCGATTCTTCGCTCAGATTCTTCTTTCCGGACTCTTCTCATTTCGTCTTTGGCATTCATAGTTGTGAGCATGCATGTCATAATTTTTCTTAGCCACAAGAAAAAATATACATACATAAGGACTTTAATCAGCTGTGAGACATAACAAACAAAAATAAAGATATTGGATGACCGCTAATAGTGCAACATGAGCTGATATGATACAGTTGTTGTTTAGTGCTGTCGCGTTATCGCCCGATGCGGCTTGCATTGAAAGTGCATTGCTCCCTAGCCAAGGTTCGCCTATTTCATGTATTTCCAGTAAGTCTGTCGTAGCCGGTATATTAGACGATCACATATTTACCTGACTACGGTAAAAATGTGATCTTCTAATATACGAAGCCAAAAGGAGGGTTGTGTTTCGCCGCTATGTATGTATATATGTTCATCTGTTCCCTCGTAATTTCAAAGATATCCATGATCATCATCATCATCAACAGGTCTTTTTTTGGTCTCCACTGCAGGAGCACGACCCTCTCTGTACTACCAGAGCCATACTTGGCTAGAGCAGTCAAAAGATTTGGCCTACACTCTCCACGCTGGCCAGACTGGTTGGAGAGGTCTCACTGATGTTTATTAGCTTGTTTAGTTTGTGTTTCCTAAGTCGCCTTTTACGACTTCACGGAAGACTTGGAGTGGTCCTATTCTACTCTGCCGGGAACCACACGGCACTGAAGATATCCATGATATCTTCAGAAATTAGGTATCGTCGGAATCATCTTGGCTTTCTGCTGGTTAAAGGCTATGTGACGTCATAGTAAATCCACTGTGGCGCCATAAAAGAATAAACTAAAAATAAAATAAATCGAATCAAATCGTGTGGTGTAGGGCTTTAAAAGCACATTTCGAAAATATAAACAATATTAGCTGTTTCTTCTCCCTGTGCTTACAATAACTGATTATTTCATCAAATCTAACGTCTGTTTGATACGAGTATCTTCTGAATCTGGTTTGATTAATAACTTTCTTTAAATAATACCGGGCTGTTTAAAATCCAGTACAATATTGAATGCGTCTTGTGACGAACCGTCAGAGGTGTAGTAAACGATTGTCGTGTCGTTTCCTTCCTTCAACTTCAACTCCAACTTCACAAAAACAACAATACAATCGCCGTCGAGGTGACGAGACGGTCATAAACAATAATGATTGTGCACTGCAGTGAAACTCTTTGCTCTATGAGAAGACTGACTCAAATTTAAATCTAGTGTTTATTTAAACCTATCCTAGGATTGGTTCTGGTCTACCCTTTGGGTTGCGGAGGTCAGATGGCAGTCGCTCTGTGTAAAAACCAGTAACCTCGTCAAATCACCTAGGTTAGGTAGCAGACCCCGGGTCTAAAGCCTTACCACTAAACACGCAACCGGGAATATGCGCGGATAATGATGGAAGACAGATTCAAATTATTATCGAAAATGCCATATTTGAAGTTATTTTCAAACTCCCGAAGCAAAAAGGTGTGTAGGTACTAGGTAGGGTTAATAAAGTTTGGTGCTTCTGTCGCTTTATCTGTGACATGATACTAGTACGAGGGCCACACCGAAAAGATCGGGAATAGAAAAAAGTACAAAGATAATATAATAATGTTTACTTTTATTGTTTTTCGAAGTATTCTCCGTGACAGTCAATGCACTTTTGCATTCGATCAAACCAATTATTGAAACAGTAATTCCAGTCTGAAGTGGATACAGTCAAAACAGCTGATTTGTAAGCTTCGACCCTCTCTTCTGGGCCGTGAAACCGTTGACCACGTAGCGTGTCTTTAATTCTTGGGAATGTAAAATAATCATTGGGGCTCAGGTCAGGGCTATACGGAGGATGGTCCATCAACTCCACGTTTTCCAGATTTAAAAACGCGCTTGTTTCGCGTGCGGTATGTGAGCAATCAGCAGTAACCGTCCTTCGTTCTTGTAAAGGAATAGCCACATGACCAGTTTTCCATACAAACGAAGCGGCCATTTTTTTCGACACTATTTCAATACTCTTTTCTTTTTTACTTTATTTAAAATTCAAAAATGGAATTGTGTTCGAAATAATACTACATTTCAAACACCAAAAAGGTTTTACTCTAATTTATTCCTAAGTATTCTATTCCCGATCTTTTCTGTGTGGCCGTCGTAGTATGCCGGCTTCGAAAGCCGATCGAAAGCATCTGGTCAATTATTGCAAACAGAACATTGCCCAGGTTTAATATAGGTATCTAAAGATCATCAGCTTCAACACGCTCTTATAAACAACTAATGCTGCCGTTGTTACTCGTATCTTGTTTTGTCGGAGATACTTCAAGTCTCCTAAAGATTTCTGAATTATATACTGTAGAACGTTTTCGGAAGAGTTCAGACAGTTCAGAATCTAATAAGAGGGAAATTTCTCGTAGAAGAGATCAAGAGCAAGTTAAATGTATCGGTGTGTAATATATTGGCAAGCTAATAAAGTCGACGAGAAAGTTTACTTTCTTCTTCTTCTTCTTACTTTCCAATTTATAAACATCAAAGCCTTTTAAAAACCCGCAGACTTTATAGAGTTTCAAGGCGAAAAGAATTTAATGATTTTGTGTCTTTAAGTTCAAAATAGCTTGGACGAGTTTGTACAAAAAAGTCAGTGATCGATGTTTCCTGCACTACATCTGAATCGATATGTCGATATATAGCCAGATTAGGGTTGTCATGTCATGAACTAATTTCAGTTTGTTTTCGAGATGCAATGTGAAAACTTTCAGTGATCTGGGAAAGAAGAAACTTTACTGCCTTTATTATATATGCTTTAATTCTTACGGAATAAAATTTCCATTTGTAAAATCGTCCTAATCGGGTCAAGTTGGTATCCTCTTAGTCTTTCTATTTTCTCCTACCCAGAAAGTGATATAATAATGGTGTTATCATGCTTTACATGGCCCCAACAATAGATTATCTTTGGGGATTTCATCGTTTCAATATGACGTTCTTAATATCCATAAAAACATCAACTCGTCACGGTCGTGATATATCGCTCAACTATTCCCATAGCTATTCCTAATAAAAATGCATTGATTATTTGCACTAAAAATCTACATACACATGCAACTATTTAAACTAGAAGTTGTAAAGTACGCTTAATATAATCATTACTGTAATCTCAAGACATTATCACAGCTTATGTCTAGTGGTCCAAGATCATGTAAGGCCAGTCCAGTGGCCAGCCCTGATCTAGATCTCGCTAAACGAGTCTGCGCCTATGTGCGCATACGCATACGAATGATCAAATGAACGAAGAACGATTCACACGTGAACATATCGTGCTTATTATTGCTTTCTGGGAATCGTGAATCCAAAATAATCGCAAAATTGTAATGTGTTGTCTCCAGAGCAGACACAAATCGTATCCAATTTAAATATTACTTTTTTTTCGATATGACGCGTTTATGGTAGAAGCTGGGTACCGTGAGCACGGTTTTATTTTTGCGGAGATCAGATCATTGTAAGCCAGGAGTGAAGGTTTACAGACATTGTCAGACATGCACTATGACATACTTTAAACGTCCAAATCTGGTATATAATGAGGATCTCGGAAACCGTCTCAACGATTTTGATAAAATTTGGTATGTAGGGGGTATCATAGGTGAAAAGTCGATCTAGGTAGATTTAATTAAAAAAAAAAACACCTATCTGCTCGTGTTTTTCATCGAGCGAAGCTCGGTCCCCCAGGCTAGGATGTCAGTATTCACACTGATTAAGCTAGCCCCAAAGTAAGTTTTAAACTTGCGTTATGGTTGCTCAACGATACTATATTTTATGATAAATACATATATAGATAAACACCCAAGACCCAGGACAATTTGAAAAAGGCCATTTTCCAACTTGCCCTGGCTGGGGATCGAACCCAGAACCTCCGGATTAGCGGTCGTAGTATTGGACATTTTTTTTTTCTTCTGAAATTAGGGTGGGTATTTATACCGACATAAGGATGGACAACAGATCAGATTTCATTAATTAAGAATTAAGACAGAAGATAGTAGAAGGCGAAGCACGTAACGCGGAAATTTTAATACAATACCATTAAAACCCAAGCCCCATATCGCCTAATCTCCATTTCTGAAAAGAGTAGCATGTGCCCCGCCCGTTGCCAATCGGATTTTCATTGAAACTACATTATTATGCATTGGACGAAACTCGGACCCGTACTATTGAACCGCTACCCGATCTCATGGTCGGCAATCAATTTTACATTGAAATATTTTGCTTTTTATTTGAGACACGATTTCTCTATTGTCGTAAAAGATATTTGTTCTATAACATGCTAGTAAGTAAATGAAATATTAATAATTATAGGGCTAATTTAGTTTCTATTAAAAACTTTCACGTACACGTGTACAGTCACAAAAGTAAATTATCACACTTTATACAGCAGTAATAGTTGCAAAATTGCAACGAGTTTGCAACGAGCTTAGTGTGCTGCAGTGCTAACATATATCAAAAGCTGCGTGTCTTCGTTCTATACATACTTTTTTGCCATTCATTCAATTATCGACTATCGTTATCCAACTGGACTTATGCATCTCAAAGTTCAGTGATTTGTCCAAATAAAATTTATTTAACAATTAATTCATTCCTCATGTTTTTACAATCGTTATCAAAATTCACGTGATCTACACAAATTGAAAGTCTATTGGCAACTCGATGCGAAGTCGATAAAAAACTTTATGGTCGGATAACGTTCGAAAGTCGGTGGTAACAGTGCTGGTTGGTGACCGTTCCGATTTTCCGAGGTCATCGGCCGGCGCCAAGGCTCACTTAATCGTTTCATCATTTATGTACTCACAGTCAACCTGGTACATAATGCAGGTAGCCTTATGTGCTCACTGATAAACAAGAATCTAATAGAATTTTAAATCTAGCGCGAAGGTCGTACGCGGCACGCACGCCACGCCACGCGTATATAAAACAACAGTTGACTGGAAGAGATTCCATTATGGGATAAGTCCGCCGTTGTCAATTTACTCTTTATGTTGTGTTTGTCTTTAATTATGTGTTTTAAAATTACAATAAATTTAATTCAAACAAACAAACAGCGTGTTTTATAACAATAATGTCCATTATATTTAATGAATAAAGAAATATTATAAAATTCTTTAATTCATTCTCATTATATTAGGCCATAAGACACCATGGTAATTCAGCGTGATGGTGGGCTGAAAATAGGTAGAAAAAGGATTCAAACTTCCTCATCAAAGGTCTACATTAATGCAACATCAGGTACTAGTCCATACATGCCTAAATGCCCGAAATATACGTACAAGCACAAACATCTCGAGCTGCAACTGCATATCAAATGATTAAATTTTTAACAAAAAAAACAACCGACTTAAATTTTTTTAAGGAATTTCTTCCATATCTCCAAAGTTCTTCATCATATCTTCACCAAATTAAAATGGGACCAACTTGGTAGTAAAAGCTTTCAAATAAAAAAAGAATTATCAAAATCGGTTCACAATTGGCGAAGATATCGCGTATAAAAATACATAAAAAAAACATACAGTCGAATTGATAACCTCCTCCTTTTTTAAAGTCGGTTAAAAAAGGTAGAAGTCGGGCATAGCTGAAGTCGGGCATACATAGCTGAAGTCCAGCATAGCTGAGGATGGAACCGGGAACGCGCTAAGATGAAGAAGAAGGTACCTTCCTCTTCTACATGCACACCTGGGGCGGATAGGTAGTGTTTCTGTTGGTTTCACTCATTATTTCTAGCGTAACACTTGTTATATCAGCAACTTGTATACGAAAAGTTTCACGATTATAAATCAAAATAATTGGTATGACAACTTAGAGGTGTTTTTCCTTAGCTTATTAATTAACAAGAAAATTCTCAATTTAATTGGTATCCTCGTTTATTGTCCGCGAGTCGGAATTATTGGAGGAAAACAAACTGGCTAATTCCTTGAAATCTGTTCAATTTGGCTTAATTGGATTTCTTCTGTTGCAGGTAAACAAGGATCCTTGTTCCGGGTCAGGCTGAAATTAAATGAAAGCTCGTGAGTACGGGAGGGGATTCGTATTGATGTAGTGGGGATACGATTTTATGTGTTACGTTTCCGCTACGCTAGCATTATCTCCTTGATAACTTGTTTGGAATTGAGGAGCTCGGTGGCCCGGTAGGACTACGCATTGGTAGCACTTTCTCAAGTTAAGCAACCCCAGGCTTGGTCCGTACTTGGATGGGTGACCACAAGTAGTATAAAAAAATCTTGAGCTCCTCCGTGCTTCGGAAGGCACGTTAAGCCGTTTTCCCGGCTGTTAAGGGATGGCATTCGTCAAGCTATGTCAGATGCCTTTATAGGCAGCTTGAAAAATCTGACACCAGTTTTAGCCACTTACTCGTACACGCACGAAAAATAAACAAACAACCTAAAGGATTATGTATTACTAGGCTTTTAGGTTACAATACAGATTTTAAAAAAGGTCAAGATCGAATAAAAAGCTTTTTGTACCTTTTTCGAAGCTTTGCGCCTTTTCCCGTGGTCTTCTGTGAATAGTGCTCACTACCATAGCAAGACCATTTTCGTCACATTGATTTTGGAAAGTTTGTCAACCCTAATGCGACACCTACTATGTTACGCTTTCTTTGTAAAGTTTGATTTCGTTCAAAAATTATGGCATAAGCCGCTTTTAAATTAGGTACAGTGGGCTCTCGATCAAGCTTAATACCTAAATAGTCTACTTCATTATCATCATCATCATCCCACTCCTTTCGCCCACAGCTGACCGCCTCTTTTTGTCGACGCTACCCATCTCGGCACTGTGCTGATCTTATCCAGTCGCGACCCGCGACTTTGATGTCGTCAACCCATACGGTTTACTTCATCATAAGGTCTTTTTTAGTCTCCACTGCAGGAGTGCCTCTCTGTACTACCAGTGCCATATATTAGCAAGAGCAGTCAGAGGATTTGGCCTAAACTCTCCGCGTTGGCCAGACGGGTTGGAGAGGTATCTTTGATGTTTATAAGCTTTGTTTAGCTTTTGTTTCCTAAGTCGCCTTCTACGACATCCACGGAAGACTTGCGAGTGCCCTATTCTACTCTGCTGGGAACCAAACGGCTACGGTTTTCTTATCAAAATAAAATTCTTTTAGAATGGCAATGTTAATTTTGTTTATCTGGACGCTCTTGCAGTATTGTATGTTGACGACTACCTAAACGAAGCACCCATGTCTCAGTGGAAACATATCGAGTGCTAATTGGCCCGGGTTTCGATTTGCCCGTACACAAGTTCCACAAACCACGCAGTTGATTTCACAACACGGTCTCTTTGTTTGCCGTGAGAACCCCGCTCACATGTGTCGAGATGTAGCAGATTTTTTAAAGAAACTGTACATACGACTGCGCGTCGTCGTGAGATCAGACCGACTATTAAGTTAGATTATAGACTACGTTTACTATCAAAGTATGCATATATTTTTACTTACTGAACTGAGTTTCTATCTACGTCGAAAGAAGAAAAAAAAGGAGTAAATACTTAGCAGTAGTCAGTAATTTCGTAACACTAGTTGTTATTTTGTACAATTAAAACATTGTACATTGTACTACTGCTAATGGAGTCTGTAGATCTAGATACTGATACACTATCACGTCTTTATCCCTAATGGGGTAGACAGAGCATGTTGGGTCTTGCGGCTCTAAGCAGACAGAGCCCAGAGCCGCAAGACCCAAAGGCCACTTTTAAGGTAATGATGAAAAAACTAATCAAAATTGTCATGGGTTGCTAGCCGCATCGTCTATTGATATGATTCGCATTTTCGCCCACTCTTTCGATCGGTTTCTACGATCTGCGCGAAAAGAGAAGCAGCTGGTACATTCATCATCACATCTTTATTTTTGGATAATCAGCTGACTCAAGCCTGCAATATCCTGGACACTAGCTGCACCACCAGACTGGAAACAACTTTTCCACAAAGTATGCTTCCCAGTGGGATTTCAACCCACGACCTCCGGATCACAAGGCTACAGAGGCAGTCACTAGTCGACGTCTCTGTTAACTATTATCGAGCTTCATATTTCTAAAACAATGTATTTACTCATCACTGTAATAGGTTTTATCTTACGGGACACAAGACAATGGCTAACAATAGTATCTACTTTGTTGAAGTCTTACATGCACAACGTGTCTGAGCAATGCTTGATATAAATTGTAAGCGATATTGCACACTTCTTCTTTAACTTAAGAGCTTGCTCTTGTCGGTGGAGTTAAGTGGAGATTTCTCCATTCCTCTCTTCTCTCTGCCATCTTTTTAGTGTCTTGGTAGGACCTTACTTCTAACCCTACCTTAATTTGTTGGAAAAACTTCATCCTTGGTCTTCCCCTTCCTCGTCTCCCTTTTCTTTTTCTTTCTACTATTGCACACTTGCGTGATGTAAAAGAGAAAAATCAAAATGCAACACTTTACTTTCTAAGTGTAACATTCCACCCCAACGTTGTTTCACCACACTACATTTTTCAAGGGAGGTTGGTATCGAGCAGGCAGCCGATCGTAAAACCACAGCCAAGTGTCGTTTTAATAATAGAGCCGGCGTTTTTTTCTCCACTTCGCACAGATAAGGGTTGGAACACATCGGTCAGCACGGAACAGCATTTTCCTATAATAATGCGGCAGCATCGCCGATTCTGCGGCGTTCCGTCGCCCGTTTTCGCTCTAGCAAATGACAGTTCTGAGCGACAAAAAAGGATAGCATCATAGGAAAATGCTGTTACGCACTGACAGATGTGTACCAACCCAACCCTGAAGTGCCTTAAGATATTGGTTGACTTGTAGAAGAGTTCACAGGCCCCGAAATGAGTGGTGCAACTATTTATAGTTTTGTTTTGTTATAAAGTAAAATTAATAGGATCAAAAACTAAACACTGACATCTAAGCTGACTGACACCTACAGATTTAATTTAATAATATTATTTAATATATAGGGACAAATCACACTGATTGAGCTAGACCCAAAGTAAGTTTAAACTTGTGTTATGGAACTTATAGGATACTAACGCAACGATACTATATTTTATAATAAATTAAATACATATACAGGTAAATTAAATACATATAGGTACCAGCCAAATTTTTGGAGCAAGTTCAGGCCATGATACTGAACTACTATCTTTAAATTTTTTCTGTTAAAAATAGATTTAAAAAAAATCATCCTATTATACAAAATCAGTTCGGCTGAGCGCTGATCTGTATGGGAAGGCGAATTTTTTTTTAATCGTTATTCGTTAATTTTTTTATGGAAAGTAGTTTAGTATCATTAACTGAACTTGCTCCAAAAATTTGTCTGGTGGTTAAAAAGCCAGCCTGTATCTAATAGATAAATACCCAAGACCCACGACAATTTGAAAAAGGCCATTTTCAAACTTGCCCTGGCTGGGAATCTCACTCAGAAATTCCGAAGTGACGGACTGGCGTGTTAACCACTAGACCACGGAGCTCGTCATATTAGATCTAATCTAACACGATAAGTACCTAGAGCAATATTACCTATCGATCTTCTAAGTTTAATATCCTGCTATAAAAATAGGGAGACCAAGTGCTACTAGATAACAAACACGTGAAAGTCCAATACATTGTGATCATATTACTGACTAAATATACCAATGTACAGTCATCGGCAAAAGTAGATGATCAAGTCGAGTTTCCGATTCTAATAAATAACGATTCGAAAGCTACACGTCATCAATATGAATCTCCGTAGCGATGTCAGTTAAAAAGCTACTTTGAGCGCCACGAAATGATCCGAAAGACCAATTTAACCTTACCGGCGTGGGTGGAGCTGAATTTTAATGTCCTGTAACTTCGGGCGTAATTTCCCTGTTTTTAAAAAAATGAAAATGTATCGCTCGAAGTCCTTACAAGTACCAAATATTTTTTTTCCTAAAAATCGTGCCAGTCTGTGATTTAACACTTCGACTGAAGAAAAACGATTCGTGAGTGTTTCGCGAAAATGAAAACACATTCGGTGCGTTTTTCCGCACTCAAATAAAGTGTTGTAATTTCGATTTTCAACTTTTCTCGCTGACTGTACATAGGCTTTAGCCGTACACCTTGTACATAATGTACAAGTCATAAACAATATTGTGTCCGTCACAACCGCCCACGGCTTGTGTTATCAATTATCATCATTATCACGGTTTTTTTTGCTCTAATGAATAGCATCCTTTTTCTCTGAAGAGCTATTTTAATAAACACCAATTAGCCTTTATCCTCGTTTGTTCTGTAAGCTTCTTGGTTTTCTGAATCGTAGTCTGTTCAAGCCCGGCAAGACTCGTGTTTTGTTGCTAGAAATTAGCTTTCACTTTAAATGTCTTGAGGACTGATTATTATCAGGCCTTAATTTTAGTCCCCTAAAGAAAACAGAATTTCAGCGTCGTGAAAACACTCTTAATGATTGACTTGCACTTAATAGAGTAGTAATTATCTCTAAAGGGAAATACATAGATTTCTCTTGTAAAATTACATTAAAGTAAAAAGTTCTGATATATTTTTCGTTTCGACTACTAAAAAGTAAGTACTCTTTGTAGTACAATACAATTCAACATAATTAAATTCTGAAACTTTGTTATTAAATCAGATTTAAGTGACAAGTATGAAAAAACTTATATTTTGGAGACAACATCCTAAAAATACCAGCTGTACACTATTTTAATCGAAATATCCAAAAAAATCTAGATTTAGAATTTGTAGATTAAGTTCTTCCACTAAGATCGTCCTACGGCGTCATCCCTCCAGTGAAATTCGCGACCATTCCCGGGCCGGGTGGCACGAGGCGTGACGTCAGAGGGGGTCTGCCTCCCTGGCCCCTAAAAATAGAAGCCTGAGCCCGGGACCCGCTCAATGGCGGCCGGGAGGTCTCCCGCACTGCAGAATGAAGTGGAGATGGCTTTGGCAAACGGTGGTACGACACGGGTAGACAGGGGGAGGATCTGCGTGTTTGTTTCTAGATGTAGTTAGATCTAGTCCTAGACTTTCACTTTTTATCATTTGAAAATACAAGTATTTAGCATTATTTTGAATTTGTACTGAAAGTGGTCGCTGCTACAAACACATAATACTGTCATAAAATATATTTTTGAATAGTTTGTTCATAAAATAAGTTGAAAATACTATAAAATACTAGTTGAGAGAAATGTTAATTATCACCTTTTTTACGATTAAATGATTTCTTTGAAATGCGGCACTACTAGAAACTTTCGTCTGAAATGTTGATTTTAGACATGGTTAAATATCTAAATTAAAAACTATTAGCTTTAAATAGTGTTTAAATAAATCTTACAATTCGACTGGAGAAGAAGAAGACTATTATAAACGATTAATTTTGGTTTGAAATCTAAACAAGTGTCTTGTCAAAAGACTATAATAAATTTTCTTCATCGGATTCCACTTACAACTTGCTATCTTATGGTGAATTTGAAATGTCAAAGATAAAGTCCGCATTCGTTATCTCCAGACAAGACATATCAGTCATTATTTATGGATACAATGACATTGTTGCGTAAATTAGTCGCTTTTGGTGATTATACATTTCATAATTATAATAATCACTTGTTTTATCAGCTAAATTGCGTTTCATTACCATCATACTAAAAGGAGCGCCAGTTTTAAATTGTCGGCATTTTAAGGTTTTTGAATAATGTCAATTTAATCGAATTTCAATTTGTAATTCTTGCTCAATGCTTAACTTAGTGCAGTAAAAAATTAAATTAGTTATTAGCGCAACGGACTCGCCTTTTCTGAATGGAATTGAGAAGCCTATCGCACGCCTAACGACTTTGTAACCGATACTTCCTAGTTCTCCCTGCTTAAAGCTCGTTCAATGGACAAAGTTCAGCTTGGCGATCATAACGCTAAGACCCGTTTGTGTGGCTCAGTTTCAGCTTGAGTTACAAAAGTATTGAATGAGAGCGTTGCTTGGGTTTAAAAAGTATTGAATAATTTCTGTCTATTTAAGAAAGCAGATTTTCCGCTCAAACTACGCGTGATTTATCTCTCATGTTCGTAAATATATTATTCATTGTGATATATAATATTTCTCGGATCTTTCCAGATTTTTATCATATTACGAGAATGGCTTTTGGCCTGCGACTTCGCCCACGCACACCCCGTTGAAGATTTGTTCTTCCTAGATAAAATGTAGCCAATGTCACTTTCCAATTCCTCAAGTATTATTATCTTGAAAAATGACTTCGATCCATTCTGTGATTTCCATTGCATTAAAGTGTTGTTAAAGATCACTGATATTTCTGTCTCAACTTACACAAGCATATTCTCGTGAATTATCTTTATTACTAAAAGCTGAGAGTTTTAGCTCTCAAGTGAATTTAATATGGTCTGGATATTAGTGTTGTTTGTTATATTTATTATCATTGTACAGGATTACCTTTTGTGGGATTAGAACAAGGGATCCAAAATGGAAGCGGACCATGTTTGGTCCGGACGGCATTTAGCGGACTTATGACAAGCTTTGCTCTCCAGATTAGGACCGTTTAGGCAATATTTAATGAAGTTGTTCGCAGATAATGTATTGCGAAATTAACTTGCCTTACTTAGTAGACCCTCTACTTAGTACACCAAATAATTCAATGTTTGTCTACTACTACATTTTTTTACAACTTACAACCGAAGAAGTTATGATTCTTGTAAGTAGACGATTGGCTAACAATATGGATGGGCTAAAATATACTAAGGTAGTATAACAACTAAGTACCTATATGTATATTCCATCATCTTGCCTAGTTTGGAGCCAACAGTGTCAATCAAGGTGTAAATTTAAAAGGTCAAATAAATTTTATCTCAATTTCAGTTTCTTCCTAACCGTGTTGCGACCTTTGACTTGACATATCTGTAGTGTATTTTATATATTACGTTTTTTATGATTACAGACGAATGACCGTCCATGACTATATATTTTTGAACTACGAGTATGTACATTCAACTTGTATCTTATTAAGTTTTTCGCTCCAACATTCGTTTGTCTCGTATTCGTATAATAAGCTCCCGAGGGATCCTTCGCAGAACTTCGTAAACTTCGTTTGTCCGCAACGTACATGTTTGGAAATATGTTGCAAATATAATTACATAATTCACTTGTGCTGAGAATGTGAAACCTAAATAATTAATTAATGCCATTACTGCGTCTCTCTTTCTCTATTTTTCTTCTCCACTTTGCATGGTCTTTGGTATCTTTGGGTGACCATTGACATGCATATTCCCCGGGCTCCAATTCAAGTAAATTCAAATATATCTCTATTATCATAGGATATTTATAATTATCTTATTAGTAATAGTCACTTTGTTTTGTTTCGATTAAATGTTGACGTCAAATCGTTACTTACAGCTAAGTTTAGTGCAGCTGCCTAGGCGCTAATGCAGAAGAAGCGGCAACAAACTGCTCTGCAGCATTTAGCTGCTGCTCCGAAGCAGCACAGAAATGCAACTTATTACGCACTAAGTTGATAAAACAGAGTCTCTCTCTCTCTCCCTGATGCTTTTCCTTACTAATAAGAATCGTGGCCCCTTAAATTATGGACAAGTTCCCTCCACTGTCTCGGTCCCCATCAGACTGCATGTTGACAGAGGTTCTTTTAGGTGTCGCTTGATCTGATCTAATCTAACCATGTGATTGGATATATTCCTCTTGACCTTTGATATTCAACCTTACCTTTCGAACTAGGTGAATAACAAGCAAAGCCTAAGCCTAAGATCGCATTTTTATGCGGCTGATACCTGCAATCTGATTGATCTGTCCTCTTATTGCGCTGTATAGTATAATACTATTAAAAAAATTTATCGTTTGCCTCAACAACAGTTGTATAATCACAATCGCATCCCATCCAATATCCCACTGTCATACATTTTGTATGAGCAACGTTCTCGAAGCAGTGACGTCTTGGACCATGAATGTTTCATAGCGGAGTTATGGCCGCTGTATCGATTTTGCAATTTTCAAGAATATTTTTTGAATGCAAATCGAAGCGATGAAGTAGACTGCACCTGGACATGCGTGATGAAGGCACATGCATTAGGTATACCCTAAAAATGTAACAGATGGCCACTATATTTAAAAAAAAAGGGCGCAGACGGACGGACAGTAAAAGTTTTGCAACGGTGTCCTGTTGACACTTTGTTTACCAAACCATGAGAAACTACCTTAGACATTAACATTTTCATTTTAAGCGACTTCAAAAAAGAGGAATAACAAGTATTTTTTTTATGCAAAGGCTGTTCTATACGTTAGTAATGTATTACACTAAATATACAAATTCAGCTATAGAGTCATTATTGTATCGATTTTGCAATTCACTCTTGTATTTTCTGAAGGCAGGTCGAGGCATTGAGGCAAAGGTGAACCTCGAAGGGGCGACCTCGCCTCCACGACCGTTGGCTAACATTTCGTGCTTCCGTTTTAAATCAACCGAGTGCTTGTGCCGAATTGTATGGATATGGCCAAAATATGTTGTGATTCACTCTCACTAGTGACCTGCCCAACTTACATCTACGGACAGGAGACTTTTAAATACGTATTCCTTTAACTAGCCTTTGGTCTCCAAGTCCATTGTTGGGCAAGGCCTCCCTTCTATTCTTCCACAAAAATACTAGTAAAAATATATATTTTTACGAATAATAAATATATATTTTTTTTAATTTTATTATTCGTAAGATAACGACTCATCCATTTTCTAGACATTTTTTTTTGACGTGACAACGTCTTATAATTCGATAGAGCCGGCTGCACGCACGAAAAAACATGACTCATGCGACGTTACCTCGCCCTGAGGCGTTCCATGTAAGGCTTGAAGTGCAAGCGAGAGCGCGGAACGAGCGACAAAGAAGCACATTCGGCCTTTGCGTTCGTTGTCACGTTCAACTATCGTCAGTAAACCGACTTTACAGACAACCAATGTTTTGCTTATAACTTTTAGTTGTTTAGTTTCGCATATTAGGACCCTAAATTTGGATACCATTCCTTCAACAGATATTACGACGAGATTACGAAAATTTTGCATACATAGTAATACGAGTACATAGGTACCTACGCCCTTTGTTCTAAAATAACAAATACTCGTATGTAAAACAATACTAGTTTGACTGTATTTTTTTTTTTGTAAATTAATTGTATTTGGACTATACTCGACTATACTGTGCCCACGACCATTAGCGGGTCTATACAATACCTTATTCGCATATCGTTGTACAAACAGTCCTATCTCGCTATCGAAGCGATACGCGTGAATAAAATATACGCTGATAACGTTATCTCCTTCACATGTACTTGGCTGACTTGACTACGGTACTTTCCGAGTTCCCTTGCTGGCCTGGGGTACCTCGCAATCGATGTGCAAACAGAACCTACCTTAGCAAGGAGGCACTGAAAAGGTTAAAATACAAATAACGATACGTCTAACTAAATAATTTATTACATATTCGACTATATGCTAACGAATAAAGTAATAGAACACTTACTATGACAATGTATTTTTTCAGTCCACATATCTAATTGTATGCAGTGCAGTTGGAAGCCGCTGCTTTTGCGCTTGCGCTTAGGAAGCACTTAACTTAGCTGTAAGCACAGAATAAATAATACTAACGTACAGAAGTCTCACTCAGCAAAGAAATTCAAAGAAATATCTACTGAATGTGGCTAGCGATATGGTTTAATTTAGCTCACGTCAGAACTCAGCACCTTTTCGCATAGATACCTAGACATCCATTGCAAGCCAATTTCATTCTTATTACTCTGGACAAACGATTCGTATAACTGAATTTACCACCCGAAGGGGCCGCCTGCGCGCATAGTAATAATGTAGGTACATTTTCGATACCTAAACGGAGAGTGACACAGGCCTGCTGTAAGTCAATGATCTGACGTCAACAACTCTTATGAAATCGAAAGAAAAACATGACAATTATCAAGTTATACAAACATCCAAAGATAAATAAATAATTTTTACTTTGACTTATAATTCAGGCAGATGAAAATGTCGAAGTGCAGGATGTACTAATACAGCAGATCATAAAATAAAATAGACTAATATTTCCAAGGTTAGGTCGAGATATTGCAGAGACTGGCACAGTTCTCATCTTAGGTCTCATCGTGTTCCCGATTGCATCCTTAGAGCTGTGCTACTTCAGTGGCCGGGTGTTCTTTCCAGCTTTTTCGTCAAAAAATAAACGTACTGAAAAACAAGCTTTTATCTAAAACAGTGAACTAGTAAGTTTAAAGTGCTCCTCAAGGCAAATCAATTGAGCCCAAGCTCGGTGGGGTTGGATAGATAGATAGATAAATCATTTTATTGGTACACAAAAAGACACACGATACACATAAATTACATAAAGAAAAGATGTTTTTTTATAATATTGTGTTATATTGTTTTGTCACAGAGATGCCGTGGCGACCTTCCAGCTTCGTCATGAGATCAGGTCTTTGGTACCATAATATTGCATTGTCACCCAACTTACATAAGTATTCGAAGTTTCAACTCGATCGAATTATGGGAAGTGAGTCTAATTTAGCTTGCAAGAATATGGACACACAGACAACGGGACAGATGAAACAAAATAAAAGCTTGTAAAATACATGAACGTTCGTGCCTAGTTGTTCAAGATATGACATATTTATTACCTAGGAAAATGGTACTTACAAAACAGCCATATTTTCAGTGTGGTATGGTTTCATTGAACCGCAGTGTGGTTTGTTTATGAATTTGCGTCACTGCGAGGTCGACTTTTGCCGGTTACACGTGTAAGGCTTTTTGGTCATTAACTCTTTTAAATATGCACACCTTAAATAGTGTAGCATTTTGACGAGTCGTTAGATTTTAAGTGTAACTTAGAATTTGAGATAACTCTTCCATAAGTGTAGGTAAGAAAATAATTTAAAAATAAGGGGACAAGTATTTATTATAAACTAGCGGCCCGCCCCGGCTTCGCACGGGTATTTATTATACATATAAACCTTTCTCATGAATCACTTTATCTATTAAAAAAAACCGCTTCAAAATCCGTTGCGTAGTTTTAAAGATCTAAGCATACATAGGGACAGACAGTGGGAAGCGACTTTGTTTTATACTATGTAGTGATGATTTATTCGTTTATTCTAAAGTGTGCACCGTATTTTGCCAGCTTGATATGTTTGCTTTGCTCCCTATGTTGTCGCCCAACCCAAGTAATTGGAGGCTCATAACAACGCAATTAGCAGTCCCAGCCTGAACCTGGCACTAGCTACACCAGGCACTTGTGTATGTACGGGCTGTGTGGGTGCGTGCTCAATGAGTGGCCTATCGATGGCGGGGTAAGGGTGGCGCGGGTGGGGCGGCGGGACGGGAGGTCCGGAGGACGGAGCGGCCGACCTTGGCCGTGACTCCCGGACCCGGGCCCACCCACACCCAGCACACCCCGGGAACGATCCACGCACCAGCCAAATTGATTTTCTCCTCGCACTCTTCGCATTTCTTTCATCTGGTTCACGAAAATATGTTCTTCACGGTTTTATTAAATTAGCGGTGTTCGACGGTACGTCATTCTTAGCTTGCCGCACTGCGTAGGTGTTGCCTAGTTGTGTAATGTTGCTACATAACATCAGACCTCTCAATCTTTTTGCTGTTTGCTGAATGAAATGTACGTGCCACGGTCTCTTTAGGCTTTCTCGTCATTGCCACATTATATTTAAAGAAATCGTGTAATGATGATAATGATTATTTTTACACATTTTATTCATAACTGTTTCTTTAATGAGGCACGCTAAAGTTTTATTTATATTTCTGTTCTGTAGTTTTATTACGTTTAGACAAAGTAGTAAAACTGCAACTTGCATAACATACTAACTTGCGTGCACGAAAAATCATTTTGTTAGTACTTTAATATATTAATACTCTACTCTCTATTCTATGTACATATATATGTATGTATATATAATAGAGAGTAGAATATTACACGTGTCGTAAAATATTTGCCCTTGGGTCCTACCTTACCATTATTAAAGCCACACCCACAGAGCCTACGAAAACATTACTTCTAGCGCCTGTAAAAGGTTACAATTTATTTACAACAGAAGTAACAGCGTTTTCCAGAGAGAGCACTGTCATGAATAACAAAATCACAAACGTTCTGGCGAGCTCGTGAAATTGCAAGAATAATATTACAGCTCTTTATATTATTCTTGCAATTAGCAAAAAAAAAGTTTCTCTGCAAAATTTAAGTTTAAACTTTAGAGGATAAAAGAATATGACGGTATCACCTTTACCTACGTCCCTTTTGTCCTCTTCCAGACTTGTTTATTTTTGTTTGTTTGGCTCTTCACCTTTTAGCAGTTTCATTTTACGAATGTTTGTATTAGGGTGGGTACCTTTGTTTTACTGTCTTAATCAGCGTTAATGCTTCCCAATTTTGTACAAATTCTACCCAATGTTTGTTTTGCTGGCTTGTTAGCTTTATGATCACCTTGCTTCTTTATGACTTCATTTTCGTCAACGATATACTTGCCATATGTTCCTGAAGGTTATACCTACTTTTATGAATCGAGATAATAGTTTTGATTTTATTCTTCTTTTGCTCTCTCTCTTTCTTTTACGCTAGAATTTTTATGTTCTGGTTTTTCTAGAACAATTTCTTGGTTTGTTTAGGATAGGAAATTTCGTTTCACATCGGTGCCTGTGCCATGTTAATCTTTTATGTTTCACCCTATTATTATAATTTTATAATAATTTAGTTCGAAGTTAGTTTTGAGTATGTGTTTCGTAACGATATTCTAGCAAATAATTTTATTTAGGGCAGTGATTAATTCGGTCTGCAAAGATTGGCTTTTATCGGTGGCTATAAAAATAGGAAAAGAACTATCTACGCAGATGAACCGGCACGGATGCTTCTAAGTGTGTTTTGGAAATTTACTTGCTTTATTAGAGACTTCAGATTTTAAATCACCACTAAATACTGTTAAATCGAATAGCACTTAAATTTCATAAATCATTTCGCCACTAACATTTTATTTTATTGATGCACCAAGATATAACAGTTATTACTAGATTTATAGCCAATTTATTGATTGTTCCCGTTACAAGCACGCAAACGCTTGATGAAACGCTTCGCAAAACTAGACTATGCTCTCGAAAATATACATAATTATAATGATGCACTGACGTTTTTGACCCAAATATTTGTAATAGTATCGTTTCGAATTACTAATGTGGCAATAAAATTAGAGGCCGTCGACTCTGTAATTGGTCGCTATCGAAATTTTGTTCACAATTGAACATGTAAATTTAATGTTTCTAAAATTTACTCAAACGATACACAGTTTTTGGTGAACTGAATAGAATCTAAGACTGGTCGAAAGTCTATATCTAAACCCATACATCTATTAGCATGGATTCTTCACTGGAGACATTTCTCTACTGACCCCAACTTTCATAGTTCCATACGCAGCAACGTACACTCGATCACACGAGGTGTGGACACAAAAATAGAAGCGGCCGCATCTTTGTTGGAGGCCACTGAATCCGTCCCGCACTAATTATAGACGTACCGCGTGCCTTGTCTACGTCTAGGTGATGTTAAACATCCATGCGATGTCTTCACCTCACGCATTTTTGGCGTTCTAACTACGACAATAGTGGAAACGACACGAGCACAAGCAAAATAGTTGAGCCATGAAATCGCGACGACTTGTCATTTTTCTATTCAAAGAATAGGCCAACAGGAATGGAATTTAAATTTCACTAGCCCATGATCTATAAGGTCGGTGGTGTGATGATGTTGATTTGCTAAAGGAAAGTGTAGTTCCACTTTCATGTTACTTCACAAAATAGGGATTTTTCTTAAAATACGGTCTGTGTCAATGTCAAATATTCCGTTTTATCGGCGGCTCACTGTACTTGCGGTGTGAAGTAATTGGTTGTTTTATTGTCGCCTCCAATTGAACAATTTTAATGGCGTTTTACGACCATTATGAGGTTTTATAGCTAAATCAATTTGTCCTTTTCGCTGGAAAATATAATTTAATCAAAAAGTCATACGGAAAACGATGCTTTCTAAGGGTTTTCTTAGTTTTTATTATGTTTAGTTTCCTCTATTTTTTAAATACTTTACGAGCATCCATCTAAAGGTGATGCCTTTTCCTTCTAGCTTGTTCTATGCTACAAGTATCTAAAGATTCAGCGCAAACTGTTTTCCCGCAATATTTATTATCTACTTTAACATCCATACTTTATTGATACTCCAGTCTTATCCTTAATATCTTTCGAGAAATGCCTCTCCTTATGTATATGAAAATAAATAACACCGCATATTAAATTGATATGTAATGTATTCTCATTGAGCGGCAATATTCAATCTTACTAACATTTTCTCGCAATCGTTGGAAATATTTCGCTCACATGCGAAAATAGCGTATGATGTGATAAATGATGTAGATGGTGCAAAATCTCCTTAAGCAAATATGCAATTCTATACCGTTCTCTAGCTGTATTTGGATGTTTATTTATTGTCTGTGTGTGCTGAATCAAGTTTTCAATGATTGAGAGGTTCTTTTAAAAGTTAATGTAATTGTAGCTTACTTGTTTTAGATGTTTAATAATTATTTTCGAATCAATTCGTTTGAGTGTATCTATCTGATTAAGCGTCGACCTTGCTTTATTGCATGCTTTATATTATATATGCATTGCAAAAGTGTCATTTTGAAGCTTCTATTCGTAATATAACCGTAAAATGCAGATCTAAGGAATTGAAATGTATTTTTGTATTTATTTTAAAATTTCGACTGTATTGTACTTTAAGCTATAGCAGACCAAAGCACCAATAGTTGCAGAGCATTTTCGATAGCAATAAAATAACATACAGTATGTATGTACACAGGGTGACTTTTTAACCACCAGCCAAATTTTTGGAGCAAGTATAGTCTATGGTACTAAACTAATTTCTATAAAAATAAACGGGCAAGTGCGAGTCGGACTCGTACATGAAGGGTTCCGTACCGCCGTACAATGTTTTAAAACGCAAAAAAAACACGTTTTTTGTATGACGAACCCTTTTAATTTTTAATTTTATCTTATTTTTAGTATTTGCTGTTATAGCGGCCATAGTTATACATAATCGGTGAAAATTTCAAGTATCTAGTTAATGCCATTATAAAGATCTAGTTAAAAACGCTGAAAAAGAACGTTTTTTGTATGGCGACCCCCTTTAATTTTTTTATTTTCAGTATTTGTTGTTATAGCGGCCACAGTAATACATAATCGCTGAAAATTTCAAGTGTCTAGCTATTACGGTTCAAGAGATAGAACCCTGTGATAGACGGACAGACAGAGAGACAGCGGAGTCTCAGTAATAGGGTCCCGTTTGCACCCTTCTGCTACGGAACCCTAAAAAAATTACAGAAAATAAAAATTACTTCCTTCCACACAAAATCCGTTTGGCTGAACGCTGATATGTATGGGAAGACGATTATGTGGAAAGTAGATGAGTATCATGGGCTTAACTTGCTTCAAAGATTTGGCTGGTCAATATAAAGTCCCCTGTATTTTGTAGTTCGCGATACTTAAACACTCATTATAAAATATTATTAGTAAGATAAAAATAACAGTCACATACATTAGTTATAAAGAATTGCGATAGAACATGAAGTAGGCACTGGGTAACCAGTAGCAAACGAGCCAGTCAAAACAACATGTGAGTTAGAGGCACGTGAAACATACACGTGTAAAGGTAAAAGCTGTAACGAATCGAACTGGCTGTTGTCAAGAAACGTCAAGTTGCCAAGGCTCACGACAGCCTTACCGAGGAGGCTACTCTTGAAACCGGTCGGTCGAGGCTGGAACTTTAGGGATGCCTCCTCTCCGGGTACCAACCGCAGTTATTAAATTAATGCATACAGGAATTAACGTGAAACATACTTTTTTATTTATTATCGCTGACGTTTTATCAGGCCTAAGACCACATTCGGTGCAACCGAGTTATTTCTGGATATAAAATGATCGGACTAATGACTCATACCTTCAGTTTAGAAAAGGCGAAATGAACCAGGCTAATGTAAAAATCT
Organism: Acrobasis repandana; assembly: GCA_963576875.1. NCBI lineage: Eukaryota > Metazoa > Arthropoda > Insecta > Lepidoptera > Pyralidae > Acrobasis > Acrobasis repandana. Next base: position 5,561,588 of record OY756233.1, on the reverse strand, counting down.
CGGAGGTTTCTTATAATATTTCAGAAATATCTGTGTCTGCCAGCAGCAATTTACCAATTGGATCCGTCTCCCCGTCCACCTTCATAATTAAAATATATTCAATTATACACTTTGCGGGGCATTACATTAGATGCAATCAAAATAATTGTGGTTTTACATCGATGACTTAATAACAGCGAATCTAGCAACCGAAATATACTGAATAATTTTTTCCAAGTCTATCACTCGGAAGCTGACAGCCCTAGTCACAACACAACCAATCTAATCTGACCTACGGTCGCTCCACGTATAAGCCTATTTTGGAGATATAAGGAAAGGTTCTATACTGAGTGAGGTCTACATATTCTGGTCTCTTTATCAAGCAAGTCGACACGCACTTGCGTGTATCACTGCGTTTGGACAACATGGTCCGTCTGGTTTTTAAATTTACTGTATATTAATGTGCAGTGAGAACCCCTGCCACATTTCAAAAACAAAAATATTTCCTGTCGTCCTTACACGTATGTCGAAGAAGAGTACTGTTTTTAAACATAAATATTAACAATTAGTCACTCTTGCTTTATAGACTTTTTGGCAGTTGTGTTCAACACATTTTTTTAGGTTGTGTGTGATACGATATTGCGACAAAGAATGGGGAGATGCCAACGGAATTCCTTCTAACAGGAAGAAAGTAACTCTCAAGCTTCCAACAGGAAAGAATTCCTTTGACATCTCCCCTTTTTTTGTCGCAATGTATGCATATAATATGTATATAATAATGTATTTTTTCAAGTAGATTCCATCGCAGTTGGGTACTTGACTGTAAATTTGTACAATATTTTTAACGAAACAACACAAAGAACAATTTTTTTTTAAACAGCATGAAATTTGATTGGATAACTCTTTCGTACGCATTAACCAAACCTTATGGCAGTGACGTCATATTTCTAAATGAACATCCTCTTTCTGTTATTTGACTTATTTTTGAGCGGATAAAAAAATGTGTTTCCGGTTTCAGATTGTTTTGTTTTTGATATGGATAGTAAAAAAAAATTAGGCAAATACCGAATTATGTAACTAGCAATTTTTTTTAGTCCAAGACCTTATTGCAAGTTACTAAATTAGGTTTTTGGATGTTTAATAAAATTTTACAGTAACCATAACACGGTGTCGGTCAAAAACTAGTGGTATTTCATGCTGCAGTACTGCGTTCATCGGTCTCACGTCCGCCAACTAGTGTAATGGAGATCGGAAACTGATACGGTATCAGTTGCATGCAAATATGCAGTTTGTATTGGAAATCTACACATTTCTATGGGCCAATCGATCGATTTATCGCGTTACTTTGTAAGTTTTCTAAGAATTTGATTCTTTCAGTTCATTTCATAATTTTAGAAAATAGTACTCCTATACAAAACTTCGTCCACATTTTTAAGAGAAGTTGAACTAATTTTCTCGTATTTTTGAAGTGCAAACTTCTTCAGGCGCGTTGGGCATTTTTTGAGATGGGAAAAAACCCGCTTAACTCGCGACACTGTTACCGTGACCGACACCACTTTGTTCAAGTTTTCACTTCTGTCGGCACTCTCGGAGTGCCCCTTTGTAAAATATATTTCTTGGAGAGTTGTACATTTATAAATCTACGTTTGACTTTTAATAATGCTGATAGGATAGGTGTTAATCCTTACAGTTTTGGTTCTATTTTTAGACTATTTGCTTGTTTGATTTTTAATTACCTCTTCTTCATCTTAACGCGCTTCCAGGTGCATATTCAGCTGTGCTGCTTCAAATCCCGGGGTGTGAATTCCCGTTTTTTCTTCTCAAAATATAATATGCATGTCAATGGTCACCCAAGGATCCTAGAGACCTTGCGAAGTAAAGAACAAATAGCCGAAACAGTTAAAATAATTTGGCTATAGTTTTACGACCGGCGGCTTGCCTGACGTCAACCCTCCTTGGGAATGCAGTTATAGCACGAGATGTTTATGTTTTTTCCTTTAGTCACCTTGTATAATATTCACAGGAAGAGATGGAGTCGTCATATTCTAGGTCAGAAGCAACAAGGACATTAATTTGTAATTACCTCTATATTGAATATTAATTTCTGACGCCAAATTGTGTGACGAATTACAACAAAGCAATCAATATTCTCTTATAAGGCTAAAAATAAAGGGCTAGATGGAGAATATTAATATAACTTTATCAGCCATCACATCACCGCACCATATTGTATGTGGTAATGTAAATTGGCGGTCGGAAATCGGAAATTGATATGGTATCAGTTGCATTTTAGCCTTGTACCATACTTGTGTAGTGCACGGTCCAGAAACGCAGCTAAATGTGCCAAAACTAATTTGGTTTCATTGTATATTTATGAAATGTAATATCTTTTATCTATAATCTATTACAATCATAGTGTCCATGCTAGTCTCGAAGGACAGACAAAATCTAGAATGTACCTACTGCACACAATTCGATAAAGGAAGCGTAAACTTAGGGTATACAGATATATTCTAAAGACGCGATAAGCTAACTGCAATCTGTTGCTATTTCTGATTTACGCTATGTATCCATAATCCTACCAACCTGCTAAATGTGGTCTTTAGGTGTAAAGGATAAAGACCTGAATGTAGATTGTAGATCTGTAGTATTTCATACTGATATAGACAGTCTGTTCTGGCAGTCATAGGGACAACAATATAAGGAAGTCTTGTATTAGTGAAAAATAATAATCTTTCAGCAGTTATTATCGCTGTTCGTGTAATATACATGTATGACAAGATAAATATTACTGTCTTGAATGTCTAAAGACACTTAGCTAGCAAAGCGACCGTGTCTTCTTAATAAATAGACATTTTCTCTCAGTAAAATGCCAAACGACGGCGTCGACTTACGAGCTTGCAAGAGTATGCTTTCAACCTTAATCCAACGCTAGACCCCGAAGTTTACTTTACTAGATCCTAGCTCCCACTTATTGAAAGTTTCCGGCATGTCTTGGCTATAAAAATATAGCCCCACATTTTTAAGACTTCTTTGAAGAGAACGTCTTTACAAACGGTAAAATTTATCATTCTTTTCATCATCATCATCATGTCAGAGCTCTTCTGCCGCCTAGTGCTGAGAGCGTAGATAGATCTCTCTTTGTTTGCCATCCATTTCGGATCTGTGCTGCCATTTTTCAGGTGCTACTCGCGACTTTGACTGGCATGAACTCGTCTTATTATTGGAGTTTCCATGTTGATTTCCATCGCGATGCCTAGCTCTACTTGCTATCCATCCTCGAAGTAGGTGATCTTTTTTGCATTTAAAGTTCATTCATGAACATTTTTCCAAAATGATAATTAAAAATGCACAGTTCCGAAACAACTAGTTTTTTCTTTTGAAGCCTAAATAACATCAATCAATACCTTATTTTTCTATTCGCACGAACCGACCTTCAAGGCACGTACGACGTGCTTGAATGACAGGCATGCTGCCAAATTGATGGCGGTGATTGAAGTGGGATACTGATGACAAGTTAATTATAGTTGTTGTTAGGTATGTCTTCACATGTCCCTTTAAGCAGTACATGACAAACTGTTACAGAAATTTGACCTCCTTTGGAAATTCTAGTATGTCAGAATGCCTTTGGCAATTTTTAGTGACGGGCATGTTGCCAAATTAATGGTGGTGATTGAAATGAGACGTGATGACAAGTTAAATTATTAGATTGAATGGTATTTTTGTGAAATAGATATTGAAGGCCTTGAAGGTCACAGATTTTATCATATCCTGTGTCTGTAATAAATCCATATTCTCATGCGTTCAGAAGCATATCTGCTTCCCACATTATACTCGTAATAAGCTCTCCATAAAGGCCGACGACGTGAGGTGATCCGCTCAAATCCAAATTAATCCGGTTTGTCACAGCGTTGTCAAATGCGCTAAGAGACCTCTTTCGCTTCATCTACACTCATGAATCTTTTAATGCATAACCTTCGGATACGAGTACTTCTTACCTCTATTTTTTTAGAATATCTGCACTTTGATCGCAGAATTAATGAATCTTAAAATATATAACTATCTTTAACTAATGTAGCCTTTCAGACCTACGAATCTTTTGCTTTGTCTTCGAGTATCTTTACGGGAAAGATTATATGAAAGTACAAAATATCATGATTATAGGAGTAGTTTTTAGATTTTACAAGGTAGAAAGCTACCTTGGTTGTGGTTTTCTCGCTTGTAATATAAAAAAGTCACGTGCTGTTGTGGGGATTGTTAGGAATACCAATAAGTTTTATCGTTTCTACATATTTTTTCTTTTTGTTGGTCGAAATATTGTTAATGTTATCATGTTTACCTCCAATACCTATATGTTTCTACCTAAATGATATAACTTTCATACGAAGCACCACCGTCTTTCTTTCGACGAAACGTCTATAGGACGCTGGATTCTGTGAACTTCGAGCTCCATTCATTACGTTTCTGAAGATAGCACTTCTCCGAACGCCCGGTATCATCTCGTCGGTATTGTTTTCGTTGTCTCGATTTTGTGTCTGTATTTTGATATTTATGAATACTGCCCTTGGGAAACGTCATCGATTTTATCTTGTCTTGTTTCTTTTACCGAATTTAATTGAAATGTCTGATGAAGCCAAAAGTAAAAGGTTCTTGTTTCGGATGCGTCGCTTCACAAGATGTTATTGTCATGTTACCTAACAACATAGGGACCATGAAAATAAAATTTGATTATATTTATTTAAATGCTCTAAGGAAACTTTAGAGGTAACGTGTATGTTAAAAAACGTGTGTGTGTACCAAATAAACATTGACATTCATTGACATTACTTTTTTTTATTTACATTAATTTACTTTAATTAGTGATCTTGCTGACAAAAAATTAAAAAAGAACCTATTTGGTAAACACTTAGGTAAGGCTTATATTCATAAATTAACTGCATGTCATAAAACTCGCTTGCCGTTCCAAATTTTGTTTTGCGATACCCAACAGTGTTCATAGTGTGCTATTTTAATACAGTGACTTTAAGTAGTTAGAACTGATGTACATTATGAAATGCAATAAATGAATTGAAATGAAATGTAATATGCATGTATCAACGCGATATGTATATTATATTTGCATTGAAAAACTTTATTATATACTAGCAGTCCACCCCGGCTTCGCCCGTGGTACACACATAGCCTATGTCACTCGGGAATAGTGCAGCTTTCCAACGGTGAAAGAATTTTTTAAATCGGCCCAGTACTTTTTGAGCCTATTCATTACAAACATACAAAAATAGGTACAAATCTTTCCTCTTTATAATATTAGTTTACTTTTGTTTCCAACCTGCATATATCCTCATACAAATTAGGGGCCGAATGAATCACTGCAAAAGTTCTACCATTTTGTATGTCTCGAATCGAATAAATGAATTCTTTCTTATTACCTACCTAATTCGCATTGCAAAATAAATATACAAAAAAAAGTATAGTGCAAGAAATCGCAGACAAAACACTAAAACTTAGCCGGAGCCACCCTTTTTCGTGAGTCATGTTTTCTCCCCATTCTCGGACGATTGCCGAATTTATACCAGCGCCGGGTTGTAGGCACCCTTATCTAAGGGCAAACACTGACTATCATTCCGGTCCCCTCGTTTGGCACGCCCTCTGGTGGTAGGTGCCAGTTTTGTCATACCTACTCATGATATAAGTTACACAAACTGTAATTAGGGCTGTAAAATGTTAGCTTTATTACATCGAGATAAAGCAAATACATTACGATGCCAAACTGGGTATTTATTCTTTCAAATTCTGCAACTAAAACATCCTGTGTTCAGGAGTCCTTCAGGAATCCAGTGTACACAGGATGTTTTAGTTGTAGAATTTCTGCTGCATTCGGTTTCATACAAAATTTCTATTAGTGCCACACGGCGATAGAAAATAAATTGTCTATTTCTATAGAACTACAAATTCATTTGCAGAAATTACACTAATTTGGTTTTACCCTTGACCTCAACAAAATAATTTTATTAAGTTTTACTAAGTGCTGACAAATTTTATTTCTATCAGCTACCATACTCTGTGGGTTTCTTTAGGCTGTCTCAAACTACCTCTCGGATTTCTGAACTTCTCAACCCCCTGAAGTTATGAATTCTGTAGGCGAAACTAGTGTGCTGACGCACATAATATTACAGACCCGTTATGAGCAGTAATAGTAACTTATTCTAGAAAAACTCGTGAAGTCGTGACTATTGAGAAGCCTTCCCATCAGACAAGAAAAATTATAAGTACAATTTTATTTTCCCAGGGACAGGTCTGACATGACAGGCAGTTAATTCAGTAATTTCTTGCTAACCCTAAAGGTATTGCCACACCTGCAGTAAGTTCAGACGCCGAAAAGATCTTTTTAATTTTTTTCAAATATGTAGTTTGTCGAAAATGACGAAGACGAAAGGTTATGGCGGCAAAATATTCGTAGGTGGAAGATTGCTGGGGAAACGGAAATAAATGAATCATCCCGTCGACATGTGTATTATGTCTCGCTTTTTCGCGGCGTAGTTTCCACACAAAAGATACTGAAAAAGCAACATACTGTCAAGTGTCGGGCTGATTTTGGCACGGTCGTACCTATCTGCCTAGCTGGACTGCAGAATTTCAAGCGTGTTGATCGAAACGTTCTGATTCTGCGTATATGGCAAAACCCTAATTATAATGCGTCTGGCTTGTTTTGCCCACGCCGTATTTAGGCATCACGAACAGGGTCATTACCATTTTTCGTGTACACGCTAAGAAGCTTCGGTTAAATTATTCTACCTCTTACTTTTGGTAATATTTGTATGGTAATTTATTCTCATTGCGAGCTTTGCATGTGTTAACAAAATCTAAATTCCAGACCAGTTTCACGTTATGTAGCTTTTAATTATCTGGTATCAAAACAGTAGAACAACTGTTCCGGCTTACCATGGACAAATCAAGATTTAAGGAGCTGACTGCCAATCTTCGGTAATGAAGCGGCACCTAAAGAAGCAGAAGCTTTTAATTGAAAGTCACGGAACCTTTTATGCTGGTCTGGGAGAAAAAAAACATTGTAGAGCTGCACCTAAGCGATGGTGGCCAAGCGGTTGAGGCACTGGTTCTGCGTCTCTGAGGCAAGAGTTCGATCCTTACTAGGTGCGACTTGTAAGTACTAACATCTGAGTTTGAACACGTGTCATTTTCAACTACCACCACTTGCTTCCGGTGAAGGAAAACATCGTTCGGAAACCAGTTCACCAGTGTGTAATAATGTTGTCACTAGATGACGTTATTGAGCTACGTCAGATGCAAAGGCATCTGACGCAGGCAGGCAGGCAGGAAGGCAGGTAAAAATCTGGCACCAGTATTAGCTATCAACACACTCGAGAAGAGCGTAGAGTCCGTGCAGATCGTAAAAGCCAGAAAGGCGAGTATTTGAGTCATAATGGTAGGGAACCCATCACTTATTTCCTTTTTCTGGACCTTTACGCTCACCATCACTCAAAACGTGGCATTTGCTTTTGGCATAGATTCTGTCTACTCCTGTAGATTAGCAAAAAATATGTAATTTGTCGTCAAAGTGGTACAATTCATTTCTCAACACGCATCCATGACAAATGTGCCCTTTTATCCAAATATGCTTGTAATGGAGCCTTGAACTTTTCAAATGTTGATGTTGATGTATTACACTTGTATAAACCGTATTATGCTATGCACGGCAAATGGTGAAATTACCAATAGATGGATTCCTGTACTATATCCACCCAAAGATGTAGTTGTACACTAAATCGATACGTAATAACGTATCGAGTTAGTGGCGAAATTCCAATGAAATTGAATTGGCTTGATGAGTGTAATAGATAGTTTATATCTAAAATATGGTCTTTAGTATAGTCATAGATACTAGCTACACTACAAGTACATCATAAAAAAAATACAGTTTTTATTTAGCTTGTTCTGTTTGTTGTTGTTTTTTGGGTCAAATGTTGCTAGTTAAATTTGAGCCACATCCGATTTCCAGTTTCTGATTGAGCAGGGCTTAGAATACCGTTAAAAATCTGGTAACGTTAATTCTGTTAAACGGCGTTAACGTTATCAGCAAAGATAACGTTATGCTGGGTAACGGTATTTTTCCCACTATTTACCGTTAATCAGATAACGTTACCAATGATATTAACGGTAAAAGGTATTGTTAACACTGTATTTCTTTTCGATATTTGACAGAATAAATTGATGAGAGTTTGTCTAGTAGGCTACTAGAGCTATTTATATAATATTTTACAAGTATTGAAAAAAGTATCGTTACTTATATCGTCATTTGATAACGTTATAAACTGTATTATCGATACCCTTTATAACGTTACCACGAAAATAACGTTATTTAACGTTACTTTTAGTGTCAATTTGGTATCGTTAACAAGCCCTGTGATTGAGATGAAATTTTGTATGCTGGTGTATGCTAATGTAAATCAGATGACAATGTAATATTATTATGACAAGAAGCTGATCTGATGATGGAGCCGGATGGAACCCTGTAATAAAACGACGCAACCACATCGAGTTTGGGCTATTACATTTGTCTTGATAAGTACTTAGACCCTACAATAAAAGCTTGTACGAAAAAAAAATTTTTTTTTTTTCTAGGACATGAAGAATGTGGCTATTCTTTTCGTACCCTTATTTAAAATCAAGTCAATATTCCTTGTTTAACCGATAACAGCTGTCATTTTAAAAACAGCGACGAACATGAAATCCACGATTGAGAGATATCCCAAACGTCTTTTCACTTCGGCGAATACGAAATTGGATTGTCTAAAATGTTTTCAGATAAGGCGACCAATCCGAGGCGAGGTTGGCCAAAATTGAATTGTGGAGAAACCGATTCTCCACCACCACCTATAAACATGTAATCAAATTCGTCCCCGAATTAAATTCTACATTATGGTCACTGGGATTCGGATTAGATCCAATTGGACTTCAATTTGAATTTGGTTATGCCGCCTAATTCCACTTATTTATATGTAAATTATTCTACTTATATCTTTGCAAAGTATCTGTCTTAGATACTTTGCGTAGAAATCAGTATAATGCTTTGCTTGTTCGAAATAAAAATCCTTGTTAGAAAAAATATTGACATTATTTATCGATAAATTCATTGCCGCTCTTTTAATCTTGTTGCTTTTGCATGATATGAAACTTAATGTGTGGTATGGTAGCCTTGCTTGCTGCTCTCTCTTGGTTGATATTTACTCTTTAAATAATAAACAAAGTAATGTTTTTGCCTATGTATATTTTTTGCAATTTAAATATTTTTACCAGAATTCGTATGCCTCGTGTATTCTAAAAATGCCAGAATTCGTATGCCTCTTATATTCTAAAAATACCACAATTTTTTTTTATTTGTGAACAATGTCGGAAGTCCTTTCGCTCGCGATAAGCGCCCTCAAGCCCTCATGCACTATCGTACGATTCATACGCGCTATCACCTACTAGCGGTTAACCGAGTGCTATCTGCGATACATCACCCAGACGTGCTCGTGGCTCGCATAATCGATAGGGGTCATGGGGGCTAGGGCTAAGGGGTACATACAAGTTGTTCATTCTGATCTTTGAGTTTCTATGTGAAACAATATATTTTTCACATTAATAAATATAAATATATATACATCGTGTTAATGAAAGAACGCAAAACCTCTCAGATGGTACCTCAGCCCATGAAACTACAACTTTCACGAAATCCAAAAAAAATATTCGGATTTTCATAAAAATTTACTCGATCAACTGATCGTTTGTATGAAAATTCAAATTTTTTTTTAGTTTTGTGACAGTTGTTGAACAAAAGTTGTTCAGTTACATGGGCTGAGGTACCATCTGAGAGGTTTTGCGTTCTTTCATTAACACGATGTATAGGGACAAATTACACTGATTGAGCTAGTTAGCCCCAAAGTAAGTTTAAACTTGTGTTATGTTATGAGATACTAATTCAACGATACTTACTTTATTTTATAATAAACAAATATATAGAAAAACACCCAAGACCAAGGATAATTTGAAGAAGACCATTTTCCAACTTTTCCTGTTTGGGGATCGAACCCAGAACCTCCGGATTAGCGGACTGGTGTGTTAACCACTACGCCACGGAGTGGCGTAGTGGTTAACACACGTCAAATTTCTTCTATATACTTATTTACAAGGTAAAGTAGTATGTACAAATATCATAACATAGAAGAAGGACGTAATCTTAAAATAGAGTTCATACATAATATAATAATAAAAATATTAAGTGCAAAAAGCTACCTATACTAAAAACGACGAGGCGCCTGTGAAGGTTATCCTTTCGCTAAGTAAGCATTTTTAAAATAATTTACAAGCAAAATTTAACCTTGACGTCAGAATGTTCTCATGTCAATCTCTACTTCAAGAAATAATTTTTACTACCTAGAAGTAAAAATTAAATACAATATAGCAAATAATATAAATTATTTTGTATATTTGGTAGTCGAGAGACTATTTGGACGTACACGGCAAGCGCCCATAACGTTTTCTTATCGGCGAACGTTGACCCTCTCACGTTTGGGACCAATGACTTGCCCAAGGAGAAAGATAAATACTGAACAGAACGAACTAGCTAGACTATTTGAAATATGTGACGGAGTAATTGGAGGTTCGTGTGTACCACTGCCTTTATGGCTTTCTTACTTACGATCGTACCGACCACGCCACGCAAAATAAATATGTACGAAAAAATCCAAAAGTAATTTTTCGGTATTTGATCTATACTATTCTATACTACCTACTACATATTTATATCCAAAAAAAAGAGGATTGCCATCCGCCTTAGACTTCATAGATTAGGATATAGTCTTAAAAATTTACCTCCTTCAATGCTAGTTTCGTTCTTCTCATATTCAATGAATATTTTAACCCATCGTAAAATTTGACAAAAATATTTTCGATATTTGGCGATCTAAAGCTTAATGTATAAGATTTTTCGGTTTGGTGTAAGATTTAAACCATACTAAAAATGTTTTTAATATAGCAGACGTGAGATAAAATGTTTTTATACTTACATAAAAATCTAATGAAAGACACAAAACATCGACTGCATGTTGCAATTTATTGTAAAGATATTCTCATTATATATAATTTTCTGCAATACCAGGAGAGGGAAATCAAACAAAAAAATTTAAGGCCGTACCTGAATTTTCCAGGGTCCAGTGCTGCCCCCATTTAAAATTCATTTAAAACGTTAAGCTTTACTACGCACATTTGCGAAAAACAGCCACTTTTGGTAAATGTGCGTAGTAAAGCTTAACGTTCTCATTATAAACTGTAAACAGTAGTTCACAAAATAGTTTGAAGGGTTATCTAGGGCTTGGTAGTAGCAAAATTTTAAATGATGTCTCCATTTTCTTTAAAATGATTTATTTTAAATGGGGGCAGCACTGGACCCCGGAAAATTCAGGTACGGCCTTAAATAAAAACAAACAATATCCTGGTATCGATCATAAACTTTTCTTTTGCTCTTTTCAGTACAGTGCTTTCCATGTCTCTCTTTCCTCCTGTAAAGTTCTTAACCTCCATATAAATATATTTTCACATTTAATTTTTCATTTATTTCATCAAAAAATCTTCTATATTTTCCTACTCCTTCCTTCCTTCTATCTTTCCTTCAGTTGTTTTAAAGTCGAAAATTGACAAAATGGAGAAATAAACTGTTGAGACGCGAATACTCTTATTCATTTAAATGGATACTAGTAACAATAGTGCGGCACACCTGACCTGTCGGATATGATACGAGTATGTATGTAACAGTAAAGTGTTGAACAATGAGCGTAGTGTAACCAGTCTTGCTAGTTCACATGACGCTATCGGGTTTCTGGCCTAACAACTGTGGAATGGAGGATGAGGAATTAGGCTGCATTTATCCCGAACAGCTAAATATGAAGTCCTTTGTGTTACGTCATCGTTTCGTGAGGACATAAGCCTAAAGATTTCACTCCGTGTGGTTTCGGGTTAGAATAGGACCACTCCATCTCTTCTTGTGGATGTCGTAAAAGGCGACTAAAGGATTAAGCACAAACATCTCGTGCTACAGTTGCATTCCCAAAGAGGGTTGACATCAGGCTGGGCGGCCGGTCGTAAAACTACAGCCAAATCTTTAAACTCTTCCGGCTATTTCTTCTCCAACGCAAGGTCTTCGGCATCCTTGGGTGACCATTGACAATATGCATGTTATATTTGGAGAAGAAAAAGCGGGAAAGCGCACCCCGGGCTCCGAAGCAGCACAGCTGAGGATGCAACCGGGAACGCGTTTGGATGAAGAATAAGCGTAAAGATTTCACAAGTGATGGGTTGTAGGCGGCTTGCATCTAGTTTTCCAGCGACCTTACTATTCTACTCTGATTGTGTATGACAGAGCCTGAGGCCGTAACACCCAAAGGCAACTATTATGAGTAACATATAGATGTCTCCGGCTAATACGAAGCATGTTTTCACATTTGTCCCGATATAACATTTGATTTTTATATACAAACTTATCAAAATCTAGGTTTGTTTTTACATGCCAACGAATATAATAGTCTGTTTATGCCGGGAATCAAAGCTGATGTTCATCATTTCAGCGACAGACTCCACTGCTGGACATAGGCCTCCCCCAAGGATTACCAAAACGACCGATAAGAAGCTGATTTTATTTTTAAACAATGAAATCTGGTTACTTACCAATGGAAAGTTATTTTTAGGGTTCCGTACAAAAAATTAAAAAACGGAACCCTTATAGGATCACTCGTGCATATGTCTGTCCGTCCGTAAATAAATATTTTTTTTTTAAATAAGGGTCATTTTCGGTGGACAAATAAGGAAATTTAGAAAAAAAAGTTTTGCAAACCTTACTGTGTCATATATCAAATGAAAGGGCTCGTTATGAGGATCTCAAATATATTTTGTTATTATTGTAAAATGAATAGTTTTGATTTTATTCATGAAGGAAGACGAAAATTGACCATTCCACACCCCCACGAGCAAAATTTTTGAAAAAAATACAAAATATAGTTCATTGCTTGTAGATTACAGGAAAACCTATAAGAATTCAATCAATTCAATCAACAATACGGAACCCTCTCCATGCGAGTTTAACTCGCACTTAGCCGGTTTATTTTATACTTTTCCGTGTTCTTTGAATTATTCTTAAGGCCGTACTTAAATTTTCCGGGGTCCAGTGCTGCCCCCATTTTAAATAAATCATTTAAAAGAAAACGGAGACATTATTTAAAATTTTGCTTCTACCAAATCCAAGATAACCCTTCAAAGTATTTTATGAACTACTGTTTACAGTTTAAAGTGAGAACGTTAAGCTTTACTACGCACATTTGCGAAAAACGGCCACTTTTGGCTAATGTGCGTAGTAAAGCTTAACGTTCTCATTATAAACTGTAAACATTAGTTCGTAAAATACTTTAAAGGGTTATCTAGGACTTGGTAGTTGCAAAATTTTAAATGATGTCTACGTTTTCTTTGAAATGATTTATTTTAAATAGGGTCAGCACTGGACCCCGGAAAATTCAGGTACGGCCTTAATGGTTTGTAACACACAGCAAGGCATTTTTAATTATGGTTACCATGTTTTCGTATGGTTTTCGCTTACAAACTGTCGAAAGTACTAGGAATAAAAGAGCTAGCAAGCGACTAAGTGAGGTGTCTCCTCTAGATTTACATTATAGTTCTTTGACTGTACAAATGTTTTGTATGCGGGTATTAATCGCCATTAAATTAATGGATCTCTTGTTAACGCTACGCCCTCGGTACACTTTTAACGGAACACTTAATCACATTATGACGGTAACAGAATTATATAACTGTCTGCACTGACGTTTTACATGTGACATGTCTTAATAATTAAATTGTATTGCGAGAATTCGTAGTTCGTAGATATTGCAATACAATTTGATTATTAAGGTGAAGATATAGGAAAATGGCCTAGAAGTGTGAAATAAATTGTTAACTCGTAAATATGGTGATAATTTCCATATTGCTCTTCGTCATGCACTAGATAGCCCTTTAAATTATTTTATGAACTGCCGTTGAAACTATTATGTGTGATCCGTCTAGCTTTAAAACTTGCCGTGGCCACTTTTGGCGGAGGCAAGTTTTAAAGCTAGACGGACTAATGTAAATACTTTAACGGTGGTTCATAAAATAATTTAAAGGGCTATCTAGTGCATGACGAAGAGCAATATGGAAATTATCTCCATATTTACGAGTTAACAATTTATTTTATATTTTTCATAGCTGTTGTCTGTTCCTAACAGGACGAAAAGGAGGATGAAAAATTTTTATCTGTTTACAATACATTTTTTTATAGAAAGTAGTTCAGTATTATGGACTGAACTTGCTACAAAACTTTGGCTGGTGGATAAAAAGTCACCCTGAATACACCGATCAGGTGATCTGAGTTGGTATGGAAAGCCAAAAATTATAGAGGTATTTCATTTTTCGATATACAAGTATGTTCCTTAGGGAAAGCTAATAGGCGATTTCAGTATATTTTATGAGACGTTATATAATTGGTATAAACTATAAATATCCATAATCCCTGTTCATATTTCAGAGCGTTTATTCATCTAACTAAAAGAACAATCAAAAAACATTACAATCCTTCCGAAAGTGGTAAAGTTTTAGTATAAAGTTTTGATAAATTATATAAATAAATTAAATTAAATTCCACTTATAAAGTAAAACTATGACAGAATATAATTAAATAAATATTAATAAATATTCTGTCATAGTTTTACTTAATAAATTAAATTTTAATAAAATTAAACATTATTATAAAGTATTGTTTAAATTATATACTGAAAGTAAACATGGGATGGGATAGAGGGATGATAATATCACAACAACAAGTAACAAAGGTTGTAAAACGCTTTATAAAATCCGTTTTTAACTTCTTCGCTAAACTAAGGTTGCTTCAATTATAGTTTTTATTGTCTCAAGAGAAATGAAAGAAGTTATTGCGTAATAGAGACGTCTGCCGCTCTTGGTCGTAAAACACAAATTAATTTTTCGCAATCCAAAACTTGCTCCAGAATGTTTGCTAAACTTTTGACAGCCCTAGTTAGGAACAGACAACAGCTATGAAAAATATAAAATAAATTGTTAACTCGTAAATATGGAGATAATTTCCATATTGCTCTTCGTCATGCACTAGATAGCCCTTTAAATTATTGTTGTTGTGATATTATCATCCCTCTATCCCATCCCATGTTTACTTTCAGTATATAATTTAAACAATACTTTATAATAATGTTTAATTTTATTAAAATTTAATTTATTAAGTGAAACTATGACAGAATATTTATTAATATTTATTTAATTATATTCTGTCATAGTTTTACTTTATAAGTGGAATTTAATTTAATTTATTTATATAATTTATCAAAACTTTATACTAAAACTTTACCACTTTCGGAAGGATTGTAATGTTTTTTGATTGTTCTTTTAGTTAGATGAATAAACGCTCTGAAATATGAACAGGGATTATGGATATTTATAGTTTATAACAATTATATAACGTCTCATAAAATATACTGAAATCGCTTATTAGCTTTCCCTAAGGAACATACTTGTATATCGAAAAATGAAATACCTTATATAATTTTTGGCTTTCCATACCAACTCAGATCACCTGATCGGTGTATACAGGGTGAATTTTTATCCACCAGCAAAAGTTTTGTAGCAAGTTCAGTCCATAATACTGAACTACTTTCTATAAAAAAATGTATTGTAAACAGATAAAAATTTTTCGTCCTCCCATACAAAATCAGTTGGCCTGAGCGCCAATCTGTATGGGAAGGCGAAATTTTTTTATCGTTTTTCGTTAATTGTTTGTATGGAAAGTAGTTCGTTCAGTATCATGGACTGAACTTGCTCCAAAACTTTGGCTGGTGGTTAAAAAGTCAGCGTGTATGTATGGGAGGCCAAAAATTTTTTTTTCAGTCCTTGATATCGGTATCATGGACTGAAAAAATAATGTTTGCAATTAATGTAGCCCTAAAATAGTTTAAAAATTTTTTTTTATACTCTGTATATTCTTGTTTTTAATCACTGATATATAATGTTTCTTTTTAATCTTTTCAGGTAATGAAGAGTCATCACGGTGTATTTTGAAACGAAGTGGAAGTTATATGAGAGGTAAATAGCCCAATATGAATATTAGCCGCTATTATATGCATAACACTGGGCTACACTTGTTTTATATAATATAGCAGCTATATTATGCTAAGAGAATTAACAGCAACATAACTCCTAGATACATACTGTGTGCCTATTCACTGTTATGTTTTTCATGTCAATAACTTGTAGTCGTTTTGTTGCATAAATTGTTGTTTCATATACCACTTAAACAAACGTAATTTATATTACTATATAAGCACTAACTTTACGGTGGCACACATTCATTAATAATGAACTATATAATCGAATGTGCTACCGTCCCTTTCAAAACATTGGATTTTCACCCATGAGTCTAATACAATATTTTAGATTAAATATTTCTACAAGATGGCCTCTGGTAACGTGTATTATTTCAATTTTTTTTTGTTTACTCTACAGAATATCTAAATTGCGCACTAAATCACCTTTTATTATTATTGTAATCAGAAACTGACGAGACGACTGTTGTATATAATAATCTGTCTCTGATTCTACTATTACCTATGTGTTTCTCCTACCTATTGTACAATGAACTAAAAAGTTTAAAGTGCGTCAAGACGTATCAATTTAGGTCTAAGTCGATAATTAAGGTAAGTTATAAAGGTAAATAACTAAATAATTTAATACGTACTAAAAGCATAATAAAAAAGCATAAGCAAATTGTAATATCTATGAATTGAATGTCCAAACATGTTTAATATACCTAATATAAAGGTACTAATAACTTATAACTAATTTAAAATAGTCGATCTAAATTACCTTTTGAGTGCGGTACGACCACATCTCCTCTATAATTGCCGTGCCCGACAAGGGTCCATAAATAATCTTAAATTGTATTGTTGTTATCTTATGTACTTTATGGTTTGCAATAAAATATTGAGTATTATCACAGAGATGCCGTGGCCACCTTCCGGCTTCATCATGAGATCAGCTCATTGGAACCATAATATTGCATTATCACCCAACTTACATAAGTATGTAAAGTTTGTTTGTGAATAATGGGAAGTAGGTCTAATTTAGCTTGCAAGATTTGATTACGGACACACAGACAACGGGACAGGTAAAACCAAATAAAAGCTTTTAATAATAAATAACACGCTCGCGACGATCTTTTTTTCTAAGGCTTTCATTCTATTTTAATGCGTTAAAATCTGTGGTTAAAATAAATGCAGTACCCATTAATCTTATCGCGTCCATGATTAAAACCCAATGTTTCTACAAAATTGGGCATAATTAAATCTTAATGGAAGGTAGATAAAAGATATGGTGTAAATATTTTTAGGGTTCCGTACAAAAAATTAAAAAACGGAACCCTTATAGGATCACTCGTGCGTCTGTCTGTCCGTCCGTCTGTCACAGCCAATTTGCTCCGAATCTACTGGACCGAATCAGGTGAAATTTGGTAGAATGTTTTAATCCTATGACCCAAACACATATGTGCAAAGTAAATAAAATTTTTTTAAAATAAGGGTCATTTTCGGGGGACAAATCAGGAAATAAAAAAAAAAATTTTTACAAACCTTACTGTATTATATATCAAATGAAAGGGCTCGTTATGAGGATCTCAAATATATTTTTGTTATAATTGTAAAATGAATAGTTTTGATTTTATTCACGAAAGAAGACGAAAATTGACCATTCCCCCCTCCTGATCTCCGAAACTACTGAGCCTAATTTAAAAAAAATACAAAATATAGTTCATTGCTTGTAGATTACAGGAAAACATATAAGAATTCAATCAATTGTACGGAACCCTCTCCACGCGAGTTTAACTCGCACTTGGCCGGTTTATTAAAATTGGCCACACTATCTCGCAAAGTGTTGCCACTAGACGGCTTCTAGACTCTACAGTTTGCTGTCACGAAGCTATCGGGGTCACTACACTCACTTCACGTAGGGTTGTCTTATTGCTTATGCTGCTTATGGGGTTTATTCGTTCTACCAAATGGCCATAATATAAAAAATGTATTTTTTACTGTCTTTCTGCTTTTCTATTTTGGAATCGGGTCTTTAAAACCATCCAATTCTTTATACCAACCCTACTGCGTTTCGTTTCACAAAACGCAGGTTTTCAGTGATACGTGTTTCTTTATCCATGCCGCGTACATATACGAAAAGCTCTATTTTTGAAAGTGAAATGTCACGTTTTCGAATATCTACATGCAAATGTCTAGTGAATAGTGATATTTCACTAGTAATAGATGACCAGCTCTTCTTAGAACCACCAAGAACACTATCTTCAGAACAAAAATATAAATTTATTTTAATTGTAACCAGTGGTCATAAAAGCAAACATTTTACGCTGCGGTTGCCAATGGATCAAAATCTGAAACAGTATATTGCCAACCCTAAATGCGTTTTGTTTTACAAACATGCTCAGTTTGGCATGTTTCTCACATCCTTAGCACGGCATTGTGGAGTTTTTTTTTATTCACCCCACTAACAATGGTCTATTCGCTTTTGTCCAGATCTAGCAAACAATGCCTATTTTATATTTTCGAAATTTTCATGTGCAGTTATTGTTTGATTAAATGCGCGATAATAAGATTATAATTGTTTTACGTTTGAGAATAACTAGATTTTGTCTGTAATTTTACTAGAAATGAGGTTATTGCATCCTTAATCATCATCAACAGGTCTTTTTTGTATGGTGTGTACTTATTTTTTTCAATCATTTGTTTATTTTTATTCAGTCATCATTGAACAGTCGAAATCGTACATAATATTATATTTTTAATACCTAAGTATTAGTATAAATTGTCCCTGGCACTGAACGATCGTCGATCTCCCGGTAACGAATGAACACTGTTTAATTTACTGTGACCACTCGGCTCCTCTAATTAATTATTGTACCCTTCATTTATTGCCGATGTCAACATTTACATTCATCTATTTTCATTCTCGTGGCAGTGGGTCTAATTGAAAGAAAATTCAACACAACTTACAATTGTTCTTTCAGTTCTGTTTCTTTCATTTAGATTTTTTGCGTGTAGTTTTACATATTTTCTTTACTGTATGCGTGAGCTCATGACTGTTATGTCCCTTTTCAAAACACCATGTACAACTTTAGACAACATTTCTATTAAAACATCAAAGCTATCATCGTTTCGTAAATAGGTTGTAGATTTTATTTGATCAATCTATATCTCTATCATTCTGATAATACGTACATACATACTTAATTACTATTACGTCTTTATTCCTAATATGGCAGACAGAGCATTGGGTTCTTGCGTCTCTAGTCTTAACAGACTCTTCCAGGGCCGGAAGACCCTAAAGGCCACTTTTAGCGTGATCATGATAATAAGTTTACCTTTTTATTATCCTATTGCATTGTTCTTTTTTCATTAACTTAGGTCGTGGAAAATTACAATTAAACCTCAGTATGTATGGCAACTTCATTAATTGTTATGTTTATGTTTACTCACAACATACGTCACTTGTTATGAAACTACTGTTGACCAAGTGTTTGCCCAATGTTTGTTGTAGGTCGATCATTTATAATTAATCGAAATTGAAGTACCCTGATACGCGTGGGTGGGTCTTGGTTGACAAGAAACCACAAAACTCTATTTAGATTACATAAAACTCAAGCGGTTTGGACGTGATCGAAGTAAATCTTGTCTGTAGTTGATATAGATAGAGTATGTGGAAATCATCTCTTTAAACAAGTAGGCGTGTCCGCGTGTCCACTTCATAGGCCAAGGCCAACGATAGCCAAAGACTGGCATTAATATAAAACAAGACTGCGGCAGTATCTACACGTTTGACGCTTTCATAGTAATGTAGTCACAACTACCTATACAGTATAGTCTATTTTGTAACGCGTAAATAACAAACGTTTTTGTAAGGTGCATAGATTAATTTAACTTCCTAAGCTTCCAGGAGCAATGTTTTTGGAAGTGAAATAACACTAACAATATATTTTTAAATCAAGGAATAAAATGCGTTACTTGCAATATTTTGAATCTGTTCGCCACCTTGAACGAAACAACAATCACAGCGCGTTACGTCATTCGTTTGTAATTGTCATTTTTGGCGGCTGGGGTAACCTCAAAATGTCAACCATAGATGTCAAAATTACTATGTGAATTTTGGGCCTCCACTGGTTCCACTACTGCCATCCTTTTCACCACTTGATTGTTTGATGTTTACTCCTGAGGTTTACTCACACACAGATGACGTCACGCGGCATTTTTATGCATTCAAATTTTAAATGTAATTTATGTATATTTACAGCCTTATTTAAATAAAATATAATTTTTTATGGTAATAAATAACCATTCTTATTACTTTCAAACACTGAAAAGTTGTCCGATCCCCTATTATTTAGTTTTCACCAAAAGTAAAATCTTACGACTGATGACAATACATACTTTCAAAAGTATGCTTCCAAGCCCAAGCCTTTGCATTTACGAGTGTACCGCAATAAAACACTGGTATCATGTGTTTTTAGGTCGAGTCTACATTGAACAATACGTTTCGGCTGTCAGCGCTAATCAACGTTTATCTCATCCACTTGCGCAACTTGATAATTTGATATCGTAAAAATGCGCTTGTTGTGCCTGTGTTGCCATCGAAATGTTCTTTACATCTTGACTTTTTCAATTGGATTTATTTTGATAAGTTTTAGAGTCACCTTCGTTTTAAGCTGACTAGAAATTTACGTTCGTCTTCTGCCTATACTATGCACATCATCAAATTTTGTAATTTTCCTGTGCTTTGTTTTAGATCATTGTTATAGTACCTGTTTTGGCAAGCGCCAGATCGAGCAAGCACGGTAGTCTGTAAAAGAGGTGTTAAATCATCTGCAGTTTCCTCTTTGGTTTCCTGATGTCAAATCTAACTAGAGGATCTCCCAGCAATAGTCTCTCTGTTCAAAGATTTCCAGATAAAAGCACGACTTTGACATAACACTGAATTTCTATTCCTCTGTTCAATTTTTCGTTTCTATTTGAACTAGATTTAGTTCCTGACCTGAATACTTTTCAACGTTACGGCAAACTTTTCTAAAGTGGTTTATTTTCTACTAGTAAAACCGCATGTGTCTCCATTAAAAATACAACAATACAAATGCAGCTAGCGTTTCGTTTCACGGCAGTCTTTCCCCGCGCATTTCTATCGGTGAAATTAGATTTAGATACGAAGGCGATTAATAGTACAGATAAAGAAACACCTATCTTTGTTTGATTTTTTGAATGTTCTTGCTTAGCATTCTAGATGAAGATTCTATTGTGTGATTGTATCGTGCTGCTTGGTTATTACGGAAAATGAACACTTTTTATGTAACAAGAAGAGTTCTATAATGGAGTTTATCAAAAAGGGTCTATTCTTTTTCATGTTACTGAATAAAAACATACTAAAATGTATACTGCTTAGATTATTCCTGCTTACTACTCAAACAATCGTCTTACCCTTAGTAGGTTACCACATATAATAAAATGGATTGCTCAAATCATTCAAAAGTCAATCACATTCGTATACTCGAAGGAAAAAACGCGTTCTATTTTATTCTTCAGTTGCTACTAATACCAATACATGCATATACAGGTATACTAACAAAATTTGCTGAAACTATTTTAAGGGTGAATTCAGTCCATGATACTGGCCTCTGATACAAGTCGACTAATCAGCTGATCCGAGTTTGTATGGAAAGCAAAAAAAACATTTTCATATTTCGATGTATGTTCCTTGGGGAAAGTTGTTCAGTATCATGGACTGATTGACCCTTAAAATAGTTTCAGTATACATATTTTGTTAACCGTTATATATAATACTTATAATATGCGTACGGAATATTGTTTAGTTCATCATCAGCCATGGTACGAGTAGGCATGTGATATTTACATAACAATCTTGACGCACGATAGGCGAAGTTACGTTCTAATAGAACTTACCATTGTGCTGATATACTAGCACGTGGATCACCATGTGATATCTATTTTGTAACCTGACGTGATAAGGAGATTCGATAGAGATTATATTTACGACACGGCACGGGTGGTGTAAAATAGTCTGCCATCTTAACAACGTGATGCAGGCAGGACCTAGAATTTCAGAAACAGGTAAGTCGGCAAAATTCGGAGACCCCATTTGATTTTACATACGACAGGACTCAACGATATATACGAAGCCTAGCTATAGCCTATTAGTTGTTCCATAACTGTATCCAGGGATCGGAAAACCCATGCATAATGGTAACCTGTATAAACGGTTACCGATTGATTCCGTAAACCCTAATAATAAAGGTTACAAATAAAGGATTAATAGTAACCGATATCTGAAAAGGTTAATCTAGGTTTTCGGCGATGCACAGCCGATTGGTTAAACCGTTCTAGCGCTATTTTGTTGGGATAGGTACCGCGAGTACCGCGACTATGTGACGAGGAATAAAACGCGTATAGTAACATGCAAAAACCTATATATCGATTTGGTTTAATAACCGCAATTATAATGTTAATATGCTATTTTGGTTAATCCAAAATATATGTTTACTAGAGATAAAACGGATATCCGGTATCCGGCCTATCCGGCCGCCATAATACTATCCGTCCGAATGCCGGATAGCTACTATTCGGCCGGATGTCTATTCGGTCGAATAACAAAAAAACTGAATAAAAGAAACATATTTTTGAGTAATTATTTGCTTTATTTAGTTAGTCTTAGTATCACTTAACTTAAATATAATTTGTTTTAGTTTTAAATTTTTAATCACACAATAGTTAATTAATGTAATACAGAGAAAATGAATGAATTAGTACTCATACTGCACTAAGGGCAAATTATGGTGAATAAATACTAATTTCTCTGCATTGAGAGGTAGCAGGCGGTTGCGTTTCTCTTCATAAATAAGGCCAGCTTCAGAAAAAAGTCTTTCGCTATACACACTGCTGCAAGGTGCAGAAAGTTAGATTTTGGCAAACTTTGTTTCGACAAGACCCGAATCGAACCGAGTCCGACCGATCGTTCGCGCGCCGCCTACGCAAACGGCTAAGTTTCGCCGGATATCCAGCGGCCGGATATCTGGCCATCCGGCCACATGGTCGGCCGAATATCCGGTATCCGGTATCTGGCCAAACTGCTATCCGTTTCATCTCTAATGTTAACCCATTCTCAATTGAGTTAATAGCAGATTATTTTGGTTAGGTTAACTTAACCGTCCGAACCCGGCCTGTATCTGCCATACAAATCTATCTAATCATGATTATACCCAAGATAACGTTTTGTATGCAAATTGTAAATCGATTACTTGAGTAAGTTGAGTTGATTTGATTTGGGCTTTCGATTTTGTGCACCCGTTTGTTACTTTAGTTTAAACGTCAGTCATACGAAATGATGAAACCTATCTCACGAATCTTGATTAGAGGCTGACAAAGTGTTAATAGAAATGGAAATGTGTAATTAAAATGGAAATTTATCATTTATTAGTATGTATGTTCAGTCAGGCCATTCTAATAATTAATAACAGCGATCGTGTTTATTTTTATAATGAACTATCTTTAGTCTATATGTATAGCTTCGCACGGAAATAGATTTTCATACAAATTTTTAGAAAAGTGTGATCAAACAAAGAGACGCAGGGTAGCAATGATATTTTTCGCAACAAGATAATTGAAAAATTAAAATTTTATATAAGTTGCTCAGAAGAGTAGAATGGGCGGCATTCAATAGACTGGATGACGTATTAAAATCGACCGACACTCCACAATGTCTGAAGCCGCCTATACAACCAGTGTGTCCTGCCCACTATGACGTACGGTGCTGAGACATGGACGCTCACGAAGGCCGTGCACAAACTGAGAGTCGCACAGACAGAGAGGCATGGAGCGTGCTATACTTGGCAGGTTGCAGGATCGCGTTCCCAACACCGTAATCCGACGACGTACTAAAGTACGAGACGTTGGTACAACGGTACACTGTTAAAAATGATGTAATTTAACAAAAAAATATGTAATTTTACCAAAAAATATGTAATTTTACATGCAAAAAATTACATAAACCTGTAAAATTCCCGAAAAATCTGGGAAATTTACGGAAAAATATGAAATTTTACGTAAAAATATGAAATTTTACATAATTTTTGTCATTTCTTATTTCTTTCCTACATTTTTCGGGAATTTTACAGGTTTATGTAATTTTTTTGCATGTTAAATTACATAATTTTTAACAGCGAACTTAAATTGGAAGGGCAGGGCACCTGGCTCGACGGAGTGATAGCAGGTCGAGGCAAGGCATTGACCGAATGCTAGCCCAGAACGGGTGAGAGAAGCGTCGTCGGGCGTCCGCCTATGCGATGGGTTGACGATATAATAGTCGCGGGTCGCACCTGGATGAGAGCAGCACAGGACCGAGATGGGTGGGCTCGACGAGGAGAGGGCCTAAGCTCAGCAGTGGGCGGAGGAAGGGCTGGGATGATGATTATGCTCAGAAGAAAACGGTTCAAATATAGTTTATAAGAATGTCCGTAGCAAAAATAAAATTACATAATTTTTAATTTACATTTTGTAGGTGTGTGTTTAAATTATAACGTAACTAAAATAACATGTTTACTTCTGAATGAGATTTCTTCATTTCATTTTGAAATTGTGTACCTACTTTCGCGTCTTGACAAATATAATTTACAGAATTGTTTCGACAAATATAACCATACTTTGCGAAGCTCGCAAAAACGCCTTTTGTCTTGCACTCTCACAATTTCGGCGGCCATATTTCGCAACTTTGAAACCTTTGTTATTTCTTATTTCTTGTGAAAATTTGCCAGTAAAAGCGTCGACGAAACTCTTTTTTATTTCATTTCCGAATTCAAATGACGCGTTTTTTACCAACTTTATATCTGAAGGTATTCTCTCGCGACGTTTGTAAAAGTCTGTAAATGTAAAGGTCTTTGAAGTATTTTTAGAGAAGCCCCTGTACGATCGTTTGGGGGGTGCTTGCACTCGTGATTTTAAAGAAATTATTTTTCTTTTAAACTTGTTTAAGTACACGGGATTCGTTGGGGTCACGTTGTCATTTTAAATTTTTAATATGTCTCAGTTGGTTCGCCCGAGCTAAGGGCCGCTACTTTTTCAAGTACTTTTATTAGGTATTCATCAATATTTTAATCTTTAAGGTAACATATAAACTCAGTAACTACTCTACTTTGATAGGGTGTTCACTAATACGTAGAACATTTCTTCGGGAATGTTTACATAAATATATCATACATTACCAGTGCGAAGCCGCTGCGCTGCGTTCCTCTATTAGATGCATATTTTGCATTGCAGAGATGATATATTTAAATGTCGACGCAAAAGCCTAACTATTACTCTTTTAAAGCCATTACTGAAGATTAAAGTGTTTATCGGTGTTGGCTACTCGTAGATTTATTTGAATATGTACGAGATACACTGAATGTTGCGTACGAACTATGTATATACTTATAACAGTTATACGCTTCTACGATTTAAGTGTTATATTTTATTTTTATCATATTTAAGAGCCAGGCTCTCGTCCTTGTGTAGAAGATACAACACACACTACTGAATTGAGTACAGTTTGCATGCATAGTGTATGTTTACTCGCAATTAACCCTTCATCAGAAGCTAATGTTGGGAGATAAAAAGTGAAAACTGTACAAGAGTCAGATTGGTTTACATCACACTAAGAAACAAGTTTCTGAAGCCCCGCGGGAGATTCCAGTTCGTGCGTCTATCACAGGCACAGAGTCCAGTTGGCCATGGCCATCATCACCGCTTGAAAGAATATGTGTTATTTTTATTTATTTTATTTTACCCTGTTCGGGTGTGCAAATATTGATTTACATATTATTAAAACACGCGATTTTTATATATTAAATTTAACCTTATTACTAGTGTTAACTACCGTCTACAATCGCCAGTGTTGCCCTCAATTGAAAGATGCAAATTAAATTGTAAATCGAAAAATAGCTATAAAATCTGTATTCGCCAAAAGTAGCCACTATTTAAATGCTAGTAAACTTTCAAAAGCATTGCAAAAATAAATTAAAACATTACAATTTTGATTATTATCACCGTTTTCGAAAAAAATAATCAAATGAGGACATCACTGGTGTAAGTCCCGAAATTCACACATAACTGTACACTGTACCTTCATTAATCAGTAATGGCTGGCTTAGTATCTGGATAGTTTGAACCGACACAAATAAACATGTTTGCGCGATCCCATTATCCGACGTAAACGAGTACATATACTTACTCGCAGTATGTGACGTCAACCAACGCGTATGTTAAGACAGGACTCACACGGTCACTGCTATGTCAAATGCCTTTAGGCAACTTGAAATATCTGACACGAACATCTCACAACAACAACTGTTACAATAGATGCCGTCCTAGAAAATGTATGAGCAGATTTCTCATTCCTTTCATCAAAAAATTATAAAAAGACTAAGAAGAGATAGAGTTTTCGTAATATTACCTGTTCTCATTGCGAAATTAAAATGTTGAAATCAAATTTTGTCTAGATATATAAAACAGAGTGTCCTACATTTTCGCCTACAAATTCTAGGATTCAAATTCTGTGAACAGCAATCCCAATTTGCAGCTTGTGTGGGTGCTCCCATATTCTGTTTATTGATGTTAACAATGGGTGTTATCTAATCTTAGATTTTCTGCGTCCTCCTTGAAGGTGGAATGTTTGCTTGCGAGATATTTTGTTCTAATTTAACGTGGCCAAGTGTACTGTTGCATGCCGTCATTGTATTGGATATGGACTTATTTTCTGTGCACTGTAAGTTAACATTGATATTGTTGCTTAACTCAGTTTTCAGCGTCTTAAAATTAAGTTAAAAATTTCCATAAAAGTCTGAATAATATCAGTTTTCTGAATAACTATATTTGGAAGCTCATCTATGTTTACGAGAAAGAGAACTTGGGGAACTCCAAATTTATTTTCTGAATACTTATACTTTGACGAACTTTATAGTATGTTCAATGATTAATACTCCGCTTTGGTTAATAGATGGGTGGTTCACCTCGTAAGCCCACGCTACAGTTTTAAGTTACATACCATTCATCCTGTCTATCTATTGCTTCTACAATACTCTACATATATTGTATTATTTATACCATTGTAGAATCCAGTAACAGCTACATCTACTGTGTATACACCAAGTTTGTCATCATCAAAAATTTGATTAATCTTGTTGTCACTAGGAGGAGCTATCATTTTAGTTTTCACCCTTGATAAATATTTTACTTCTTGTGTTGATACCACAATACAAAATTAACTTTTGTATGTATGACATCATGTTTACTACTTATAATTTTTTGCGTCTTTGGCTCTTTCGCTTTTTTTCTTTACTCGTATGGTGGTAATATGGTTCAGTAAATATTGATCCCGCGCTGCAGAAATATCAGCCACTCTGATAAATTTAAAAAATATAAAATATTTAAGTAAGACTAGAATATGTCCGCCTTTGTATTGTTCTGTTGCATTTTTGCTATGTCCTTTTTGTACTATAAAAACATAGGAGAAAGTAAAAAGTAATTGCAAAGTGCACTTGTAATCACAATAACATCCCCTTATGCGTGTAATGAAACGGTTTATTATGCAGACAGCAATGCGACCCGCCCCCTAAGTGGCGGAACGTCGGGTAATTTCCGGACAGTCACCAACGCTTCCCGACGGACACAGGGACATATACAAACATACATATCAATGTGAATATGGGATATAGTCAAAATATGTAGCTATAGGGGTTAATTTGAATGTATTTTTATATTAGTCAATGATTTATATTTATATTTCCGATCGGTCATTTTGGAAATCCTTGGGGGAGGCCTATGTCCAGCGGTGGACTTCCTGTGGCTGATATGATGATGATGATAAATGATTTATATGTTTTTTCTTGCGCATCATGCATTTAGGTGTCAGTCCCACATACCGCTTTGGTTTTTAGGGTTCCGTACCCGAAGGGTGCAAACGGGACCCTATTACTGAGACTCCGCTGTCTGTCCGTCTGTCCGTCTGTCACAGGGCTCTATCTCTTGAACCGTAATAGCTAGACACTTGAAATTTTCACCGATTATGTATTACTGTGGCCGCTATAACAACAAATACTAAAAATAAAAAAAGTTAAAAATTAAAGGGGGTCGCCATACAAGAAAAGTGTTTTTTTCAGCGTTTTTAACTAGATCTTTATAATGGCACTAACTAGATACTTGAAATTTTCACAGATTAAGTATTACTATGGCCGCTATAACAACAAATAATAAAATAAAAAAAAGTTAAAAATTAAAGGGGGTTGTCATACAAGAAAAGTGTTTTTTTCAGCGTTTTTAACTAGATCTCTATAATGGCATTAACTAGATACTTGAAATTTTCACAGATTAAGTATTACTATGGCCGCTATAACAACAAATACTAAAAATAAAAAAAAGTTAAAAATTAAAGGGGGTCGTCATGCAAAAAACGTGTTTTTTAGCGTTTTCAAACATTGTGCGGAACCCTTCATGTACGAGTCCGACTCGCACTTGCCCGTTTATTATTGTACATGCGCAATATCGATTTTGATACTTCTTACTGTTGTTAAATTAATTTCAATAATTTATTGGATCTATCTCAATGCTACCTACCGCATGGTGCAACTACTCTCGTGGCGTCGTTATAATGAATTTAATATAAATTTCAAGTCCGGAGAATCTCTATGTTTGAATGTGTTCCAGGGGCTCAAAGAAGCAATATGTCCTACCCTATGAACCCTTGATCAATACAAATCATTTCCCAGCTTCCCCGTCACCGCTGGAAGCCGTATTCCACCATAACTCAATTGGCAGGCAATCTCGCGCCGACGCCGACTCTAATTACGTGGGCGACGCGGGCGTTGCGCGCTGCCGGCTTTGGGCGCGAAGAGTGCCTGAAAAAATTGCCGTTTACCACGTTTTACTACGTTACAGCTACGGCTGGCGGGAATTTGTTGCATTATGAAAACGTTTTGCTATTTTAATGTTTTCGCTCTGAAGAAAAATACGCAAAATTGAAAAGGAAACATAAATCAGATAAAAGAAGACCAAAGTTTGACCGTGCAGTCTAGTCAGTCTAGAGCATGGAAAGTAATCCTAACACCTTCATGCAGCGGAAATAGCGACGAAATTTTTATAAATTATCTTTAGCAAAATTGAGGCAGTTGTCTACATTTATTTGGATAAATTAACACACTTTAAAGTCGAGAATCTACAAACATTATACTGGGTCTAACAAAATATACTGAAACTATTTGAAGCGTGGATTCAGTCCATCGAACTAAACAACTTTCCCCAAGGAACATATATCGAAATATGAAAAATAATTTTTGGCCTCCCATATAAGTTGAATGATCAGCTGATCCGAGTTTGTATGGACAGCCAAGAAATATTTTTCATATTTCGATATATGTTCCTTGGGGAAAGTTGTTCAGTATCATGGACTGAATTCACCTTTAAAATAGCTTCACTATATTTGGTTAGACGTTATATAAGTACCAATTTCAACAACGCAAAGGGGAATCCTCATGCCTCACCGCATTTTAATCAACTATAACAGAGTAGTTCACCTACGTCTAATCTAGATCTAACTCTGGATTTAAATGAAACCACTAATTCCTGCTACCACGATGCACCTACATGTTTGTAATCCAGGAATCTCAGTTCGCGAGAACACCCACAACGATACTAGATAGCAATTACATGTCTTAGTGCATTGGAATAAAGTCTTACAACAGTCGTAGTTGACGTGCAGCTTACTGCACAGTCGTCAAGTATCCCACGTCGTCCTGCAAAGGTAACAATGGCGAAATTGCTATAGAATTCGTGTAGCTTGAAGTTCTGTTGACTGTACGTACATCGTAATGATATTTACTGTGCTCGCTACCCGGTAATCTGTGCCTGTCACTCGTAAATAACTCTTCACTGCGGTTTAATACCTTCAGGAGAAAATGGTAAATTCGTTACGTATCTACACAATTTTGATGCTGCGAGAAATGGTGGGGTGTTCGACTGTGTCGTCTGTTGCGTTGTTGCTATCTGTTTTGATTTAGAAGTTACGAAGACATATTTTATGTGACGTTCCACAGGTATTTAATCCTAGATAACCCTTCAAAGTATTTTATGAACTACTGTTTACAGTTTAAAGTGAGAACGTTAAGCTTTACTACGCACATTTGCGAAAAACGGCCACTTTTGGTGAATGTGCGTAGTAAAGCTTAACGGTCTCATTATAAACTGTAAACAGTAGTTCATTAAATACATTGAAAGGTTATCTAAGATTTTATAGTAGCGAAATTTTAAATAATGTCTCCGTTTTCTTTGAAATGATTTATTTTAAATGGGGGCAACACTGGACCCCGGAAAATTCAGGTACGGCCTTAAATGTCAATCAAAAAGAAACTTAAACTTCTACCCTTTTACTTGTTTTTAATTTTTCGTATTTTACGTGGACTACTTATTACCTTTCAGAAAATAATACTTCATCTCTAAACAGTACTAAGGGTAACTTTCGTACAAAGGCTGTTGATGGCTTCTCAAAATGCGGCACGTCGTCGTTCCGTTTGGTTAGAGAGAAAGACTTTCCGGACGGATTTAAATTAAATTCTAGCGAAGTAACACTGTACTAAGCAGAGCTATGGAAAATGTAGCCATTTTCTAGAAGTCGTTAGACAAGTGGACTAATATACCCTGGGTGGGGCAAACATCTGCCTGTGACACAGATGGGTATTGTGCGAATGTTAGTTCCAAGGCGTATTGTTTCAAGTTCTAAGTAAAGACATTCACTCAGTGTATTCAGAATTCTAGGATTTCAAGTCAGAATTTCTAGGAGCATATTCTTGTAAGCTGTTGGTGAAAATTGTTTCCATTAATGTTTTGTAAGACAACTGCTCACTGGATTCAGCGTTCTGGGGGCCTAGTCTCGCATACTGTCAGCAAAATAGAAGCGAAATGGCCGCTATTTCAAAAATTTTGCATAGCAACAAAATAAATTTTATAAAACATTGAATTTTATGCCATTAAGTTTCTTCCGCGACTGGGAGAAAAGAAAAAACTTAGAATGTATCAGTAGTTTCTCTTCCCGCGCAGATCGTGGAATGGACGAAAATACAAATCATGATAATAGGCGATGCGGATAGCCACCCATCACTATTTTGATTCTTTTTTCCACCTCTTCGCCCACCGGCACGAAGTGGAGTGGCGTTTGGGTCTTGCGGCCCTGGGCTTAGAGCCGTAAGACCCAAAATGCTCTGTCTGCCCCATTAGGGATAAAGACAGACGTGATAGTGTATGTATGTATTTTAAAGTTTGATATTTTACAAAGGCGAAGCTGCGTCCATAGAAGTAGTTAGAAGTAAAATCATGCAGTCGTGACAACCACGTATTGACCTCCATAGACAACACATGCATGCCCACGCTAAGCCCTCAGTCAATAGTGGAAAGGTCACATTGGACTGAACTTTGTTTATGTTTACTATTCGAGTCGCGCCGCATTAATAAATTATCATTTAAAGCCGAATAAATTATATTTAATGTGATTTTTGTGTAAAATGTATTGATGTACTGTTACAAATAAACGAAAAATAAGTTCTCTTTTGCCATAAAAAAATAATTTCAAGACTTAGGTTGGGCCCTTTATGTACCTGTGTTAGTAGGGCCCGTTCTTATATAACAAAGCATGTATTTATGTACAGACTATAGTTCTTAAAAACAAGAATTTTGTAACGTTCGTTACGAAATAAGTAATTAAGTTCCTAAAATTAGATATTGATTTTATTTGATTCACTAGTCTATTAGAATCTTTCCTTTATAGTCAAAATAACAAACTAAATATAATTGGTTATATGAATGACACTCTGATTCTTCTTTGACTTAAGAGCTTGCTCTTGTCGGTGGAGTTAAGTGGAGATTCCTCCATTCCTCTCTTCTCTCTGCCATCTTTTTAATGTCTTGGTAGGACCTTACTCCTAACCCTTCCTTAATTTGTTGGAAAAACTTCATCCTTGGTCTTCCTCTTCCTCGTCTCGCTTTTATTTTTCCTTCTACTATTATTTTGAATACATTGTCATGTCTTATCAGATGTGAACTCGAATTATAGATCTTTTTTTTTCTACATCGGATCATCTAGTCTGTCTTTGGGTATCGTATTATTAAAACAGGCTGTAATATTATCCTCATTAATGTGACCTCCAGACAACGATTTATTACGTTTTGTATTTGAAAATTGACACCATTGTTGTTATTGTACTGTGCCATAATATCGATACAGTCAGTACACATATCATTAAAATATCGATTATCAAAAGCTTAGCTAGCTTAGTAGCAGCCAAATGTGTAGAGATCTGAAGTATAGTAAGCAGAGATCTAGTAAAGATACCTGACAGAAAAGAATACATTTCCCAAATGTCACTGTTTATTTTAAATCCAATCTGGTGAAATGCTTCCTTTAATTTTTTAGCTTTGTTCTTACGGTCTTCTGTGGCTTTGTGTTACCTAATTCTATAGAAATTATGGGCGTGTTTCTAAACCCTGATAATTATCAGCACTGTGATTTTACAGTGTAATTTTAAGTAGTAATCAGTTGGAAG
Organism: Acrobasis repandana; assembly: GCA_963576875.1. Lineage (NCBI taxonomy): Eukaryota > Metazoa > Arthropoda > Insecta > Lepidoptera > Pyralidae > Acrobasis > Acrobasis repandana. Next base: position 5,528,830 of record OY756233.1, on the reverse strand, counting down.
TAGACCTTGCATTATCTCATGACTTATGTCAACCCACATTTTAATTCTATCCGGTTAGCGTAAAGGATAAACGATTGTCTGTGAGGGCAGAATCTCCCACATTATCAAACACCAGATCGATGCCATCATTTATTTATATGAAGTAGCTGGTTACTCTCAGTCATTCTGACGTAGCAAGGTGCATTTAAGGGCACGCGTCCAAGCAGCTATATTTAACCAATACGTCATTATCAGACGTAGGCGAGGTGAGTCATGAATTGAATATACTTATTGTGGCAATCGGAGATCGATTAAAATTGAACGAGCTGGATACGTAAACTTGTATGTCGTCAATGGCAAAGAATGAATATAAGTGCTCACGTTCAGAACGGAAACTCATCCCCTCTCGCCAGATTATGTTCCCCAGTGTCCCCCGCAAATCGGTATAATATGGAGAGATATGGAATAAGCTTTATCGCTATGAATCTGACATAGCTTGACAATTCCCATATAATCGTCCTTGCATATAATATACATAAAATATAATTTGTAGGAAGGCTAGAGAAGAACATAATCACGAACCTCACCGTGATTGGGCTCACATAACCGCCAGGTTGGCAATGGCAAGAGCGACAGCAGAATTCATCATTGGCATAGGAACCACCACTGGCAGCAGAACACAAAAATATCAGTTTTAGTGTGGTTTTATAGTGCCGCTTTTACAGGCGCGATTGGTCAGAAACGCGTGCTATGAGTGTCTTGGATCGTTACATAGTAAACCGCAGATTTTTATATGTATGGCTTTCGGGCCGCGCTGATGGTAAGGGTTACTGTAAAACTAGTCTTTGGCTGGTTTTATAGCGACGCGTTCGCCAGCGCGGTTGGTACGCGTCGCGGGCCACGGGCTTTGAGCGTCTTGGATCGTTACATACGTAGTGAATCGCAGAATTTTAATTTTTTTTCGTATGGCTTTCGGGCCGCACGGATTGTAAGCGTCACTGTAAAACCACGGAAAACTAGCCTTAGCTATGATGGCAAGCGGTTGGTAGCGGACATCATAAGCAATAAGAGATTACTGAAACGCAACTGCGCAGCTCGACATACAATCCCAAAATAACTTTACATTCGAGACCATTGGCACAATATTATGGAATCTTCCTCTTTTTGTTTATTTCGTCATTACAACTGCCGTTCTCATAATAGTTATTGTTGTTTTGCATTTTATCTACTTTCAGAAATTAATTTCAAAGTTTCCGCATTACATTGTCACATTGGTAAATACTATAAGTATGTAAATGAATGTGAAATTAAATAAATAAATTGTCCCAGCCAGTTCTATAGAATTTTTCATCCTCGATAGTTCCAGTGTCAAAATAAAATGTTTTAGCCAAAAAAATCAGTTATTCCATCAAAATTTCCATTAAAATAAATTCCGTGTTTAAAAACAGAACTTATGGCAGACTTGCTTAACGCCGTCACCGTCTTCGCCCCGCGATGAGTCAGCCGAGGGAAGCCCGAACGGTGACGTCACAGTGCTTCAGCTTGGACTAATTATAGGATCGGATACAGATATATTTGCTTGTCGAGATGACACTGCGATTACAGACACACGATTACTGATATTGCAATTGGTGTCATAGAGTTAACATTTGAAATATCTTTTTTGATACAATTCTTCCCAATTTCGGATTCGATTTTTCACATTTTCTGTTAAGTGTTGACAAAGACGTGAATTAGAGGATTAGGTCCAGATGTATTGGCGTGCGATGCGACTGCTATTACGCAATTCTGAGGCAGTATGCGTACAGAGTTTAGGTAAGTTCGATTGTTTTTCCACCATTTTCACTGGATTTGTCTACCTCGTTTTGTGCTTTCAAATTGAAATGTGTTTGTAGTCCCAAGTATGACGTCACAACCATTCATCTTGGGCTAATACCGGCTTGGGCACCGATAAATTGGGTTGGTAAGACGAGACCGTAATCACACAATTCTGAAACAATTAACCCATGTCTTGTGCGAATTCACGTTTCATTGGTTTACCTTCATTTTCTACTCTTACCAGAAACCGTAGCGTTTCTGGTAAGAGGTGGTAGTATTGTTTGTCATTATTCGTTGTTAGATTTTGTTGGCTATACTACCTTTACCTCGTTTAGACTTGAGCTATTGTCTCACGTTAAGTAATCCTGTTCCATAAGATTACACAACATTACAGCATAGATGACGTAACCATTAGCTAAATATGATGACTTTAGTTTTTGTTTCACTTTAAGGATACCTTAATATACATAATAATATCTATTAAAATGACATTCTCGTACGATTGGTTCAAAGATAAGTTTATGCAGGTGCAGTTACAAACTGTGAGAGGTTTCCGCACACGCGAACAGTTAACAGTTACACGAGTTGCAATTTAGTCAATTCAATTACCATAAGGCTAATTGAATTCTGCGGAAATTCCGCGATATCGTTTGGGAATTTATATCTTGCGGTGAAGTCGTGACGCTGGCTAATATTCGTGATCGGGCACTGTTATTTTTGGCCTGAGAACAGTAAGTGCGTGATCAAATAAGTTTTTTGAAAAAAAAAAAATCGCAAATGCTTTTATTACTGTAGCCTACGAACTTATCAAGACAAATGTAATAAGCCTAAACTCGATGGGCTTCCGTCGTTTTATTATAGGGTTCCTATAGCAACCTTTCGACTCCATCATAATAATATTGCATTGTAATCTGATTTACGCATACAAAAATTTCATCTCAATCAGAAACCGGGAAGTGGGTCAAATTTAACTTGCAAAATTTGACCCAAAAAACAACAAACAGAGCAACCTAATAAAAGCTTGAATAAAAGCTTTTTGTAGTTGTTAGCCTTTATTTGAGGATACCATAGAGCGGTTTTTTAGTGGCCAAACAACTTTTATTACGAAGACCTGATAGTCGACCGACAATAAGAAAGTCATTGTAGTGGCTCTATATTGGAGTAACCAAATTTAGTACCATCGAAACGAAAATAGGAATATCTATATTTTTCTACCCCTATAAAAGTTTTCATATGGTTTGTCTCAAAGCAGGCTCGTTGCCTTCGATAACGCATGGTTGAGTGTCGGGCCTTGATAACGCGGGCTAAGAGCCCTCGGTTAACGCTTCGGTGACTCGGCCTCGGTAAATTCGGTGCCTTGTTTAGACGACCTTAAATACTAACTCGGCAGCTACTACCTTGCGGTGCGATGCGACTCTAAACCTGTGTTTTACCTGTGGTTTTACACAATCTCTGTTCACGTGTCACTTCTGTTAGTTCTAAGTAGTAATAGATTTCCAACCTAAGTACTGTTGGTTAAATATTCTAACTACTCAAGTAAAAAATTAACAAAAAGAGTAGATTTGGGTCATTATCAGGTCTTTTTTAGTCTCCACTGCAGGAAGACGGCCCTCGCTGTACTACCAGAGCCGTACTTGGCCAGAGTAGCCAGATGATATGGCCTACACTCTCCAAGCTGGCCAGACGTGTTAGAGTGGAGAGGTCTCATTGATGCTTATAAACTTTTCTTAGCTTGTGGTTCCTAAGTCGCCTTCTACGACATCCACAGTAAGACTTGGAGTGGTCCTATTATACTTTGCTGGGAACCACAAAGCTGATTTGGGTAATCTTTACAAGTATATATATTTGGGGAAGTAAAAGTAATTTCGGTTCATTTCTAAAAATGAAACATATCAAAATATGCGGCGTCAGACAAGATAATGTCCGTGTCAAGTGTCCATGTACCAAATGTTAATTCATTTAAAATATGTGTAATATTGTTTAGCTGACGTTCTAGTTTATGTGAATGAGGCACTAAACCTATTGTTCTCCATCATATCAGCTCCATACTGGTATCAAGTGCGTATACACGGATAGCACTAGAAAAATAACAATCCATTATAATGCCATGTGAGTTTTCTCGTCATGAGCAAACTGTGTCAATATTTTTACAGTTCTTATGATCAACAACGTCAACTACATATTTTATTACACATCGTTTAACTGATAAAAATTTAAAATATTATAAAATAAAATCGTTTATTTTATCAAGTAACTAGGCACATGACTAATTTTGTTGTTATTAGTAGTTCGACGACTTTCGTGGCGTAATGGCTGGTATTTATTGTGATAATGGTTAACACGCTAGTCCGCTTCCGGAGGATCTGGGTTCACCCCTCAGCCAGGGCAAGTAGGAAAATGGCGTTTTTCAAATTGTCCTTTTTATATTTATATACCTATATACCTTTATGTGGCGGCAATAGAAGCGATATTACAATTAATTTGGGTAGCGTGACGTGCTGTTGACTGTACAAATAGGTTCATATCTATCCAATATAAATTACTTAAACTTAAGTTTTTACCTAGTAGTTCTTTTACGAAAACAAACCTCTGTGGTATAGCGGCCGGGTCGTAAAGCATCTTGTTGACCTCTTGCTTACCTCTGTTTGCCTCTCAAGCCTCTCGTCGGCCTTTGCCACGCGAGGGCTGTTGTTATGCGATCTTTTTAGTACAAATCTCTTTATGTATTACTAAATTGATTTTATATAGTAATCAAGTATTGATATTGGTATTTATTTTTTATTTATATGTATTTTTCTCAGTAGATCCAATCTTTGACAGATTGGATTTACTGAGAACGATCGTTCTCAGTCGATCCATTGACCAGATCCATCGAGGGTCGTGGGGGGTAAATTATTTTTTTTATATAAGTCACACGTAGCTTTGCCCAGCAGTAGGACGAAATAGATTATAAAAAAGTTAAAGGTAACATGTTTATTGATATACAAGAACGTTTACATACTCGTAGTTTTACACAAAGCACTGTGTCAGAATTATAAGATTTAAAGTCATTATGCGGAGTAGACGTGGGTAACTCCGGATTCGAATATTTAAATGAGCCGATTCATCAACAGGAGCCGATACCCGTACTGAATCCCGGTAATCGTTATCGGCTCCCGCGAGTTATTGAGTTCGCACCGATCTTATTCCCGCAGGGAATCGGCGCCTGTCGGGTCGCGAGACGCGAGCCGCGTTTCGGCTCCACCGCGTCTCGGGAGGAGTCGGGAGTTAATATTATTCTGTATTGAAACCGGTACCAGAAAGGACGTCTTTATTCTGTAGATTCAATAGCGAAACTTAGCGGACCTCGGAGCTGGAGCCGATAAGGGAGTAGGAATCATTAAGATGAGTCGGTACCAGATGCGGAGTAAGATTCAGTGAGCCGAAACACTCCTCGGAGTCGAGATTACCCATGTCTAATGCGGAGCGATAGAACAGAATTAGATGACGGTGGGATACCAGCTGATGTTTTTTTTTTTTAAAAAGGTCATGTAAGTTTGTAGTTACAAGTTGTAGTTTTTAGGGTTCGTACAAAAAATTCAAAAACGGAACCCTTAAAGGACCACTCGTACGATCTCAAATACATTTTTGTTATTATTGTAAAAAACATAGTTTTGATTTTATTCATGAAAGAAGACGAAAATTGACCATTGCCCTTGATCTCCGAAACTACTAAACCTAAAATTTTGAAAAAAAACACAAAATATAGTTCATTGCTTGTGGATTACAGGAAAACCTATGAGAAGTACGAAATCCTCATTACGTCGAAATCGCTTATACACCACCTATTGCAACGCAAAGGCTCCATTTCCCTATTAACTGGACTATAGGTCAACATACAAGACTAGTAATAACATAAAATAAATAAAATTCAAATTAGCAGTTACAGACATAATAGGTTGTTAATGTCTGTCAAACAAATGCGACACGAATATCGTTTTAATAATAGCAATTATAAAGCTAACACCTCTACAATTGCTGTATCACACGTTGTGAAAGCATTGAACAATGTGCCGCTTGGCAATGTACCTCAAGACCCAAGACCTAGTTCACACTCGTAACACCTCTGGAACTTAGTAATCTGGGCGAGCAGAAATATTTAAATACTAGTGTAAAAATAGGAAATCTTTATCTAATTGAGGTTCTCTCTATTCTATAAAACCAGATTTTAGTTGTTGTTCGTGAACATCGACCTCGAACAGCATATTACCAAAATATTAGGATTTTCTTGTGTTGTAAAAAGAAAAAAAATCATTTTCGGGTGTGACTTTTGCTTTGTTAAGTAGGTCCAATTCATTATAGTGATCCATATTCTTTAAAAATCTGATATTGATGTCAACTGTTCAACTATGATGCAAATAACACGTAAAAAGATCAAATGGTTGACGAGACCTATTTGATAAATTGATTTACATACTGCTGTCAATGTTGCCATGCATCCTGTTCTAGAAATTTCAGAATTTGTGTTTATCCTCTATCTAGTTCGTCTTAGTTCTCTAGAGGCAGGTTTTGAAGTTCTAGCAATCAGTCTATGCATTCTTAAAAAATGCTAGTATTCATTTCAAATCGCATTCTCTCTACTCGTGTGGACGTCGGCTTGCGTTGAAGTTTGGCAGGCGCCGGGCCGCCGCCGGCGGCACTTTCGAAACGGCCCACATTGCAGGCGCATCCATTCAAATTATTTTAGTAATCGCATGTGACGGCTTTCAGGTAACGGGATGGAGATTTTAAATAGAAATTGACCGATTTACCGATTCTGCTCTGTAACGTGATATGTTTTCTTCTTTTAGTTACTTCGATCTTTGTATAATTTCTCTTGAAAATAGTGTATCGTGCAATTTCAAAATGACTGTGTTGCCATGTTCTAGTAAGTTCTTTAAATTTCCATTTCATTCACACGACCAAAATAAATAATACGCAGTTGGATAATATCACATCGACATTTTTCATGAAATATAAAAGAGATACAAGCGTTGACACAATACAGAAGTTGGCATGAGTGTCTTTACTGGAGCAAACATAAACATTGTTTACAACTAACTGCTAACTAGTGACTCCCAACGTTGTGAGAAACTAAAAGAACAACAAACAAACTTTCTTATGATAATCCGAGAGCTCATTACGGCCCGTTTACATTTAGTTTTGGCACGAACTGCTTGTAAAGGTTTAATTAACTCGATTGTTTGTTTGGACGACGCAGACTGGACCACTCATCTTGGATTTTATAAATAACTAGCGGTCCGCCCCGGCTTCGCACGGGTATGTATTATACATATAAACCTTTCTCATGAATCACTTTATCTATTAAAAAAAACCGCATCAAAATCCGTTGCGTAGTTTTAAAGATCTAAGCATACATAGGGACAGACAGCGGGAAGCGACTTTGTTTTATACTATGTAGTGATTTCTTATTTTTTTCGTCTAATTACATAAGCTGAGGTGATATTAGTGCTATCATCTCTTCCATTAACCCTTTCTGAGCATGTCATTTTACTGGCTACTATTATTCAAGTCTTTGTTCCCGCAAACAATTAACCTTTTAACATCTTTGGACTAGCTTTATATCCAACTCATTCACCTTTATTTTCTCTGAAGGCTTTTCATCAGTATCAAAAAGATGTGACGTCAGATAGTGTAAAATGGATTCTTCTTTGATAATAACATAATTAGTATTATAGAACTATCATTGGTTAGTACCATCACAATGTAATAAACATGTAAATATTTTTTTCAAGGATTTTCACTATTTACGTAGTATTTAGTAAAGCCTCATGGATAAATATATTGACGATCTTAATTCCATCATCAGTATTGCCTACTTATTCTAGATGCTCGTAATTCTAAGCATCTTTCAAACCTTTTGAGACTCTTTGAGTGATAAGAAACTCTTTAGTTTGTTCGAAATGCCGAAACAATAAATTATCTGGGTGCCAATTTCGGCACTGATGGACGCAGACAATGCTACACATTAGCAGCTGTAGTGTCGAGAATATATTAAGTTAGGTACTTTGACTTTGAGACACGATAAAAAAAGAAAAAGTCAAAATAATTTAAGTCGCACTCACTTTAAAGCGGATTACTATAACTAATAAATTCGCACTCACTTTGAAGCGGATTACTATAATGTAATAATGTTGTCACGTTAGTACTTATCCATTCTGTATTTAACATAATAGTGTTATCTGTAAATAATACCGTATAATTTATTTCTTTGCGCTCCGCCTTCGTGTTTGCTGAATTATTTCCGTAGGCACGAGTGGGAATTTTTGTCGTGGAATAGGACCGTATATTTCACTTATGACTAATGGACGGCATAAGCATAAACCGTTTCTATGAATGTAATGGAATTACGTTATTTTTATTTTCGTTATATTGAGATAGTATCTTATCTTCTGTCATCGAGTATATAAGTAGATGGTGTCCAATAAAATAGATATAGTTAATATTGATCTAAGAATTTATTGTTCTGGGTTTCTTATCAGTGATATCATCGGATAGATAATATTTAGTTCTTTATGCGTTTCTATTATTGACTGGCTGTTCTTTAATTTTAGTTATTTATATCGCTTTTATATAACTTTCAAGCTGAAATGTTTAAGCATATTTCTCTCTTAATAAATGTACCTAAGTACAACCAACTTCCCCGTCGGAGGAGTTTTTGTTGATGCGCCAAACTGTGTAGCTCCGTGCTCGCGTCACCGGAACACATTATGTCGCATAAAGTAATGGCGCTTATTTTGTTTCTTAGTTGTTTTTTTACTTAACAACGTGACTGGTGTGACTACTTCACTAGGAACAGACATCGTATTCGAATTTTATTTAGGTGTTTCTTCGACTGGTTCACGTTGACGGTTAAAGATGTATTTATATCCAACCAATTGTTCTTTCCTTCAAATGAACTCTCTTACTCTGTAACACGTGGTAGGCCGTTAGCTTCACGAACAATTTTCTCTTTACCAAAACAGCTTTCTTCATTCCAGTATGATCCTTGAGTTTTCCGTGACATCTTTTGCCTTGTATGTTGTCAATAGTAAAGTGCGGCTAAGGGAATGAAATCATAAAATTGGAAGTCATAATATCTAAATGTGTCAAAAAATTCAATTGTCATTATTATACATGTACATGTACATACGTGCGTCTGACTGAAATGGTGATTGATACTGTGAACTGTAATTTTCGATACAATTATGGTTTACCACATGTTACAGCTTTCCTATTAAAATATAATACTGTACAAGTATTATGTTTCGCTGAGTCTGTTTCACCATTTTAGTTTGACTACGTGAGTCATGTCTTCGACGAGCCGAACCAAGCCCACGTCTCTGGTTTGATTACTGACTCAGGTTAAATTATTCATATTCAGTGTTCATCAGACTTCAGACAAAGAATAGAACAGTCTTATGTGGGTGATAGACCTGTCAGCCTACTGATTAAATGTTAGTTTAAAATAAATATAAAATCTAAAAGAATTATTTTCCGAAATAAATATATAATTTTTACAGGGCATTTTCGGTAGAAAATTAATCAGCTAAATATTTAAATCGTATGGAAGTAATGAAATTGTAGCTTTTCATCAAAACTTATGTCAAGAATGCCTACCATTATTTTCACAGTGTACATACTTGAGTCGCTGGCTCAGTGGTTAGCATATCCGATCTTAAACTTTAAGCACGGTGACACGGGTTCGATCTCCGCCGTGCCCACTCAACATTTTAGAAATTGCGTCTATACTAGCTACCCCTAACGACCATCGATTTGGGTAGATTCCAAAGACGCGACATCAAAACTGAAAGTCATTGCCGCGCACCGGTGCATTCGCTGGTGCATTTATGACTTCAGGACAAACATGCGTGCGCGCATGCAAATACTTTTTTTTCACCTAATTTGAATGCGTAATTGCAACCGATTTTCGAATTGAAATTTAGTTGTTAACGGCTGCAATCGGCGTATTAATGTTTTTGTAATTTTTTTAATTGTTAGGTAATTACAATGGACGCTGACAGGCTGTGATCAAGAACTTTCGTAGAAACATTTTTTTGAACCTATTTATAAAAAGCGAAAGATTTTTGATGTGAAAACTCTTTAGGCGCGGTGGGCATTTTTAGGGATGGGAAAAAACCATTGAACTCGAGTTACCGTAACCAAAACCGCCTTGTTCAAGTTTTCACTTTTGTCGGCACTCCCGGAGTGCCACTGTTTTGTTTTTAACGCTACGTGACAAGACATAATGTGTTATAAAGTTATAATGAATGAGTTTTTTAAATAAAACTATGTCACTTTCTTTAAAATAAAAGCACTTTCAGAAAACTTCCCTAATGTAAATTCTTTTAGTGTTCGTCGTTTATGATATTTTTTAAATTGGTCGGCGATTGATCGCTATTGCCAGCTGCTTCGACTTCTTATTTATAATGCAGCGAAATCGATGGGACAACAGTTCTTTTACGAGTATATTCGTCTGACTTCGACGGGTTTGTGTCAAAATTGAATGATAGCTCGAGTAAAATTTTTGTTTCAGACTTTGTTCCACATTTATGTGGAGCCAGAGTATGTGAGTTTATTCCATTTTGCTCTATTCGTTATAATATCTTTTGATAATTTTACTCTTTTACACAATTTTGATTATATAGTAATATGATTCAAGGCCATCATTTTTGTCAACTTTTGGCAATAAATGTATATCGAAATACGGAAAAAGTTTTTTTCACGTAGTAACATCATAGTAACTAGATCACGTGACTACTTCGATTTGATGAGACACTAAACATTTTTTTTTGTATTTCGATATACATGTATTGAGCAATGTTGTTCATAATCTTCAAATATTTGTAAAGTATCTAATTTAAAAGCACCTTGGATATTTTATCTATGTTTTTTTTTATTTTTACTAGTGTGTGCATTTATAATTCTTTTCATTAAGTAGTAAAAAGAATAACAGCGCCTAATTAGCACTAAATTTGACGACATTTTAATGATCTATTGTTGTAGCATAATTGTTTTTCAAAGACAATTGTGGGTAGTGGCCCCTTTTTTTAGAAATTAGACCCCAATTAATTTTCATTACAGTACTTAGCTAACTAGTTTTATAAAATTAATGCAAATTAAACACTTTTTACAAATTTACTTTGCGTGCAGTACAGCACGCAAAGTAAAATTATAAATTAATTATGAAGAAAATAGTTTTTAGTTTATTTGTTTAATAAATGTAGATATAAACCGAGTAGCGATTGATTGATGATGAGTACTTGGAGAATTCACAACTGTGTAAAATAAAAACATACAATCCGATTTGAGTGACAAAAAGGAATTACACTATACACTGGGAGTAGTCTACTTACACATGCTTGAAACTCACCCCGTCAATCTGAACAACTAAATCGATCCTGAACTACTTTCCATAAAAACAATTAACGAAAAACTAAAATAAAAATTCGCCTTCCTATACAAATCAGCGCTCAGCCAAACGGATATTGTATGGGAGGACGAAAAATTTTTATCGATTTTTAATAACTTTTTTATAGAAAGTAGTTCAGTGTCATGGACTGAACTGGCTCCAAACATTTGGATGGTGTTTAAAAAGTCACCCTGTATTATTTAAAGAGCCGCTTTAAAAAACATAACTGTGTGAATATAGCATATTAGTTAAAAAACTCATTATCTGTACGTCAACAAGAAACATAAAGGCGTGTTATCAATACAAGTGCGTCTTTACACTCGTTATCACAAAACAATACATGGTTTATATACTTATATGTAAACAAACCATGTTCACGCCTCAATCGCGTCTAGAAACAAATATACAGGGTGACTTTTTATCCACCTCTAATATTTTTGGAGTAGTTCAGTATCATGGACTGAACTTGCTCCAAAAATTTTGCAGTTGGATAAAAAGTCAGCCTACTCGTATATGTATTACACTGACGTCACAGGGCATGGGCATAAAGTAGAAGTATTTTTACGCCATCCATGATTTCATATTTATTCACATTTATCCATGATTTTCATGACGTTAATAATGATTTTATAACTGTAGAAATGATTTGCACTTACATATATAAACGACTATGTTTACAATCACGCCTCACTACACAACAATCATATTATATTGATTGTTATAGATTTTTTTATATATTTTTTATGGTAAGAAAACAATATAGTACATATACCTATGCCGTGTGGTTTCCGGCAGATGGCAAATGGCAGTCTACCCGTGGATGTCGTATAAGGCGATTTAGGAAACACAAACTATACAAACCTTATAAACATCAATGAGACCTGTCCAACCCGTCTGGCCAGCGTGGTGAGTGTAGGCCAAATCCTTTGACTGCTTTTGAAAACAAAAAAGATTTAAAAGTTATTCCGCGCACTATGTGAAGGAAGTCTTAGCAATTAAAGCGAAGTAACAACGCCCATAAAATTTATTTTCCGCGGCTATTTATAAGCTGGCGTGCTAGCACTTCTGACTTGCAATTAATACGTAACACTGGGGCCGAGTCTCGTAAACAATTGTACGAGTATCACAGTCTAATTAAACATCTAAGCGAGTTCCCGTCCGAGTTTCCCATACAAACGTAGTCTACGTTTATTTTGAAACGACATGTCAGATTTCGGTAAAAATTTGTAATTTTAAAGAAACTACATATACTCTACCGGTCAAAAGTCTTTGCCCACCCATTAAACCATTCATTAAGTTTCAATATATGACTCTTTTCGCATTTTTGTCTCATAATTGTCAAGCTACGTTCAAAACGATCTTATACAGAACAAAAACTTCATTAGTCGTGATTTGTTGACATAGTACTCGAGCACGTTTATATTTTGTGGGTATCTCTGAAAAATATTATGCTAAAAATATTCAAGTAGGTACCTGATTTTTTTTTTTCATTTCTTTAAGAGAAATATTTCTTTGGTGTTTACTATTGTAGTTTAGTCCCAATCAGCAATGTTAGACGAAAGAACGTACAGTATTATTATAGTGATATAAACTTTTGTACAAAGACAAGTTTTTGTGAAGTTCGTATTCGAATTGTTTTCATTCTTGCAAATTCGGATCCACTAGTCAAAAATGGGTACAAACAAGACACTATCGATTGAAACTCGTGCATTTATCATTAGTCTTCATAATCTAGGCAAAAGTAACCGTGCCATTGCCTCAGAATTGAAAATATCTCGACGAACCGTGGATTGTAACGTGAAAAAATACGCATCCACCAAGAATCTCTGCGATAGAAAACGTTCAGGACGGCCTCGAAAAACCACAACTGCTGAAGATAAACCTATCGTATTGATTATCAAACGAGATCGACGACTCACTGGCCCAGAGATCGCAGCTCAAATCAATTTGTCTAGGGATTTGCCTGTGAGTACTTCTACTGTTAAAAGGAGATTGAGAGAAGCTGGCCCTCCCAAAAAGGGTGGCAGTGAAGAAACCACTTTTAAGACATCAGAATAAAATCAAGAGATTGCAATGGGCCCAAGAACATAAAAATTGGACGCAAGAAGAGTAATAGAAAGTTTTATTTAGTGATGAGTCAAAGTTCGAGGTTTTTGGGTCTAAAAGAAGAGTTTTTGTGCGCAGATCAAATAAAGAACAGTTGTTAGATTCAAGTGGAGACCCTACTGTGAAACACGGTGGAGGCTCGGTGATGGTTTGGGGCTGTTTTGGAGGAAGGGCGACTGAAGACCTGGTAAAAATTGAAGGGATTCTCAAGAAAGAAGGCTATAAAAAAATACTAAAAGAAAATGTAGTACGTTCTGGCCGCCGCCTGATCGGCAGAAAATTTATCTTCCAGCACAACGATCCTAAACATTCGTCAAAGCTTTGCAAAGAGTATTTACAAACTTTGGAAATAAAGAATGTGCTTAAAGTCATGATTTGGCCGTCACAGTCGCCCGACCTCAACCCGATAGTGTTGTTGTGGGATAAATTGGATAGAGAAGTCAGAAAGCAGTGTCCTACTTTTACTACACACCTTTGGGAGATCCTGCAAAACGAGTGGACCAAAATAAATGATGATTATTTATCGAAATTATTACAGAGAATGACGAAATTGTGTGCTGCAGTAATCAAAGCAAAATTAGGTTATATCGATGAAACAAAAATTTAGGTATAAAATAATTAAAGATTGTAGATCTATTATTATAGTATTCTTATCTATTCATTTTCTTATAAATACACGTATCAAAATCGATCGTATTATTTTTATTTGTTATATAACCCGCAACCTATAGGGTGGGCAAAGACTTTTGACCGGTAGAGTATGTAGGGTTGTAATTGGTTTTCAAAGCCAAAATATGAACTTGAAAGAGAATATAGTGTATTATATCATTTTTGACCATCAATATGGACATGTGGTTTCTAAATAAAACGTAGAATCCCCTTACCCTAGACTTTCCCACACAAACGTATTGTATGGGAAAGTCTAGGGTAAGGGGATTCTTTAAAGAACCCACAGACCATATTTATATCATTTGTCGCCGATTTTTTGCCTAAAATGAATTGTACCTATGGTTATTTCATTATTTTTACAGATACACTGTTACGAGTACATCTTAATCGCTAATGGGGTAGACAGGGGTCTTTCGACCCAAAGGTCACTTTTGAATAACCTAATATAGTACATAATAATAACCTAGTGAAGGTAGGCATAAAGATAGAAAATGGAATCGAAATGGTTATGGGTTGCTAGCAGCGTCGCAACTGTCGCTGCTAGCAACCCATGCTGTAGCGCCGCTTGTTAACATGATTCGGATTTTCGCCCATTCCCTTGATCAGCTTTTAATTGTTTATTGTTCTGGATATATTATTGTTATGCAGGTATTGAGATGCTTGAGATTTAATTTCGGTGTTTAAATAATTTAATTTGTATAGTGTTTAAAGTACTCGCAACAAATAAACCAGTTTAGTATAAAACTGGACACTGTAAATTTATTTTGAATACGCGTCATTTAATAGCTGTATTGTATTGATAAATGCTATGTAACGTCATACTGTACTTAGTAATAAATATAACACTTACATTGTTGCTGATACTATACGATATTACAGATCATATGAATATCGTGAATCGTTAGATACAGGTGGCGTGGAAGATGACGATCACGAATATGACAGAGTAAAACGCTGACATTTTGTTTTTCAAAATTGATTTTATTTATTTAAAAACTTTATTGCACAAAAATGTTGTACAAGTGGTGGACCTAATGTTATATGTAATGTTGATATGAAATAACTAAGGCTTTTTTCATCGGAATCAAGAACAACTTTCTGTAAAGATTATATATCTTTTACTCTGCCTCGTATTTAAGACGTGTAAGTGTCATTCTATGTACATTATATCTCATAATTTCATTTTCATTTATTTCTAACAAATGAGACACCTCAATTGTCTGGACTCAATAAATTAATTAAATTGATCATTTCTCTTCTAAAATTACATGACTCTATATCCCCACATAAATGACTATGGACTAAACTTCAGTTTTTAGTATATTTAGGTTTAGGTAGTAACGTACTGCGTTTAATCCCGCAGATTAAGACGGAAAATGGGGAGTTACCTTTTAATTTATAGGCAGGATAAAAGGGTTTTCAAATTAATTCTAAAATATGAAATATGACCCTTTGCCACAGATGGAGTTTATCGGGCTGAAGTTTTATTGCTATAATTTACAGAATATTTACATAAACTTTAACAATGTCCACAAATGTTTTTAAGTATAGCATTTGTTTCAAATTTTATTCAAATTCATCTTTTGCTACCTAAATTGAAAATATGTGTTGAAAAAATTGCGTTGAGTGATATTCGAAGCCAACCCCTAACGTGGATGGTCAACCAACCGTTGGCCGTACCGTAATCTTGAATTTTCTTTAGATTGCTAGATTATTCTTAAGCTTATAGCAAGGATATATGAAAGGTCATGTCTGTTTCTTGTTATATCTTTACATGTTATTATTCTATATCTAATACACCCACTAGTGTGATTGAATATCTAGGTCGCGTCTAATACAAACTGCACAATGTAACAAGTAAAGCGTGCCGTGGTGTGACAATAGGAAAATTGCCCGCATACTGCCGATGCGCAGTGGTATAATGTATAGTATTCTGACGCGCAAATAGTTTATATTGTTAGTGTAAATGGGTCACGAAGAATGTCACATCTATCCACTGTCTGAATTGATTCTGTGAGGGGTTGCTACCCACATTCGGACCGGTATCAATCGGCACAGCCGGGCGGTAACATCGAATATATGTAGATGGATGTTCGGGGGAAAAGCCTATATAATTGCTTCGGGACGGCTTTGTTGTACTAAATACTGCCGACACTGCCGGCCCCGAATAGGTGTAGCAACTCGGATTGGAAATTGACTTATTAGACAGTGTATATATGTATAACGTCTAACAAAATATACTGAAACTATTTTAAGGGCAGGTTCAGACCATGATATTGAAAAACTTTTCCCATGTAACATATAACGAAACTTTTTTGCTTTCCTTATAATCACAGATCAGCTGATCGGTCAACTTGTATGGGAGGCTAAAAATATTTTTACATATTTCGATATAAGTACAATTATGTTCCTTGGGAAAAGTTATTCAGTATCATGGACTACGTTGCGTTGCGTTTCGGAAATTTGCGAGGGAATTTGAAAAAGACAACTTTTAAATCATTAATTTCTCAATGGAAACATGTTAAATTGAAAAAATATATATATGGGTATTTTTCTTTAGCAATAAAGTTTACACATATTTTTTTTTGTTCGTTTCTGAATCACATGCATATTGTCTATTCAACCCTGTATTAGATTAGTTTAAACCGCGAACTGAAAAAAATATGCAATTTCATCAAAAATCTACATTCGCAAACAATTACTGATATTGCAATTATGATAATAACCCAAATAACTAACAAAGAATAGTTTGCTTGGCATAATCATTTAATAATCTGTGGCATAATCTCATCGTGCACTTTTGTAAATTGATTTCCTAACATGGGTAATTTGTTCACAATTTAGATGTCCGATTTCGACTCGCTAAGCTTAAAAAATAGCCTTTAAAGCAAACGACTTAGATTTAGATTTAGGATATAATGGTTTAAGGCCAACTGTTATCAACTCAGTCCAACATACAGGTTTCAAGACAATAAAAAGTTAGTGCCATGACTACTGTCGTTTTCGCATCGTCTCCTCAGGTAAACGGATGCCTCGAGCAACGAAACAATGCTCCCGTTTCCTGTACTCTATTCTTCCGTTTTCATTTTTGCCATACGATTGTTTTATCACTGTTCGGATTGTAGTCGATTCTAGTAAATGCATAATCCCCTTTTTAACCGAACTTAAAGGACCCGTATGTTTCTTTTAGGTACGTATTTTACGCGATATCTTCGCCAATTGTAAACCGATTTTAATGATTCTTTTTAACCGACTTCAAAAAAAGGAGGAGGTTCATGTTTTTTTATGTATGTTCCCCGATTACTCGAAGACGCCTGGACCGATTTGGACAATTTTTTTTGTTTGAAAGAGTATACTTGTCAAGAGGTCCCATAGAAATTTTATCAAAACTGGTTGAAAACTTTGGTGTTGAAGTCGGATTTTAGTTTTGAAAAATTATTTTATTTTAAAGCTTTTACTACCAAGTTGGTCCCAATATTAATTTGGCAAAGACACGATAATGAACTTGGGAGATATAGAAGAAACTTCTCAAAGAAAACAAAGTTGGTTGTTTATTTTTTATTAAAAAGTTTAGTTATTTAATAACTAAGCATTCAAATTGGCCACACCAACCCTGCTCACCGCACTGTGTCATCAAAATTTAGCTGCATTACTTATTACACTTGGCCTACTTAAGGTGAAGATATAGGCAAATGGCCTTGAAATGGCGCCCTCATTTGAAATAAATTGTTAACTCGTAAATATTGAGATAATTTCCATTCATGTCATGCATAGATAGCCCTTCAAATTATTTTATGAACCACCGTTGAATGTATTGACATTAGTCCGTCTAGCTTTAAAACTTGCCTCCGCCAAAAGTGGCCACGGCAAGTTTTAAAGCTAGACGGATCACCAATAATAGTTGCAACGGCAGTTCATAAAATAATTTAAAGGGCTATCTAGTGCATGACGAAGAGCTATATGGAAATTATCACCATATTTACGAGTTAACAATTTATTTCACACTTCAAGGCCATTTGCCTATATGTTGACCCTAATAAGTAGCAAGCAACTCTTACAGAGTTCCAACAACTTGTACTTTGATATTTACCAATAATCGCCCGAAATGTATATTGACTAACTATATTGTAAATATTGATTAACAAATAATCTCATTGATCGTTATAAATTAAGGCCGTACTTGAATTTTCCGGTGTCCAGTGCCCCCATTTAAAATAAATCATTTTAAAGAAACCGAAGACATTATTTAAAATTTTGCAACTACCAAATCCTAGATGACCCTTCAAAGTATTTTATGAACTACTGTTTACAGTTTAAAGTGAGAACGTTAAGCTTTACGAAAACCGGCCACTTTTGGCTAATGTGCGTAGTAAAGCTTAACGTTCTCACTTTAAAATGTAAACAGTAGTTCATAAAATACTCTGAAGCGTTATCTAGGATTTGGTAGTTGCAAAATTTTAAATAATGTCTTCGTTTTCTTTAAAATGATTTATTTTAAATGGGGGCAGCACTGGACCCCGGAAAATTCAGGTACGGCCTTAACAACTTTATTTGCCTGGAAAATTAAAAATACCCCGACTTACAAGCGTTATAACCCAAATAACTTATGAACCGCTGAACCGATTTTCATCAAACACTAACAATAACCAACTCCCCAGACAAGGATTTCCATATAAAAAAACCTCATCGATTATTTTCGTTTGGGAGCTACCGTAACGAATATACCGATTTCATTACAGACAGACATCATCGTCAGGTCTTTTTAGTCTCCACTGCAGCAGCACGACCCTCTCTGTACTACTAGGAGCCATATCTTAGCCAGATTAGCCAATGGATTTAGCCTACACTCCACGCTGGCCAGACGGGTTGGTGAGATCTCACTGATGTTTATAGGCTTTGTTTAGCTTGTGTTTCCTAAGTCGCCCTCTACGACATCCACGGGAAGACTAGGATTGATCCTATTCTACTCTGCCAGGAACCACACGGCTAAATACAGATATGTAAAACTTATAACACCTTTCTTTTGAAAATATATTTAGTCTCCACGATCGAAAATACTAAACATACCCTGATTTTTCCAGAACAAGTGCTGGTCAGGCGTCGGGGGTGGCTGCTGCGCCGCGCCCGCCGTGCCGAGTCGCGCGTGCGATGCGGAGCGGTCCCCGCCGGCCGCGCCGCCTCCCGCTCCGCCCGTGCATTGCGCCAGGCCCTGCTGCCGCGACGCGACGTGAGTCCAGTTTTATTTTCTTCTTCTTCTTCATCTAAGCGCGTTCCCTTTTGCATCCTCAGCTGTGCTGCTCCGGAGCCCAGGGTGCGCTTTCCCGCTTTTTCTTCTTCAAATATAACATGTACCTATGTCAATGGTCACCCAAGGATGCCACTTTTCGAAGTGAAGAAAAAAATAACCAGAACAGTTCAAACTATTTGTTTTAAGTTTTACGACCGAGAAAAGGATAGCAGCATAGGAAAGTGCTGTTCCGTGCTGATAGATGAGATC
Source organism: Acrobasis repandana (assembly GCA_963576875.1). Classification (NCBI taxonomy): domain Eukaryota; kingdom Metazoa; phylum Arthropoda; class Insecta; order Lepidoptera; family Pyralidae; genus Acrobasis; species Acrobasis repandana. Next base: position 5,509,331 of record OY756233.1, on the reverse strand, counting down.
CAACCCTTAGTCGCCTCTTACGACCCTGCTGCCGCTACGCGACGTGAGTCCAGTTTCATTACATTGTCTTAATGATTTGTGCATAAAAATATTTTCATTGCAAGCAAGAAAATAGCTTAATAGTTGGGTCAAAAACTAGTCTAGATTAGTAGTCTGCTTGTCTGGTCGGAGCGATTCGGGCAGGCGGATCTGCGTGAGATGGAAGCTGTCAACTGATTGGACATCGCAGGATAGAACACTAACGCTTTATAATCTCAAAGATCAAAATTCACTTCAGCTGATCTAGTGGACCTTTGAGTATACTGAGTATACTTCTACACTATAATATTATAAAGAGGAAAGATTTGTACCTATTTTTGTATGTTTGTATGTTTGTAATGAATAGGCTCAAAAAGTACTGGGCCGATTTAAAAAATTCTTTCACCGTTGGAAAGCTACACTATTCCCGAGTGACATAGGCTATGTGTGTACCACGGGCGAAGCCGGGGTGGACTGCTAGTATATGATATAAGCAAGCTAAAGTAATAACATATCATTATTATCAAAATTTAGGTGGTGGGTGGGTGGAGTTTCTTCCATTCTTTTCTATCTTCCGCCATTCCGCCAACCTCTTGACATGTTGATACAACACTGCTATCACCTTTTCCTTGCTTCATATACCTGTGCCTGGGCTTTCCTCTTCAGCTCCTTCCTTCTATTTTGCCTTCTATTATAAATTGCATAAAATTGTCACTCATGCCGTCTCAACTTTCCCCCCAACATATCGCCTCACCTATTTCCGACGACCTTACATATTATTTAATCTAAGCAGCGAAGTAAATACGTACATTTAAAGAAAGCAAGCGTCAATACTAGCTACCCCTAGCGTCCATCGCTTTGGGTGGATTCCAAGACGCGACAGTATAACTGAAAGTCATTGGGGCGCACCGGAGCTATCATCGTGTGCATTTATGACTCCAGGATAAAACTACTTACCATGTCTTTAAATTACCTATGGATTAAGTGAATTTAAATGTCTATGTGACTTATACTTTCTATTAAGTTTAAATTCAGCTTTTTTGCTAAATTTGAACTTATATAAGAAATTATTAATAATATATAGATTATATAGACATATAGATTATAATAATTGTATAGATTTTGTGAAATTTAAAAGTAAACCGATACCTCCGGCACAGAATACATAAGAGTCAAACAGAATGGAATCTCACAGCGTCTCCCGCAAATTGGCGTCCCCGCACTTCTCCCCCGCACTTTCTGTACCTTTCTGTGCTCTAAACTAGGGTTTAGTTACTTGCCGCACGCAATACACGACGTATCTTGTCTTGAGAACTGTCAATCAATAGTAACCATGGTGAGAAGATGCGTATATAATAATTGTTTAACCACCGATTACAACAAAGAACACATATTTCATAGATTTCCAATGATAAAAACAGGTAGCAAAGCAACAATATAATTTCACGTTATTACCCAAAAACCATCTTGATATATATACCCTTCTCGCTCTCTTGCATTGAGGGGAGATACACAAGAGCGAGAGGGATTATCAATCGACAGCAGTATAAACCGGTAAAAATACATAGGCTCCTCGCTCACAGTTAATCACATACACGCTGATGCCAACTAGATTTCCGCGGGTTATAGTGTTATAATGCCATTGTTGACAATGACAACTTGACAAGCCGTGCGTGGAAGCGTGATAAGATAAACATTTGTTTATTTTTATTGAATTTATTCAAATAATTACCGTATAGTTTTGCGCCGAATATGCAAATTACTATATTACAATAGTGAATTTAGTGCGTTACATTATAAATGACTCAATAATAATCAGTAAAGTGAACTAATGGTGAAATGGACAATGGACATAATAAAAAATATTTTTGAAGTGGTATTATGTAGCTGTTTCCGACTTTTCTGTAACATTTAATACATATAAAACAGAATATTTTTTACGTCATAGTGTTCGCAAATCTCTCGGTATAGAAAGATATAATCGTAAATATGTCGAACTCGTTAGTAGGTAAGTATTAAATTAATTCTGCGGTGCGACCCTAAATATAAAACTCACACATCGACGTGTGTATAGATAAATTGTTTCGTTTCGTAGTAGTAGGTATATATGTTACTCTGAATCTATGGCGAGACATACCAGTGCCTCCGGCTTCAAAATTACAAATATTGTTATAGACTAAGTTTTTATTATAGTATACAGGCTGACTTTTTAACCACCAGCCAAATTTTTAGAGCAATTCCAGTCCATGATACTGAACTACTTTCCATAAAAACAATAAACGAAAAACTAAAATAAAAATTCGCCACTCATACAAATCAGCGCTCTCCCAAACGGATTTTGTATGGGAGGACGAAAAATTTTTATCGATTTTACTAATTTTTCTATAGAAAGTAGTTCAATATCATGGACTGAACTTGCTCCAAAAATTTGGCTAGTGTTTAAAAAGTCCTTTAATTTTAATTCTTTTTCTATTTTTAGTATTTGTTGTTATAGCGGCCATTGTAATACATAATCGGTGAAAATTTCAAGTGTCTAGCTTTAAGTTTAAGAGATAGAGCCCTGTGACAGACGGACAGACAGCGGAGTCTCAGTAATAGGGCCCGTTTACACCCTTTGGGTACGCAACCCTAAAAAGAGTTGCTTAATGATACGCCGTGTTTACTTTTTAAATTAGACCAAAATTTATCTATTATCGTTCGTATATTTTTTTCATGTATTTGCATACAAAGAGAACTGAACAACGAGCGAGTCTTGTGCTAAATCTGATATTGCTAATACTGAAACAGCAATATTTGGCCAAAAAAATTGTATTGCTGCTGAAATATATTTTTTTCAGCAAAATCTGGAAATTTTAAAATTCACACTTGCATTTTCTGGTTGTCATGCTCAGTAATTGCATTGAAATATATTCAGAAGTCAGTCATATTCGTAGCTCAGTAATTATAATTACTACTCCATTATCATAGCTGAAGCATTCCGACGCGTCAACAAATAATAACAACAATCCTTCTCTATTAATACCAAACAAACGAAAGAGACAACTATAGTCTATTGCTTGCCGCAGCGTTCCCACCAATGCGTACACAAGCATTTTTTCCTATCGGTGAATGAGCTCAATACTGGGAATTCGGGGCTTTACGCGACCCCTGGCTACCTGGTGTCCCCACTCTTGGATCACCCTCTTATTCAAATTCAACCAACAAACCCCACAGTACAGTTTCGTCATCCCCTTCGACGATGCGTGTGCGCAGTTTTTTGAAAAAGTTCCTAGCAGTTGAATTTAGTGAATTATACCTCAAAATCATCCTAGTGATCGACGGCTTATGATATATGTGAAGTGTACAGTGTAATATAGTGTATAAAGTCGTATTTTAAGTGTAGTTTAAAATGGATCTCTCTGTGCCTAGACTCAAGTTTGAGTTTGACGATGACATTGATTACGACGATGAATTTGATTTGGAAGATGCGTAAGTTGATTTTTATATTATTCTTGTATTTATTGATTATGTATGTATGAAATCATTACGAATTTATTATCAATTAAATCATTTATTTTATTCAATGTAGTTAGTTTTTTTACGCAGTTATTTAAGTTCTAGTTTAGTTAGTATTATGTTACAACAGAATGATATGTTGAAAATAAGACTTAATGAATTTAAAATATACTTCAAAATTAAGTATGTATATTAAAAATTAAGTTATTCAAAACATATGTACGAAAAAAATTGATATAGAAAAGCTAGTTTGAGTCAGTGATCAATCAAAATATTTTTTAGATACATACGACAATATTGCTAAATGTGAATAATCCCGTAAAATAGCACAAACCCAAAGAAATCTACATTGATTTATAAAATAAATATCACAATTATACCAATTAAGTCATTGTTACAACGGATATTGCTAATAATAAATATGGCAAAACTGCGCATCAAAATTCCCAAAATATAATAATCCCATTGTACAGCAATGCAGGTGTAGCCGCGACGCAGGCATAGACCCTTTTTTAGGGGCTCGGGCCGGCCCGCCACAATCGCGAAAGCTATTCGACGGCAAAAAATGTCTTTACTATTTATTAAATTACTTTTGTAGCTATTACTAGTGGGACAAAGGTATTACGTAACGGGAAATGAGAATTCGTATATTACTTACGTACTTGTTGGTACTTATTGGCGATTGGGTGTATTATTATCGCTAGTTTGCTTCTCTAAAATATTAAGAGCGCAATTTTTGCTGTCCGTATTGCATATGATAAACTCGCATTATTATTTTTCTAAAATCTCTACATTCTCGTACAAACGTAAGTACATAGATCTCATTGTCGTACAACATCCACAAAATGTCAGTTCGTTTGATACTTCTTATGTAGTGTTTGATCGCCTTGCATTCTTTATCATTTTGACCAAATAGTGCTGGTCCATTCAGACTAACAGTGGGATTTAGACTTCTATTAAATTCAATGGGATTAAGTTCAAGCCCTTTTTAGGGTTCCGTACCCAAAGGGTGCAAACGGGACCATATTACTGAGACTCCGCTGTTTGTCCGTCTGTCACAGGGCTCTATCTCTTGAACCGTAATAGCTAGACACTTGAAATTTTCACAGATTATGTATTACTATAGCCGCAATAACAACAAATACTAAAAATTAAAAAAAATATAAATTAAAGGGGGTCGTCATACAAAAAATGTGTTTTTTCAGCGTTTTTAACTAGATCTTTATAATGGTATTAACGAGATACTTAAAATTTACACAGATTATGTATTACTATGGCCGCTATAACAAAAAATACTAAAAATAAGATAAAATTAAAAATTAAAGGGGTCGTCATACAAGAAACGTGTTTTTTTCAGCGTTTTTAACTCGATCTTTATAATGGCATTAACAAGATACTTGAAATTTTTACTAATTACGTATTACTATGACTACTATAATAACAAATACTAAAAATAAGATAAAGTTAAAAATTAAGGGGGTCGTCATACAAGAAACGTGTTTCTTCAGCGTTTTAAAACATTGTACGGTGGTACGGAACCCTTCATGTACGAGTCCGACTCGCACTTGCCCGTTTATTTAGGGGCTCAGGCCGTCCCAAAAGGCAGTATTCAACAGCAAAAAATATCTTCATTACTTATTTAATTACTTTTTAGCTGTTATGAGTGAGACAAGAATAATATGGAACGTGAAATGAGAATTCGTATTCTTACTTACGTAGTGGAGGTGTTTCGCTAGTTCGCTACACAGGAATATCAGTTTTTTTACAAGCTTTTATTTAGTTATACCTGTCCCGTTATTTGTCTCCCAAATCTTGCAAGCTAAATTAGACCCACTTCCCATTATTCGATCGAGTTGAAACTTCACATAGGTACTTATTATGTAAGTTAGGTGAAAATGCAATATTATGGTACCAATGAACTGATAGTATGATGAAGCCGGAAGGTGGCCACGGCATCTTGCTGATAAAACAACATAACCCCACCAAATTTGGACTTAATATATTTTTAATAATTACGTACTTGTTTTTCTGTCGAAACTGTGTTTGAAAAACTCAAGATAGTTTACATAGGAGCTTCATAGGTGGTCGGTGATCGCATTGCATTCTTCATGGTCATTACCAACTAGTGCTAATGATGTATTTTCCAGAATTGCAGTGAACAATGGGATTTGGTAAATCCCATTGTTCGAATCCCATTGAATTCAATTCAATGGGATTGAGTATAATTCATGGTATCGAACGTTTTGAACATTAGACATGGATTAACTAGGTAATTGAAAGGAAATCCAAAACAACCTAGTCATTTTTTATTAACGTCCGGCAACGGTTTAGTGTCAAAAAGCAACTTAGACCAGGAGTGCTATTTTTCATTTAGGGACTCGGCGAAACACAAAACGTGTAGTTTTCCAACTCACCACTGGCGTTCCCACGCATTGCATCGTATTTTTGAAACCGTCGTGTCAGCGATAAGTAATATTGTGTTACGCAGAAAATATCATAAATTTGTCAAGGTTTTCTAAACATTTCAACAAAAATAAAAAGAAGCAGCGTGAAACGGAACTGATTCTCCATGGAACGTTTCTTTGACATTTGTACGCTACAAATGTAAAAATTACGAGTGGTCAAGACCTCTCGTTGCAAATCCTTCGCATACGATCAATTAAAAAAGTGGCCAAGTGCGAGTCGGACTCGCCCATGAAGAGTTCGGTAGCAGCAAGTAACATAATATTATAAAAGTTCTAAAGGTAAATTGCGGTTTACGATTTATGACGTATTAAAAAATAACTATCTATGATACCGAGACCGCTACCACATTTTTTTCAGAATTATTTTAGTAATATTTCAAAAGTTACGGTGGGGGGACACCTCAAATTTTAACTTTGTATTAGATTATCTCAAGACTGGGGGGTTTGATCTACATAGTTTCAAAGAAGTTTTTGTTGCATTTTAAAAGACCTTTTCAACAACGACCCACACGTTGGGGTTAGTCCAATTTAATTTTTTTTAATTCACTTCGTTGTATGGGAGGCGGGCTGAAAAAAAATCATTTTTTCATAATTTTAAAAACCAATTTTTGGAACTTCAATATCTATCTCTCCACCAATTTTCGTGACAATCGGTGCAGTAGCGGCGGAGTACGAGCCCGGACGGACGGACGGACATGACGAAACTATAAGGGTTCCTTGTGGACTACGGAACCCTAAAAATGCGCCCGTTTGGAAACACTCGCGCAAATCATTCGGAATGTGACTCCCTGAATGAAAAATAGCGCTCCAGCTCTTTGTCTTACTGCATTTTATCTTTTATTCTAACATTAACTCTAGTACAGAATACAGAGTCGAGGGAAACTTAGATAGTGGATTTCGCGTGGCATTCCATTAGCTAGCAATGCTAACATTGCACTCGGGTCGGCGAACTTAGTCATTCAAATGGCTTATCAGGTGCTCGCTCCTAGTTGTGAAGAGGACGGACATGTAGCGTCAAGTTTTGATAAAGCAAACCTGTTACAATTGATGTTTCCGCTTCGTTAACTATGCGAATAGGATTCCAGTTATGTGTAAAAAATATAAAACTTTGAGTTTTTTTTTAATAAATGGTTGAGAACTTGAGATATAAGCATAACCAGCAACCCACCAAGCAACACTAGCAGGCAAGCCATGCACAGGAGACAAAGTTTTGCCTGTAAAAACAACATTTATTATTGTATAAGCTGTTTCTTGCAGATATCTCTATTAGATCAGCTCTGTCTAGGCCCATATCGGGCAACGGTAGGACAGGTTGTTTCAATTGGATGTCTGTCATCTTTGCACTTTCGCATCTCGTCCGTAATAAATAAAATTTTGGCTGTCTATTGTCATTGCCTGACATTGTTGATTTATATGCTCAAGTAAATTTGAATTATTCTTAGCTATACTGCTACGAATGTCAGAGTGCGCTTTCCGTATTTTTCGTCTCCAAATATGATACCTATGCATGTCAATGATATTTGCTTATTTAAAATGCTTTTGTTTTGTTACAGTGTCGGAGATAGCAACGAACAGCGACGGGCTCAAGTGGGGAGCGGCGCGGCGGGCGCGCGGCACAAGACGGCACCGCAGGCCGCAACGACGACGGCCCACAGCAAGCAACTGGCGGCGGGCGGGGGCAACCACCCGCCCCAGCCGCAAGGTAACCACAAACGTAATGTCAACCAATTGTTGTTACCTCCTAGGTTAAGTTTTCGCGCATACATATCACATAAACAAGCAGCTTCGCGTGAATACGTAGCGCTCGAGCAAGCATTCGCGCGAATGTCCCAATATTCGCTCGAAAGTGACTAAAGCTTACACAAACATGGCGTAAACGTTTGTGCAAGTTTTGCTCGCACGTTTCCTGCTATCATAAGTTGCTGATAACTACACAACATAACACACCAACACATAACGGCCCCATGTCGGTTTAAAGATAAAAACTTGCCAAAAAAGAAACATATTCCGCAGGAAACGCAGTTTTACTTAGTTACGACTGTTACGAGGAATGATTTTATGTAGCAAATCACAGTAAAGAAAAAAAATATCAATGTTTTATAGTCACAAACTCGAGCTTTGAATACCAAAGGCTACCTCAATAAAAATCGTGTAAGCTATCTTGCGAACGCTTTCCCATATAAATCGCATTGAGTGACAGCAGCACTGCACTGCCACTGCGTGCCTTGCAATAGTTTGAGGCGGCCATAACTTACCGAAGGCACTTCATTAGGAAAATAAGCAGGTACTCCTGGGCTGGTCTAGCGCCAGTGCCTCTGGGCTGGGCAGGCACGACATAAATCTGCCAGCTCGAAATGGTTCTGAGAAATCTTCGCGAATTACATATTGATTGAAATTGATACGTGATAGTATTCTAACAATTTATAAATAGCTCTTTTTAAAAAGCCATTGTTTCGTGTACACCAAGATAATGTTTTAAATGGTTGCCTTTATCGTGCAATAAAGATATTTCAAACCAAACAAATGAAACATAAACCTCAGCATATATTTATTGAAATTACCGCGTGACAATCTCTAACTAGCTTTTCGACTTTGTTAAATTCATACAAAACATTCAACATTTACATACATTTAATTAAATAATCACTTGGAATAAACTCGCACGTTAAAGTTATAATAGGGAATGTCTAAACAACTAAATGTCCATATAGCGCTATTTGCTGTCGTCTCGCAATAAACGACAAGCATTGTTTTCTTGGATATTTTCCTAGAAAAAGGGAATTAACACTTCAAAACACCTCACGTATATTGTATTGGTATTTGGCATGCTCAAAACACAGCAGTGAAGTGTTTAAAAATTCAACAGACCTGACAGGAGGTAACAATTTTACGCTCTCGCGAGTTGAGAACACCCTGTAGCTCGTTGAACTTTCATGCACTGTACTTGTTATGCACCCATATCTTTATCTATTAGAAATTTACTAGTTTACTCTGCACATACTGTTATTATGATCACGTGTGTAGCGAATTCATGTAGGATATTCAATTCTCCGCATTTTTTTGATTTGAGTTATTATTTTGGAGTATACTCTACTCAAAACCTGAACTAATCTACCTGCATTTTGCAGTATGTGCAGATATTTTGCGTAGAAATTGGTATTCTTACAGTATTTCGTCAATTATTAATTTATAGCATTAAAAGACATACCGATTTTCACTTTGGATTACTTATAAGTCTGTAATAACGGTTGTTACCGTGAACCAATTTCTACTGCATTACTTATTGCATGCGAAATGGATGACATAATTGTTGAACAATATTTTTTTTTTATATCATTGAAATGCATTATTTGAATTAAATTATGATATTTTCCTCTGCAAAAAGTTATTTGTAGCATTTATTTGTTATTTCTTTACTAGATTCTCAAAGGGATGTCAAGAAACAAACCTACCTCGAATATTTTATTTTTTGTTGTACTCGTATTACAAAAAATGTCCATCTTAAATATCATTATGCTGATTTGATGTACAGTTTTTGGCAATTATTTATAGAACACATACATACCTCTCTTGACATTTACCAAAAATGTCCCAAAAACTACTATCAGTATTTAAATTTTTGTTTAAATGTCCACAAATAAAATATATGCTAATCACAGTATATATTTTAATTCACAAGGTTATCGTTATTACGTTATTTATCAATTTAATCCACATAATGTGCTTGTAATGTTTTGTCCTCTATCTATACATCGCTGGCTACATTTTGTTTACTTTAAATGAATATGTCCATATGCTAAGAAATTTAAAACTCATTATTTCTCACTTAAGGGTCGGCACCATGTAAACTGGGTTTGCGCGGGCAACAAGTTTGTACAGAAAGCGTTTGATTTAAGTCAAATAATGTATACACATAGATAGAGGAAGAGTTGGGACAGTAGACGAAAAAAAGGATTTTTTAAAATATTTTGTAGTTTTCCTAAAAACAAGCATTGAATTTACCCAAAAACATGCAAAACGCACTTTGCGCGGGCAATAGTTATGGCTTAAGTAGAAAAGACCACTAAGAAAATTACATACCTAGTTATAGGTGAATAGACTAGCCAGTAGACGAAAACCGTATTTTTTTAATTTTCATTCAGAAAAAGTAAGATAATTGTAAAGAAACCTGAAAGAAATATTTTAGAAAATCTTGCTACAAACTGGCTTGTTTTTCTGCGTAAAGAAATATTCTAACAAGGGATTGCATATATTTTATAAAAATAAAGGCTATTTTGAAACATTATTCTTAATATTTGCTTACAATGCAATCACGCAATAATAAAAAAAATAAGTTTAAAAATTGGATGTTTTGCAACGTTTTTGACAGAATTCTCTGAAATGGCGGCCATGTTCCTTTCATACAAATTCAGTTGCCCGCCGGGCGTTCAGGAAGGAGGCCGTGCCGAATTTTTCAAAAAAATCCATTTTCGAATTACGTAAAATTGCATTACAGTCTAAAATATTTCAATAAAAAACTATGTACAAACTGCCAAATTATGTCATACTTTTGCTACACTATGGTACAGTTTTGACATTTTGTTGACGTTCAAGTAAAGATGTAATGCTACCGCAGATACGGCATCGCACATTTTTTTTTAAATTTTATTGAAAATTAAGTCAATGAAAAAAATAATTTTGATAAAAAGGTTTGATTTATTACCTATATCTTTTAATTGGCGATTAGGGTGAAAATCGGATTGGAACTTTCTCGGGTCGCGGAATCATATTAATAATTTTTGTAATAAATGGTGCTGTTTAATTAGGGTTTTACAATTATTTTGAGGGGTGATTCAGTCTCAAATTTTGAACAACTTTTCCCCATGAATATATATCAAAATACGAATTGACATTATGCGTAATATATCGAACCACAGGCTATACTAGATCTATACTTGGCTAGGCAGGCAGGCTATAGTAGGCTATTTATCTATACTAATATTATAAAGAGGAAAGATTTGGTTGTTTGTTTGTTTGCATTGCATGGCTCCGAAACTACTGGACCGATTTAAAAAAAACTTTCACCGTTGGAAATGTACACTATCCCCGAGTGACATAGGCGTTGTGTGTACCAAGGGCGAAGCCGGGGTGGACTGCTAGTATAGTATAATGATATTAAAATAAGTCAAAAAACCAAAAAAAAATCTGCGTTTTCATACAAAAGTGTGCAGCCGCCCGGGAAATTTGTATAGGAACCGATTTTTTTGGTTTTTTTACTGTTTTTAGGGTTTCGCTTGTCTGTCTGTCCGTAAGTCACAGCCAATCTGCTACGAAACTATTAGAATGATTTAGTTCAGATTTAGTACCTACACTTATGTAACTTAGTGACCCAAAGATAGACGTATAACGTAAATAAATGAAATTTAAAAAAGGGGGCCACTTATGGTGGGTTAATTAGACATTAAAAAAAGTTTTGATAACAAAATCGTCTGACATATCAAATGAAAGAACTTTTTATGACATTTTTAAATATATATTTTTAAATATATTTTTCTGTCAGTGGAACACAAAACGTGTAGTTTTCCAAGTCACCGCTTGCGTAAAATACTATTTGATTGTATTTTTGAGAACGTCCTGTCAGCGATAAGTAATATTGATTTACGCAGAAATATCATAAATTTGTCTATGGTTCCCTAAAATTTAAACTTAACCAAAATAAACCGGCCACGTGCCGTGACGGGCCACGTGCAGTGTAGAGTTCCGTAGTCAGTACCTACTTGTTTTATGTAACTTACAACTGCCTAACTTTAGGTCTGAATTCAGTCCATGATACTGAACAACTTTCACCAATGAACAAACAAAATACAAAAATTATTTTTGATCTCTTACACACAAGATTTGGCAAAATGTAATATTTATGTAATATATGTATGGAATACGTAAGGACAAATCACACGAATTAAGCTAGCCCCAAAGTAAGTTTTAAACTTGTATTATGGGATACTAACTCAATGATAGTATATTTTGTGATAAATACATACATAGATAAACACCCAAGACCCAGGAAAATTTTAAAAAGACCATTTTCTAACTTGCCCTGGCTGGGGCTTGAACCCAGAACCTCCGGATTAGCGGTCTAGCGTGTTAACAATTACGCCACGGAGGTCGAATGGTAAGCAAACATTTTCTTTTCATATTTAATTATGTGTTCCTTAGAAAAAGTTGTTCAGTATCATAAACTGAATCCACCTTAAAATAGTTTTAGTCAGGGAGACGTTATATACTACTGCCGTGAATTTTTTTAAGTGTCCATATACAACCGTTTAACTGACAGAGAGACACATAATTGTAACAAAAATTTCCAATCAAAAACCAAATATTTCACAAACGGATTCTAAAACGAAAAAGGGTGTTCATAATCTTACAATATTTTTGTAAGACCTATTCAACGACGTCTCACACCACCCTTTTTTTTTTAAAGTTTTTATTACCACATATCCATGCCCATGCCCAATTACAGCTTTCTAGTACTAATAGTCTATGAGTAAAACTGGGGACAGACAGACAGACAGACATGAAGAAACTATAAGGGTTTCTTGTTTACTACGGAACCCTAAAAAGCTGCGTGAAACTAAACAGATTCTCTATTCTAAGGGGTCTTTGTCATTTGCGCTTTAACAAATTTCAAAATACGAGTAATCAAAACCACTTGTGCAAATATTTCGCTCCACTTCGCATACGATAAATTCAAAAATTGATGGATGAATGACCGTGCTTTTACAGGTTAAGCAACTTCTAGCTTGGTCACAGTTACGATGGGTGACCGTGCTTTCAATTTTAATGTTGTCCAAGTCAAATGTTGAGATTCTTATGAATAAATTTCAATCTTGTCGGATTTCAATGTTTTGTCGGAATTTGAACTTGGCATTTTTACATTTATATTTTTGATGGGATAAAATAAACACCCAAGAACCAGGATAAATTAAAAACGGCCATTTACCAACTTGCCCTGGCTGGGAATCGAACCCAGAACCTCCGAGTGACGGACTAGCGTGTTAAGGAATCGCGACGGAGGTCGACTAATAAATTGAAAAAGTAATAAATTTTACGCAAGATTCGAATAACTATAACTTGGATTTTTTAGAAAGTGCTATATGAATTTCACATATATTTAAACTCGCTTTTTAAATAAACGTCTTGCATTCACGCACACTACTGTATTTTCGACTTTACTTTTTCTACTGATAGCCTGTCTACTAAAGTGTTAAGTACATTATAATGATGTCTGCCAAGGCCTTAATTCAGAAATAATAATTCAAACAAAATAATTCTTTGATTTGATTGATTTGAAAATTTTAATAAGTATCACGGACTGAAAGTCTTAACGAAAAGAAAAAAGTAAGCTGTATACTAATTCTACGTTACAATTTATGATTACCTACATCTATTGTCCCGTTTACACATTATTAACTCTATGTGACTTCATCTTGACATTTTTATCCCCCTAGCGGGAAAATTTTGCATATTTCAGAGCCAAATCCGACCACGTGGCTTTGTGCATACAGTCCTTAAAGTCATCATAAGTAGACCGAATCTTGTAATCACAGTGTTGCCAAACTATTACATGTTATATTCCATGTATTTCTTACTTCTAAGGCATTTGAATTGAAACAACTGACGCTAACTGACCCTCGGTGATAAAATGAATTATCACCGAAGCACCTATACAAGACCGCCTCTTGTACATACCTCAATAATATTTATAATTTAATCTTTGGTTGTAGTGCGATAAATTCTTTTCACTTTAGTACAGAAGGGAACTTGAAGACCGTAACCGCTAGATTTTGGTTGATTGTTCTGTATTAGCGATACGAAACACTATCCTTTCGTCTGTAAATGTCCTTATTTTATTTTTCGATCACTTGTATGTATTAAATCCACACATCTTCAAAAAAGGCCAATTTGAACAAATAAATGCCATGGGGTTCACCGATGACCCCCGAACAACGATAAATCTATCGTGTCTGTAATGATGGCGTTCAAAGGCCTATCAATAAAGTATCACTGAAATAAGACGTATTAGGGGTCAGTGTCCGTTTTTTTTTCATTTTCTCTAGAAACATAGTTTACTCTTACGCTTGCTTGAAACTACGTCAAGCGGACGCCCCGGACGGGTCAGTCCGTCTCTGTCACAAACTCTACGTGCGACAAAGACACGTGACCCGCGACGGTTTCAGCTATCTCTGTTGCACGTAGGGTATGTGACAAAGACGGACTGAACCCGTCCGGGACGTCCGCTTGAGGTAGTTTCAAGCCTTAGTTGTAAGTTCAGTGTTTATGAATGTGTATCTAATGTGCGTATGTGTTTGTGTTCACATGCTGTCGGCGCTACACAGGCTCCGGCTGCGGTGGCGATGGTGATTACCAGCTGGTGCAGCACGAGGTGCTCTACTCCTCGTCGAATAGGTGAATATCATTTTGTCTTGATGATTTGGCTCCTTGTGCCTTTTTTTAGGGGTTAAGTCATCATCATCATCATATCAGCCACAGGAAGTCCACTGCTGGACATAGGCCTCCCCCAAGGATTTCCAAAACAACGGCAGGTGCAGCATAGGACACCCACCTGCTAGGTGGTCAGACGACCTGAGCAAGGTTGCAGGGAAACGCTGGATGCAGGCCGCTTCCGATCGGTCGTTTTGGAAATTCTTGAGGGGTATCTGAAATCAATTGTTTACGCCAAGCCGTCGCCAACATACCCGTCGATATGCTTAGAAGAGTTAAACAGTACTTCAGAAATCGGGTAATTTAATGCATTGCCAGTGAGGGCCGTCAAAAAAAAATTGATAATGTATTTTACAATAAAAAATTAATTACAGTCACATTTCTACTTTTTTTAATTGATTTTTCAAATCAGCATGTTTACGCGCCGCACACTGTAGACACGGTAATGTGCTGTAGACGAGCGACCGCGAGTCTCCGACCAGGGTCACGGGTATACTGTAGCTCGATTGTAAGAGCCCTTAGTCTGACTTCTATTAAAAAAAAAACCTATATAAACAAATATTTGTGTTTAAGGTACGAGGTGCTGGAGTTCCTCGGGCGGGGCACCTTTGGACAGGTGGTGAAGTGTTGGAAGAAGGGCACCAACGAGATAGTCGCCATCAAGATCCTCAAGAACCATCCCAGCTATGCTCGTCAAGGCCAGATTGAGGTACGAGTTATTTTTTATTTTTATTTATTGATTTTCAAGGGGAGCTAACAGCTTTTACAATACAAAACAAACATTTGAATGGAAATCGAAGAACCAATAAAAGTTTTCCACGGATAGCAATGTTATGACCAATAATGTTTGTTTTTGGTGTGTGGAAGTGGCCAACACTGGCTGGTGTCTGATTTATCAAGGTGCCTTAAAGCATCTGACAGCAGCGTGACCACTTCCATTTGTTGATGATATCAGAGATCCTCGGTTTATAGTGTCTTCCAAAGCACGGAGATACTTGACTACTTGAGATATGGTACTTGCGGTCACATATAAAGATTATTTTTTTACATGGGTTCAATACGTCTCAGTAGTAAAACTAAATAAAAAAAACTGTTTCTACTTCTCGTTACATTTGTTAGGCGATACCTAACAGCGATAATGTACAAAAACGTTCAATTTAAAAACCGCGAAGCTTATAAAATAAATCAGCAAGTTTAAAACCATTATCGTGGTACGTATGAATAACACTCGCGCCTTCCGGGAGCGAACCCGCTACCGCTATCCATTATACCTTGGCGTGTCTCCAACGTGGCTGTTTACCTACACCGCATAAATTGCTATTGTCGTATATTTTCGATGGCGACCTCGATTTTGGCTTGTAAAGTGTGATAATATAATGGGCTTCGTTTTGCACATGTCGAGCAAGACAAATTGTAAAGGGGTGGCAATGGCAAGTTTCGTGTTGTACCTGTATGTATTTTTATATAAGTCTAAGTCGTCAACAGCTCTAAAAAGCTAGCAGTGTAAGGTGGGCAAAAATTAAAAAAAAATGGTCGAAATTTGTTGCTAATTAGATGCCAAAAATCGATTATTTTGCTCTTGCCGAGTTCGGAAAATCGTAATCAATGTCAGCTTCATCATAAGCTGGCATGGATAATAAGATAAAAGTAAAAGCGAAATTAACAAAATCACTACAAATTTGTTGCTAATTAGTTGCTATAAATTTGTAGTGATTTTGTTAATTTCGCTTTTACTTTTATCTTATTATCCATGCCAGCTTATGATGAAACTGGCATTGTTGTCGATTTTCCGAAATCGGCAAGAGCAAAAAAATCGATTTTTTGGTAACTATTTAGCAACAAATTTTGACCATTTTTTTTTCAATTTTTGCCCACCTTACACTGCTAGCTTTTTAGAGCTGTCGTCAACGACATCATATCACTGTTGTCCCTTTCAATTGTAGCTGTCTCCATTAACTTCACTTAGTCGCTTGCTAACTCTTATACGCCTAGTACTATAGACAGTATATAACGTCTAACAAAATATGTATATTAAAACTATTTTAAAGGTGAATTCAATCCATGATACTGAACAACTTTCCCCAAGGAACATATATCGAAATATGAATTTTTTGGTTTACCATACAAACTCGGATCAGATGATCGGTCATCATGATAAACATAATTTAAAATGCCTTGCTGTGGTACAATACAATAAGACTAATTCAAGGAACACGGCAAACTGTAAAGAAATAAATTTTCTATCGGTAAGTAACCAGATTTTATCGTTTAAAAATAAAATTCACGCCGCCATTTATTCAAAAATAGAAAAAGGGCCAATGTTTGAGATAGCTGGTCCATACCTCTATCTGTCAATGAGTTTTAATAAAAAAAAATTGTTAATGAGACCGAAGTTGGTCTCATAGTAAAATGATGTTCACTTTGTGTCATATGCAATTTTGATTCCATTTTCCGCCTTCTCACCCACCGTCACGCTAAAAGTGGCCTTTGGGTCTTGTGGCCTCCCTGGGCTCTGTCTGCTTAGAGCCGCAAGACCGAAAATGCTCTGTCTACCCCATTAGGGATAACGACGTGATAGTGTATGCACTCGGGTGTATTTATTACATGTATTGAATGTTCATATTGTTCATACATTCTTATTATAAAATGAAGTCCCCCGGCGGCGGCGCATATATTTGTCTGTATGTCAGTACTCACGTTGAATGTCATGGGGGTCACCGATGACCCCCGAACAATCATAAATCTATTGTGTCTGCAATGATGGCAGGCTTAAACTACTGGGCTGATTCTGATGCAGTTTTTAATAAAATGTAGAGGACATTTCCCGGTAGATGTATAATAAATAATAAGACATGTATAATAAATACCCTTTCGAAGCCGGTGCGCTAGTAAGAATTACATAATGTTCTTAAATACAATCAAGTATTACATGAACCTACTTGCGATGATATGAATTTAATGATTTACAAATCAATTCAAAGTAGGCGACCAAACTATAAATGATCGATCCCCCAGAGATCACTAATGACTTAACTTTTTTGCTACATCAGTAACAGATGACGCGCGGACCTACGCTAACATTTCTGTAAAAAAGCACATGTATGACTATTTTTGTACGATGGGACGTTTCGCATCTGCATTGCAAATATATATTTTTGACGTGGCAAACAGAGACTATGGAATTTAAATTTTCATTGTTGGCATTATCTGGCAAAGATTTTATTTAAGGGTTTGTTCCGGATTTATCGTCTTACGAAAAGATCCACGAAAAAAAACGACTTCTATTAACAAGCATGGCTATTTTGATACCATGGGACATGTATCATCTGCATTGTAAATATTTTTGACGTTGCAAAAAGAGGCTATCGAATTTCAATTTGAATTTCTGTAATATTTCATCAATGTCTGTATAAGTATGCACACAAAAAAATAAATCCTACATTCTTTGAAAACACGGCATTTTGAAAATTCTTTATTCAGTGATTAAAATTACACAATAGATTATCATGAGGAATTAAAATGTTTAACATGACAATATTATGTTTTTACATAAAACAAGTAAGTACATAATCACTGAAAGTGTATTCCAGTCAGCATCCGTTGCCAAAGAACATCACCCGCTATCTCGACTAATTCGAGATATGTTGAAGTTTTTCACAACTCAATTAAATTGTCATTTAGTCATGCGTCATACGACAATCAATGAATACTCTGCAGGCCCTAACGGTATTCGAGAACCGCCTGTTATTATGATACCCAGGTTCTGGCGTAATATGCGTCACGAATGACACACTTTGTATTTATTTCCAGACTTTTAAAGGGGATTTGATGCTGGGGTTGTATTGGCAGAATCTGTCTTTGTTTTGTATAGTGATGATGCGCCTGTTGGTTTAATGGAAACATTGTTTAAGGTTTTATAAAAAATGCATTCAGAGAATGTGTGACCTAATTCTTTTTAAAACATCCAGTCGGTGATAATTTTATTATAACATACAATGTCATCCTTGCACTCGGCAAAAGATCATATAAAGAATCACGATTGGGTTACGCCATAGTTATCTCAACATCGAGAACGTTCTAAGATAATATTTATTTTATTAGTTCGGAAGACTGACAGCTATTATGTTTTCATCTGATCCCACGTCTGCCTGTGCCTTACTTTAGGCTGCCTAAAGTTTAAACCACTAGTAATAGTAAATCTTGCCTAAAGATTTGTCACTTTAAATTTCCACCCTGCCTTATGTATGACACTATGTACCTAGTATACAACGTGTAATTAATAAATTGAACCACGGGCTATTACTAGATCACTATAGTATAATGAAATTAAAATGACAGTCAATAAACAAAAAAAATCGGGGGAGATTTCCATATGGCATTAGGTCCGCCACTTGTACTTTTATTTCAATTATGCAAAAAAGATTAAATAAATGAATAAAAATCAGCATTTCCATATAATAGTGTGCAGCCGCTTAGGCAATTTGTATGGGAATTTTGAATTTATTTTGTAATCATTCATCATCATCAATTACAAGTTGTTTATACTTATTAACTGTATCTTTGTCTCTTTCCAGGTGTCCATCCTCTCCCGACTGTCCCAAGAGTCAGCGGACGAGTTCAACTTCGTGCGGGCGTACGAATGCTTCCAGCACCGCTCGCACACGTGCCTCGTGTTCGAGATGCTCGAGCAGAACTTGTACGACTTCCTCAAGCAGAACAAGTTCTCGCCGCTGCCGCTCAAGTACATCCGGCCGATCCTTCAGCAAGTGCTTACGGCGCTGCTCAAGCTCAAGGTCAGTGTATGGCGACCCTGCCAGCCAATGGTGACCCTGCCATTTCCCGAGCGGAGCTTATGTGACTTCCCCAAGCAGAACAAGTTCTCGCCGCTGCCGATCAAATACATCCGGCCGATCCTTCAGCAAGTGCTCACGGCGCTGCTCAAGCTCAAGGTCAGTGTATGGCGACCCTGCCATTTCCCGAGCGGAGCTTGTGTGACTTCCTCAAGCAGAACAAGTTCTCGCCGCTGCCGCTCAAGTACATCCGGCCGATCCTTCAGCAAGTGCTCACGGCGCTGCTCAAGCTCAAGGTCAGTGTATGGCGACCCAGCCAGTGCCCGAGCGGAGCCCGTGTGACTTCCCCAAGCAGAATAAGTTTTCTCCGCCGCCGTTTAATCCTGCAGTCAATAACAATCAACCAATCGACATGTGGTCCTGACAGACTTTAAGAGAATTGGGTCAGCTGCATATGCTGAAACCCTCCTCGACAGTACTAAATAGTAGTACCTTTTTAGTATAGTAGTAAATAAATAGACTGTACTAAATAGTTTAGTAAATATTTATAGACTTATAAATTCGTTATCAAAAGTCCATAATTGATCAAAGTATTTAACTTACTCTTTATTTTCTGCGGTCTTACACCCTCTGTTCTTAGTCCACTAGTTTCTTCCACCAGTCATGCTTTTTTGTCTCCAGTATTCATCCAGCGTTGTTGTTTCACCTGTCATTAAGCTTCTAGCTAGATAATTTACTGTGTGGCATCCATTTTAATTTTTAATATCACTTACCATTTCACTATCGACTGACCATGCCAATTATCTTTAGCACAAGAACTCAACAACAAGCAGGGTAGCCGATAAGTTCTACATAAGACGACTATTGGGGTGATGACCACAGCTAAGATGTTATTACTTCAGTACGTAGGTAGACGATGTTGCGTTATCGCAACTTAGTTATACAAATAAAAACTATTTAATTGAAGTTTGAAAAATCTGTTCTCTTCAAATTGTTGAAGTAGTTTTGACTTGTAAACTATAAACCACTAGGAACATTTGGCTTATCGCCCACTCTCTGAGCAACAGCAGCATTTTTTTTAATTCTGCTTGTCTCGGCTTTCCTCGGGCAGGATCCGAGTTAACCAGTTGATTGAGAGGCTCCAGAAAATTTTGAAAGTAGAAAAGTAATTTTTGGAAAACTGGATATTTATTTCTCGAAACTCTTTCTTTCGTTTTGGAAGGAAGCAAAATTGACCCTTTATCACACAAAAAATGAAAGACCTCCAGATTGCAGTTGCTATTAGGTCGCCTTTTGATATCTGATTGAACTTACTAAACAGATTTTAACTTACTGAATTACCAGTGGTCCCAAGTCCAAGCCGCAAACACGTTTTGGAACTGATAATAAGCATGCATTTGTTTATCATACGTTGTTATTCCAGCAACTTGGGCTGATTCACGCGGACTTGAAGCCGGAGAACATCATGCTGGTGGAGCCGGCGCGGCAGCCCTACCGGGTCAAGGTCATCGACTTCGGCAGCGCCTCGCACGTCAGCAAGGCTGTTTGCAACACCTACTTGCAGAGCAGATACTACAGGTAGGTACCTACTCTTATTATCATAGACATAGATTTTTGAAGTAAAAACTTCTTTAGGCGCGTTGGGCTCTTTTTGAGATGGGGAAAAACCATTGAACTTGCGACACCGTACCGTAACCGACACCACCTTGTTCAAATTTTTACTTTTGTCGGCAATTGTTTTTACTGTGTGGAAGACCACCATTGCAAAGTGCGACAAACAATACGGTAACGGTCTCACTCGCGATCAAATTGACATGTGACAAGTCTTGGTACAAGCCGTATTAGCCGTTAGTAGCCTGGCTTATATAACGCCACATGATAATTGGATCTTTTCAAATTGCAAACTGCGAATTTATAAGTTATCTAACGATAGAAAGATGCGTTTTTGCGAAAAACGGCCACTTTTGGCAAAAACGCAAACTAAAGCTTAACGTTCTCACTTTAAACTGTAAACAGTGGTTCATAAAATAGTTTGAAGGGTTATTTAGGTTTTACTAGCTTTAAATTTTTAATGATATCTCCGTTTCCTTACAAATAATTTATTTCAAATGGGGGCAGCACTGGACTCCGTGTATCGTCTTAAACACTTCCGTCGCATTTCACGAAATCACTCCCAACGATTACAGGAAAGTGAGAGGAAAGTGTATAAAGTATAATAAATAAAATATTTATGTTTTTCCATTTTTAGAGCGCCAGAGATCATCCTGGGGCTAGCGTTCTGCGAAGCGATCGACATGTGGTCTTTGGGCTGCGTTGTGGCCGAGTTGTTCCTGGGCTGGCCGCTGTACCCGGGCAGCTCGGAGTACGACCAGATCCGGTACATCTCGCAGACGCAGGGCTTGCCCACTGAACACATGCTTAACAGGTATGCCAACACCTTTGCAACACTTTAAAAAAAGTCAAAATTTTTTTGTATTTTACAAGCAGGCAATGACAAAAAAGAAATTGTTTTTATTGAGAATAAACACCCATTTTGTTTGTGAGCGTAAACTGAGGAGAGGGGCAAGTACTTTTAAATTAGACGATCTATATCGCTGTATAAGTATATATATAAGTGTGCAGCCACCCAGGCACTTTCTATGGGAATGTCGTTTTTTTTTGTTTTTTTTTACTTATGCTGTAATTTCATTATTACATATAGTGATCTAGTATAGCCCGTGGTTCGATTTATTACGCATATGTCCCTTACACATAGTATATGAATGAGAACAAGTGTTAATTTTTAATAATAACATTGTGTGTCCGCAGCGCGAGTAAAACAGCCAAGTTCTTCTACCGGGACGTGGACAGCACGTACCCGTTCTGGAGGCTGAAGACGCCCGAGGAGCACGAGCTGGAGACAGGCATCAAGAGCAAGGAGGCCCGGAAGTACATCTTCAACTGCCTCGACGACATCGGACAGGTGAGGACATACGCAGAGACCATTACATCCTCATCTTAGACTTGAAACTAAGTCTGAACTGAACCCGTCATGGGTCTCCGTTTAACGCAGTTTTAAGCCTTAGTGCGTTCGACACTATATTTTATGATAAATACATATATAGATAAACACCCAAGACCCAGAAAAATTTGAAAAAGGCCATTTTCCAACTCGCCCTGGCTGGGAATCGAACCCAGAACCTCCGGATTAGCGGTCTAGCGTGTTAACCATTACGCCACGGAGGTCGTCAAAATCCTTAGCTGTGCTGCTTCAGGTGAGGAGCACTAACTGAAGTACATCTTCAACTGCCTCGACGACATCGGACAGGGTGAGGGAAAGAGAGCATGTGGATTTTGTGTACTTTTCGTCCGAGCTGCAGTTGTCTCTATCGCACTTTGGTTGTTGTTCGGGCACAGCACGACAGCAATAGATTTTACACTCCACCTGCTGCAGGAACCAATAAATACGATTTCTTAAGGAAATATTATTATATTCATTGGACTTTTAGTACGCGGACGTACCGCGTACTAAAAGTATTTCATCCATTAAGTGATATATTTATCCTACATTAAATATTATTTTTTTTAGACTATGGTTATGGAATATATTCGACACGTGAAGTCGTGATCCCGGTTGTTATCGCCGGCTACAGGAAAAATGTTAACACCTTAGTCCAGGAAAATAAATGCAAAAACAGTTGCTCTAATTGGATTTCACGAGGAAACCTGCTATGCTGCATATGCGAATTTATAATAATTATTATGTGTATTTATCGAAAATATTAAAAATGTTTTAAAATTTGGTTGAAGTGAGTAAGAAAGTGATTCTATATAAAAATCAAGCTTGCCCCAATAGACTTACTAGTAGGTCTTAACACGACAATAAAAAAACTAAGTTTTTATAAAAACATTGCAATTAAACTTTTATAAATAAACTTAGTAGATGTGGAAAATGTAAAAGTGAAATGTTTATTTCAATTTCAGGTTAACGTACCAACGGATCTTGAAGGAGGCCAACTGTTGGCCGAGAAAGCAGACAGAAGGGAATTCATTGACTTATTGAAGAGAATGCTCACGATGGACCAGGTAACGTTTCATTTTTGATTATTTTATTGATTACAAAACTACTAAAACGATTTTATAGTCTGTGGTCGCCTGTAGGTTGCTAAAATTAATAGTCAAAAACAAAATAAATCGTGAATAAAATTAATTAAATATTCATGAGATTATGAAAAGCTGATTTCATGAAATTAATTTGACTCTTATATTATATCTTATTAAATAATATTTTTGTACCAAGTGAAGGCAAAGTGGTCTTTCGAAATCTTGTAGGATACAAAAGACTTTACACAAGTTAAGTAGGTATTTGAAGTTAAGGTGACGTGGGTTCACAATTTGCAAAACTGTGCGTGTTTTTGAAAAATCACTGTTATTAAACGACTACAGTTTCTTCCTCAAAAAATTTACATAAGAATCTTATGGATTTTCTACAAGTGGCTTGTAGTAAAGAGTAGAAGTTCTGAGAGCTTTTCAAAGAGCATATTAAAAATGTACAGTAAAGTTGTCGTTAAAAGGAATAATTTGTGTAAGTTGTAAAAAAATATTTGATGTAATAATTTGGATTTCAGGAAAGAAGGATAACACCAGGCGAAGCGTTAAACCACGCGTTCGTGACATTAGCACATCTCGTCGACTACGCGCACTGCAACAACGTCAAGGCATCCGTGCAAATGATGGAGGTATGCATCTATTCTGTTCCTCAAAACAATTTACAGTCTTCAATCTCTAAGGGGCCATCCACAGATTACAGCGATAGGGAGAGAGGGCATGTGAAACGTGACAGTACGACCGAAAAAAAGAGTGACGAGGTGGGAGGGCTTCAAAAAGTCGAAATTTTGCGTTATGTAATATGTGGACGGGCCCTAATATGTCTATAAAAGTATCATTATCATCATTGTCTACGCCAAAACTGATACTGGCAATATTTCTTTTTTCTGTTTGGAGCTACAAGTTCTTGTTTCTCCAATTTAGAAGAAATTAGGAATTAGGTATTAGTTTTTCGAAGTATATTATTAGAAGCAGTTAGTACTTACATTCTCCTTTTTAACTCATGTAAAATTTATTGTAAGGCAAAAGTGGGCAATGAGAAAAACATGTGATTCAAAAATAATAATTTAATTTCCGTGTTTATTATTCAGGTGTGCAGGCGGTCGGGGTCAGGCGTGGGCACGGGCGTGGGAGGCGTGGGCTCCGTGGGCGGTGTAGGCTCTGTGGGCGCCGAGTATGTGGGCGGCGTAGTCGCGCCTGCCGCGCCCACGGCGCACCACCTGGCGCTCACCATCAACCAGCAGAGGCTCAGGGCGGCGCCCTACGACAACCTGGTGAGTAGTCTGCCGATTGCATAACGAGACATACGATTATTTTTGCGTAAAATATGACTGGGCTGTATGGGCTATGTTTCCTTTGCACTAATTGACAATTGAAAATTAAAAAAGAAAAAACGTGGTAAAGCAGATTATTTTCAGTAAACCCCATGATGATTATAGTATATTACCTATACTAATTTGTTTCCAGTATTGTCAGTCATTATTTCCTCTCATTTATTGAGAAGAGCACTATACATACCTTGGCGGTAATGAAATTGCCGGACGAGCAAAGATTTCAAGGCCGAGCCAGCGAGGCCTTGACAATAATTACGAGTCCTAACTTCCCGGCCTATGCAGTAATCTACTATTAATTCAACGCAATACATACAACATACAATACGACATAAAGTAACCAAGACTTAGAGTATTTGGAAGACTATCTTTTTATACCGCACCAATATATGTACATTGTCCATACTCATACAGCACAACTGCAAGCATCTTTCTACGAGAACGAAGAAATGGCTCCTCGAAAGGAGACGACTACAGTATTAAGGGGATTAGTTGACCTAATCGAGAGTTTTATTTTGCGTAAAACTATAAGATCCACTACATTGAAACAATAAATAAAACCGGCCAAGTGCGAGTTAAACTCGCGTGGAGAGGGTTCCGTACAATTAATTGAATTCTTATAGGTTTTCCTGTAATCTACAAGCAATGAACTAACTATATTCCGTATTTTTTCAAAATTTTAGACTCAGTAGTTTCGGAGATAAGGGGGGGGGGGGGGGGGAATGGTTAATTTTCGTCTTCTTTCATGAATAAAATCAAAACTATTTATTTTATATTTATAACTAAAATATATTTGAGATCCGTATCCGTTTGTCCGTTGACATAACAAGCCCTTTCATTTGATATATGACACAGTAAGGTTTGCAAAACTTTATTTTTTTATTTTCTAACTTATCCCCCGAAAATGACCCTTATTTTAAAAAAATATTTATTTTGCACATATGAGTTTGGGTCATAGGATTACACCATCCTACCAAATTTAACCGGATTCGGTCTAGTAGATTCGGAGCAAATTTGCTGTGACAGACGGACGGACAGACAGACGCGCGAGTGATCCTATAAGGGTTCCGTTTTTTCAATTTTTTGTACGGAACCCTAAAAAGAATATATGATATTCTTCAGGATATATGCTACCGAAATAGTGACCTCAAAACATGATACTATTAATTTGATTCTATAATAAAAATCACGTATCCGTGATTTTTTTAACTATTTTTTTTTCTACGAGTAGAACTAGATAGAGGAAAAGGTAGACCGAGATAGACGTGGGAAGAATGCGTGAGATCAGATATGGGAGAATGGGGTGTTAGTATTGAGATGGTGAAGGACAGAAAATCATGGAGGGAGTTGACATACAGAGCCGACCCCAAATAGGGAAAAGGCGAGGAAAGAAGAAGAAGAACTGTAATAAAATGTTTGGGAACACTATGGATTTTTTGAAGGATTTTATTGATCAATATTCATACATACTACTACATACTATAGTATGTTTTTTTCATCATTACAAGCATAAAACGAACGTTCACACGCGCGCATCGCCCGTGTGTCTATTGTACCGTCCGAGGCCTGATGCTATACGGACGTCTCGCTCTCCCTTACTGTAACGAAAACATATGACTGAAACAAAGGTTTTAATATACGAGTGCATTTCCAGCTCATGTAAGCCTCTTAATAATAGAATGTATCTTATTTCCAGTACCAACTATACGGCGGCGGGCGCGTGGCCGTCGGCGGGGCGCGGCAGTACGCCACGCGGGCCGCGGAGCCCTTCCCGCATCAGTTCGTGTCTTCGATACTGTGCCAGCCCGCGTATCAGGTTCGTTTCTACAATGTACGATTTGTATACGAACCGTCTGTGTTCAGCATATCATCATCATCAGGTCTTTAATCTCCACTGCAGGAGCACGACCCTCTATGTACTACCAGAGCCATATATGTATTAGCCAGCGCAGTCAGAGGATTCGGTCAACACTCTCCACGCTGGTCAGACGGGTTGGAGATGTCTCATTGATATTTATAAGCCTTGTTTAGCTTGTGTTTCCTAAGTCGCCTTCTACGACATCCACGGGAAGAATTGGAGTGGTCCTATTCTACTCTGCTGGGAACCTCACAGCATATCATTATATACCTAGTCAATTTGCTGAAATGGTGTGCGTGCCGTCGACATACCACAAAGGCAGAGTCTTTGTAAAAGCCGTTGCTGCAGTATGTCAACCAATTGAATGAATAGACTATACCAGTAAACAGAGATGTTTTCTTCACAATGATATTTCTGTGTCAGCTTTGACCTCGATTCCTAGACTGCCCTCTGCCCAAACCAATCGCCCGTGTTTATCTTACGCTAATCACAACATGTGACGTCATCATTCCAGCGAATTCATTTTCAGGAGCTTACATTTGTTAGTCGAAAGGAATATTCCTCTTTTTTGGGAAACAATGTCTTTGTGTCAAAATTGAGTAATTACACTAAGCCCATATAGATTCTCGTTTCTATTTGTCGAAAGAACATAAAAAAGACGATAAGTCTCCCTACACTCTTCCATACTGGTCTGGGAGGAAAGAAAAAACTAAGAATGTACCAGCTGCTTCTCTTCCCGTGCAGATCTTAAAAGCCGATCGAGAGAATGGGCGAAAATGTGAATCATGTTAATAGGTGACTAACAACACATCACTATTTTTTTAAAAATATATAGTGACAAATCACACTGATTAAGCTACCCCCAAAGTAAGTTTTAAACTTGTGTTATGGGATACTAACTTAACGATACTATATTTTATGATAAATACATATATAGATAAACACCCAAGACCCAGGACAATATGAAAAAGGCAATTTTCCAACTTGCCCTGGCTGAGGATCGAACCCACAACCTCCGAATTAGCGGTCTAGCGTGTTAACCATTACGCCACGGAGGTCGTCATAAATAATTTCTTTTTCCCCCTTCTTCGAGTCTTACGACCCTGGGCTCTGTCTGCTTAGAGCTGCAAGATCCAAAATGCTCTGTCTGCCCCGTTAGAGATACAGACCTGATAGTGTATGCATGCATGCAAGTCTCTACATAGTCCTACAAAGTTTAGTAACAAAATAACAAGGAATTTTGATTTTAAAATATTTTGTTAACTCCAGGTGCAGCAGCTAGCAGCGGCCGCAGCGGCGGCAGCTGCGGCGCACCACCAGCACGGCGTAGCGGGCGGCGTGGGCGTAGGCGTGGACGGTGTGGGCGTGGGCGTGGGCGAGTGGCGCGCGCCGCTCATCGTAGAGCCCGCACCGCTGCCCGAGCCCGACGTGTGGGACGCCTTCCATCCGCACCACGCGCCGCACCATCACACGCACAAGAGGTACCTTTTAGAACCACACAAATTAATGAGAGCATTTCATACACAATGGAATCTCCTATGGTCCCTAGCAATGCGTCTCCGTTCCCCATCCCTCGTCCCCGCACCTCTCCCCCGTCCTCGCCTTGTCGCGGGGCGAGAGCGGGCGAACACACACGCATTGACGTGTGCACGGATGTATAATTTCGTTTGTAGTAGTGTACGCATATATAATACTCCGCTTCTATGAAGATTCATACCTGTGCCACAGAATACACAAGAGTCAAACAGAATGGTCTCTCACAGCATCTCCCGCAAATTGGCTTCCCCGCACCTCTCCCCCGCACTTTGTGAGCTTTGACGGCTCCAAACCAGGGTTTAATTACTAGCCGCACGCAATACGCGACGTGTGTTGTCTTGAGAACTGTCAACCAATAGTAACCATCATGGTGAGAAGGTGCGCGTATAATAATTGTTTATCCACCCAATACTCTAAAGAACGTATATTTCATACATTTCCAAATGATGAAAACAGGTAAGCAAAGCAACAATATAATTTCACTTTATTACCCAGCAACCATTTTGATATATATACCCTTCTCGCTCTCTCGCATTGGCGGGAGATACACAAGAGCGAGAGGGGTATTAGCAATCCGGTAATGTTACATTGGCTCCTCGCTCACAGGTAATCACATACACGCAAATGCCAAATAGATTTCCGCGGGTTATAGTGTAAATGCCATTGTTGACAATGACAACTTGACATGCTGTGCGTGAAAATGTGATACACATTTGTTTATTTTTATTGAATTTATTCATATAATTACCGTATAGTTTTGCGCCGAATATGCAAATTACTATATTACAATAGTGAATTAGTGCGTTACATTATAAATGACTCAATAATAATCAGTAAAGTGAACTAATGGTGAAATGGACAATGGACATAATGAAAAATATTTGTGAAGTGATATTATGTAGCTGTTTCCGACTTTTCTGTAACATTTGATACATATAAAACAGAATATTTTTTACGTCATAGTGTTCGCAAATCTTCAGGTATGGAAAAATATAATCGTAAATATGTCGAACTCGTTAGTAGGTAAGTATTAAATTAATTCTGCGGTGCGACCCTAAGTATAAAACTCACACATCGACGTGTGTACAGATAAATTGTTTCGTTTGTAGTAGTAGTAGGTATATATGTTACTCTGAATCAATGGAGAGTCCTACCAGTGCCTGTGCTATAACGTGGAACTAGTTGTTTTTGTATAAACAACGCATTGACGAATCTACCTACACACAGACATACATTTTGTTTTCTCATCAAGACTATCTGTCTTATTATTTGGTCAACTATGTAGGAATAAAGTGTTAGGGATAAAAGAGAGCGAAGTCTACTGACACAAGCATATTCTTTACTTAAAAGCAGGCTCGTGAAACACAAAAAATTGTAAACTAATAGTTACCAAATAAAAAATTTTTTTGGTAGTGATAAAAACCTGGCGAATGACCATTATGATGTACAGGCGTATTATATGATAAAAAGTACCCATTGCCAGGAGTCAGAATGGTAAATAAAATCTCATTCTATCACACTGTTACATTTTGAAAACTGGTCATAAATATGAGTAAGAAGTGACGAAACTCAAGTCGTGCGTACACTCTCGCCCATTGGTACTTTTTGATCCAGGCCGAAAAATCCAACCAATCAATACTCTTAGCGTATTTTAAAACTATTTGAGCTAAGTGACGTGTCATGTAACTGAGAAGATGCGAATCAGTTCTCTAACTCTATGAAATACTAAGTATAAAACGCCTAGGAATTAACTTTAAGTATATTAAGAAATAATATAAATATCCTACGATAATATAGATTCAGAATTAGGAAAAAAAAACTAAGTAAAATGTAAGCACCATAATATTATGGGATTGTCCGCCATTGTATGTTTGCTTTTTCGATTTTTTTGTATTTAATTTAATATTTTGGTAGAATAAAGTTATGACAAACAAACAAGATTCGGGATAACAATATGGGATTGTCAACAGATCAACGAAGCAGCAGGCGGCTGCCGTGCCGCACTACCAGCCGCACCACCAAACGCATCAGTACAGGTGCCTATAACTCATACCACTCTAGATGTCTGTGTCTATGTCCTACACTCTCTAAACTAACCGTAGATGTAGTCTTTTATTCGGTTTTTCGGCATATTAGATGCAGTAGATAAATTACTCAATAACGCAAGCCTAATCGTTTAAAGGAATAGGATATGGTGGCGAAATTCAGCGTGCGGCATTGAACAAGTGATAGCTCAGTTGGTAGCAACATGGTCATAGTCGTATTAAGACCGAGGTCGCTGGTTCATGTCCCGCTCACGTACTATTATTTCACAATTTCATATTTAGTTTAAGTATAGACGTAGTTTTTATAAAAAAAATACACGACTAAAATCGTAGTCGTATAAACTTTATTAAATAAATACTATATACATCGTGGAAGGGACATACCCGTAATAAATCGAACCACGGGCTACACTAGATCATTATAGTTTAATGAAATTAAAATAACACCCAAAAAACAAAAACAAAATTTGGCATTTCCATATAAATATGTGCAAGCCGCCCGGGCGATTTGTATGGAAATGTCGTTTTTTTTTTGTTATTTGACTGTTATTTTTATTTAATTATACTTTAGTGATCTAGTTTAGCCCGTGGTTCGATTTATAACAGATATGTCCCTTTCACTTTGTATACTCGTAAATAGCGTGGGAATATTTTTACAATTGGCTTAGAAACATAGGTGATATAGTGTCACTTTCCTGCAAAACGATGATGTAGTAACCTAGTACCTTTCCTAGAAAACGATAAGCTTCTCGGGCGGCGATAAAGAAACCTTTAGATCACTGTATGCAAACTATACTTATCACTAACTCCGTGATATTTTTGTTTCACCGGCCTCTGTAAAAATTGAGCTAATGAAGCGACATGTCAGACGTACGAATTTATTATTAGAGGTCGGATATATTGGATGCATCTTAAGTTGAGGTAAGAGCACCTAAAGTTGAGATGTTGGCTTTTATGGAAAGCACTTTTTTATCAAAAAATATCCCGCAATTCTGGGAAAATCAAATTTAAGTATATGTAATGATTAGTGACCGAATTCCCGGGATTTGATATTTTTAAAAAATATCCTAAGAAGTCGCTTCCATAATTTGTTATCCTAAAATGAACTTTAGGTACGAGTACATAAATGTAATGTACTTAGTTTGTTTTTCTATTGCAAAGATGCAATAAATATACATTTACAGTACTTTATTTATAAATTTTTAACCTACCTAACTATAATGTTTTTGTGCTACTTATTTATTTTATTTATGCTTTATAAATGAGTTTCATTTTATTATAGTTTTTAGTACTTTGTATTTTATTTCCATAAAATATTACTTTCTTAAATTATAGTGAGATCTATAGAGCGTATATACTTTGCACATTTTTTTGTGCAATCATTACTTCGGTTTTGCATCAAGTTAATAAGTCTGTTTGTAAACAAACTATCTGTTTCACGCGGCGTTGCCTGCGTTTTGAAAGATAACATATAGCCTATGTTACTCGCTGGATAATGTAGCTTTCTACAGGCAAATTAATTTTTTAAATCTGATCAGATGTTTTTGAGATTATCCATTACAAACAAACATTGAAATCTTTTCTCTTTATAGTATAATAGGTTTAAACGCTCTTATAGATTTATATATTCATTACTGAAGATAAAGTACAATACTCACGAAATTACGTGTAATATACAGCATGGCGAGCAGTGGCGGCAAGAAGGAACCGACGCAGCTGTCGCCGGTCAAGAAGAGGGTCAAAGAAGGCACGCCCCCCTCGCGGCATCGACACCATCACCACGATCACACGTATGTATACTCGATTGTCAAAAAATGGTTAATGTAATGGGCGAATGCTGCCGAGCAGTGGCGTAGCTAGGGCGGGCGACGTGGGCCCGATCCCATGTCCTCGCGGTCTTTGGGGGCATCGTGCGTAAAGCGGATGACCCCTTTTTAAGATCTCTTGCCTAAATGCATTACAATAATATTAAACTATAAGGGCCTCAAAGCCCAATATAAAACTTTACCCTCGCTCGTTTTGAATAGTAAACAAGTTCTATATTTCTTCAAAAGTGCGTCACGTCGTGTCTCGGTGTGAACTAACCTTTAGAGTGTAAATCTCAAACTCAATAACCTGAATGCCTAAGGCTTGAAACTGCGTTAACGGGACGGGTTCAGTCCGTCTGTCACAAACCCTACGTGCGACAGAGACACGTGACTCGCGACGGGTTCTGCTATCTCTATCGCACGTAGGGTTAGGGGAAACCGGTATTTTTGCAAATTTCGGTTACTTTGATGGAAAATAACCGGTTAAAATGAATTTACCAACATAAGTGAGCTACGCCATCTGTTGTTTTTCGGTACAAGCGAATAGGTGTTCGTTTAGGTGTTATTACCAGTTAAAACGATACATAAAATACTTTTTCTCAAATGAAACGGTTACCGAAAATATTTTGGTTATTTTAAACTGTTTCTTTGTTTAACCGGTTAACAAACTAACTACATTTTAACGTTATTATGAACAATATTAACCGGTTAATCAAAACCGGTTCCGAGCCCTGGTTTCAAGCCTAGAAACTCTATAAAATATTACATTTGTGTGTGTTGCAGGAACAACGGTCGCACGGCGAACACGAGCGGCGCGTGGGAGGCGTCGTGCGCGGGCGCGGCCCCCGCCCCGCCCCCGCACCCCGCGGCGCCCGCGCAGCACACCATCACCATCCGCGACACGCCGTCGCCCGCCGTGTCCGTCATCACCATCTCCGACTCGGACGACGACGCCGACCACGCGCAGCGGCACAACCCGCACCACAACACAGGTACATCTCTTCTTCTCTCTTCTTTTGCCGTGCCTTGTCCCGTCATTTGGGGTCGGCCCTCTTCGTACCGCGCCGCTAGAACGCTCGGTCCCGGGTTGTTTGGATTTCTAGTTGTGCCCGCTTAATTTAAATTCAATATCTCTATTGACGGTTGTCCACTACCTGGAAAAGTACAACACAGGTACATTAAAAAAAAAACAAAACAAAACCAGGTTTTAATATTTCGAATGCAAAAAACGCATCTCATCGCAATTGTATAATTTAAATCTTTATTTAAGACAACATAGGCCTAGGTGTTATTAACAATGGTACTTATTCTATGTTAGTAATGAGACAAATCTAAATAGTTTGTAGAAGTAAGCAGGTCACTTACAAACTATGTTAGTAATGTATAACTAACAGCCGGGTTCGATCTATGAGCCCCTCTTGAATGGACTATCGACCCTATCGGCTATCGCACTCAGAATACTGTTGCGACCGGTGCGCACCATGCGCAGCAGTGCTGCCGATTTCTTGCGCCAAAAAATGGCTAAAATTCTGCTTTATTATACTTGAACGGTCCCCGATCCCGCGGCATTGCTTTCTACAGGGTTCCCCGCAGTTTAGGCACTACTGGAATAAGTAAGCATTTTAAATTTTTTGTGAGAATTTACATATTTTATCATTTGTTACATATTTTTTTCAGGCGGGAGTGGTTCGTGCGCGGCGCCGCCTCAGAATCACGTTCACGCTCACTCGCAGGCGGCGAGCGCAGCGAGCGCAGTGAGCGGCGGCGTGATCTGCTCGGCGCGCTCGCCGCGGGACGACCGACACGTCAAGCACGAGCCGCACCAGCACCACCAGCCGTGCCACCACCACCACACGGTAATTGAAGCTTCTTTTTCGTCTAAGCGCTTTCCCGGTTGTATCCTCAGCTGTGCTGTTTTGGTGTCCAGGGTGCGCTTTCCCGCTTTTTCCTTTACAAATAAGTAGCACGTCAATGGTCACCCAATGATGTCAAACACCTTGCGAAGTGGAGAAGATATTGCTGGAACAGTAAAAGTGATTCGGCTGTAATTTTACGACCGGCCGCCTGCCTGACGTCAACCCTCTTTGGGAATTTGTGCGAAAAGTTTTACAACTGGTCGCCGCCCGACGGTAACCCTCCTTGGGAATGCAAATGTAGCACAAGATTTTTGAGCTTTCGTCGCCTCTTACGACATCCACAGGAAGAGATAGAGCAGTCCTATTCTGACCTGGAACCACACGGGTAAACTACATTAAACACGAGGTAAGTGAAGCTTCTGTGTGATGTTCTAGACCAGTCATTTAAGGCAAAATAAGGTATAAGGAAAGAAACAGAAATAATTAAGGTTTTGTATACACTTATATAGGTGTGTTAAAAAAATCTACAGGGTCACGTGTTTGCGTCCGTAGATTGCAGAAATCAAGGTCAAAGGTGTCGAAAATCAGTTTTGGCAATAATTTTTTGCAATATCTCTTTTCGTCAATTCGTAATTACTCGTACATGTATTAGAAAGTTGTAGAGTATAACATTGTGTACAAATATTAACATTTTCAAGCGGATCTATTTAGTCTGAAATGTTTTTTTATACATTGACTCGCTATTTACTTGCAGCAACAACAGCAGGCGCAGCCGCAGCAGCCGCCCAACCCGCGCGCGGCGCCCGCGCAGCCCACGCCCCAAAGCCAGAAGAAGAGGCTGCTCGCGCTCGCGCAGCAGGAGGCGCAAGCCAAGCGCGAGCCGCACCACGAACAGCAACACCACTACGCGCCGGTATGTACTATCATACAATACAAAAAAATACAAATTCACTTTATTGCAACACATAACACAAGTTTTAAAACTTACTTTGGACCTTATATACTGAAATTATTTTAAGAGTGGACTCAGTACATGATACTGAACAACTATCCCCAAAAAACATATACCGAAATAAAAAAAAATGTTGGCCTTTTATACAAGTTAGGCGATTATCACACTGCAATGCATCACGCTGCATGTTGCGTTTTCTGGATGCGTTTTCTGTGTGTTGGACTGTGCGTGTTTTCTATACAAATGGAGGTACTTACAAGCAACGTTAGAACACGCATTCACGCGCTACGCTGCGTGGTGCGGGGCAATGTGAAAATCGCCTTAACCGAGCTGAACCGAGTTTGTATGGAAAGCTAAAAAATATTTTTCGTAAAAGTGAAAAATGAAGCTGTATATTTATTTATTTATGTTTTGTATGGACAGAGCGGCTCGACGGTGCGACAAGCGACAGACTACCAGTGCAACCAGTATGTGCCCGCGCAGCACAACAAGAGGGATAGCGTAAGTGTTATTGCTCATTTATATTTTGACAGTTAAACATGTAGGTAGTTAAAAAATATCATGCAACAGTCTCTCCCTAACTTAACACAATCATTTTTGGTAAAAATAATGAAATGTAGAAGTTTTGTACAATCCTGGAAAGCAATTTGACTTTTTTTTATTTTTTAAGACCGTTTTTGTGATGTTAAAAGTTTTTTTTTACCCAATTATAGTAAAAAGACGTGTAATTTTTTTTTAATATGCGGTTATCGTGTAATTTACGTAAAAAGTCAGCTACTCTACTACCGAAGCCGCACAGTGCGGCTCGGGAGGTCTTGTGTGCGTCGCAAGTCATATTCGCCCTGGGGAAGGCCTCCGGATGAGGTCTAAACATGTCGGCCAGTAGCTGACTTTTTAAATGAGTAACCCGTTTATCGTATGTTAAAATGCCTGCGTCTCACGTTACTTTAAACAAAAAAAAAAACATTTTTAATAAAGTTATATTTTGTCATACAGAGCGGCGTACGCGGCGAGTACCTGCCCAGCGCGGTGGCGACCGTGGGCACGGTGGGCAACGTGGGCAGCGTGCCCACAGTGGGCAGCGTGGCAGGCGTGGGCAGCGTGGCGGGCCCCCCCGCCGCACACAAGCACGCCGCGCCGCACGCGTGGCACCACCACCCCCACCCGCACTATAAGTGAGTCTTCTTCTTATCCAGTGTGTTCGTAGCTAACACTTCTTCGTCTAAGCGCGTTCACGGTTGCATCCTCAGCTGTGCTGCCTCAGAGCCCGGGGTGCGCTTTCCCACTTTTTCTTCTGCAAATAATGCATCTCAATGGTCACCCAAGGATGCCAAAGACCTTGCAAAATGGAGAAGAAATAGCCGGAACAGTTAAAATGATTTGGCTATAGTTTTACGACCGGCCGCCTGCCTGACGTCAACCCTCTTCGGGAATGTATGTGTGCGAAAAGTTTTACAACCGGCCGCCGCCTTACGTTAATAGACAATATGCATGTGATTCAGAAACGAACAAAAAAAATTATGTGTATACTTCATTGCTAAAGAAAAATACCCATATATATATCTTTCCAATTTAACGTGTTTCCATTGAGAAATTAATTATTTAAAAGATGTATTTTTAAAATTCCCTCGCAAATTTTCGAAACGCCACGTGACGTCACGAAACACTGTCAAACTTAATTTTCTAAATAGTCTGTGCTGTCAATCACAAATTAAAAAGAAGAAGACTATCTGTCACTGTCAATAAGTCATTTGTAATTTGCAGTGTTACCAGATTGGGTATTTTTTTCGCTATTCTGGGTAAAAATGAGAAATTTTAGAGAAAAAAAATAAATCTTTTGGAGAATTTTGGGTTAAAAAGATTTATTTTTTTTCTCTAAAATTTCCCATTTTTACCCAGAATAAAATACTATACTTAAATAATATACATTTGTTTAATTAATTACGGTAGGTAAGTACATTATCTTATAGCTTATAGTAGCAGGCAGCTAGTCTACTACCTATTAAATTATAAATAATTGAAGTAGGTACTTACAATACTACTGTGTAGTTTTGCAAAGGATGACACTACTCATTTTGCTCACAATATGTATTTTTTGTTCACAATAGGTATGTACATGTCGCAGTTAAATGGTATAATCCGCTAATTCACTAAACCTCTAGCTGTTTGGCATTACAGCTCGGTTTTGTAAAACAGCGAACCCCAATACGCGGAATGGAATGAACGACTTGTATTCATCCATGCGGCTAGAGAAGTTGTTGAACATTCTATATAAAACAACAGTATAAACTACTTAAACACGATACATCGTCTCTTCTCATCGCCTTACACCACGTTTTCCTTACATTTGCATCTTTGGGCATATGAAAATATATTTTGTCAGGTGCAGTTACGATGTTATTTTTGCACATAAGAACCATACAATATTTATAATAAGATTTTGTGCGCCCTTCCATTTGTAATGAATTGATATTAAAAGCTTTAATCACTCACTTATAATCACAAATTAGATAGTATTACTTATAAAATAAAACTGTGAATCCAACACTTCGTTGTTTTGTTGATAATATTTTGAATTTGTAATTTGCACTCGACTGACACTGACATATAAGTGTATCTATGACATTGACAATGCACGGTGACGTCACAGAATAAAAGCGCAAAATGGCACCGCGTTTATAGTCGTCCAAAAATAATAGTAGTTTTAATTATTTTTTTAAGCTTATTTAATAATATTCTGTAAGTGTTATATTTTTTTCCGGTTATATAATAACTTATAGAATCGTTTAAAAAAATAAAAAAATAACATGAATATACCCTATTGGGAATGCAATTGTAGCACGAGATGTTTGTGCTTAGTCCTTTAGTCGCTTCTTACGACATCCACAGGAAGAGATAGAGTGGTCCTATTCTAACCCGGAACCACACGGGTTGTTCATAGCTAACACTGATGACAGATTTTTCGAGCTGCCTTAACGTATATTTATTGCAGTGGATGAAGTGCAGGC
Source organism: Acrobasis repandana (assembly GCA_963576875.1). NCBI lineage: Eukaryota > Metazoa > Arthropoda > Insecta > Lepidoptera > Pyralidae > Acrobasis > Acrobasis repandana. The sequence continues at coordinate 5,471,602 of OY756233.1, read as the reverse complement.
ATTATGCCAGAAGTAAAAAGAGTAATTCATACAGAACGGAATCTCTTAAGGTTCCACGCAATATGCGTCCCCTTTCCCCCTCCCCGCACCTCTCCCCCTCTCGCCTTGTCGAGGGGCGAGAGCGGGCGAACACACACGCATTGACGTGTGCACGGATGTATACTTTCGTTTGTAGTAGTGTAGGCATAAATGATACTCCGCTTCTATGAAGTGCCATTACCTGTGACTATGCTTCAAAATATCACTGATCGACCAAATTTGTAATTTGTTTTTGTCACTGGAATAAGCCTTATTGTCTCTTATAGATTTTTGTAAAGTATATATGGACATAATTTACTTTTATTCCTAGGACGTCAGAATTTTGAATAATGTTATATCAAAGATCCGATTTTCCCGATTTTCTGATATTTTCAATTATTTATATTAAATAGCTTCTGTGCAGGTTATTTATTTCTGCCACATTAAATAATGTAATCACTCATCGAAATCAAAACAAAATTTGGTTTACCATTATACCATTTTTATTTAAGGAGTTATACAAAATTTAAGTTACTATAATATTTCCCATACATTGCGTACTGCGCGTATTGTATACCGTTATACCGACTATTTATATACTTTTAAATAATTTAGAAATGATGTAAAAAGTAGGGTTTGCACAGTGTTAAACTGGTATTTGAAAATTGAAAAGGAGCTAATTGAATGAATGGTATAATTTAAAATTAACAAAAATTAAAAAAAAATATATTTTTGACGTGATATATTTGAAAACTTAGACGTCCTACACATTTTTTATAACAAGATTCATGTTTTGTGTACTAAATTCTATTAGAAACCGCTGCAAGTATGCTTGTGGCAAAATCTTGTTGACCAGTGTATTTAACCTGTCTAATGATTTAGGGTTGGGACACATCTGTCAGCACGGAACAGCACTTTCCTATGCTGCTACCCTTTTTTGTCGCACAGGAGCGTCATTTGCTAGAGCGAGAAAGAGCGACGGAACGCTTCAGCACCGGCCATGCTAAAAAGTTCCATCGCTCTCTCTCAATCTTAATGTTTGGAATACCTAATAAGAATGAATTTACTACTTGCAGAACGAGCAGTGGAGGAGTGTTGTCCCCGGGAGGCGGGGTGTCGCCCGGGTACCTGCCGCCGCCGCTATACGTACCTACGTACCACTACCACACGTGAGTATTATACTAATATTGTTGATGTTAAAGTTTGCTCAGTTACGTAAAAAACGTTTAAACGAATTCGATACTTGACTCGATTTTTATTTATTATTTATAAGAAAAGTAACATAATCTAAAAACGAAAACATATTTTTTTTAATCCGCTCAAAAATTTGTAAGTTATAAGCCTTTAAAATCTGATGGTTTTCCGTGTGGGTCCCGGCAGAGTAGAATAGGACCACTCCAAGTTTTCCCGTGGATGTCGTAGAAGGTGACTTAGGAAACACAAGCTTATAAACATCAGTGAGACCTCTCCAACCGTCTGTCCAGCGTGGAGGGTGTAGGCCAAATCCTCTGAGTGCTCTGGCTAATATATGGTTCTGGTAGAACAGTGGTCGTGCTCCTGCAGTGGAGACTAAAAAGGACCTATTGATGATAATGATGATTCCAATCCGTTTATACCCTTCTCGCTCTCTCGCATTGGCGGGAGAATATACGAGAGTGAGAAGGGTATATCAATCGGTGTACAAGTTGTTTGCCGGAAACTATACTTACCCTTTTTTATCTACGGTTTTAATATTTGATATTCAACGACTAACGTTTCTTTTATTATTTCCAGCGGCGGTGTGAGCGGCGTGAGCGGCGTAGGTGGCGTGGCGGGAGTGGCGGGCCCGCCCCCCGCGCACCACGCCAGCGGGGCCCGCCTGCCGCCCTACCTGCAGACGTACTCGCCCACCTACCTCGTGCCGCAGCACCACCAGCAGCACCTCTGGTACACCGACTGAACGTACGCCGACTCTGTCCACTCTACTCTACTCTCATGCTGCCCTGATACCGCTGAAGCAGCTTCCATTGAAAGCTCTTCATGGCTGATGGTATCCTAGTACATTCTTTATGAGATGATTGGAAACTCGTCGCATTTTATGGTGTCCTAGTACTTTGGATGATGGTTTGTTGACAGAAACCAGAAAAGATCTCCTCTACGGCTGAAAATTGGAAACTAAGGAAGATAGAAACTCTTCGCGTTAGATGTTATCCTAGTACTTTGTGTAACTGTTTGCTAAGAATTATAGCGAACGTGTTTTCATTTGATGTGTCCTCTGTACTTCGATACGGTATTCTACAAACGATTGGCTAAAGATTTGTTCTATCCTGATATTTCTTTCTATATTCGATTGATTTAGTTTTTATGAGCTAAATTTCCACACCATTCCTTATAAATAGCGCAGGTTTTGTGTACATATTTGAATATGAAAAAGCTATGCAGAGATGGCTATGTTTTTCTTGAATTTTGACTTAACCGCGCTCAGCGGCTCTTAGGGAAGAGCGGTCGACCGGTTGCCATCGCTCGCTTCTCCATAAGAGCCCTCGAGCGCCAAAGGAACCGGAAATCGATTCTATCACACAGCAATTTTTAATTAAATCTATGACTAGTGTGTGTTATTAGTGAGTTCCTGTTAATCGACCGAGCGGTCATGTATTTATAGTTAATCGACTATCTGTACAAATATTGTCGTTAGCGATTATTTTAATCGATTTACCGAGCGTAGATCGTAAAGGTTCGATGTTTTACATAATATATTGAGTATGGGATGTGTTTAATCGTTTATGTTATCGATAAGTTATCGATTACTGCATTATCGCGTATATGCGCTAGGTTTAGTGACAATTATTCGTTTACGTGTATTATATGGATTGTAAATTTCGCGTAAGTATAATTCTGCTGCAAAGCGATGAGTAGGCTGCATTTACTAATATTTTATAGTAGACTAGTGTTTGTACCAAATCTGTGTATGGGATCCAGGAGCGGCGCGCCGCGCCCTCCATTTTGTATTTAGTTTTACGCGATCGGTGATTTTGTCAATTATTGTTTTGATTTTAACTGTAGTTGTAACGGTTTGCTTTAGATGTCGAGAGAGTATTTTTCTTGCGTTCCATATCAGGTAGTGTAGTTGTGTGGGTCGACTCATTTGATTAAACGAATACAAACATTTATGCTGTGTTTAATACTATATTCATACTATTAACGGGAGTTTTTTTACTATGTAGATATTGTGTGTAGGCGCGGTGACGGATGTATAGACATAGTTTTCAAGTATATTAAACGAAATAAAAAAAATATATCGTAAGAATTTTAATGAACATTTAGTACACACTAATAAATAGTTAACGAGTGTAATACATGTATATTCACATTTAGATAGAAGGAAATTGTTATTAAAACCTAATTATTGTTTATACAAATTAATGCAATTATTTTACGACTGCAATTTAGTTTAATTCGGTAGTTTTTAGTGATTAGTTGCGTCGGTTCCGGCGGCATTGGCCGAGGTTCGAAACTTTGAACCCCACACTTCGCGTTCGCGCCTTTACTATGTTTCCGAGTTGCTGTGACGCGAGCCGCGTGCGCTTTGTGTCCCTCTATGTTTCAACTAATAAGAAAAATATATATAATATGCTTATGCCGTATGTGACATACAATGTTTTTAAAATTCACTGCTCTGTATACACCATACCTACCTATATAAAGTCGTGATAGTACGAGTATACATGCACGTAAAAAGTAACAATGTCCCATTCATCTTATGTCCTGATTATGATGAGATAAGGAAAAAAATATAGATGATTTTAAATTTTTAACAAAAAAATAATTAAGTCTTGAACAAAAAAATTTTTTTTGCCAAAAAGAAAACAACTGACTTCTTTTTCTATGAGGAGTTTCATCCATATCTCCAAAGCTCTTCATTAAATCTTCACCAAATTAATATGGGACCAACTTGGCAGTAAAGGCTTTCAAATAAAAATCGTCAAAATCGGTCCACAATTGGCGAAGATATAACATACATACAAAAAAATACAGTTGAATTGATAACCTCCTTTTTGAAGTAGTTTAAAAATATGACTTTCTAACGACATGGCCATCCTAGTCAATACCTACGACTATGACAAAGATGGCGACCGAAAATCACAAGTCACAATCTCAGTTGAAACGCTATTTGTACGGTACTCATAGTCATTTCAAAGAATACACCTCAACTGTTGGTGCCGCACGGGCGGACGCGACGCGCACGCCTCTCGTACTATTTTCTATTATTTTTTTGCTTATCATTAGCAGTTATAGTTAATTAAGTGTCTTATTTACGATATTCGCATATAAACAACGCTCTATAGAGACGCCACGACGCTGCATTCATTAATTTGAATATAAATAATATTAAATTTTTAACGAATAAAATTTACTTTTTTACGACAAGACTATGTAACGTTAATTTGATTATGTTTTAGTGAATTAGCTTTGCTGGTTGACAATAATCTTACGTTTAGTTTTATAAAACTTACGGTTGTAGTTATGGTAGGCCATTGTATGATTTTTACTCAATTATTTTTTATCCGCAACATCTGAACATTGCATAGATTACGCGGGTTCACTTAATATTTAGTGTTATAGTTGGTTTTTATAGTGTGTTATTTTACTTGTGCCTTAGTTCTAAATAACTTTGTTTACTCTTTACTATGTACTTTAGTTTTTACCCGACTACGGCGAAGACAAAGGATTGTATTTTGCCGCTATGTATGTATGTTTATCTGTTCCCTCTTATCTTCAAAGATATCCATGATACCTTGACAAATGAGGTATCCTCGGAAGCGTCTTGGCTGTCCACTGGTTATAGGCTATGTGACGTCACGGTAAATTCACATTGGCGCCCTCTATAAGCCGTCAAGTAAGGACCTAAAAAATAAAATAAATCGAATCATACCGAGTGCGGTATCAAATGAAAGGGCTTAAAAAGCACATTTCAAAAATATTTACATCATTAGCTGTTGCTCCCTGCTGTGCTGGCATTAACTGAATAAATATACTTTTCAGTATGATTTTTTTTCCATAGTCGGGTTTTAGTTTTTAAAACTATATCTTGTTTGATATGTGTATGGTGTTTCTTTTCGCTTGATCCCTGCAATGTTTAGTACACATGCACCTACTAGCGAGACGCGGTACTATGTTTTTAATTGAATTATAAAAACTTAGGGGCTTACATGACCTAAAAGAGAGTTTTATTTTGCGTAAAACTATAAGTTCCACTACATTGAAAATATTGAAAATAATATATGATATTCTTTAGGATATATGCTACCGAAGTACTGTTCGCAAAACATTAAGCTATTAATTTAATTCGATAGAAAAAACATCACGAATGTACCTCTAATTTTTTTTTCAACGAGTAGTACTGTAATGAAATGTATGGGAACATTATGGATTTTTTGTAGGATTTTATGTATTAAGATACATACTAACAAAGTATTGTTTTCTTTTTTTAATGAAATGTATATATTGTGAGAAAATAGCTAAAATATAATTTCCAGCATAAAACGTCCACTCACACGCGCGCATCGCCCGTGTGTCTATTGTACCGTCCGAGGCCTGATGCTATACGGACGTCTCGCTCTCCTTTACTGTAACGAAAACATATGGCTGAAACAAACGGTTTCAATGTGTGCGAGCATTTCTAGTTCTCAAAAGGAAGTATATTTCAATAAATAATTTTAAATCAATGTTTGTAAATTAGTGCATACAGTGCAATACCTAGTGTAATTAGTAAATTATTAAATCTAAATTATTTATCAATCAATTAGAGGAAAATTAAATAAAAAAAGCATAATTGATCATTAACTATATCTTACTGCACGCACATGCATTTTTGTTTTTTTTTTAAAGTTGTACAAATTAATACAAATCTAGGATATTTAAATATGCTTGAAAATGAGATAAGTAAGTACTTATAAAAGCATATTATTTAAAACTTGATGAATATTCATTCACTTCTAGTATTCACATGATTTTTAAAAAGTACGATATTTAATCAAATAATATATCAGTAGGTCCCTACATAATTTAATTTTGAATTGTACTATAGTAAATACTAATATAACACATAAATTATTATCATTGTAGATAAATCGATAAAGAATGGGGACCTATTATGCCGACAGTACGGCCTCTGTTACTAGGTGCATGTAGGGTTAGCAAAAAAGAGCGAGATTGCCCCTACGGGCGTAGTTATGATCTCTTTCTGTATGCACCCCACTACTACCCCGCCAACCCCACTCTATACAGAGTCGGCGATACCGCCGACCAACCACTGCGCACTTTACAAGTTACTGTAGTATCGGGGTTTCATTTTTAAGTGAATTAACGATGGAATGTTATATTTTCTATAATTATTACTATTTTTCTTAGTTGGTAAACCGCTTGGTATCATTTAAGCACATTGCTCGCACCGAACGCGTCGCACCAGGCTCAATTTCAGTTTCTTTTCATATTAAATATTTGCGCGCGCGCATGTTGTAATTTTCAAAAAATTATGACTAGAACGCGTGAGTTTTTTGATGAAAAATTGTTAATGCGGCCAGTGCGGCGCGTACGAAGTGTGACTTCATCTTGTAAGTTGGAGATTTTGCCTTTTATCAATATAGTGTATATGGGGCATGTTTCAGCATCGGTCGTACAACACACCCGCAAATGCTTATACTGTGATCTACTCATTATTATTAGTTGGAAACTGATTGTAAATTTTGGGTTGTTGCAATAAATTTTTTGTGTATAAATTGCATTTCGCTACGGCATGCCCATTGCCATCCCGCGCGGCGACAATAAACATATATAGTTGTATTGACCTATTTAATGAGTTCCTACGCATAATGACCTTTTCGCAAAATGACCTCTCAATATGACCTTATTCTCGAAATAAATGTAATTTCAGTTGTTAATTTGTATTTCAAAATTTTATCAAGTCATTAGTTTAATGTCCACTTTTACATTGTATAAACGTAAATCAAATCAACACCAATTTTATATTTCGAGAATTAGAAATATGCAAAACAGACATTCTGAAAAGGACATTATGCGACGAGACGTTTATAAATGTACAAATACTCCATGTAAGATGTGAATTAATTGCTGGCATATCATGTATCTGTTATTCTGGCCTCCGCCGACCTTTTCTATTCCACTGTGATTGTAAACTATAATTTTATTCATTAATGATCTTATTAATGGAATACAATAGTCATACGATTGATTTTAATGTTTTTCTTGTAACATTACTGTACCTGCCGGTACTATTCGAGAACTAACTAACTATACATTAATGGGTATTTTATGTTTTAATTTAGCATAGTGACTTGTGTTAACACAAGTTATGATTAACATGTTTTAAATTCGCTATGTGGGTAATCAGGGATATAGCACTGACGTTGCTTAAGTTTTCTTCAATGATAATCAAATAGTTATTATTAGAGAGCAAATTGTAAATAAACATCCAAATATCCCTTTTTATTTTACTTTTATTTTGTCCTGATCCTTTCCTTTTTACCATCTCATCTCAAGCCCTTTCTTATAATGTTGTTTAGTCGAAATAAATCTAAAAATAAATTAAAAATAGCAATTAATTTTTTCTAGTCAAGATTTTGAAGAATTTCAGAAACTAAAATCGAAAATGTTACCTTCTTCATATAAATATTTTGTATTAGAAAATAAAATTTTGGTATAAAGGACATTTTGAGAAAGGTCGTTTCGAGAACTGATTATAAGATGAGACGCTTTTTGCTTCATCGGACAAGTGTCCGTTTTTAGTATTCTGCGTTTGCGCATCACTAGAGAACACGTGCAGAGATGGTGATCATGTCGCGTGATTGCGTGCGTGACAATCGTTCAATCAACTAATAGAGCAATGAAGTAGCTTCACTGGCTTAATTTACTTTCATCATATTCCTGTTGCTGTTCATAGAAGCTATTCAAGCATGATAACTCCTTTTGAATTAAAGCATTTTTTATATTTTACACAATACCTACGGTCGACCTGACACAAGTCACAAGGCTTTCTTATGATCCTAATATTTTTATTCTAAAAATTGGCATAGGTACCATATTAAGTCAATTAAAACCTGAACATTTTATTGGTTTTGTTTTGATCAATCATCATCAATTTTAACACTGAAATGAGTTAGTGTGATTCCAGCCTTTGTGCAAATGCAGAAGATTTAATTTACTATAAATTTTCTTTATGGGCTATTTTGCATTTGGCGGTAGAAGAACATTTCTTATCCTTTTTGAGTTAGGTACGAGATGGTCGTCATCCCGGTTACTATAGGTCAATAGTGTGGCGTGCGTCGCCTAACTGCTGTCTTGACAATAACCCAGTGTCAGACAATAATCATTCTTATCATTTGCTTATTAGTGGCCATTTTTGTTCGTCTGTATTAGTACCAATAGTTTAAATTGTAATAAAATAAGAATAGAGGTAGTTGTGGGACTCCAGATTCAAACCATCTTGTTTCTGAAGAAGTTTTGTTCGCATGTCAAAGATTTTCTCTATTGCTTTATTTTTTTTTTGGTATTGTAGTTATACGTTGGTAACCCCTTTCATATGAAAAAAAATGGCAAAAAACTTCCGTGATATGTTCATTTCTAATTGAAAAGAAAAACGAATAAATACATACTTAAATAAGTAAAATTATTTTATCCCGATTAACTTATGAAGTAGGTACCTAATGTCTTTGTTTAAAGATAAGGGATCGTAAAACAATAAGTACTTAGGTAGTTTAGTAAAATTATCGCAAATTCTGGCGTTCTTAAATCTACCGAAATTAATTTAAGGGTTGAACTAGGTATTTTCTAAAACATTGTTATAACTGCAAATACTAAAATACGGTAGCTTTTTTACATTGCACATTGCATTGGAATGTTGACATTTTTACCTACATAGACTGCCGAAGGAGTGTAAGACCTTCGTGTTCACGTATCCGGTTTGCGCCGTGACGGCGCGCCGGACCGGCGTGCGGCCTATCAGTCATGTATGAAGCCTCTAGGAGGTGTGTGTCCACGTCGCCGTCACGGCGCAAACCGGATACGTGGACACGAGGCCTAATGTTTTTTTTTTGTAATCTTGAACTGACTGACTGTTATGCTTTAGATGCACTTTATATTGACATACATAGAAAGATACATTCTTAACATACATAGAAAAGAAACCCATCAGGATTTTATTACGTAATTCAAACTCGCGTTACGTCTTGCACCTGTTGGATTGGAGATGAAAAGCAATGAAAATCAAACCAAGTTTTATGATTGAAGCGCGTTTTATGAGTCATAACTCATAACGTCGTAAGGAATTGTTTCTTTACGGCTGTTTAATACTTACATTACTTGAAAGAACACTGTTCGTCTTAAGATACTTACATGAATTTTTCGGGATCCAGTGCTGCCCCCATTAGAATAAATTATTTGAAAGAAAACGGAGATATCATTTCAAATTTTGTCTTTGTGAAGCCCTAGATAACCCTTCAAACTATTTTATAAACTACTGTTTACAGTTTAAAGTAAGAACGTTAAGCTTTTCTTAGCTTTTTTTTTTCGTAAAACTGCCTCTTTTGGCAAAAATGCTAAGAAAAGCTTAACGTTCTTTCTCACTTTAAACTGTAAACAGTAGTTCATAAAATAGTTGGAAGGGTTATATAGGGCTTTAGAAAGACAAAATTTTAAATGATATCTCCGTTTCCTTCGAAATAATTTATTTCAAATGGGGGCCAGCACTGGACCCCGAAAGATTCATGTATTTAACAAAGAATAGGACTGACAATAGGATATACTTAATTAATTCTCATTGTCATGGTATTATTAGGAAAGTGCTTGTAATTGACCATCATTATAGCTGTCTTGATACCTACATGCGTGCCGAGACAAAGCCTCAACCCTGGTTTTCAAAATCTTAAGATAATTGCGATTTATTGCCGATACTTCATCATTTTATCAAGGAAATATAGATCTTTGGTAAAAGTAAAAGGGTTGAGATTCGTCTGTATTGGAGCAACCCGATCGGGCCGCTTCGGATTATTACAGTGACAGTCCTATTCTTTGTTGACCTCTTTACAGCAAGTTCAATCCGTGACCACAGATTATTTGTAGCAAGCTTTCCATGACACTTAATAAATTCCCAAGATAAATTCAACCTGCCATACTTACGATAAGTCGATCGCAGTTGAACTTGGTACTCGTACTAATTAGGCGCGGATTCAGCCCTCAAAATATATTGTGGTCACAGCCACCCGAAAATCGGTCAAGTATGAACTCGCATCGATGTAGTGCATTCGTATAAAGGAGACGTAAAATATACGCACCGACTTTTTTGTTTCAAGGCATTGGATATAATATAATACCTATCGACCTCAATAGAGCGTGAAGGTGTAACGTCACAAGTATATTAGTGTTGTGGGCACTAGGGTGGATCCACGCTTGACTGGTGTAAGTAACGAGATCTATGTACTTACGTACAAGGAAAATTGTGTGCACGGGCAAAATTTTCCTGTAGGATATTTAGTAAGATTTTTTGAGGTTCCAAAAAGCGCCTGCGTGTCTCGAAAAGGGTGGTGTGGGAACAATATGGCTATTTTGAGATTTTAACTTCGTAATTACCAAAGTCTGACGTCACGTTCGTTGTTAGTGCGTTAGTACGCTGCTAAACCTAGCCTACTCTAGTGTAACTTTGTATATTCAACGTTCTATATATCTACTAGGTAACTATATGTGTGATAATAACAATAAGCTTTCAACTAGATGAAGTACAATGAATTCTAATGACTTACTCATAGGCCAATGTTTATAAACATTATTTTTACACTGTCTAATAATATGAATGTGATTTTGTCTGTAGTACGTAGGTACGTTTTAGATAAATGCAGTCCAGTGTGTCAAATCAGCTTCTAAAAGTGACACTGAGTTATTTACAATGCCCGGTTCTATGAAATAAGTGATTATCTATAATAACCTGTCCTGTAAGCTTGTCAATTGTCACGTTACGGGCAGTTAATCTACGCCTTAGTCTGAATTGAGTTGTAATAGTTGCACAACACGACCACAAAAAGGGTTTAGTCGGTTTACGGCAGATTCAAAAGGCAATGTTCATCATTCAAAACGTCAAGCACAAAAATATACAGGGACTAACAAAATATACTGATACTATTTTAAGGGTGGATTCAGTCCATGATATTGAACAACTTTCCCCAAGGAACATATATAAAAATAATTTTGGTCTTCCATACAAGTAGATCGGTCAGCTGATCCGAGTTAGTACGGAAAGAAAAAAATATTTTTCATATTTCGATATATGTACCTACATTGGGGAAAGTTGTTTAATGTCATGGGCTGAATCTACGCTTAAAATAGTTTCAGTACATACCTACCTATATTTTGTTTGACGTTTTAAGTAAGTATATATATAAATGCCAGCAGTTGGCACTATTTCCCCGTCGATAGTCGATGTTAAAATTGGTAGTCAATAAAAAATTCCGACGGAGGCTTTATAATTCTATTGTCGGCTCAACAACTGTTTGACAACAACAAGAAATCGTTTTCAACGTTCTAATTAAATAAATAATGCTAGTTCTTACGTAAAAAGGCACGTAGGAACAGAAATAGCAGGCAAATTGAGCAAATGGTCAACAGCTTTGCGACCCAAATAGCTAACATAAAAGGCCAACAACTACAATTCAATTTCGACTAGACTAGCTAGCCGCCCTTTTAGTGATAACATGCATGATGAGTGCAGCATTTTCGCGCCAAAATGGTCGCCATTCAACCAAATATTTTGCCGTCCAAAACCGCGACAGCTGGACTGTTCTTGATATTTGAAGTATTTCTTTATTGTAATCGCATACTTCGACACCAAACCGACTTACTAATCTTACTATATAAATGTCTAAATATTTTATATTTAACTAGAGCTTATAGTGTGATTAGGGCGGTAGTCGTTTTAAGATCACAATGATTTCAATGATGAATCGTATATAATTGATTAATATAGAACTTTCTAAAGGTATACAAAATAATCCTTCAGAAATATGATTTTTCGAAATTTTTGTATTTCGAACTTCGGACAAAGGTCTTGGACAAAGGAACTGAGAACAGTCTTACATTATAAATGCGTAAAAAATGTTCTCTCGCAATAGACACAATCAAGTTTATTGTAAAAGTTATCGCCATTATCAGAGATGCATGAAAGGCTGTAGGTTGGCCTTTGCCCAACAATGGGGCACCATAGGCTAGCAACAAAAAAGTTATCATCAATATATTACACTTATGAAGTACTTGTACGTAATCTCTGGTTCAACATTGAAATCATTGGCCAAAAGAAATATCAGGGATGTTTTAGACGTAGACGTCGGCTTTTAATCTAGAAATTTAAACTCGTCAAAGATTTATATACAAGCTATGGGTGTAGTGTTATCTGCGTAGAGTAGTGTATGTCTACATTTTATTAGTGTCTTGGAGACAGCGAGGTCTAGAATTCTCATTTTAAAATCAATCTACATTGACTAGTGCGACTATTTAAAAACATTGCACCAGACTTTTGCAGTGACAATTTGAGTAATGGCCCCCCAAAGTAGATATTTAGATTTTTCTGTATGTATATATACCAACAGTGTACAAGTAAAATGTTTTCCTCAGTAGTTTACTAGCGTTAATACGCGTACATAAATTTCTTCTAAATATCTGCTCAATGAATTTAACCTGTTATAAACCGCAAAAACTCATTCAAAATTTCAACTTGTCAAGCGTTTGCGTACATATTCTTGTTCCATGTAATTAGGTAGATAATCTGCACATGAAATATATTTCTAGTTTTAAAGATATGCAAAAGCGTTAATAAATAGTTCCAATCTACTCGTAAGTATCAGTGTGATTTGTCCTTATATATTTATTTATATCGCAATAACTACGTATGCAGAAGGTTAAGTTTTGAACTCGTTAATCATGCACGAAAATCAGAATCCACTACTCAAATTCTTACTTTCTCTATTTTGGGCTCCTAGGATTGTTTAAATTTGAATGATTACCTATTAGTTTTTTCGTACAGTAAGTATCAGTAGTATGGCCTTTTGCGCATTTCCTAGTTTTTAAGATAATTATGTCCTGTTTTTTACTTTTGTGCAATAAAGGGTATTGTATTGTATTGTATTGTATTGTATGGACTCGTGCGGTATGATCAAGAATTCGAGTGCAGATTGTGATTTTATACGATCAAGTTCAAACTTGACCTCTAGAAATTAATAGCGTAACAAGTCGTAGCAAGTCGTAGGCTCTCCTGTACAGTCTTCATAACGGCCTTAGGAGTGTTACGAAACGAATAGTGTTAAGGCCGTACCTGAATTTTCCGGGGTCCAGTGCTGCCCCCATTTAAAATAAATCATTTCAAAGAAAACGAAGACATTATTTAAAATTTTGCTACTATCAAATCCTCGATAACCCTTCAAAGTATTTTATGAACTACTGTTTACAGTTTATAATGAGAGCATTAAGCTTTACTACGCACATTTGCCAATAGTGGCCGTTTTTCGCAAATGTGCGTAGTAAAGCTTAACGTTCTCACTTTAAATTGTAAACAGTAGTTCATAAAATACTTTGAAGGGTTATCTAGGATTTGGTAGTAGCAGATTTTTAAATGATGTCTCCGTTTTCTTTGAAATGATTTATTTAAAATGGGGGCAGCATTGGACCCCGGAAAATTCAGGTATGTCCTTAATACGAAAGGATGTTACATACATACTTATTTTACCGTGCATTTTTCGCACTTTTCTTTACGTTGCTATTAAATCTATAAATTCGCAATCCATGTTTCCCTAATTATCTTAAGCATATTTCAATTGATAATTACTTTTTATGACGTTTAATTTTACCTTCAAAATATAAACTTTTTTATAATGACAATTTAAAGACCAACACAAGGCCTCGCTGTCGCACGCACCGTTTAATATTTTGATAAAATAAGATATAGATGCCATTGTAGACTACTAAACTATAATATTTATTTCTATAAATTGTGATTTAAATGTCCAAATTATTCGGAATTTGCTGTCTTTTATATATAACATTTCATTATAATGTTCTAGCGTCCAAAGATAACTATCAGTGTTTGTTGTTGCGATCACAAACTCGGGTGTTAATTCTCAAATTGAAATATCATCATTGTTATGATTTTCCCATTATCAAAAATCGTACGATTGGTGATATTTTGTGTGGAAAATAGCACCCCTGCCCCTGCGCCGCGCAGGTCGCTACTACCTATTTTAAGAGCTAGTATAGTACCAGTAACGTAGGTTTACGACCAAATTAGCGTAATTTAAATATATCCTAATACACAAATGATTATTACAAAGTAAGTGATGTTATTGCTACCTACGACTTAGCACTGATTATTTAATGACTAAGGGAAATATTAAAGTACAAATTTATCAAACATCCCGCAGTCTTTGTGCTTATAAGCTCTTTCCTTATATACCTAGTATTATATAAGAGAAAGATTGCATTCAGATTATTTCTATAATATTTCGAATGTTATAAATGTTGTAGTATATAAAGTTCTTCGGTAATTTACGCATTCATTTTATTCGATAAAGTCATAACTAACATATGTATACATTTTTGTTATATAGTAACGGTTAACCCCACATGTAAATTATTTAATAATCACGTAACTATATGTATTAGATTCGTGGTAGAATATTTAAATATCGGTGACAGGATCACTTTTTCGAATTAAATCGTAATTTTATAACAATTGATGTGCCTAAGTGTAATACTCTTATTGTAATTGTATATAATTGTATAGTTATCGTATTTATTGCAAGTCTCAGGATCGAGTTGCGTGCATGGTCACATGTTATATTCTATAAAATTAGGTGAACTTACTTACTACCATGGTATAATAAGATATGGTATTCCCGCGATGTCCCATAACTACGTCACGAAACGTGTTACCACTGGTTGTTCTTTTTAGTTTAAGGACTTAAGGACTTAATTTAAGGACTTTCTCAATTAATTAGTTAATGTAAAATAAAATACTAATTAACGTATATATATCGTATATACCTAGTGTGATTCATTAAATTTTTCATAAATTTATTTGTTACATCATTAATAGATACATGATTGGTTTGTTAAGTTAAAAAATGCACTTTGCTCGGGTAATTCAATCACATATAGAGGCAACACTCCCAACTGATGACGTATTCTTGTTTTAATCACGTGACCAGCTGACACAAAAAGAGAGTACCATATCATATTATACCATGCTTACTACCACGTTTATCAGGTCACTGACTCTAATGTTTTGAGACAATAACACGTTGTTTTATTCTACTAATTTATCTTTAATCGCACCATTTGTTACTATACTGGCGATTTTAGACACTGTAATGCATAAAAAATAACTTTTTGCCTGAAACTGTGCGTTTGCGCATTTTATTGTAAACCTCTAACACAAGTTTTAAATATTTCCAATCAAATAGTGTTGTACTGACTAGTGAGTAATTTTCTATTCGAGTAACTAGACGTTTTTTACTTTTGTCACTCATGAAGTATTGTAGCCACGTAGTGTGTCGTTTCAGGCAACATTCTTTTAATATCCATTCACTTTATGTATTCTTTGAATCGCTAATATATTAATTATTGAAGATAATCAACTTTTATTAATGAAACTCACATATTTATCAATCAAAAAATTTTTTAATCTAGCAAATATTTAAATTACCTACTTATTATTTTAAAAATTAGCATAAATGTCTTCATTTTTTAATATATTAGCGGTTCAGAAATGGATCAGATCCCTGTTGCTGACTGTTTTGAATATTAAAATTACTTTATCATAGTATAGTAAAAGAGTGTTGCTTGCGTTAGTTTAGATATATTTAAGAATGCACCTATGCTGCCAGTAAAAAGATAATTTTATTCTATGCCCTTTCAAAATGTTACTATGAAATTTTTTGACTTAGGAAATGACATGCGTTTAGAAGTAAGCTTTTAAGCATGTCATTTTTAATTTTAATTGCGGATTATTCTTGCTAGAATTAAATTAATTCTGCTTCTATGCGGTACTTCCATGTTGAACTTATAGGCATAAGGTATACTTACGAGTATATGTATTTCTTACCAACATTATTTTTACGCAATTTTTGGCTCACAAATTCATATGACGTTCCACGGGTAAAGATACCTTATGGACGCTGGCACTTACGACATTGTGTTTATTTAAGCTAAGTTAATTGTACGAATTATTTTTCTAAACGTCATCCACAAGGAACTTTTACGCGTGGAACGTCACATTTTCTTAAAAACGCGACATGGGAACATAACCTAAAGGAAATATAGGAATTTTTTTTAAATAAATATTATTATAGAAAAATTAAGAAGAAAACCACAGAGTTTATATAGACTTGTATATTTGTATTTTCTGAACGTTCTGAATTTCACCTTCAAAATCAGTAAAATTCAGAGTGCGTACGTATGGAACCTACCTACCTAAAATTTAAATTCAGAATAATTCACGTATGGCTGTTTTGTAAGTATATTGGACATCCTAATTTTTTGGTAGATAAGTCCGTATTGTTATGTTGAGCACCCGTGGCACCCGGACAAAGACCGACCGTAAATTAACTTAACCGGCCGCTTGGTGCCTAAGGGGTCTTAATTTTTCCTATCTACCTAAACATAATAACTTAATTTATATATATATATATAACGGGACTTAGCACGAACCTTTTTTTATTTTATTGTTATGTCTAACTTTTCGAAAAAGAGTTACATCTTTCGTGGTCGCAGACTGACTGGAGAGCAGCGGTGTCGTCTTGTTGATGGTGAACGCAGATTTTTTGATAATAACACTACCCACATTTTATAATGTACTTAGTGTCAATACCCACATTGTCTTTATATTTACGTATTAACCCCGGTACACACTACACTAACTGTATCTGTCTGTTTGTTCGACACTGACTTACGCGTTTTTACTTTTGCAATCACTGGGTTCCATGCAGATGATAATTTAAATCCGTCTTCCCTGTTGAAAGTTTTGTGCTTCTTAATTTCAACAGCTTCTCGTACTATTCTTTTATAATAGTGACGATCGGACGATAACACTTTTGGCTGGTGTAGTTCAATCCAGTGGTTGCAATTGGTGTCCATAAGCATAAAAAAAAGGTTCGTGCTAAGTCCCGTTATATATATATATATATATATAAATCATGTGTTCAAAGCGCGATAGTTTAAAAACATAATAACTTACTTCAAAATATCAAAATTTGCTTATAAAATCTAGATGGCCAAGCAAAACAATACCAAGCATAGGTGCTCTCTTAACATTCTAGCACGCCAGGATTTATCCAGTTACCACTATCATCGGATAATTGTCTAATAACATGTATGTAGCGACATCCGCCATGCTGCGGTGTTTGAGTGTACTAATTAACGTATCTCTATGTATCATCCATACTCGCTGTACACGAAAAGATGGGTATTGGTAGTTGTAGACTTGATTGTGATATCAGTAAACATTTTCATACGAGCATCCAACCCCTTGTTTCATTTCTTTAGGTACCTCTGTCATATTACAGGGTCTAACAAAATATACTGAAACTATTTCAAGGGTGAATCAGTCCTTGATACTGAACAACTTCCCCCAAGAAACATATACCTATCGAAATATGAAAAATATTTTTTGGCCTTCTATTCCAAGTTGGTAGGTGGTCGGATGACCTGAGCAAGGTGGCAGGGAAACGCTGTCTGTAGGCCGCTTCCGATCGTTCTTTTTTGAAATCCTTGGGGGACGCCTATGTCCAGCAGTGGACTACCTGTGGCTGATATGATGATGATGATGATTTCAAGTTTCTATGGAAAACCAAAAATTGTTTTTTTAAAGTTCCATATATGTTCTTTGTGGAATGGTGTTTAGTATCATGGACCCTTAAGGTGAAGTGGTAGCATAAGTGGCGCCCTCATTTGAAATAAATTGTTTAAAACTGAATATGGTGATATTAAAAATTTGATTTGTATCAATGTCTAAAAAGACCTATAAACTATTTTATGAATAACCTTTTAAAGTAATATTGGTAATCCGTCTAGTTTTTAAAACGTTTCAAATCCGTTTCAAAACTAGACGGACTATTAGTAATAATTTCAAATGTTATTCATAAAATAGTTTGAAGGTCTTTTTAGACATTGATATAAATCAAATTTTTAAATATCACCATATTTAGTTTTAAACAAATTATTTCAAATGAGGGCGCCACTTATGCTACCATTTCACCTTAAAATAGTTTCAGTATACATATTTTGTTAGATGTTATTCTTCAGAATTTAATGCCCTCGATTGGCTTTAACAATCTGAGCCAGAAAAGCAGCTGGTTCTTCTACGTCTTCTTCTCCAGACGAATATATGAACTGAACATGTTTTACCCATCCATTTAGGAGTTTTTACTCCAAAAGCGGCACGACCTTCGTAGCTACGTAACCGCGTTGCAGTGTCAAGCATCACTGATGAGCGCTGCGAAATTATGATAACTAGTTTGGCAATCGGACAACTGTCGTGTAATTTATTGAGTAAAAGCCTACGAACAATAATGGTAAAAGCCCAGATTGAATTCAGCTACGCTTGACATGTGTTTTAGATACAATCAGTGTCGTAAATAGGGCAGTGACAGACCACAGCTAATCCTTCCGGAAGCTCATCTTTTCATGGCATTGTTGTTATGGCATTTAATTACCATGCTAATTGAACAGAGTAGGTCTCCATTTCCTGACAAGGATGTGCAGCGACCGTGGATCCTATGATCCATGAGGTTATTCGGTATGTAAAAGTTTTATATGTTCTTATTTTGCTTGTTTTTCATAACATTAACATTTAATAGAATTTTACACAAAAGTAAATGATTTTGCGAACTATTTTCGCACACTTTCGTCTGCGCTTGCGTAACATACTTATGAGTTTGATGTCTTTCGTGGTCAACACGCGAATCCGTCCGGAAGTTCTGGGTTCGATTCCCAGTCAGGGCAAGTCGGAAAATGGCCTTTTTCAAATTGTTCTGGGTCTTGGGTGTCTATGTATATATTAGAGGTATAAATAAGTATCGTTGAGGCCCGGCGCACACCAGGCGAGACGCGGCGAAGATACTGAGAATAAATCAATTAAAATATATACTTTAACTACGATGACTGCGGTTGAAAACTGTCAGTGACGAGACGAGCGGCTCGGCGCGCCTCTTCCGCCGGCGCGAGTTTCCTAGACGCCCGGAAAGTTTTGAATAGTAAAGACGTCCATTTTGATCGTGATAGCGATGGATGAGGATAAACTGAGTGCAAATGTAGCATGTTTGTATGACGTATCTTTACGCTATTATAAATCAATGAAAACAAATGCGTGGGGGCGCCGCTCCGAACGTGGTTCTCGATGGCTCTTGACAGCGCTCAGACTCCGCGGCGGCGTGCGACCGAACCGCGCTTCGCTGCGCCTCCGCTGGTGTGCGCTGGGCCTTAGTATCACATAATACAAAGTTAAAACTTACTTTGGGGCTAGCTCAATTAGTCATTATCTAGGTATTTATTACACTTACGAGTATGAAGTCCAGTGACAATCCATTGGTGAGTGGAGCCGGAATGTGGGGACTGGAACGTCGTTACAGCTTGTGCAAAAATTAAATTTTGAAAAAAATACTGTTGTTTTTCGAAGTTCGGAATGTTTTATTGTTTTTGTGGGCGTCTCCTCCATATAGATCGACAAATAAGTCAATAGAGCTCGCCATTTTGCAGAAAAATCTTGAAATAAATTTACTTACTGTGGCGCTGGTGTGTGTGTAAAAAATATTGTTTCGCCATTATTTCAGATGTACACTATAACTGCGGAAAAACGCACCGTATGTTTTTTGTTCCGCGAAACACACGGTGCGTTTTCCCGCAGTGGAAGTGCTTCTATGCTTAGAACTTTGTCGCAATAGTAGCACCGTAGACAGTAAGTGTTGCATGTATGCGCATTATGCGTTCCTGTTCCCCGTCCCCGCACCTCTCCCCCGTTCTTGTGCCGCCGCGCCGTGCACGCACACGTCAATGCGTGTTTTCGCCCGCTCTCGCCCTGAGGTGATTGGGACGGGGAACACGCATATTACGCGGGACCTTAGGAGATCACGTTCTGTATGAAATACTCTGTCTTCTGTGGCAATAGTGCTTTCAGTCATTTAGTTTAATAATTTATTAGTAATATTACTGAGACAAGGTTCTGAAGCGTTGATTTTATAGTGCAATGAATTTATATTTCTTTTTAAATTAAAGTGTACCTACCTTAAAAGTTGTGTAGGATCGGGGTATGAAATAAAAACAACAAAGATATGGAGTAAGCTTTTTTTACTAAATGTAAGTTGTTTATACATTAGACATATTATATTAGCTTGATATACTATAGAATTAATTAGTTTCTCAAATATTTACAAAAGTAAGCGCTTTCAACGCTTTCTATTGCAGTTACATAGCTCTCTATATCCAAGGCGGCTTAGGATTTTATTATTACGTACATACATACAGATACATTATCACGTCTTTATCCCTAACGGGGTAGACAGAGCCCAGGGCTGTTAGACCCAAAGGCCATACGTAGGTACATATCATGTTTAAAGTAACAATGACTTCACATGTAAACTATTTCGAGAGAACTAATGCAAGAAGATTGCTTTGACATAGCCTGCTATTTGATCAGACCAAATAACTAACGTATACTACAAGTATTCCAAGTATATTGTTATTTGGCACGATTTAAAAATATTTTACTTTCGCCTCAGCGGCTTCAGACACATTTAACATAAATTTGTATCCCTTAAAACCAACTCCGACCCGACAAATAAATACAAAAGTGCACAGAATGTACAGTGCCAAGGGTCCCAACTTCTTAGTTTGTATTTTTGCACGAATACTAAATCATACAAAAACGCAAACTTACAAATTCTCCAAACTAGAACTATCCTCATAAACGAAATAAAATGAACTGATGTATTAAACTGTTTCTCATTCCAAGCAGGGATACTTACTGTCATAGTTACTCGTACTACGCGTAACTAACGTTAAGTTAAATATGATATTGCGTATAGTTAAATTATTTTCTGAGATCATATTTAATACATCACAGGTGTTATAAAGAAAAATATTAAATTAAAATTATAAAATAGACGTGCTTTCTGCTTCCCATTGAAAAGGTTTTGCTAACGCGAGAGAGAATGCCTGCGTACAAAACAAAATTAGATATGAAAAATAAATAACAATTTTTATATCAAACATTTTGATGCCTTCTCACAATCAAAGGCCTTTCAATAATATTCTCAATCAACACACATATTATGGCTTTAGATTGTTTAATTTAAAGTCCATTCTACTTCATGGACACAAGAGATCTAAGAAATAAGACTGAAAACGCAGTCATACTTCGAAGGTCTGTTTTGTCACATGCGATAGCCACAGACTGCATTTGTTTTAGAGAAGGCACAGAACATAATTCATATTATTATCTAAACGTCAAAAAGTTATAAACATGCTATAAAAGAACATTTTAGAGTCAGAAATTATCAACAGTGCTGTAAATAGCTCGCTCTAGTCGTCAATCATTAAGTTCATTTCAAATTTCATTAACGTCGAGGCTGGATTGCCAGCGCTTTGGTACCTCAGTATAGGCAATACGACTGCTGTCGTACAAAATGGGCATACTCAGTGTATGTTTCGTTATTATGAATAAAATATATCATAATCTACAACCTAAGTTTAATGAATATGAGAATGATGCTTGACTTTAACTTGCGGACCGCCGCCCTTTGACCTAAACCAATGAAATAATTTGTACTTTTTATAAAGGGCCGCAGTTAGGGACCGAATCGGTGTGACATTCAGATTTACAATAGGAAATATTTAGCACAATGACTACTAACTTCTTTAGATATTCAATTAAAAAAAACAATCTTCAATATTTATAAAGATATAATCCATTACAATACAACAACAAAACAAATATGCTAAGAATTTGTAGGATCAAACACAAATACTCAAGTTTCGTTAAAATTGTACTTAATGAGATAATATTGGCAAATTGCTCTCGTCGTTTGACGAAATCGCTTCATCATTGAGTATTTGTATTTTACTTACACTAACTTTTGTGTTGTTAATCGAGGACACGTTTCTTGCGTCCCTCTCGCTGTTTTGATAAGAGAGAGACAGAAGAAAGGTTTTCCTTGAGCGAATTGAAATGCGTCAAAAAAGCGCAAGTGTCTCGACTGAAATTTAATTTCAACTGAGGGTCAGCGCATTTCCAAGACATTTCTTGTTGTGTACCTTGAGTGCAATTTTAGAACACGGATCAAACCTTACTTAACATTTTGAAAGTCGTTACTATGTCTACACTAAGTCTAATATAACTTAATTTATATACGAAAAGAGATCATAATAACTTAAAATTAATGTCGTAATATATTATAAATATTGCAGTTTCAGACACGACAATGCTAGCGTTTCTGGTACAAAATTTATGTGATGCGTTAAATTTTAAATTAGTACCCGCAAACTGAGAACAATTAGACAGTGTTTAAAATACAGTCGTTCACAGAAATATGAAAAACAATTAGGCTTTATTTTAATTTCACCCAGCTTATATCAAAGTTTTATAAGTACCTATTGTTGTGTGTATATTCTTTCCAAGTTTGTTAATGTTGATACTAAAATATTACAGATTTGTTATTTCAAAAGTACCTATAACTTTAATAATTTGGCATGCATTAAGATCAATTTTATACGACTAAATTTGTCTTTTAATAAATTCTTATAGTTCTTTTCAATCAATATATTAAACCTAATTTATATTCAGCAGAAATATGGAAACACATCGCCTTTCGAGTGCTCGGGTCTAGCCGGCACCTACAAACCACAGGCCTGAAACCATCTTACAAATTACTTAACAAGATAAATCCGTTTTCACATAGTAAAAACATTCAGAATAAATTAGGATATTTTACAAAAAAACCCGGGCAACGGTTGGGTAGCTGCCATTTTATCGAGTTTTTCTGGGTCTAGCTGGACCTCTTGAAGTGCGGCTGGCTAAGCCTCGCCACCTTAGGGGGGCGGATGTGGGCCCCGTGCCCGCACTCGTGCTTGTGGGAGTGGGCTGGTGACTTCTTCCCGCTGGTCGATAACCGCTTGCGAGGTTTCAGGAAATCTGGAAAGAGAGAGAATATAAATTTTAGTAGACGCAGATAAAAATTACTAACTAGGTATTGATGTTAATTGATAGAGTTGACCTACCAGATTTAACTGGAGGTATAAGAATTTTAACGGTAAGTCATTACTTTCGAGGCTTGACTTATGAAGGGTAGAGTAGAGTATATAACGTCTAACAAAATATACTGAAACTATTTTAAGGGTGGATTCAGTCCATGATACTGAACAACTTTCCCCAAGGAACATATGTCGAAATATAAAAAATATTTTTTGGCTTTCCCTACAAACTCGGATCAGCTGATCGGTCAACTTGTATGGGAGGTCAAAAATTATTTTTCATATTTCGGTATATGTTCCTTGGGGAAAGTTGTTCAGTATCATGGACTGAATCCACCCTTAAAATAGTTTCAGTATATTTTGTTAGACCCTGTATAAGTTCGACTACGTTGGACATTTTAGAGTTGTAAGAAAGAATAACGGGACGGATACCCAAAGAGGGTTGACACGTCAGGCAGGTGGCCGGTTGTAAAACTATAGCCAAATCATTTAAAGTGTTCCGGATATTTCTTCTCCATTTTGCTTTGGCATCTTTGGGTGACCATGTTACATGCATGTTATATTTGGAGAAGAAAAAGTGGGAAAGCGCACCCCGGGCTCCGAAGCAGCACAGCCGAGGATGCAACCGGGAATGCGCTTAGACGAAGGTAAGAAAGAATAACGGGACGTAAAGAGCATGTTTTATTCAAACGTTGTCTTCTATGAAAGTACGCAAAACAATCGGCACCTATAAAATGCGTTTTGTCAACATGCATTGGTAGTTTTACGAGTCTTGTAGAAAGGGCACTGCGACGGTGATAAAATAGTCGTAAAGTGAGCGGGGCGTGGCGCATTCAATTTGTAAAAAGTATGCAAGAATATATGACTACCCGGTGATGCCTTCCAAAACTACAAAAGCATTATTTGCATTATCTAATAACATGATCTACTATTATTATGTACATTATGGGAAATAAAAAAGACTCGCATGCTGTCCCGTCATTAAGTAATGTGGGATAAGGTAAAGAAGATCTACTGTTATTGAATCTAGGAAACTGCATTGTCATAACTTTCAGAAGACAGATTTAATATAAACAAAAAAAAATTTTTTTTTCCTTTGATTATAAATTGAAGAAAATCTTGTAAGTAATCCGACTTAATTAGAAAATTAAAAAATATATTTTGTACCTCAGACATATTTCTTTATTTAATGGCGTTATTAAAACATTAATAACTCTACGTTAATTATTACGGTCACTTAAGAATTTTGGATTGGATTTTGTAGTTTATAGATCTTGTTCTATTCTTTTTTATACTTCACTAGTTTATTCGGTATCCTGCGGCCGTGTAATGGATGGGGACAGTTGACGTTTACGACTTTTTCCATAAGGATACGGTCTTAAAAGGTTATTATCTAAAAAGGAATTTTTTAGTTCCCAAGCGGCTAAACCCCTTTGGCTCCCATTTCTAATTTTGACGAATTATTATCCAGACTATAAAATTTTACGACATTTTTACTGCCGTTTTTTAGCGTGGCTTAGTCCAACGTTAGGTTAAAAAACTTAGACAAGTGCCGTATGCATTGTATTACAGTCCGTCAAATTAGTTCTGTCGTAAAAATGCAACGTAAAACTTTGTAATTTTGAAGAAATTAATATCCCGCATGTGATTCAAATCGTTGAAAACTGGAAGTAGTTCTTATGTACCAAAATTGTCATAACATAACACGAAAAATATCAAAAAATAACAAGAAGGGAAATCGTGGACGCGTTACTGATCTTGAATCAAATCAAAAGATAAACATTTGAACAGTAAGTTAACAGAAGCAAGGAGCAACCGATCGGAGGCATCGAAGATTATAAATTGGCGGCAAAAAGCGTTAGCAACACGCCAACTTTGAGCCAAGGCCACACGCTACAAATGGTACAATGTGTTACTGTGTTACTCCGGCTGCGAAGATGAGACGTTATGATTATGATGTGAAAATTATTGATTACCACTTTTACAACAAAATTACAGAAGTCTACGACATTATTGCTTAAAAATATCGACGTTACAAACCATGATACGGTGTTATTACTTCCTTCGATACAATCAGGAATAATACTTGCAAAGTATATACTGATACACATATTAAAAAACGCGTTAATTAAAATAACAATAGTAAAGGCAAGGTGGGTGCCAAGTGTAGCTATTTCAGTGAATTGTTTGGAATAAACAATGATTCTATTGCTGTTGAAGGTAAAGAACGTTATAAATAACCTTGTAAGTATAGAAACACATATCTTAGTAATTTAATTGTTATCACAAACGGTCTCCTTCACAAAACGGTTTAATCATTTAACCTTCCTTCTACAAACGTCTAACGATATCACGTGTCAGATATGGCTAAAACAAAACTTCTAATAGTATTACAGTCATTATTTTTAATTTGGAGGCTGTAATCCGAATCTAGCGTGGTATGGATGGTTTAGTCAGTATTAATAATGTCTGAATCATGGTAAAAAACGGCGTCGGTTGTGCAGTCGGGAACTATGTCAGTGACGCCAACGCCCAAGGTCGACTGGACCGCGCCAGACTTCCCGCCAAAAATCAGACACAAGTAGGTACCACGTGGATTGGAAACAATATACGAATGACAATATTTGTGAATTGCGTAACAGCTAATAGGAATGTGATCATGTGACTGGGTAAACATAAATTATTTTGTACTGATAAAAATAAATAAAGGCGGAAGAAGGGCTGGGATAATGATGATGATGATAAAAATAAAAAGTCACAAAATAATGTCACTTGTAGTCGTAATGTCAATTGATCCCATCCATTTTGAACGTGATTTTAAATTTATTAATGCAGAAATTTGACTCCAGAAAACTATGACGTGACAGTCCGATATTTCATACAAATCCCATAGGAAATGTGTGTTTTGACATTAAGAAAAAAATATCTGATTTGACTTGTTGGAAACTAACGGATTCAACAATGATGAAATTATAAACCCAAGACTGTAAGCAGGCTTCGCAAATGGAAATTTCTCTCGAGATTGCAGCAACTGCAACATTGCAACTCTATAAGATTTTTATTAGCTCCATCTTCTCTCCTATCGCTGGGAAAATACTTTCACGTGGTTACACAAGATCCCCGCCAATCGTTCAATGAAGCATTTCCCGCCATTTTCTCGTGTGTGTTACACGGCAGATTTGCAAAGCGGTCGAATGCTTATTGAATATTTAGCAATGGAAGCACCACACGCTGGCTGCGTTGTCGACCACGCGTATTTATGCGGGTGTGCGTATGCGTAAACAAAATGGCCTTGAATCCGCGTGCGTCGTGCTCAACAAACAGTCCACTTATCAATTCTATTATCAATATTTTTACGTCATGTTAGCATAACCGTAGCGTAGTGAAACATGAGATTCGTCAAAAAATCAAAATTATCAAACTACAATTCATCTGTCGTTGATATGGTAGAATTATTCTGTATCAGATCAGTTACATTTTCAATCTTATCAAATACGGTTTCCGGTAGAGTTTTGATGTATTTCGAATCTTTGAGTTGGAGCGTTCAGTGGCGGTGTTTACGAGCCCAGTTACAGTCGGAGCGCGGTTATTTTGGTCGACCTAAATATCTGCGCGGGCGCGACGCCTCTCCTCCTGAGTACGAGATATAATTTGTTTACCGTGCACTCAGTTTTACAATACAACACACAAAACCAGTATTACAAACCGACGCCGAAATATTTCAACATTTCTCGCGAGCGTGCCGGTTTTGATTTGCATATTTCCAAGATCGTAGGTAGCCACTGATTCGATACGAGCCTGAAGGAAACTCGTGATTTGTTAGACGCTACATTATTAAGCGTGAACACGGGCGACAATGCAGCGTAGATTGATGCACTGTATGCAGGACACGCGCTTCGAAGGCCGCGCCTGATGGTCTTGCATCCGTCTCAACATGACAAGACTAGAATCCGTGATGCCGGACAAAAAACGGAAGGATCGACGGAAAATTGAGTCCTTGCTTGGCGTTAAATTAGCTTTTTTTGAGCGGCGGGGAAACGTGAGCGTGGCGAGGCGGTTGTTTAACCACCATCTTTGATCCTGCCGCAAGGAACACGCATGTTGAATAGTCAATGTCACAGTGACAACAGAAACAGTGCACAACAGCTGCACAACGCATAAATTACGCGAAATTTATCTGCCAAATTGCAGATGCATTATGTTTATTGTTGGTGAACGTGCCACTACCACAAAGGCGGATGGAAAATACTGCCCCGCAAATGTTGAGCCCAATTTCGCAATTATGGCAACGGAGAAATCTGTAAAAACCACAAGTAATAATACTAAAAGACATAAGATGTTTTTATTATACATATTTTAAATGGAAGAACTTCATTTTAGAATCTTACTAGCAAATACAATCTATTGTATTTTGTATTTATATGTTATTTCTAAATACAAAACTCGTAAGAAAGTTAGAAAAATTCAAATAAATATTTTATGTACTGTTGAGATGCCAACCGAAAGTAAATCTTTACCTAAGTCTAATAAAAAAAATCTTAATATTGTTACAATTCTTGAGAACTCAGACAAAACGACAGACAGTGCCCACGCTTACTCAACTCTCTAATATTTCTGGAGCCAGAAACATTTGAGGAAATAAAACGACTATAATTTCCAACTAATGGCGTCAACTCACGAACGTGTCCCGACATGAGCCGCCAATCCCGTAGTCGGTTATTGAGTGACGCATCTTCCAGTCTTAAAATACCTAAAGTGATCGACACGTTTGATTTGAGATAACTTAATGCCGTATTTTGTCTTTGTCAAGAGGTCAAGAATTTTATGTGCTGTAGTCGATTAGTTACGAGAATAATGATATGACTGATAGCTCTCGATTTTGAAGAAAACTGGATGAATATATGTTGGATTAACATTTTTTCAAGACACTCTTGTCGATCATTTCGTCTCTACTTGCTTAAGGTTTAGTTTTTTACATCATTACAGTATGTAATGTAGTCAGTATGATGTTGTGGTAACAAAAAAAATCTAAAATTAGAATTACATTACTCACAAAATTACTGACTCTACCACAACAAACAACGAATAAAATAGTCTGTAAGAACAATTTGATTGCTATAAATTTCCAATTGGGGTACATTTAGTATTGAGTTGATACAAGTGGATGAAAGCGCAGATTTGTCAGGCGTGGGCGGGGAGAAACAGGTTGCCTGCCTCGCTTCACTCCGCTCGCTGCACTAGCCTCGCTTCTCCTTTTTATTTTAATCCATAGGGCTGTAGGTAGACCCTATTAGTTCCAGAGTCATCCTTTAAATCCATTTTTTACAGATAGTTTAAAATTTGAGAACAACATTTGAAAATCTTCTTTCAAGAATTTCTATAACAAAAAGAGGCAGAAATGAGTACATTGAATTGATTGTGATCGAAACTAGATTTAGAAATTGTTATTATTTGTAATGATGACTATGAATAGATTTACCCCTCTGTCTACAAATTTACAGCTGCATTACACAGGAAACACATTGTTGGGCCATCGACTAAAATGGCGACTAGATTGTCGGCACGCCTGCTGCCTGCATTGTGATTACGACTACAAACCCGTTCCCAAATATCTAGGCCAAGTGAAAGGCGAGCCGTCAAACTCAGTCCGTGCGGATATGAAAAGCTTTATTACAAAATCCGACTCGAAGGACCAACCCTATGAAAGAAGTCTTAGTACAACTGGACGCTAAGATAAAAAGGCTAACAAAAACTAATCCCGCGCAACACCATCTATACATCTACACATTGTATAGTTGTTTGTGCTCTCGGCTACTGGTTTTGAGACGTGGCGGCCTAAACAAATAAGTGACACGCCATCCAGGTAGCGTGCTTTGTGGCCTGCTCTTAACATTTGTTAAATATTATCTGATATACTTTGAATTGCGGTTCATCGGTTTTTTTCTTTAGATGGCTCCCGAGGTTTTTATTATTTCATAGGCGCATCAATGTAGAGTACTGATGAATGTTTTAAAAACTGTATTTGGCAAAGTTAATCGCAGTAATTGTGACAGGAAACCTATTGTTAGTGACATTTAGATTGGATTACTCACTTGTAAGCGCTTCTACTAATTTTGTTCAGTTTTCCTATTATACATATATAATTCCTTTCATTTTCGATATTGCTATGCGGAGAGCAGCAAGAGGATACAGTCTGCGTCAGAACAATAAAACTGCATAATGGCGCTTTGTTCCGTGTAGCAACTAGTAATGATGCAAAATTGTTGCTCTATGGACGACTAGATAAACCAGAGAGCTAGCCTTAGTGCTCTGTAATTACGAGATAAAATCTCCAAAAACAGGACGTTCTAATTGGAGGTTTTAATACAGACTGATATTCATATAGGTGAGGAAACCTATGTTTAGGAGATGAGTAATTTAGTAAAGTTGTTATAATCAAGTGAAACCTTTATAAAGATCTTTATGTTGTAAATGGTAAAGTTGATATTGCAACAGATGTAGTTGACTACAACAGTCGTGTGACTCGCGTGAAATACTGTGGAACTAACGGAGCCAATGTCAACATGCAGTTGTGGAGACTTGTTTACTTAGAAATAGAGGTTTTTGCGTGCACTTGACAACATGATTGATGGCAGATAACCGTAGATAGTCGTATCGATGTTTAATGCATGGTTACACAACTTAATACCAAAGTCAAGTTCAGCGAACGAGGGAATGCAGTGGGACTCTTTACCAAAGATAAAACTAATCTTTAGTAGAAAGTCCCACTGTGTCCCAAACAACAAGCATGCATTTGCAGAAAGGTTTTTATGGTTTGGCTGATTGATTTTGTAAAAGAACCATAAGTTAGCTGACATTTGATAAGAAAGCATAATAAATTTAATAAGGAATTTGTGATAATAAATTTTGCTTTCGAGCTTTAAATTTATTCTTTAATTTATCGAAATCTCATGAGTTGAATATAAAAAAATCACCAAGAAAGACGCAACTTGAAATATGTCTGAAGGAAGAGGCTTGGAGTGTGGCTCACTCATCATCATTTATTGGAAACTATATATTAAAGTGAAACTATTAACAAGTCATAATAACGTATTTATCTCTCATACAAAGCCTAGCCAGGACATGATCATAACCATGTGCAAATTGGAGATCAAGTTCTAAAGTTATTTCAACAGAGGTCATAAAAGTCCTAATTTTTTTTAAACTTAACTTTAACAAAACAAGCAGCTACGTTCTAAGCCAGTAGACATTGGCAAACTGCTCAATCAGATAGCAGCAGTAATTCCGACGGGCATTAGAAACTGGCAGTGGGCGGTCGACGTAATTGTGAAAGTAAGCGAATGCCGCAGTACCGTGACGCTCGCAGCACGCCACCACGCACCGTTATACCATATACATTGGATTATTGATATGAATGAAGCAATGAAAAAGCTAGAAAACCAGCCTTGTAAATATCTTTACATGTATTAATATTATAATGATCAAATTTTAATGGTTATTGGAGAGAAACGCACATATATACACTATACACAACATTCACTGCCTTATGGATTTTTTATCGAATAAAGCTGATCTAGCTAGCTGTCGTAAAATCAATCTTATTAAGTTATTACTTTACTGTGAAAAATGACTTCTAATTACAGACAAAATGCTAAAAATAAGTAATTTTTGTAGATTCATTTTAAATATCCAATAGATGTGTGGTCAATGCAACACTAAAGTTGCAGTTACACACACGTTATCAACTTACAACCATATACAACATAGTTCAAACAAATATTTAGATAAAGGTGATTTACGAACAAAACTTCAATTTTGCATTTCACTGTTTCAAATAAGCTGATAAGCATGATTTATTAAATGAAGGTGTTTTTCCTTGATACTTAATTTTTTAGTTTTTTACTAAAAGTATTTGTTTAGGGACAGTTTAGAAACGAGAAATGTGCATTCTATGGAACGGAAGTGTCAACTTTTTTTTTACATTTTTTCAAACCTAATTCAAAATATCTAACTTAGTTTTGTGCAAAATACACGTTAATTATTTAACGTGTATTTTGCACAAAACTCTATTCTATAGTTAGATAATAGGTATAATCACGAAGAAGTCATTATTTCTTATCTTATGAGAGTTTCCCATCACCATTCATATTTTTAAGTCTAATAAATTTTGCTGGAAAGTGGTGGAAAATTGTTGTTGCCATGCCATGTGGTGAACATATACGATACGTATATTCGAGTATAAATTGCACTCGTGTCGGGCGTTAAAAATGACACACGAGCTGTGCAGGGAGGTCATCGAACGACCGTTGTTTTTATATTCTTCGTATTGACCCCAGCCGATGCGAAGCATATGCCCGTACAGATAAAATATTCAACATAAATATTTAATATTTTCCTATTCCATTCCAAATTTAAATATAAAAGAAAAAAAATGGAAAGCCACTTCTTTAATTTTCTAACTAAAAAAATTGAGTTGCGTATGCGTAATTTCCACATATTCTGATGTCTATGAAATAATTTTACATGACTATAAATTATAATGTAAAAATTTTGTTTAGTTTAATTTAATGATGTTTTACACATCAGCAGTTTTTAAAGTCAAAAAATATGAGATAGACACATTCGAAGTCTACAGATTCTTTCGAGACGTGTTCGTTTAGCGTCTAGCTTGTGTCATACAATAAAGTTAATTGGCTGAAAGCATAAATTTTTATAGCATTTTAAATCTGTGCTTCGACGCTACCCATCTATTCTAGGCCGGGATGCGCCCGCGCCGCTCCCGGGCGTTCACCTTAGTTGCAGCCACCTGCAGGTGACTTAGGTAACATGTTACGAGATAAGAAACTAGCTCCTGCCAATCGGGTTTCAAACCACTATTTATAAACTACCAGTACTTATTTACTATATGGAGATGTTGTTGGATAAAGATTAAAACTTAAAATCATAAAATTAGTTCAGGCATTCATGTTGTTGTAGTATTTAAAAAAAAATCCAGAATAAAATTCAAACATACATTTAAATACGTCTTAGAAATAATCTCACCTACAAAAAAGTCTTTCATTTCCGTGGCTACTTTGGGAAAATTCTTAACATTTAATTTTCTCGTAATAATTATTAAGTTACATCCAATATTTATTTTTAAAATAGGTATATTTTTGTTTTTGCTTTATTTTTTCGCTTTTTGCGGATCTATTACCCCATTCCTGGACACAGGTCGTCTATGTACATGATCATTATTTTTTACCAAACTTAAATTGAACCATTCAAACAACTAATGAAACGACCAAGCAAAGTACAATGAAGTGCACTCCTAGATGCATTAAGAATTGAGATTGAAACCACTTGAATGCTGTCGGCTGCAGCGGCGGTGAGATCAAAGTCGGCGGGCCTTCAAAGCGGCCATTATCGGGACCGATACCTCGCTACCGAGATACCCGCTGATAAAATTACGTGTGGTTTGAGTTTACTGCGCCTCATGTAGATCTTGACGGGCCCATGCCAGTGTTAATGGTTTTGTGGATGAACAATTACTCGAACATGGGCGAAAGTTAGGACATATACCTCTGTCATTGTTATAACCGTAGAGAGCTGCCTTTTAATAGTTTCACTATATTTTGTTACTATGCATTTGTATATCCTTCACCTGTCGATGAAATAAAACAATACCTTAAGATTTGACTTGGGCGCATATGCTCACGTTGATAGTTTCTACAAATGAGAATAATGTATAATTTTAAAAGTAAAAGGCAATCGCTAAAAAAAGAGAGGAATAAAATATACGACCTAAATCTAAGATCAACACCAAACAATAAATCATTACTAAGCCTAGCCACGATTTAAAAAAGAAAAATGTACAAGCCTACACTACTGAACTCGTAGAGATTAATACTGGACCGTTTCCCATGATCGTTATTCAAATAGATCGAAACAGAAGCCAACTATAAATCGGTGACACAATGAGATCGATAAATACAACAAAAGCCCATAACGGCTGAACGGTAGCTAAGTATCTTCAAAGAACAATGGCACCTTTGTGAGAGATGTCTCTCATTCACGGGAACAATCGCGGACAACTGCCCAAACATCGGTTTTAGACGGTAAACACGATGGAAACCATTATGAGATGTGACCTAGGGTCACTAGCCAACCTCTGGACCATCGTCTAACGCACAAAGCGACAATAGACGGAGATTACCACGAGGGCGATCCTGCTAAGTATTACCCGAACAATGGACACAAAGAAGCTGTGTGTTTACCCATGAATAATAAAAAAATACAATAGCTGATATGCTAATAGCAGCAGGTTCATAACATTTTTTTCTCAGATAAGTCTTCGTGTATAACGAATTCGCGTTCAGGTTAAATCGTGCATGCAGTCCTCTCAAAGACTGTGTAATCCCGTTTTTAAATGCACTATTTAGACGTTTCTGCTAACAGTTGTGCGCATTGTTAGGTAAATTAAAGAAATGAATATGCGACGCGGTGCATCGCAGGTGATAAACAATAGTTTGAGTCGAAATATGGTAATGTTAGTGAAAGTGTTTCTGATAGGCTTGCCTTGAGTCTTGCGCCATTTGGTGTACGAATATTATGAGGATGGGCAATTATCGGTGTAGTGGTTTAGAAGTCCGGCAGCTGGCGCGGCATCTGGCCTGGATTAGGGCTCTCGCAGCTCTCGAGTTACTAGCTCAGTTTCCTCTTTTCTAACGCCAGTGTCTTTTAGTTTTACGCCCATCGCATTGCTTTTGTAAAGTGTAAATGTTAATTCCAAATGTTTACTATCTTATTAGGTTGTTTGAGGGCCATAATGCACGAGCCCGCACAAAAAACGGAATTTGTACTGATACAATCGTGGGGCTGAGACCACCCACCCTGAACGCATGATCTATTTCCTAAACCCGTTCAAAACGCCTTATTTGAGCCGTTTTTTTGACATCACGATGTTCTAATTAGCTTCACGGCGCACCTTATTTGTTAGTGTTTAAAATCTGTAAACGTCCAACCGTAAAAAGGGCCAATGAAACCTCAAACGTTTCAAAATCGTTACAAAGGGCCATATCTGAGATTTTTTAAAATAAATATTATTTTTACGACATTATTATGCAGGCGACGTACGATTTCTACTAACAAGGTTTTATGGGTTGACCGTTCTGGACGATTTTTAAAACGTGTGAAAGTAAATGAAAGGGTTTATGTGGGTTTGTGAGTCGTAAAAGTGCATATTAACCCCTAACCGGTCGGGTCGGACTATAAAGGCGATTGGTCAAGCATTGATGGATACAGCACAATAATTATAGCTAAAATATGAATATAGGTCATAGGTGTTGGGAAAGGAAATAACCGCGAGATTTTCAGTTACTTTTTATTACTTGACACCCTGTTAGTTGACAAATGCAACAAAATAGAATGTATTAGAATTTTTATTAAGGGTAACTTCTAATTCTTTTTTTGGAATATTTTAAAATTTTAATGTATGCTTTATCTATAATCCTACATAATTGATAATTTAAAGATCTCAGTCGTTCCTTTAGGATTAATACAATATCTATAATCTTGTTAAACTTAAAATATCAATAGTAGATTATTAATTAAAATTCCCTTATATATTCCACGTATTAATTACATTTGCCGTAATTGCATATATCTGCTTTGATATCAGAGCATGTTTACAACATAAGCCAAGTTTGACATTGCGCAAAGTTAATTAAAATAGAAAAGAAACTAATATCATTTGTGTTCAAGTATTTCTTTTAATATAAAATTTGTAAGTACATAAACATATATACAATTTTTTTACAAATTCTTTTATTTTGTGACCGATTAAAGGAATATAAAGTTGCAATGTCTCTAACATTATATTCTAAATTGAAAAATAAAATAAACAATACACTATATTGAAGAAGAGTATAGAAAATGTATAAATGGCACTCCTTCACCGCTCTAACTTTTTTCTTTGGTCTGGTTTTTTTTCTAACTCATCTAATGACAGGCATGGACCAGCGGCTAGCTGCACTGCACACGATTGCATCGTGGGAACGATAGGCGGGTACGAACCAATCTGACCAGTTTCGCGACGCTATGCAAATTTTGTGTGAATCCCATACCAATTTGTACTAAGCCGATCAAACATGACCATACGTGGGAATGAATAATAATAAAAAAATATTTGCTTATAATCTTCGTAAGATGGCCATATTCGGCCAGTATCCATTAAAGAAAAATAATTTAGATAAGATCTCGATTTGAAATCTACATAAAGTTTATTTTTTATTAAATACACATTTTATATATTGTATGGCCAGTATTTTACATAGTAAAAAAGGCGTAGGAAATAAATTGTTATGCCGTGATTGTGAATCAATAATTTATATCGGACAAGTGTGTCAATTCAATTCAAAATATCTTTATTATCATAGGATATTTATAATATCTCTTAATAATAGTCACTTTGTTTTGTTTTGCACAAAATGTTGACGTCAAATCGTTACTTAAAGCTAAGTTTACGCCGCTTCCTAGGCGCAAGTGCAGAAGAAGCGGCAACAAACTGCACTGCACGTTTTCTCCAAAGACGTCAACTAACAAACTAAAAACTTAAAATTAGTTATATAGATGGACAGAGATTACATTGTTTATTATGTCATAATTAAATTGAATTATAAGAATTACGAAATTAAAAATAATGTCAATTTGTAAATTTAGTATGCACCAATGTACCTAAATTATGACATGTCTAAGTATACAAACCTTTAAGAGGGACCCGCGCCAAGCTCAAGCCAGACCTTGTCAGACATATGCAATAGCTTTTTTCATCTAATAAATTAAATTACTGATACACTTTACTGTCTATCAGTTGCAATGCAACAGTTACTTGAAAATTCAGTGAAAGTTTTACCAAAACAAAGGGCTATTACGTTCCCACAGTTCGCGCTAAATATGTTAGTTTAAATTATCATAAATTAAGAGTGCGTTTATAACAATCAAAACATTGACGTATAATGAAAAATGGAATTAATTCCGCCTCGATTAACGTGTAAAGGAGAACTCAGATTTGCATAGTTGTAACGTTTTATTATTTTCTATAATTGGTGTCGTGCTGGCTGAGACAATGCAATTGTAAATGTTTTGTTTCACAATGCTTTGTTACAAACCTCAAGTTTTTATTCATTCCCAAAAGGAATAATTTTACATTTATAATTAAGATTTAAAACATCAATCAATTTTAGAAACATTGTAGTTAAGTGATTGTTATTATATTGTTAAGTGATTGTTATATGATGTGCTCAGGTTATTTAATGTTTTATTCATAATGTTGAAATAATGATCAAAAATTACTGTGCAATAAGTAGGTACCTACGTTAAAAATTTTCGAGTTTCATCTTTTGTGGCATATTTATATTTATAAATCACTCAATTGTGAAAGAAAGTTTATAATAATACTTCAAAATCAGTGAAATATTCGGTAACCGCGTTCCGCTAACCGATAAACGGAAATTACATAATCAATTATAAACAAACAAAAAAGCTATAGAATGTTCAGTCGATAGGAAAAACAACGAATCAGTGCGTCGCAGTGTAACATAAATAAACAGAAATAGAATTGCGTCCACCGGACCGTGACGGACCCCGGTTCCCACAAATTAAATCACCAAAAAATCTTTAAAAGAGGGTAGTTTAATTAAAGAGTGAGCACAAATTACAGTATGGGAATATTTCACAATGGCTTTTCTAATAAGAATGGGCGATTGGAACGTTAGACGGTGTTAAGTGTTGGTTTGGGTGTTTAGTTTTCTATTTGAAATTATTTTATATTTAAAATATTTCTTTTTAATTAATTTTTTATTTTTCCTTAACTTTGCATTTTTACTTACTGCCATATTTATCAAAAGTCGATAACAGTTACAATGGTTTGTAATTTATTGCAAAGACAGATATCATGTATTAAAAATAAAATTAGATTAACTATTTACTCAATAATGAAGCCAGCACAACATACTTCTGATTCATATGACAATAACATACCAAACAGTGATGTATTTTACGCGCAGATTTTACGTTAACCTGATAGCTATCGCAATGTGACATTGAGTGCTGCTGCTGTAGGTGACTTTTCATCTCATTTATCGTTATATAAAAATAAAACAAGTTACAGCTACTGGAAAAAACCGCGGTGCATTCGCAATCTCTCGCATACAAAACATAATTTGCATATACTCGCATAGAGACAGGCGTGCGCACATGCACGGCTGCAGCGCTTCTGTAAAGTAAACAAAGATAAGACGTTCTAAATTTACGAACGAATATGCTATAATATACATACATTAATAAAAGATACACACATATTATCACGCCTGTTTCGGTAGTCTGTAGGCAGACTATGGATGTCCACTTTTCTACGATCCTTGCAAACTTTATAAAAGATGCCCTTAAAATATTAAAAAAATATACCTATTTGTTCGCATATTGTATTTAGCAATAAACACAACATTAATCATGAGTTACTTAAAAAAAAGAATCTCATAACTCCATTTTCAAATACGATAAATTTAAACTACAACTTTAACTGACAGATATTATTAGAATTTTTGACGTGACAACGTCTTAAATTAGGTTGCGGCTGGGAGTCACTTATGAAAAAGTGTAACGCTCGGTAACGTTACGATGAGTCACCGAACGAGAGAGAGGCCCGCCGAATGCCTTGCGTCTCTCTCCCACTCAACTATGATCGGTCTGCCGCCGTTGTCACGTAAAATCTTCGCCCGTAAAACCGACTTTACAGGCAACCATTTTTTTTTTTGAATTTCAAAATCTTTATCAAACGTATTTTTTTGCTTGCATCTGTGTGAACACAGTTGGCGGCTTGTTTGTTTACACTGGAAATATCGATTTAAGGAGGTTGACACAAATAGAGTTGCTTGTGGCATCCTCGAGGGGGTGAACGAGGTATTTTCAGGATCTCTGCAGTGGCCTGATTCACTCTTTCAAAAATAATTTTCTTTATATCTTAAATTTTCTCTTATATCTTAAAGGTTCTTGATATCGGTAAAGTATATATAATGTATAAAGCTATCGGTAAAGTATCTTTATATCTTAAAGGTTCTCGAATGGCGACCACGTACTAGCAAGCGAAGCGTTAGACACCCACCCACAAGCTGGTCATACGATCTGACCAAGGTCGCTGGAAAGCGCTGGACGCAGGCCGCTCTAGATCGGTTATTCTAAAAAATCCTTGGGAGAGGCCTATGTCCAGCAGTGGACGTTATGTGGCTGAAATGATGACGATATCCTTAATATATAAGTTTTAGTTTTCAAGATGCAGTACTAAAGTATTTTAACGAAATAATGAAAAATATATAGTAAAAAAAATGGACTTTATTCTTTTGTAACGAATACAATCACAATTCAGCCCTTATTTGGGGTGATCTTACAATCCTGCCCTTCGACCTTTGCACAATGCAAATAGTTCAGAAAGGGAACAAGAAACTTTTTTATTTTTCTTTTTAAAACTGTCTCTTCTTAATTCAATTTGATACAGATTCTAACTTGCAAAATTTGTCGCGCCTTCAGTGTTACTTATTTAAAATACGCTGTCTTTCGAAATATGTGTCCTACATTTAAACCAATGCGTTCTACATTTGCAAATCGAAATATACCAAGAAACATAATAAGCGGTTATTAAAACGATGTTATTCTAAATTCTAACTGCTCTAGATTTAAACTGAAAGCGAAGCAGATTCGCTCGCTTTTTATTTGTTGCATTTATTCGTCTATTTACAGCATGTATTGTGTTGATTGTGATAAATTAATGTAAATATCGCGCAGACTGTGTGTCTGTTTAGTTCTGATAGTATTGGATTTATCAGGAACAGTTCGTTTACCCGCATGCGAGTGTTTATATACATTGATGATACACTACACACATTTGTTACAAAATTGTTTGATAAAACTTGCATGTCATAAAAACTTACAAAATGTGACGAAGTAATACTACGAGCATCTTTCTCATTAATTTTACTTTATTATTTATTATAAGAGAACTATCGTCAATCTTTTAACACACCCAAAAAGTATTTATCTAAATTATTGTAAGCAACGTAAAAGGATCTGTTTACAAAATAAATAAAAAAACAGTGTTGCCCGCTTTTTGTACGTCAAAACAGATACTCTGTGATATACCTATATTAATTAGTATAGCTTGGTGTGAAGCGTCTTTGTCGGCGCGGCGTTTCGTTCCAGGACACGTGCGTTTTGTTTACGCATCTCTATTTACGTCTAAGACCTACCACATGCGTTTAGTTCAAGATGCCTGCACACGACCTTTATGGGCAAGGCTGGGACATCGTCTATAGACAGCCATGTTTCTGTGGTTTGCTTGAAATTCTTTGAATAAAGAGGTAAACTAGCATTCGTAAGTAAAATAGCGGTCTTCAGTTAACGTAACGGTTTAATAAGCACTTTATGATTATGAACTCGGCATTCGTCACATAAACTCACATTTTTTTAGATAATTTGCTCAGCGATAGTAACACACGACGTCATTGTTCATGTTTGGCGAATGATTCATTTGACTACGATAACATGGTGAATGAGACAGGTGCGGCTTCCTCTAGTATCTATGTCAAATAGTATTTTTTCTATTAGTTCCCTTAAAACATTTTTTAAACTACAATAGTATTGTTTGATTGTTATATAAAAATGTTTAGGAAGAATTGCATACACAGCTGAGTCATCGCAATTGTCGCGCCTTACGGCAACCCCTATCTGCAAATCCATCATCCTAACCATTATAAACTCAATTAAACCTCATTAACATAACCTAAAAGTCCGAAATAGACCCTCATTCTTTCTCCTTAGACATGTCACCACCTTTGTCCCACCGTAACCTATTCCTATTCAAAACTGGACAACTTAGGGCAACAATGCCCAACATTTTGACCCTCAAAAGAAGACCGGCATTATTTGTGTATTTTAAGCAATAAACAAGGAGTTTTATGCGATTGTGAACTTTTCAAAATTACAATTTGAATGGATGAATGCACATTGTCCGTTGCGTGAGCTCGTGGTCTGCATTCTGCAGGTACAGTTTATGCATAATCATTAGAAATTATCGAAGCGAGAGTAGAGGATTGCTCTTGCCATGGGAATCACATTTGGCGGGAAAAATGACGTTTGACAGATGCCATCTGACTGACAGGTTTTATTTTATTAAAGCTGGCCAGTTACATACACATGTATTTTTTATCGAATCATAAATAAAAACGTTTGAATTTGTTTATACGTTTAATTCTATTGATTGAATGTCGAACGTGACGATTCTCAAAGATTTACAAAGCGAAAAAAGCGGCATAATCTACGCCTACCAGCTTAGTCCCTTTCCGGCTTAAACATTGTTTAGACGACATTTAAAAAAGCCGACATTAAAGAATAGAGGTAACACAATGATACATATGCCTGAATAAAGAAAGAATGTGGCGTTAATTTTCTTTGACACGAAGTCGTAGTCAAGTGTAAATTAACTATTTTGGGTGTGAAAATATGTGCTTAGGTTTAATATTCTGTGGGCATTCGAAAGAAAGCCAGAAACTAAACAATAACAAACCCATCAGGATTACACACACGCCCACGTCACGTCAGGACATAGAACTCACACGAGGACCAAACAATAATACGATAATTTTCATTCCTTTTCTGTGCGTACGCGCATCATTTTTGTCTCGTTCGCACCTGTTACTGTGTCTCAGTCGCTCGGTCATTGACCGCGCATCTCGGACGGGATTGCATCTAGTGCCCATGCAGCTTCCCTCAGATAAATGTACCAGCACCTCAACTTAGACCAATTAAAGATAATATTTAATCTGTGGCTTAACCTGACAGATATGTTCTGAGTAAAAATTGTAAGAAATAAATGTATAGTTTGAATTTTTGTCGAAGTTAGAACACTAGTTTTGAAACTAGAATGATATTCTAACGAAAACATTAGATTACTGTGACCCAGTTAATGCAGATAAGAAAAAATACGACGCAACAAGTACAGCAGCCGTCTGGCACGCGTAATGTGATGAATTGATAAAACAGAAACCAAACTGCTGAAGCGTGGCCCAAATGGTCGTTGGATCAACAAATTTGAATTTCTCCTACAAAAACTACAAACTTCTCGTAGTAGTTTATTTATGACATAGTACAAAATCTCCAATAAGAAGAGTGTTTTTTCTTCGAGCTAGCTTGAAAAAACCAAAACATTTTTTTGTCGGCCCAAAATCTTTACGAGCGCTCACGAGTAGTAAACGAGAAGGATGAAAGTAAGCCTATCCCGTTCTGCCGTTGGAGTGGAAAGAAAACCTGACACTTCAGTAGATTTTAATAGTCTCTTGTAGGGTTTCTTAGAACGCATGCGTCGGTGTGATTACTGATTATCCCTCATTTAGGGGATACAGGTTCTGATTGTTTCTAAGAAACTAATTTAAGATACACTAACAAGAAAGCAAGAGATCTATCAGTTCCATCACGTAAAGACAAAGAAACTTCTAAACAAAATAGAATAAAGGAAAGCAATAAGGATAAAGTGGAATTTCCTAAAACCAACAATGACGTTATGGTTCATGAATTGAAAACAAGAACTAATGAGATGACGTGAAGCGCAGTCCTCATAAACGCGGTTGGGCAAGGTCCGGGCTGAGACGCGTTTTTTGACTGCATACTACGTGTGTATAATTTTGAATCCAGATGAATTATGGTAAAAAAGGGAGCATGACAGAATTACATTATTGGATGTTTTGTTATTAAAATCATAGCCTCTTTTTAGGCAGTGTTAGATTCATAATGCTGATGAAAATGGGTTTCGTGATTTGGTCATTACCATTCGGCTATTAGAGACAATATGTATTTATGTTCCCCAATAACTATTTCAATTTTCTAAATTCTTACTCCGTGGTTAAAAGTTAAAAATATCAAAGACGCAATAATAATAAAATACGCCCCAGACATATCGTCTTCAACCAGATTTAAGGTGAAGTGGTAGCACAAGTGGCGCCCTCATTTGAAATAAATTGTTTAAAACTAAATATGGTGATATTTAAAAATTTAATTTGTATCAATGTCTAAAAAGACCTTTAAACTATTTTATGAATAACCTTTGAAAGTAATATTGGTAGTCCGTCTAGTTTTAAAACGTTTTAGAATAATTTCAAAGGTTATTCATAAAATAGTTTGAAGGTCTTTTTAGACATTGATACATATCAAATTTTTAAATATCACCATATTTAGTTTTAAACAATTTACTTCAAATGAGGGCGCCACTTATGCTACCATTTCACCTTAAAGTAATGCCACTGTTATCAACAAGATACAATGATTCCTTATCGAAATACTCAAATTGATTCCAAACGCGGTTAGTGGAACAAAAAACATTCGAAGGCCTTTTGTAGTAATAGTAACCTAATTCTCTGAAAGCTCAGA
The DNA here is from genome assembly GCA_963576875.1 of Acrobasis repandana. NCBI lineage: Eukaryota > Metazoa > Arthropoda > Insecta > Lepidoptera > Pyralidae > Acrobasis > Acrobasis repandana. Next base: position 5,428,858 of record OY756233.1, on the reverse strand, counting down.
TACCCCTTGATCTGTTTATCAAAAGGTTCTAACCCATACAAAAACTCTAAAACACGATAAGACGCCTGTTTATGGATAAATCTTGGTTTCAAAGCTTTTAAACTATCAGGCCGTGACTAAAAATTTCGGGACATGTTCCACTTAATGGTGATACTCAACCACTTAATCCTATTTTAGGAATGCAAATGTTCACATAGTTAAAAAGGAGGCTTTAGCCCATAAGTGGATACTACTTGACCCAAATGCTAAAACGTCTACAAATAAGTCCCTCACGAACGAACAGCTTTTTCACACAGATATTTGAACAGCCGACGAAACCAAACGCTCTAATTGATCCCAAGACAAAAGTGGGAAGCTGTTATAATATGTATAATAAACAAGTAACAAACTGTGAAACGCTTAGTAGCTCGCCAACGAAAATATGTTACTTACAATTCAAATTAGTAAATAAACCAAAATACGTATATTTTTCGAAACTAAAAACGATGTAAACATTCTAAGAATTCAAACCGTAGATTATACAAAATTACGCCGAGAGAAATAGTTTTATAATGATAGACGTGAGATGCACGTAATAGAACAATTTAAACTGTTCGAATTACGGTTTAAAATAGATTATGAGGTATTATGTGTATTCGACTATGTTAATAGATGATAGTGAACGTGATTCGATTGTTTCTGGTCTAAATGCTGTATACTCACGCCGCGATGGTAATTAAGATTGGTCCGACAGAATGCTTACCTGGAAAAAAGAGACGCATCATTAGTATTGAGACATCGAGACATAATTGCACGGCAGAAGGTTTCACTCGAAGTTATAAATAGTGCAAAAATATCTTGTAGATCACAGTAATTGCGCAAAAAGCACAAACCGAGGTATCCATATCATAAATTCCATCAAGTGGGATTGTTTTTGTCCTTTATCATTTTTGTTTAACATATTCCGGGTACGTCTCCGCAATTATGTGTTGAGGACATGATTGCAGCTTATTAAAATAATCGCCCACTAGTTGCGGGCCATGGCGACTGGTCTGTGGGCTTCTAATCCGGCGTCTTGTTGTCGTGGGTACCGGCTATCGCAGGACTACTTTCCCGTCTCTACATTATAGTCAAACCCTGTTACGTGACCAGTCTCAATGCATTTACAGCATTAGAGTTATGGATTTTATTATCCGGTGTAAGCCTCACTAGCTACGTGCTAAGGGCTAACCACGTGTAGTACCAAGCAAATTATTTTCTAATGGTTGTTCGATTATATTCTTTATTACAGCAAGAAATAATACATGATGCATAGATATTTTCTAAATTATCAAAGAACAATAATAATTGTTCTTATGTTTTTTTACTGCAATAACATCATATAAACGCAAGAAATACATGATGCATCTGTCAATAAGCTAGGACGTTCGCACTGACGTTTTTAAGACCCGCAAGAGTGATTACAGCAAAAACTTTATGGACCAGCGACAAGGATTAACGCGCAGATTAAACGAACCATAGACAAGTTTCAGATTTTGTAGACGTTAATCATTTTAAATTTCACTGCAGCATTTTGCAATTTTACGAGTTGCGAAGACAAGTTGAAAATTACGATTGGTTTTAAGATTATTAGATAAAAGTTGCACTTAAATTACCTAGCTCTAACGACGTGGTTGAAACAAGTTGCTCTAAACGATAATTATCGACAAAAATAGCAGTTTTATCAGCACGCTATCTATTACCATTCGCAACAGTAATGTTATTGATTTATGCACTTACACGTTGCATGACTTGAACTGGCTTAGTGACTTTATTTAATACATCTTTTGACCAAGAATATAGTAAAATTTTTGAACGCCTTGACAAAACATGTTGTTGATGACTTTCGTTGACAAAGACTATCTGGATATTTTAGTTACTAAATATTTCTTTGTTTGCTTTAGAAAAAATCTGTAGTAAGGAATACAAAAACTACTAGGGACTAATTAAATCTTTTGCAGAGCTTCTACTCGTAATGTAAAAACTAGCAACGGCCAGACCAAATCAGAGTCGGTAGTGCTTGAGCAACCTGCTATGCAATTAAGTCTGCATTCCTAATAGTCTCGTAATTGCACAGTACTTGACAACCACACAATGTGGCGAAGAAAATATACGGGTTGTAAAATTCATTGGAGAGGCTATTACTAGATATTATGTTAGTTATTGGATACTCATAAAATTGAAAATGTGAAAGAGGTGTTTCAATAGAAAATCCACTATAAAATCTTTATAAAATGTCATGCCGGAATCATAAACTTTCCCCCTGCTTCACTATTGGATGTGTTTCATGTGTAGACTAGGCTTTTTTCTTTTTCTTCCCAAGGCATCATTGATAACATAGTGATCCTCATAAGATCATATGAGTTTATTCTGAATCGTTATGAAAAAAGTACATATATACTCGTATAATAATCACGTCATTTTATAGATCTATTGACAGAAATATTTGATCGAGTTAGAGTATAAAAAAAGCGATAATATGTTTCACCGTGGAATATAAAATTTACACGAAAGCAATAAAATTCTCATCGAATCGTAATACCCGCTAGTAAACTCGGAACAATCAAGAAAATTGTGGGGTACAATTTTCTCCAAACTTGAAAAAGGTTGAATAACCTTCCAGCGGTGTTGCGCACGCGTCGCTTCCGTCCCGTTCACTCGTACCGCGTAAAGTGCGACGAACTTTTGTTTATAAACTATTGTGACTAAATAAGGAAAACTCCATATTCGGGAAATGAAATTTTCGGATAAAAAAGTTGATTTTTTTTTAGATAAGCACACGTGTCCTATGTTTGTGTAGGTGCGCCTGTTTACTGATAAAATGGATGTTGTCCATAGTTATTTTGTGATAAAATGTTTACCATATCTTTCATAAAAAAATATCCAATCCAGTCTCCATTCTTTTTGAAAATTATAGAAGTTTATATAGCTGTTATTCATTAGCATTTGTTGATTTTTAAAAGATTTAACGCCCGTGTCTAATTTATTTACTTCGATCACAAGAATTATGTCATTTTTGCGGATTATGCATCGGTAACAATTTTTACTTCAGTAAAAGGCCTACGGAGTTCAAGCACCTCCGCCTACGCTGTTTTGAGGGTGTAACTAGCGTTCAAAATTGTTACACCGCTTTGCTGAGCTCGTGCACAGATAACTATCAAACGAGGCAATTTGGCGACAGTCTTTTAAAATTAAAAGCCTTTTTGAACTATCGTGGGATCTTTTTTGATGTGATAAGTTATATTATAACACAAGTAGCTGACAGAAGAAAAATATTTAAAGATATTGCAGTTTCAAATTAAGCTAACCAAATAAAATATTATTAAAAATGCATTTTTTTTCTTAGTCTGGTGTTATGTCCCACTGATGGGCAAAGGCCTCCCCCATTAAGCCACATGTATACTACTGTAGTATACATATAGCTCAATGCCTCCCCCTGTTCCTATTTCACCTGTCTGCTAAATAAATAAATCTAATAGATAATGCATTTAATGTAGCAAATAATCACAACACATGCTGATAAACATACATAAACATGATTATAATTTATAATAAAGATAGTAAGCATTTTAACAGAATGTAATCTTGGTTGATATGAAGGTAGTGAAATCAACATTATGATGTTGACGGAAATGCGCGCGCGCATACCAAGAGAAAGCAAACAATAAAGCATGCTTTGTTTATGCCGTCAAACGCACGCGTCGAATTTTCGAATCAGGCTCGCGAAATGAGCTCAACTGTGTACCGTTAATTAACTACCGCGGTCGTACACTTTAAGCCAGTACTACACAGATGTCTTGACAGCTCAGGCTATTGTATTTATACAATTGTTCAAGTAGTAATCATAATAATGTATGAATCTGTCATCAAAACTCTCGTCATCATAGAAGGAGATGTCCCTGGTTTTATGCCTTGTGGTATTCCCCTAGGCATTTTAAAGGTATTTACTCCAAATTTTTGTAATAATCAGGTTGTGTGTATACTTCTTGACTTCCTCAAAGTTCACGAACTTAATAACAGGACAACACATTGACAACACTCGTCCATATGTTGATGTCGGTGTGTGCGTGATGTTGTGGTTCGTTCAATAGCACCGCAGTAGCGTCGGTTCGACGACCTCGATGCGCCGGCGTCGTTTGCGAAGATATTCACGGAAATTGTGCGAATCTAACATTAGGCAAATTGAACAGCCCATTGAAAACATTGCTGAATGCTTCCGATAAATTTCTTGAGACAAACTCTTGAGTATGCCGCATTGTAACTGATTCTGAATTACCAAGAATCTAGTCAACTAAAGAAATGTCGGTTGTTACATCGCGTCGAAGCGATGCCGATGCAATTTTCTCTTGACAACTATCATCAAGAAGAAAATGCGGTGATAATGCATTACATAAGTGAGGCGTAGAATATATACATAATACGTTCCACACATCCTGCTCAGATAATAGTCACGTAGCGTCATGTGAAGTAACATACTCCGTTATGCGTCGAACGCGTTGCCTAGGTGCGTCGAAGATCGCATAGTTTTTACAGCCGATGCAGTAAGCTCTGCTGATTATGATTGAAGACTTGCGATTCATGTTTCTTACGTAACTCTCAAGATAAATAAATAAATATATATAAGGACAAATCACACTGATTAAGCTAGCCCCAAAGTAAGTTTTTAAACTTGTGTTAAAAAGCATATAGGTATGTATAATAAAATTTAATTAAAACTCTACTTCCATAAATATGTATTATCCGTTTCAGATAGTTCTTTTTTTGAAAAATTCAAAACATACAGTCATAATAAATGGTGTTATAGTATGCGCTTTTGGATCGTTGCGCAATATTATGAAGGCATCACCATTACTTCAATTTAGAAATAGCGTCCAAGGTTCAAATGATCGCTAGTCTCAAATTCTCAATGGAGTGGCCACTAAGCACCGTTATGAGGTAACCCTATAGGGCCTCAAGTAACGGGTCAGTTTGCGTCGTTCTACTTGAAAGATTCGCCATTCTTGCGGGCAGATTTGGTCATGGGCCCGCAATCAAAATTTTTTATTGAATTATTGTTTTAACCAATTCTACTTTATTTTTCTTTTTTCTTTATGTAAATCAGATATTTAGACATTTCATTACTATACTTGACTATACTAAGAAAGTTACTGATTTGTGTTTTATTTAGCATTTGTGTGTTCACAATTGTTATTTATTTGAATAACATATGTGACGCCAACATGCCGCCACTGTGCTCGAAAATTACGCATTTACCTCGTAACCGATAAAACGTTTTTTTTAAGCATATTTTTCCTGTGTTTTCACTATTTATAATTGAAAATTGAAAAATATATTTGTTTTAGGGAAATATGTATATGAAGGAGGATGTAATATTACTTATTTCATTATCATCATCAGGTCTTTCTAGTCTCCACTGCAGGAGCACGAATCTCTCTATAGTACTAGAGCCATACATTAGCCAGACCAGTCAGAGGATTTGGCCTACAGTCTCCACGCTGGCCAGACGGGTTGGAGGTCTCATTGATGTTTATAAGCTTTGTTTAGCTTGTGTTTCCTAAGTCGCCTTCTACGACATCCACGGGAAGAATTGAAGTGGTCCTATTCTACTCTGCCGGGAACCCCACGACTTATGAAATAATATAAATGCTACAAAGGCACGGGCTTGTAGAAAGCTGACACTCGATTTAAAAGTAGGCAAGTACGTCAGTTAGAATGTGAAAGGAAAGCTACAATAGCAATATTAACTGCCAATAGTAAACTGACCCTCTGAGATCGAATATAACTAAATTACCATAAATATTCATATTTATCATTCTCATAAGTGCGTTCACACACAATTAGCTTCATTATACTTCTTTATTCACACAACACAACAAACAAATCTAAAATTCAGATGGTAACTCCATATCTCTAATTCTAATCTTCGAATAGCATGAAATATGAATTTTTACTTGACAATGCTCTATTTTTATTGTGGTGGCTTCCTTTCAAAAGCCCTTTAGGAAGCGTTGATTTTTTGGGAAGATTTTCTATTCTTTGCTGTAGGAATGCTCGCTTGAATTGAAATGGTCACGACTTTAGAATTTTAAAGCTTTATGTGCGTTGTTATCAATCAAAAGGTTTAAGAAAGTGTCACGGCCAGATGGATAGGTCAAAGGGTTTGTTAGTTCTGCTTCGTCTGGGTCATTTTTGAAGAACTTGTAGTCATGAGTACATTTGACCCCAGTTAGGTCGTTCATCATGATTTTGTATTGTACTTGTTGACATAGTTTTATACTACGATCAATCACTCTATCAGATAATTATATTTATTAAACGTATGGGCTCTGTTGTATGTTTCATTTATTGAAAAGATAGCGCAGGTAAAATATATTGTAATTATTGATGACACATTTTCAATTTATTTTTGCTTCTAGTGTTATTTTCTACATTTTCCGGTTTGCTACAATAACACAATTTTATATTTTGCTGAATCGGTGTACCTAAGTATGACCAGTGACACCATATAGGTGTGAAACTGAACACAAGTGAGTATTACTATTTATTCAGATGTACTCCACACACTCGAAATGATAATTATAACATATTAACATTTCAATTCGAGATTATCATACAACCCCATTCATCGAATGCGATCCATCAAAAATCCTGTTGATGGATGTTCATTTACGTTACATTTGTGACAGTTGAATTCCTTTGAAGAATGTGTTACATTAAAAAGGGAATCCAATAGTTCAAGTTCACACGTGGGTTCAGTCGATGGGGGTCTCTGACACGCAACTCTGACCCTTTATTCAAATCTCTGGATAGCACTCTGGGTGTATTTATTCTTTGATGCTCCTACGCATTCGTGGACTTGTCGAATACTTATGCCCGTTTCTAAATAAACAGTCTCGTCTCGAGCAAACATTTTGAGATTCAAGAGCTTGTCGATATCCAGCTATGTTTGCTTTGTTTCTTAAGAATTAGTCTTACTTGTTAAGCACTTTGAAGTTGGGGAGTGATTTCTCAAGATAGAGTTTCTAACGATCGACGTTATTTTCATGGAAACCGGAGAAGGCCCTTCAATTAGTTCGATATTTGAATTCCGGAGTAACGCCTCTTCATAATAACCATTGTGTCCGTTGAATCTGGCTGTTAACAATGGGACATTAAGTTTTTCGGAATAATAATGTTGAATGCATTAAAATGTAAGAGGAATCGAGACGTCTAATGTGACCATCTCTCGAGTGGTCGATTGTCCTCTCAGGAATCCGAATAACTAATATGTTGATGTCGCTTGATTTAATATTGTGGGCATTTGTATTGAGGCGCATACATCTTCCACGCCCTTTCAACAGCGTCAACAATTCAAATATTTACATAATGATGAATTTATTTTACTTTCACGATTTTCGACGTCTTAGGCAATGTTTTATTTAAGTTTTTAACACGCAGGATATGGCAAGTCATTGTTTATTTTTATCTACTTTTTTCTGTTGTTTTTGAGATATTCAACAACTTGTAGAATTTTCACAGTGAATATAATGATGTTCACTGTTAAAATTCAACGAGACATTTTTTGATTGAAATTTGATTTGAAACTAATGAGTTTTATCAAAAATGTTCTTGTTTGGATACTAAGCATTACCTATCATTGCGTAAACATTATCCATAATAACAGTCTATGGATGGTTATCTTTCTAATATTTACAGAATCAACAAGGAACAGTCGATACGTCCCTAACATAATATTTGGCCATGTCATTAGGAGTGCCAGCTATTATCACGAGGATGCTTGCGACATAATTACGCCCAAACGTGGGAAAGTAGTTGCCACACTTGCCACTTCCGTAAAGAGTGACTGACGACTTGATGACGCGCACGCAACTTCGAAGAAACGCATTTGTATGATGTCTATTCTCATTTGTTTCTTGTTATTCTGCGTTTACTTATATTGCGTTTGTTTATTTTCATTGTCTAATAGGCTGTTTTGCAACAAGTCAAATCAGACGTCAAAAACAAACATTTTCTATGGGATTTGTATGAAATATCGATTTATGACGTCATAGTTCCTTGTAGTCAAATAGCGCTCTTAAAAAACTGCAAAAAAACGGTTATTTTTTCTGCATTAATAAATCTAAAATCACGTTCAAAGTGGATGTGATCAATGACAAGTGGCATTATTTTGTGACGTTTTATTCTATTAACAGTACCAAATAATTTATTTTTGACTCACCAAAATACCAAAATACTAGATTGTAGTAATGTGCTATGGTTTTACTTAATTATATTTGTTTTCTATTCTTTTCAAACACTTTGAACTGTTGATGAATATTGAATATAATATCCAATCAACTGACACATATGAATTGATTGGATAATTACATAACTATCCACATAAATTGCCCGCTTTTAAATTAAAAAATAAAGTGTAACGTATTCTATTTTTAAACGTAATGCTCAACCAACAGTCGACCTTTCGACCGTTAATATTAAAACAACTGCCCTTGTAACTTATCAGCGCGGGCGCACTATGCGGAACATTACCGTTTTTATTCAAATTTCAGCCCCAGCAGAACACTAAGAAAACCCATGGATATTTTTCATTCTTTTTATATGATGCCAGTATTTTTAATCACAGCATTGCTCTCCGGACAGCTGTCAGACGCCGGAAAAATAAATCCGTGGCGTTCTAAATTGAAATTGACGCGTTCCATTTAAAACAATAATGTACAGTGGTGCCAAATTGAAAATAATGAAATTTGATTGAGTGCTTTTGTTGAAATAGTGAATTGCGTTTACTATTTGAAGGCGTGAAATGTGATTATTTTGTATTTGACATATTGAATGACACGACGAAACGCTTACAAAGGTTAGTATTTATTTCAGCACTAGCTGTGCCCGCGACTTCGTTCGCGTGGTTGTCGGAACGTCATGTTATATAGCCTAAAGCCTTCCTCTATAAATGGACTACAAAAAAAAAGAATTTTTCAAATCGGACCATTAGTTCCTGAGATTAGCGCGTTTAAACAAACAAACTCTTCCGCTTTATAATATTAGTATAGATTATTTGCCTTATTTTTTTTCTTGGTTTAGTTATTAGATGTTGATCGTTAAAAGGATAATTATAGTACGAGTACAGTGTGGGAGAGCAATAAGCTATTTAATTATCCTGTACATTAGTATGGTCGAGTGTGCAATGCTAAGGTCATATTCACACGAGGTTAAATGGTAATTATTTATTGATCCGGCGCAAAAGGGTGTTCGCTCAGATAAAAAATTCCCCTCGTTTTGTTTTAACGGAATCGCCATGTTTACGAGATAAGTAGGATGCACGATATACCACCTTTGGCATTATCATTATTCAAAGATTCCATCAATTTTCAACATTTCATGAAGTAAATTTTTCCCATACTCCATTAGAAAATGTTTTAATTTTTTTTTAATATTACACTATGTATTGTAGAAGATAATTTTTAATTTTTTGCTTTATTTCAAAGGCTACTAGGTACTAGATAAGATATACTAAGAAACATACTAATAACATTACCTAGCCTAGCAGAACACTTGACCGATGCAATATGAAGGGGATTTTTTTTGTTAGATAAATTCATTGGGGATATTTGCAGAATGATGGACTGAATTACCCCTTAATTATTTTTCTTTAATAAAAACGTTTAAAGATTTAAATATAATCTCCCAACAGTTTGTGCGTGGGGATTGAATTTAAACATGCCATTAAAAATAAATTTCAAAATAATATTATTTTGGATTAATTTTCGTCACATGGACGACGACGGAGCTTAGGCGGCGCCCGCGCCGATCCGATTCCCACCGTTTTGATCGCACGTGTTTCGTTGTCCATTCATGAGAAACGTTTAACAAGGGTGATATACCGATATTATCAATTATCTCCCCCGTAATAACGTATTTGTGAACTATTGGAACAATCATGGGAACGAGATAAATGGCACCAATGGCGCTGGCAGCCTAACCGTTACAATTTTTTGGTACGCAAATATATTATTTAGAAGAGAAAAAGCTGGAAAGCACACCCCAATGAATGGTACCCCAGGCTCCGAAGCAGCATGGCTAAGAACGCAACCGGGAACGCACTACGATGAAGAAAGAAAAAAAAGTAACGAAATTAATAGTAAAGCAAGTGGAATGAGATATCTTGATTCTTGGCACCCCTCACTGTCAACCGATAAAAGTTTTTAGACTGCATTAAAAAAAAGGAAAATTGTCTGAGGTTTATCATTTATGGGGCAGGGCAGGTGATATCGTGAAAGTAAAAATATCACTTTCGTTGATTTTCGAAAGAGGCGTTCCGCTCTGTGAGAACGGATGATCACGAAACCCACAGGATCTCGTCCGGAACAAATCTATCAGCTGTTTACACCGCCAATTTGATCCGAAGGGCTGGTCGAGCTTCGTGAATGTAATGTGAGACGTGCAGTGATTACCAAACCTGATTTAATAAGATTGGTTGTGTAATACCTATAAATATTGTTTTATTACTCATTATTCACTGATGATAACATGCAAATCACCTGTGACACAGATTGTAATGTAAATGATAATACTGAAATAATAATTTGACCTGTATCTGGGAATTTGGTCAAAATTACAAAACAACGCGGTATTATCAGTTATTTTGACTTTAAGGTTGCGTTCTTGTGACTTTGTTTTCGTTTTTGTATCTAGAGCAATTTGTAATTTGTAATTTAAATTATGACACCTTCCCATATTTTCTTTCATTTTAACCTGAATAATTCGAACTAGGCATTAGTTATATTATACATCTTACCATTTATATCTGGGGCATAGAGGCAGACCAAGAACCAGATGGCGAGATGACCTCGATAAATTCTTACCTAAATGGCAGGAAGTAGCGACGGACAGAGACGAGTGAAAGAATAAGGGGGAGGCCTTTGCCCAGTTGTGGGACATAAGAGCCACAGGCTAATAAAAAAAAACTCATTTTGAAGACACGAAAGACCCTCAAAAATTTCGAAGACACGAAAGATCCTACGTTGCATAGTTACAAATCAAGAATTGGTTTAAATTACTGCCTTTAACAGTGCAGAGCTATCTTGCATTTTAAAGCCCTAACTAGCTTTAACCCTTTTTGCCGATCCTACTAGGAATTCGTTACGAACCCTGCGAAAAGTGAGTTTTTATCCCATCCTGGGCAACCGTCACAGGCGCTGAACCATATCGCTTCCTTAGGGGCCTGTGAGAAAGAGCATTAGTTTCGAGTCGCCGGCTGCAATTATATACAAGTGCACAAGTGCATTTACAAGTGCGAAGTCCTGTAATTATTGTTTCCTTAATCTATCACCGAAAGTGACATGACCGTGTGAAAAGAGGGCTTACCTCTACCACTCTACTAGCGTCATAAAAACTCTTGGGAGCCACGTAAATAGCAAACGTAGACTAAATACATATTAGTACTAACTGAGAGAAGAGAAGAAAACATTGTTTTTAAAAAGGTAGATGACGTTTTTTACTTATTGTATTTATTGTAAACGGTCAACCGAAAAGTGGTGCAGAGACAACCTATATTACCTACCTTTCGCAGGTTTGCTGTAAATTATAATTTGTGTACTGCCATCTATGTGAGCAGTTGGTACTAATATGTATTTAGTCTACATACAAGTTTGCTATTTACGTGCCTTCCAATTATGACGTTGGGTATCTGTTACGTTAGTATTAATATAATATTTTCCTCTACACATTGTCCATATGTCGCGTCACAAAATAAACAAAAAAAAAAACCTAAAAAAATGCTTGCATTCAAATTCCTGTAAAGATTAAACACTTTTACCGTTCTTATTTTCCCATTTCATATTTTATACATAAAGATTTATTTTCTACTATATATGCATTAAATTGTAACTACATATGTTTGCGGTATATATTCTAGTTCAGTACTCACATAACTAGTATATATACTTACTAATACATAACTTAGTTGTCTTTCTTCTATTTATTTATACTTGTTAATTTTGTATATCACTGGACACTGTTTTCTTTTTTCTTACTATATCCTTGATCTTTTCGTTTCTTCTTTACATATACTTGTGGAGCCTTCTAAGTGGCTTTCTATTTCCTATTATTTCTATGTAATTTATATTTATAATGAAGTTCTCCAAAAAATTAAGAAATAAATAAAAGAATTATTACTTCTTCATTAATTAAGAACGGTTCGAAAGACTTACTTTTGACTTTTATTTTTGCAAAAACTGCAAAGATTTGAAATTAACAACAGCAACTTTGGGAAAAAATTCAATTTGATACGTTTGCTTTATTTTCTCTGTTGCTACCCACACATGTACAGTGGACCACTTAAAAAGTATACCACCAATCCAATAGTACCTACCAATAGTATAGAGTATAGAGGTAGTAAATTTTTCCATGTGTACATATTTCTAAATTTAATAATTTTAATTGGTATTGTTCTAATTATCATGCACAAGAGATAAAAATTGCAGTTTGATTTTTTATACGAATGCAAAATTTGTCTTGCAACCACTTCGACGTTCGTATTCGGTGTAGTGTATCTATGTATGCGTCTAACATATCTACATCTGTGAGTGTGGGTGCACTGGTGCATGTAGGTATTTGTGAATAATCCCCAATATTACATGAAAATTGTGCTCACTGGATTGGATTACGCACGCACTTATATTTTAGCATTCTCGGTATAATAAGCTTTATAATATACAATCGTTATTTCACGCGGAACTGACTGCCACTTCCAAATGATTTTACTAGTATCCAATTAACAACATTGCCTCTGTTTGCTCAACAGATGTCATCCCTGCAGTTTTGAATTTAGAAGCGAAATGCTGTAGGGGACATACCGGGGTTGAACCCCTAAAGTGGGGGTGAGATACCGCGGGGGTAGCAGATGTGTGTCGACCGTTATGTTCCCCTATCTGTCGAAATTTTCAAATTTAGAACACGTGCGTTGACATTTTTTTCTTAATTATCACCCGCATCGGTTTCGCGATGTGACACGTTTGTTGAAGTGTTTGATAAGAGCTAGATTGATTTTTAAGTTTTGCTAGGGATAGCGATAACTGATACCTACGACTATGTTAAGAATTTTAACAGTTTTAATAATATTTTAATTTCCGTAATTTATATACAAGTGCACAAGTGCATTTACAAGTGCGAAGTCCTGTAATTATTGTTTCCTTCATCTATCACCGAAAGTGACATACCTTTTGTGTGTATAAAATTTAGAAGAAATGTTGCTGGTATCTTTTTTAATTAATCCTAATAAAAACTTAGTAATTTTCATATTTCAACGTCTAATTTCGGTAGATTAAATAACTTAAACGTTTTTGCTGCCCATAAAATTGGTGACCTTAAAACCAGGAGTGTAGAGAAATGACAGTTAAAAAATCAATATCACGCTTGTCTAAAAGATGAGGGGTGCGGCCTGCGCACGCGCCGGCTGCGTCATTACGACACTGCATATCACTGCACAATGCGATTTTGTTATGGGGGAAATGATTAACCTATTGTTAACAGCCCCCTGCAAAAATCAATATTACTTTCTCTGAGTATGTACGGAGTATAGTTATAATCATTTTGGACATGCGACAACCATATGAACCCTAGCGAAAATTTTTAATATAACTGGCTGATTCAGAAAATTTTTAAAGTCCGCATAATTCTATTCGAATTTAAAACTATAAAATTCGACATAAGAAGACTTATATTTATTTTGTCTTTGATGGAATGCAGGTTAGTCTTCGTTGCACGAGCAAAAAAACAGAAGCATTTTCTAAAAAAATCTTGAACCTTCTCTATGAGTATAATAATAACAATGCGTGTCCATGTGACTCTTTTGCATTGTGCCAATACAATGTATCGATGGCTGCCGTAAAAGGTTCAGGTGAATCCATAAACGATGTTAGTTTTTTGCATTTACGCATTTCTCTACAGATAGAAAAAAAAAACCGGATACCGAGATAAATAAACAGAACTAAGGAATTTGTGCTGCTCGTTTAGTATACTAAAATAAATAACGATAGGCCTAGGTTGGAACATAAGAAATGAAGAAAAAAATAAAAACTACTAACATTACAGAAGCTTCGGCAATTTAGATCTTAATTTAGAGCAAAGGCTTTTTTGTTCAACTCTTAGAATTCGCCGCTGGAGTAACGGTAGTTGCATATAAAAAATGGCCACGCTAGGCATAGACGAGAGGTGAAAGAACTTTTCGGTATAGTTACTATTTCTATCAAAGTGCATAGGAACCCCGCTGCTGCGTCCAAGCAAAACTGCAGTTCAATGACACTGACGAATTGTAAGGAATAACGGGGTAAGAAAGTAAGAATCGGGTCACCTATTTGTTTCCGGCCCCCCAAGGGTCTTAAGTATGCTTGGTCAGTTTCAGACAATAAAATGCGTGACCCCCAATCGTCTTGAAAATATTTAAATACACATCTGGCGAAACTAATAACATTGATTGAATTTCTAGTTTTGGGGTCGTTCTAAATTCAAATTTAGAAACTATTGTAAAGAAGAACTATGTAATATAATTTATTTAAATTTGGTTTATTTTACAGTTGGCAAAACTGTTAAACTTACAGATGAAAAGAATAATAGAGACACAGATAAGCCTATTCAAGCAGGTACTGTTGACAAAAAGGTGGCATCACACAAAAACGGTTGAAAAAAAATCAATGAAAGTACAAATTGTTTAGCATTGTGTTGATATAGATTGGCTTCACTTTTAGACCAACCTTAGCTGTTGACAGAGTAAACTGTACATTATTGTGTCATCTTTGCTAGATGGCTACTAAGTGGGTTTTCCCTACCATATTTTGTACCTAAATCACAGAAGACAGTTGTTTGTTTTTCGTGTATGTAAGTGGCCAACACTGGTGTCAGATTTTTCAAGCTGCCTAAAGCTTGACGACTGCCATACAATGACAGCCGGGACCAACGGCTTTTAGTTGCCTTCCGAAGCACGGAGGAGCTCGAGAAATTTTTGTACAACTTGTGGTCACCCATCCAAGTACGGACAACGCCCGGGGTTGCTTAACTTGTGGAAACGCTAGCAATGCGTACTCCTACCGGGCCACCGAGCTCCTCAAGACAGTAAGAGTATTAAGTACATACCTTAATGTCAGTAGGTAATTTATTATTTTCAAGTAGCTTTTTATTTAGGTTTGTTATGCTACTATTTGAAGGAGTCTCACTAAAATTTAGGGTATTTTTACCCGACTGCGCCAGAAGGAGGGTTATGTTTTTCGAGTGTATGTATGTATGTTAGTTTCTGTGGCACGCTCTGCCTTATTGGCTTGATGGATTTTAGCTTGAGAGGTGTCGTTAGATTTTTCCTAACTCTGAGTGACACTGGGTACCTATATAAAAAATGTAAATAATCCAAAATGGCGTATTTCCGCGCCAAATTATGTCTACATTTTTTTTATATTCAAAATCTATCGATTGGGTTATCAAATTAAAGGATTTTATACAAGGATTACAAAAATATATACAACTTATATGCTGGCAGTCGGGTTTTTTGTTTTTTTTTTTTAATAATTACTTGTTTCTGAAAGGTTTACCTGAAATGTCACCCCGAAAATCAGAGGTAAACTACCTTAGCCACTGAATATATTACCTATACTTAATAAGGCATTTAGGATAGAGAGTAATAGGAGATAGTGGAGGAGGCCTGAGAGAGATATGATGAGGATGAGTAGATCATTTAATAAAAATTTACGTAGGTAGGTAGGCATCTAGGCATATTATTAATATCACATCTGAGTATCACACATAAGCATACCAACACACATAACTCAAAGGCCTTGAATTAATTCTAATAGTGAATGATGCCATTTGTTTAACTTAACGGTATGTTCTCAACCTACTTTAAGAAATACCATACCTACGTAGCGTAGTTAAGATGTAGGTTCCTAATTAATTTGAAATAATACCAATATTAATTATGGGGTAATGCTTTAGGATCTGAAGCATTACTAATCTAATCTTAAGTTTAGATTAATATCTTAATAACTTAAACGAACAAAATTAACAAGTGTAAAACCTATTTAGAAACAAAACGCACATTTGAAATCGAAAATTAAAAAGTAATCAAATAATTTTATGGGACAGATTAAAAATAGTAGAGCTTTGTCTAGACCAGCGCAGTGATACTGTTGAGTGTTGCTTTCTTATAATTCAATGTGACGTCTTCGTAGTAACATTTTTGTAATCTGTGGTCATGTGTGTGTATATATGTAATTATGTCGTGACACCACGTGACACGCCCAAAGAGCAATGACGTACCTATTGGACACGCCTGTCCTGTACTATGCTGTGTACAACTGACGCATCATCGGTGGCGTCATGTAATATGGTTAGCCAGTAGGTATTATCGTTTTTAGAAAAAGAATAAATACATCAAAAAATGTTATGATATACCTACTTGAAAAGGTAACTAAAAAGGTATTTTTTTTTTCCTGATGTTACTTTCAGATAAAAAAAAAATTGTAACTTGCGAATATGATATATCTTGAGAATAGGTAGGTACACAGGTATAATTTTTTGCAAATATGAAGTTTTGAGAACATGATGATTTGCGAATATAATTTCTTGCTATTATGGTGTGCGAACACCATATACGGCGACGGATGTACACACAGTTATATGTACAAACAGTTAGTAAACAAGTTGTTATCGTCACAAGTACCTACTTAATTCTGTGCTACACATGTGAGATCTAAAATGGGACATGTGTGGGAGACACAAGTAGGTACTCTAGGTACGAGTACAATGTATCAAAACAAACTAACTAGGTCAAACGCTACAGACGTTGCGGCATTCATTACCACATTTGCTTCATCTGCTATTACTACTTTTCAAGTCCAAACGACTAACTAACAAAACAATGTATAAACAACAAAAAAACGATTTAATAACTACTTAAACAGCATTTAATTTTGCGCCCTTCTAAGAAACGTCCATTAAAAATTAACTAAGAAAAGGTTAGTTAAATCTTAATTTTTAATTATGGAGCTGCAAATTTTTGATGAATGCTTCCGTATGACCCTTTATGAACTTCTTGACACCTTGGTGGACAAAAAATTATTTTGCATACTGGCCATTTTGTCTTTGATTATAGGGGTGCTAATGCGCCAAATAACTTGAGCTCAACGCTGTTCATAAATAAAAAAAAAAGGATATTGTTTGTGGCGCAAAAAAAGAGCGAAATGCGTGTTATTTTTTACATTTTTGTAATGATATCTTAGACCAAGGATCAAGTAGGTATACAGATCTGTGAATAAGACAACCTAAATAACTTGAAATAAGTATGTATGTACCTTTTTTTTGTGTAAATCTACGAAATACTATGATAGTAATAAAGGTTAAGATAATTATTTTTGATTGAAAAAGTTAAGTAGGTACCAATTTTTGTTATATGAAAAAGTAGGTACTTACCTTATACCTACTGATAAAGATGGAGGTAACAGACGTCTCATATTGTGTTATAATTTACGAGGTAAACTGATACCTAGCTCCTATTGTCTTCATGTTTTGGCTATCAAGCAATTTGATACTCCTTTGTCTGTGGTTGGTTATATATCTCACTTAGTAGGTACCTACATGTCAATAGGTGCTTGGTAACAAGTGGATAGTAAATAAATAGGAGCAGTTTGCTAAGTTGAGTACAGAATAAATACTAGTGGCTCTATGAGCTGTAAACCTCGCGACTCACCCGATCCGTTGAAGTTTATCGGATTAAAAAAAAAAAACTTTCATTCGAATTGATAACCTCCTCCTTTTTTTAAGTCGGTTAAAAAGTTGTTCAGACAAAAATTTGCGTCTTAATAAGAGTAACAAAAAAGTTTTAAGACATACCTAATCTTTCTTTTTTTTCTTTTCTTAATCGAAAAAATACCATAATCTTTCGAACTGAAATGTGATTATTTTAAAATTTTAAATTTTATTTTCGCTATTTTGAAAAATTTCCAAAAACAGAATAGTCAAAAGCATTCTATATGATTATCGAACCTGCTTAAAAAATGTCACGAAAATCGGTTAGGAAATGCGACTAGGCGAGAACAAACTGACAGACAAACTGATGGACGAAAGCATTTTTTGGCCAAACTCGAAACTGAGACACTCGCTAGATCAACTAGTACTCACGTTGTAGTGAGTAGGCAGAAGTAGGTAAGCAAATCAAGGTGAGGTACATTCTGCGACTACCTAATTTATTTTGACTAGACATGTTTGTATGGGAAAGTCTGATTCGGTCTAGGGTATAGGACTCTTAAATCAGTCATAACTATAGTGTAATTTACCAATTTAAAGAGTGTAGATTTTTCTGTCAGAATAATCAGCGCTTTTAAAATTGATAGCATTATTCTATATAACTAATTTACAGATCATGTATAGGTACAAACCGAGCTCAGTATTTTATTTATTATTTTTTTTATTTAAGAAGATGCACGAAGTCCAGTGCTGCCCCCATTTGAAATAAAATATTTAAGAGAAAACGGAGCTTTAGTTTGCATTTTTGCCAAAAGTGGCATTCTCACTTTAAACTGTAAACAGTGGTTCATAAATAGTTGGAAAGGGTTATCTAGGTTTTACTAGATCAAAATTTTAAATGATATCTCCATTTCTTTTCAAATAATTTATTTCAAATGGGGGCAGCACTGGACTCCATGCATCGTCTTAATATGGAGTCAAGTAGCAAGCAAGGGTCTAGACTATGCAATTAGTGAATTCTCTGTCGATTGAATGTTACATCCTTCAACTTTAAAAATGTTCTTTGTGTCAAAATGTTCATGGTCTTACAATTTCTAATAATATTTTTTTCATTATGGACGCCCTAAACTAAACATACGATAGGATTTTTTTTTATTAAGTGGCCAATGTGGGTTGTCAGATTTTTCAAGCTTCGTCCTGACATCGTCCAAAAATCTGTAATACGTCATATAGAAACATCAAGCAGTATCGATTAATGACAGTAATTTGTACAGTCGGCTGTGCTTCAACTAAAGCAGTAAAGACTGAAAAGTTAAACAAAGTGCCTAACACGGCAGTTTGATCTTTGCATTGCATACATACTTCAAAATAGGGCTAGTTTTAGGAAATTTGGCATGTGTTAACAGGATTTTGTAAACATCGAATAAGGTGAGCAATTCTGTTGTATGAAATTATAGAACTGCCTCAGCTATTCTTTATTCTTTTAAAAATATTCCGTGCACTTACAGTTTCCTAACGCATGCACGTGAGCTATAAATACATTATCTGCTTATTATTAATGAGTGAGTGTACTTGCTAGGTACCTAGGTATCTAAATACTTAATCATCTCTATAGGTTAAATACACTTAGGAGTAAAATATAATAATAAATAGAAAATCAAATTTTTTATGCATATTCAGTAGGTCTGAGAATCAGCTACTATCTATTTTTCATACTCCTAATCTACGCGGGCGAAGCCGCGGGCAAAAGCTAGTTTTCTTATATAAAACAAAAGATTTATGTTTCTTAACTCAGCCTTGCTTGTTGCTAGCTGCAAATAAAGGGGCAATCAGCACTGCAGTGCAGTTTTTATAGCGCTGCAATAAAAATCTGAACGAATACGACCTTGCCTTGCCTTGTGACTAACTCGGCGCGAACTATAGGACGTGTGCTCAATAACAAGCTGTAAGGGCAATCGTGGTAATGGACGGCGATTAATGTTGTTTATTTGTAAAACGCGAACAGTAATCTATAATTGCTTAATTTCAAACTAAATTGGCAACGCTACTGTATTGGCAATTTGGCACTATTGGCTGCTTAACCTTACAACAGTGACATAAAAAAAGTAAACAAACATACCTGTCATCCTCTTTTGAGTTTTGCTCGGCTCCGGACTCGAAACTTTTGTCTCCTGCGACGCCGAAGTTTGATTAGGAGTTGTGATTGTGATTGGTGCTCTTCTCAATGCTGCGGGAACACTGGTCGCCGGAACCAACTGCCAAGCGAACCTCTGCGGACCTGGTAAAGGTTTTTCATTCGCGAAATCGAAGCCCCATCTCTCACTATCGAGTTCCGATTGCCTTTTCAACTCTCGCTCGGCGAACCTTCTGTTCTCTTCTCTGTCTGTACACCCAAATAGATTTCTCCTGACGCCGTCGAGTGTCGTCAAACCGCGTATACGCAGTGACTTGGCATCAAGGAGGGATGTAGCCGTCAGGCCTGGGGCTCTCACACTCAATGTAGACATCTTCAAAGTCCAAATCACTACACAGCGACGCACTTCACCAATAGCATCCGCGACGCTCTTCACCTAGCAAACAAGGTCAAAATTCAGTCACAGCACACAAGAGTACGTAGTAAATGTAACAAATGGATAACTGTTCTGTCCATCACGCACCAATAAGAATACCAATTGCTATTAGTTTTGTAAGCGTAAACAAGTCACGAGTGACGCGGCGATGCGATAACAAAACGCGACGCACGCGGCCTACACGCAACGCATTCGAACGCCAACTAAAATTTGGGAAACGGAACGGAACGGAACGCGATGCGCGATCGCAGCGCGTCCTCGCACGGTAGCAAACATAGGACAACTCGAATGGACGCTAGTTCTACTTCTCACCGCTGGGCGGCGCTAATCGGTGTGTTTGTTAGCGTTGCGCGTTGGTTGCGTCGGCGCGTGCTTATGATTTACAGTGTTTGCGTAGTTTTTCTACATAATTCCCGTTTTTTATTGTATTTGTAGTTGAAAGTTGAGAAGAAAATAATATAGATACCTATGTAAATAAAACATAACAATGTAATTGTAATAAATATATATTGCTGGTTGCTAACGTAGTTATCAATGCTGTTGTAATGTTTAAATTGTTCTAATAAGAAAACTAATATAAAAAGAGAATCAGTAAGTATTTCATAAAGTACTACTCACTTTATGAAATACTTACTATTAAAAGTCTGGCTGGACCGATTAAGTTAAAATCTGGTTTACATAGTTATGTAAGTTTAAATATGCCAATTGTAGAAGGTAAATTAGACATGTAAAAAAAGGTTTGTGAACCTATCGTGTGACATAACAAATGGAAGAGCTTTTTCTGAGAATTTTAAATATATTTTTAGATAGGTAATTTTGAAGGTATGAAAATCTTCCCCCTTATCACCGAAACCACTGAGCCTAAACTTTTGAAAAAAAAACATTTATGTACTTATAGTTAGTAATAGTTATTTATCTATAGATTACAGAAAAACTATAAGTTGGTACATAATATATTTATATAACAGAAAATAGTTCTTGACTTGTCTATAGATTTCAGAAAAACCTATGAGAAGTACGGAATTCCCTTCACGCGAGTTTAAGGCTGCGCCTAATGCAAATATTCTAAATGTTGCTCCCGCTTCCACGCACAAAAAATTTACTCTAGCCGAAGCGAGTATTTCGTTATTATTGATAAAATTTAAGATCGCTCTAAGTACTATCAGGGTCATACGCGTTCTTAACTCGCACTTGACCAGTTTATCTTTACCATTTAATGATTTCAATTAAATGTTTATAAAATAAAAAAATATGGTACGAATAGTATGCGGTTTTATCTCAAGCTTCATTAATTTATATCATCACACATGATGATTACTTGGTAAGAATGCATTTTTGACTTTTCTTTAAAAACTTAAAAGGTCAACCATCCGCTGAAATAATGAAAAAAAGTTTCCTAATATAATGTTTTCTTATAGGAATCAGTCTAGGTATGATTTTGTTTAGCTTAGCCAATTTATTATTTTAACCAATAGTTTAGTTCCGAGTTCCGACCCCGACCGAATCAGCGATAAGAATAATTGCTAAGAATAAGTTGATATTTTTTTGGATTTTTTGATGAACAAAATATCACGATTCAGTTTTGTTTGGGTATTGATTTTGTGCTGGACGTAGCTCATGACTACAAAACACAGGCATCAAATACAAATGAAAAAACGTGAAAGTACTCTGCTGAACGTAGAACTTCCCCAAGAATTTGTAAAAACCCTATTTTTGATTTATATTTCATAAAATGAACTAGGACCTAGGCTGGGAAGAAAAATAACAGTTGCGGACAATTTCGTACTACACTAATATGTGTGAAAATTAATTACAAACAATTGAAAACGCACTATAAAGACAACATAATTATCAAAAAAATATTAAGTATGTATTACAAAAATATTAAATTGACTTGGACAAATTCAAGGTTTGAACACCCGAAAATACGGGTAATATTTCATAGCAACATGGCAATACAGATTCAACTTGTTTACGAAGTAGGGACGTGTCTAGTTACGTGTGCAGCATACTTTGATCTTCTTATCAACAACACCTGTCACTTTCTGGCGTTGTCGATATGGTTAGGTGTGAGCGAGACAGCAAATGTATTAATAGCACACCTAACAGCGCCGCCATTTTGCCGTAACACGATCGAATCGATTTTGTTCTGAACTAGTGTCACGATTTCTCAATTATTCTAATGAATGATTTCACTTTTAATTATAACTATACCATAGAATTATGAAAGTTAATGTAATCGGAGTTTTTGTAAAAATTATGGGCGCAATCATAAGTGGGTAAAGTAATTCCGTTTTACGAAATTTTGTGACGCAGTGCGGTGGGAGAAACACGCCTGTTAAAAAAGACTTTTACGTAAAGTAATTTTACACTTACCTGGGCAAGTTTAATTGATATTTGTGGAAAATTAAGAATTATTCGACGGGGTTCACTGCACCGTAGTACTAATTTTCAAGATATGACAATGACGCGATGGCGCGAGCGCGGGCTCGGCGCTGATTGGTTAAAAATGGCGGCCAACTGTGTGATTGGCCTTCGCAGTTTTAGGCGCCAAATTTCGGTTGGTCGATCCACCGGATGGCGGGAAATCAATGTCTTGCTTTCCGGTGCGTTTAAGTATTGCTCGGAAAAACCTTTCGCGCGTTTCGCTTCCGCGTATTTTATGAAGTTGCGTGATCTTTTTATAAATTTGATACAATTGTGTAATAGGCATATTCTAGTAATAATTATATTTAAATAAGTACCTATACTACAATCGTAATGTACCTATAATTGTAGATAAGTACATGTATAAAATTAGGTTAGGTTTAGCTAATTAAACATTTTATTTTATGACGCTACGTAGGTAGGTACTTATTAACGTTTTGTTGTTTATCATTAACATTTGTATTTCATATTAATGATTTTATTTAATATGCTGTATACCTACGTTGAAATAGATCTTGAATTTAATATAAGCAGATGTATACCCACTTCTGCGATAAAAAAGTCTACTTATAAGTAAGTACCTTCTACTAACTAAAAAAAAATATTTATTTATTTAATTATAACAATAATATACAAACAGACACATGCACAAACAAGATTTTGCAAACATCGAAATTGTCAAATTAAGATTTATAGTAAGTAAGTAAATACGGGGTAGACAGAGATCACAGAGGAGAGGCTGCAAGATACGAAGGCCACTGGTCGAAAAGGGGGATCAAAATACATAGTGATGGATGCTTTTGCTAGCCGCATCGCGTATAGACATGATTCACACTACCGCCCATTTCCTCGGTCGGTTTTTACGATCTGCACGGAAAGAAAAGCAGCTGGTACATTTTAATCTTACCATCCCAGAATAGAAGAAACTTTTGTTTATAAATAAAAGACTTAATTAATATACATTCTTCCAGTTTCCTCAACATGCTAGCACAGAATACATAAGAGTTCAAAATGCTAGCTCAATCAAGTGACAGAAAAACATATGCCCCATTTTTTTAGACTCAAGGGAGAAACGTTAGTGGCTTATTGACCTATTTATAACGGAAACCAATGTTACTGTCACAAAAACAGTTTCCGCCGATGCAGATGTTTGCGGGGTTACAAAAAGCTAGTTAAACTTTCTCTGTGGTTTAAATTAATATTAGTTCCGCAGACATTTGTTTTATCATTGTGTTTTATTATGATTTTTTATTTGTAATATTTCTTCGATAATAAAATGTTTTCAATATGATGTTATTACATAACTGCCCCAAAAAAGAGGTTTTCTGGGTTATAACAAAATATACTGAAACTATTTTAAGAATGGATTCAATTCATGATACTGAACAACTTTTCGTAAGGAACATTTTGTATGTATGTCGAAATATGAAAAATAATTTTTGGCTTTCCCTAAAAACTGATCAGTTGATCGGTCAACTTGTATAGGAGGTCAAAAATTATTTTTCATATTTCGGTATATGTTCTTTGGGAAAAGTTGTTGTTGACCCTATATAAATGTAAGTTTCGTTATTCCGCCGTAACTTCAAGGTTTGGATGTTTGAAGTACTGTTCCTTATATTAGGTCAGGCCTTATACCAAACCAAAAGGAATGGTAATACATAATTTTAGCAGTCTACGTATGTAAGTGTTTATGTAAGAAGGTATGTACTCGTATGTAAGTCTTCTTCTTCGTCTAAGCGCGTCCCCGGTTGCATCCTCAACTGTGCTGCTTCGGAGCGTGGGGTGAGCTTTCTCGCTTTTTCTTCTTCAATAGTTACGACTGCCTGACGTCAACCCTCTTTGGGAATATACTCGTATGTAAGTATGCGGATATTTATGTGATGCGTATTCAAATTACAAAAAAAAAGTAGCACTAACGTGCATCTAAATTACATAGGGCCCCTCCTATATCTTTCTTAGTACTCCTAACTATCTGTGTGCGAATTTTCAAGATAGGTTCAGGAGATAAAGCGTGAAGAGGTAACAAACAAACAAACCAACAAATAAATATACAAACTCACTTTCGCATTTATAATATTAATTGGGAATTTGGGATTAATCAATTACTTGTTTGCAGCTCGTTGATGTCTTTTGTTTTTGTCTTCTGACCTCCTCTTGAAGGCTCTATGACAAAATCTCAAAACTAAATAAGAATTTGGATCTTTCGTATTTGACATGTTTTTCCCCCACGTCAGTGGCACCGTTCCCAAGTATAGATGCAGAAGAGCGTACCTTATTCCTCCTTTTCATTCTAATTGAAATTTCTCTAATACTCGTAGATACCAAGTAGAATTATTTTTAATAAATATTCTTTTGTCAGTTTAAATTCCTTTTTTTAAAAAGAAAATTTTAAAAAGATTGGAAGCGGCCAGCATTCGCCTTCTTGCAATCTTAGTCAGGTTGTCTGATCATTCAGTAATTTTAGCAAGTAGTTTTCTAGAAAACCGTTAAAAGTACTCCATTAATTTTGCCTTATTTCAAATTAAAATTATTTATTAAACCTGTACAACTATTTAAATTCCGAATAAATGATATTTTCAAAATAGCATAGCAACGGCAAATGAAAGAGTTTCAAAAGAAATAATACCTCTTTTTAAAGAACACATTGGATGACGCTCACGTGGGTGGGGTAGGAAGAGTAGATACAATTTAATTTGAGTCTTCAATGAACATATATCCTGATAGATAAATATACTCGTACTACATTAATTTTGCCATTTTTTAAGCTACAATGACTGAACTATATAATACAAGGTTATCACAATATAAGTTGGCGGCGAAATGTGTTCAGCCCTCTACCACTTCAATGAGTTATCCAATGGGCCATATAGGTCACATTTGTTGTTCTATTATAATTCTGACTCGATTGTACAAATACTTATATGGAAATAAGTTTGGATCCAGCCAAAAAAAGAAACGTAATGAGTTTAGATTTAAAAATAAATCTTGACAAAGAATTGGGCGTACTAAAATACGGGGAAGTAGGTACTTGTGTACAATAGTTTTTATTGGTTTTATTATATTTACAGGTCCATTCATAGCCGAGCGAGCAGGTAGTTTAAGTAGGTACATAAATTCGCAATGTAACTTAAATCTGCTGATTACATATGCAGTATACATTGTCAGTTTTGTACTGATTGATCAGGATTGGGTAGCAAAAACAGGCAATGTATGTGTATACTTATAAAATCACCTGAATTTAAGGCAGTACGAGACCAGGCAGTCTATATACGTAAGACAGTAAAACAAAGAATATATATTTGAGTGTCAACAGCCTGGAGTGACCCAAATTTACACAGGAAGGAAGCGACATGCAGATAAGGACATAAAATGTCGCTGAATGAGTAGTTAGTAGGTATGTACCTATATAAGCTGTTTATAATTTAAAATTCTGTAGTTTGATAGTCGATTTATGACCACCTGTCGTAGACGCACGCGTCTGTGACAGGTGTTTTGTGATATGAGTTTACTTAAATGTTTAATAACTACACAACAAGCATAGCCTTCATAGGATGGGCGCGTACCCAGGCCGTATTTTCGTGGGGGGGGGGGGGGGGGTCGGTACTTAAACAGGCGGTAAACGTACCGCCTGTTTAACGGGAGAGGGAAAGTTGCTAAGAGATGATAAAAAGACTGCAAAGTAATGACAGCCTTCAATCGAAGCCTGTCTTGTAGCAATATTGGATGCATAAAGGGAGTTCTCAACGGAATTTATTTTTTAATTCGAATTCGGTTAGGTAATAGGGATTTTTTAATATTAATTTGGGTGTTTATCTATATATGTGTTTATTATAAAAATATAGAATCGTTGAGTTAGTATTCCATACTAATACTGATTAGTACAAAGTTCTCAGTGCAGAACTGATTAGTACAAAGTCTTCAGTGCAAAACTGATTAGTACAAAGTTCTTAGTTAGTACAAAGTTCTCAGTGAAAAACTGATTAGTACAAAGTTCTCAGTGAAAAACTGATTAGTACAAAGTTCTCAGTGCAAAACTGATTAGTACAAAGTTCTTAGTGCAAAAGTGATTAGTAAAAAGTCCTCAGTGCAAAACTGATTAGTACAAAGTTGCGTTATCAAGGTTTATGTTAAAAAAAAGTACCTAGGTGGATTTTATTACCTTAAGGAAAGCAACAACTGCATTTCCAAGGAGGGTTGACGTCAGGCGGCAGCCAGTGTAAAACTTTTTGCACGAATGCATTCCCAAGGAGGGGTGGTGTCAGGCAGATGGCCGGCCGTAAAATTTTCAGCCAAATCTTTATTCAGCATCGAGAGTAATAACAGACTCACATGCTGTCCCGACCCTACGTAAAGTGGGATAAGGTGAGAAGAAAAATATATCGGTTGTATAGTCGCTGTATCTAACTGATAGAACCATGAAATGATTACCTATTTATTTTACTGAGTCGAGTCAACAATCCCCCAAAATTAAGTTTTAATACTTGTATAAGTATTAAAACTTAATTTTGGGGCAAGCGCAATCAGTATGATTTGTCCATATTATAATGTAACCCTCAGTAGAATTTAAGACGATACACGGTGTCCAGTGCTGCCCCCGTTTAAAATAAATTATTTGCAAGGAAACGGAGATATCATTTAAAATTTTAAGCTACTAAAATCTAGATAACCCTTCAAACTATTTTATGAACCACTGTTTACAGTTTAAAGGAAGAACGTTAAGCTTAAGTTTGCATTTTTGCGAAAAACGGCCACTTTTGACAAAAACGCAAACTAAAGCTTAAACTTTAAACTGTAAACAGTGGTTCATAAAATAGTTTGAAGGGTTATCTAGATTTTAGTAGCTTGAAAATTTAAACGATATCTCCGTTTCCTTACAAATAATTTATTTCAAATGGGGGCAGCACTGGACTCCGAGTATCGTCTTCTGAATTCGAAATAGGTCTTGCACCAAAACCCTTAGCAACAGTAAAGTTAGAAAGAAACAATTTGACTGTAATTGTGCTTTTAGCGTGCGCACGCAGCGCGACAGACAGACAGACAGTCGTGCTGTAACGAGGAATGATGTGTATTGTGCGCATGCGCTGGTTGACAGGTGCCAATCTTGTACGTGCGTTCAGAATAAACGGAGCACACTAGACGATTTAATACAGCTAAATATCTTCTCTGTATCATTATAGTGATAGCGTAAATATGAAATAGTAGATAGTGGCCACTTGGTTTAATGCCTGCCCTAGGTATTGTCTTTACGAGTATTGTTCACTGCAGTAAAAAGTAACATTGTGGTGTAGAAGCTTTTTTATTTTATTTTACAAGCGTTTATTTAGTTTTATCGTCGTCATCAGGTCTTTTTTAGTCTCCACTGCAGGAGCACGACCCTCTGTAGCTGGACTACCAGGTCCATACTTGGCCAGAGCAGTCTGAGGATTTGGCCTACACTCTCCACGCTGGTCGGTCGGGTTGGAGAGGTCTCATTGATGTTTATAAGCTTTGGTTAGCTTGTGTTTCCTAAGTAATGTAGAAGTGATGTAGACGTGCTACTATCGTAAATTCGCTCAATCAGTGTAGACTGACACGTTTACAATATTTTTTAATTAGTTCTTAAGAAAACAAAACGATGCTGCAGTGAATTTTTCGCCTTTTATGAGAAACACTATGGTCATCTAGGTCTTTGAAATGAGTTATGCGTTACGCGTACTATTGTACTACCGTAAAACTAGACGTATATTGAGAAGTTTTTAGTGCGAAACTGATTAGTAAAAAGTTCTCAGTGCAAAACTGATTAACTAGTACAAAGTTCTCAGTGCAAAACTGATTAGTACAAAGTTCTCAGTGCAAAACTGATTAGTACAAAGTTCTCAGTGCAAAACTGATTAGTACAAAGTTCTCAGTGCAAAACTGATAAGTACAAAGTTCTCAGTGCAAAACTGATTAGTACAAAGTCCTCAGTGCAAAACTGATAAGTACAAAGTTCTCAGTGCAAAACTGATTAGTACAAAGTTCTCAGTGCAAAACTGATTAGTACAAAGTTCTCAGTGCAAAACTGATTAGTACAAAGTTCTCAGTGCAGAACTGATTAGTACAAAGTCTTCAGTGCAAAACTGATTAGTACAAAGTTCTTAGTTAGTACAAAGTTCTCAGTGAAAAACTGATTAGTACAAAGTTCTCAGTGAAAAACTGATTAGTACAAAGTTCTCAGTGCAAAACTGATTAGTACAAAGTTCTTAGTGCAAAAGTGATTAGTAAAAAGTCCTCAGTGCAAAACTGATTAGTACAAAGTTGCGTTATCAAGGTTTATGTTAAAAAAAAGTACTTAGGTGGATTTTATTACCTTAAGGAAAGCAACAACTGCATTTCCAAGGAGGGTTGACGTCAGGCGGCAGCCAGTGTAAAACTTTTTGCACGAATGCATTCCCAAGGAGGGGTGGTGTCAGGCAGACGGCCGGCCGTAAAATTTTCAGCCAAATCTTTATTCAGCATCGAGAGTAATAACAGACTCACATGCTGTCCCGACCCTACGTAAAGTGGGATAAGGTGAGAAGAAAAATATATCGGTTGTATAGTCGCTGTATCTAACTGATAGAACCATGAAATGATTACCTATTTATTTTACTGAGTCGAGTCAACAATCCCCCCGTGTGTCGCACGCAGCTGGTCGGTGGTCCAACTCAAAGGTACTCCAAACGCGTTCACGCGTTGCTCCCGCCGTGATTGCAGAGGATGCCGCCAATTAACCCCCCCCCCCCCCTCCCACTTTCCCGCTCACTTTGCACCTCTTCCATACCAGGGCAAGCATTATAGGTGCAATTGCAATAAGTACTTTTATAATAAAGCCTGACAACTCACTTAAAAAAATAGGTAATCTTGTAATGCTATACTAATGACGTTCATGCTTGTCTCTGTGAGAAAATAAAAGAAACATAGACAGAATATAGGTAGATTTATAGACAAACTCATTTATTAGCTGCTTAATTAACTCACATACAAAAAATATACAAAAAAATAGGAATAGCAGACACTAAAAAATTATACTTATACCTAAAAGTACCTACCTACACAATTTTAAATGTGTGTGCTACAGCAATACGAAAAGGACACAGCTCAGTGGTGATATTGCCCGGGAGCAATACATTGATTTTCAGTTGTGGTATGAAGAGATGCATGGTGCGGATCTAAGGTTTAATACCTACCTAGTGTGAAAATAAAAAATACTTAAAATGTACTACCTAAGTAGGTGCTACTCCCGTGCAGATCGAAAAGGCGTTGAGGAATCTTATCAACAGTCCATGAGACTAGCAACCCCTCACTATTCTAAATTTTCTTGTTATTAGTAATTATTGAAGTATCTTTGGCTGGAAGCTTCAAGCTTAAGAATAGGAGTAGGTACAACATTTTGCTTAAGAATTAATGATGATAAAGGTAACGTAGGTAAGTGGTAGGTTTGAATTGAAGGCTAAAGAGAGAACCACCTTTAACCCTTTCTTTGCCTCTCACACTGAAATTCGTACCACTGTTTAGTAAGTACAGTTATTATCAGGTATCGATATTTGTTATCGACTAGTATTTTCTATCCCTATGGTGATGTTTAATACGACAAAATCAAAATGACATTGTCTTATCTTATGACAGCGACTTCTGGATTCACGACTTTTTTATTTAGTATGACCATGACGCCAAAACTACGCCATCCAAACAGTGAACTCTTTTGAGACATCATCAATCTACGCATATATAGGTACCTCCAATATAATAATTATTTACTTTACTGCTACTGAATAAGGTTATTGACTGCGAATTTACTGATTAACGATGACTAATTTACCTACTAACATACTTGTAGCCGTTTAATAACTTCTTATCTTATTATTTGTAATTAATTAATTTAAAAAATAATCAGGTTTATATATATGTAGTAACTCTAGGTACTACTATTGGTAAGTAATTAATTTACCATTTTTGAAAAGTCTCTCAGTTAAATTTCATGCTACACAAAATTTTTATTCAATCGATAAGTGTAAATAAATGACAAACAGACAGAAACAGCAATAATAGTAGGGAAGCCCAAGATGCTAAATTGGGATTTATTCGAGCGTCTTGGGGACCTGTTGGATTTTGTAGATAAGCTGATAAGAAGAATAAAAGGTTATAAAATGTGTTCCTTTTCACCGGTGGGGGAAGCGTCTTCAGATTTTACAGGTTTTCAAAAGAACAATTATAAGAAAGTTCTCATGCGCGCCTGTCAGATCATTATACATACGATTTAGCTTGATGTTGTAGTCGTGCTTGCCCAAAATCTGTCGATTATTTGGAGGGATTCTTAATCTGGCGATTTGAAAAGTTTGTGAAATAAAAACTATTCAATTTTGTAAAATCCTTTTATTGTGAGACTAAAGTACTAGTGAAGACAAATCAAATGAGATCAAACACGATAAGTTTTCGTTGTTTCATTACTGAGTTCCTATGGCTACTTCCCGGCTCCACCATCAGTTTACCAATATGATATCGTTATTTCGCACTGTCATCCTTACATGACACGACTGCATGTATTTGACGCGCTCGAGTAAATCCCAAAATCCCCTCTTGGACTACTATAAAGATTTAAGAGTAGATACTTTCACTGTAGATGCGGACCATTTTTTTAATTTTTTTTGTTTGTTGCTTTATTGTCTAGCATGGATTTACCACGTGTCCACGACTGACTCCATCATACGTACCAGAGATTGTAAGAAATTCGTTCTTTTGTTTGTTGCGATTACTTGCACGTGTTTACGTCGGCCTGTAGGTAGACTGTAGTTAGGTAGTTTTGGCTTTGGCAATAACAAACAGACTTTACCAGGGATAAGACTGGACAGCAGGCATATAAAAATGTTTTGACAGTTCACACTTTTTAGTTTACACGGGCATATGACGTAATAGCATGGCGGCTACAGTTCGGTTTTATAAAACAGAAAACTGATAACTAAAACAAAAGTTATCAGTTAAGAACTAAAACTATATACCATTTTGCGACTGTTTTATCCGAAGCTATCTCGAGAATATATTTTTAGATTTTTTCTCATAAACACTAAAATACCGTATAGGTACTGTTTGGCATTTACATGATTTGGTTAGCGGAAGCCAAAACTTTGAACAATGAAACTGAGTTTGACACTTTGATAGGTTGTTTTGTGCATCAACAGGAAATAATTTTTCATGATTGTAGCCTTAGAGGGTGTTATGTTAGAGACAACCAGACAAAGATGTGGTGCAGTATGTAAATAAATACATTTAGGTATCTATGATAATTAATTATGACGACAAAACATAGTGGGATGTTATGTTCGTAAGCTCCTATGCCATGGTTTCCGGTTTTTTCCCCCCAGACTACAACAATGAGGTTCTTCATAAAGAACTTTTTAAAGAACCTCATGACGTGATCTATTAGAACAATGCCAATCTTGTAAATTTCTAAAGTTAAATAAGTGCATGACTTGAACTCAGTCAATAACAGCAGTGGTCTGTAATTCCTTAAAAAAGAAATACAATAATATGTAGGGAGTATTTATTTAAGTACTAAGAGTTTTGTTACGTGAAGGAAGAATAGGTAACGGAGGGTCCTATTCTAAGCAAGTGCAGTGTGAACGAAGAAGGGCCAAGGTTTAGCACAGAAAAGTCAGTGGAGTCAATCTAATAATGATAAAATATTTCTTGGAAATTCCAAGATCTAGATTAGAAACATCTGCAATGATATTGTAATATTTTTTTATGTTGATGTGGTGCTGTTCAGTAACAAGTAATTATTTTAAAAAAAAACCAAGTGCTTGACAATTTTTCTAATCTAATAAATTAACTTAAAGGATACAACAGAAGTATGCCTAGGATGCAACCTAGAACACGCTTGGATGAGAGAGGTGATGTTGTTTTTTAGCATTTCTAATAATTTATTCTAAATTACATTTAAACATATACGTAGTATACCTACCTACTTATTGGTATTTTTGAAATCATTTTATAAAATCCTTTAATTTAATATCCTTGTCCTACTCGATAGGTAT
This sequence comes from Acrobasis repandana, assembly GCA_963576875.1. NCBI lineage: Eukaryota > Metazoa > Arthropoda > Insecta > Lepidoptera > Pyralidae > Acrobasis > Acrobasis repandana. Next base: position 5,396,088 of record OY756233.1, on the reverse strand, counting down.
TAAATAAAAAAGCTGAAGACATTTAATTATTATTTTTTATTGCCAAATAATTAGTTTTTTTTTCAATTAGGAGAAATCTAACGAAAACTCTCAAGTTAAAATCCATCAAGCCGTGTAGGAGCGTGCCAAAGAAAAATAATATGTACGTACATACATACACTCGAAAACATAACCCTCCTTCTAGCGCATTCGGGTGAAAATGATACGATTTTAATCAATTGTAGTGCATTCTTTATAAACAACTTAACCTAATATAATAAAAATTGCAGTATCCTTTTAAGGTTTAGACCTGTATGTATGTTAAGAATATATGGTTGTTATGTGCACCTTTTACCATGAAAATTGTAAATAATATAAAATGTACTCAAATTAAATAATGAAATATGAAATGGTGAAAAAAATCCACGTGAGCAGGACTTGACCCCGCGACCTTAGTCTCAATACGACTATGCTCTTACCAACCGAGCCATCACGTGTCCTGCTCACGTGGCATTTTTTTTACTATTTCTTATTTCATTATTTAATTTGAGTGCTTTAGTACTGCATCTTGAATGCTAAAAAAATATATAAAATGTGTAAATAAATATATTTTACTTGACCAAGACAGCTCCAACCCTTCCTTACTCCAACCAACCCCAAAATTCAAACTCAAAAGATTTGTCCGACAAAGATATCTGACAATAGACTATTCACACGTGGTCACACACGTGGTGTGGGGTCAACGAACTCAAAAACAATATGGTCTAATTACTAAGATGCTTGATTGCATCCCGAGGGGTTCTATCCCACTTCTGATAACCATGAATGAATCTTTAATGGAGTTATTTGTTTTGCAGCTGCGTGGACGGAAGTTCATTACGATGGTCAAATTGGAAATCAATAGGGGATTTAGAAACGCTTTTACTGAATTATATTGTATAGTCTAAGAATAGCTATGCATGGGTAAATGTGAAGGATAGAGTAAAATCTATCTATCTATCTATATTTAAGAGCTATGCTCTTGTCGGTGGAGTATGAATTCTCTTCCATTTGTCGCTCTCATCTGCCAGTTGTTTTACTTCGCTGTACGACACGACGTTCACCATTGTTCGTAGCGTTCACCTTTTTTATTGGGTATCAACCCGAAAGGGAGTAAACATACTAATTAATAAATAAAAAAATAGAAGAATTTATAAAGATAAGGCGAAAAGTTTTTGGTAATTTGTCGATGATATTTATTAATTACATTTTCCTACGAAACATATGGACAAAAAAAAGCGATTTTTGTAATCAAATGGAATATTTTTGATTTTTTAATGCGTAAGTAAATACTCCACCGACAAGAGCATAGCTCTTAAATATAGATAGATAGGTTGTTAAAGAAAAAAGTTCAAAATTAACATTTGTGTAAAGTTAACTTGTAAATTTAATGTGGACAGTAGGTAGTTAGACTTGGTAATATAGTTTTTTTAATGTGGCACACTGTACAATAAATTGGGATAGGAACTTATTATACCTACTTAGGCGAATGTACGGTAAAGTGAAAAAGTCTATTCATAGCTATAAGATTTTAATAAATGAATTAAATTGATTCGAATTAGAAGATGATATTCTGTAGTATAAAAAGGTCTCCTTCATTTAAGTTTATTATAAAACAGGAAAGTAAAAAATGTCAGCTGAATACTAATCAACGCACAATGTATTGTATCCAATAAATTAAAAAAAAAAGTTGTAAAGACTTGATATACCGAAATAAAAATTATCATAAAAGTAAAATTAATAGTAATACCATCCACCTGAACTAATTAAAAGACAGGTGGAGCGATGTCCAATTAGTGTATGTGTATCGTGGTATATCGGAATCTTATTATAAATATATATTAATTGCTTTTTTACCATCCAATTAATAGATTGTCTGTAGGTTAATGGGAGTTAGAATAGAAAAAAAATATAAATGTAATACAAACAAGAAATAATAAATAAAACACAGCGAAATATCGTCGAGAGCGAACGAAGGCCGACCCGTGCTCGACGATATTTCGCTATGTTTTATTTAATATGTTATTTGTATTATATTTAAGTATTTAAAAGGTAAATTTAGGTAAATTTAATTTAATGTTTGTGATATTTTCCTATGGAGCCAAAAATGCTTAATCGTTTTAGATATTAAATAAATAAATAAATATATACGGACAAATTACACTGATTAAGCTAGCCCCAAAGTAAGTATTGTAAGTGTTTGATTAAGAAAAGCCTTAAATTCCTATGCAATATTTTTTAAAATAAACTGTAGTAGTTTAATTTACAGTAATTTTTTCAAAAACACACAGTATGCGAGCTGTGAACTCACATCGCCCTGGTATATCAAGCGGAATAATAGAATAATAGTTTCAATATACATATATAGGTAGATACTTATGTATTTTTTTTTGCTATTAGACTAAGTAACTCGGTCAAACGGAACAAATAGCAATATAGGTAGGGACCTACTAAGATGATTTTTTTATTTACCGGTTTTTCAACATAAACATCTAACAATAAAAAATACATGCTGACTTTTTAACCACCAGCACAGGCCGGAATCTCCAAATGTTCGCGCAATATGCGTCCCTGTTCCCCGTCCCCGCACCTCTCCCCCGTTTTCGCCTCGATGACTCACGTTAGCCGTCAAGAACCGGGGGAGAGGTGCGTGGACGGGGAACGGGGACGCATATTGCGCGTACCTTAGGAGATTCCGTTCTGTTTACTCTTACTGTATTCTGTGCCACCAGCCAAATTTTTGGAGCAAGTTTAGTCCATGATACCACAGATGATAATGAACTACTTACCATAAAAATAATTAACGAAAAACGATAAAAAAAATTTGCCTTCCCATACAGATCACCGCTCGGCCTAACTGATTTAGTATGGGAGGACGAACATTTTTTATCTAATTTTAATACATTTTTTATAGAAAGAAGTTCAGCATCATGGACTGAACTTGCTGTAAAAATTTGGCTGGTGGATAAAAAGGCAGCATGTATAGGTACTTAAGTATATATTTTTGCTATAAAACGATGTATGTATATTAAGTGGAACAAGTATCAATGAGCGATGAAGAGGTCCAATTCTAGGTCGGAAGCCACATGGCCAAATCCTGTGAATTACTTACTATGTGTGTGCTTAAAACGACGCAATATGTACCCTACAAGTATACGTTAATCTAATGCATCCCGTAATAAAAGTCCAAAACAAAGCGATGATTCCTATAAAAAACTGTTCCCATACAATCTCGGGGTTGCTTAATAGTTGAGTACATGTGTTGGTACAGTCAGCAACATTTTAATAGAAGCTCGAGAAAGATAAATATGTACGAACATTTTTATCATAATATTTTACTAGCATTAAACACAAATTGGTGAGGGCATGTTATTTGTTCTTGCGTGTGAGTGTGTGTGTGTGTGTGATCATGTGACTAACTCAGAGGTAGATAACAAAGACCTCATATCTGACCCTAATCTGCCCGTTCCTGGTTTTGATCTCCCGCGAAAATACTGGTCCCAGATAAATAGATGCCGAACTTCACAAGGAACATGTGCCGAACTAATGTGCAGGTGGAAATTAGCAGTAGATCCCAATTGCTGCTGCGGGAGTATACAGTCCATGTCCCACCTTACTGACTCTTGTCCAATCTTGTCCATTGAGGGTGGCATAAGAAAAATACACGAAGCCAATGGCGACGTTATTGAGTGGATTAACGGCCTTCCATTCACCCTCTAACTTTGCTGCACATTTTAAAAACCATTTGCAAGTAATAATCATGTGATAGTAAAAATCCTTGGTAAACATGTATACAACTACATTGCAGATACTGATGATTTATCTTATCTTATAGTAAACGTAATATTAGTAGAAATACGAGTCATGAATGATATGACATGGTCAATTAGGTACCTACCTAACTGACTTGACTTAGGTACTTAAATTGAATTAAGGTCCTAAGGCCTCCAGGTGGGGCAGAGGGCTTCAACATTATTTTGCCATCGCGATTGTTCATTGGCTACGCATTTTACTTCTGGTCAGTTTAGCCCGTTGTCTCCGCTGTCATCTGTGGCAGTCATACAGTGCGCTGCCCGCCAGGTCTGCTTGGGACGGCCTACTTTTCCTGAAGAGTCAACTCCAGGGCTTGCGTCGGTATGTGTGGGCTCACTTCTAAGAGTATTCCATCCATGTCCATTTGTGACGCAAGATCTGCTTGTCAATAGGCATTTCCCGGCACTCCTCCCACAGTCGTTCGTTGAAAATCATCTCAAGCCAGAAAATGACAAGTATTTGCCACAAGCAGCGTTTGATAAAAATCTGGATCGGTTGCTGATCTCTTTGGTTGCTTTCCATGTTTCGCACCCATACAGCAAGTCAGATTGCAGGTACCTACCTGAATTTGTCAACGATATGGTGATTTAGATGTCTTTCTCTTCTCTCTAATACACTGACTAATCTAAATAAACAGTTCTATCTGTCTGTCGGTCTGGGAGAAAAGAAAAAACTTAGAACAGACCAGCTGCTTCTCTTCTCGCGCATATCGTAATCGATCAAGGGAATGGGCGACAATCTTACCATCTGGTGACACGCTTGTTCGTTTCCCGTCCTATAACATAAAAAAAAATCTGTCGCTATTAGGATTCCCTTTTTCCATTATCTCGCTAAACTTGGCCTTTTAGTCTTACGGCCCTGGTCTTTGTTTACCCCGTTAGGGATGAAGACGTGATAATGTGTCTGTAATAGACAAGAAAATCTATTTTTTGTCAGGAATGTAGTACATACATTTCCGTGGCCGACTGTCCCTAATCCAGATGTCCGTGCAGGGACTCTCACGAATCCTGTACTTCCAAACACGTCAGGACTTCTAAGGAGGGCCGACTGCGGACGATGACCTCCAAATAAGGAAGGGAATGACGTCGCAGGATTATGAGATTTTTTGTTATTATTGTGTAAGAGGTTCGAGGAGGGTATGGAATTACGTACCTACATTACTTACAAAAGGGTCATTTGCTATTAGGAATGCGATAAGGTCTACTCTTGCGTATTTATTTTAACCCTTCTATTCATAAAAAAATTTGCAAATTTTCTAAAATCAGTTTTAATAGTAAAACCACAGATCTGTATATCCTTCATCATCAGGTCTTTTTTAGTCTCCACTGCAGGAGCACGACTCTGCGAGTACGACCCTCTCTGTACCACCACAGCCATATACTCGTATTAGACACAGCAGTCAGAGGATTTAGCCTTTACTCTCCACGCTGGCACGGGTTGAAGAGGTCTTTGGTCTGTGAGTAAACGCTACTGATTAAAGAAGCATTGTTTTTCCTGTAAATTGTATAACAAAGTCTGCACACTTTAAATTGGTTGCATACTCACTCATTATTTATTTATTAATGTATTTTTGACGAAACATTATGATTTATATCTGAATTTTTGTGGCTTTTTGACAAGAGGGTGTTGCTTTATGCGTGTGTATTAGGTATACATATGTAAACCTAATACACATAGCCTACACCTAATAGCATTTACTTAATATATTGTCGCGAACGAGATAGAATCTTCCCGAACAATATTCGCGAACGAATACTACGATAGAATGGTGCAAGCCAAATTGGCCCATATGTCTTGTGTCATAAAGTCTAGAGTTGCTTAACCATGTAACACTCACACACATACCCGGCGCCTGGATGCTTCGAAACACATTCGTCGACTATGTAGAATATTCGAGATTAATGTGGACCTATTCGATGGCGCATATAAATAGGGAACGTTGGGTGCGCCACGGCAGTTCAATACGAGCTATCAAAGCGAAGGAAACCTACCTTAGTGCGACAAGTGGAAGTACCTGCGACTACATTAGCGAGATACCTGGATCTCAGCTGCTACGCGACTTGGACCTTGGACGTTTGGAAGACCATCTTTACGTGTCATCTTAGGGTTCCGTAGTGAATAAATCCCTCATACGAAGTTTGGCGTTTTTCTCCAAATACCGAACCCCAGTTTCGTAACATTTGGTGTCGGAAGTGGATTTGGAGATGCCAGTTTTCCCGAGGGAAGAAGAGGATACCACCAGGGAAGGTGTCAGGACCAGGGCCCAGCGTGCTATGGAGGCTCAAGGGGGCGTGGCTCAGGCCACGCCTACTGAACCTCAAACCACGCCCACTGACCCTGAGACCACGCCCACTGATTAACAGGCCCCGCCCACCGGACGTCAAGCCACGCCCACCGGACCTCAGGCCACGCCCACAGACCATCAAGCCCCTCCCACCGGACCGCAAGCCCCGCCCACCGGATGCCAAGCTCCTCCCACCGACCCTCAGGCCACGCCCACCGAACCGCAAGCCACGCCCACTGGGACTCAAGCCACGCCTACTGGCCCCGCCCAAATTGGCCAGACCACGCCCACTGGCCACGCCCACCAAAGAGTGCCGCGTGCATTAGAGACATCAATGGATTTGAACACCTTAATGCGGATGTTGCAACGCATAGACGAAAAACAAGATGCACGATTTCAACGTATAGAAGAGGCATAAAATTTACGATTTGCACGCTTGAGTGAGGACCAGCAAATAGTTTTGAGCACTGTCAGCAAACTCAACAAGGCAATGGACCATATCCGTGAGGACGTTGATTTATTGAAGAATCGAATGACCGATTTGGAGATTCGGGTAACCGATCTGGAGAATAGGGTTGAAAAACGAATGGCAAGTTTGGAAAGAAAAGTTCTGCAGCTTGAGACTATGGAAGCGAAAACCATTCCAAGTACATCCGGAGGTCAAGTTCAGGGACTAAAAGTCAAAGTGCCACCTTATGATGGTACAACATCGTGGGTTGTGTACAAAAAGCAATTCCAAATTGTGGCTGCTGCTAATGGGTGGACGAATGAACAAAGGCTGGCCGCTCTCACCGTTGCCTTGAAGGGTTCAGCTCTGTCGGTACTGGAGGTACTGCCAGGCTCAGGCAGCACCTTTGAAGAATTGATAGAGGCACTTGAAACTAGGTACGGGGAACGGCACTTGGAATACGTGTTTCGGGAACAGCTGCGTGACAGAGTTCAACGCCCTGAAGAAGGATTACAGGAGTGGGCACTAGAAATTGAGAAACTAGTGCGCAAAGCCTATGCTTCGGTGGATTCCAGAATGGTAGATAGTAAAATCTTAGCATTCTTTGTGGATGGAATCCGAGATAAGGAAGTAAGGGTTCCTGTAAGCATGAGACATCATACGTCGCTCAGAGACGCGTTGGCACATGCTCTGGAAATTGAAGCACTGCGACAGGACACACAAGTGCACAGCCAGCAAGAATCAATAATGGAAACAAAGGTTCTGAAAACTCCGTCGAAGAAGATTATTTCAACAGGGCCCTTGTGTTACAGATGTGGGGAAAGGGGCCATCTGCAGCTTAGTTGTACAAAGAAAGACGATCTTATGGATAAAATAACGAAGTTAAAAGAATTGCTCGACGAAGTGACATTGGGACATGATACCTCATTTCGTGGAGAGAATTTTGACAAGAATTCTAATGAGGCTAATTGGCGAAGATCGAAACTCTTGCGTGAACGTTGGAATGGATTGCACGAGGCGAAACAAGGAAAACGCAAGTTCGACGAGAGGACGGACAGGTGCCACGCTAGGAATTCTTACAGCTGGCGAACTGGTAAAGACATCATCAGTTCAACCTCGAACGACGTAAGAGCCGACATCAATGAAGCATTAGTTAGACGTCAGAATCGGGCGAGATGGGAAGCTCCAAACAGGGTAGTCAAGCGAGTGAGTGACGATAGATATCAGAGTGATATGCATAGACCGTTTGGCACGTTACCATGGCAGCAATAGTGACGCTCGGGACGAGCGCCTCTAAGAAGGGGGCAGTGTCGCGAACGAGATAGAATCTTCCCGAACAATATTCGCGAACGAATACTACGATAGAATGGTGCAAGCCAAATTGGCCCATATGTCTTGTGTCATAAAGTCTAGAGTTGCTTAACCATGTAACACTCACACACATACCCGGCGCCTGGATGCTTCGAAACACATTCGTCGACTATGTAGAATATTCGAGATTAATGTGGACCTATTCGATGGCGCATATAAATAGGGAACGTTGGGTGCGCCACGGCAGTTCAATACGAGCTATCAAAGCGAAGGAAACCTACCTTAGTGCGACAAGTGGAAGTACCTGCGACTACATTAGCGAGATACCTGGATCTCAGCTGCTACGCGACTTGGACCTTGGACGTTTGGAAGACCATCTTTACGTGTCATCTTAGGGTTCCGTAGTGAATAAATCCCTCATACGAAGTTTGGCGTTTTTCTCCAAATACCGAACCCCAGTTTCGTAACAATATTATAGTCAGAATTTACTTAGATTAGAAAATAAAAATATTTTTATTTTCTAAGTAAATTCTGTTTTGTATTTATGGTTTGTATTGTATTATGTTGTGTTACCCTGAGATGTACTCGTAAAAATACTCTTCTTGCCTGTAAAGTCCCTATTCATATTACATAGGAGAATAAAAAGCAATTAATAAGAATGGACCAGTAATTGCTACTAGTACAAGCCAAGTTACATGACTAATATTAACTATGCGGTACAATAGACTCCTTAGGTGGTCTTTTAGTTGAATGCACCGCTGCTGTGACACTTTCATCTCGATTGGTATAGACTATTGAGACCCATTGGGAGCGGCTTGATATTATCTGATATGTGACTGGTTACGTAATACCACAGAGAGTATTTCATAGTAATACTATACGACTGGTTATCGCATAGCGTAGAATGACTAGCGGTTTCTTCCGCGCAATGAAATGGATCTTTAAGGAAATGGGCGAAAATAAGGGGATTTTTTCAAAAAGGTGATGAGCTAGCAATTTGTCATCCGTTGGTGGATTCCGTAAACATTATTGCAGCAAGTTAAAGGTTAATGCTATTTAATGTACTCGCTGTTTAATTTTTTACCGTTGTCTCTATGTTAAATTTAATTATTCTACACACTGAGACTTCTTATTTATCCTCGCCTTCTCCCGTTACACGGGTTCGGATTTTTAGGGTTCCGTACCCAAAGGGTGCAAACGGGACCCTATACTGAGACTCCACTGTCTGTCCGTCTGTCCGTCTGTCACAGGGCTCTATCTCTTGAACCGTAATAGCTAGACACCTGAAATTTTCACCGATTATGTATTACTGTGGCCGCTCTAACAAAAAATACTGAAAATAAAAAAAAGTTAAAATTAAAGGGGGTCGCCATACAAAAAACGTGTTTATTCAGCGTTTTTAACTTATGTTTATAATGGCATTAACTAGATACTTGAATTTTTCACAGATTATGTATTACTATGGCCGCTATAACAACAAATACCAAAAATAAAAAAAGTTAAAAAGGGGTCGTCATACAAAAAACGTGTTTTTTAGCGTTTTAAAACATTGTGCGGAGGTACGGAACCCTTCATGCACGAGTCCGACTCGCACTTGCCCGTTTATTTTAATCATGTGGCGCCACTTTCTACAATCACAGCATAGTCGTTGTTTAGCCCGAGCTGTTTCATATTTTCGATTGCTTCGGATATTTGCCATCCACGTCGTCGGCGGTCTACTATTCCCTCTCTTCTTATTGCCATGGAATGACACTTCTTCACTGCATGGTCATATCGGGTCGTCGCATTACATGTCCGTAGTTCCGTACAATCTTAACCTCGATTCAGTTTCTACACACTGAGTATACCAACAATATTCTGTTGCCCAATAATTTGTTTATATAAGTTATATTATAAACTAAGTTTTGAAAAGAATTTCAATTGTAAAATATACTGTTGTCGTTTATTGTAAGGCAGACCTAGCTGAGTATAGTGTGTAGTAGATTTAATAATCAAATAAACCTGCTGAAGAATCTTAAGCCATCTAACCGGCATCACTTGTACATTGTACCCTACCTCTGAATTCGTACTCATGTAAGGTCATTTATAACTACTTACCACAACGATGTAGGATGTAGGCACGACTTTGCGAAGTGGCGCTTTATTGCCAAATCGGAGGCTTGTTGCCAATGTTCTCACGCCGATCAGACCATGCAGCACCTTCTCTCGTGTTCTTCGTGCCCGACCCGCTGCACTAAATACGACCTGTACTCGGCGTCGGAGAGTGGCATAAGAGTAGCGACTCAGGGACAGAATACAGTGTCATTTAAACCAATCGACACGAAAAGAAGATGGCCACCACATGCTTCTGGTGAAGGAAAAGATCGTGAGGAAACCTGCACATTAGCACAGAATGAATATAAGTAGTAAGGTACTGAACGTAAGCGGACACTCGCCAGCGTACCCTACAATATGACGTCCCCGCAACTTTTCCATGTTCACGGGTGCGTTTGATATAGCTTGATTATTGAACACTAAAACTCACACATTGAAGTGTGCATGGATGTAAAGTTTCATTTGTACGCATAAATATTACTTGTATATAGCGTCATACCTGTGACAGTACACTAGTGACTATTAAGTAAACTAGTGCGTGAAATGTAGAAGGCAATGGCAAACCACACATTATCTGCCAAAAATTCGTCATTGTGCGCGTTTCTTTCTACACACTGACACCTACAACTTTTTATTAAATAACTTTACGGCTCTGGATACAAGTCCTTTAGAGCCTATAATTTTTTTCTTTATTCCAAATCGTAACCTAACCCTAACAAGTTACAATCAAAGGGTGGTGTAGGCCTTTGACTGCTTCAAGGGAGCTTCTGGCGACAAATCTGTACGAGTCCACTGGTTTTCATAGACGACTGAGTGACGCCGACGCCCGAAGACGCCCACACAGTCCGCAAAATAAATATCACTACAGTCGTACTATGACTGTCCACTTCAACTATTTCACACATTGTTCATGAGCACGAGCATTTATAACACCAAACAACACCAATTTCATATATAAAGTCCACTAAAATCAATTTGCAAAATAATTTAAAGCAAACCCCAACCGAACCCCTTGACTTCCCGCCAAAAACTCTTGACACCTACAACTGCTAGATGACAACAAGTCAAATCAGACACTTTTTTCTAAACGTCAAAACAAACATTTTCTATGGGATTTGTATGAAATACAAAATCGTGACGTCATAGATTTTTCGAGTCAAATAGCGCTCTGAATATCAGTTTTTCTGTATTAATAAGTCTAAAATCATGTTAAGAATGGACACTATTTCGTGACGTTTTATTCTCTTAACAGTACTAAATAATTTATTTTTGACCCAGTCATCTTCCCAACTCTTACAAGAGCCTGGCTCTGTAGGTGTATTTATAACTTTAGCTTATTTAATAACTATTCGTAGTCTGGAATGTATGAAGTATAAATTGATATGTGCGGCCGGCTCCTGAGGAATTTGATAAGCGTAAGGTTCTTAAGTCAATGCCCTTTCCTTTCTGGAAAATCAGCTGATCTTGTTTTCATCCACTCATAGATATTCGTGACAGGTTTATCATCCTGATATTATTGAGGCTATCACTATCAGATACTCGTAGGTGCATTATCGGTTATATCAGTATTTGCACTCGTGAACATTATGTTTTATTTTTATTTGATAGAGAGTAAATTAAATGAAATTGAAATTAAGTGGAAACAACATCAGGATGTATAAACATTTATTCAAGAAGTGATCTTATTCTAACCCGGGTTAGAATAGGATCACTCAATCTCTTCCTGTAGATGTCGTAAGAGGAGAGAGGGCTAATGTCGGGCGGCAGACGGATGTAAAACTATTCGCACAAATACATTCCCATAAAGGGTTGACGTCTGGCAGACGACCGGTCGTAAAACTGCAGCCAAATCGTTTGAACTGTTCCGGCTATTTCTTTAAGTTCGATCAGAGTCATGGCTATTTATTACAAAACATTTGTTATAAAATGTTTGGTTGGTATCTCATATTCATAATACAGTTTAAACTTTGAGGTTAGTTAAATCTGTGTCATTGGCCTGTAGTAAGATTCAAATGAATTCCAAACTATGGCCACATCAAACTATTAAAAAATAAACTATTAACTTGATTTGTCACACAAACTATTGATCCAGAGTTGGATTCCAAGCGGAATCTCGAATTGTAACCGTGTCAGACGAACAGAAACGGTGAGAACTTCATAGTCTGTCGGGGGACTATTTTGGATTGTACCCATGCTAGGGTTGATCAATTGAATTCGTGGATAGGTATTCGTAGCGAATCATTTATCGAATTCGCTGTCAATGAATTCAGTTCGTATAAATCAATAGCATCTACAATGCTATATTACCTCTACAGAACCAAATTTAAACATATGTACCTAATCAAAACTAACTAAAGAAAAAAAAAAATACGACGATTTTTGATAAAATTTAACCGTACCTATATACTTTCGTTCGATCTTGAGCTTTCCTCATCCTCGTTGTTCCAGCAACTTTGACCAGATCGTCGGGCCATCTAGTAATTGGGTTACCAACGCTTTTGCGGCCATCGCTCGCTCAGCTCCAATGGAGTCTCAGCCTTAATGGCTTCCTCTAACGTGGCCAAAATTATCATCATCAGGTCTTTATTTTAACCCACGACAAAAAGAGGGGTGTTATAAGTTTTACGATAGTGTCTGTCGATCTGTCTGTCTGTATCTGTTTGTGGCATCGTAGCGCTCGAACGGATGGACCGATTTCCATGCGGGTTTTTCCACGTGAAATCAAGTTTATTGCGGTAGTTCTTAACTATGTTTGCTGAAATCGGTTGAGCCGTTTAAAAGTTTTGGGGGTTAACGCTAGAAAATCAGAGCTTTCTCTAGCAAATAATAGATGGCGCTACGGATGTCATGTCGTCGTCAAGACTTGTGTTTCGTCGCCTCCTACGATATCCATCAGAAGACTTAGGGTGATCGTATTCTACTCTGCCGGAAACCACGTTTGGCACGGCCAAAATTTTAAAGATCTCCAATCTTTTAACAGTATCAATCGTCAGCCCTGACAGACCTCATGCGGCGCTATAATTAGATTAAACCTCAAAGTACCCCGCGACCCCAGTGGTGCGGTGTCGACATCTGTGCCTTCCGCTCCTAGATTCGGTTTCCGCTGCAGTCGCTACGTGATCGATCTGTGAGAAAATTTTGAAAGTAAAACAAAAATTTGTTCCCTCTCTCGAATGTCATCATGTCAGATTAGTAAACTGAGTAAAGAAATGAATATCAAGATAAAGTATTCAAGAATAACTTAAGTTTATATAAGCCTTTGCCAATCCAGGTTCGTTAATGACTCCATAAAATGACACAACAGCCGTCCGAAAGTGTCTTCCTTTTTCAATATCATACCGAAATAGACTGTAATTATCATTGTCACAGTAATGTTATCTAACAGTATTGCAATTCGGCCCTTTACTTGTAATAAGTAGGTATCTATACCACGCATGCGCTAGGGCTGCCGTAGCCCGCCTACAGTATTTAAATTTCATCTACCTACTTAAGTTACTTTCTTGTTTTACTTATACTATTATAAACATTTCATAATGATATTATCTACATTATCATTATCAAATTGGAAAATAATGGATAAATTTATTTTTAATTTGAAAGTTGTTTCTTGCATGTTTCTGAATTAGTTATAAAATAAGATCAGCTTGTTAATTTAATTGAACAAAGTTGATGATCATGGTGTATTATGGTAACAATTACTATGAAAGCATCTAAAGATAATTCCAAACTTGGAGTGAATGCGTTTGGTGTGTCATGTTCCGAACTGTAGCCACGGCTGTTTCATTAGATAAATTACGTTTAAAGTACCAAATTACGGGACAAGCTCTTGCACAACCAAAATCATGGTTACTTTATTTAAATTAAGGCCTGCTAAGTGTGAGTTGCACTCGCTTACTGAGGGTTCTCTCTATTTTAGACGACAGAGTTTTATTTCACAAGATAGGTATATGTAGTTTTTAAAACCAAAACCGACTACAGGAAGATTCTTGCTGAAAAGTACGTTTATCCAGTGAATGCAAGCATAGCTGGGGAAACAGCTAGTAATATCAGGCCTGTGTCAGTCCCCGTTTAGGTATCGAAAATATACCTACATTATTACTACGCGCGCAGGCGGCCCCTCCGGGTATAAATTCAGTTATACGAATCGTTTGTCCAGAGTAATATGAATAAAATTGGCCTGCAATGGATGTCTAGGTATCTAAACGAAAAGTTACTGAGCTCTGACGTGAGCTAAATTAAACTATGTCGCTAACGACATTGAGTAGATATTTCTTTGAATTTCTTTGCTGAGTGAGACTTCTTGTACGTGAGTACTGGTAATTATTCTGTGGTAATATGTAGATATAAATTTTCGAAACTTGATTAATTAAGCCATTTTATTTGATAACCTACATGGTATGATTTGATTTATTTAATTTTTCAGTTCATAATCACCTGAGGGCATTTTCTTAATTTTTTATTTATCTTCATTTCATATTTTAATAACTGTCCACCGCCATGATGCTTCACAAAAAAAAATAACGCCTCTTACGGTGAATAATGTACCTACGACCATATCATGAAGTAGCCAAGCATTAGCTTTTCATATCGTTAAACGCTGATTTATTCATTGATTTGGGCGGACTACATGATTTGATCAGTGGGCATTTGCATTATCATCAAAAATTACCATGAAAATCAAATCTTTATTCCTGGCCACTTGGCTAGACAACGCCTAGGGTCCTAATAGCCAAAGCCAGGCCACGTTTAGCTAGCAGTATATTATTATTTCTTATTGGTGAAAATAACCACCTTACTTTTGACACGTGTTAAGGTTTTAAGAAATTTACTGCGGATCCATATTAAACCAAATTACATCAAGGGCCAGTTATCTTAACGTGAAGAACTGTAAACATGATAAAGTGTCTAACAAATTTACCACTATGAGATGGAGTTAAGATATACAAATATACCTTTTACCTACACTCTTTTTTAGGTAAAATATTTTTGTCCTTACATCTCTTTTCAAATTTCTATCTTCTATAACTATATAAAAGAAGAAACTGACTGGCTGACATATGTGACGTTCCACGGGTAAAGGTACCTTATGGACGGTGGCGCTTAGGACGTTTAGAAAAACAATTCGTACAATTAACTTAGCTTGAATAAACACAATGTCGTAAGTGCCAGCGTCCATAAGGTACCTTTACCCGTGGAACGTCACATATTGACTGATCGATCAACGCACAGCTGAAACCGCTGGGTCTAGAAGCATGAAATTTTGCCAAGCGTTTAAATGACGTAAGTGTGCACTAAAAAGGGATTTTTGGAAATTCATTCCCTTTGGAGTAAAAATGAGGGTTGAAAGTTTGTATGAAACTTGGAAGTTAGATATGTAAAAAATTACACATGAGCTCATGGATCAAAACAAAAGTTTAGTGTATTACTAGTAAAATAGAGGATAAAAAAAGGATCTGTTTTCTTTAATCTATTACTCTGTATCATTATGTTTTGGTGCAATAAAGATTTTAACTAACTAAAAGCTTGTGTGAAACTCTGTAATTTAAGAAAAAATTAACCACCTTACGCTCTGGGCATCAGCTAGTTTGACATATAAAAAAATAGTTTAGCAAACGCTTGAGATTTTTATAAAAAAGAAGGGTTAATATGTAAAAAATACCTACATACAAACGCCGAATTGTTGAAGTAGACTGAGATCTTCGCTCGCTGCAAAATGTAGGTCAAAAGGTATAAGTTACAGTGTGGGCGTATGGTTTCCGGTCAAGCCTTGTAGTTTCTAGAATAGGACCAGTGGCGTAGCGTGCCTTTGCGGGGCCCCGTATAAAAAATTGTTTGGGGGCCCTTATGAAGGGTAAAGATTTCTCACAAAAGAAAATGTTTGCATAAAATTAAAAGAAATATTTATTCATCATAATTATCTGTAAATTTTTTCAAAATTTTTACAAACAATTCTAATTTAATATACACTCTCCGTGCCTTATTTTCGGCAAACTGATTTATTAAATTAATCATTTATAGCTGATGATGACTTTAGTTTTTCTAAAGTTTCTGCCTCTATGGACAATAGAGACAGGTCTGACAGGCGTTCGTTCATGTCCTATCGAAGGTCTTAGGTATTTTTTATCAGTTTTAATTTTGAAAAAATTTTTGCTTACGCACGTCGGGGGCCCCGTATAATTGATACGGCAGATAAGGCGGTAGCTACGCCCCTGACTATTCCTTCCCTTTTTGTGGATGACGTAAGATGCGACTAAAGGACTAAGCATATAAGCACAAACATTTCGTGCAACAACTTGAAAACTATATTCCCAAGAAGATTTGACGAAATCGCAGAAAAGTCAAGTCAAGGAGGATTTACCAGTAATTTAAATTGATGTCAAATGTGCCTACGAAGCCCTAGTTTTTGGATAAATGTAGTTGTTGTATAAACATAAATTCATCCAGTTTCCATAATTTATAATAATGTCACTGGCCTTCTATCATTCCTTGTAATGTCATTGGCCTAAGCTAACCAATGCCCAGTTGATTATATATTATGTTTATACAACCACAGTCCTTTCATCTCCCTCCAAGCGGCAAGTGTGTCTGTCTGTCTGTCACGGTACGTGCGCGACAACAATGCCTGGACACATGCGGACTGCCCAGCCACAATTAGATCAAAGTCTAGATCTTTTATAAAAGGGGGGAGAAAATCTAGGCTGTGATCTGGTTGTGAAGCTATTTTGAAATTTGAAAAACAAAATTAGGCATTTCTTGATAAAAAAAAGAATGGGTAAAAATATTTTTTTATTCACAGTAATTAGGTACCTATACGAGTATAATATGTCTAACGTTATTTGATTTCGAAACACGCAAAGCTTGTCAAAATAGTGTAAATGCATTTGTAAGACTTGAATTTATAATAAGTTGATGTTAAAAAAAATACATATTATATTAAACAACCAAAATATACTGAAACTATTTTAAGAGTGAATTCAGGTTATGATACTGAACAACTTTCCCCAAGGAACATATATCAAAATATGAAAAATTATTGTTGGCTTTCCATACAAATTCGCATCAGCTGATCGGTCAACTTGTGTGGGAGCCTAAACAAATATTTTTCATATTTCGATATATGTTCCTAGGAAAAAGTTGTTCAGTATCATGGACTGTATCTACACTAATACTATTATAAGGGTAGATACAGTCCATACTGAAAATATTTTCAGTATATTTTTATTTATCAGTTTAATTTAAGACCATGTATAATACTTAGGTACCTAGTTCCTTGAAAAATATTGCACCTTATTTTCAAGTACTCGATAATTTGATTTAAAAGGAGATAAGTATACATAATATCAAATCTTTCATTTGCTTAATACTTATCTTAAAATACCGTTTAACTTGTTTTAAATTAAGATATGAGACCATTTTGAAAATGTTGTGATGTTTCTTCGTGTCTTCTTTTAAGTACAAATATTTTAAGGGGTGATCCAAATATTGCTGGCTTGAATCACTTGATTATCCGAAAAGTAAGATGATTCCATGCTTCGGAAGGCACCTGTGGGTCCCGAACGCCATATACTTTGTTTAATCCTATCCTAGGTCTACTACCCTTTGGGTTGCGGAGGTCAGACGTAAAAACCAGTAATCTCGTCAAGTCTCCTAGTATAGGTAGCGGACTCCGGGCTCTGAAGCGTTACCGATGATAATTTTAAGGGGTGATCCACTCCTATTCCCAATAATTTGTATATTGAAATACGAAAAAAAATCACTAAATGAATCTCATTGACTCACCCTTAAAATATTTGTTCTTAAATAAAAATAAGCTTGTGTAAAAAAATACATAGGTACGTACTTTATTTGGTAACTATCTTTTTTACATGTTTTAACATTTTGTAATTTTAATATAAAATTATATTATACATTTAGCCTCTTACAATTTTCCACAATTTCATCTGTTTATGAAATAAAAGTCTATACAAATGAAAAATATAAGAAAATTTAAATACATTTCGTAAGTACTGGCAAAAAAATTATAAAAATATAAAAAATTCGTGCCAATTACTATATTTACAAAGTATAATGGTGGTCCCATCGTCCTTTCTAAATTTTAAATTCTAAACCATTATTATATCTTTACTAACCTAAATAAATAATAAAAATACTTACATGCGCGTAAGTAATAAGAATTAAATATCATTATAAATTATAATTACAAACAAAATAAATTATAAAGTTTCCTCATGAGATCTTATATAAACAATTTTGTAAAACTTATCCAATTTAAAGTTATACTCCTACATCAATAAAATTAAAAAAAAAACATCATTAAAATGTATAATGGTTGTCAGTACTTAAATAATAATTAAATATTCTGTCATAGTTTTGATAAAATGTCATAAATTTATATACCTATATAAATTATTATTACCTAAAATAAATAAGTCAAGTAGGTTAGGTACTATTGTAAATGTGATTCATAAAATTATTCAGTACTTTAATTTTACTTCTAAGTATACACTTCATTTTGACATTGAAAATGTTTATGTGATTGATCAACTGTGTGTGCCCGATTCAGTCAAAATGCGACAAGGCCGTAGATCGGTCAAAATTAATATGGGAGAGGTTATAATGTGCAAAGCGCGGGAATCTATCGAATGGTGCTTATAATTTTGGAAATTGGTCGGGTAGTTTTGAGAAATTTCGAAATAATCAGAAAAGTTGAAATTCTTTTCCGATTTGCCGGACAAAAAATACTTTCTTACGGAGGCCTTAATCAAAATTCGAAAAAAAAAAACGATATCTGCAGATTGAATAAGGCTACAAAATAAGCCTATTGGGTAGATGATCGGACGACAGATGTGGTGTGGGCTGCAGAGGTTCTAAAGATGGGTGTGGTTGACAACTAGAATCCATTAGATGACAATAAGTGGAGTTTTTGGCGGGAAGTCAAGGGGTTCGGTTGGGGTTTGCTTTAAATTATTTTATAAATTGATTTTAGTGGACTTTATAATATGAAATTGGTGTTGTTTGGTGTCATAAATGCTCATGACATGAACAATGTGTGAAATAGTTAAAGTGGACAGTCATAGTACGGCTGTAGTGATATTTATTTTGCGGACTGTGGGGCGTCTTCGGGCGTCGTCCGCCACTCAATCGTCTATGTAAACCAGTGGACTCGTATAGATTTGTCGCCAGAAGCTCCTTTGCAGCAGTCAAAGGCCTACACCACCCTTTGATTGTCTTGTTAGGATTAGGAATAAAGAACAAAATTAAAGATAGGCTCTAAAGGACTTGTATCCAGAGCCGTAAAATTATTTAATAAAAAAAAAAAGATGACAATAAGTCAAATCAGAGACTTTTTTCGTCAAAACAAACATTTCCTATGGGATTTGTATGACATACAAAACCGTGACTTCATAGATATTTGGAGTCAAATAGCGCTCTTAATATCAGTTTTTCTGCATTCAAAAATCGTAAATCATATTGAAAATGGATATGATCAATGACAAGTGACACTATTTTGTGTCGTTTTATTCTCTTAACAGTACCAAATAATTTATTTTTGACCCAGTCATCTACCCAATTGTGTTATTTTTTTAAATAATTTTCAATATATTACTCTGATAGTTGCGTGGAGCGTAAAATCTTTTTTTTCTAATACAGTGAATAACTATATAATTTCTAAACAGTAAATAAGTATCTCCTTGATTAATGAATATGATACTAGAAATGCCAGAACAAAATAAATAGTTTCCAAAAACACAAACATAGCAAAGATCATCTCTAAAAATACACGTTAACCAGTTTGTTTTAATAATAATAACTTTATTTCAGACATAGGTCAATATTTTTTAAGTATTAAGACACTGATTAATTTTAATATATTGTACAAGAATCTCATTATTAGTACCTAAGTACCCTTCCTTTATCTTCCTTTACCTTTCCTTTAGCGCGTTCCCGGTTTCTTCTTAGATATGCTGCTTCGCCCAGGGTGTGCCGTTCCGCTTTTTCTTCTTCAAATATAATATGAATATCAATGGTCAACCAAGGAGACCATGCAAAATCGACAAGAAATAACCTAGGTACCTGACTATCTTTAGTTAATATTACTTTTTTCTTCACCATTTCCTATTACTTCAGATTCTTTATTTAGATCTTTATCACTATTATCACATTGGTCATCTTTCTTTGGTATCGTTTCTTCAGCTGCTGTATTAGGTATGCCTATAAAGTCGTATCTCTCCCCATCTCCTTCTGTCCATTTAATCGGTCCGTCAACATCTAACGTTTTCTCTGTCATGACGTTGAAATTCCATTTCTTTTGCTGTTCTTCTAGTTGTTTTTGTAGAGTTTCTTGAATACGTTTACAGTTGTTGTCGTCAGAAGTCGTCGGTTCGTCGGAACTGTCGGAAGAGAAGGAGAGTCGTCGGCAGACATGGGGTTTTGGAAGACTAGGATCCCTTGAGTGTGGAAGACTACGATCTATTGACTTCTTTATGGGACGCATTGTATCCTGGAAAGAGGAAAAGCTTTATGTAAGCATATATCGGTAAAATGTATCCAAAATATTGGTTTGAGATGAAAATATCCTCAAAATAAAGGCTGTAGGTTGTAAGGCCTGTCATAGTACGGCTGTGGTATCATATTTAGTCCGGTCGTCTGGTAATCAATCAGCTATGAAAAGTGGATTCGTAGGTATAGGTTTGTCGACAAAAGCTGAAGTTGACGCAATCAAATGACCTACAAATTTTTATTTATTTAACTTTACAACAAATGCAATAGGCGGACTTAAAGCCATAGGCTTTATCTACCAGGTAACCCACTGGTGATGCCGAGAATTACAAAACTTTAGTACTACTTTAGTATAGGAATAAAGAAAGATTAGGCCAAATCCTCTGGCTATTCTGGCTAAGTATGGCTCTGTAGTACAGAGAGGGTCGTGCTCCTGCAATGGAGACTAAAAATAAAAATAACCTGATGATGATGATGGAACTAAAGATAAAATCAGAGAACAAGGGAATCGTATCCAGAACCGTAAAATATTTCTTAAAATAAATATACATCCGTTGTTGGCTGTCAGTGCTGTACTTACTAAGATTAATACTTTAAATTATTTAAGAGCTGTGGATTATGTGAGAATAAATAAATCAAAAGGAGGCTTATGCCTAACAGTGGAACCTTAAAGCTGTTGATAATGATGATGATGAAATCAATCAAATCAATTCAAATCAAAACACCACATTCGTACAATACTGTTCAGTTACCTATCGTGTCAGATAACCAACCTTCCAACCATCAACACTCCACGTTAATGAGCCGGTCAAATCGATCGGATGTTTACATCCAACGTGGTTCAAGTTCAGTACTATAAACAGGCGGTGTTGAGTGACGATACCAAGAGGTAGATTCGCAGACTAATCAATGCTGCTTACTTTAAATGTATTTTGGAACGAATTTATTCATTTGCATACGTTTTTTCAGTGTAGTAATTTTTGATCCATAGCGGTCCATGTTTATTTCTGATTATGATTCCATTCCACAAGAAACGGGTTTAGTAAAGCTTAAGGCTGCGCCTGATGTGGATAACCTAAATTTTGCTCCCGCATACACGCACACAAATTTACTCAAGCCGAAGCGAGACAGCGAGCCATGCGGAGTGAAAAGATCACGGATCTCCTACGTACGAATTTCCTCATTTCTGATTCGAGCACAGCCCTCTCTATAGCGCGACATATCAATGTTATTTCTCGTGACCTAGACTTATAATGTACTATGGGTAAGTAAGTACCCACCCTACATACATAAGATACTACGGAACTATTAGAATGAGTAAGTTATTGGCCAGCTATTTAGCACATAGTTTACTCGTAGCATAGCACATATAAATAACATATTCAAACAATGCTCCCGTTAGCTGGGAGCGGCAAGATGTTGTGTTAAATGCATGAAATGCATCAGTCATTATGCAGTTCATTAGGTACATGTTATAACAAACAAAACACACCAAGCTGTTAAATGTTATTCCACATTAACCGTTAATGCCTGGGAATCAACCAAATTCCAAACAAAATCCTATTACGAGTAAATATTGGAAATGGTGTTACTAAAATGGATAGGATCTGGAATCTTCTTTGCGTGTCGAGAATAGGAGCCTCCCTGTGGCACACCTGGAAAGCTAGAGTCGGTAATGCAGACTCTAGGCTGGCCAATCCTGGCACCACGATGGTCCCACCAAATAAGATCCAGAATGAGTATATAAGATGGAAGTCCAAAGGTGGCTTCAATAGTCAAAAGCCATATCCTGGCCTGGTATGGCCACGCAATGAGAAGGGATGCCAAACAACTGGCAAAAAAATGGTCGAGTTGAAGTGTATAGAGAAAAAGGAAGATCGGGAATGACGTGGGGAGAATGTGTAAGATGATATGGGGAACGAGGAGTTACATTAATGTTTTAAAACGCGGAAAAAAACACGTTTCTTGTATGACGACCTCCTTAAATTTTATCTTATTTTTAGTATTTGTTGTTATACTCGTATAGTGGCCATAGTAATACATAATCTGTAAAAATTTTAAGTATCTAGTTAATGCCATTATAAAGATCGAGTTAAAAACGCTGAAAAAAACACGATTTTTGTATGACGACCCCCTTTAATATTTAACTTTTTTATATTTTTACTATTTGTTGTTATAGCGGCCACAGTAATACATAATCAGTGAAAATTTCAAGTATCTAGTTAATGACATTATAAAGATCTAGTGAAAAAAGCTGAAAAAACACTTTTTTTTTATGACGACCCCCTTTAATATTTAACTTTTTTCATTTTTACTATTTGTTGTTATAGCGGCCACAGTAATACATAATCAGTGAAAATTTCAAGTGTCTAGCTATTACGGTTTAAGAGATAGGTTTAAGAGATAGAGCCCTGTGACAGGGACAGACGGACAGACAGCGGAGTCTCAGTAATAGGGTCCCGTTTGCACCCTTTGGGTACGGAACCCTAAAAAGAATTGGAAATGGAGGGAAAGAGTCGGAGATAGAAGTGATTGGAAACGAAAAGGGGAGGCTATTGCCCAAAATATAATACTTACTATTAAACGTAAAACCATAAAACAGACGTTTTTTCCCACGTACATTAGAGTAGGTACCTAAATAAATTCTTCAAGTTTTCTAAAAAAAGATGTGTTTGAGTTAACAATTAACTAACTGGTGCATTCAGCTGACCAAAATAGCCATGACATATGAGATCTCGTCAATAGAAACGACCTATATAATATTGTATATTTAGCTCAATTCGAGACAGTGCATTCGCAAGTACGCTATTTTTATTTTTGGGTTAAACAACTACTGTCTATAAAGCAAGCAGTTTATCATAGTATTGCACTGAACTGAATTACTTTTCAAGTTTGATAAGGGCTTTAGAATATTTTTGAGCTAAAACAATAAAAATTTAATAAAGCTTTATATTAATTACTTAGTTGCATTTCTAATTTGCATGTTTTGATTTGATTTTTATTATACCTCAGAGAGTAGAGACAATATGAGAATGTAGTCAGAGACAATTCTATAAAAAAAATAATTAAAGAGTTTATACAACATAATTTTCTTTGTTTTTATGTACCTACGAATAATATATCTTTATTAACAAATGGTACAACATAAATTTTACGAATTGTATTATAATATTTATACTCGTAAAGCTACTAGTTACGCATAACAGGATTTATCCGCAAAAAGGCTTCTACAAATAACTTAATATAATAGGTCTGTTTCTAATTTATATACATCGTGTTAATAAAAGAACGCAAAACCTCTCAGATGGTACCTCAGGCTATGTAACTGAACAACTTTTGTTCAACAACTTTCACGAAACTTAAAAAAATATTTGAATTTTCATACAAACTGATCAGCTGATCGAGTCAATTTGTATGAAAATCCGATTTTTTTTGGATTTCGTGAAAGTTGTTAAACAAAAGTTGTTCAGTTTCATGGGCTGAGGTACCATCCAAGAGGTTTTGCGTTCTTTCATTAACACGATGTGTAACTATTACTACTATACAGGCTGACTTTTGAACCGCCAGCCAAAGTTTTGGAGCAAGTTCAGTCCACGATACTGAGCTACTTTCCATAAAAACAATTAACGAAAAACGATAAAAAAGTTTCGCCTTCCCATACAGATTGGCGCTCAACCCAACTGATTTTGTACGGGAGGACGAAAAATTTTTATCTATTTTCAATACATTTTTTTATAGAAAGTAGTTCAGTATCATGGACTGAACTTGCTCCAAAAATTTGGCTGGTGGATAAAAAGTAACCCTGTATAAAATATAACTATTTTAAGGTTGACTTCTGTCCCTGATATTAAACAACTTTCCCCAAGGAACATGGAGAAAAATATTTTCTGGCATCATAAACAATTTGACCGATCAGCTGATCCAAATTTCTATAAAAAGCAAAAAAAAAAATTTTCATATTTCGATATACGTTCTTTAGGGAAAGTTGTTGAATCTACCTTTTAAGGTGAATATATAAGCAAATGGCCTTGAAGTTTAAAATTAATTGTTAACTCGTAAATATGGTGATATTTATATATATATATATATATATATTTCCATATTGCTCTTCGTCATGTACTAGATAGCCCTTTAAATTATTTTATGAACCACCGTTGAAAGTATTTACATTATTCCGTCTAGCTTTAAAACTTGCCTCCGCCAAAAGTTGCCACGGCAAGTTTTAAAGCTAGACGGATCACCAATAATAGTTTCAACGGCAGTTCATAAAATAATTTAAAGGGCTATCTAGTGCATTGCATGACGAAAAGCTATATAGACATTATCACCATATTTACGAGTTAACAATTTATTTCACACTTCAAGGCCATTTGCTTATATATTCACCTTAAATAGTTTCAGTATATTTTGTTAGACGTTATAGAATAAGCCCGTTCCATTTCTTACAGATTTAAAATTGAAAGTGCCAGAATAGTGTCTGGGAGGCGCCTATAAATATTCATGAAGGGCTTCCAATCTAAGCAAGGGACTGTATCTTCAGATCTTCACGCGTAACTACCCTGTAGTACTGATATGCTAATAGCTTGGAATACATTAGTGGACTTATGCTTAGAGTTCCAGGCAGTGCCGGTTTTAGCTCTACCTGCGCCCCGGCGAGTTCCCCCCCCCCTAACTGCAATTCAGACTCTGAGTTAGGCTTCAATCTTATAGGATTTATTTCTGCCAACGGGGGGGAGGGGTGCAAGTACGATATAGAATTCTTAAAATTTACCACCCCATTGTAAACGAAGGGAGGAAGGGCCCACCCCCTTCCTCCCTTCGCTTACAATATGCATACAAATAAGAGTCTAGGAGTTGCCGCCATTAACCAGCCGCTATTTATATATTTATTATTACCTGTGACCCCCCTTGCCCAAAAACGCCCCCTGTCGCCCCTTTGTATCTGGCGCCCTGGGCGGTCGCCCAACCGCGCCCTACCCTAACGCCGCTACTGGTTCCAGGAACGATTTTCATGGTTCACGCCAGTACTTAAAATAAACATCGTTATGTAGAACTATGTCTAACAAGTTCTCGGAAAAGACGTTTAGATAGAGAGCATGTAGAGAATGGTGACTTGACATATTTAAAGGCATGTATACCATGGTATACATGCCATAAAACAAGGTGTTCTCTTCCCGAGATGGCCCTAGACTATGCACGAATGCCACGATAAGTTTTATTTACCATTGAATGTTCTTTTCAGTAAATTAAATTTTTTTCTCAAATAGTTAATGAATATAAAAAATTACTTACTAACTTAAGTATTAATACTCGTATATCGTGATTTATCTGTTTAATTTATAATAAAATTTTACAAGGTGGAAGGGACATACCCGTAATAAATCGAGCCACGGGCTATACTAGATCACTAAAGTGTAATGAAATTAAAATAACATATTTAGTACTGCATCTTGAATGCCTAAAAAACCCTATATATAACAGTCAAAAAAATAAATCGATATTTCCTTAAAAATTGCCCGGGCGGCTGAATACTTTTGTATGGAAGTGGCGAAATTTTTTTTTTGTTTTTTGGCTGTTATTTTAATTTAATTACACTTAAGTGATCTAGTATAGACCATGGTTTCATTTATTACGGGTATGTCCCTTCCACTTTGTATTTATTTTAATAAAGTAAGTATTACACACAGTGGCAACACTCCGCTATTTTAAGTAAATCACGAGTCGGCTCATGACGTTCCACCGAAGCCACCATAAGAATGGTTTTGCAAGAACACAATGATCAATTTGTCGATCACATATTTATCATTGCATTGAATTATTAGGTAGTTCTATAATGCTTAGGATTAGTTAAGTCCAGCAGTTTGTCTGCCAGGATGAGAAAATGTCCACGATACGACAATCACGGGAATTTTTATTTTATAGGTACAGCTTACATATAATTTACTTATATGTAATCTGTACCCCCGCCGTGTGGTTCCCAGCAGCAATCCAAGACTTTCCATGGATGTCGCAGAAGGCGACTTAGGAAACACAAGCACAGGCCGGAAACTCCTAAGGTACGCGCAATATGCGTCACCCAGGCGTCCCCGTTCCCCGTCCTAGCACCTCTCCCCCGTTTTCGCCTCGATTTCTCACGTTGGCCGTCAAGAACCGGGGGAGAGGTGCGGGTGCGGGGAACGGGGACGTATATTGCGCGTACCTTAGAAGAGTCCCTTCTGTTTACTCTTACTGTATTCTGTGACACAAGCTAAACAAAGCTTATAAACATCAGTGAGACCTCTCCATAATCCACTGACTACTCTGGAAACAAAGAGGGTCGTGCTCCTGTCAAATCAAAACTATGACGGGAGCCCGGCCGCATCGCCTAATGACATGATTCCGTTTCCCATTTTAAATGTCAGCCCCATAGTTCACCAGTTAGAAACGGTCAATGTCGGTCATCATCCGTGAAGCGTGACGCAGGGAGCTGCAGTATGACGTGCCGGATGCACTTTTACTCTCACGGGCGAAAGTTGTAGGAATTTGTAGCTTTTATAGATAGACTGTTCTTTAAGATGCCGTGTCCAAGTCTTCCCGTGGATGTCGTAGAAGGCGACTTAGGAAACACAAGATAAACAAAGCTTATGAACATCAACGAGACCTCTCCAACCCGTCTGGCCAGCGTGGAGAGTGTAGGCCAAATCCTCTGACTGCTCTGGCTTATACAATGTGGAAGGGACATACCCGTAATAAATCGAACCACGGTATATACTAGATCATTATAGTATAATGAAATTAAAATAACAGCCAAAAAACAAAAATAAAATTGGACAATTCCATACAAAAGTATGCAGTCGCCCGCCCGGGCGATTTGTATGGGAATGTCGAATTTTTTTTTAGTTTTTTGACTATTATTTTAATTTCATTATACTTAAGTGATCTAGTATAGCCCGTGGTTAGATTTATTACGGGTATGTCCCTTCCACGTGGTATATGGTTCTGGTAGTACAGAGAGGGTCGTGCTCCTGCAGTGGAGACTTTAGATGATGATGATGATGGATGAAGATGCCATGTGATTTCTGGCCTAGAATAGGACCTACATCATCACTATGAATTTCAAAAGAGGCGATGGAAGGATACAGATATCTACAGATACACTATCACGTCTTTATCCCTGCAAACAGACAGAGCCTAGGGTCATGAAGTCATAATAGTGATGGGTAGCTAACCGCATCCCCTTTTAACATGATTTAGATTTTATCCCATACCCTAGATAGCCTTTTACGATCTGCGCGGGAAGATAAGCAGCTGGCACATTCTAAGTTTTTTCTTTCTTGGCTGTCCGTTGGCTATAGGCTATGTGACGTCACAGTAAATGCACTGTGGCGCCCTCTATAGGCCATAAAGTAATGAACTAAAAATAAAATTAATGGAATCATACCGTGTGGGGTATCAAATGAAAGTGTTTGAAAATCACATTTCAAAAATATATACATTATCAGCTAATCTTTATAAGTTAGTGCAAAAATTAAAAATAATTTATTCAGTAGGTATACATTATTCTGCGTGGCAATGGGAATCACTTTTAAGCATAGATTTGCTTGTGTTAGTGATACCCGCTAGTTATATGTATGTATATTTATAATGGTATGTATGTAGGGTGTAAGTAGATATTCATTTTGATATAGTAGATATGTATTGTATATTATATAGTAATATTTTATTATGTATATTGTATTACTTTTTTGCGCAGCATAATTTTTCTGTTTATCCCTATGGATGACTGGGAGAAAATGCTTTTAACATTAAGTCCGCCATTTGTAAACAAAGTATATTTTTACTTTGGAACAATAAAGTTTTTAAATAAATAAATTATTAGCTGTTTCTCCCTGCTGTACTTGCATTAACTGGATAAACGTACTTTTAAGTATAAATTTTACCTACCTAAGTCGGGTCGGGTTTTAGTTTTTTAAACTATATCTTGGGGTAACGTTTATTGAATTACTCTTTGTCCTGTTTCATCACACCTCTGTGACCTTACGTAATGGCTATTCTCTGCTTTATGGTAAATTCAGTATCATTCAGAAACTGATAAGGATACAAATTCAACATTCCCAATGTTTAACTGTCAACCGATGCGCGGAAGCGGCAATGCGTTCTAATTTTAAACGGGGGGCAGGACTGTTCAGTCAATAACGTTGCGCACGCGCCGGTAACGCAATGATGTATCAATATCGATACGAAGGTTACGTATAAATATTGTTTTAATTGTCTGCAAAATAGGTATCTATGTAAATATAATATTTATCTATCTATTTATATTTAAGAGCTATGCTCTTGTCGGTGGAGTATGAATTCTCTTCCATTGGTCTCTCTCATCTGCCAGTTGTTTAACTTCGCTGTACGACACGACGTTCACCTTTTCCTTTATCTGTTTCATGTAGCTATGGTCGGAAACTATATCATATAAAACGGTCGTCTCATATTCTTTAGTTTCCAAAATTCTAAATTCAGTAGGTGTGTTATTTTTTAAATTAATGTTAGGTTATCATTATTTATTGATTTTAAAGCTGCTTTGGGTAAACAGCTTCAAAAGCCCACAGTTGGGCTTTTTTCTGTGCTTATCGTGCTCTATGAAAACGAAAATATTGTAAGGATTTTCCAAACATAAGGCACTTTAGAGTTCAGTCAATCAGATAGGAATTTATCGATATCGATAAACTTAACTGCTACAATGCCATCCCTAGCACCGAGGTGCGGATGCAAAATGGCGTCTCAACGAACCGCTTCCTCCCGAAAGCCGACAAGTGCATCCGAAATGGATACCCCAGCTGATGTATGTAAAGCGATATTGCTTGGTGTTCTAGCAGGCCTGTGTCACTCCCCGTTTAGGTATCGAAAATATACCTACATTATACCATATAAATATACCATGCGCGAAGGCGGTCCCTCCGGGTGGTAAATTCAGTTATACGAACCGTTTGTCCAGAGTAATAAGAATGAAATTGGCTTGCAATCGATGTCTAGGTATCTATACGAAAAGGTGCTGAGTTCTGACGTGAGCTAAATTAAAACATATCGCTAGCCACATTGAGTAGATATTTCTTTGAATTTTTTTGCTGAGTGAGACTTCTGTATTATTTATTCTGTGGTTCTAGGACCCTTTACAAAGTCTACTTTATCATCATCATCATCAGGTCTTTTATAGTCTCCACTGCAGGAGCACGACCCTCTCTGTACTATCAGAGCCATATATTAGCCAGAGCAGTTAGAGGATTTGGCCTACACTCTCCACGCTGGCCAGACGGGTTGGAGAAGTCTCTTTGATGTTTACTCGTATAAGCTTTTTTTAGCTTGCGTTTCCTAAGTCGCCTTCTACAACATCCGGAAAACTTGGAGCAGTCCAATTCTACTCTGCCGAGAACCATACGGCTAAAAGTTTACTTTATATTATAAATTCATCTTCGTCTAAGCGCATTCCCGGTTGCATCCTCAGTTGTGCTGCTTCGGAGCCCGGGGTGCGCTTTCCCGCTTTTTCTACTCCAAATATAATATGCATGTCAATGGTCACCCAAGGATGCCAAAAACCTTGTAAAATGGAGAAGAAATAGCCGGAATACTTTCAATGATTTGGCTATAGTTTTACAACCGGCCGCCTGCCTGACGTCAACCCTCTTTGGGAATGTATTTGTGCGAAAAGTTTTACAATCGGCCGCTACCCGACGTTAACCCTCCTTAGGAATGCAATTGTAGCACGATATGTTTGTGCTTAGTCCTTTAGACACCTCTTACGACATCCGCAGGAAGAGATGGAGTGGTCCTATTCTAACTCGGAACCACACGGGTAACTTTATATTATAGGTAAAGTAATCTTTTATATTCCTTTATTTACATTCACATATTTGCTGTATTTCTTTCTTTATCATTTACTTTTTCAAAAAAAAAAACAAGAAATTAAATAATAAATTTTGTAAATTACCTAAAAGTAACACATATTATAATTTCATAAATCTAATAAACATAATAAGCAGGTAAGTACCTACTGCTAGATGGATGGACAAATTCTCATAAAGACCGTATATTTGAAAAAAAATGTAATTCGAAAATGGATGGATAACTCAATTGTTTTCTATTTCTGTTAAGGCCCTACCTGAATTATCCGGGGTCCAGTGCTGCCCCCATTTAAAATAAATCGTTTGAAAGAAAACGGAGACATTATTTAAAATTTTGCTACTACCAAGTGCTAGATAACCCTTCAAAGTATTTTATGAACTACTGTTTACAGTTTATAATGAGAACGTTAAGCTTTACTACGCACATTAGCTAAAAGTGGCCGTAGTAAAGCTTAACGATCTCACTTTAAACAGTAAACAGTAGTTTATAAAATACTTTGAAGGGTTATCTAGGACTTGGTAGTAGCAAAATTTTAAATGATGTCTCGGTTTTCTTTGAAATGATTTATTTAAAATGGGGGCAGCACTGGACCCCGGAAAATTTAGGTACGGCCTTAATGTAAGAAACCCTCAGATAAATGTTGGTTTAATTTCTTTTATAGATTTCGATGGAAAGTTGAATAGATATTAATTTGACTTTAAAATAACATGTTATTTTAATTAAATTTATCACTTATGTAGATATATTTTAATGTAAATTTTAACTTTATAAGTAACTTAAATAATAAATAAAACCGACCAAGTGCGAGTTAAACTCGCGTGGAGAGGGTTCCGTACAATTGATTAAATTTTTATAGGTTTTCCTGTAATCTACAAGCAATTAACTATATTTCGGATTTTTTTTCAAAATTTTAGGCTCAGTAGTATCGGAGATACTCTGGACATACGATTCCTATAACTAAATTTACCACCCCGAGGGGCCGGCAGCGCGCATAGTAATAATGTAGGTACATTTTCGATACCTAAACGGGGAGTGACACAGGCCTGATAAAAGTTAGCATTTACCACAAAGTCAGATCACGATACCCATCTGAAGACATCCGTTGATTCATTACAAATAACCACTAATAACGTTAACAAATAAATTGGAGGGCAATTTAGAGCTATTACTTAATCGAAGTAGAGAATTTACGCCCGCATGTCTGTCTGCCTGTCACTACCCTGACCAATTGACGGTTTGGGATCTCTGGAGATGAGACAATGGGAACATGTAACCGTTTAAGTATTTCTTCTTCTAAGAATAGGCTGACATAAACTCTGTCGTCCTATATTAAGTTCAATCTTGTAAACGAATAAAATAAAATATTTCACGTTTGCAAAATAAATATGTTTAATATATAAAACCGCTCCCGAATCTTATCTAGGTACACCAATCAAATTGCATCTTGTTGTTAACGATCGACTCTACATTATTCATAGGCGCTTAATAATCAGACGGACATACAATATTAGTACCTACTATAGTAATCCTTGCTCTGCAGAAGCTAATAAAGCTCATAGATTTAGTTTACGATCTCTACGGGACACTTTTTAACCACCAGCACAGAATACAGTAAGAGTAAACAGAAGGGACTCTTCTAAGGTACGCGCAATATACGTCCCCGTTCCCCGCACCCGCACCTCTCCCCCGGTTCTTGACGGCCAACGTGAGAAATCGAGGCGAAAACGGGGGAGAGGTCCGGGTACGGGGAACGGGGACGCCTGGGTGACGCATATTGCGCGTACCTTAGGAGTTTCCGGCCTGTGCCACCAGCCAAATTTTTGGAGAAAGTTCAGTCCACGATACTAAACTATTTTCCATAAAATGAATTAACGAAAACTAAAAATAAAAATTCACCTTCCCATACAAATCAGCGCTCAGCCAAACAGATTTTGTATGGGAGGATGAAATTTCTTTATTGATTTTTACTATCTTTTTTATTTTATTTTTTATTTAAAATCTTTATTACATAAAACCATTGTACAAGTGGTGGACCTAATGCCATATGGAATTCCCTACCTGCATGCATTATATTTTATAGAAAGTAGTTCAATATCATGGACTGAACTTGCTCCAAAAATTTGGCTGGTGTTTAAAAAGTCACCTTGTATGTACTATAGAACTCCTGAAGGGCATTTTCAGGTCCAACAGTTGACTCAGGTAGGTGGGTAAACAAAGAACAGCAGGCCGGTTCCACTCCGAAAATATTTGAATAGTGTAATTAAACCTGGGCAATGTCATGGGACAATACCGTGACACATCAGAGGCCAGTGCACACGTCCGGCTTATTATAGTTTGCTTGGGTCCATTGTTTCAGGTGCATCGCCCGGGAAGTGATGAAACTAACTTCAAAACTATACTTAAACCGCCGATTGTGACTTGTATCTATATCATCATCATCTGAGCGTATTCCCGGTTGCATCCTCAGCGGTAACGCTTCAGAGATGACCTCGGGGTCCGCTACCTAACCTAGGAGATTTGACGAGGTTACTGGTTCTTACACAGAGCGACTGCCGTTTGACCTTCGCAACCCAAAGGTAGACCAAAACCAATCCTACACTGTAAAATTTCCGAAACATCTGGGAGATTTACGGAAAAATATAAAATTTTACATAAAAATATGAAATTTTACATAATTTTTGTCATTTTTACATATTTTTCCGTAAATTTCCCAGATTTTTCGGGACTTTTACAGGTTATGTAAATTTTTGCATGTAAAATTAAATAATTTTCAGTAAAATTGCATAATTTTTAACAGTGTAGGATAGGGCTTCTTTCTTTATCGTGTGGTCGATCAATACTGGTTTCAGAGTTTTCAAGCTCCCTAAAGGCATGATATAGCTTGACGACTGTCATACAATGTTGACAGCCGGGACCAACGACTTTACGTGCCTTCCGAAGCACGGAATAATCTTTCTTTTCGGATAATCAGGTGATTCAAGTCTGCAATATCCTAACCAGATTGGAAACAATTTTTTCATAAAGTATGCTTCCCAGTGGGATTTGAACCCTCGACCTCCGGATCACAAGGGTGAACGCCTTGACCACTGGACCACGGAGGCAGTCTTAATGGATTTCGGTGTTGGTGATTAACATATTTAATATGATTCGCATTTTTCATATGCTATTTCAAGTTATGTGATAGCCCTGTTCAAGATGCTATTAACCAACCTCATAAAGTTTATAAACTCCTTCGTACTGCAAACTCATTGATTTATTTAACAGCGCCATTAAATCCTCGTAGAAACGGGTCTGCGGCAGGACGTGGCGTGATCATGTGTGACGGATGGGCCCGGGTTCCCCTTCATGCCCCGGTTCATGCATCTAATAGTAACCGAAAGTGCCGGAAGATCAACGGATTTCAGGGCTGTAGGTAATGAAATAACATGACTCCTTATTTAAAAACATACTAGAAGGAAAGATAAAAGGTAGAAGAGGTCCAGGGCGACTAAGAAAGAGCTATGTAGACCAACTGAAAGAAAAAGCAGGGGTCATGTCGTATCAAGCACTAAAAAGTAAGGCAGAGAACCGAGAAGTTTGGCGCATACTCCACCGATAAGAGCCACTAAGCTCTTAAATAAGAAGAAGAAGGTAATAAAAGATACAATATTGGTGTTTAGACTATAGCGCTTTATATAACGTGTAACAAAATATACTGAAAATATTTTAATAGTGAGTTCAGTCCATGGTACTGAACAAATTTCCCCAAGAAACATTCGAAATAAGAAATATATTTTTTTGCTCTCCATACATATTTGGATCAGCTGATCGGTCAAGTTATATGGGATGGGAGGCCAAAAATTATTTTCCATATTTCGATATGTTCCTTGGGTAAATTTGTTCAGTATATTTTGTTACACCCTGTAACTATAAATCAAATAAACTATACACACTTATTTTTTAATTAAGTCACTCTCACAGTTAGGACAAATCTAACGACATCTCTCAGCCTAATATCCACCAAGCCGTTTAGGCTAGAGCGTGACAAAGAAATTTACATACATACATAAATACACTCGAAAAACATAACCATCCTTCTGGCGCAGTCGGGTAAAAACTGACAATCGAAAACGTTAATAAAATCAAAGTCATGATACACAACTACATCCCGCGATTGTGCTCGCTCGTCCAAGCGTCTCGAGAGGAAGTATCGGCCAGTATCGATTACATATCGTTACGAGTGGTGACTCGATTTTACGGCCCGTCTCGCTACATTACTGATTGTATTGGGTGGTGCGGAAAATCGTCGTGGTCTGAACCCGTTTTGATCACTACCGCAGACTATGGTTTCAGAAGCTAAGTATTTTTTAACAATGTTTAACAGAAAAAGGATTTTTTTTTGTGTCCCATGGAAGTGATTTTTAGGGTTCCGTACCCGAAGGGTGCAAACGGGACCCTATTACTGAGACTCCGCTGTCTGTCCGTCTGTCCGTCTGTCTGTCCGTCTGCCCGTCTGTTTGTCCGTCTGCTCTAAATCTTGAACAGTAATAGCTAGACACTTGAAATATTCACCGATTATGTATTACTCGTATTGTGGCCGCTATATAACAACAAATATAAAAAAAAAGTTAAAAATTTCAATTCAATTATCAATTTTCAAAACGTGTTTTTTTTAGCGTTTTTAACTAGATCTTTATAATGGCATTAACTAGATACTTGAAATTTTCACAGATTATGTATTACCATGGCCGCTATAATAAAAAATACTAAAAATAAAAAAAAGTTAAAAATTAAAGGGGGTCGTCATACAAAAAACGTGTTTTTTTAGAGTTTTAAAACATTGTGCGGAGGTACGGAACCCTTCATGTACGAGTCCGACTCGCACTTGCCCGTTTATTTTATAACGATTTTAACCCCTGACAAAAAAGAGGGGTGTTACAAGTTTGCCGTTTGTCTGTGTGTGTCTGTGGCGTCGTAAGCAGATTTTTATTAATACGGCGGTGAGTGCCCATAATACAGCCCATACATATTTGATATTACACATGTGATGTACGAGTAGGAATGCAACCATAGTAATGATGTACGTATCACTAATGTGCAATCATAGAGCAGAGGAAATTGCTTCACATCGCACCCGATATGATACGAATTGCAGGAGATGATACTACGACCACAGACTATACAGGGTGATATTATAAGTATTAAAAGCATTTTTTTTTAAACGAAAGAGTTTTGTCAATCTTTAATTTAGCTTGCCCTGTTTGTTGGTATTGGGTTAAAATTTTGCATGTTAAAGGGGGTTGCACAACAGGCTAGGTCATGAATTCATCGTTTCTTTCTGATCTTCAAATATATATATTTATATATGTATGTATATGCATGTATATAATATGTTGTATGTATAAATATAGTATTTATTTTATACGATGTTTATGTATGATCATTTAAAAGTACTTATTATTTCTGGATTGTTTCTATCTATTTTAGACGCCAACTATTCTATCTGTTTCTCTTCTTCTAAAGGTTGACAGGGAGAGAATGCTTTAGCATTAAGTCTACCTATTGTAGCTTTTGGCTCAATAAAAATTAAATAAATAAATAAAATGAACACTTCCCCAATAATCAGAAAAAATATCAAAACCCGATTAAGACCATCATATATTTGTTTTTTCGTGATCTTGATAGTGTACAAAAATACATTTAAAATCGCTTATTATCGTATAATGGCGATACTGATATGGCGCCTATAAGTACTGTCAATGTCAGGTCAGTTGACATAATGGGTGTTGGCCATTTTGGCGGAACTCACCTAACTTTAATCACGATATTTTGATCCAAATGTACCATAGAAAGGCTACGAATTTATCGGATTTACTTATGAGGCATTGATACCGACCCAAAAATGCATATTTCAGGTAGGTGTTCAGTGACCTAGCCGGCTCCCCATACATTTGTGCAACGACCCATTTGAGCCACTTTCCGATCCCGGTTTGCGATTGAGATGAAACTTTGTATGTAAATCAGATGACAATGCAATATTATTATAACAAGAAGGTGGCTGTAAGAACTCTGTAATAAAACGACGCAACCCCATCGAGTTTGGGCTTAATACATTTGTCTTATAAAAGCTTGTACAAAAAATTGATTTTGTTGAAAAACTTAATTTCTGTTTAAAAAACGCTCAACAATCCGCTAGTTTCCAACAAGTCGAATCAAATACGTTTTTTCGTAACGTCAAAACAAGTATAGAAAGTTTGTAAAACAGCTTGTAAAAAATCTTGTAAAAATATTAGTCACTCCAGACTAAATAACAGCACACTGTATAATAAGAGTTTCGACTGACGCGGATTGGAATTGAGCATGGCACAGGCTTGTTTTGCTGTAAGTAGGTGCATAGGTACGAATATTGCTCATAATTTTTTTTTCTACTATTATAGGTAGTACTTATTCACCGAGCGAGCGAAGCGTCTCAGTTTCGAGATTCTCGAAATTTTAAAGCGGGTTCGATAATTATATTTATTATTTTTTGGCAATTCAGTTTTTGGAAATTTTTCAAGATGGCTGGAGAAAAATCCCCATATGAAAAAAAAAATTACATTTGAAAATTTCAAAAATGTCATATTTTTTTTATTTATTTGTTACATATATTAAAACGCAACTTTTTTGTCTGAACAACTTTTTTATCCGATAAACTTCAACAGGTTGGGGGTGAGTTGCGATGTTTACAGCTCACAGGGCCACTAGTTTTATAAAAATGTGTCCGCATTGGCACTTTTCTTACTGTTTCTATTAAGGTGAAGGTATAGGCAAATGGCCTAGAAGTGGTGCCCTCATTTGAAATAAATTGTGTGCTCGTAAATATGGAGATAATTTGCATATTGCTCTTCGTCATGCACTAGATAGCCCTTTAAATTATTTTATGAACCACCGTTGAAAGTATTTACATTAGTCCGTTTAGCTTTTAAACTTGCCTCCGCCAAAAGTAGCCACGGCAAGTTTTAAAGCTAGACGGATCACCAATAATAGTTTCAACGGCAGTTCATAAAATAATTTAAAGGGCTATTTAGTGCATGACGAAGAGCAATATGGAAATTATAACCATATTTACGAGTTAACAATTTATTTCACACTTCAAGGCCATTTGCCTATATCTTCACCTTAAGGTTAAGGTCTCATAACATTGTTATAAGTATGTTTTTTTGTGTCGTATT
Source organism: Acrobasis repandana (assembly GCA_963576875.1). Taxonomy (NCBI): domain Eukaryota; kingdom Metazoa; phylum Arthropoda; class Insecta; order Lepidoptera; family Pyralidae; genus Acrobasis; species Acrobasis repandana. The sequence continues at coordinate 5,358,557 of OY756233.1, read as the reverse complement.
GTAAAAATTCAATTACACCTCGTAAAACTGTCTCAAAGAGGACAAAATTACACTTATTATACTGTCAGCAGAAACATCATAATCAAGTCACAGTCCGTAACCGCAGACAAACGGACAGACTATTAAAGTACGTAGTTAGCGCAGCCAAATGATAAGTATGGTAATGCAAGGAGGCTGACTTTGCAAAAAAAAACATTTAAATTTTTTAAATAACAACTCGTTATCGAATCGAATCTGGGTATTTTATTCATAGATTATTTCAGTCCATTTTTTAAAATTAAATGTAGGATAAATATATAACTTATTGAAGGTCATTATTTTTAATTATTTTTAGTGCAAAAGGTACAAACAAATAGCGTTTCGGAACGACCACTGCTAGGAAGCTTACGCCGAAAAAAACCCAGTTTAGTATAGGTCCCTAACTCCCTACCCAGGCTGATGGGATTTATTGCATTACAGATTTAAACTTATTATTATCATATATTTACATTATATTTTACATTATACATTTAAAAAAAATTGCAACTATTCTGTAAACATAGAATCAAGAATCATTATTTATTTATTCAGCGTCATTCTTTATTCAGCGTTACAGCTCGACATCGTCTGTGATATCATGCTAAGTCGGGACGTTTTCACAATCTGGGTCACTTCTCACGGTACAATAACATTGCATTACTACAGACTATTACTTCTATACAAATTAAAGTTACTTGAAATGAAAGTAGTTAATATGATCCTTCTATACTAGATCTTTGTAAATCATTGAGTTACTTATTCATGTACCTGTGGCCTTTTAGTGAATAAAGACTTTATCTCTCTATCTATATACGTCAGTAATTTTAGTTTACATTACGTTAAGTGTAATGTTTATTTATTTATATTTGATTATTTTTCTTTTTAAAGCTACCGATACTAGCGTTTCGCAACGATCACTGCTGAGAAGAAACGCCGAAAGAAACTAATTTTCGCCTACGCACCAGAATCAAATCAATCAAAGTAATACATGTGTAAATGTGATCACAATTTATAATTTACTTACTCATGAAGTAGTTTTGGATGGATTAAATTTTTATGTCGCTATCATTTGATTAATACGAGTAGAATTAGTAAGCATTAAATAGAATAATTTTCCTATAAATTATTCCAATTGTATTTATAAATCCAGGAATTCATTATGACATTTACACGTAACATTCATGAGTTTTGCCCATATTGCAGGATATTCCAAACACCTTTCGTAAATCTATTCTTACCACCCCAACCCCATTTCTAAAAAAATTAAAACCACCCTAAACGATTCTCAAAATATTCGATAGCGCACGCGCAGTATTGAAAGATTCACCCACGCACATCTGTTTATTGTAAAAGTGTGGTTATTCCGACCATTACTGTATACATAGCTGCTTATACAAGTTAATCTACGGAACTAATACTAAATCAGCGAGGAATGGTCAGCAGTTTTTTTTTATAAGTCGCTTGAGATTTTGAAGTGGTTTGGGAAGGGGTGTTTCAAATCAGGGGTGGCTTTGTTTTGGATATTTGATCGGTGACAGGGTTGTCAAACTGTATTTGGTTTTACGTTACTAAGGGAGGGTCAAGTATAATAAATTTTCGAGGTTTACGTGTAAATTATTCTGCGTTCCCATTCCATCCAATTAAGCTTGCTATAACTTTCCTAGAACTTTTTTTTATTGCGCAAAAAATGACGTCAAGATATTCAGTTCTTAATACTATGGATGGAAATTCGGGTATATCCCATTTGTCCATAAATAGGGTAATTTTTAGTTTAGTGTGTTTCGATTGTCACCACCGCGTCGTCCCCACTGGGGAATGAAAAAAAAAATTCAAAATTCAAGTGCGAAAATAGAGCTCTAAACTGTAAGAGAGATGTTTAATTGTTTATTTAATTATACAGGGTGTTTCTTCAGGTGCAAAATTTTTTATAGATAGGTCAATTCATGATACTGATTACTTCTCCACGATGGTGAATTATGTAAAAAAAGTTTCGACTTCCTACGCAAACGTGCAGTCAGCTGGTAAATTTATTATGGGCGAAAAGACCTTATCATATTATCGTTATCATATTTTTTGCAGGCAGAGAATACGACCTGAAATCTTATTAATATTATAAATGCGAAAGTTTTTATGGATGTCTTTTACGCCAAAACGGCTAAAAAGATTGGAATGAAAGGCATGTACGTACAAAGATAGCTTATTACATGAATTAATACACAGTATACTTTTTATACCAGCAGTGGGTACTTGAAGGCTGTTGATGATGATGATACTTTTTATACCGAGAGGAGTGAGGTTTCTGTGGGATTTTCAAAAAATTGACCGCACGAAACACCACGGGCAGCTACGAGTAGTATCAAATTTATCAGTAGGTAAAGTATATTATGCATTCGCGCTCTATCCAGTGTCAACAGATGTATAATGCGATGCCGTCTGGTGCATTTGCATCAATTCCTTGCACAAGAGTAGAGTAGAGCCGATTGGTGGAACTTCAATGTTGAAACACAGTGTCTGTCGCAACATTGGTCGACTTCATTTATCAATGCGCGTAATTGGTGATGTGACGTCCCTGGAAACTTTTTAAAAATTAACTATACGAAAATTCCCGTAAATTATTTATTTCCAGCGGCACATCACTACGCGTAATTCGCTTAATAACTTTACTACAAATTAATTATCAACAATTTCTATTAAATTTTATTAGGTACTTATTCCTCCGATATTTCATCGTCACGAGGCACAACTCACGAGGGAGTAATTTGGAAAAATAATGTCTCTTGGGCAAAAAGCGTTATAAGTAATAAGTATCAAACAAGAATGAGGCCGATAGCCCATGGCCCATCAAGAGTGTGGATGGTAAAACGACTTTCTCAAAACAACAGAAAATTGTGCATCACGAAAGGGAAATCGATTAGTAGTTAGCGTGACGCGTGGCTTATGATGCTATACCTGCACGGGTTGGATGGAACCCGTGACGGGTTGCCTGCGAGCCATTCCGACGATGTCACGGTGTGCAATGTCATTAGGGATAGATAGACGTTCAAATGGGAATGTAGATACTTTTTTCTCTCATTAATTTAGGGTTAAATAAATGTCAGGCCAGACATTTTTTTGGACCGAATGTGCTATATTAACACTTTGACTGCCAGCATTCTAGACACAATAGATTTTAAATTGTTTGTTGGTCACCAGGTGACCGCTATAATAATATTTTCTTTCAAGTTATACTGTGAAAAACCAGTTATAGGATTTTCTTAAAAATTGCAACATCTTCATGAAATGTGACTTGCCACGTGTCGTTTTAAAACAAAAGCTAGATTACGTTTGTATGAAACGGTCCAGGTTAGGGGCGTCCCTATTATAGTATATGTAGTAATAATAGGACCACTCCAAGTCTTCCCGTGGATGTCGTAGAAGGCGACTTAGGAAACACAAGCTAAGCAAAGCTTATAAACATCAATGAGACCTCTCCAACCCGTCTGGCCAGCTTTGGCTCCTATGTATTCTGTGCCAGCGTCGAGAGTGTAGGCCAATCCTCTGACTGCTCTGGCTAATATATGGCTCTGGCAGTACAGGGAGGTTCGTGCTCCTGCAGTGGAGACTAAAAAAGACCTGATGATGAAGGGTGTCCTTAACTCTCATGGAATGCAGATGTTGCACATGTTTGTGCATAGTCATGGTCGTTTAGTGGTCTTACTTTACGACATCCACAGCAAAAGATTCAATAGATGGAGTAGTCATATTATAGGCCTTTACCCACAGCGCCCGATCCGATCTACCGATCCGTTCTACTGATACGATCTGAACGCATGCGATCACTGTAACTAATGGCCGTGTATGTTCCCTTCCCACTGCTTACGGTAGAACGCATGCGTTCCGGATCGCACCGCACGCCGATCGTCCGGTTAAAGAAGGATGGACGATTACTTGTATCGCAGAAAGTATCGTCATTGATATTGTGTTGCGATCCGATCTAGCGATCCGTTCTCAAGATGCGTTCTAGAACGTATCGGTTGATCGTATCGGGCGCAGTGGGTAAAGGCCTTATAGGCCAGAAACTATACAGCACAGACTTGCGTGTTGTATGACTAATGGTTAGGAAATAAAATAATTGGATAAGGGTCCGTGTTATGATATCATGTATTAAATTAAACTTCGATAAAACATAAGTACAACCTAGATAAATGAAATTTAAGTACCTACCTACGTAGCAAAATAATGTTATTTGGCGTAGGTATAAATATTAAAATTGTTCAATCAATTCAATTCAAATCGTTTATTGTTTCCATGTGTGTTGAAGGTTTATCATCTCAGCGTATTCCCAGTTACATTTCCAGCTGTAATGCTGTGAAGCCAGGAGTCCGCTTTCCGGCTTTTTTTTCTCTCCACTTCGCACGGTCTTGAGCATCCTTGGTTGTAAGACCACACATATCATCCCTGACGACAACAAGCCAGCATTTCTTGGGTCTACCACGGCTGCCGGACCTGGAGAAGGCGGCATGGTATACATTTGTTTCCTACGTAACTTGCCGGTGTCCGCAAGACATGACCGTACCAGCGTAGGCGATTCTAAGATAAAAATTATTGTTTGGTGCAATAGTGCAACGTCCTTGAAATACCCTGATAAGATTGCTTTGGTACCTACACACATACACATTGCGCAGTGTAAGTGCAGCTTAGCCGATTCTGATAATGGTTATAAAGTACTACCTAGAATATTACTTTGTTATTGAATTCTACTGATAAATAATGACAAATTTAATTTATCAAGAAAGATTAATGTTGATTAAGAATCCCCTTTCCCTAGACATTCCCATACATACGTAGTCTACGTTTTATTTTAAAACGACATGTCAGATTTCGGTAAAACGTAACTTTAAAAGAATTGCATATATCTAGGGTTAAATTTGGTTTTCATAGTCAAAATATGACCTTGAAAGTAAATATAAGAGTGTAAAAGTTTTCCATACTGATGGTCAAAAATGATATAATACATATATTCTCTTTCAAGTTCATATTTTGACTGTAAAAACCAATTAAAACCCTAGATATATGCAATTTCTTTAAAAAGTTACAAATTTTTACCGAAATCTAACATGTCGTTTCAAAATAAAACGTAGACTACGTTTGTATGGGAAACTCTGATTCTGTGTAGGGTAAGGGGACTCTTAATAACTGAATTTAAAAACTAAAAATCATCTTCTCGTAAATTTTCACAGCTAGAAACATTAGTGATAAGGTCAGCTTTTAAACTAAATAAAGAATGATCAAAATCAATTCATCCGTTTGTAAGCTACGGAGCCACGAATACGTCAAACTCATAGCATCCCTGTTTTTGCCTCGTAGGTTAAAATTAAATGGAGTCAGTATATTTAATATTTTTGACATTGATGGATGTAATGATAGACATGACATCCTATGTAGGTTCTGCTGAGCCCCTCTATCAGTTTGTTAATGTACAAGTTGAAAAGCTTAGGCGAGGTTAACCCCCCCTGTCTCAAGCCGCATTCCAACCCGTACTCATCCGACCGCGAGTCAGCCCACTTGACAGCGTTCCTCTGGTTATCATACCAATATTTAAATATTGATATAACCTCCGCCTCCTCCTCCATACCCTTTCTAAATCCCGCTTGTACATCCCATATCTTCTCGTTTGTATCTTTCACAACCCTTTCTATCAAGACCTTTGCATAGAATTTGCCAACCACGCTAAGAAGACTAATGCTTCGGTAGTTTTTAGAGTCTGGCTGTGAACCCTTTCCTTTATACAGTGGTACAATTACCGCCTTGCACCAATTCTTTGGTACTACACATTTTTTTTAACAGATTGAAAAGGTCACACAACTGACTAGCTACAATGCCCTGTCCAGCCTCCAGCATTTCGACAGTAATCCTATCATACCCTCCCGCGTTTCCCATTTTCATACCATGTAATGCGGTCACTACTTCTTCCATACTTATTTCTTCATCATAATTTTGCAAATCACTCCCCTGTACTTCATTGTCCGGCTCTGGCACTCTCATTTCATTTTTTTCAAACAGTCCTTCAAAATATTCCTTTCATCCATCTACTATATTCTGTAACCCGACTAATAATCTTCCATTCTTGTCTCTGATATTATTTAGCGTAGAAGTCGTATTTTTCCCTCTAGCTGTTTTAACGCTCTTCCAAAAGTATTTAATATTACTTTGGAAATCTCGAGACATTCTTACATCAAAATCATCCTTTTGTTCTTCTTTCTTCTTTTTTACTATCTCTTTCACAACTACATTCATCCTCTTATATTCTTGTTTCGTTGCAAAAACATTTTTATTCCTCGCATTTTGTTTACTCTGATCAGCTCGTACTGACAACCAATCCTTCCATGCTTTCTTCTTTCTTTGTACTGCGTCTTGTACTTCCTTAACCCACCATACATTTACCACATCGTTGCCCTTTCTTCTTTTGGTTGAACCACATACTTCAACAGCAGCGTCAATCATTCCTTCTTTTAATACTGTCCACACGTTTTCTACCTCACATTGAGGTAGAAAACGTGTGTGTCTGATTTATATTCCTTTCTTGCATCTTCATCTTGTAACTTCTCAACTTTTATCCTTTCCAGCCGATTGGAGGGTTTAAATTTATGGTTTCGCCACTTTCTAAAAAGGTTTCTCAATTTACAGATTACCAAATAATGGTCTGTAGAAATCCCTACTCCACGGAAAGACCTTGTATCAAACACATTCTTTTTAATTCTTTCATCCACTATTATAAAATCAATCATACCCTTCACTCCGTTTTCCTCCCTTGTGTACATGTGAATCTTTTTGTGATCAAACATAGTGTTTGTCACACAAAGATTCTTCTCCAGACATACCTCAAGCAAACTTTTTCCATTTTCAATCTCCCTTTCATCGCCAAACAAACCCAATACCTTTTCATAACCATCTCGCTTAATACCAAATCCATTAAAATCACCTAGCATAATTATCTTCTTATTGCCTTTGCAACCACTCAAAACATCATTCACACTATCCCAAAATTTCATTCTTTCTTCTTTTTTCTTTTAGATTTACCTTCTTTGGTGCATACACTCTCAATATAAAAATCCGATTCAACCCAACTTTCATTCTAATCCAGACAAGTCTTGAACTTACAAATTCTTACTCATTCACACACTCTGCCATTCTTTTACAGCCTTTAGTGGTTTCTGGTACTCCTGACCAATATGCCGTGAAAGAACCACACTTAGTGGTCCCGCATCCTTTCCGTTTCGTCTCATTTACACACAGGACATCAATCTTTCTTTCACTCATCATCTGATACACCTCATCTATTTTACCATTCAATCCTCCTCTAATATTCAAAGTAGCCAAGCGGCTGTCCAAAGACCGCTTTTCGCACCTGCGGGAAACGGGACGTGACGGATTGCGAACCGCGTCGCCGCCATACTGATTTCTTAATTTTTTTGGAATCATTGCGTTCCCACGAGTAATGGGGATTTAGACGGTCGCACCTGACAGAGCCCCTTGTCAGGCGAAGGCTAGCTCGGGAGGCCGGGTCCGTGTACCCGTATGACATATCCATTAAACTACCGGACAGGTAGTTAAGGAATGGCACCCCTGACCTGCATACAAACATAGTATACAAAATGCCGAGAGAAGTTGAGAGATGTAGGTAATAGAAACTGATACACTATCACGTCTTTATCCCTAACGGGGCAGACAGAGTTTTGAATCTTGCGGTTCTAAGCAGACAGAGACGGGGGCCGCAAAGCTCAAATACCACTTTTATCGTGATAGTGGGCAAGAAGATGGAAAAGGAATCAAAATAGTGATGGGTTGCTAGTCAGGTTTTCCACCAATTCTCACGATCAGCTTTAACGATTTGCGCGGGAAGAGAAGCAGCAGGTACATTTAAAGTTTCTTCTTTTCTCCCAGAATAGCAGGGCAAAGTTGATAGGCTTTACACACAGGCTCTACATTAGCTTACGTAAGGAAACTATCACGTCACCGCCAACTGGTATGTACGTCTATTGGGGCCAATATTGGCGTTGGACACACTGGAAGGAGTCAGGCTTAATGATGTGCCGTTCCCGGGAACGTTTCCAAATTCCCCAGGATTCCCGTCCTCGGGGAATTTGGAAATTTGGGAACGTTCCGAGGGAACGTTCCCGTGTTTCTAGGGAATGTTACGGAATATTGGATTAATGTATTTGTATTATAACCATATCAAGTGATGCATTGAGGTTAGTAAAATATATTTACAGTTATAAAAAATATGACTGATAAATAAAATTAAAACTTTCCCTGATATATCCATTTTTTGGGAACATTCCCGGGAACGTTCCCGGAAATCTTGGGAACGGGAACGGTACATCACTAGCCGGCTTAGGACTAATGTGGTAGGACCTAAAACTAGACCCATAATCATGACTTATTTTCAACTACCGACGTAAAAAGAGGCGGGTGTTATAAATTTGTATACATGCATCCGTATATTGTATATGTATATGAATCGATTTTGTTTCCAAGGAGATTTGAACGAGAAACGTTAAGCTTTACCACGCACATTTGCGAAAAACGGCCACTTTTGGCAAATGTGCGTAGCAAAGCTTAACGTTCTCATTTTAAACTGTAAATAGTAGTTCATAAAATACTTTGAAGGGTTATCTAGGACTTGGTAGTTGCAAAATTTTAAATAATGTCTCCGTTTTCTTTGAAATTATTTATTTTAAATGGGGGCAGCACTGGACCCCGGAAAATTCAGGTACGGCCTTAAGGTGACTACACGTGACACACTTTTGCATACAATCTGCAGTAACAATCTGGTTCTGTACTGCAGATTGTATGCTAAATTGCGTAGTGTGAAGCCACCTAAATTCTTGTGGAACCCTTCTTTAAGTTATCGTAATCGTCATCATAAGTAATCAATACGGTTTATTACTTAAAAAAAAACTATTGTTTTAATCTATAGATAAATTATTTACCTGTCACGTACGTCCGTCAAAGGTAAAAGTATTATCAAAATGGCGGACAATGTCGTAGCTCGTAGCCACCCTGTACTCTATTTACTGTACTCGTTTGAGGGCTACGAAGACGCATACATACGTAAAAATTAAACACCCCTCTTTCTGTCATTTTATAAACTTTTTAACCAGTCATGGTAAGTACTTAGGTACCTACTTGTACACGTAACTAATGCGATAACTCGCTAAGTGACAAAAGAAATGTAGCAACGTAGGTTACACCTACTTATGCAATGCATTCTGATATTCTGAATGATCTTATCACGCCTCAGATAAAAGATGAATCTTGGTTCAATATTAAATATCTACCTGTCCTGGCTACGCCCTACGATATTGGTAGGTACCTATGCTATACAAGAGCCTCTTAGAAGATAAGCTTTGGATGATGTAGTAAAAATTACTACAGAATATTGATCCAGTAGTTTAGTAGGTAGGTACCTAAATAGCGGGAAAACAGATGACAAATGTAAATTGACTCAATTTAATTTTATAATAGGCTCGTAAGCGCACGTATCGATTGATTTGATGATCCAATAACCAACTAGCCTTTGCCATTGTCCTTTGTCTTTATTGAACAAAACCTCCTGTCGACAAAGGACGAAAAGAAATTAATCTTTAGTTTTAATTTGTATAAAATAGAAAAAAAATATCACAAACCTTTATGCTGACAAGAGAACTGGCCACCTCATTTAATTTTCTAATTCGATTTTAGAATTTTCGCACAGAACACGCAAGGCGTGTCGTGTGGTGATGGCGCGCGCGATCGACTGGCGCACAGCTGATTTTGACGTTAGAGATGCGCCATTTTCAACCCTATGCAGTGGGAAATGCAGCGAGCGCGCACTGCGCATGCGTGTTTGTGATTTTAGCGCGAATTCCTTGCGTTTTGTTTATGTAAACTTGTAAACGTGCGATGCAACGAAACGCATTGCCTGTCAGTTTTTATTGTTTGTCTGTGATTTATTTTGGCATGTACCTATGTGAAGAGTAGCATTAAACATGTACTCATTAGTTAGATTCGGCTGAGATGCCTTTTCATGTAAGTAGGTAGGTACCTATGTATCGCTTTACAACTGGTATGTATTATCATCTACACAAAAAAATGCAATAAAAAAAGACATCGAGTTTAGTTTTTCTATATTGGACATCAGTAAAATTTACTTATTACGTAGGCATGTAGCAATACTGTCAATCGATTAATTAATTGTCATCGAATAACATCGATTAAGTATGTATTGTGTGTTGTAGGACAAACAGAAGCGCCCTTTGTATCGAGAGAGTCGCTATCTATGGTTCATTAGTTTATTAATATGTCCTACTTCTTTGGTGGTCAAGGGAACACAAAACATTATAAGCTTTACACGACTGCTCCAAAAAGGAGTGTAATGTGTGTATGTATATGAGTTCTTTATGGGATATTATTAATTGCACATCTAATAAATAATCACCCATCAATTTAATCTCATCATTTATATACTTTTTTACATCAAATAAATCAACAATCTTATCATAAGTACTGATTGCACAGCAAATAAATACTGACTGCACATCAAATTTATTAGGTTAGGGCAAACCTATAGGTTAGGTTATGTTAGAACTGCGACCAACACACGCACGAGCCGAGCGAGCGAAGCGAGCGTGCCGCGGCAGCGGCCGGCGAGTGCTAGGAAAGTTCTATCCATTTTACTGCGCCACAAATATAAATTGCAGTTTGTTTAGTAATATTTTCAGTTGAGTATTTTGCTGTGCAATCAGTAATTTTGATTTGCGTTTAAATACTACCCGTTCTTTATTTCACCATAGCTTCGAAATGCGAAGAGATTTTGATGTACGAGTATGTATGGTTAGAATCCTTACCTCATCCCGAGTGACAAATGTTTTTGTTGTGGTAGAGCCACGCTACCGACAAATTTGCTATCACAGAAAATCGACGTCTGAGTAGTAGGTTTACCGCTTCTACGCTTCGTTCGGTGAGTGAGAGAGCCGGAGCCCCCCCCCCCCCCCTCTGGGAAGGGCCTGAAAGGCCGGTAACGCTCTTGTTACACCCCTGGTGTTGCAGTTATCCATGGGCAGCGGTGATCGTAAGTGATCACCGCTGCCCATGGATAACAGCAACACCAACCAATATACAATCTATGGTAACCATCAGGTGACCCGCTTATTCTTTTGCTGCCCTATAAAATAAAAGATACAATTTTTTTTGGAAATTTTAGTGATGATGACAATGCCATGTGATTTTTTCTTTACAACCCTATAGAGGTCTAATTGTGGCCTAAGTTTAGGCCACTTAATAATAACGATAAGGCAATTTCAACCAGATAAATTTGCCCTTAATCACCCGTGTGGTTTCGGGTTAGAATAGGACCACTCCATCTCTTTCTGTGGATGTCGTTAGAGACGACTAAAGGACTAAGCACAAACATCTCGTGCTACAATTGCATTTCCAAAGAGGGTTGACGTCAGGCAGGCGGCCGGTCGTAAAACTATAGCCGAATCTTTAAACTCTTCCGGCTATATCTTCTTCAACACAAGCTCTTTGGCATCCTTGGGTGACCAGTGACATACATGTAAGATTTGGAGAGGAGAAAGCGGGAATGCGCACCCCGGACTCCGAAGCAGCACAGCTGAGGATGCAACCGGGAACGCGCTTGGATGAAGAATAAATTTGCCCTTAATCACCACGCGAGCACGAGCACGCAGGCAGGTTGGAAATCGAAGAAAATGGTATGAAGTAGCACAGTACAGGACTCTGCTGTAAGTTCTCCATTACCTGTACCACTTTATGACATCTCTGGGAGAGAAAGGGGCTTGACTGTGATACTCTGATAGTACCTACCACAGGTACAAGTTGTGGTAGAGCCACGCTACCGGCAAAACTCTGTTTTGCTAGTAGCATGAATAGGCCGGCTCGTCCGGGGAAGTACCACACTCTCACAGAAAATCGACGTCTGAGTAGTGGCTTCACCGCTACTATGCTTCGTTCGGTGAGTGATAAAGCCGGAGCCCCGTCTCCCCCCTCTCTCCTCTGGGGAGGGCCCTGAAAGGCCGGTAACGCTCTTGTTACACCCCTGGTGTTGCAATTGTCTATGGGCAGCGGTGATCACTTACCATCAGGTGACCCGCTTGCTTGTTTGCCGTCCTATAAAAAAAAGATAAAAAAAGGTACTCACTTCATATCATTTTATTTTGATTTCTTTCATGTAATATTCACATTGTAACTATTGTCGCTTGATAAAGTTCGTCAACCTCATTGCACCAGGGGTCAAGGAATGCGGTTTGTTATCGATAAACGTACCCTACATAAGTGAGTACATAAATGCAATAAATAATGTACATAAGCATTGAAAAAAAAAATACATGGTGTAACAAAATATACTGGAACTATTTTAAGGGTTAATTCAGTCCATGATACTGAACAAATTTCCCCAAGGAACATTCCTATTTAAATGAAAATATACATATAAAATAATTTTTGGCCTCCGTTATACCTATAACGTTTAAAAATAACTACTTTTACTATTTTAAGGATATATGCAGCTTATGCAGTCTATGATATAGAGCCACACACATACGAGTTTATCGCAAGAATCAGTAAAATAAGTTTTTTCATCGCAATCGGAAACTGGAAGCCACTTCCCGATTTCCAATTGAGATGAAATTTTGTATGTTGTAAATCAGATGACAATAGCTATAGGTGGCTATAGGATACCATTTAGTAAAATGACGCAACCCCATCGAGTTTTAGCTTGTAATAAGCTTATTAAAAATTTAAAAATTAAAAAGTCACCCTGTACAGCTGTACAGGGTGACTTTTTATCCACCGGCAAAATTTTTGGAGCAAGTTCAGCCCATGATACTGAACTAATTTCTATAAAAAAAGTTTTAAAAAATCGATAAATTTTTTTCGTCCTACCATACAAATCAGCGCTCAGTCAAACGGATTTTGTATGGGAGGACGAAAGTTTTTTATCGATTTTTAATAACTTTTTTATATAAAGTAGTTTAGTATCATGGACTGAACTTGCTCCAAAAATTTTGCCGGTGGATAAAAACTCAGCCTGTATAATAATTTGTTTTGATAAGTACGTTTTGTAAGTTTTGATAGGGTAGGCCTCACAATACATATAAGCTTGTACTTACGAAAAAATTTTTCTCGTCGTTGTCGAAAGACTTATTTTTTTCCAGTCCCAGACATGGATAGACCAAGCTATCTATTCTAGGCCTAGGCAAGCTAAGTTGCAACCGCAACAGGCTTGGGTTTCTGAAACTTAATACCTGATATGTAGCCGCGACCGTTGGGCTCACTGGGTGGAACGGGCGACATAAGAAAATGCCGAGTCTGGCACACGATGGTACTTGTGCTAGGACGTTGAATTGGGATTGTTCATTTTTTTAACCCCTAATTTTTTTTTTTATATCAAAATATAGCGTATTTCAAGAAACTAATTTTAATATATTGTCATATTACGACTTAGTTAATTTTTTATAAATTATTATAAAAATCATGTCAAAGACAAAGTCGCGTCTTAACAAAACAAACGGCCAAGCCCAATACGTGCCAATACATATAATGTTGAAGGTACATACCCGTAATAAATCTAAATCACTAAAGTATTATGAAATTAAAATAACAGTCAAAATTCCAAAAAAAATTCGAAATTCCCATACTAATCGCCTGCACACTTTTGTATGAAAATGGAGATTTTTTTTTGTATTATGGCTGTTATTTTAATTTCTTTATACTAGAGCATAGACCGTGGTTCGATTTATTACGGGTATGTAGCGGGTATGTCCCTTTCATGTTGGATTTAAAAAATAAAATCACGCTAGTGTCATAGTAGTCTTTGTCAGTGTCATTCAGTAAATTCAGTTGCCCATGATTGGCGGAAAGTTTCTTTCTTTTATGATTGGCGGAAACGGTGACATTTGACGTTTTTGTCAGTAACGGATAAATACCATAAAGGCATCTCGTATTTTTTAATGAATGGACTCAGAGCATAAACCGATACAGCCGCGGAGTAAGGTCAAACAAAGGTCATACTTTTGTTTGTAGAAATATCCAAAACCATTGATTATTTTGGCAAAAAAATAACCCGCAACTGTTCATTAACTCTGTATCTCGAAACGGATTTCAAAATAACGCTTTAAAAAATATATTGAACAATGCCCATTGTTAAATTTTATTCAATTCATTAATTGCATTTCATAATGTACATCAGTTCTAACTACTAAAAGTCACTGTCTTTTAAATAGAATATTATGAACCCTGTCAGGTATCGCAAAACAAAAATTGGAACGGGAAGCTAGTTTTATGACATGCAGTTATTTTATAAATATAAACCATTAATGTTAAAAAATAGGTATTGGAAAATAAATTGGGTTTACTATTAATACAGTTTAAATTAAATTAAAGCTAATTAATAAATATTTTTTTATAAATTAAAACTTATAAGTACCTCTAAGAACTAAAACTAAAAATAGGTATAGGTAGTTAATTATTAATATTTTTTTTGTTGTTTTTACTTGACTGGACGGTTATGTTTTTGGAGTGTATGTACGAGTATGTATATTTCTTTGGCACACTGCAGCCTAAATGGCTTGATGGATTTTAGTTTGAGAGGTGCGTAAGATTCTTCATTATCAGTGACACTGGGTACCTATATCAAACATTAAATAAAAAATGAAGGATTTTTCCGTATCATGAAGTAGTTCAGTATCATGGACTGAACTTGCTCCAAAAATTTGGCTGGTGGTTAAAAAGCCTCATGTATTTATTATTTATTATAATATTTTGTGCCTGATGTTTCTGGAGAAACAAATCTGTAACATCCTAGCCTAACGTTTCATCAGAATTCCGACCTCAAATCGATTAACCTCTACAAAAACTCGTCACCGGGCGCGGCTAGGAATCGAACCGTGACCCTCACGAATGCACCCCGGTATCCTGCGTGCCGAGACTGTGACGCAGGCGCACTGATTTTATCATACCCCGACTTTGTACGTTGAGGTTTTAAATACGTTGTCTGTGGTCGTAACGGTCATCTCTATGACAGTAAAAATTCTTTGACCTTTGGGCTTGTGACTTACTTATTTTATTACGCTTGCTGGCTCAGCGATTTGAAGATAATCTTGGTCCCCCAACTTTGACATCATTTGGTAAGACTGGCACGTAAACTGAAAAGTAAAAAGAAAAGTCATTTTGTAAAATAAATATATATTTACACCATACACGCTTGATCTGAGAGCAGCTGTACCAAGACCAAGGGTATCGAAAAATAAAGCATGATTAGTAATCGGTTTTTTACCGACTGCGGTCAGCTCCAAGGTTCCAAGGATCCTCCAGGACGAGTGCACTAGCCGTGACGGTCAGATTGGATTGCCAGGATCCCACGGTTCTCTGTACTGTGTAATTACCTTTTTTTGTTTGTCTGTCTGCATGTTCGCATCAAGCAGTAGGGTCTTTTGATTATACTTGGTTTGTATCGAATCTTTGGTCGGCGTGTATATAAAATATAAATATATATAGGAAAATATCACACTGATTGTGCTAGCCCCAAAGTAAGTTTAAACCTGTGTTATGGGATACTAACTAAACGATACGATATTTTATAATATATGTTTTTGTAGTCAATAGAATTTTTAATTTCTAACGTGAGCCACATCTAAGAGGTTGCCCAGATATAGTTCGCGAGAAGAAAGGTAAAGAACGCCTCATATTACATATTCCTTTACATTCAGATGGTGGTGGCTATAAATATTCCTTTGATCTAAGAATATTCTTTTTTCATCGTTTTCGATATATAATCTACTATATTCTTATGTATATATAAGGATATAAGATTGATTGAGGAAAACATTAAAGGTACTATTTGAAGTTCAATTTTCACAAGCTTTTATTTTGTTTTACCTGTCCCGTTGTCTGTGTGTCCGTAATCAAATCTTGCAAGCTAAATTAGACCCACTTCCAATTATTCGATTGAGCTGAAACTTATCGTTACCAACTCCCCCACATATTTTCATAGTCTCCATTTACCCAAAGATTGACTGGAAGAAATCGCGTGATAAGCCCGCCTTTGTACCTACTTTATATTAATTTACTTTTGATTAATGTTATGTACTCAGTTGGTGCAATAAAGATGTTTTATCTTATCTTATCGTTGGGTGACAGTGCAATATTATGGTGGTATCATAACCCCACCGAGTTTGGACTAGATTGATTCGTCTTGAGGAGCATTTGAAACTTTATATTTTTTTTAATATTTATTGTTTACAAACAAGGCAATAAATATGAACATTAAAAAATAAACAGACAAGTGCGAGTCGGACTCGTACATGAAGGGTTCCGTACCACCGTAAAATGTTTTAAAACGCTGAAGAAACATGTTTGTTGTATGTCAATCTCTTTAATTATTAACTTTATCTATTTTTAGTATTTGTTGTTATAGTGGCCATAGTAATACATAATCGGTGAAAATTTCAAGTATCTAGTTAATGCCATTATAAAGATCGAGTTAAAAACGCTGAAAAAAACACGTTTCTTGTATGACGAGACGAACCCCTTTAATTTTTAACTTTTTTTTATTTTTAGTATTTTTTGTTATAGCGGCCACAGTAATACATAATCTCAAGTGTCTAGCTATTACGGTTCACGAGATAGAGCCCTGTGACAGACGGACAGACAGCGGAGTCTCAGTAACCCGTTTGCACCCTTTGGGTACGGAACCCTAAAAAGGTTATCTTATTAACTAAAATTAGCGTTACTGAAGAACAAGTGTGAAGCTATTTTGTATCGAGATACCAAAAACTAAAATCTTTAATTAATTAAAATACATTAACATCCAAATAAACTCCCCATTAACATTTAAATATTACAATAAATATCCTTCTGACATTATTATATTGTAGAACATCCCATGCGTACAGTGACCATTAGTTAAAGTGTAACAATAAGTAGCTATAAGGGTCTTAACACACGTGTATACGCGTGTTATAACGATTTTCATAATTCACGTTATTTAATTTATAAATTGTTATATATATATTTAGTAAGTTTAAATTTTAGGTTATAAGGTAACATTAACTACTTACTACTTTTATTAGTGCTTATTTTAGTGCAGCTTATTACAAGCTTTGCCCTGATTGTTGTTGTTTGTTTGGGCACAGAATAAATAATACTAACGTACAGAAGTCTCACTCAGCAAAAAAATTCAAAGAAATAGCAAAACTCAATGTGGCTAGCGATATGGTTTAATTTAGCTCACGTCAGAACTCAGCACCTTTTCGCATAGATACCTAGACATCCATTGCAAGCCAATTTCATTCTTATTACTCTGGACAAACGATTCGTATAACTACTAATAATAATGTAGGTACATTTTCATCGATACGTAAATAGGGAGTGACACAGGCCTGGTTTGGGTCAAATCTTGTAGGGTAGGGACTGGTAGGGACCTACACTCAACTGGGTTTCTTTCGGCGTAATCTTCCCAGCAGTGGTCGTTCCGAAACGCTAGTAGTTTGTAGCTTTTGCAATAAAAAATATAAAAAATATTGACCTTCCATAAATGATATATTTATCCTATATAGAATAAAAATGTTTGACTTTGACTTTGTAAGTTAAATTCGAGCCACTTCAGGGTTTCCGAGTAAGATGAGATTGTGTATGCTCATTTAAACCAAATGACGATGCAACATTATTATAACAAGAAGCTGATCTGATGATGGAAATGGAAGGTGGCTACAGAAACCCTTCTTCTTCTTATCGAGTCGAAATGGTTACACTGTAGCTTCAATTTCAAATCACCTGTGACCAGTATGTGGCCACGGCGATCCCTCTGTCGTTAGCTTTATTAAGGTCCTCTATGGTACATGACGTAGGGCAGCTCGGACATGACAAAAGGTGGTCCATCGACTGAATGGCACCGCAGTCGCAAAGGTTTTTATCAGCGTGACGCCACCTAACTCGGTTTTCCCGACACCTCCCAACACCAGCCCGGAGTCTATTGAGGGTCTATGTGTGTGTTTTACAGAAACCCTGTAAAACACACACATCCGTATTTATGAGATAGTCGGAACTTTTTGTTCAGTGAAATGATTTTTCAGGATTAACATCTCTACTTCTTGTCTAAGCGCATTCCCGGTTGCTTCCTCAGCTGTGCTGCTTCGGAGCCCGGGGTGCGCTTTCCCGCTTTTTCTTCTCCAAATATAACATGCATGTCAATGGTCACCCAAGGATGCCAAAGACCTTGACCCTAAAATGGAGAAGAAATAGCCGGAACACTTTCAATGATTTGGCTATACTCCGCTATACGCCGCCCTCTCTCCCTAACTTAAGTAGCAATTATTATGTGGCTGATGTTCACCCATTTTATACTCGTATCAATTAGCTAAATGTAGATTTTACTGTTCCATTATAGTTTTTAAACTTAAATTTTCCCCGCCGCTCGTCCTAAACTGTAAAAAGTATTGTGCTAATTCGTTCTGATTGCCCGCGATACAGGCTTTTGCCTAGTGCGGGAGTCGTTGGTTAAGCTCATTGTCAATTTCTTTTCGGTAAATAAATGATTTTGTAATTTGTATTTGTATAGTTCTGCCAGCCGCCTGCTTGACGTCAACCCTCTTTGGGAGTGTGTTTGTGCGAAACGTTTAACAACCGGCTGCCGATCGACATTAATCCTCCTTGGGAATGCAATTGTAGCTCGAGATGTTAGTGCTTAGTCCTTTAGTCGCCTCTTACGACATCCACATTAAGAGATGGAGTGGTCCTATTCTAACCCGGCACCACACGGGCAACAAGTTTAATGTCTAGCAGAGAGCACATAAAATGCAATGAATTTGCCATTTGCAAAGGATTAACACCGTTCATGTGTTACTATACTAGTGATGCAGGAGTACAAAGGCACTATAACACTTACTTTCAGGTGAACCATATGCCTGTGTGTCTACTTAATTGTATAGAAAAAGTGTGACGAGACCCTTATTAGGTCCAACCTGAATCTCATGCATAGTAATGAGGAGGAAATCCTGGAGTCACAGTCCACCGCCCCTCTGGATGCTCCTCACGGAATAGCATTACGCATCACCCCTCTTTTACCCGACTGCAGACGTGTGTCCAAATTCAAAATGCAAATTTTGATTTCCGTGTATCCATGTACTCAAGATGTTCAATGTGCTTATTTATTTCAACTGAAAACTGATTAAAAACTCTTCAAAATCTAATTCCTTAGGTAGAAAATAAATTGAAAATACAAACATTTTCTGATTTCCTTCTTACTCTCAAAAGTCACTTTTTCTAACCGATTGTACGAGTATGTTGTAATTTTTTCTAAAAGAAACAATAGTAAAATGCAACCGGGAACACTCGTTGTATCGTTATGTATCGTTTTTTAGCATTTCTATTCCATTTGTTTATGAACGAATCTAACGACACCTCTCAAGTAAAATCCATCAAGCAAAGAATAATACGAGTACATACGTACACTTGAAAGACATAACCCTCCTTAAGGCGCAGTCGGATAAAACCGAGACTCTATTTGTCCGTAGGACTTAAAAATGAATAAACGTGTTTGTTCATACTATGAGTAGTAGACGGCGAAAAGGAAATAATACAAGGAATATGATACTAAGGAAATTTAAATTTGCGTGAGTGACTTCCTTCCTGCGGCAGGTATTCCTAAGGATGCCACATCTGTTATGGGAAGCAAGCTGATATCCTTATTGGGGAATGCGTCCGTGTGCATTAGGGATGCCTAAAAGAAATAAGAACGAATAAATGTGTGCCACATGCAAACACCTTATACAACGTGGAAGGGACATACCCGTAATAAATCGAACCACGGTCTATACTAGATCATTAAAGTATAATGAAATTAAAATAACAGCCAAAAAACAAAAAAATATTCGGCATTTCCATACAAAAGAGTGCAGCCGAACGGGCCCAGAATATTTTTGTTAGGGCATACTGTTTTTAAATATCTTCACATTATGTTATTGCACAGATAATAAAATAAAGGGATCATTTATTGTGATCATAGACTAATTGAATTTAGTTTTAATTTTACGAGTCAGGGATGTCGCCTCAATGAAAAAAACATAAACATTCATTTTTATTGCACACCCGTATTGCATGCACTCGAAACAGAACAAATTGTAGTTCGGACGATAAAATAAATTGTTTTTGAGGGTTTTACCTTAATGAATTGAGGAAAATAGATAATAAAAATTGATGGTATTTTAAGGTCGTAAGTAGTTCAGTATAAATATGTGGTCACTGTCTGACATAACGACGCAGAACCAAAACAAATAATATGTTAACTAGGTATAGTTGTTATTAAACCTAACTGTAAGTGGGTATTTCTCGTTTATATATCTGGGCTTTATTTGATGTGAGTTACCGAAGTACCTAAATAGTTGTTACTTTTAAATTTAAAAAGTTTTAGTACAGGAACCAATATATTTAGATAATCATTTGAAATAGCATCTTAATTTGTCTAAAATCAGCGTAACTGCATCGAATCGATTCAGAGAGGTAGGTACTGTGAGCGGAGCGATGATGTTAAATTCCCTCAAGATGTCGCATCGTACTATATTGAAATACTCGGTATCGCAACGAAAGAAGAGAAAATAGTTATAATAAAAAACGCAGAATCCACAAATGCCCTCTCCCACCAAGCCAAACTTACATATTATTTATTATACAGTGTCTAAGAAATATACTGAAACTAGATTATATATAGATAGATTAAGTCCATGATAGTAAACACATTTTCCAAAGGAACATATAGCGAAATAAGAAATTTTTTTTTTAACTCTCATATAAGTTCACCGATCAGCTGATACGAGTTTGTATGGAAAGTCATTTTTCGATATATGTTCCTTGGGGAAAGTTGTACAATAGACGATCTAAATTTGGCTAATGACAGTACATTATATGAGTGTGGACATTGGTCCTCACTCATATAATAATTTCAGCCATTCCGACTTGCTAAGAACAAGAAGGGGAAAGTTGTTCAGTATCATGGACTGAATTCACCCTTAAAATAATTTCATTATATTTAATTAGAAGTTATATTTGCCGTGTGGTTCCCGGCAGAGTAGAATAGGACCACTCCAAGTCTTCCTGTGGATGTCGTAAAAGGCGACTAACGGACAGTTCCGTCACTGCATGTAAACAGACTTCCGATGGGCAGCAGCGTCGGAAGTGCGATAGTGACTCCTCCACTGCGCTCGCCAAACCGCCTGCCAAGCGTGGCGAGTATGGCAAAACCCCTCAATGAAGGTACAAAATACGACCAGGCCCCCAGTATCCGGCAGCCCTTCTATTCCTGTCTCCGGTAGCGGTCATGGTAACGGCAGGGCAGGGGGTGCTAAGAATCCCCGGATAGGATCCGGCTACCACCACCGGCGCTAAAACGTGATCCCTTACTATGGATCTCATAAGAAGGCTCAAGGTCCCTCAACGGGCTATGGAGAGGGCTATGTTAGGTGTTTCTTTACGTGATCGAATCAGAAATGAGGAGATTCGTAGAAGACCTAAGTTCACAGACATAGCCAAGCGGATAAGCTCATTGAAGTGGCAGTCGGCGGGGCACATAGCGCGAAGAACCGATGGCCAATGGGGCAGAAAGGTTCTCGAATGGCGGCCACGTACCGGCGCAGCGTCGGACACCCACCTGCTAGGTGGTCAGATGACCTGAGCAAGGTTGCAGGTAAACGCTGGATGCAGGCCGCTTCCGATCGGTCGTTTTGGAAATCCTTGGGGGAGGCCTATGTCCAGCAGTGGACTTCCTGTGGCTGATATGATGATAATGATGAGACGTTATATGTATAGTAAAAAAAAGGTTATCATGATATTTTCCTCTAATGAAAATCGGTGTTGTTTTTAATTCCTCAATGTCATTTAATGTATGGCTACACTTTTAAAATATTTATCTGCAAATGGTTATTCGTGGGGCGCACTATAAGTTTCCGGAATGAATATGAAAAAATACTATTAAAGGTACAAAATTAATTTATTGTTTTTCAAAATAATTTCCCTTGGCGTCTATGCACTTTTTCATTCGATGAAACCAGTTTTGAAAACTTTTGTGCCACTCCTCTGTGGTGACCTCTGAAACGTGTTTTTCATACTCCTCGACAGCCTCTTCTGGTGGTGAAAATCGTTGACCGCGTAATTGGTTCTTAATTTTTGTGAACAGAAAAAAGTCACAAGGTGCCAGGTCGGGACTGTATGCAGGACGACTCATGAGTTCTACATTTTTCGCCTTCAAAAAGTCGTTTGTCTGTCTGGCCGTGTGAGAACTAGCATTGTCGTGGTGCAGGATGATACGGCGTTTACGGTTATTTTTACGGAGTTCGTCAATAACTTCCGGCAAACAAATGGTCGTGTACCAGTCACTATTCACTGTACGACGATTCTCTAAAGCAACAGTAGCCACGTGTCCAGTTTTATTAAAAAAAGAAGCAATCATCCGCTTAGATGCACTTTTCACGCGCGCCACTTTGGTTGGTTTCGGCTCATCTTGAAAGACCCATACGCTCGATTGCTGCTTTGTTTTGGGATCGTAGCAATAAATCCATGTTTCGTCACCTGTTACTATGTCCCACACCAAATTTGACGCACCTTCGTTGAATCTGGTAAGCATGGCACTGCACCAAGTGACGCGGTCCGTTTTTTGAGCCTCGGTCAAGTTGTGTGGGATCCACCGCGAGCACAGCTTTCTCACACCCAAATGTTTGTGTAGGATTAATTGTATTTGACTCATGCCTATTTCTAAGGATGCGCGAATTTCATGGTAGGTCACATGCCTGTCTGTTTCAATCATACGGCGCACAGCATTGATGTTTTTGTTGGTCACAGCGGTGGACGGCCGACCATCGCGAGATTCGTCACTGAGATTGATACGACCACGCTTGAATTCTGCAAACCAGCTATAAACAGTTGTCTTGCATAGTGCTTCATTGCCAAAAGCTGTTTCAAGCCGAGCGATGCTCTGTTGAGCTGTCAAATTACACTTAAAATCGTAGAAAATCATACTACGAAAATTTTCCCGAGTTAAATCCATGTTGATGCAGATACACAATTTTTTAAATTGCGCCACAAGGTAAAAACAAAAGACAGTCAGATGAAACAAACTGCATTCTACAGCCAAAGAGTTCAATTTTCAAATGTTGCAATAAATTTTTAAATATTGTTTATGTAAGTGGCCAGTTCCGGAAACTTACAGTGCGCCCTATGTATATTCAGCCAACCGAAATATAATGTATTTAACTTAATTATATTACAAATCCTAAGCTTAAAAGCCAATTAAAGAAGTTTGATGCTGACTTTGTATTATTGTAACAAAATTGTTAATCATAATTCGACCTTAAATTACATTACAGGTCGCGCCAAACTTCTAGATCGCTCTGAAGTTGCCTCACTCAGGTTACAAACAGGGACAGAATATTTACCACAATAATATTTTTTTCAGAATGATTGTAAGAATGTTAATATGATATATATACACAATAAACAAAAATAAAACAAATTCTATCTGTTATGGGTATCTCTATTTTACTACTGCGACGCGAATCGCCTCAACTTCAGAGCGAACTCTGGTTCGCGCTTCTAAGTTTGGCGCGACCTGTACACGTATATTGTGTGCATTTATAAGCACTTTCCTTTGGAAAAATCAGTGCATGTGTGTGTAAAGTGCTTGTCCATAATACAATACAATACAATACAAAAATCTTTATTGCACCAAAAAAAAACAATAAAAAATTACAAAGTTTACGGAACTTATAAATAAATAAGGTACAAGAGGCGGCCTTATCGCCGAAGCAATTCTTACAGGCAACCATAAAGAGAAGGAGTGCGAAGTATATGAGTAAGATAATAGGTGGCGCAGTATTAAGGTAGCGCATAATAAATGCACTCTTTTGTCGAAGAGTCTCATGTTTTGAGCGTTGATGTTACATCTACAAATTTCTTCATCAAATGGCGGAGTGCTACGGATAATGCAGTTAATGCACAACCCTAATGGAGCCAGAGTTGCATTGTGGTAACTCTAACCTAACGTCCGATGAAGGATTGTCGAAGTGATGGATGAAGACCGATGCTCTGGATTGTACCCTTTAATCTGTAGAAAAAAGTCAATCGATTAAGTTAATTTTATTTATTGCATTTCATTAAAACTGTATTGTGCTACTCCCGAATTCCCGATCAGAGTTCGATTTTTAATATAATAATTACTTTTAAATGACTGAACTCTTATAGACCACAGAATCAATATTCATGAGACTTGAACTGGCTTATTATATTAAAACTAACGTGAGATCCAAGTCTTCCCGTGGATGTCGTAGAAGGCGAATTAGGAAACAAGCTGAATAAAGCTTTAAACATCAGTGAGACCTCTGCAACCCGTGTGGACAGCGTGGGGAGTGTTTGCCAAATCTTCTGACTGCTCTAGCTAATATATGGCTCGGGTAGTACACAGAGGGTCGTGCTCCTGCAGTGGAGACTAAGAAAGACATGATGATGATGAACGTGAGTTCAATCGGTAAGAACCTCGCCAGTTCGCCTGCTTCCAGTGAAGTAAGACGTCGTGAAGTAACCTGCACAGTTCACTAGTATGTAATTATGACTGTTTTATTTTATTTTTATTTAATCTTTATTGTCCATCAAATACAAATTGTACAGAACAATAGGCGAACTTAACGCTAAAAGCGTTGTCTACCAGTCAACCTTTGGGTTATACAGAAAGTCTAAATGTGGGTTGCAAGATAAATTGTAGTATACATAAAATACACAATGTACATTGTTACATAAATATATGTATATACTGTTGTCACTGATGACAAATCTGACACTAGTGATACCACAGAATAAGTACCAGTACTTACGTACAGAAGTCTCACTTAGCAAAGAATTTCAAAGAAATATCTACTCAATGTGGTTAGCGATATTGTTTAATTAAGCCCACGTCAGAACTAAGCACCTTTTCGTTTAGATACCTAGACATCCACTGCAGGCCAATTTCATTCTTATTACTCTGGACAAACGGTTCAAATAACTGAATTTACCACTCCGAGGGGCCGCTGCGCGCATAGTAATTATGTAGGTATATTTTCAATACCTAAACGGGGAGTGAAACAGGCCAGGTACACACTCAATAAGAAAAAGAAGTGAAGTGTGTAGATTCGAAAATCCTTCTAAATTGAAAAAAAAGTTATTTTTTTTCACACGATCTACATTTTGGTAGACAATATGGAGACTTTTTTCATTTTACAAAACCGCATCTGTTTCGTGCAATCGGTCAAAAGGTCATAATAATGATCTGCCACAAACCTAAAAGGGGGCAAAAACTGCCCTTTTTTCACTCTGCGGTTAAATAAATCATGTGCCACCAAATGGTTTGCGTAACCTTTTTTTTAATAGAAAAAAATCGCCTCATGCCACGGTGTCGTGTTTCAAACATCTCAAACTCGTCAAATTGTTTTTTTAATTATGGCAACTTGAAATATTTATACATTTGGGTATTTTTTTAAAAGAAATAAAAATTACTCGGTAGTCAAATGTCGAATTTTTTTATTCAATGTAGGATAAATATATCACTTATTGAAGGTCATAATGTTTAGTGCAAAAGCTATATACAGGGTGTTTCAAAAGAAAGTTAACATTTGTTTCGCTGACTGCATATATATAGCAACTGAATTCCCAAGAGCCAGGCTACCTACTAGCATACCCCCCGCGCCCCTCAGATTCGATGCATTCATGCAGTCAGCGAAGCAAATGTAAACTTTCTTTTGAAACACCCTGTACAATAGCAAACTACTAGCGTTTCGGAACGACCACTGCTGGGAAGTTACGCCGAAAAAACCCAGTTCAGTAGGTATGTCGCATTTGGATAATTGTTTTTTTTTTACTAGTAATTTATGTCCCACGGCTGGGCAAAGGCCTCCTCTCTTTCCTTTCACATTTCCTTATCCTTGGTCTTCACTTTCCATTCTTCATCAAATGCACTGGATAATTGGATTAGCTGTTTTAAATAACCGCTAGCTGTTTATTTTATTTGTTTACTAACTTTTGCCCGTGGCTTCACTCGCGTATCTCAAATCCCACTGGAATAATATTTTTTTTCGGGATGAAAGATACTCTATATCCTTTTCGTTACTCCTAACTATGTGTATGCGAATTTCCAAGGCGATTGGTTCAGAAGATAAAGCGTGAAGAAGTAACAAACAAATATACAAACTCACTTTCACATTTATAATATTATTTAGGAAGTTAGGATTAGGATAGTTAGGATTGTTTTTACTTATTGTAAGAGTGCAACCTTTACTACATTATTAATTTTAAAGGAATAATATTAAAATAACGTTGTAGGATCCTACCTGTCGATCTGTCCCAGGCTGTTAGATGATACAGCACTGTCATAAATTATAAAATATAATAAATTTTATTATTTAAGTATTATTATCCCTTAGAGTATCCTGCACTTTTCGTTATGGGAATGGTTGGATACTTTACGTTAGAAGTTAGGAGGGAAATGTTTTTATTAACTTATTTATTTAAAGTTTTAAGAGGTGTAATATTTAATCCTAGATTACTGTCACGTTTGGAGTTGTACGTACCTGACAATCTCCTATCTACTACTAATCCCTATCACCGCGCACGCAGGCACGAGTCTGTGGCACGAGTTATTAATGGTGCCGCGAGGAAGAACAAATGTTCTTAATAAAAAAGCACCGTTGACCAGGGCTCTTCGTTTGTTAAATGAGATGAACGAAGAGTATTCAGAGTTTGATTATTTACATGTTCGCTGACAATTGCAGAGAAATGTATTAGTTGTAAGTAAATAGTTTTTATCTTATATTGTCGCATTGGTGAAAACTGTTTTGACAATGTAAAAGTTTGTTGTAAGTAATAATACATAAATAAATAAATATTAGATAATAGCTTTCCTGTTTGTGTGATCAGGAGGAAGGATGGAGTAGGTAGGTAGTTCTAATAGGCATTCTGTGGTCTGGTATGAGTCAAATGATGGAAAAAGAATATGTCATGAATTTGAAAATTGAATTTGGAATGAAATGAAATTTCAAAAAGCGGTCATTATGAGATAATGGAGCATACTTTTTGACGAAGCATGTTGCGGACATTCTTTTGTTTACTTTTTAGACGAACATGTTGTGGAATCTTTTCTGTGTTGACGAAGCAATGTGCGGATCAATATTTTGTATTAGATCGTAAATATACCACACTGTACTCTTATAAAAATAAAAATCTTAGAAGATGAAGAAATGAGGTGGATAATAACATGCAGGGTGAATGAAATATGCAGCATCGTTACAACATTTTAGTAGGGATTGATTCCTAAACTTCTAAACTTCGATTAAAACTATTATTACTTGGTTAAACCCCCAGATCCCCTCGGTACGCCTACAGTAAACAGTTAGGTACAACAGAAGTATACCGTTAAGATGATACATGGAGTCCAGTGCTGGCCCCATTTAAACTTAATTATTAACAGGGAATCGGTAATATCATTTAAAATTTTGGTCTAGTAAGCCTATTAGTAAGTCTAGTAAAACTATTTTATGGACTACTGTTTACAGTTTTAAGTGAGAACGTTAAGCTTTAGTTTGCATTTTTGCAGAAAACGGCCACTTTTGGCAAAAATTCAAACTAAAGCTTAACGTTCTCACTTTAAAGTACAGTTTTACTGTTTACAAACAGTAGTTCATAAAAAAAATTGAAGGGTTATCTAGGGCTTACTAGAAAAAAAAATTAAATGATATCTCTGTTTCCTTTCAAATAATTTATTTCAAACCAAGGCAGCACTGGACTCCATGTATCATCATTGTATCTAATCGATATCATGGACCGACCTTTCTGTAAAAAAAATAAAAGAAAATCTCCTGAATAAATAATCCTCCATCTAAATTAGACTAACAGATACATAAAGATACACTACGTCTTTATCCCTTACGGGCAGACAAAACCATAGGTCGCAAGATTAGCAATTTGGTTGGTCTATTCGCACTTTTTGCTTGTAAAAAAATTTTAAACGAGTTTTTACTCCTGGTTATTAAACGGTGAATATATAACAATAGATAGGTAACACACTATTATTTTTGTTAAGTGGTCTACATGTGCCACATTTTTTGACAGACTAACGAGTAACGACATCTGGTGTCGAATAGCTAAACGAAACGTTATAAAAACATGAAAATACGAAAAAACATTTTCTAATTTTGTAAATATTAAAGACAGTTTTTCGGCTTACATAGTAGCATATTCCGTTGCCTTGACTTAAACATTATCACATGTAACATGTAAGTTACGATAACATGTTATACAATAGGTACCTACCTGCTGCGAATAATTTGATATAAAAAAAAACTTATTGAAGTAATAAACGATAAGGAATTGAGTCCAAAATGCAGGGTCTAACAACTTATACTGAAACTATTGTTAAGGCTGATTTAAGTGTATGATCCTGAACAACTTTCCCCAAGGAACATTTATATCGAAATATGAAAAATATTTTTGACCTCATAAAAATTGACCGAGTTTGTATGAAAAGCAAACAAGAAAAAAATTCATATTCCTTGGGAAAAGTTGTTTAGTATCATGGACTGAATTTACCCTTAAAATAATTTCTTTTAGTGTATTTTGTTAGACATTATATAAATGAAGAATTTACCAATGACTGAAATTAATTTACAGTTATTGCACGCCTCATAAGCGAAGCGCATGAGGTAGTGCTCTACTCTCGCCTTACAAAAATCAAGTGATTTTTTTAACTAAATGTGTCTCTATTTATTTTCTATCGCACTTGTACAATAATATTTACACATAAATGTCAAGGAAAAACACTAGTTTCAACACTTATGACATTTTTAAAAGACATTTTGCCTTTTAAATAAATAAAAACAATGTTTAATAAAATCATTTTGTGGACGTCCGTGTGTCTGTATGTATGGAAACTGGCGTGGTCACGATAACTCCCGAAAAACTTATCTGATCAAGTGCATTTTTTTTTATAGGCTTCAGTATTATCCAAAACTAAGTCCTTTCGAAGATCACGGTCTAATTCAATGTAGTTTAATCGTAATTTCAATTTAATTGTGAAAAATGAGATTATGAGGCGTGCACTTTTGGATTTTCCAAACTTATTTTACATCTTATATGGTCTAAAATACGGTGGGTATGGCGTAGCACTGCTACCGATGGCTACAACAAACATTCATGGAACTCGGGCGGGACGATGCGCGATGTAAGGATTTCAAAGTAATACCGGAATAAATAAATACACAATAGGTACCTATGTGTAACGTTGTCAGTGTTTATTATAAATCCTGAAAACTTTACACTCCTTATTAGGGGCAGTCCTGTAATTTTTAGGGTTCCGTACCTCAAAAGGAAAAAACGGAACCCTTATATGATCACTTTGTTGTCCGTCTGTCCGTCCGTCCGTCCGTCTGTCAAGACCCTTTTTCTCAGGAACGCGTGGAGGTATGAAGCTGAAATTTATATCAATTACTCAGGTCTACTGTCCCTTGAAGCTGTGAAAAAATCAAACTTCTAAGCCAACGCAATCAAAAGATACAGCCGTTTATGCCGCAAATTTTCGACACTTGCAAGGGAATCAAAACCTACAGGGTGCTTCCCGTGAACTCAGAATCTTGAAATTTGGTACGAAGCAACGTTTTATAGCATAGATAAAGGAAAAATTACGAAAACCATAAATTTTTAGTTACATCACATAATATATTTTTTTTTAATAATTTTAAACTTACTACCCATTTCCTCATAAACGCGTAGAGGTATTAAATTGAAATTCATACCAAATACTAAACCTTGCAGGTTTGTACGGAACCCTCGGTGCGCGAATCCGACTCGCACTTGGCCGGTTTTTTTTTTTTACAGGACTGGCCCTAATAGGGAATAATATAATATTTATAAATTTGTCGACTGACTTTTTGGTTTTTATTACGAAACAAGGTTCATATGATAGAATTATGTATTTTTTATTTCCTTGAATATAGCTAGGGGGTGTGAAATCAATCTGCATATAAAACGTCTAACTAAATATACTGCAACTATTTTAAGGGTTAATTCAGTCTATGATACTGAACAACTTTCTCCATGGAACATACAGGGTATAACAAAATATACTGAAACTATTTTAATGGTGAATTCAGTCCTTGATACTGAACAACTTTCCCCAAGGAACATATATCGAAATATGAAAAATATTTTTTGGCCTCCCAAGTTGACCGATCAGCTGATCGGAGTTTATATGGAAAGCAAAAAATATTTTTGATATTTCGATATGCGTTCCTTGAGGAAAGTTGTTCAGTATCACGAACTGAATTCACCCTTAAAATAGTTTCAGTATATTTTGTAAGACGTTATATACCTATCGAAATACAACGTGTAACAGAAAGGGGGTAACAACCCGTAAGGGAATTTACGTACTTAGTAAACAACTTTTACTATGAGACCATCCCTGAAATCGTGAAAAAAAATCTGCAGCTCTATACATTTTGACACGGTAGGTATTTATGGTCCCATAGTAAAAGTTGTTCACATTGATTAGTAGGTTTACTCCCTTTAGAGTTGATACCCCCTTTTTGTTACATATTGTATATTTGCCTTGCTGTTCAGTTCGGTCCAACCTGCAGTTGTCTCTGTCGCACTTGCTCGGTTGTTCGGGCACACACAGCGCCACTGCAATAGATTTTCAAATACCTATTTTTCTCTCCACCTTAGTGTTTCCTTTAAACTTTTTCTCAAAAGATAAGTGATTTTTGGAGAAGAAACGCTGGATAGTTAAACCCAGGCTCAGAAGCAGTACAGCTTCATAGCTGTGTGGATGCAAAGGGAACGCGTTAAGATGCTAAGATGTACGTTACACGCTCATTCTGACATCAGTCCAGTCCATCAGTCTCGATTGACGTGACTGACACCAGAATGATGGATGATTTTTACGATTACACGGTCAATCCAGAATGACAGCAGACTGATAAAATGTACGTGTACGGATGACCTTTTTTTTTTATTTTTTATTAGAAATTTGAGTGCGTTTGTCCTCTATCTAGCCTCATGGACCTATAATGAACCTTATGTACCTTGGTGTACGGTGTGTAGTAAAGTACGGTGACTGACGCGAGGATGATACGAGCGGGTTACGCGATCAGTCTCCCATCAGTATTTCATCATTCAAAACAATTTGAATTTTCATCAGACCGAACCATCAGTCTGTCATTCCGCGGGTTTCACGATCATTCTGACCAGACTGATGGATTGGAATGATGCCAAACTGAGGAGCATGTTTTTTCCCCATTTAACACGTGGAGTATCACTACCATCGCCGACAAAAGCCAAAACTGCGGGTTTGTACAACAGTGGGAACAAAAAGGAGTGACACAAGTGTTTCCGACATATCGCGCACAATACCGACACAATGCTCTTTTAAGTTAAGGGCGTCTATACACAAAGTGCCAGAGGAAAACTTTGATTAATACACTGTTAAAAATTATGTAATTTTACATAAAAATAGGTAATTTTCACTTCTGGGAAATTTACGGAAAATATGTAAAAATGACAACAATTATGTAAAATTTCATTTTTTTCCGTAAATTTCCCAGATTTTTCGGGAATTTTACAGGTTTATGTAAAATTATATATTTTTTTAATGTAAATTACATAATTTTTAACAGTGTAGGTATGTATTTAACTTTAATTAGTTACTTATAACTAGAACTGCCGACTTGAAAACTGTTTAAGATCTCAAATTTTTACTGAGTATTAATGTACAACGGTACTCTATTACTGAGACTCCGTTGTCTGTCCGTCCGTCTGTCACACACATCTGAAATTTTCACCGATTATGTATTACTGTGTCCGCTATAACAACAAATATAAAAAATAAGAGAAGTTTAAAAATAAAGGTGGTCGTTATACAAAGAAACGAGTTTTTTTCAGCCTTTTTAAATATTGTACCTACGGAGGTACGGAAACCTTCATGTTCGAGTCCGACATGCACTTGCGTTTTATTTGATATGAAGATGATGATTTTTGTTTTCTAATTATATATTTTTTTATTATATGTTCCTAACTATAATATTATTTATCCTATTTCTAACCTTTGTAGGACATTTGCAAATAAAAATCTTTAATTCAAAATTCCTTTTCTGCGCTATATTGGATTTTATGATAGTAAAGATTAACGTTCTAGAAACACAAATAAATAGAAAATTTCCAGAAAAAAGGGAAATAATCAAATAATGCACTTCTCTTTCCAATCAACGGGCTTATCAAAAACATTGTTAAATAGTTGCAACAGGAACTATACTACACGTCTTTATCTCTTATGGAGCAGACAGAGCCCTATGGATAAAGTAAGCAAGGCTCAAAAGCCAAACTTATAACGTGATAAATGGGCGAGAAGGTGGGAAAAAGGATGCAAATAGTGATGGGTAGCTCGCCGCATCGCCTGTTACCATATTCGCATTTTTGCCCATTCCCTCGATAGGCTTTTACGATCTGCTCGGAAAGAAAAGCAGCTGGTACATTCTAAGTTTTTTTCTTTTTACCAGCATGGAAGAGAAGAAATATTTTCAAAAATATACATAACAAGGATTATCATATGCGTCTGTCGACGCCTTTATTTCTCACTGAAGACTGAATAGACCCGTATGTTTTCAAGGGCTTTGTAGAGGGCGCCACTCTGTGGCCACTGTCACTAACAGATTTTTATTCATTAATTAATTTTATAACGATAAAAAGACGGGTGCATGGGGGCCTTGAGATTTTTATTATATAGGTATTAATAAACTTATGATATAACCGATAATTTTTTTTTTTTTTTTTTTATAATTTTGATGTACGTTCCTTGGGGAAAGTTGTTCAGTATCATGGACAGAATCTACCCTTAAAACAGTTTCAGTATATTTTGTTAAAAAGTGTCTTTTTTTTTAATTTATTTAATCTTTATTGCACATTAAAATAAACGTACAAGTGGCGGACCTAATGCCATATGGCATTCTCTCCCGGTCAACCATTAGACCAAGCAGAAAATATGTGTGGCTGGCGTAATAAAATTCACAAAAATAAGCAAACTATATACAATATATATAATCAAAAACACATATATGTACTTACATTTTCTTTTGTTAGAAAATGAAGCACTGCATCGACAAGAGTCAGAATAAGCATGAACTTTATCATTTTCTGACGAGCACAGTATCAACTATCAAGCTTCCGTTCAATTAAAAGCATTAATCCCACTCGGGTCCCACTTTTGAGTAATGGCGATTTAAGCTGCATCATTTATTTCAATCGGCAGCTGTAAAAAGTGCATGCGGCGGCGCCCCGTCAGGCTAAAAAATGTAATAAATAGCTTGTTGATTGGCTGGGAGTATCAGATGTTAATATGAGGGTACTGTGACTGGACGTTAATATTAATATCTGTACTGCAGGACGAGAAGATTCCGATGGAAAAGTGGCTTGATAGATGATAGTCTATCTCTGAACTCAGATGTTGATAACAAAGACCTCATATCCGACCATAATCTACCTGTTCCTGGTTCTAATTTCCCGCGAAAATACTGGTCCCAGATAAATAGATGCCGAACTTCACAAGGAAGATGTGCCGAACTAATATGCAGGTGGGAAATTGCAGTAGATCCCAATTGCTGCTGCGTATACAGTCTATGTCCCACCTTACTGACTCTTGCCTAATATTGTCCATTGAGGGTAGCATAAGAAAAATACACGGAGCCGACGTTACTAAATGGATTGACAGCTTTCCGTTCACCCTCCAAGTTTGCTGCATATTTAAGAAAATCATTCGCAAATAATAATAATATTTTGCTCGGTGGCCCAAGGGAAGTACGTATAAAAAAAATTCTAAATCTCTCTTGGATGTTGTAGAACAAAAGTTGTTCAGTTTCATGGACTGAGTTACAACCTGAGAGGTTTTGCGTTATTTCATCAACTCGTTGTATATGGGTTACCTTGGATGAATGAAACCAGTTTGGATACCAAGCAGACCAAAAATTTCTCTAAATGTCTCTTGGAAGTTGTAGAACAAAAGTTATTCAGTTTCATGGACTGAGTTACAACCTGAGAGGTTTTGCGTTATTGCATTAACTCGTTGTATATGGGTTACGAAACATTAAACGGTTATATTTAATCATGATTACAATTTCCATGACTCGTGCATCCCCCTCAAAACTGCATCCATCTATCCGTAAATTAACTCGCAGAGCGTTGCACCAATTATAATAATTGTTTAATTCTGATGTCATTTGAATAAAACAATGATGCGCTTGTAGTGCGGCAGATGTAGATATTATCTGTGGTCAGTCGATAGTGGCGCCCTCTGACACGTGGCACATACATGGCAGTTAAGAGTCTTCACACCCTAGACAGAATCAGACTTAGGTACCCATACAATAGCTTTTACTTTGTAAAGACATGTAACATTTTGGCAAAATTTTGTGATGTCAAAGAAATTGCATATACAGGGTGACTTTTAATTAACTGGCAACATTTTTGGGGCAAGTTCAGTCCATGATACTGAACTACTTTCTATAAAAGAAGTTATTAAAAATCGATAAAAAATTTTCGTCCTTCCATACAAAATCCGTTTGGCTGAGGGCTGTTTTGTATGGGATGTTGTTTCATGTTCATATTTTGACCGTTGAAAACTAGTTTAGATATATATGATATCTTTAAAATTAAGAAATACTACTGAATCTAAAAAGGATTGCTTGTAATGATAGTTCACACCAAGGGGTGGAGCTATCATTACATAAGCAATCTTGGCCCCCTATGTAATCAAAAATAAGCTAATCAATCAGACTCCCCCACCCCCCTTTGAAGCTTACCTAATAATTTAAGGTGAATATAGAAGCAAATGGCCTTGAAGTGTGAAATAAATTGTTAACTCGTGAATATGGTGATAATTTTCATATTGCTAATCGTCAGGCACTAGATAGCCCTTTAAATTTAATTTATAAACTGCCGTTGAAACTATTATTGGTGATCCGTCTAGCTTTAAAACTTGCCGTGGCCACTTTTGGCGGAGGCAAGTTTTAAGGCTAGACGGACTAATGTAAATACTTTCAACGGTGGTTCATAAAATAATTTAAAGGGCTATTATCTAGTGCTTGACGATTAGCAATATGGAAATTATCTCCATATTTACGAGTTAACAATTTATTACAAATGAGGGCGCCATTTCAAGGCCATTTGCTTCTATATTCACCTTAACGGCCTCAAAGACGGGAAAAAGCTTCTTTTCTTCTTTACACTGCAATCACATAGTCGCAGCTGCAACAACGTTTATCATAGCAAATTAATGCATTGCTTAGCATGCATTAGCGATCTAGTAAATTGGGCCATTGTATGCAGATCCCCGCATAATTCGATTAGCCCTTTGTTTTAGACTATTTGAATAATGCACTCTCACTGCCACAGACCTACTAACGAATAGAAAGCAATTTTTTTTTATCGGTGATTTCCTGCCTAGAATGATGACTCCATCTCTCCGTGTGGATGTCATGAGACAAAAAGATTTATCACATACACATACCACGTCTTTATCCTTAACGTGAGGCACACAGAGCATTTTGGGTGTTGCGGCTCTAAGCAGACAGAGCCCAGGGCCGCAAGACTTAAAAACCACAACTTTTAGCGTGATGGTGGGCGAGAAGGTGGAAAAAGAAATCAAAATAGTGATGGTTTGCTAGCCGCATCGCCTAATAACATGATTAGCATTTTCGCCCATTCTCGCGATCGGCCTTTACAATATGCGCGGCAATAGAAGCCACTTTTAGCGTGACGGTGGGCGAGAATGTGGAAAAAGGATTCAAAATAGTCTTCTTCTTCTCGTGTCGGAAGCTCAAAATGTAATAAAAAAAATCCCTCCAGAAGGTTGCCACTTTCACAGCGTTGTCTGTAGCTTCACATAGGTCACGCTTAGTGCAGCTGGTGGGGCACGATGGGCAGGAGCGAAGGTGTGACATGGTCTGGTCGTTGTGACCAAACTGACACTGTGTTCCAGTTGGGTCAATATAACGCCATCGGGCCAAATTATTATGCCTGCATCGGCCTTCCTCTGTTCGGAGGCGATTTAAGATTTTCCAGGTGGTCCTTGGTTCAAAATAGTAATGGGATGCTAGCTGCATCGCCTATGAATATGATTCGCATTTTCGTCCATTTGATCGGTTTTTATATATATATATATATTTATATATCCGCGTAGATCGGGATGAGTAGCAGCTAGTACATTCTAAGTTTTTTTCTTTTTTCCTAGAGCATGGAACAATTACAGACTGATTTTCGATTGTTCGCAAAGTAAGTTATTTATGTTCTGTCTATTTAATATTAGGTCTGTAATGCTCATTGCACAAGTGCTGCGTTGTATCAATGAAGGTACTCATTATGTTATCTATTATCTAGTTTATACTATTATCATGACTTAAGTATGATTTTATTCATTCAAGGTACTTCCTACGCTGGTACAGCCCGATGGAAGGAATACGTGAGAATGAGGTTTGGTGAGACTGCTGAGGGCTTCTGCATCAGATAATTTTTTGACGACATTTTCTGACGACTGCAGCTTCATCTACAATTTTATTACATACACGTTGATTTACTACACCCTAGCAGTGTAGATTCCCAAGGAGGGTTAAATTCATGTAATTGCATGCAAAATTGTATTTTGTACTTTGTATTTTATATGTGTTGATAAATAAATGAATATGAATATGATTTTGCACCTCCATATTGAAATCAGAACCAAAACCTCAAAAAAATAAAGACTTATTATATTACTCGTAATTTTTTTTTCTCCCGTATTTCTAATAAATGCATAACCTATTGACTTTACTAGTATATTATTCATTATTAGAACTTACTTACTAAACGGTTGATTCACGTAATATAGTCGGAAAGGCCGACGTCGTGTCTATCGATTTAGACGATCATCATCAGAACGAGTGTTAGGAGCGTGAGGATTACGCCAGTAAACCGTTGAGTAATATTAATGACAAAAACCGTCTTAATATAAAACGAGAACTAACTTTAGTACTTGGTTTAAACCATTATCCGCCGAAAATGAAAAGATCTTTCGCAATATGACACCTTCTCTTTTGTCACTGTCAACTTTATTTAGGTGATGAATCAATCGAGCCATTTTTAACCCTCGCGTCCCCTTTGTCAGCATAAGTAAGCAAATCTTTCTTATCCTATGCTACATGCAAGCATCAATATATTTTTTTATAAAATCAACTTATCTTTTTTATTGTTTCCATGAGCAAGTAATTGTTCATATAAGTAACTTTTATTTTACTGACTATTTCATTTCAAATCAAAATTACAAAATATTGACAAGAAGTGTAAAAAAGTACTTATCTTAAAAAGGTTGCTTACGTAATAGAAGCCCCGCCCCCTTTGTCATCAAAAATAAGCAAATCAACAACCCACCTACCCCCTTTTGGTGCTTACGGTCCTTGAATAACAGTTTAACCAAAGTTTGTATGCGTTTTATTACTGAACTTTTAAGACTAAAAACTTGCTCGGGCGTCAGTTAAGCCCACATTAAATTCTAAAGATTATTATCACGGTTATTAATTAAATTTCACGATGCACTGTGACACGAGACATACTAAACTTAATTACCGAACACATGGTCAGCCATTAAGCCATACGGCTCAAGACCATGATACGAGCATCGTGATCAAATGACACGATAATTAGTGTATGTCTGCAGTCGGTTCGGTAGGCTTCCTTTTTGTTCTGTTGGAATTGAACTTTTAACTTTTCTGTTTAAATTGCGTATACAGTGGGCTGTATAACACAACCACTAAGTTCTTCTTCGTCTAAGCGCATTCCTGGTTGCATAATCCCTGTGCTGCTTCGGAGCCCGGGGTGCGATTTCCCGCTTTTTCTTCTCCAAATATAATATGCATGTCAATGGTCAAACTAAGTTATAGGATAAAAATGTGGTCAGTATAACGTCTAACACAATATTATACTTAAGGCCGTACCTAAATTTTCCGGGGTCCAGTGTTGCCCCCATTTAAAATAAAACATTTAAAAAAAAATGAAGACATCATTTAAAATTTTGCTACTACTAAGTCCTAGATAACTCTTCAAAGTATTTTATGAACTACTGTTTATAGTTTAAAGTGAGAACGTTAAGCTTTACTACGCACATTTGCCAAAAACGGCCACTTTTGGCCTAAATTCAGGTATGGCCAAAAAAAATATGTATATCTAAACATGAAAAATATTTTTTTGCTTTCTTTACAAACTCAGATCTTGGTCATCGGTCATCTTGTATGGGAGGCCAAAAAAAATTTTTCTTATTTCGATATATGTTCCTTGGAAAACTTTGTTCATCATGGACTGAATCTACCCTTAAAATAGTTTCAGTGTACTTTGTAAAGCTGTATAATTCGTCTTGAAAATATACTGTAACTATTTTAAAGTTGAATTCAGTCCTTGATACTTAAAATCTCTCCCTAAGGAAGATATATCGAAATAGAACCACCCGGATCATGTCGATGATTGATCGAAGCGGAAACGAATGACAAATACCTACCTACATATGTATTACTATAATATAATATACCTTAAAATAGTTTCAGTATATTTTGTTAGACGTTATATACAGGATGTTCCCGGCAGATTAGAATAGTACCACTCCAGGTTTCCCGTGTATGTCGTAGAAGGCGACTGTGGAAATACAAGCTAAACAATCAATGCGAACTTTCCAACCCGTGTGGACAGCGGAGAGTGTAGGCCAAATCCTCTGACTGCTCTGGCTAATATATGGCTATGGTAGTACATAAAGGGTCGTGCTCCTGAAATGGAGACTAAAAAAAACCTAATGATGACGATTCGACTTTTTAAATACCAGCCAAATTTTTGTTGCAAGTTAAGTCCATGATACTGAACTACTTTCTATAAAAAAATTTCCTCCTACCATACAAAATTCCGTTTGGTTAAGCTACAATTTTTTATGGGAAGACGAATTTTTTTTCGATTTTATTTAATTGTTTTAATGGAATGTACTTCAGTCAGAATTATGTACTGAACTTGCTCCAAAAATTTAGCTTGTAGTTAAAAAGTCACCCTGTATGTATAAGACCATAAATATCAACAGATTCAATTTGAAACCCGATAATTCCGTGGTCAGTACAAGCCACAAACAATACCTCATCACCAACCATAGATATCAGAATATCAGACATGTCATCGCCGTACTGTGGCATACGACACCACATTATGTAAATAGCGCATCTGCCACGCCACCTGGTGATCGTGAATTAATTACGAATGCGCACGCGCCGGTATGGCGTCGTTAGAAGATCCGACGATATTTAGTTGTTATAAACTGTTGTTTTAAATAGTCGGCAAATTCATTGAATTTTATTTGCTCTCTGCTAGACATTAAACTTGTTTGTTGCCCGTGTGGTTCCAGGTTAGAATAGGACCACTCCATCTCTTCCTGTGGATGTCGTAAGAGGCGACTAAAGGACTAAGCACCAACATCTCGAGCTACAATTGCTTTTCTAAGGAGGGTTAACGTAGGGCAGCGGCCGATTGTAAATCTTTGCGCACAAATACATTCCCAAAGAGGGTTGACGTCAGGCAGGCGGCCGGTCGTAAAACTATAGCCAAATCATTTAAACTGTTCCGGCTATTTCTTCTCCATTTTGCAAGGTCTTTGGCATCCTTGGGTGACCATTGACATGCATGTTATATTTAGAGAAGAAAAAGCGGGAAAGCGCACCCCGGGCTCCGAAGCAGCACAGCTGAGAATGCAACTGGGAACACGCTTAGACGAAGAAGAATTTCTTTGAAATTACAAATTTTGCCGAAATCTGAAATGTCATTTCAAACTAAAAGCTAGAGTACTTTTGTATGGAAAACTAGAATTAAATTAGGTAAACTTGAAATCTTTGCAAAAATTATTGCAACTTCCCAAGGGATGATACCAACACACCTTTTCCATTTGACCCCTGACTTTCGTAATCAAGTTCGAATAAACCACAAAGGCGGTAACGTTCGCATAAAAACATAATGAACTTTTACACGCCGGGTCGTACCCTGTAATTGGTGATATCGGTTCCAATCTAAGACAATGGGGTCACTCCTGCCCCGAGGATAGGCCAGGTGGAAACCTTTACTGATCCTTAGCCATCTGGCTGCAGAGTTATAACGCGATAGAAATGATCAAGGTATGTATTCAACAAATCATTAATATTTGTTTATTTTACAGATTCAAATCTCATCATAAATGTTATGTAAATCAGATGACAATGCAATATTATTATAACAAGAAGCTGATCTGATGATAGACCTGGAAGGAATCCGTAATAAAACGACGCAACCCCATCCAGTTTGTGCTTATTAATTTGTCTTGATATGTTCTTAGGCTTCAAAATAAAAAATTGTAAGATTTTTTTTTTTCAGAAAACTTATTAGCGTTGTAACTAGTCTTGAATCATATACCAACAACACAATATTTGTAAATTTTGTGTCAATCATCAATCTGATTTCGGCGACTATTTTATCAATAAATGTTTATGCAATATTTGACGTTCACATTAAAATTCTGATTATTAGTGATGACAGATTATGTTTTGTTTTCAATTTTCTGAGAAACTGTACATTTTTTATTTACTTCTTATTTTCAGGTCTCAAAATACCTAAATCTTATGATGTATCTATGTCTAAAACATGTACAAGTACATTTTATTACGTCAATCGTTTGAGTAAGAATTTGGCGGATAGACCATCTCTAATATATCACTAAGTCTACAAAGTAGCGTCTTCATTAAGCAATAAGACGCAGGGAAGCCGCGGTAAATTACCTTTTTTCCCCATTTAGGCACACCTGGAGGAACACTACCCTTCTACCCTTCCCTTCGAGACGTGTAGCGAGGGCGTTAAAGTTAGGCATTATTTATGGCAAATAACGGATCGTATTTTTAGTGTTTAAAGATAGGTATGGTTGTTATAGGTATAATATCATATCAGCCACAGGAAGTCCACTGCTAGACATAGGCCTCCCCCAAGGATTTCCAAAACGACCGATTGGAAGCGGCCTGCATCCAGCGTTTCCCTGCAACCTTGCTCTGTTCGTCCGACCACCTAGCAGGTGGATTTCAAGAACCATTCTGCCCCATCGGCCATCGGTTCTTCATCGGCATTATGTGTGTGACCTTAGTTATTCTACGAATCTTCTCATTTCTGATTCGATCACGTAGAATAACACCGAGCATAGCCCTCTCCATAGCCCGTATAAATAATATAGGCTAGGCTTATTACTCGACTGTCAAAAAATGGTAATGATGGATTTAGAATTTCCTAGTGTTGCATTCGTCCATAGGCTACGGTACTTACCATAGGGTGGACTGTATGCCTATTTGCAAGTTAAGTAAGTAATTTGTCCTATTACACAAACATGTCTTCAAGACGATACACGGTGTCCAGTGCTGCCCCCATTTCAAATAAATTATTTGTAAGACAACGGAGATATCATTTAAAATTTTAAGCTACTAAAACCTAGATAACCCTTCAAACTATTTTATGAACCACTGTTTACAGTTTTAAGTGTGAACGTTAAGCTTTAGTTTGCATTTTTGCGAAAAACGGCCACTTTTGGCAAAAACGCAAACTAAAGCTTAACGTTCTTACTTTAAACTGTAAACAGTGGTTCATAAAATAGTTTGAAGGGTTATCTAGGTTTTAGTAGCTTAAAATTTTAAATGATTTCTCCGTTTTCTTACAAATAATTTATTTCAAATGGGGGCAGCACTGGACACCGTGTATCGTCTTAAGAACACCCACCCTACCCCCAAAGCAACATACCACATCATTTTATGCATTTATACGCGTGCGCAACGCGACGTCCCATAAATTTGATGCGTAAAATTTATACATTACTGCAAATTGAGGTATGTTGACCTTTACGACATCAATATACCGTAAAAGAGAATATTTAAAGTACAACAGCAAGGGTACGTGTCTCGTTTTGTTGTGTCCTGGGCACATAACCTGATTAGTTTTTAGGTGGAAGAGAATTAGTTAGATACTTAGGAAGAGATTCATTCGAAGGTCTTTAAGCGCCATCATAATACAATTTCGAAGTGTTAAAGTATTGTTTTAAAGACTCCTAAACCCAAAGTCCTTGCCTGATATAGATAATCTAAATTTTGCTCCCGCTTCCACGCACACAAATTTACTTTAGCCGAAGCGAGAACCCCGCCATGCGGGGTGAAAAAGTCACGGGAGTTCAATGAGGCTGGTATGCGTTTCTGGTTCTTGAGGTTTTTTTCGTTTTACAAAGAATATTTAAGAGTTATTTAAAAAATAAGACATATGATCCGTGTATTATGTTTAATACAATTATAATCCAAAGCCCTTGTTAGGGCTAATTTATTGTATTTCTTGAATACTTTCCGTTTTAGTATAATTCTGGAGGCAAATTCGCAATTTTTTCTATCGAGGAAATTTTAAGCAATCGGGTTTGTTCGAAACATATAATGTATAGAGTTAGTCCTGAACTTTGCTGTGTTTTTATTTTAAAGTGACTAGTCGCTCTAAGTACTATCAGGGTCATACGGGCTCTTAACAAGTGGACCTAAATTTTGTTAACGGTGATCAGAAAAAATCATCTTCTAGGTATTTAGGAGGATCTAACTTTTAATTAACTGGCAACATTCTTGGTGCAAGTTCAGTCCATGATACTGAACTACTTTCTATAAAAAAGTAATAAAAAATCGATAAAAAATTTTCGTCTTTCCATACAATATCAGCACTCAGCCAAACGGATTTTGTATGGAAGGACGAAATTTTTTTATCGATATATTTAGGTAGGTAGGTAGGTAGGTAGACATAGGATGTTGGGTCTTGCGGCTCAAAAAGCCAGAGCCCAGGGCGAAAGACCCAAAGGAATCAAAACAGCGGTCGGTTGCTAGCTGCATCGCCTACTCGTATAACATGATTTGCATTCTCTAGATCTTTAACAATCTGGGCGGGAAGGGAAGCAGCTCGTATATTCTTAGTTTTTTTTCCCCAGACCACCATAAATTAACTGTTAGAATTAACATTAGTACTTTATCAACAGTGAAATAAATACCTAACTTGCCCGACTGTGGGTTTTAGAAAGCTGACATTACGTCCCTAGGAAATAACTTAAATATGTATATAATTTTGCTCAACTTTAATCCATCAACTTCCGTAATTTATAATAAAAATAATATTTATAAATCGCTACACAGAAAACTAACAAGTAGCGACATCTGTTAGAGAGTAGTCGTACGTAATAGGAAAAGACTATTCCTACCGGAAATCGGAACCTGCTTCTAAACAAAAATACAAAAGATTCTCATACTTTTAAGGCCGTACCTGACTTTTCCGGGGTCCAGTGCTGCCCCCATTTAAAATAAATCATTTCAAAGAAAACGGAGACACCATTACAAATTTTGTTACTATCAATTCCTAGATAACCCTTCAAAGTATTTTATAAATAACTGGTTACAGTTTAAAGCCGTACCTAAATTTTCCGGGGTCTAGTGCTGTCCCCATTTAAAATAAATCATTTCAAAGAAAACGGAGACATTTATGAACTACTGTTTACAGTTTAAAGTGAAAACGTTAAGCTTTACTACGCACATTTGCGAAAAACGGCCACTTTTGGCAAATGTGCGTAGTAAAGCTGAAAATTCAGGTACGGCCTTAAGGCCGTACCTGAATTTTCCGGGGTCCAGTGCTGCCCCCATTTAAAATAAATCATTTCAAAGAAAACAGAGACATCATTTAAAATTTTGCTACTACCAAGTCCTAGATAACCCTTCAAAGTATTTTAATAACTACTGTTTACAGTTTAAAGTGAGAACGTTAAGCTTTACTACGCACAATTGCGAAAAACGGCCACTTTTGGCTAATGTGCGTAGTAAAGATTAACGTTCTCACTTTAAACTGTAAACAGTAGTTCATAAAATACTTTAAAGGGTTATCTAGGAATTGGTAGTTGCAAAATTTTAAATAATGTCTCCGTTTTCTTTGAAATGATTTATTTTAAATGGGGGCAGCACTGGACCTCGGAAAATTCAGGTATGGCCTTAAAGTGAGAACGTTAAGCTTTACTACGCACATTTGCGAAAAACGGCCTCTTTTGGCGAATGTGCGTAGTAAAGCTTAACGTTCTCACTATAAACTGTAAACAGTAGTTCATAAAATACTTTAAAGGGTTATCTAGGACTTGGTAGTAGCAAAATTTTAAATAATGTCTCCGTTTTCTTTGAAATGATTTATTGTAAATGGGGGCAGCACTGGACCACGGAAAATTCAGGTAAGGCCTTAAGGTTTTATCTTTGAATAAACGAGACAATAAATTAATCTGAAAGTCTTTAAGACCTAACCACGATAAACATAGAAACCAAAAAAAAGCTAATCGTATCTGATTAACACTTACTAATTCAATTTATATCAAAAGAATTTCTATAATGATTAAGTGTAAATTATCCACATTTTATTTTGTAGATCAGCCCTGAACAGATGCAGAATGCAAGCTGCATCAGACAATAGCCAATCAAAACACATTCTGCCTCATCGCTCATCCA
This sequence comes from Acrobasis repandana, assembly GCA_963576875.1. Taxonomy (NCBI): domain Eukaryota; kingdom Metazoa; phylum Arthropoda; class Insecta; order Lepidoptera; family Pyralidae; genus Acrobasis; species Acrobasis repandana. The sequence continues at coordinate 5,313,891 of OY756233.1, read as the reverse complement.
CGCGTTCAAAATTCAACGTCTAAAGAGGCCAATTAACTTCTGTTGTACTCCAAACATGACCTCTTTTTACTAAGTTTAAATAAAAAAGTAAACCCTTTCCACTTTCCAGCCATTGTTAAAATAAAAAAAAAAGAATTCTTTCCAGCCAGTTTTTAAATAAAGCTGAATATTCTTTGTTTGTCTTTGATATACCTACTTGTAAGTATTGTGAGAAATATTGTTTTTTGGCACGTGTTGGACAAACAAAGATTAAAAGATTGGTGTCCAGTCCAGAGAACACGGCCGATTCACTTGCCTTTTAAAAAATTAAGATATAGCAAAAAAAAAGAAATTAATTCTTAGTGGCGAGGCCTTGAATGACCTGCCAACTCACGCACCGCACCTCACCCCCGCGGTCGCCCAGCACTTACTTACCCAAAAAGGTTGGCAGTACTGCACAACAATATCCCCGAACTCTTTGTTTGGTTTCGAAATAATTTGAATTCTATTTTTTCATCTTGGCGCCATTTTGTGAAAATTTTGTCAACTATTGAAAAAATTAAAACAAGTAATTATAATTTTGTTTTCTAAGATAAACAAGCGACAGTTCATCTTATTTTGTGCTGATGTTATGTAGATTGGAGTTTTCGCTTGTCATGGAATGAAGAACATTGAAAGAAGTAGGTAGGTATTTGGTAAGTAGGTACCGATTAGGTACCTCTATATATTTAAGTAGGTACTAAAATGGTTTATTCTAGTGAAGGTAGTAGGTGCATATATTTTATAACTTGTATTTTATTGTTTTAGCGCAAATAAATTCAAGCAGTCAACCATGGAAAGAACAAATCGATTCACACCATTGTAAAAGTTTAAACATTCAATACCTAACCTATCTTCCATATAAAAGGTACCTACCCTAAGAAAATCCGAAGTGAAGTCCAATTGTAAGTACATATAATACCTAAGTTATTATCGTAATTGTCATACTATTGTAATCTTCCATGCCATTTTTTGGAAAAGAAGAACCCACGCCAGTCGTAAAAGCCGAGTCAGAACTCACTTCATTCCAAAAGTGCACATATAAGTTTACTTTGTCACAAACTATTTAGGGATATCTTTGTTTGTTTACCTCTCGCTCAAACTCGGCTTTTAAAACTTGAACGGGTGAGGCAGCAACATCCAACGTAAGTTTATATTATTTGATAGGCACAGAATTAAAGTAAGTAGTACTTAGGTATGTAAGTACATATTTAAAGTAAAATGTCTTACCTATAGCTAAAACTAAGAGGCCAAATTGACCGTAAGACCATCGGCATTAGTTTTTAGTTTGTTTGAAGTAACTGCTGCGGCTATGCTAGCCCATGTGCGAAAGCTCTAAACTTGTGTCTGACATTTAGAATTCCTGATAAAGACGACGTAAAAATGGTATATATCCTAGCCTAGGGCCGCGTGACCCGAACGCCTCTTTTAGCGTTATGGTGGAGATAGGAATCAAAATAGTGGTGAGTTACTAGTCGCGCTTATTAAAATGATTTGTTTTTTCGCCCATTCCCTCGATCGGACTATTTACGATCTGCGCGTGAAAATAAGTAATAGAATATACCAGTCCAATATTTTCTTTTCTCCCTGACTAACATGTAAAAATGTCTTATACCTCTACCTGTGCCTCTACATAAACAAGTAAATAAGATATTTTCTTTTTTTTCAGATAAGAAAAATCACACAAATCAAATTTGCTCCTCCCTGCCTGAAAGGACTACTTTAAATTTTATATATAAATGAATAAGTATTATATCGATGTACCTACCTTTTATATTTCACGTACGACGTAATATTATACATAAATAAAAATATTTCCTTTTTTATTTCGTTGTTTTCTTTGTAATAAATATGAGGTTTTAATTAACCTTAAAAGGTACCTGCTATTTAAAAAAAAAACAAAATAGACAATTTCTTTGCTTCAAATGTCACGGAACAGAAAAAAAAGTCAAATGTCAAATTCAATCAAGGCCCCGCCCATAGACACTATTCACAAAAAAATATGTATGGCAGTCGGTCGTCTGATACTAGTATAGTATCTGCTCCGTAGTCTGTGCCAGAGAAGACTTGCACTAGTGCTACTGATGGAGTTTAATCAAAGGGCTCTAGGTATGATGTGGCCAAATACTGGGCTATCGAAATATAGTCTTATTTTGCCATTGAAAACTAAAGATGATTTACTGTTCTTGAAAATTGTTTGAAGGTTTCCTACCTTTAAAACTTACTGGAATAATCATTGATATAAGTATCTTATTATTTTTTTATTATATTATTATATAAAAAACGCCTTCCAACATCTTTCATTGCTTTTCTTTTGCTAAAATTTGCTATAAAGTTCTTTGAAGGAGCACGAATTCCTTGCAAGAAAATTTAAGCAATTTACAATTTCTTCGTTTAAAAGCGAATATTTAAAAGGGATATTTAACCACCATAAAAGATAGTACTTAAAAGGTAAAAAATATTTAATTGTTCTGTTTAATATATTTAGGTACCTACCTCACTCAACTTAGTGAGTAAAATTTAACAAGATTAAGATTTCGATTATGGGGATACATAAATATTTCGAGGTCCAGTGCTTGAAATAAATTATTTGAATGGAAACGGAGATATCATTTAAAATGTTATCTTTGTGAAATCCTAGATAACCCTCCAAACTATTATATGAACCTAGTTTACAGTTTAAAGTGAGAAACTTAAGTTTTTCTTAGCATTTTTGCCAAAAGTGGCCGTTTTCTGCAAAAATGCTGAGAAAAGCTTAACGTTCTCACTTTAAACTGTAAACAGTAGGTCATTAAACAGTTTGAAGGGTTATCTAGGGCTTCACATATCTAATTTTTTTTATGATATCACCGTTTCCCATGAAATAATTTATTTAAAATGGGAGCAGCACTGGTCCCCGAAAAATTCATGTATCCATATAATGGAAATCTTAATCTTGTTAAATTTTACTCACTAAGTCAAGGTAGGTACCTACTTAATATATTAAATAGAACAATTCAATATTTTTTACAAGTCTTCGTCATTCAGAAATATTCATGTATCCAAAACTCCTGATGATATTTTTATAAAAAAAGTTCCTAAGTACCTGTTACCAATTCTTTGTGTTTGTTTTACTTTAGATATTTTTTTCATCATAAAATATCGTTGGATTAATATCCCATAATATCTTTAGCAATTTACTTATCTATTTCTCATATCACAGTCTTCCATGCTGGTCTGAACAATCTAAGAATGTACCAGCTGTTTCTCTTCCCGCGCAGATTGTAAAAGCCGATCGAGGGAAAGGGCGTAATTGTGAATTATGTTATTAGGCGATGCGGCTAGCAACCACCATTATTTGATTCCTTTTTCCACCTTCTCACCCACAATCACGCTAAAAGTGGCCTTTGAGTCTTGCCGCCCTGGGCTCTATCTGCTTAGAGCCGCAAGACCCAAAATGCTCTGTCTGCCCATTAGGGATAAAGACGTGATAGTGCATGTATTTATTTATATCACAGTCAAAGTAGTTTTGAAGTCTAAGAAATCGTTGCGCCTACAAGACTCTTTTGCACAATAACGTCTTCTTTGCTTTACATTTTCTTAAGGGGTAAATTTGAACGTTCTCTTTCACAATCTAAAAGACGAAGAGATACCCGATTGTGTACCATGTGTAGGTATGTCGCAGTTGAAAGGAATAATCAGTTGCTTGACAAAACCGTTAGCAATTTGGCGAGTACACTTCGACACAAAGCTTTAAAAAATGCAAACAAAATACTGAAATGTTTAGTCAAAGTCAAAGTCAAAAACATTTATTAATCTTTGGATGTTCGTATTACTTGATAATTGTAATTTTTTCTTTCGATTTGATAAAAGTTGTTGACGTCAGATCATTTACTTACAGCTAAGTTTAGTGACGCTTCACAAGCGTCAGTCAGTTATCAAAGATCGTAAGAGGCGACTAGAGGCCTTAGCACAAACATCACGTGCTACAATTACATTCCCAATAAAGGTTGACGTCGGATGGTTGTACAACTTACCACACAAATGCATCCCCAAAAAGGGGTTAACGTCAGGCAGGCGGTCGGTCGTAAAACTACAGCCAAATCGTTTAAACTGTTCCGGCTATTTCTTCTCAATTTCGCCTGTTCTTCTTACAGGGTTTATAACACAGAACACTTTATAGTCAAGTGTTCTGTGGTTTATAATACCAGCAGGTCTAATTAAACTAACTTAAAAATAAGCTACATAAGTAACTTAGATAGTAGACTGTACAAAATAACTTAAGCAGTCATCATTTTTAAAAAAAAGCAATACTTTACCGATGTTTCAGGAACACGAGTGAGTCATATGGGCAGCCATCGTGTCAGCATTGTTGTTGTATGAGTCAAAGAATTCCCATACAACAAGAGGGCTTCTGAGGGCTCTACGAAACCACGGGGATAATGGGACCCTTCAATTCCTGTTAAAAAGCAGGTGATTCATCAATCACTGCACGACTGCTTGATATCAAAGAGTAAAAAAGGCGGCCTTCCTATTTAAAATTAGTTTTATTATACAGGCAATTTTAATTCAGTCAATTCTTTATTTTGCTTTACACACAGGCAATATTAATTAATAAACTATAATAATTAAACTATTGAACTAAACTAAGGCTAAAAAGAAAAGATAAAAGAGAAAAAAAATATTAAATAATATAAAAAAGTATCCAAGAGGCTGGCATTTCCTCTTCCCAAAGACGTCAGGGAGGCGGCCGGTCGTAAAACTATATCCAAATAGTTTTAAAAACTCTTTCAGCTATTTCTTCTCCAACGCAAGGTCTTTGGCATCCTTGGGTGACCATTGACATGCATGTAATATTTGGAGAAGAATAGGCTAAAGCGTACCCCGGGCTCCAAAACAGTACAGTACAGTGAAGAAGAATGATGCTGGCATTTCCTCGTTGAACGGCTAAGCTCAGCCTCAGGCCGGAATGCGCACCAGCTCTTGGATCCCCTGAGACGTCGCGTCGATACGGCGTGCGGAAATCTCTTTATAAAGCTGCTTTACAAAGAGATTTCCGCATTTTCTTTTTCAAATCGCATATATTGGATTTATAAATTGCATAAATGATTTGCATGGTTAACGATTTGGACTTTTGGTTAGACCAAGAAAGTTATCTATTGCTTCAATTTAATTGTATTTAACAGGCAAGAGCCGTGTGGTCCCGGTAGAGCAGAATAGGACCACTCCAAGTCTTCCCGTGGATGTCGTAGAAGGCGATTTAGGAGACACAAGCTAAACAAAGCTTATAAACATCAGTGATACCTCTCCAACCCGTCTGGCCAGCGTGGAGAGTGTAGGCCAAATCCTCTTACTATTCTGGCTAATATATGGCTCTGGTAGTACAGAGAGGGTCGTTATCCTGCAGTGGAGATAATGATGATGAACAGGCAATAAACTTATACTGTGTAAATAAATGTCCTTTAATGATACTTCGTTTTTCGAAATTTCTTTTATAAGGCAGAATAAAAAGGACTGTGCATGACTCGATCTGAACTATAATTTTAGCATTAAATTTACTATATTTTGGTAAAGCAAACATGGTTCAAAAACCTACTAAAATAGCGGTACTTGGCCGGAAGTAATAATTTAAATGGCGTGAGAATTATTTGAATCGCAAACGTTGACGCTCACGCTCAATTTTTTTCTTATAAAGTTATACAATTTTTTTTTTAATAAAGTTCAAATATTTTAAGGGCCAATCACATCATTATTTTAAACAACTTTTCACAATTTAAATAAAATTTTCACTTTCCATACAAATCGATGTAGTCACTGGATCTAGTTAGGTACTATGGTTATGGGAAGTGATTTTTTTTTAAAGCCTTAAAATACAAATATTTTATTCTTAATTGAAAATAAGCTTGTATATGTATTTATAATTCATACTCCACCGACAAGAGCATAGCTCTTAAATATAGATAGATATGTTTATGTACGAACCGGTTAGTTCCTCAAAGACTATACTTTCCTGTACAGAGGATATGAGATCGATTTCAGTTCATTATCCCGATGGTATCTTAATGTAAACAGGATTTTAATTTACCTTCTTATGTTTGTATGTTCACATGATCGTGTGTACACATTTTTTTTCAGATAACATTATTATTACTCGTACCATGATCATATCAGCTACCGGAAGTCCACTGCTGGACATAGGCCTCCCCCAAGGATTTCCAAAACGACCGATCGGAAGCTTCTGAGGTGTTCTCTTCTGAGGTCATCCGATCACCTAGCAGGTGTGCATCGCTGCGCTTGCTGGTACGTGGCGACCGTTCGAAAACCTTCTGCACTATCTGCCATCGGTTCTTCGGCCTAGTGCCCCGCCTACTGCCACTTCAATGAGCTAATCTGCTTGGTTATGTCAGTGACCTTTGTTTTTCTACGAATCTCCTCATTTCTGATTCGATCACGTAGGGAAACACCGAGCATAGCCCTCTCCATAGCTCGTTGAGCCACCTTGAGCCTTTTTTTTTATTAAATAATTTTACGGCTCTGGATACAAGTCCTTTAGAGCCTATCTTTAATTTTGTTCTTTATTCCTAATCCTAACAAGACAATCAAAGGGTGGTGTAGGCCTTTGACTGCTGCAAGGGAGCTTCTGGCGATAAATCTATACGAGTCCACTGGTTTACATAGACGATTGAGTGGCAGACGACGCCCAAAGACGCCCACACAGTCCGCAAAATAAATATCACTACAGCCACTTTAACTATTTCACACATTGTTCATGTCATGAGCATTTATAACACCAAACAACACCAATTTCATATTATAAAGTCCACTAAAACAATTTGTAAAATAATTTAAAGCAAGCCCCAACCGAACCCCTTGACGTCCCGCCAAAAAAAAAAACCACCTTGAGCCTTCTTAAGAGACAGTAAGGGACCACATTTCAGACCCATAAGTCATCACCATTGGTATTACACATTATATATATAAATATATATTGATTAAACACTTACATCTTTATGTAAATGTTGCTAGCCAACATTATTGTGATTTAACAGCTCGGTGACCCGATAGGATACTAGCGTTTTCGCAAGGTAAGTGACCCCGGGCGTGGTCTGCACTTGGATTGGTGACCACAAGTGGTATAATGAATTTCTCGAGGTCCTCCGTGCTTCGAAAGTCACGTTAAGCTATTGGTCCCGGCTGTCATTGTATGGCAGTCGTCAAGCTATGCCAGATGCCTTTAGGCAGGTTGAAATATCTGACACCAGTCAACACTGGTTTTTACACTGATTTACGGCCAAGTGAATGCGGGCTCAGAGTCAGCTTCAATTTCAAATCACCTGTGACCAGTTACCGTTACAACATGAAAACTTTATTTTTCATAATTTTATATGTTCACTACCCGTGTGGTTCCGGGTTAGAATAGGACCACTCCATCTCCTCCTGTGGTGTGGATGTCGTAAAAGGCGACTAAAGGAAAAATAGTACTAAAAGTTCATGCTACAATAGCATTTCCAAAAAGGGTTGACGTCAGGCAGGCGGCGGTCGTAAAATAAGCCAAATCAAAAAAGCGGACGCCGGGCTTCGCAGCATTATGCCTGAGGATGCAACTGGGAATACGCTGAGATGAGAGAGGGAGAGAATTTTACATGTTTATTACAACTTTATTTAAGTAATAGAAATGTGGACTGGGTCCGAAAAATATTATTTTATTTAGTTCGTCAGTTATTGTGTCTAAAAGTAATAAAAAATTACAATCAACATACAGCCCATCGAAGTTACGGTGACGTCAAGTGAAAATACTACTTAGATCGTGTCGTCGATTCTTGCACATTCCCTTGATAGGCTTTTACGATCTGTGCAGGAAGATTAGAAGCTGAGACATTCAACTTTGTTGCTGAGACCAGCATGATAGGTCAGCATAGAAAGATAGTTTAGAACATCTAAAAAAATAAATGCTTGTCTCAAATCATTATTTTATTTACCACTAAATCTTCACAAAGCGTATTTTTCATTATTCTAATATACAGGACATTTTGTGTTTTTCAAAAACACACCTCATAACAGTAAATAACAGAAAAATCTCAATATTAGCCTTTAGCCATAGCCATCTATGCTAAAATTAAGTTTTTTTTATTTCTACTCGTTTCACCTAACGAAAAGGTAAGTTAGATGAAATGAGTAAATAAGAACATAATTTAAAACTATAATAAAAACCCGTTTACTAAAAGATTAGACCTCGTTGTGAAAATTAATACTAAAAATAATTCTAATTATGAAATCTAACACAACATACCTAGAGTTTTCACAAATATTTGTTTAAGTTTTATAAATATTCTTATTGATGCTTTTTTGCACACCGTACTCATGTGTCGCAGTGACGTCATCGACGTCAGGTCCAAACTTATCGTAAACGGATTCTATGTGCCACATTACTATGGTTAAAAGATTAGTGTGTCGAATTTTGTAAAGGACTAATTTTTCTAATAGAAATTTAACATTTTTAAATATTATGAATATTGTGAAACGGTAACTTACATCGGAAAGGCGGACCAGGTTTCGATCGATTTAGTTAGACGATCATCATCAGGGCGAGTGTTTGGAGCGGCGTGAGTAAAACGTTCAACAATATTCATAATCAACTTTTATCTCTCGTACTTTTTATAAAATAATTTTAAATATTATTGATTTAATTTTTTTCTGGCCAATTCGATTTAATATTTGAAACAAGGCACTTTATAATACAAAGTATAGGTTATACAACAAGGGCTATGAAATAAGAAAATTCTCACGTCACAAAAATTTGCTACCAAGCCAATGCAAAGGGTGCTAATTATATGGTCTGAGGGTTTCTTCGTCATCGCCCGAGTGTATGTGTCTCCGTATGATTGTAAACACCGATAGTTCATAAACTATCTCGCTAAATTGTGAGATTTGTGAGATCAGATTGTGAACAGTAGATAAATTGTAAACTGTATCGTACTGCTCACAATATAACGTATTCATTTTAGATAGTCTATAATCCATCCACGTACGGTACAGTTTACTAGACTTATTGTGTTTATCTATATATGTATTTATCATAAAATATAGTATCGTTAAGTTAGTATCCCATAACACAAGTTTTAAACTTACTTTGGGGGTAGCTTAATCAGTGTGATTTGTCCCTATATATTTATTTATTTATTTATTTATTTTATTAGACTATTTACTATCTCGCGAGATAGTTAATGAAGGGTGTTCACAATCATACATAGGTGACATAGGTATATATATATTACATCTGACAAAATATACTGAAACTATTTTAAGAGGGAATCCAGTCCATAATACTGAACTTTTCCCAAGGAACTTAAATCGAAATATGAAAAATATTTTTTGTTCTCTATACAAACTCAGATCAGCTGATCGGTCAACTTGTATGGGGGGGCCAAAAAATTTTCATATTTCGATACGAGTAGGTATATGTTCCTTGGGGAAAGTTGTTCAGTATCATGGACTAAATCCAGCCCTTAAATAGCTTCAGTATAATTTAATAGACCCTATACAATTTTACGATTTCCCCTCCAAGTAAGCAAGTAGCTTTTTTAAAAGAAAGCGTTTTCTGGCCCAGGGATACGAAAAATTACTTAAATACATTTACACTTACTATAACTAGAGTTTCTGTACAGAAGCACCCGTAACCTAGGATTCTATAAAAAATATACGATCCCTTTGAAATCATACAGTGAGTAATCGAAAAAAGTTGGACTAAAAACCAAAATACATTTTTGAATTAAATTTTGTAGCCTCCCAATTGCCTTAATTTTGCGTTTTTTTTTTAATTTCATTCTTATACTTCTTTCTTAACTTCGTATTTTTCTAACTAAGCATAAGGCTTGAAACTGCGTTAAGCGAAGACGCTATTTTCGAACTAAGCCTAAAAAGCTCAAACTAATACCTGTTAGACATTGAAATCATAAATAGGGTTAACCCTAAGAAAAGTACGAAGTTAGGAAAAATAAAAACATGTAAGTAATGCTACAAAAAACTTGTCTTATTTGGCCTACGCCCCGTTTGGCAAATATTCTCATTTGGTCGAATATTGAGATCAAAATTAATGCTTACCAAACGAAACTTTTACAAGGTAAGTAAGTTTCAAATAATAAAATTAATAAAAAAAAGAAGAGAAAAAGTGAAAAAGCTTTAAATTTAATACTTTCAAAAAATCTCCTGATTTTGTTATCGTCTACTAAATGCTAAAGGTAAGAACGATAAAATTAAAAAAAAAAAGTTTTTTTTTTATAATTTTGGTATTTATACTTCTATTTAGAATACCTTATTTGTTTAATTTATTAAGGTGAAGATATAGGCAAATGGCCTTGAAGTGGCGCCCTCATTTGAAATAAATAGTTAACTCGTAAATATGGAGAATATTTCCATATTGCTCTTCGTCATGCACTAGATAGCCCTTTAAATTATTTTATGAACCACAGTTGAAAGTGTTTACATTAGTCCGTCTAGCTTTAAAACTTGCCTCCGCCAAAACTGGCCACGGCAAGTTTTAAAGCTAGACGGATCACCAATAATAGTTTCAACGGCAGTTTATAAAATAATTTAAAGGGCTATCTAGTGCATGACGAAGAGAAATAAGGAAATTATCACCATATTTACGAGTTAACAATTTATTTCACACTTCAAGGCCATTTGCCTATACCTCCGCCTTAATGAGTTTTAAAGCAATAGAGAAAATATATGATTAAATACAGCTCAATCAGCTCTGTCTTTATTTAAATTAAACAATTTATATTTTTAAACAACGATACGTGACAACGCTTTAGACTTTTGGGGTACGATTTACAAAACATTCACCAATTTTTTTTTTAAGTTTTCCATCCAAACCTTTAGCATTTTGTACGTCTAAAATTAATGCCAGATATTTGACTCTCACCACTTTTTTTTAAATAAGCGTATAACAAACAGTTGATACAAGAGAACATATTAAAATTTACTTAAAAATAAATATTTTGACAATGATCCTATCGCAGGAAGATATTACTTTTAGACATTACTTTTGTTTCTACTATAACGTCTATAAATAAAATAATTTAAATTAATATATTTTTAATTTTCTTTGTCGCTACTGGCTCCTTCAGCGTGTTTCTTCGCAGTCCAATAATCTGAAAAGATATAAAAAGATATGTTTAGTAGAAAGAAAAAACAAACAGTAGTACTATAAATATATTTAGATCTTGTGATCTTGTTTGTTTGTTTTAACTCTTTATTGCACATTTAAGTACAAGTAAATTATAAATAATATGCATTACAAAATAAAAATGTACAATGGCGGGCTTATCCCAGTGAGGGATTTCTTCCAGCCAGTCAGTGTCTGAAAAACAGGACAACAAAAGCGAGGGTATAAGTAAATAAGATCTTCTGAATAACTTCATCATGAGGTTTTTAATTGATGTCCTTAGATTTAAAAGTTTCTTTTGTTTCACCCATGGGAGAAAAAAGCGTACGCATAAATAATAAGAATTAATTCCTGTCCATTCTAAAAATCGTATTATAAAACAAACAATGAAACATAATAAATTTACTAAGAAACTAGAACCTTCTTTTGTTATTTCGTCCACGTTGTCACCACAATGGTGGGCTATAGAGGAAGCCGCGGACGGTGCATCAAAGATCTAGTATTACAATCGATACCGCCAGGAATCAATTATCAAGCGATTACATCAGTGCAGTGCATTGTGAAATTGAATCTAGTTAGGTACCTAGTAATAAAATAATGTAATTTTTCATTTATTTATTTTTCTTGTGAATTCTGACATTGATAAATAAAATATGACATGATGAACTCGCCTTTTTGAAGGTAATTAGAAGTAACAAGTAATTTTTTGTTGTTGAAATAAAGAATAATGCTGAGGACCGAGAAGTCTGCCGCATACTCAACTGACAAGCGCAACTAAGCTTATAAGTATGTAATAGTTTTTAGTCAATAAATTAAATTATATAACGTCTAAGAAAATATGCTGAAACCATTTTAGGAGTAGATTCAGTCCATGATACTGAACAACTTTCCCCAAGGAACAAATATCGAAATATAAAAATAAAACTGCTGCACATAGAAACTCGGATCGGTTAACTTGCAGGGAATGGGAGCTATTGTACCTATGTATATATATTTACAATTTGTATTTTGTTAATTTTTTTAAATGCAATAAGGAGTTTTTCTTTCATTCATTCATTCAATGGGAGGCAAAACCTCAGATTAAAGAAAGGCAAAACATTACTTTTCATATTTCAGTATAATGTTTCTAGAGGTAAATTTTTCAGTATCGTGGACTGAATTCAGCCCTATAATAGTTTCAGTATATTTTGGTAGACCCTGTATATTTCAATATTACAATAATCTCTATCTTTACTCGGATATCTTCAAATCACGCTCTGCTGGCTGAGACAGGACAAAAAAGAGCAAAGAAGACCATCTAACGACTGAGCGGGACGGCGCAACCGGTTGGCGAGACCAAAAAAAGATAGTATAGAAGTGCCACTAAATCGTATATTTTTAACAAAAAAAAAACATGCGTCTTCACTTTCTTTGAGGAGGTTGTTCCATATCTCCAAAGTTGTTCATCATGTCTTCACCAAATGAATATTAGACAAATTTGGTGGTAATTCAATAAAAAAAAGTTCATAAATTTGCAAAGAAATCACTAACAAACATACAAAAAAAAACGCGGGTCGAATTGATAACCTTATTTTTTTAAAGCCGGTTTTAATTTATGCACATTATACACTAGGTAGTGTTTCTACTATTTATCTCTGTCTGCTTAGAGCCACAAGACCCTAAATACTCTGTCTGTCTCATTAGAGATAGTGATAGTGTTATAATATAGTGGTTGGTGTGTGGGGTGTTATGTGAGATTATTTTAAATCGAATCGTTTTAAAAGCATGCTTGCAAAAAAATAATTGATCTGAAAACTGTAGTAGATTTGCACGGAGTTCAAGCAAAAATATAAAAAGTAAATAAGCTGTATATTTTTATGTACCTTTTTGTTAATTAACATCAATAATTAATCACAACCTGTCCTATCCTAGGATTGGTTCTGGTCTACCCTTTGGGTTGCGGAGGTCAGACGGCAGTCGCTCTGTGTAAAAAATTGGTTGTCTGTAAAGTCGGTTTACGGACGGTAGTTTGACGTGACAACGTCAAACATTATAGTAGTAGCTCGAGCCGATCATGCCTTTCTCTCGTTCGTGCTGCGCTCTCGCTTGCGGAATGCGACAATGACGTCATCTTTTTCGTGCATGCAGCCCGTAGTATCGAGTTATTAGACGTTGTCACGTCAAAACCAGATACAGATACACTATCACGTCTTTATCCCTAACGTGGTAGACAGAGCCAAGGGCGGTAAAGCCTAGGCCACTTTTAGCGTAATGGTGGGCATGAAGGTGGAAAAGGGAAATCATAATAGTAATGGGTTGCTAACCGCATTGCCTATTCATATGATTCAGATTCTCGCCCATTCCCTCGATCGGCTTTTACGATCTGCACAGGAAGAGAAGCAGCTGGTACATTCTGTTTTTTTCTTTTCTCCCAGACCAGCAAAGAAGAACACCAACCAGAAAAACCAAAATCAGAACCTCACAAAATCAAATCACCTAGGTTAGGTAGCGGACCCTGGGCTCTGAAGCGTTACCGCTGAGGATGCAACCGGGAATACGCTCGGATGATGAACAAAAACAAAAAATAATAAAGTTTTTTTTCTGTAGTCTCCATATTTAGTCTCAAGAGTTTATTGAACAGAAAAAATAAAAAGCCCTACTACGGCCGGCTACCTGACTTACGCATATTTACATTGTGGGCAAGTATTTAACAGCTTTTTTATACATACGCCATGGCCTGGCTTATTTCATTTGAATATTATCTTGATGCTTGCTTGAATGACTTTCGTTCACGCAGGTAGGCATTAATTTATAGATCAAATGGAGAATAAACAAATACAGATTATAAATGCACTGATTTAAAGAGGCAGTTGTAAATAGCAGATTTGGTAAGTTAAAAATTATAAATGGCATGTTTAATAACTAGTTCAGCAGTTAAAACTAAGCAGTATAGTAAACAAAAAAGAGTAATAAAAAAAATGAACTGGAGGTAAAAAAAAATAAAAGAGCAGTTCTATAGGTTTTCCCTAACCTAGTGAAATGGATAAAACCGACCTAGCATAGCGTGTGTTGGTCACAGTTCTAACCTAACCTAACCTATAGGTTTTGACTAACCTAGTAAAATTAATAGAACTAGTAACATATTACTGGTAATATATTATTATATAACATATACATAAAATAACCGACTACTTAATTGATTTTTTATTACTGTTCATGTTTTACTGTCGCAATAATTAATCAACCGCCATTAAATTAAATAACTGCTCAATACGTTTTCCAACTGATCATAATAACATCTCGAATATTTAAATAACAGCTCAAAAAATTTGTTCCCGATTATAAATAAGCACAAAGGGTTTGTAATTTTGTAAATTTTGTTTTTATTATTCTGTTGAGTGTAGGTTTAAACTATCTGAAAACACAGTAAATTAATAAAGGAATAAGGATTTTAAATGTGGATATAACCACTAAAGTTATGAATATACATATACTATCACGTCTTTATCCTTTAAGGGGTAGACATAAACCAAGGCCGTAAGACCCAAATGCCACTTTAAAATTATGAAAATAACAAAAAATACAATTAGTATTAGGAATACCTAAATAAAAATGAGATAAAAATACTCCAAAAGAAAGTAAAAAAAAATAATTTAAATATTTATTATAAGGAATACAAAACCTGAGACAAAAGCATTATTGATACGAAAACGAATGCCTATCCCTCATATTCATAAAAAATATATCGTCCTTAATCAATGATATAATATATATATACCAATTTAAGGAGAGCAGACTTTTATGCAATTGACAGAAAAAAACAAAATAAATAACACAGAAAAATATTCTTAAGATAACTTTTTAATTCATTAATTACACGAAGAAATAAAATATCATAACGATTTGGACATACGAGTACATATACTATAAATCTCTCGTTCGGAGAACATCGCGATTGTCGAGCATCGTACAGATTCCGAGAATCAAGTGCGATGCACAAATTACGATATCGATGACACGGATCTGTCCCGTATCGATTTACGTTTAAGAATCGATTTCGACGAATATCACAGTGAGGTTGCATATGCAGGCTTTCGAATATAGTGGCCAATATTTTAGATTTTTTAAGCTGGAAAAGAATCGTCTTGTGATAGAGAGATACATTCTTCTTCATCTTAGCGCGTTCTCGGTTGCATCCTCAACTACGCTGCTTCAGAGCCCGGGGTGCTCTTTCCCGCTTTTTCTTCTCCAAATATAACATGCATGTCAATGGTCAGCCAAGGATGCCATAGACCTTGCGAAATGGAGAAGAAATAGCCGGAACTGTTTAAATAATTTGGCTATAGTTTTACGACCGGCCTCCTGCCTGACGTCAACCCTCTATGGGAATGCAGTTGTTGCACAAGATGTTTGTACTTATTCCTTTAGTCGCCTCTTACGACATCCACAGGAAGAGATGGAGTGGTCCTATTCTAACCCGGAAGCCACACGGCATACACAGATAGAGAGAAACATTATCACGTCTTTATCCCTAACGGGGCAGACAGAGCACTCAATATAGCGATGGGTTGCTAGCCGCATCGCCTATATAAACATGATTCAATTTCTCGCAAATTACCTCGATCAGCTTTTACGATCTGCGTAGGAAAAGAAGCAGCCGGTACATTCTACGTATTTTATTTTCTCTCAGACCAGCATGGAAGAAAGAAAGAGAATTTTAATATATTTATAAAAATAAGTCTGTAAACTGTCCAATCAATTTTTTTGGGTCTTAAGTGGTCTAAACTAGTCATAAATAGTTTTCATAAAATTGTTTGTAATTGCGTCCAAGTGGACCCAAATAACCCTTCTTACCAAACTAAAAATCATGGACACTCTAAAACAGCTACGAGTACAAGATTCCATCTACGATATATACTACGAAGACCTCCGTGGTGTAATAGTCAACACGCTAGTCCGCCAATCCGGAGGTTCTGGGTTCGATCCCCAGCCAGGGCAAGCTGGAAAATGGGTTTTTTCAAATTGGCCTGGGTCTTGGGTGTTTATCAATATAAGTATGCATGTATTTATTATAAAATATAGTATCGATGAGTTAGTATCCCATAACACAAGTTTAAAACTTACTTTGGGGCTAGCTTAATCAGTGCAATTTGTTCTTATATATTTATTTATCCATATACTATACACTTCTTCTTCTGCCTTGTCCTTATCCCACTAAGTATTATCACAGAATAAATAATACTAACGTACAGAAGTCTCACTCAACAAAGAAATTCAAAGAAATATCTACTCAATGTGGCTAGCGATATGGTTTAATTTTAGATTACGTCAGAACTCAGCACCTTTTCGTATAGATACCTGATATCCATTGCAAGCCAATTTCATTCTTATTACTCTGGACAAACGATTCGTATAGCTGAATTTACCACCCGGAGGGGCCGCTGCGGCCCCTCCGGCCGGTGTAAACGGGGAGTGACACAGGCCTGGTATTATGTGGAGTCGGCACAGCATGTCATCAGAGAAGCTGGAAAATGAATCAAAATAGTGATGGGTTGCTAGCCGCCTCGCCTATTAACATGATTCCCATGTTCTCTCATTCCCTCGACCGGCTTTTTCGATCTGCGCGGAAAGAGAATCAGCTAAAATAAAATATGGTAAATATTACAAGCAAAGTTGCGGTTAAAATCTAGTAAAGCATATATTTCCTACAAGACGGCATTTTAAAGCTACATATGGGTTATTCACCCGGAGCCTAACGGTACGCCGTCTCATGAATATATCCCACTGTTGGTAAACAAACGTTTATTTTATTTGCCTTTCTTTTAAGACTCTTTCCAAGTTGGTCTGAAAGAAAAACGCAAAATTTTCAGCTGCTTTTCTTTCCACACAGATTGAGAAATATTAAGAGGACCTGAGACCAGAATCTAAACTCGCACACAAATTTATTATAGCCGACGCGAGACAGCGAGCTATGCGGGGACGGGGGCGGCGCGGCGGCGGGTCAATGCGGCTGGTTTAAGCGTTAGTGGTTTTTTTCGTTTCTAATAATATGTAAAAGAATAAGACATATTATGACTGCCTTATATTTAATACAATAATAATCCAAAGTTACAAGGGCTAATTTATTGTATTTTTTGAATATTAGCCGTTTTAATATAAGTCGGAGGTGATTTGGAGGCAACTTCGCAATTTTTTTCTCTAGAGAAAATTTTAAGCAATCATGTTTTATTCGAAACATCTAATGACTAGAGTTAGTCCTGAAATTTGCTGTGTTTTTATTTCAAAGTGTGTATTTCATTAATATTGATAGTGCTGAAGATCGCTCTAAGAACTTTAGGGTAGTACGCGCTCTTAACAAAGCATACACTTAACACTTAAATTTTGTTTTTACGAAGTCTCACGACAATCTGCGGGATCTCGTAAATACCGGGATCCCACGGGATACATATTATTCAGTCTCGCAAATACCGGGATTGAAATAATTTTGCGGGGTTGCATTCTCTAGGTGAAAGTAACGCGTTGATGTCTTTTCAATGTGTTGATTTCTGATATTTTACTTCATTTATATTTAATATTATTTTATAAAAAAAGTAGAATATTATTTTGTTATAAATTACGTAAATAAAATACGTAAGCATTGACATATTTTATAAAATCTACTTAAGTTTTTTATTGTAATCATTTGCAAGTGTACTCGTATTCATAATTTATAGTTTACTGTTTGTTTAATTTCAAATCAAAATTACAAAAAATTGCTAAGAAACATGAAAAGTAACTAAAAAAGATGAGAAAAAGAAACAAAAATAGGGAATAATAAAAAACTATTTTTTTTTTTAAAAACCTGCCTTTGGTGTAATACTTGAACGGTCCCAAGGCTATTTTTAAGGCGTTATTTATCATTATCAAAGACTACATTATAAATCTGTATGCAGCTTTACATCTAAGAGAGCTTACAACTTTTAGTTACAGGTTCACTATCACGTCTTTATCCCTAACGGGGCAGACAGAGCCTAGGGCGGCAAGGCCCAGGCCACTTTTAGCGTAATTATGGGCAAGAAGGTGGAAAAGGGAAATCATAATAGTGATGGGTTGCTAACCGCATCGCCTATTGATATGCATGATTCAGATTGTTGCCAATTCCCTCGATCGGGAACAAACAACTCGTACAACTTTTAAACTGTGGTTATTGTTATCGGATCGGATAAGAACAAGGAAGCCATGTTATCAGGGTACTGGAGGTCATTCACCCCGGACAATGCACCGCGAGTGCATATGAACACTTTTTAATTTAAACAGGAATCTTCTCTTTCCGAGTATAATCCCCGACGCAAAAAGTATTGTTTTGATGGTATCGAAACTTTCTTTATCTTTATATTTTTTATGAATAAATAAATAGGACAAACACACTGATTGAGCTAGCCCCAAAGTAAGTTTTAACTTGCGATGCGATACCTACTAACCCAAAGATACTATATTTTATAATAAATACTTCTTCTTTTCGTGTCGATGGTACTTTAATATATTTTGTCACTCCAGTATCCATTATAATAAATACTATATTAATAAACACCCATGACCCAGGACAATTTGAAAACGGCCATTTTCTAACTTGCCCTGACTGGGAATCGAAACCAGAACCTCCAATTGACGGACCAATACGTCACGGTGGTCGTCATTGCAATTTTTATTTAGTTTGATTAATTTGAAAGGTGACTAAATCGAGTGTAATTTGTGACTAAATCGAGTGTAATTTTATATGTATGTAATTTTATATAATATTACAGTGCGCAAGATTTCACAGCAAGTTCAGTTCTAGTTTTTGATTATTTTTTACCCGACTAGCGAAGCCACAAGGAGGGTTATGTGTTTCGCGGTTATACCACAGAATAGGATACTAGCACTAAAAGTATGTAGGTATGCCATATTTAGTTAGTAGATATAATGTTTATGTTTGTTTGTTCATATGTTCCCTTTATAAATCAAATCATACCGTGTTGGGTATCAAATGAAAGGTTAAAAAAAATTTAAACGTCAAATACGAGGGTAGTTTGATAAATCAGTGACTTTTTAACTAAAATATGCTTTTTTGCAAAAAACAAAGATTTTATTCCGCATCTTAATCTCCTGTTTACTCGATACATTTAGTCCAGAGTTTTTCATTTTTTTTATTTCTTGCAAATAATAGGTTTTCTCAATGCTCTCAAAATAGGCATTTTTTTCAGTGATGACTTCTTCATTTTACCCAAATCTCTATATACCCAGCCATTTCTTCAAGTTTGGAAACAGGAAGTAGTCACAAGGGGCTCATTTTGAAATATATGCTGGATGGAACACTTGTTTGGATTACAGCTGAACATCGCCAAACGATCCTTTGAAGTGGTCACCCGGTTACGCGTAAGGTCAAATGTAAGCAATCGCGGCACCCATTGCGCGGAAAGCTTTTTCATATCCATATCATATCATGAATTTTCGACAATCTCTGGCTTGACGACCACTTTTAGGCGACTTGACCACTTGTTAACCATTGAAATTGATGATGCAGAGTCCCCATAGTTTATATCAAGCCTTTGCTTGGTTTCGATAATGGTTTTTTTACGCAAAAAATTATGCTTAATGAACACATGAAGTTCACTTTTTTCCATTTTTGTAAAAATTTAAGAGGTTGTCTGCTTTAAAGGGTTGTCAAACACAAACTAAATGACGCAGCTTGCTCAAAACTTTACAGTAGCCTATTAAAAGATGGCAATTGAAAGTAGCAGTGATGAATTTAAAGTTACCTACTGCACGGGAAATTCAAAAAGTCACTGATTTTTCAAACTGCCCTCGTATATACATATGTGCTATGTAATTTGTTATTAGCTTGCATTAACTGGATAAACATAGATTTTGGTAAAAAAAATCCCGTAGTCGGGTTTTAGTTTCATTAAACTACATATATCTTGTTAATTCTACGATTGATTATTTGTAAGAAACTACGACATGTAGCAACAGTGAACTGTTGCATTACAAAATTTACAAAAAAAAAGTCTCACCCTCCTCTAAATCAGAGTACAGAATTCTAGTTACAAACATTAAACAATAGAACAGAATTGAGAACTCCTTTTATAAAGTCGGGTATAATCTTGATTTTAAAAACCGTTACAAATAACTTATTCTAGTGTTATTTTTGATGTTGTGAAACAAGCCCTTAGTTTTCAAGTAAGGTGAACATAGAACGGCCTCCCATAGGGCACGGTGGTTGGTTCCACGGGGTGCGCTGTCACGGTCCCCGGTTCAGTTCCGCTTGGACAAGAACAGAATTTTAATTAGATAATTCTTATTTCCCTGGGAATGCTCTGTTGCTATGTTCGTGTTTATCAGTTTTACAGATCAGTTTTAAAAGTAAGAAGGTTTGTGGTGATTATTTTTAAACCCCTACTAAAAAGACATCTTAATTATGAACTAACTTGGTTCTTATTTCATAGTAAGTACACTAAAAAGATGTCGTAAAAGTACCTTAGTAAATATATATTTTTTATAATTTTTAGTTTCTATCTATAATGTAAGAACTACGTTCTTGTCGGTGGAGTAATTTCCATGTCTCCCTCTCTTGAGCCATCCTTTTGACCTCCCTATACGACACGGCGTCAACTTTCTCCTTTACTTGATCTATAAATGCTCTTCTTGGTCTTCCCTTTCATCTTCTTGTTTCTATCTTTAGTTTAAACTAAGAAAATATAAGGATGTATGCAATGCATGCAACCCTCCTTCTGGCACAGTCGGGTAACAAGGCATAAACTTAACATCCTGTAAGTATATAGCAATACCTATGTAGGTAACTTATACAGATAATTATGCTATTATCATATGGAGATATATTCACTAGAAATTCCACTATAAAAATTGTTTTTACTTTCAATTATTTTTAGTTTACATACCTATATTGTTTGGACACATTTTTTTTATTCTTCTGGGACTTTACTCTTCGCTTATTAACAGGAGAATATAAGTTTTGTTTAAAAAAAAATGGGTAATAAATTTTAACTTGTGTTATGGGATACTACATGAGGATACTATATTTCGATGATAAATACATTATAAAGCTAAACAACCAAGCAAGACCCAGGACAATTTGCAAAAGACTATTTTTCAACTTGTCCTGGCTGGAGATGGAACCCAGAGCCTCGGGAGTACATTATCAACAGGTGAAGGATCTATAGACGTCAAACTATTGTTATTTTCATGTGTCTGATTAGCGTCCCACAAAGTGTTAAATAAGAAAAGTCTGTTAGGTACAGAATTCAAATATCAACTGATTCCTCTGAAAAGGTTTAATTGCTTCTGTCTACAAACGCTTGTTGCTCAGTATGACTCATGTATGGACTGAGTAGGTGTGTCGTTATGAACATTACGTCAATTTGGGGCCCGTAGGTAAGTCACGTGGGTGGAGGTACCTACTGTCCACTTTGGATTTATGCTGTTCACGAAAGAAAGAGGCTTTTTCGATTGTAATTATTTTCTTTGACATGAATTTCCTAATAAAGACCAACGTTATCAGTCGGCAACGGCCGCGTGTATAGTAAAGTCCGTAGGTTAGCCATTTATTCAAAAATCGGGAGAAAAAAAAGTATTATATTTTCTTTTACGGGTGAGATTTCAATATAAATAACTAATTATTAAAAAAACAAAAAACCCGACTGCCTGATATCATACAACATGAGCGAGTTTGTTATAATGTATTTAGCATTTCTCATTCCAAATTACAATCAAACATATAGTTAAGTATAAGTTATATATATTTTTGTAACCTTTATATATAATCCTATCGTTTGATTCCCTACTACTTTGGTTTTAAATAAAAAAAATAGAACACATATCGGCGCCAAAAATACGCCATTTTGGAGTTTTGAAATTTTTGTCCCTCCCGGAATTAAGACGAATCTAATGACACATCTCACGCTAAAATCCTCCAAGCCGTTTAGGCTGTAGAACGTGGCAAAGAAATATACATACACTCGAAAAACATAACCCTCCTTCTAGCGCAGTCGAGTAATAAAAACAAAATAAGTAGGAAGGAAAAGTTCTTACATCGCACAGCTACTTACATCGGAATGTCCTACTCAGGTTTGAGTTAAATAGATCTTTCAGATTTTTACCATAGTTCCTTGGCCGAAACAGTAACCCATTTCCATAAGAATGGATGGGAATATATAATTTCTCGTTTTAAATTCCATGATTGAGACAAAGCTGCCTTCCAAGTAGGTAAGCTGACGGTAATGGTCCAGGAGCACGCAACGATATGCAGACTCGACGGAACCAAAGATAATATAATTACTAACGGAACATAGAAAGGAATCGTGGACAAGAGGGAATTAAAGTGACAATATTTTTACTTTTTTCTCTAAAATATTTGATATGGTAAATATGTTTATCATACTGTCATGCAGTACCTACTATAAAACTAAGTCATGTTAAATTTGACTGTAGAGATTCTATCTCAATTTTTAGAGAAACGAAAAGGCCATATTTGAAACGAATTCTTTTTTTAAATTCGAATTAATAGGTAAATTATTTTAAAAGAAAATCGGTAGCAACTATGCGAACCACACCGTCGAAAACGGAACGGAATTTGACTTTGATTGACACAGAGTAGTTAATACCATTTGCTTGCGGATCTTTAGAAAACTCAAATACCTAAAAAAATATTTTTTTATCTAGTTTTTCTTTGCCTTGCAAATGATTTGGTAGTCACTATTAAATAGGTACTTCTTTTTTAAAATTTTGCACTTATATAATGACAAAAAATTTCAAAGTGTTTAAATAAGGTGTCTGTGGCAAGGATGTAATCGTATATACCATCTTACCATATTTAAATGTTTTTTCCCCAAAATTAATTTATCAACTATAACAATATTGGAAATAAATCATATGCGGATAGCAGCTATTCCGATTACCTAGTCAAATGCGAGCCGATGAAAAAGTAAATAAAGTAAATTGTTTTCAGATCTTTGAGGGGGTTTTTCGATGCGAGGTCGTTTATATCCTCAACCAAGTGATATTAACCACTCCGACTCTCCGACTAGTTCGCTCTTCGTCAGTGTGACGTTCACGCAAAGAATTTATAATACTACGAGTATCTAGAATAACTACGAATAATAATCTTACAAAAACGACATTGAAAATTAAACTTAATGCCACGTACATAAAGCTCATATTTTCATAATGCTTATATTTAAATACCTAACGTTCCCAAAAAATGTACCTAAAGTTATAGGCGTTCTTTCCCGCAATAAAGTGTCAGTGCAATAAAGTAAAAGGGGAGAGCTATAACTTTATGTATAATTTTTGGGAACGGCTTTGCCATTTCGTGCGCATTCTAGATTTGTATACAATTTCTTTGCGTTCACGTCCGTTTCAACGGCCGCAAAACGGTGTGTGTGTCATCGTGCTAAAATTTCACGTTGCCAACCAACACTAAGTATTTATCTTTGGTATGCAAGTTTACAATTTCAAAAAGTAAATGTCTTGTAATATTTTGCAATGATATTCGGGTCAGATACCACACCCAGGCACTCGAATTTTATTTGGTTTGTGATCAGATTTGGACAGAACTTAACCTCCTTGGTTACGGTTATCGCTGTCAAATATTGAACTTACAAATTGTTGATAAGTTAAAGTAAATAGTTTTGCTACAACATTTATGTAATCGATTTATTGTGCTGTTATCGTAGAATTTTTATATTTTTTTAATTACTTAATTACTTTTGTCATATCTTTACAGGGTTACTTCTAAAACAACGGCAACATTTTTGGAGCAAGTTCAGTTCGTGATTACTGAACCACTTTTAAATAGAAACAATTATAAAAAAAAATTTCGGCTTCCCATACAAATCGGCGCTCAGCCAAATGGATTTCGTATGGGAGGATTATCGATTTTTGATAATTGTTTTTATGGAAAGTAGTTCAGTATCACGGGCTGAACTTGCTCCAAAAACGTTCCCGGTGTTTATAAAGTAACTCTGTACGAGTATATTTTTAATTTAAAATATCTAATTGCACATTTTTTGAAATAAATTACAAAAACTGAAAAAAAAAGTTAAAATTTAAGCACGTCTTTTTTTCGCTTGCAAAATGTAGTTTTATATTTCTCTAAGGGGTCTAATTATTATAACAAAAGTACATAATATGTACTTCAGTATCAAGGACTGAATTAGACATGGGTAATCTCGACTCCGAGGAGTGTTTCGGCTCACTGAATCTTACTCCACATCCGGTACCGACTCATCTTAATGATTCCTACTCCCTTATCGGCTGCAGCTTCGAGGTCCGCTAAGTTTTGCTATCGAGACAGACATTAGACATCCTTTCTGGTAACGGTTTCAATACAGAATAATATTGACTCCCGACTCCCGATTCCTCCCGAGTCGCGGTGGAGCCGTAACGCGGCTCGCGACCTGTTACAGGCGCCGCCGGTTCGCGGCGGGACCAAGATCGGTGCGGACTCAATAACTCGCGGGAGCCGATAACGAGTACCGGGATTCTGTACGGGTTTCGGGTCCTGTTGATGAATCGGCTAATTTAAATATTCGAATTCGGAGTTATTCATGTCTAGACTGAATCCAGTCTTAAAGTAGTTTCGGTATATTTTGTTAGAGCCTTTAGTGCGAATGCACTTCGGTTTAATAAACTACACATACTAAGTAATATCACAGCGTACAAGTAATATAATAACAAATAAAATAGGTATGACGCCTGTGAATGACCGCGTAAGCATAAAATGTTAGGTAATGTGCAATAGCCATATCGTAGATATGATATAATTTTAGTAAAGTAATTGTTTAAAAACATTATTGAACGAGCAGGCAAAATTCTCCAAATCTACTATAACAATCCGGTGTTTGTATGTACTTATGTATATTTAATGGCAAAGAAAGGTGCCCGAAATAAAATATAAAAAAAGTGCTGATGCCAATACCTGTAGATATCGCATCGCGTGTTTGATCCGCGTCTAGACAGATCCTGCATCCGGAATTTTTAAATTCAGGCCGCAGGCAAAATGTTCAAATTCCAAAAATAAAGTTTTTTGGACAAAAGAAGCATACGACTTCATATCTCTAAAGTGATTCATAATAACTTCACCTAATATGGGACCAACTAAATAGAAAGGCTTAAAAACAAATTTCTAAATCAGTCCAGGTGTCATTGAGTAATCGGGGAACAAATATAAAAAAGTATCCAACTAATTGGAACCTCCTCCTTTTTTGAATTCGGTTAAAAAGAGCTTCTCTTCAAATTGCATTTAATTTAATATCACGAAATGAAAATTTTACTATCAAAAATAATATTAAATTTACCATTTTTTTTTATAAGGACAAATCACACTGATTAAGCTAGCCCCAAAGTAAGTTTTAAAACTTGTGTTATGGGATAGTAACTCAACGATACTATATTTTATCATAAATACATATATAGATAAACACCCAAGACCCAGAACAATTTGAAAAAAGACCATTTTCCAACTTGCCCTGGCTGGGAATCGAACCCAGAACCTCCGGATTAGCGGTCGCCACGGAGGTCGTCATTTGAATTATTACTTTATGCATAATTGTATACATAATAATGAGAGCGCACAGAATTATTTTATAGTGTGTTATTAATAACATTAATTTAAGTTCCTTTATTCCCATGGGAAAATAAAGATTTTATTTCACCTGAAATTGCTAGGTGAAGAAGAAAATTAAACTCTTTGATAAAACTAGTAGTTCTGTGAGAAATGTAGACCTCGCAAGCATTTATAACCATTCATTAACCGACAGTTCCTATTTCCTCTATATCAGTGAAATCCGTCCATATATAATGCTACTGCAAACTTCCCCCCCTTTTCCCCTCCACTTCCTCTTTTGGAATGTTTTTGCAACGTCTTTTTAACCGACTTCAAAAAAGGAGGAGGTTATCAATTCGACTGTATGTTTTTTTTTAGTTTTTTTTATGTATGTTTGTTACGCGATAGACCGATTTTGATAATTCTTTTTTTATTTAAAAGGCTTTACTACCAAGTTGGTCCCATTTTAATTTGGTGAAGATATGATGAAGAACTTTGGAGATATGGAAGAAACTCCTAAAAAAAAATAGAAGCAGGTTGCTTTTTTGTTAAAAATTTAATTATGTGGAATGAAGTCCTTTGCATGCCTATTAAATTTGATTGAAATCCGTCAATAAATAACGTTACAGCAAAGTTCTCCCCTTTTCCTTCCTATTTCTCCCTCAGTCAAAAATCGCGATCGACTAAAAATAAACCGGCCAAGTGCGAGTTAAACTCGCGTGGAGAGAGTTCCGTACAATTTATTGAATTCTTATAGGTTTTCCTGTAATTTACAGGCAATGAACTATAATTTGTATTTTTTTCAAAATTTTAGGCTCAGTACTTTCGGTGATTGCGGGGGGGGGGGGGGGGGAGGATGGTCAAATTTCGTCTTCTTTCTTGAATAAAATCAAAACTATTTATTTTACAATAACAACAATAAATATATTTGAGATCCTTATAACAAGCCCTTTCATTTGATTATATAACATAGTAAGCTTTGCAAAACTATTTTTTTTATTTCCTTTTTATCCTTACCTTTCCCGAAAATGACCCTTATTTTAAAATAATATTTACTTTGCACATATGTATTTGGGTCATAGGATTACACCATCCTACCAAATTTCACCTGATTCGGTCCAGTACATTCAGAGGAAATTGGCTGTGACAGACAGACGGACAGACAGACGCACGAGAGATCCTATAAGGGTTCCTTTTTTCATATTTTGTACGGAACCCTAAAAAATTATAAATCAAGGAACTTGTGTGCCAATTTTCATAACTTTAAAAAATGCGATTTGCAGGCGAGAACAGACATACGGACAAAAGCATGTTTGTACAATCTCGAAACTGAGACGCTTCGCTCGCTCCTCCAGCTATAACTTTATGCGTTTATTACACACGAAATAAAACAAGAATAAAAGGGCAAGTGCGAATCTGACTCGTACATGAAGGGTTCCGTTCCTCCGTACAATGTTTTAAAACGCTAAAAAAATACGTTGTTTGTATGACGACCCCCTTTAATTTTTAGCTTTTTTTATTTTCAGTATTTGTTGTTATAGCGGCCATAGTAATACATAATCTGTGAAAATTTCAAGTATCTAGTTAATGTCATTATAAAGATCTAGTTAAAAACGCTGAAAAAAACACGTCTCTTGTATGACGATTCCCTTTAATTTTTAACTTTTTTTTATTTTCGGTATTCGTTGTTATAGCGGCCACAGTAATATTCAAGTAAAGTAATTTTCAAGTGTCTAGCTATTACGGTTCAAGAGATAGAGCCCTGTGTCAGACGGACAGAGGGACAGACAGCGGAGTCTCAGTAATAGGGTCCCGTTTGCACCCTTTGGATACGAAACCCTAAAAAAAGCTGGCTACCAAAATCTAAAGCCACATAATTATATAACAAAGCATGATTCATTGTTGCTTTTTGTATTAAGTATCGACTGTATCCTTTTTATGGTCCGTATACATTGGAATAATTTCCATTGGACCTCTTACGCGTGTGTATGAACCAAATTTTAGTACCATAAGGTCGAAATTAGCTTAAGTACTGGTTAACCAACAAAGTTTTGCTGAGGAAGTTTGGTGGAGCAAAAAGTCTTGGACCTTAGATGACGTAACCGGGCGATGACCTCAAAAGCCATGGATTAAAGACACTGCTTGAATCTTAACTTAACCATGTTTTGGAATGACTTGTTTAATTTCTCTCTTTTGTTGGAGATGAGAAAATAGTATATGAGCCGAGAGAACAGAGCAGAGATTTTTAAATTGCATTTATACTTTCAAATATTTAGTTCAGAAAGTAACTAGTATTAAACTAGTGGGCTGTAGACCACGCGAGTCACCCAAACCCTTTGCAGTTTATAGTAACAGTTGTAAAAAAGTTGTTCAGACAAAAAAGTTGCGTCTTAACAAGGGTAACAAAAAAGTTTTATGACATTTTATTTATTTATTTTTGAACATTTCTCGATATTGCTCAAATATCATTTTTTAAAGTTTTCAATACCTATATAACATATTTCCGCCATTTAGGAAAAAGTTCAAAAAAATGAATCAACAAAAAAATTCAATATAATTATCTAACCAGCTAAAAAAATTTTACGACAGTAGGTTGAGAAATGCGACTTGTAGCCGAGAACAAAGAGACGGTCTAAAGCATTTTTTTGCCAATCTCTAAACTTAGACACTTCGCTCGCTTGGTCTATAAAAAACTGAGTATGGTTTTAGCGCGGACGATAAAAGATGAGTTCTCTAAAGTGTTAATATTGATAATGGGCTGATCAAATATGACATAATACTTACTTATAAGATGTCTTCACCTTCACCTGTCGATGAATTAAAAACAATATTTAAACATTTGATTTGGACGCATATTCTCCTTTCAATAGGTGAAGGGATACTTGTAAATACTAAAAACACGAATAAGAAAGTATAAATTAAATTCCAAAGACATGTTGTTTTTCAGCATAAGTACATATATTGCAATTTTTATAAATGAGATGTGAATCGATTCATCTTTATTGTTAGTTTTTAAACGATTATATCAGGTTATCAGGGCAAGTGTTCAATAAGTAACCTAGCACTATGAGAAAATCTCCCAAGAGGCAAAGGAAAATATATTTAATACGGACGTGATGGTAAAGAGGTAGCAATGGGGATTCCATTCAGTCAGCTCAGATCATTACCATGACATAACCAAACATAATTCTGAAATGTATATCATAACCAAAGACTCACGATAAGTGTATGACACACCCTTTAAGATAAATGATGTCGTTGAACTAAATAAAGATGATTAAATTATGAGCACCGGCAGAGAATTCTTGGTGAAGGATGGTTATTTTTTGTGAGGATGGCTTTTTTCTACTGTAAAGTGTATTGAACTCTTTCTATCTCGGTCCTTTCATATTCTATGATGGCGTTCAAGACGGTAAGCATATTTTTCTCCTTTGTAAGGAATGTTATAGGCATTTGAGGCAAAGGTATTGTATTGAAGAATTGGAAATTAATGAAAGAATTATTAATAGTTTAGCCAAATTTTGGAGAATAGTTGATATTGAAGAGTTACAAACATTTTTGACAAAGCAAATCGATCGAAAAACAAAGAAGAGAAAGATATAAAAGGAACCTAGTATAGGTATTTGCACTCATAGACAAAACTAATTTGACGTCATTCTCCCCATATGTCGGAGGAACGTCGAGAACTAGTTGAATAAACTCAAACACAAACTTGGCTCTGCCAACAAATCATGTCTAGATTTTAGAAATTCTAATAATAGGTAGCCGAATTCACCAAGCTTGATTGATTCCTATACGTTGAATTTCAGAATTTTTTAAATTTATTTTCAGGAATAATTAGTTCTGTAGTTTAAATAGCAAATGCTTTGAACTTGGTGACTGAAAATAGTGGCAGGTGGTCTTTTATAATATAATATATCTTACTGATCAAAGCATACAACTAAATTGATGAAAAGCCTAAGTCTTATGATTTGAGAAAATGTAGATCACGAAGGCATTAGATGTGAAATCATCATCATCTACTTGCAAATTTTTGTTTCACCAAAGTGCAATGTAATAAAACTTGTGTAAACTCAACTTGTGTAAGAGAATTTCCACGATTTATTGTTTGGAACTGGTTAGGAACTTCATAGTATATTCAATAAATTTCTTATTTATTAAATCTGAAGCAATAGTCCTGTTAGTTTTTTTAGTTCACCGGAGTTTTGTGAAATATCAAAAAAATCTGAAGATTATAAAAACAAGGTGCAACGACTTGTGTTCTTTTATCCTGTAATTTTTTTGTTTACGAGACTTTTGTGAAATACCAAAAATTTCCGATTATAAAAACGAAGTGCAATGACTTCAAACCCATCTTCAACATTATTTCAGGAGCTCACGTAACCGAGAAGCTAGTGCTGCACTAAATATAGAAAGTAAATAATCTATTGCTATTTACTCTTACCGTGTTTGCTCAAGTAGTTATCGATAAGCCTGCCTGGCCCACTTTCGAGCCATTGTCGTGCACTTGTGCAAACAACAACACAGGCATGCGATTGTGACCTGTTAATGCCATAAACGAACAGAATTTCTTGAGCGGCAATATTGATTTATGAATATTTATAAGATTATCGAGCGATAACTAATAACGTTCATTAAAACTGAAGTTTAAATTGACGCTCATAAAATATCGATACTCATGGATCATGGAGTTATTAAGAAAGGAATTGCTGATTCGACTGAAAGATTGTAAAGTGGTTGAAATTGAATTACTGACCTGTCATTTGCAGCTGTCTTCTAGATGCGGGGGTGCGCGGGGTGCGGGGTGTCCGAGATGCCCTAGGCGTTTTGGGAGTGCGTGGTGTCCTCGGTGAATTACTATTGCTTCCAGTACTCCTTCTTGATGGAGATCCCATAACTCTTAAGTCTGTATTCGCAACACAAGTTAGAACAGCGGCTGCGGACCGCACTGGACTCTCAGCATTTTCTTTATCTTCTTCACAAAACTTAACTGGAGAATCTAACTTAGCTGTTTTGTAAGCACATTGTGTTTCAATATCGAAGTTGAACCGTCTGATGAAGCGTTTCCTCTCCCTGGCGTACTGTTCAGCCATCAGTTGCTTAGTTTCATCTCGATCTGGTGCTCCAAAAAGGCACTTGCAGCTTCCTCGTCGTCTTCTTAAAGCCATGCCTGCAGACATCTCGATCCTCCTCTGCTTAGGTGTACGTCCTCCAGCGGCCATATCAACGCGTCAGGTGAGCTGCGACTGGTTCGCGAGAAACATCTGACTAATCTCCCGAGAAAACAGCTGTTGCGTGCAGGTATGGAGCGAGAGGGAGGATAGGCCGGTTGGTTAGTAAGAGCGGGGGAGCGTCCGGTCCTAGCACCTGGCGGATGGACGAAACCGCGCCAAATCTAACCTATAACCGGTAGCGTGGAGCGACTGCGCGCGCGCTCTTATCGAATACGACTGACGCCCGGCGTTTCCCGCGTTTTGCGGCATGCGCGTGCGTCCGATTTTGGCAGTCTCGCACTCGCAGTCTTTCTTCCACTTGGCGCGAACCATTAACAATGGAATCAAGGACGCTTTTTGTCCAAGATTCGTACAGGTGAAGTTTAAAGGGGAGGCGTAAACAAATAATTCCTATGGATCGCGATTCAATAACATGATGTGGTGATTTATTTTTAGAAGCGGAATTACGTTATCTACTACTGCGATAGGTGACAAATTGTCTAGGCATGAAATGAGCGCTTTTGCTTTTATTATTAGCAATTAGTAGGAAAAAAATAGCGTTTCATACCTAAATATTATCAATAGGTTTAAAATTAAAATTTTGCACCTACTTAAATCTTTTTTCATGGGTATGAATAAAAAGGCCATATTTAAAGGTAGAACAGGCGATGTCTGGGCATGAAATGAGCGCTTTTGCTTTTATTATTAGCTAGTAGTAGAAAAAAATTAGCGTTTCATACCTAAATTTTATCAATAGGTTTAAAAATTAAAATTTTTACCTACTTAAATCTTTTTTCATGGGTATGAATAAAAAGTCCATATTTAAATACTTAAGTCGGCAAAAGTAGGTAGAACAGGTGATAAGAGATTCAATTAATATGTTTGAAATCTTTTTCAATTTTTTTTAATGTTTGTGACGGGAGAAAAGGTAAAACGATGAATGTTCCAGCTGCTTCTCTTATCGCGCAGAATAATATCCAAGTGTCCTCTTCATCGTATGGATATGTCGTATAACAAACTGTTTCAACACTTAGATATATTTAATGTAAAGTACCTATGCCTCATATGAGAAGGGTATCTTTGAAACACTTTTTGTAACCGATAATAAACAGTTTGTTTGTTTTTGTCTGTATAATTTATTTTAACAAGATGTACATCTTCTCAATAGTATAAGCTCCTCGCACTCATGTTTGTGGTCCAATTTAATAAATGGACAATATATCTTTAGGCGACGTGGCTAGCAACCGATTACTATCGTAATTTTGATTCCCTTTTCCGTCTACATGCCCACCATCACCCTGTAAGTGGCCTTTGGAATGGCCTTGGCCTTTTTCTGCTCCCTAAGAGATAAAGGCATGATTAATAGGTATGTACGAAAGTTTTGTAAAATTATTTTAAAAATGCATAGGACGTAATTCAAAATTAAGAGCTGGTTAAAGTTTCAAGTACAAAAAGATATAATAATGAACTTTACTATCTCTGGACGATAAAGCATAATTTGTTGCGCTTTTGTTCGCAGAAGCCATGATTCACAGTGCATAAACGAAAGAATGTGGTAACGTAACGTGTACCTTATTTACAATCCAAAATAATGCAAACATTAACGAAGTGAGTATGTGTGCAACCTTCTTCTGGTAATTCGCTTATCATATACCTATAAGTCGTAGTTAGATCGTAGAATTGATCATATCATGATATGGCCGACCGACCATTTCATGACCATTTTAAATAGGTCACTAGATTGAGTTTTTATTTATTTTATTTATTCAACTTTATTAAAAAAATTGGAGACGGTCAACCGGAAGATGGTTCAGAGATAAGTGAAACCAAAGTAGGGGCAAAAATAAAATTTTAATTCTTATTTACCTAGTAGGTATTTAAACCCATATTACCAGGCCTTTGTCACTCCCCGTTTAGGTATCGAAAATGAACCATAATATTACTATGCGCGCAGGCGGCCCCTCCGGGTGGTGAATTTAGTTATACGAATCGTATGTCCAGAGTAATAAGCATGAAATTGGCTTGCAATGGATGTCTAGGTATCTATACGAAAAGTTGCTGAGTTCTGACGTGAGCTAAATTAAACCATATCGCTAACCACATTGAGTAGATATTTCTTTGAATTTCTTTGCTAAGTGAGACTTCAGTACGTTAGTATTATTTATTCTGTGATATTACCTACCTTGCGCAGGTTTGCTAATAATTTGTGTGCTGCCATCTGTGTGAGCAGTTGGTACTTATAATTTATCTACAAGTTTCTGCTATTTACGGGCTCTCCAATAGTTTAAACGACGTTGGGTTAAAAGTGGCCGTTTTTCGCAAAAATGCAAACTAAAGCTTAACGTTCTCACTTTAAACTGTAAACAGTGGTTCATAACATAGTTTGAAGGGTTATCTAGGTTTTAGTAGCTTAAAATTTTAAATGATATTTCCGTTTTCTTACAAATAATTTATGTCAAATGGGGGCAGCACTGGACTCCGTGTATCGTCTTAAGGTGGTACTGGAGGCGCGGGCGAACTCCACAGCGAGTTGCCTACCGACGCGCTTCGTCGTGTTGCTATTTCGTCGAGAAAGAGAAAGGGCGCTAAAAAATGTAGCTCCGTCCCGACCCCCGCATGTGAGAGCTACACCCCCGCGTACGACAAAGAGAGTGCACTGAACGCCAGCGAAACGGGCCGTTATAGGCCATGAATCGTAGTTTTCGTTTATTTCGATAAATACGATACATACCCAAATAAAACTAAATTATTTGGAATTTAGAGTCTTCACTCTAGTCGTATAATTCGTTTCCATAAGGATCGAAAATATAATTATAAGTGTAATAGGCGTCTAAATATTACTCGATTTCGTCGATAAAAAAGGCAAATTTTAAGTTGCTATAACTTTTTTTTTGTTTATTATTTTTGAACCAAAACTAATTACAGATCTAGATATTTATCATCTTAATGCTTGTAAAAAATTTGAATACGATGAGTTTTATGGTTTCGAAATTAAAACGAAAGTACGTTTGTATGGGATTTCGTCCCTCCAGTTAACCCTTAAGAGCGCTATTTGAGTCCAAGGAACTATGAAGTCATAAATCGATATTTCATACAAATCCCATAAAAAATGATTGTTTTTGACGTTAAGAAAAAAGTATCTGACTTGACTTGTTGCAAAATAGCGTATTTCTGTCACGGCGGCGGTTATTTGTCAGATGACGTCACACAAAGATGACAGTACGTTTACTTTCGTGTGACGTCATCGGAGAAGACGCCATTGACGCCATTCTTTGATAGGTTTCCGTCTCTAGACATAAAGAAAATAAATATTGTAATTTTAATCGTATATATTATATTTCGCGAAAACACTGAATTATTTCTATAATACCTAATTAAGTGAAATATGTTTCTTTCTATACGCCCTTATCTGGTAGGTTGAGAACAAATTATGGTTTATTTTAAATGTTGTTCAACAGCCATTCGATGTGTCGAACAAAAACCGTCGGTCGATAGTCGATGCTTTTTCACATATTTCACCAATCTTTAAACTTTTAAATGATTCGTTTATGTGCGGCTAAGGGTGCCCTTCATTTTACGATCTATTGTTTTCACTGTCGGTTGGGGTCACAAGTTACATTAAATTACAAGGCGGAAGGTAGTGCTTTGGAGTTAGTGTAAAAATTGCCCACTCAGGCCTACTGTTTCATTTTAAATACTTTTTGGCATGCGTTTTATTACGGCAAGATAGGAGTTACTTTTACATCAAATGGCAAATTCATGTAAGTTTGTCTAACTCTAACAAAATATACTGAAATTTTGTCTTTTTGGGAAACTTAGGCAGTAGGCACTGACGTGGCGATTTCGGTTTTTTAATATGAAATAATGTTTGTTGTTTTTAGTATTAGTTTTAGATTTAATTTAATTTAGTTTTAATTGTAATTATTTCATGTATGAATGAAATTAATGAAAAAACTCTTTATTGCACCTAAAAAAAAAATTAACAAAATACCTACAATTGTAAATATATATATGTACATAGGTACAATGCGCGGTCTTATCGCTGACAGCGATCTCTTCCAGACAACCAGTGGATGGAGAGAAATGAAGGCACGTGAAAAATTAAAATTAAAACGATAAAGTAAGATAAATAGTTAAATAAATAAGGCTACTTTTAAATTAGCATATTTCAATACACTACACCTATAGGTATTCTATAATATACTTACACATAAAAACTACATATTTATAATACAATATATCTACTTATATAGGTATAATAAATGTAATATACATTTAAATAAATATGCTAAAATTTCTTGTATGTTGTTTCATAATAAAAAATAACTTTATAATATATATATATAATTTTACTCGTATACTCGTATGAGACCGAGAATTTATCGAGACCGATATTTTATTCATTTGAATATTTTTGTATCATATTGACATATTTGATCAAGCATGTCTCAGCATGTTGCTACGTAGATTTTTTATTATCAAATGTCATGGTCAATTATCAGGATAGACGCCCTCTAATTGTCCTGGCAAACACCTGATGAGCTAATCGCATGAGCAGTGTAATCAGAGATTATGGCAAAAAGTTCACGGTGTTTGAGAATGCAGTTTTTTGGCATTTTTTATAGAGTGAGGATGTAACCGTCTATTTTTTGGCTTATGTATAAGTAGATAACAGATATACAAAGTGGAAGGGACATACCCGCAATAAATCGAACCACGGGCTATACTAGATCATTAAGGTATAATGAAAATAAAATAACAAGCAAAAAACAAACAAAAAAATCGACATTCCCATACAAATCGTCCGGGCGGCCGCACACTTTTGTATGGAAATGCTGAAATTTATTTTTGTTTTTTGGCTGTTATTTAAATTTTTTTTATACTTAGTAAGTATGTATAATGAATGATCTAGTACCTATAGACCGTGGTCCGATTTATAACGGGTATGTCCCTTCCACGTTGTACCTATATGTCGTGGCCACAACGTAGAATTGATCATTTCATGATATGGCCGACCATTTCTCATGAAATGGTTATTTTTCATGATATGGATGTTAGACGAGAAGGTGGAAACAAAGTCACATCGCCTGTCAAAATGATTCGCATTTTTGCCCATTCCCTCCATCGGTTTTTAAAATCTGCGCGGGAAAAGAAACAGCTGGTACATTCTAAGTTTTTCTTTTCTCCCAGACCAGCATAAAACAAAAATATAAGTAGTAAAAGAACTAAAAAAACTTACTGCCGGTCTTTCAGCTAAGGTCAAATTGTAAGCAGCACCCAATATCTTTTCACTCCTGTCAAGTCTGTCCCTATAAGTGCTTCTGCTTGATATCACAGTTCTCATTAAGGCCCCGTCAGTTCAGAGCCAAGAAAACTGTGAGTGTTTTTAGAAAACCACTGTAATTAAACTACTACAGTTTATTCCTTAAAAATTTTACATATTTTCTACAGACACCTACAATATCCAAAACACGATTTAGAATTTTTGGCTCGAATTAAAAAAATAATAAATAAAACAGCGAAATAGTGTCGAGCACGGGTCCGGGCATTTCTTCGCTCTCGACGAATATATCAATGTGTTTTTTTTATTTTTTTGTATTATATTTATAATTTTTTTTGGAGCCAAATTGACAATATATTTAGATTATACATTTTTTGGTATAACTTTCATATAAAAAGGTGATTGTATAGTAATATGTCTTATAAAGGTAAATTTAGGCAAATTTAGAGGTATGTCTGTGATTTTTTTCTATCGAACCAAAAATGCTTAATCGTATTTTAGATATTGTGGGTGTCCTTAAGATTCTTATGTAAATTTTTTGAGGAATAAACTATTGTAGTTTAATTACAGTGATTTTTCAAAAACACGCACAGTCTTGCAAATTGTGAACCCATCTCGCCTTAAAAGATTGTTTTAGATTTTAATACCCTCTTAACGATGAACTCGTTAAATCGAATTTATGGCAAGATTATTTCACACCTAAAAAACTTATTTATATTTTAATCATATAATTAAAGCTAAATATAACAGCAATAAATAAAATCTAAAACTAGTATTACAAACAACAAACATTAATTTATATAAAAAATTAACCCAAATCGCCACCTTCATTAGGCAAGGTCCCAAGAGGCTGGCGGCATTTCCACGTTGTATGACCAGGCCTTTGGTCGAAATGCGCACCAGCTCTTGGGTCCCCAGAGATGTCGATCAAACGTGCGGAGATCTCTCTAAACAATTGACGAGATTCCGCACCCCAGGGCCCTAATGTCTCTAATTTCACACCTTGTATTACTTTTTCCTAAGTTTTTTATTAATTATTTAATATGTCTCATCCAAATGGTACCTAATAAAATGCATTATAATTGTTTAAAAGTAACCCTGTAAGTATATGAAGATGAACAATTAGTTCGATGTTTAATTATACTGTCAAGTGAAATATGGGACAGCGACCTATAATGCATTTTAATGATTGTCAATCAAGAATAAACACCAAAAGGTTTTATATGAACAGGTACTTATTCGGTTTTACAACCGACATAATCGTTGGTGACATAAAGGAATAAATTATAAACGAATAAAACTGCAAGAGGTGGCGTAAAGTGCATACGTTTCTTTTATTTTTGGGTAACGAACTCATAAAAGTTTTACAATATTCCAGATATACATATTGCACATGACACGATGGTGCAGTCACGATGCACGAGTGGAGGGGGTGTATAATGTAGGGTTATGGCGTGACCACTTTGTAAGAGTATATGTGATGTGGTGGTAAAATTACAGATAAGAAATAATATGAATTCGGCGACAGCAGTCGGCAGCTTAAAACAAGATATAGTTTTAAAATAAAAACCCAACTACGGACTATTTTTAGTATAGCCTATGACACTCTGGTTAAGACAAATCTCACCAATTATAATTTATTAAAATCGGTTTAGCCGTTTAGTAGTTACGAAGGAATATAGAGTACGACATACATACAGGTCAAACACATAACCCTAGGCTCCTTTTGGGCTTTGTTGCAGTCGGCTAAAAACTGACACCATAGTTTTTTTATATGGACATATCACACAGATTGAGCTAGCCTCGAAGTAAGTTCGAAACTTGTGTTAAGTGATATTAACTCAACCATACTATATTTTATTTATTTATACTAGATCACAAAAGTATATTGAAATCAAACCAAATAAGTCAAAAAACCAATAAAAGTTTTGACATCCCCATACAAATTGCCCGGGCGGCCGCACACTTTTGTATGGAAATGCCGAAATAAATTTTTGTTTTTGGCTGTTATTTTAATTTAATTATACCATAATGATCTAGTATAGACCGTGGTTCGATTTATTACGGGTATGTCCCTTCCACGTTGTATATATATATATGTATATAGATAAACATCTAAGACCCAGGTCAATCTGAAAGTGTTGGACGCTGTTGGTGCTGGTTATACAATACAATACCCTTTATTGCACAATAGTAAAAAACAGGACATAAATTATCTTAAAAACTAGGAAATGCGCAAAACAATAAAAATAAAAAAAAGCTTTATACAAGTCGGTTATACAATAAGTCCCCCATATCTATTATTATTACCTCCAATCAATAAATAAAATTACACACACGTGCAATATAAGTACAAAACAATAATTTGTTACCCAACGGTAATTTGTATCGGAAATCATTACCTTTATTAATTGAAAACACGGCCAGTACGTACCGTGAAATTAGGGGTAGAGTTCAGAAGCAATCTGCACAATATGGCTAATGATATGATAGAAAATTACATGTTTTGATGTTTGTAATAATATATTTAGTAAAGGTAGGCCTATCTCTTAAATATTCACTTCTCTCTCTCCCCAAAGGTTGCCTGGAAGAGATTGCCATGCGATAAGTCCGCCTTTGTATAATTTTTCTGTTTTTTCTCTGTTTTTTGTAATTCCTTTTGTTTATGGTGCAACAAAGAGTACTTATTTGTAATTGTATTGTATTGTAGGCGCACGTGGGTGGCAGAATTAATTTGTTTATTATGAAATCTATTTGAGTGCAATATATGCGTGACGTACAAATCCGTAGACGCAAGTGGAGCTGGATCGGTCATACGTTGCGTTGCGTCGGCCCAACGACATATTTCCCGTAGAGCCCTTGATTGGAACCCACAGGGAACGCATAAACGTAACTCCAAAATAAACTCAGCACCGGTCGCACAGTCATCTCGGAAGCTAAGCACAGAGGCTAAGCAGCTTGGATTCTCCTGGAGTGAAATCAAGAATGCAGCTGTTGACAGATCGAGTTAGCGACGTGTTGTGTTTGCCCTTTGCCCCAACAGGGGGAAATAGGGGACGAAGAGGGGATAATATGCATAACAGATACGTATTCTTCACACAGATGATTGACAGGAAGAGATCCATTTATATAAGAGGTCAGGAGTCTCAATACAAAACAGACATGCTTGAAAAGACTGATAAGCGAGAGAGTCATCAGGATCGTAGCAAGGAGATCCATAGTCTCTACCTATCCTGTGGGTTACAAACGCGATAATATTTGTAACAAAATTAATATTTATTTTATTAATATCAAGATCCAGAATGGTGGAAGCAGAATAGAGAGGCCTTGTGTAGATCTCGGAAAATGTGCGCTCGTTGATGTCTTTTAATCGTAGATACCAAAGAAAATCAAACTTATTACTAAATCCAAAGTAATGTAATCTATCTATAATTTAAGAACTACGTTCTTGTCGGTGGAGTAGTTTCCATGTCTCCCTCCCTTGAGCCATCCTTTTGACCTCCCTATACGACACGGCGTCAACTTTCTCCTTCACTTGATCTATATATACTCTTCTTGGTCTTCCCTTTCCTCTACTTGCTTCTATTTTTCCTTCTATTATGTTTTTAATAAATTGATCGTGGTGTATAAGATGAGAAGAAGAGAGTAATGTAAGTATGTATATGTAATATTCCTATATAATATTACATAAGGAAATATATATAATATATTATTATTCATGTCGGGGCAAAGGTCAAAAGTCAAATTCAAAATCATTTATTTATCTTTGAATGTTTGAATCACTTGATAATTGTGAATTTTTTCTTTCGATTTCATAAAAGTTGTTGATGTCAGATAGTTTACTTACAGCTGAGTATAGTGCCGCTTCATAAGTGCAGATAACACTTCGCCAACTCGATTTGTCTACTGCTGCGTCCTTGATTACACTCCTGAAAAATCCATGTTGCTTAGCTTCCAAAATGACTGCGGCCACGCTTACGCTTACCCTGTGGGTTCCAATAAATGGCCCTACGGGGAATATGGTACTTAACTTACTTTGGGCCTAGCTTAATCAGTGTGATTTGTCTCTATAGGTACGGGGGTTA
The DNA here is from genome assembly GCA_963576875.1 of Acrobasis repandana. Lineage (NCBI taxonomy): Eukaryota > Metazoa > Arthropoda > Insecta > Lepidoptera > Pyralidae > Acrobasis > Acrobasis repandana. The sequence goes on along the minus strand of OY756233.1, from coordinate 5,273,588 downwards.
CTGGTGTCTAACGCAAAACCTTCTATAGGTGACTTAGGTACATCAAGAGTAACAATCTTTGTTCTATGACTTGACTGACTAAATTGGATCCTCCTGACATAGATTTCACAAGTCAATAAAACGCTGTGTTTATGGTAGGCGTATAAGATAGGCATCGGTTTACGAAGACCTGACTTTGATTTGTCAGGTATTTCAGCACATTCCAAGTCACACACCCGTATAAAAGCATCGATTCCACATTGTTATTGTATGAAGACGGACGGCTTATGGAGTTTCTGGAAATACTGTGTAGGAGTTACAACTGCCACATTGCATTTTTTTTATCTTTTTAACTTTTAAAAGTACATAGATAGAAATTACTCCTAACATCTGAGAAATTTTCTTTCACGATTAGCCACTCTTGAAATTGGCAATAAATTTTAAAGTCTGTTACTAAGCGAAATTATAATTGCTATTCATCTTGAGGGGGCTCGTGAGAGTGCCGGAAATGGACACAATGAGTACTTACACCGCGCTCTTCCGGTACATTCGCCTAGTAAAGTGTTAAGTATTTTAATCTTTTGAAGTTAGACCAATCGGAACGGTAGAAAGAAGGTTGCTTGTGACATTATAAACTATAGGTAGGTACCAAATAAACATTGACATTCATTGACATTACTTTTTTTTACTTACATTAATTTACTTTAATTAACGATCTTGCTGACAATAAATTAAAAACGAACCTATTTGGTAAACACTTAGGTAAGGCTTATATTCATAAATTAACTGCATGTCATAAAACTCGCTTGCCGTTCCAAATTTTGTTTTGCGATACCCGACAGGGTTCATAGTGTGCTATTTTAATACAGTGACTTTAAGTCGTTAGAACTGATGTACATTATGAAATGCAATAAATGAATTGAATTGAATTGTATTGTTTACATGATGTGGATTTTCATTTTACGATAAAATCCGTGGCGTAATGGTACGCTAGTCCGCCAATCCGGAGGTTTTGGGTTCGAGTTAGAAAATGGCCTTTTTCAAACTTTCCCGTGTCTTGAGTGTTACCTCCTAGTTAGTGTTACCCACCTAGAGATGAATTTATCATAAAATATAGTATCGTTGAGTTAGTATCCCATTAAGTATATAAACAAGTTTAAAACTTACTTTAAGTCTATCTCAATCAGTGTTCATTGTCCCTATACATTTATTTATTAGTACACATATTAATAAATATTCTTGCATGCTGGTCTTGGTAGAAAGGAAAAACTTAGAATGTACCAATTGTTTCTTTTCCCGCGCAGATCGTAAAACCCGATCGAGGGAATGGGCAAAATGAAAATCGTGTGATGGGCGAAACGGCTAGCAATCCATCACTATTTTGATTCCTTTTTCTACCTTGCGGCCCTTGCTTCAGTCTCCTTAGAGTCAAAACAAAACTTAAAATGCTCGTTCTGCCCCATTAGGGATAAATGAAATTGGCTGTATGTTTTGGCGTAGAGCGAGAATTTAACATTTGGAGACTGTTATTCTAGGTCCGCCTTTATGTTGTTATATTACTATATTACCTAAAATATCGTTGATGTAGTATCCCATTACACAAGTTTAAACTTACGTTGGGCCTAGCTTTATCAGTGTGATTTTGTATCTATATATATTTATATATTTTTTTTATCATATCTTGTATATTTTGTTTCTTTTATAGTGTTTTATAATTATATCTAAATAAATAATTACCTATACTATACTGCTATAAGTTTTTTATTGTATTTTTTATATTTTAAGCATACTATTTACTTATTTATTTAACTCTATTACAGACAATTGTAACAGGCCGTTGGCCTTTTCTACCAGACAACCTACAGATGGTGCTGAGATCATTTCGGAAATAGTGCTAACATTAACACTAAAATGCTTGAAACTAGGAACACTTCTTTTTTATTTAATATTTATTGCACAATAATCTAACGATTATAATACAAAAGGTAAAACTTAATGCTAAGCATTGTCTACCAGTTCACCTTAGGGACGTAGTAGAAAAGGTAGTAAATGGGGTGCAAGATTAAAACTCACCACAATATGAACCTTTCTACGTACTATCTTTACAAAAATGTTACCAATAAGAGTTTTCTCAGCGATTGTACTAGTATTTTTACCTGTAAACTGTCTCGGAAGTGCGGTATTGTCTCACGCCGCCGACCTGCACACTAATGCCGATTTTTTATAACCTTTTTTGTTTGCTTTGGGTTATCGACTTTAACTTCCCGTCCATATTCGCACTTGCACCATGACAATATGAAAATACTCTATCAGCTCTATGGTTGGTTGGTCCTAGGTTATGAGAAGGAATACATGTCTTGTAAAGGAAGTAGATTATTTTGTAAGAATAAAAAAGCTATATACAAAGTGGAAGGGACATACCCGTAATAAATCGTACCACGGGCTATACTAGATGACTAAAGTATATTGAAATTAAAATAACATTAAAAAAACCAAAAAAAAATTTTACATTCCTATACAAATCGCCCGGGCGGCCGCACACATTTGTATGGAAATGCCGAAAATTATTTTTGTTTTTTGGCTGTTATTTTAATTTTATTAAACTATAATGGTATAGTATAGACCGTGGTCTGATTTATTACGGGTATGTCCCTTCCACGTTGTATATGATCGAAGGCTACAATTAACATATTGCGCACTATATAACGTCTAACAAAATATACTGAAACTATTTTAAGGGTGAATTCAGTCCATGATACTGAACAACTTTCCCCAAGGAACATATATCGAAATATGAAAAATATTTTTTCGCTTTCCATACAAACTCAGATCAGCTAATCGGTCAACTTATATGGGAGGCTAAAAATTATTTTTTATATTTCGATATATGTTCCTTAGGGAAAGTTGTTCAGTATCATGGACTGAATCCACCCTTAAAATAGTTTCAGTATATTTTGTTAGTCCCTGTATACATAAATAAACACATTAGCACACAAATAAAGATTTTTCTATTTCTATTTCATTAGGACAGATTACACTGATTGGAGAGTGAAGGCCAAATCCTCTGACTGCTCTGGCTAATATATGGCTCAGGTTAGATAGGACCGTGCTCCTGCAGTGGAGACTAAAAAAGACTTGATGATGACACTGATTGGGATACTAACAATACAATATTCTTCTTCTTCGTCTAAGCGAATTCCCGGTTGCATCCTCAGCTGTGCTGCTTCAGGGCCCGGGGTGCGCTTTCCCGCTTTTTCTTCTCCAAATATAACATGCAGCCAATGGTCACCCAAGGATTTGACCTTGCAAAATGGAGAAGAAATAACCGGAACAGTTTAAATGATTTGGCTATAGTTTTACGACCGGCCGCCTGCCTGACGTCGACTCTCTTTGGGAATGTATTTGTCCGAAAAGTTTTACAACCGGCCGCTGCCGGACGTTAACCCTCCTTAGAAATGCAATTGTAGCACGAGATGTTTATGCAGTCCTTTAGTTGCTTCTTACGACATCCACAGAAAGAGATGGAGTGGTCCTATTCTAACCCGGAACCACCACGGGTATAACAAAACGATATTATAAATACATATATAGATAAACAAAACACGAAGGAGAGCAGGATATTTTAAAAATGTCTCGTGCCATTTCTCCAGAACTAATTTCCGTTAACCTTCACATCTGGCCCTGTTCAAGCCGTTTTGGCCTAAATCAAATAATTTATAGCCAAAGCCATGCCGACTCTCGAATTTGAAGGATTATGCACAGATGCGGGCGCACCTTTAGCTAAAGGTGTGGACGGAATGTTGAAGTGCGGCTTCGCTTGTTTGGACCCTGTATGTTCATTTAGGATCTTTTGAATTGGAATAATGAAACTCATAAATAGCATATGGTACCCAGGATCATTTAAAATTAACAATACACTTATAATTCTGGTAATTTAGGCTAATACTTAGGCTTTCGTAGGCACTAGGCATTTGATTTGGAAGCTACGAGTGTCATATGAGTGAGTGTGTGATGCATATAAGCTGGATTTTGACGCCACTATTTAACCAGTAATTATTTAAAAATATTTTTAAAAACAAGCATTTATCTAAAGCAATGAAAGAGGAGAAACTAAAAAGTTTTAATTGCTCCTCAAGACAAATCGCAATTGAGCCCAAACTCGGTGGGATTATGTTGTTTTATCACACACAGACAAGACGTGGTGGGCACCTTCCGGCTTCATCATGAGATCAGGTCATTGGTACCATAATATTGCATTATATCACTCAACTTACATAAGTATGTGAAGTTAAAGCTCAATAGAATAATGGGAAGTGGATCTAATTTAGCTTGCAAGATTTGATGACGGACACAAAGACGAAATAGCACGAAACTTTTTACAAGCTTTTATTTATAAAAGCTTGTAAAAAGTTTCATGCTACGCAACTGCTTTTCATACAAAACAAGAGTCAATTTACAATTTGTGTATCTAAAATCTATTTTTATCGTTTATTAATAATAATAATAATAAAGTTAGTTTTAAATTAAATAAAGAGATAATAATAATATTCGTTTATTTCGGTCACACATACAACCATATCATTGTTAGTAACAAAGCTTACAGTCTAGTGTTAGTAATGAGTGCGTTCATACAAATAATTCATAATAAAATATTTCATAATAAATAAATAATTCACATTAATTAATACTTATATTAATATTTAATTTTCTAATTTAAATATCTGGTGTGCACATTATTGTAAGTATCGATCGTATATTATATCGTATGTAGTAATATCGTACAATTTGTGTATCTTGAATTTGTATTGTAGTTATTTTAAAAAAAATCTTGCTCTTGCATATGTGACCTTTAAAGCCCATTTACACGGTGCAAGTTTCTTGCCTGTTGCATACAATTAAATTGAAGCAATAGAAAACTTGCATGGTCTAAACAGAACGTCAGCCATACAAATCATTTATTGCTTTAATAAAATTGTATGCAACAGGCAAGAAACTTGCACTGTGTAAATGGGCCTTTATTAAAGGAAAAAATAACAGACCTCATTTGTAATTTACCCATAATAACACTAGGTTCCTAGAAAGGCCGTATGTAAGTACAGTCGGCAGTAGCGTAAAATACACTTTTGGCAGTTGATAGCATACAGCGATTTTTCTCTCATTATAGCTTGTTGTATCATACGCTGAACCATTACTATATACACTAGTGGTTATATGAGAACAGTAGCTCGCAAGCTCTTATAACCATCCATGCGCAATAACCGACGACACATTCCCCTTTTCCCTGGCTCAGCAAAGCCATTATAGTGAAATCCGTCCATATAACGCTACAGCAAACGAAAAAATTCGAATTCGAGAATTTCGGCTTCCAATTTTTTTTATCGATTTTCGATAAATTGATTTATGGAAGTACTTAATTCAGTATCACTCACGGACTGAGACACACGAACAAAGTGCCTTTCCCTTTAAAGACAGTAAGATATGGATGGATGCCAATGGACACATAACGTATTAAACTAGGTCAATGTTAAATTACTTATTAGTCTAAGTTTAGGCTAGATTGTAATATAATAAACGTGCTTGTTTATAGTAGGTACGTTAAGAAAAGAGAAAAAAAACTCACGGAATAAACTTGCTCCAAAAGCGTTGCCTGTGTTTAAAATGTAACCCTGTATAGGATTGGCGATGACTTTCACACTAAGCTGGGACTACGATAGTGGGAGTCTTGTTATACGATTACATACAGCGGTAATAGCGGCGACAAAATTGCAATGAATTTAGTGACATAACATAAGTAATACCTATAACTTGATGATGACTGTACCTATATTCATGCTACACCACTGTTTTGCATACCAAATGGCCGGACACTCGCCAAATATGGACTAAAGACTAAATTGACGAGTATTGTCGACCTTTAATGTATGCGTGATTGTTTGTTTCTCACTCACAATGTCGCATTTAAATTAGACGCAGATACAGATACACTATTACGTCTTTATACCTAACGGGGCAGGCAGAGCCTAGGGCGGTAAGGCCCGGCCACTTTTATCGTGATGGTGGGCATGAAGGTGGAAAAGGGAAATCATAATAGTGAGTTGCTAACCGCCTTTCATATGATTCAGATCCTCGCCCATTCCCTCGATCGGATTTTACGATCTGCACGGGAAGAGATGCAGCTGGTACATTCTATGTTTTTTGTTTTCTCCCAGTTCAGCAAAGAATGCGATGCAGTGAGGCGCAAATTATAATTATAATGTAAATGTTCGGGTGGTTGAATTAACTCCATACATTCTATACCTACTTACTATAGTCACACTATAGTGTGGCACGACCTTTTCACTACGCGTACTCGCGAAAACCCACATCATCATCATCCAAGCCTATTCCTAGTTGCAGCCTCAGCGGTAACGCTTTAGAGCCTAGGGTCCGTTACCTAACCTAGGTGATTTGACGAGGTTACTGTTTTCTTTTTGCGACTGCCGTCTGACCTCCGCAACCCAAAAGGTAGACCAGAACCAGAACCAATCACGTCGCGAGTACCCACAGGCGGCAGCTGAAAATCAGTGCCTTCCTCTTGTAGTAGATACGCCCTGAGCTTACGCTATTAATATTAAAAATTATATAAGTCAATGACTGCTGCCTATTTGTATCACTTCGACACATAAAATCACAGCCTAACTGGCATGTAAATACCTAGGTATGTGTTAATTTCGTTGATTTTAACTACTTACTTACTATACCTACTTAATATATATGTAACTTTGAGACTAAGGAGTTTTAAATGGTTCAAGGTATTTGGAAAATAGACCCAAACTGTCTTACAATTAAACGCAAACCAACTTTTTAATATCTATCAGCCTAACAACAACTTGTCTATCGGCATAAGCAATCTAACTAGAACACATACCTACCTACATACACTATCACGTCTTTAATTCTTAATGGGGCAGACAGAGCCCAGTACCGCAAGATGCAAAGGTCACTTTTAGCGTGATGGTGGGCAAGAAGTTGGAAAAAGGAATCAAAATAGTATTGGGTTCATAGACCTACCACTACTAGACCTGCATAGTGCGTGGCCACTTTAGTACATCTCTTTCTATTTTTGATTGTTGCCTCCACCCATATTTTGCACACGTCACAGAAAACACTATGGTAACTAACTAACTTATAATAAGCACAAATAAAACCCTAAATCACCTTTTAAATCATAAAATCCCTAAAGTTTTATAATCTTACCTAGAACAATTTAATAAACCATCAAAGTAACTAAACATTATCTATCCCATACACCCAAAAATTTTTACATCTCTGATACAGAGATGTAAAAATCTTTGGGTGAATGGGTAATTTGCATCAAACAAATTATCAGCATGTGGTCATAGGTAATAGCTCCAATGACCACATGTCGCTGACACAAATAAATTGTGTCAAAAACACGTGTCACTTAATGACACGACCGTTCGACCACGACCGGGTAATCAAGCGAGTGTTGAGTGATATGGTGGTAATATTATATGGATTGTCCCAAACTAATTTACTTTCTAGTGACAAATGCTGCGCACGCGCATATGTGCACGCGATCGGGAGTGCTATTTTTACCCCCGATAAAAAAGAGGGGTGTTATAAGTTTGACGCTAGTGTCGGTCTGTCTGTCTGTTTGTCCGCCTGTCTGTGGCATGGTAGCGCTCGAACGGATGGACCGATTTCGATGCGTTTTTTTTCACGTGAAAGCAAGTTCCCTTGCGGTGGTTCTTAGCTATGTTTGATGAAAGTTCAGCCGTTAAAAGTTATTGGGTATTAAGGCCGTACCTGAATTTTCCGAGGTCCAGTGCTACCCCCATTTAAAATAAATCATTTTAAAGAAAACGGAGACATCATTTAAAATTTTGCAACTATCAAGTCCTAGATAGCCCTTCAAAGTATTTTATGAACTACTGTTTACAGTTTATGAGAACGTTAAGCTTTACAACGCACATTTGCCAAAAGTGGCCGTTTTTCGCATATGTGCGTAGTAAAGCTTAACGTTCTCACTTATCTAGACTTGATAGTTGCAAAATTTTAAATGATGTCTCCGTTTTCTTTGAAATGATTTATTTTAAATGGGGGCAGCTCTGGACCCCGGAATATTTAGGTACGGCCTTAATTTGCCTAGCAAATAAATTTTGAAATCGGGATCGGGAGTCACATTACGAATGGTTTGCGCGAGCATTTACAAAAAGACGCATGTTTGAATCGGCCGTATGCAAATCTCAAACTTATCTCATAAATTCCTATAATGGATTCCGTAATGTTTAAAACTCTATTCCGCCTGTTTTGGCTTCGATCTCCAGCCAGCGAGCAAGATGGAAAATGGTATTTTTCAAACTGTTCTGGGTCTTGGGTGTTTATCTACCTCTATATATTTATTTATGTAGGAAGGTACTGGAAATAAGAACAATCAATGTTTCTATAATTCAGTATTCCTAAAATCAGCTTCAACAATCTGAAAAATAATATGTATACTCGGAAGATACCTACCTGCTCCACGAGTATGAAACCCGATTTAGAAATAGTCACACAAATTAGCACAAATACAAATAGTTTTCTCGATCGAAAGTAAAAAAAATAGCGTATAATAGATATAGGTAATAGGGATTGTAGGCATAATAATACTCGTAACAATAGAGATGATCTGCGCTGGCCTTTGTGGGGCCACCTGTTGTCGTAAAACGTAGACGAAAAAATAGTATGGATATACCTAATGTTTTTATTTTATTTTAACTTTATTGTATTCTAATTTACAAAAGACGGGCTCAATGCAAACCGTTTAGATCTCCCAGTCGAATTACATGTGAAAAAGTTATTGATGAATTATTTACGTGGCTGTGTTGGCTTTCGATTTTTACGGACTTAAAAAAAGGAGGGAGGTTATCTATTCGACCCGTTTTTTATAGACATTATGTACATATGTTACGCAATATTGTCGCCAATTGTGAACCAGCCAGTCTACCAAATTGGTCCCATATTAATTTTGTGAAGACATGATAAAGAACTTTAGAGATATAGAAAAACCTTATCAAAGAAAAGGACTTCCTTTTCTTTGATTTTGACGGTTGTATTTTTTGTTAAAAAAATAAAAGGTATGTACGCGGTCGTCAATCTTTGTCGTTAAAAATATAAAACATAGGTACTCGTAGTAATGTTTATATAACACATAGGCACGCCGCTCTATTTAGCGGAAAAGGCGATGACGCTGCTCTATCAGAAGCCAGCTAAAAAGCTTTTAATATGAAATGAACCGAAAATAGGTACGTGTAAAATGAATTTCAAAGCAAAAAGCACTCCACCGACAAGAGCCCAGCTCTTAAAAATATAAGAAGAAAATGAATTTATCTATCAATCAAGGACGCAATGTCCTTCATTTCACGGGATCGTATCTTCTCTTCATCTTTATGCGCGTTCCCCTCAGCTATTCTGCATCGAAGTCCAGGGTACTTCCCGCTTTTTCTTCTACAAATATAATATACATGTCAATGGTCACCCAAATAAAACTAAAGCCAAATCATTTGGCAATATTTTTTATTTTCTTCATTTCACGGGATATCCACACTAAACTGTCCTTTGCAAACCACAAAGCGCGGTCTTCTTATTGAAGAACATCTGGTGCAGTGCGGTGCAAGGGTTGGATCGTCCGTCCGTTACGTCGCCCAAACTTAGATTTGCAACATCTTGCACGTCATGTGCTCGATTGATGATAGCTTCCATGTAATTTCATGATAGTCGAGTTTTGAGATTTATTATGGCCGTAGAGTAATGTCTACAGAAGCGTCAAATTAACGTAAATTGGCAGAAGTGGCAGGAAATTACTACAACAACATGTGACCCAAAATACCGTTGAAATGAAGGGCATAATTTATAAATCCCTTATACGACTGGTAATGTTATACGGCATGCTGGGCTACAAACCTGCAGGACCAGAAGAGACTTCATTCTGGGGAAATGAGGATGTTGAGATGTGCGGGGTGACGCGGATGGATACAGAAACACGTGAGAAACGTATACGTAAGAGCACAGAATAAATAATACTAACGTACAGAAGTCTCACTCAGCAAAAAATTCAAAGAAATATCTACTCAATGTGGCTAGCGATATGGTTTAATTTTACTCACGTCAGAACTCAGCACCTTTTCGCATAGATACCTAGACATCCATTGCAAGCCAATTTCATTCTTATTACTCTGGACAAACGATTCGTATAACTGAATTTACCACCTGGAGGGGCTGCCTGCGCGCATTGCAATAATGTAGGTACATTTTCGATACCTAAACAGGGAGTGACACAGGCCTGGTAAGAGGGCTCGAAGGTTGCACCGATAACAAACAAGGTAAGAAGTAACAGATTGGCTTGGTTTGGACACTTTATACGAAGGGAAAGACAACATGTACTTAACGCAAAAACACTTAATATGAAGGTTAACGGACTTAAAGGTAGGGAAACGCCAAAGAAGAGATGGATGGAGTGCGTAAAGCATGACAAGGATATAGGGGAAATGGAGGGATAAGACATACTGCGCCCGCCCCAAATAAAATGGGAAAAGGTAAGAAAGATAATAAGTACCTATAGCAAGTTACAAAAAGAGTCCAATCCTAGCATACCTAATTATTTGTTTTTCGCAGGACGTGTCAGGCCTAAAATTGTCGTAAAACACAGCAAAAATATTCCTGTAAAAGGTGTTGTTTTTTCACAATACTTACTTTGTATAGGCAAATTAAACCAAAGAGTTATAAAACATTCAATATATTATTTACAAATATCATAGCAACTGAAAATACAAAAACAGTTAAGTATACATTTTTACATAGCAATCTTAAAGTACCACGCAAATTTTAATATCTAAACTAAAAATATTTATTTATTTATTTACAAAAACTTTGTTCCACAATATAAAAAATGGTACAATTGCGTTCTCTCACATACAAATAAAATACATATGTGATGAAAAATTACGCCAAGTAACGAGTAAGATGCGTAAGTGATGACGTAACATAATTGAAAGTGCACACACAGTACAGATGTGAGGGGCGTGAGTTCGAATCTCACTCCTGGCTAAATTTTTCATCACATATTTTTAATTTAGATATTGTTATACATAATGCATTAGAAAAAAAGGGTATGAAAGTTAATGTAAGTAAGACTAAAGTTATGGTTTTTGAAGGGATGATAGTTCAACAGAATGCAATATTTTAATAAATGAGGTGAGAGTGGAGCAAGTGAAAGAGTTTGTATATTTAGGATGTAAGTTTACAAAAGATGGCAAGCACGAGGGTGATGTGGAAAGAAGAGTGAATGCGGGTAACCAAGTGAATGGAGCGTTGCATTCCTTTATGACCAGCAGGAAGGTATCATATAAGGCACGTCTTGCTGTTCATAAAGGAGTACTAATACCTACTTTAATGTACGGTAGTGAGAGTTGGGTATGGCAGAGAAAGCATGAAAGCAGAATAAATGCAGTTGAAATGCGAGCGCTGAGGAGTATGTGTGGTGTTACCTTGAAAGACCGAATAAGAAATGATGTAATAAGGGATCGGTGTGGAGTGAAAGAGGACGTAGTGACAAAAGTAGAACAAGGGATGTTAAGATGGTTTGGGCATTTAGAAAGGATGGATGAAAATAGATTAACAAAAAATATTTATAAGGCAAGTGTGAAAGGAAGAGCGGGACAGGGTCGACCTCGGCAAACGTTCTGCGATCAGATTGCAGACGTTCTGAAAAAGGGAGAGGTAAGAAGTACACGTAACTGAAGGGCATGTATGAAGAGGTTGATGAGTGTAGATGAAGCGAAAGAGGTCTGTCAAGATCGTAGCAAGTGGAGGTCCATAGTCTCTGCCTACCCCTGTGGGAAACAGGCGTGATAGTATGTATGTAGATATTGTTCAGAGCATTGTGATGCTGTATAAATCAATAATTTTTTGTTTATTTTTAAAACCGGGAAATTAATCATCGTCATCACATCAGCCACAGGAATTCCACTGCTGGACATAGGCCTCCCCCAAGGATTTCCAAAACGATGGAATTAAATGAACAATCGTTATTTATTAAATACATTGTGTTACTTCAAATGTTATTGAATACCTACTATAGATAACCTGGCTGTCTTGCAAAACGGCGACGACGCGTTGTGGTAATGCAGAAAAGCCATGACGCGAAATGGAACCATATTATGAATATGCCAAACAGTGATTTGATTTGGGAGGGTGCTTCTCCCAGTCGCCCATGGGCGATTGGGCAGACTTGGCGATTTGGCGACTGGGCGACTGAACCACTGGGCGGCTGGCCGAGTAGGCCATGTAGCGACAGGGCGATTGCGCCACGGGCGACAGGACCACTGGGTCATGTAATCATTATTATTAATGATGATGACTAGAAGGACCCCCATATCAAATCACTGTGCGGCATATCCATAATATGGTTCAATTTCGCGTCATGGCTTTTCTGTATTACCACAACGCGTTGTGGTCGTTTTGCAAGACGGCCACGACACGAAATTCGCGATTTGGTCGTTCTGTGATTGCCACAACGCGTTGCGGCCGTTTTGGTAAGGGCCACGACATGAATTTCGCGTCGTAGCCGTTTTACAATAGCCATAACGCGTTGTGGCCTATTATTCCGCTCAATGAGCGAATTCGGTCTTTAAGCGTAGATAATATACAACGTGGAAGGGACAAACCCGTAAATAAATCGAACCACGCGCCATACGAGACCATTATAGTATAATGAAATAAAAATAACAGCAAAGAAACAAAAAAAAAATTACATTTCCATACAGAAGTGTGCAGCCGCCGGGCGATTTGTATGGGAATGTCAATTTTTTTTTTGTTTTTAGACTGTTATTTTATTTCATTATACTTTAGTGATCTAGTATAGTCCGTGGTTTGATTTTAAGGGTATGTTCCTTCCACTTTGTATATATCTACAGATAGATACACTGTCACGCTTTAATACCTTTCAAAGTAGACAGAACCAAGGGCAGGGGTTTGAAATTTCTACTGAACCAATGGCGTAATAATAACATTATTGTCATTTGATAATGCACAAGCTAATTAAAAAAAATATACAGTTCAACATAGAACCTCCTTTTTTGAAGTCGGTGAAAAATTGCCTAATAGTCAACTCATACTGAAATGGCACCGGCATCAGCGCATTCTCACTGTGAAACCACATAACCTTATTTACGAAATGCATTTATTATTTATTTTTTTGAAGTTATAGTATAACTTGAGAAAAATAAAAATCGCGCAGTTGCTAGGGGCCATTCATAAATTACGTCATACGTTATGGGGGGGGGGGGGGCAGCTGTTTGTGTTTTAATTTAATAACTGTCTAGAGCAGTATAAAAAAATAGATGTAAATAAACTCAGTTACATGACGACACACTAGGGGCTGGGGTCTCAATTTTGTAAACACATGTGACAAGGGGGGGTATAAACAAACATTTAGTATTAGTAGTAGTAAGCAATTAGTATGTCGTAATTTGTGGATGGCCCCTAACGGTGCCGCGCGTCCATAAGTGGCCAAGTATATTTCCCATACCAAACATAATATACATAATTACTAACGTAACAGATACCCAACGTCATACAACCTATTGAATGGCACCTAAAACAAACTAACTTTTACCACAGAATAAATAATACTAACGTACAGAAGTTTCACTCAGCAAAGAAATTCAAAGAAATATCTACTCAATGTGGCTATAATTTAGCTCACGGTATATGGTATAATTTAGCTGTCGTCAGAACTTTTTCTATTTTTTTTTATTAGAAATTTGAGTGCGTTTGACCTCTATCTAGCCTGATGGGAAGCTAAGATGAGGTCTAAGGTGTAACTCAGCACCTTTTCGTAAAGATACCTAGACATCCATTGCAAACCAATTTCATTCTTATTACTCTGGACAAACGATTCGTATAACTGAATTTACCACCCGGAGGGGCCGCCTGGTTGGTACATTTTTGATACCTAAACGGGGAGTGACACAGGCCTGCTTGTACCGGGGAATCGCTGTGGCCAAATACTGGTCAAGTTTGATATAATTAAATTAATAAATAGATTTAATAAAATTAATAAATAGACTCGAGAAGAAGAAGTACCAACTGCTCACATAGTAATTTGAGTGCTGCCATCTATGTGAGCAGTTGGTACTAATATGTATTTAGTCTACAAGTTTGCTATTTACATGCCTCACAATAGTTTGTATGGCGTTGGGACCCACTGCCCATACAAACAGCCTTTGTTTTTTGAGTACATCGAGGACAGCGATACAAAACGTGAGTTTGATAATTATACGTTTATTTCAAACGTATATATTGAAGTTTGAACAATTTATTATACATTTATGTTACATATATTTTTATAGTAATAATATATGTATTAGACTGCACCAATCTGTAGAATAGGTAATGTTAGCTGGAATGCATTCTGTATGTAAGTTGAACTGTTGCCCGCCTGGAAAGAAAAATAGTAAATTAATAATGTTAATTAGCAAAGAAATTATAATACAATACAAAAATCTTTATTGCAACAAACAAAAAACAATAAAAATTACAAAGTTTACGGAACTTATAAATAAATAAGGTACAAGAGGCGGCCTTATCGCCGAAGCAATCTCTTACAGGCAACCATAAAGAGAAGGAGTGCGAAGTATATGAGTAAGATAACAGGTGGCGCAGTTAAATTTAAAATATAAATTATAAATAACCAATAGATATTAAAATACTTATACAAAATATATAACATTATAAAAATAGATATAGGTATATAAATAAATCAATATACATATATAAACATAGCATAATAATAAATAATTTTATTACATACATACAAATAAAAAAACATCACAATGATGTAAACAGATCTGTACATGATGATTTTAAGCAGGAAGATGGAAGAAATAGTAGGGGAAAGAGATGAGGAACTAAACAGAAGTAAGAAAGTGATTTTTAGTTAGGGTTTTAAAGTTATTAAAAGTTTTGGCGAATCGAATGGAAAGGGGTAGAGTGTTCCAGAGATGAATAGCATAGACAGTAAAAGAATATTTGTAGAAATTGGTCGAGTGGACTGGAGTATTGAGAAGAAGTTTATCTGCACTGTGTAGAGGCCTTGAAAAGGTTTTAAAGAAAAAACGTTACTTGAGGTACTCAGGATATGTGGGACTAAAAAGGATGGAGTATAGGAGAGAAAGGATATGCCAATCACGACGTAAGCGGATAGGGAGCCACTTGAGTTGAATACGAAATTGCGAAATGTGGACATATTTACGGAGTCCAAATATGAACCGTATACATAAATTCTGGAGGCGTTCAAGCTTGTCCAATTGCTCCTCGGTAATATCTAGATAACAAGTGTCAGCATACGAGTAGTCAAGGATAGGGAGCAATAAGGAGTGAGCAAGCGCAATCTTGGTATCTATTGGCAGAAATTTAAATTAAAAAAAACCACGAACGTCCTATAATGATCGCCTGAGTTTTACTAGGGTTTACAGCGAGACCTTGATTTTTGCTCCAGACAGATATGCGATGAAGGTCATTATTGATACAATTAATCGCAGAAGAAAGGTTCTCAAAGGAAGATCGCGTGTAAATTTGTAGATCATCTGCATATAGTTTGTAGGAAGCACGAAGTTGTAATGTAATAGAGTTAATAAATAGTGCGAATAAAAGCGGAGATAACACGCCACCCTGCGGTACGCCGACAGATGTACTGGGCCAGGACGAATAGCAGTCCTCAATCTTAACCCGCTGACGACGCCCATACCGGTAAGAACGAAACCAGTCAATAACCTTAGGAGATATGTTAATAGAATGCAACACTTCCAAAAGGATATCTCTCAATCAATCAATCTAGAATGACTACAAGCAATAATCCCCGAAAAAACATCAATCAAAATTTAACTTAATGCCACGTACATAAAGTTCATATTTCCATAACGCTTATGTTTAAATACCTAACGTTCCCAAAAAATGTACTTACCTAAAGTTATAGGCATATCTATCCCGCAAACTGCCAGTGCAATAAAGTAGAAGGGGACACATAACTGTAGGTATCTTTTTTGGGAACGGCTTTGCGACTTCGTAAGCATTCTAGATTGAATACAACTTTACTGTACAGACTGACATTGATATGTCTAACTAATATTGAGTGACATTGACATAAGTGTCCTGTGCAGCGCTCTCTATTAACAACATAAGAAAACTTGTTTTTATTACTGTCAAAAGGAAAACCTCTTATTGGCCGCCAATAACAGTATGGGCGGAATTTGAGATGTTGTCTTTTAAGTACTTTTTTGATGGGGTAAACTCTATTTTTTCTATGAGATTTGTATGAAATACCAAACGTAAGGTTATAGTTTCTTGGAGTCAATATCGCTCCTAATATCAGCTTTTCTGCATTAATAAATTTATTTATTTAAAAAACTTTATTGCACAAAAATGTTGTACAAGTGGTGGACCTAATGCCATATGGCATTCTCTACCGGTCAACCATAAGACCAAGCAGAAAATATGTGTGGCTGGCGTGATTAAAATAAATCTAAAATTACGTTCAAAACGGATGCGGTCAATGACAAGTGACATTATTTTGTGGCTTTATTCTCATGAGTACAAAATAATTTTATTTTGGACCCGGGATGGTTATAACGGTTAGTCAGGGTAACATACCTCTAAGAATATGTTGGTGATGTAATTATTGTTCTGCTCTTTGTTCTCAGCCGGTATGGAGTTCAATTTCTCCGTGAACAGTGTTGCCAGCTCACTAATGTGCTTTGTTAGGACGACTGTCATTCTGGAAACAAAGAAATACAGCTTTTAAGTCGCCTTTGCATTAACACCGTTAATTAAACAGAAGGGCTAGTCTTCATTCAGAGATTCACATTACGAATGATTTGCGCGAGTGTTTCCAAACGGGCGCATTTTTGAATTGATCGTATGCGAAGGAATTGCAACGAGTGGTCTTGATCACTCGTAATTTTGACATTTGTAGCGTACAAATGTCAAAGAAACGTTTTATGGTAAATCAGTTCCGTTTCACGCCGCTTTTTTTATTCCCTAAATGAAAATAGCACTCCAGGTTTCTTAGTCGACACATAGACGGACAATACTAGAAAACCTATAGGTACTTTGAACCGTAATCCGATTATTCGTTTAAATTTTGTTAGTAGTAGCTATATGGAGCTACTAGTTTAAAAGAAGGTAGCTTCGTAGTGGTGCTGCTTAATTTCGGAAAGATAGCGGTACAAGCGTTCATTTTCTACGAACAAATAAGCACTCTGTCTCTCTGATTTTTTGTGGATACCGTTAGCCCATTGTATGACGAGATGCTAGTGACATCTAGAAATAATACAGGATATTGGCTTTCTAGCAGACTACGTTTTTTGTATGGGGTTGGCAGTCCCATGTCAGTCCCCTAGTATTTGTTCGTCCATGGTCAAATTCAGAAGTGGGATCATGTTATCTTTGCCAATATCAGAAGTTCTAAAAATACTTATTTATTTATAACGGAACAACAAACAGTTACTAAATACAGTGTTACTAATCTTACAGACTAAATAGAGGTTTTGCGTTAGTTCATTAACACGTTGTATACATTTGTTACCTAAAATATGACTTACTGTGTCAAAGCGTCGGCTTCGTCAGCAGTCGATCTTCTAGTCTTCACTAGAAGCATTTCGGTAGCTTTATGGTATACTTCTACTGACAAAGCAGTGGCTTGTGCTAGCGCGCTCACGCTTCGTTTGTACACTGCTTTGTGCGTTGATGGGTCTTCAGAGTCGAGCCAGGATAGTATATCGGTGTATTGCCTGAAAAGTGAGGAACACGTAATAATTTAAATTAAAAAAACCTAAAAAACACGTTTCTTGTATGACGACCCCCTTTTATTTTAAATTTTATCTTTTTTTTAGTATTTGTTGCTCGGCCACAGTAATACATAATCGGTAAAAATTTTAAGTATCTATTACAGTTCAAGAGATAGAGCCCTGTGACAGACGGACTGAAAGACATCGAAGACTCAATAATAGGGCCCCGTTGACACCCTTTGGGTACGAAACCCTAAAAATTATACTATTACTAGCTTTTTCCCGCGGCTTCGCTCGCGTATCCCACGGGAACATTACTTTTTTCCGGGATGAAAGGTACCCTATGTTACTTCTAGTACCTCCCAGGATATGTGTACAAAGTTTCATGATGATTCGTCAAGTAGTTTTTGCGTGAAAAGGTAACAAACATCCACGCTTTCACATTTATAATATTAGTAAGGAAGTAAGGATATACTATTTCGTTAACAATATTTTTGTTCCTGGAGCCTCCATTTAAGCAAAGAATATGCTTGTGCCAGGAGACTCGCTAACACTTTATTCATACGATTCATACTTATTTGACCAAATAATAAAACAGATAGTCTCGATGAGAAAACAAAATAGCCTGTGGGTGTGTATGGATATGTATGTGTTTCTAGTGTCAAGTGTATGTGTGTGTAGTATTGAAGAAGATAACAATCGACTTACTTTACTAAAGGCTGGAATTGCAACTTCAATCCTAAATCCTGCGTGGCTGTTTGCAGTCTGTCTTGGAAAGCATCGGCTTTGGAGCCTTCTTCAGACGTTTCTTCGTCTTCTTCATCTTCATCTGGCATTTCGCATAACTCTGAAACACCACAGACACTTTAAATGTTAATAAATACAATATATCTAAATATATATAACTCAAAGGTGACTGACTGACTGACTGACATAGTGATCTATCAACGCACGGCCCAAACCACTGGACGGATCGGGCTGAAATTTGGCATGCAGGTTGATGTTATGACGTAGGCATCCGCTAAGAAAGGACGCGAGCGAAGCAGCGGGCAAAAGCTAGTATATTATAAGGATAAGTCACACCGATTGAATTAGATAAGTTAATGAATGCTACAATTTGTGATACTTCAGACATCATCATCAACAGGTTTTTTTTATGGTCTCCACTGCAGGAGCACGACCCCCTCTGAGTCTCTCTCTCCCTCTCAGTCAGGATTTGGCCTACACTATCCACGCTGGCCAGACGTGTTGGAGAGAGGTCTCACTGAT
The DNA here is from genome assembly GCA_963576875.1 of Acrobasis repandana. Taxonomy (NCBI): domain Eukaryota; kingdom Metazoa; phylum Arthropoda; class Insecta; order Lepidoptera; family Pyralidae; genus Acrobasis; species Acrobasis repandana. The sequence continues at coordinate 5,254,512 of OY756233.1, read as the reverse complement.
GTCTAAGTTTTGTTTAGCTTGTTTCCTAAGTCGCTTTCTACGACCTATAATAATAGCAATAATAAAAGCCCTATTATATAAATAATTTTATGAACCTTTTATTAGTCCTTCTAGATTTAAAACGTGTTTTCGCCTAAAGTGACTACTTTTAGCAGAAATTCGTTTTAAAACTACCAATGATACTTTAAACGGGTATTCATTAACCCTTTAACCGCGAACGTCGGATTAATCCGACATACATTTTCGTGCCCATTTCGCAAGCGTCGGATTTATCCGACTAAAAACTATGGATATTCACAATTCCTCGCGCTGGGAGCCACGACAACTTATATAGTCTCGCGGTAAAGGGTTAAATATTTAAAGATCTAACTGTATAATGCCTGACGGTTAGAAAAAAAATATTTTTCACCATACTTAAGTTAACAATTACGAAATACGAAATTGGGTAGTTTACTGGATCAAAAATAAATTATTTAGTATTGTTACGAGAATAAAACGTCACAAATTAATGTCACTTGTCATTGATCACATCGACTTTGAACCTGATTTTAAATTTATTAATGCAGAAAAACGGATATTAAGAGCGCTACTTGACTCCAAGAAACTATGACGTCACAGTCCGATATTGAAATGTTTGTTTTGACGTTTAGAAAAAGTGTCTGATTTGACTTGTTGGAAACTAGCGGATTATGAAATACGCATGGTTTAAATGCGTGTAAGTAATATGTGATGAGGAAATTTGTCAGGGTGATTCGAAGTTATGGTAGCACAACTGAAAGTGCACTCACGGTACAGATGTGAGGGGCGTGAGATATTTGAATTAAGTTAAAAATTAATTTCAAATGAGCCGCTTCTTTTTCGATTGCAGGAAAGCGGGAGGAAAGATGTACACATCAATAAAATCAATAAGACCAAGGTTTTTACACTTCTTGGCCAAGTTATAAAAGTAGAATTAAGAATCTACATATATGTAGGTATCGTATATGTAGGTATCGTATATGTAGTGTATGTATGTAGGTATATGAATAGGAAGTATATATATTTATGTACCAATGTACATTATGTATTTTATGTATACTACACTTTATCTTGCAACCCACATTTAGACTTTCTGTATAACCCAAAGGTTGACTGGTAGACAACGCTTTTAGCGTTAAGTTCGCCTATTGTTCTGTACAATTTGTATTTGATGGACAATAAAGATTAAATAAAAAATAAATAAAAAGTTACCAGCTACTTGCTGCATCGTCTCCTTGATATCTTGCCTTTTCTCTGGATCCACACCTCGCATGCGTTCCTCTATCCTCATGCTGACTTGCCTTGACAGCATCTCCAGTGCTTCTAAGTGGACTAAGCCTGGAAAGTTATAATATCAAATAAATAATAAATAAATATATACGAACAAATCACACAGATTGAGCAAGTCCCAAAGTACGTTTGAGACTTGTGTTATGGGATAACAACTCAACGATTCTATATTCTATAACAAATACATATATAATATAGTTGTGGTAGAGCCACGTACCGGCAAAACTCTGTTTCGCTAGTAGCATTAATGGGCTGGCTCGTCTGTGGAAGTTCCACACTCTCACAGAAAATCGACGTCTGAGTAGTAGCTTCACCGCTTCTATGTTTCGTTCGGTGAGTGAGAGAGCCGGAGCCCTCCTCTCCCTCCCCCCTCTGGGGAGGGCCCTGAAAGGACGGTAACGCTCTTGTTACACCCCTGGTGTTGCAGTTGTCCACGGGCAGCGGTGATCACTTACCATCCGGTGATCCGCTTATTCGTATGCCATCCTATGACATAAAAAAATTATAATAACACAGCTAAGGATGCTACCGAGAGAATGGTTAGATGACTGAGAGATTTACCTTCAAAATCATCAAACAGATTCTCGTAATGGACCTCCTTCGCTTCCCTCTTTTCTTCCCTCATTTTATCCTCTTCCTCAGCCTTGGCCTTCGCTTCCCTCAGGACTTGTGACAGCACTGGCTTGTCCCCAGAATCCAGGCCAAGCATAGCTCGTTTCTTTGCTAGCCCAGGATCACCATCTTGGAGTACCTCCATGGTCTTCTTGCCTATTGTCTCGAGGGTGTCGAGACCACCCGATATTACTTTTGTGCCTGGAATAATGATAAAGTAATGTATAGTTTTTTAATTCAATGTAGAATATATCTCTTATTGAAGGTAATTTTTTGGGTTCCATACCCAAAGGGTGTCAACGGGGCCCTATTACTGGGACTCCGCTGTCTGTCCGTTTGTCACAGGGCTCTATCTCTTGAACCGTAATAGCTAGACATTTGAAGTTTTCACTGATTATGTATTACCGTGCCGCTATAGCAACAAACAGTAAAAAAAAGTTCAAAATTGAAGGGGTCTTCATACAAGAAACGTGTTTCTTCAGCGTTTTTAAACATTGGATGGAGGTACGGAACCCTTCATGTACGACTTCAACTCGAACATGAACTTTTTTTTAATTATTAGGTTGGCGTTAGACAAAAGTATACAGGGTGACTTTTTATCCACCTGCTAAATTTTTGGAGCAAGTTCAGTCCATGATACTGAACTACTTTCTATAAAAAAAGTTATTAAAAATCGATAAAAATTTAGCAGGTGGACAAAAAGTCAGCCTGTATACATACCAGTAGTTTCAACAAACTTCGTTACACCAGAGATCAGGCTACCAAATGGGAACGGCGCATCACTGGCATTCCTTGTTTCTTCACTAGCTTTCCTTGCTTCCTCGCTTCCTACGATGTCAGGGGTTTCTTCACACCTGGTCGGTTTTGTTTCATCTTCTTTTAAGTTCTTCCTGGCCAATTCTTCAGGGTCTGGTGCTCCGATGCCCGTTTCTAGAACTGTTGATATTCCCTGGAATTAGGATAGGTTATAGTTTATTTGCTGAATTGATGTGAATGCTGTCGGCGCGCCGCGTCTTTGTAAAAGCCGATATCGCCTTTGAAGCGCGCAGACAGCATGCTAATCAATTGAAGAAATATACCTACCTAATGGTTTTGAATATAAAAATAAGTCGTAACTGGACAGGATTAACATGAGTTTTAGGATTTCAATGCAGTGTATGGCGGTAAGAATCCACTATTTATTCTTTATTTTAGTAAGGAAAGCTTACTTGTTAAATAAGTACGATTAAAATATGACCTGTTGCCTGATATTTGATAAGACAAATTGGGATCTCAGTATTGTTCCTATTTGAAATGTTGTATACACGTTGATTTTGAACCCCTTAGGTTTATTGAAATCTTGGAATCAGAATCACTAATAGTCTAAATATTTTACCGTAAGGAAAAATATTTATATTTCTGAATTTTTTTTCTTTTAAATTTATAATATATGGCTCACCTACTGACTTTACTACACGCGCGGCCATCGCCCACCCCTCTCACCGGCCGCCGCTTGCAAGTCGAACTATAGCGGGCGGTGATATTCAAATAGGATATTTTTGGTAAAAAAATTGTCAGCTGATATCTTTGATTTTTTTTATGAAACAAGGTATGTACTTATGACAGAATATGTATTTTTTACTGCCTCCGTAGTCCAGTGGTTAAGGCGTCTGCCTTGTGATCCGGAGGTCCTTGAAACACCTGAATATTCGAAAAGAAAGATGATTCCATGCTTTAGAAGGCACGTAAAGCTGTTGGTTCCGAACGCCATCTAGCGTTTGTATCTATCCTTGGATTGGTTCTGGTTTACCCTTTGGGTTGCGGAGGTCAGACGGCAGTCGCTCCGTGTAAAAACCAGTAACCTTGTCGAATCACCTAGGTTAGGTAGCGCACCCTGGGCTCTGAAGTGTAACCGCTGACGATGCAACCGGGATTACGCTCGGATGATGATGATGTATTTTTTATTTCCACACGGCTTTAAATATGTAATGATTGTGCATTTTACCTGTGAAACCTGACTTGTAATCGAACTAATGCCAGCACTAGCTGTGCTGAGAAGCGAATCCACATTCCATCCCCACCCCCAACCAGAACTCTTAGTGGAGGAGGCTGCCAGTTTCTCCGTCACCTCTTTGATGTCTTTGTCAGGTTGAGATTGCTGGGGAGTAGGTTTGGGTGGTGGATACTGGAAAGATATAAGAGAAAAATTAAGAAAAAAGTAAATATGGTTTACAATTTTATCGATTTTTCTTCATCATCTTTGCATGTTCTTGGTGGCATCCTGAGCTGTGCTGCTTTGGAGCTTGCAGTATGCATTCCTGCATTTTCTTCTCCAAATATAATATGCATGTCAATGGTCACTCAAGGATGCTGAAGCCCATGTGCCATTAAGAAGAAATAGCTAATTTAACAACTTTTTTACGACGGCCTACATGCCATTCTTGGAAATAACAAAGCTAAAAAAGTGCATCCCGGCCTCCAAAACAGCATAGCTAAGGGTGCAACCAGGAATATGCTGAGATGATTAACAAAAAATAGAACCTCTTACATTAGTTTCGCTGTCTGCTGCCATATCATCTTGCCCCCAATCACCGAAATCATCCCAACCAGTATCCTGCGACTCTTTCACTTTCGACACCACTTCCTTCGGTGGAGTCTGTTCCTTTGGCTTTGCTGTGTTAGATTTTTCAACTGTTTCACCATCATCAATATCAAAATCATCCCATCCATCGCATGCTTCTGTCTGGAAGAATATTAGAATTTTTTATGTGCAACAGTGAAAAATGGAAGCCATGTAATGTAATTCACCGCAGAGTAGAATCTTCCCACACCAAGTCTTCCTGTGGATGTCATAGAATGCGACTTAGGAAACACAAGATAAACAAGCTTGTGTCTCATCAATGATCATCAATTCAAACATCAATGAGACCTCTCCAACCCGTCTAGCCAGCGTGGAGTGTAGGCCAAATCCTCTGGCTGCTCTGGTTAATATATGGCTTTGATAGTACAGAGAGGGTCGTGCTCCTGCAGTGGAGACTAAAAAAGACATTATGATTGTAGATTCGGCAGAAGGCCGAAAGTTGCCGGCTGCTTGAAAAGTTAAACAGCCAAAACCTCATAGTCAGTATGTCTTTAGTGTTTATCATATGACAATTGCAACTAGGGTTCATGATTTCTCGATCTTTTCAATTTTTCGGGTCTCGAGAATTCTCGAAGCTAATTTCTCGGGGCTTCTCGTTGAATCGGTGTTGCGATATGGACTCTTAATTTGGTAACTGTAACAGTACGGACATACACAATGTTTTTGTAGCACAAAAAGCATGCATTAAAGCCATTTGTAGAGTTTCATTAGATACTTCATGTAGATCTATATTTAAAACACTAAAGGTTCTTCCGCTTGCTTGCTTATATATACTTGAAACAGCAAAATTTGTGAAACGAAATTACGGATTGTTCAGAGAAGCTAGGGATGTCTTTCCTAGAAACACTAGAAACGGCGAAAGATTGGAATCAGACACAATACCAAAAACTGAACGATTTAAAAAGAACTGTTACTATATGTGCATATGCATATATATAACAAGATTCCTTAACATATGAAAAATACGAGATTCTCTTTGTTCAAAAAACATTTGTATGACTGTAGTAAGTAAATAAGTCGTAATTATAAATATTGAGTAATCTATATGTATAAGTAAGTTTGCATGCTATTGACAATGGCTGAGTAGGTGTAATTTATATGACTTGTATACTATCTTTTGTAAACCCTATTCAAAAGCAAATAAAGATTTCATTCATTTATTCTCGGGTTGTCGAGAAATTTACATTTACGTATGTTTTCTCATATTATTTGGTTCCCATAACGTCAACAAATTCAGTGTTTTTCCTCTCAAATAAAAGTATCAAATTGATTATAAAACTTTTATTGATTGTATTTAATCTTATGATTAAGCTAATTAACTTTGGTGGTGTATTTAATGATTTTGGGCACTTTAGGCATTGCGCATTTGCAGATTCCTTATTTTTTTTGAAATATTTCCAAACTTTAGATGCTTCCATCTTTACTGTTATAGTGACGTTTCAGTAAAATCTATAACAAACGCAATTCAAATTAATAATAAACCCTTGGAGTAATATGTGATACACACACAACACAACTGGCAATATTCGTCTCACAAATTCAAAATGACACATTAATTAATTTCAAATTACTTACATAAGAAAAACATATCAGAATAATTCAAAACAAAGCTTGTGTGTTGTTGTTTTACAAAAATAGAAAATATAATCAGACTAAGTAGTAAAATTAATGTGTCGTTAGTTATTTTATGTATTAACGTTTGACTTAAAAATAATAGAAAAGAACAGATAGGTGCTCGTACCTAGTAAAATTTAAGATCATATTTAGATTATATTATTGATAAAAATAATATGAATAATAAAGCCATAGGAAATATAATTAGACTAAGTAGTATAACTAATTTATCGTTAGTTACTTTATGTATTAGTTTGATTAAAAAATAAAAGAAAAGATCAGATAGGTGCTCGTACCTAGTAAAATTTAAGATCATATTTAGATTATATTATTGATAAAAATAATATGAATAATGAAGCCATGATGTGTCAATAAAAGTGAAAAGACTTACCTGTTTGATTTCAATTTATCTCGTAATCTGTGAAAAACTCACTACATAAACTATACTTGGCTAGAGTCGAAACACGAATGAATGAGTAAAAACGACGACGCAGAGCGCTTGCAGCGAGATCAAAGGGTGCCGCTGCGCTCACGCAACACAGCAAACGGTAATATAATTTCTATATAGGTACATGATTTCTCGAGTTCTCGACTTTTCTCGAGCTTGATTTCCCGGGAACAAAGCCCAATGATTTCCCGAGAATTCTCGGCTCAAGAATTCCCGGGAATGAACCCTAATTGCAACTCATCAATCTTGTTCTTTAGTGTGTGATTTTTTTACATTTTACTAGATTTGGTTTAGTGAAAGACATATCACTGATATTCTATTAGTATTTTGTTAAATCACTACACTACACATTTTTAATAAGAAAAGTTTATTTTTTATTCTACTGTAAAAATAGCAGTTTAAAATACCAGAATAAATATGCCCCCAGTACGCATTTCATTAATACATACAATTTCACAATCACATGTGATAATTACTACAACAGCTGTATGGTAGCGCCTATGCCTTATCACCAGACAATTTTTTTTATTTAGGAAGGGTATGGAATGAAATGTGGTCACATTCACATTTCATAGCAAGTTTACCTGTTTTTCCTTAGGCTGAGCGGGTTGCGGAGGACTTAGAGGTCCTGCTTTAGTATCCTGGTTAGATTCTAGAGTACTATCACTGTAATTTGATGAGGAAAGTCGCTTCTTTCTTTCCTTTTTGTCAGAGTGACTATGTCCTTCGTCTGCGCTCTCGAAATCTTCGCTGTCACTTGTATGCATCTTGGAAATTTTTATTACGAGTTCTAATGATTTATTTTGTAGAAAACAAGGTTTTAATACTTATAATTAGTCAAAAGTGTAATGAACGTAGACTTTTTACGTGTCGCGGTGTTGACAAATCATCAGCAACAATGAAAATGACATTGACGTTTTGTAAAAACGTCAAAATTTATGCGTTTACGAAGATAATGTAAAACCTAATTAAAAGTTTATAAAGACTGCTACGTTACTACTTCTAGCAGAAATGCTTACGGCCCACTGATGGCTGAACTGAGGCTGAAGGGGTCACCCTTATTTTTATCTTAGCAAAAGTGCGTGGCACATGGATGACAGTGAATATTTCTGGTGTACATCAGAAGTTTGTTTGTTTGTTTGTACCTAATAACTTTATTGTAACTACTTAGAAAAACAAGACAAACACAACATAAAAAGTAAATTGACAACGGCGGACTTATCCCATAATGGAATCTCTTCCAGTCAACCGGCCGGCGAATAAATAGATAGGACAATTACTTACAAGAAGTTTTCGCAGAATGACACGCGAATAAATTAAAAACAATCTAGAATGACTATATGTAATATGTAATCTCAAAATAAACCGGCCAAGTGCGAGTTAAACTCGCGTGGAGGGGGTTCCGTACCATTGATTAAATTCTTATAGGTTATCCTGTAATCTACAAGCAATGAACTATATTTTGTATTTTTTTCAAAATCTTAGGATCAGTAGTTTCGGAGATCAGGGCAATGGTCAATTTTCGTCTTTCATTTGATATATGATGACACAGTAAGGTTTGCAAAACTTTTTTTAAATTTCCTAATTTGCCCCCCGAAAATGACCCTTATTTTAAAAAAAAATTATTTATTTTGCACATAATTATGTGTTTGGGTCATAGGATTACAACATTCTACCAAATTTCACCTGATTCGGTCCAGTAGAATCGGAGCAAATTGTGACAAACGGACGGACAGACAGACGCACGAGTGATCCTATAAAGGTTCCGTTTTTATTCTTTTTATGTACGGAACCCTAAAAAAACAACATTGAAAATTAAACTTTATGCCTCGTTCATAAAGTTTACATTTCCATAATGCTATGTTTCAATACCTACCTAACGTTACCAAAAACGTACCTAAAGTTAAAGGCGTCCCTTTCCCGCAAATTAGCAGTGTTATAAAATAAAAAGGGACCCCTTTAACTTTAGGTATATTTTTAGGGAACCGCTTTGCCACTTTTTGGGCATTCTAGATTGTAGATATATAATTTGATCTTCTTCTAGTCTTCTTCGAGTCAGTGCAGCAACTATATGGTTGAGCAGAGTAGAGTAGCTGGCATCGCGGGCAAGCTACTTCTCCCTCTCGGCGTCCACTGTCGTCATCTTCCTTCTTTTTTTTTTTTCATCCTCCAGTTACTGGTTTTTTACACAGAGCGACTGCCGTCTGACCTCCGCAACCCAAAGGGTAGACCAGAACCAATCCTAGGATAGGTACAAACGCTAGATTTTCGTTCGGGACCAACGGCTTTACGTGCCTTCCGAAGCACGGAATCATCTTTCTTTTCGGATAATCAGGTGATTCAAGCCTGCAATTTCCTAAACAGACTGAAAACAACTTTTCACAAAGTATGCTTCCCAGTGGGTTCTCGGCGTCCACTGTAATCTACTGTATACTTTACCGACTATTTGACCCAAGTAAAAGGTTCTCGATCAGTGACGTTCATCATGGTGTTATCTTCTTATATTTTGTTCTAGAGTTTCTAACCGAGTTAAACCGAAATAGTTACTCTACTAACTAAATGTAAAATTTACGTTTTAGATAGTTACTCTACTAAAACTGGTAGAGTAGTATGCTACTAATTGACTCTACCCGTATACAGCAGGCATAAGTGTGGCGTGACGTAACTTTAACTACATACATATAGATAGCAACAGTTTAAGTACACAATCACGTCTGGGGTTGACAAGTCCTAGGGCCACACTCAGCGTCATTTTGGGGGTGTATCTTCTACACCTCCAAAGGTTAAGGGAATTAAAATAGTGACGGATTGCTAGTCATATAACCTATTGACATTATACGGTACGGGTAGAGTATACGGTAGAGCGGTATAGTACTAACTTACCAATTGAATATTGTACCTAACTATACAAATATAGACAGCATTAGTATACTAGAGTCACAGAATACAGTAAGAGTAAACAGAACGGAATCTCCTAAGGTATGCGCAATATGCGTCCCCGTTCCCCGCACCCGCACCTCTCCCCCGGTTCTTGTGGGCCAACTTGAGTCATCAAGGCGAAAACGGGGGAGAGGTGCGGGGCCGCATATTGCGCGTACCTTAGGAGATTCCGTTTTGTTTACTCTTACTGTATTCTGTGGTAGAATATTAAAATTTATTATTACTTACTTTGGTAGAGTAGTGTAGTTAGCACCGCGGGCAAGCTACTTTACCACTTTTCCCACCTGACTGGACGTCAGATCTACTCTTTGGTACACTTTATCGACTACTCGAGCTATATGGTTTTCGATGAGTGAAGTTCATTACGGTGTTCTCTCTTCGTTGTTCTAGAATTTCTTACCGAGTCAACGCTCTACTAACAAAATGTAAATTTACATAATAGCCAGTTACTTTACTAAAACTGGTAGAGTACTTACCTTGAACTGTACCTACCTTGAAGAGTAGTATGCTAGTTGACTCTACTAGTTACTCTATTCGTGTACAGCAGGCTTAACTTCGACTACTTATACAGCAACAGTTTAAAATTAAACAAAATTAATGATTTCATCAGTAAAATAAAAGTCAAACCTATTTTTTTTATTGACAAGAAAATAATACCGCTAGAGAGACGAAGCCTGCAAAAACGACAAAGCCCTCCAAGAAGATCTGCAGATGGCGCAGAATAGGAAACAGACAGTGGCGTCTTCTGGTGTCGGGGGCCAAGATCCATTTTGGGTCACTAAGGCAACGCAATAAGTAAGTAAGAAAACAAAAAACGTAGAATAGCTATACCAGTTGCTTCTTTTCCCACTCAGATCGTAGAAGCCGATCGAGGTAATGGGGGAAAAAATAGGCGATGCGGCTAGAAAGTCTAGAAACCCATTACTATTTTGACTCGCGTTTTTTCATCTGTACGCCCGCCATCACGATAAGCGTAACCTTTGGGTCCCACGGCCCTAGGCACTGTCTACCCCGTTAGGGATAAAGACGTGTAGTATCTGTATCTGACAAGAAAATCGAAAAACTTTTCTAAACCTACTTTAGTTAAAATGTGTTTTGTCTCTTTCTTATTATGTCAAGTATTATAAAGAGAGATAAGGACATAATAACATATTTTAATTGAAAAAGGTTTAGCAAACGTTTGATATTTTCTGTGAAGAATTCAATTCAAACTGTAAATCACGGTCTTGGGCTACTCTGATCCACACACTCCACGTACCTAATTAAAATTTAATGTAGGAAGTAGGTACTTATGCGGTTCAAGACGTTCTAGCGCTCTGAGTGACATGACAATAGTAGTTTTTTTAAGTCTAGCGCTAGTTTAGACAAATTCCAAAAGCGCTGACCTCGCTGAAAATGTGCTGTAGTCATCTACTACTCGCATCTACTTCATGATTCGGAAGGCACGTTGGTTTCGGCAATTCCATTTTACTTTGAACTCCGTGGCGTAGTGATTAATACGCCAGTCCGCCACTCCGGAGGTTCTGGGTTCGATCTCCAGCCAGGACAAGTTGAAAATTTGGTCTTTTTAAATTGTCTTGGGTGTTTATCTATATATGTATTTTTTGCTAGCCTATGGTATCCCATTGTAGGCCTTATGTACAGCCTTACATGCATTTATTATTATAAAATATATATAATTGAGTTAGTATCCCATAATACAAGTTTTAACTTAATTTGGGGCTAGCTCAACTAGAGTGACTTGTCCTTATATATTTATTTATCTTCTAAAGTTAAAAGATTTTTTTCCAATACCTACGCAAATTAATATAGTAAGATCAGTCCACTACATATTCCTAAACAGACCTACATACAACATTCCCAAAATAGTTAATATGGGTGGACTCAAATTGGAACCTTGAGAGATTCCCAAAGAACTGTAGTTTTTTGACTGACTTTTTACTTTAAGCTACACACACTCTTGTACACAATAATGCAGATTGTGTAAAAGTGTGTGTGTGTGTGGATTGGTTGAATAGCTCATATAATCTATTCATATTATAAAAACCTAGGTATCATAAATTAAATTGGACCTAGAACAGAACCCTAAGTGTTCCTAAGACCCTAACTCAGCGGTAATCAATACGGCTGCGTTATTTTTATGGGATGAAACTATCGCAGCAAAGCGCTGAAGACAAGCAATTTGTATGTAAGTACGTATACGTCTACATAGTACATACAAGCTGTGGAATGCGCACCACACGCCTGTCTATACGCATGTATATAGCGGAATCGTAAATAGATTGAATGGGTACCTACCTACTTTTTGCTTACATTGTCAGTTTCGCGCTTTCCGCATCGCCACCGTACAAAGCATCAGTCATTCGGCATCGGCAGTGGCAGTCCATCGTGGTGTGTGCCCAGTGTGTATGTAATGTAAACATTAACCCAGGAATGCATTTAGACAGTAGGTGTTGGAGTATTATCATGAACGGTGATAACGTGGCGGCTCGTAGGCGCGCCTCAGTCGGCGACGAGGGGTCGCATAGTGCGGTCGCATGCTCTTCGCGTTTCGTTGCAGTGACGTACGAAACCACTCTGTGTTCGTCGCGTACGCGCCGCATTCCATCGTGGGGGCCCTTCGCCGCCATTGGCCGATCCCGCGTGACGTCACTCCTCGTAATGAGGTATTCAACATGGCCGTGTAGCTAGTTCGCGAGTGTGCTTCGATATTCGTTTGAATGGATTTAATCAGTGAAATATGCCAAGAAGACGAAACGGTGAGATACCCTTGCCCGACGGATGGGATTATGCGAGGGACTTTGACGGAAAACTGTATTTCATCGACCACAACAATAGAAAAACGACGTGGATCGACCCGCGAGACAGGTAAGTTTTCCAAAGAGAAGTGTTAACCCGTAAGAGCCCCATGTCAAAACTTTACATTCCAATGCGATTTTTGAAGATTTCTGATCAAATATAAGTGGTTTGGTGCAAATGAGTGTTAGTGTTCGTTAAGATCTGGATGCTGAAGGGACTTTAAGTGGTAAACATAGTCCTGAATTAAAATAAATCGTGAAAAACAAACTATCCGCTCGACGCGACGCTGCTGCGCTCTAGCTGCAAACACGCGCAACAACCTCGATTTCACACGACATTCCACAATTTAGTGACAACAAATGAGCTAAACACAAATTATGGTTATCATTTGTTATCCTTCGGCATGCACATTGTGGTCGGTGTGTTGTTTTGTTAAGGGTCTGATTATTGTTGAGTAGTGCTCGAATGCAGCTAATGAGGCCACGGAACTGGTTCATAGCAATAGCGCTGAACTGGCGCAGAAATAATTCGATGAAGCGTTTATGTGTTGAGTTTGAGTGGCATGTGTGGATGGTGTGCTGTGGTTTCGTAAGGGACGTGTGTATGGTGCGGTGCACGGTGGGAGATGGAATGCAATGCATAGGCATAGGCAAGTTGCGCGGTGTGAATGACAGGCCGTAGAATGCGGCCCGGGCCTGCGGCGATGGTCGCGCCTTTCTAAAGCGGCGCACCAGCCCCACCCCGGCTCCCGCGCCCCACACACCCGCCATACCACGGCACCACACCACCGAGTTGCAGGTGCTGCAACACATCCCTATTAAATACCGATCATGTCTCTAGCCGTATCTATTTACCATATTTTAAAAGACACCTGCATCATTGTCTTAAAAAGTCGACCTTAAAAGCATTACACCTGCAGTTAAAAATGCAAAGTAACAGTTAATTGCTCTGAATGGCCGTCACGATGATGCTAAACAGGATAAAATTGGTCTAGTTGACCTATTTGTCAGGTGACGGAATGAGAAATCGCTGATACGCAACACTGGGAATATATGTACAGTGTTACGTGTCAGCCCTTTCTCATTCTAAAGTTGGACAAATTATGTGCATATACTGGCTAAATTCCGCACAAAAATCTAAAAAGACGAGCGAGATAATGATGCCTGAGAATAAAACAGAAACTTCTACAAAATAGCTGCAGGAGTAATAAAGGTTACAGTGACTGTTTTCATTCCAAGCAAGCGGATTGCTTTTTATTTAGTTTTTCTTGCAAAAACCGCTCAGATTACTGCAAGGAATCTTAGCGGCGCGCAGGACGGCGTCTGTTTTCAAAATGTTATTTTAGATTATGTTGAAAGACATTAAACATTAAATGGACATGGGTGAATACAATTTTAATGCAATCCGTTTTGACATTACCGCATTCTTTTGTTACTAAGTTGAATACGTGATGTGAATTCACACTAATATCAGCATGAGGACAGTACGAATGTAGATTAAATTGATTAAACTTGAGAAGCCATAAGAGAATCTGGTTCCAGTACATTGACTCCACAATAAAATTCGCCGCTGACACAGGAAACATAAAGTGATATTTTTATTGAACCTTTTGGCAAAGTGCATTCCATGCGATCGGCATCGGCATGATATTCGAGAGAAACCGACTCTGCACTCTAAAACTGAATGTTTTTTTATCAGATCTGACCAGACAAATTCACAGAATGAATGGAATAAAAGCACTTGAGATATATTCTCAATGGAAAGACAAGTGGCACGAATTCGTCGCATTGTTTTTGGAAGGAATGCCGACTAAAGAGCAATGGTTGGAATTGACCTAGAAGTGGAGGCTCCGCGGATGTCACTGTCGGCGTCTACTTGTGCAAAACGCGCACATAATAAACTGAGCCACTAAGCCAATTTATTATCGTCTAAAAATAACCCGTCCACGTCTCCGACGCATTCGCCATTATAACCATACCAGTACCTAAACATGTTCTATGAAAAATGTTCCCCAGTGGCATCTAGAGCCGCGCGTTCTTCTTCCAGAATGTAATTATTTACCTGGCTCAAGAATGTCGTCAAATAGATCAGGTTTTTACTAGCACACGTAATAGTCCTATACCAGCGGCGACGAAACAAGAAAGGTTTCTCGCTGTTCTAAATATTCGCCCTTGAATTTCGATTTAAGACAATTTAACGAGATAGAGATCTTTACGGCGTTGTTGAGCACAGAAACTATACATTTACAGCAATAAGCGACTCCTCCTGGCATTATAACGAGATATTGCGTGCGAATGAGCGTTTTGTGGTTTTCGCAGATCTCGAGACAAGTGCGATAGCACACGTAACTAAAGAGAAGTTGTAAAAAGACGAGGTAAAAACTCAGCGACATAGAGGCGTTCGACAGCTACGCATTGTAGATCGAGGAAAAAACACATCATTGTTTCGTTAGCAAGGAAGCGGGGAAGACAATGATAGCAGCGATTAACAAGCGAATGGGAACTTGTGCTGGTGTACGACGGTGTTTATTACTTTAATTATATCGGTTGAACGCAGTTTCACTGGTACATTGTTCGGTTCGCATACCAGCGTTGCGTTCCGTTGCTCGTTAATGCATAATTCCATGTTGCCAGTGAAATCTGCGTTCAACGTGCGTGCCTAGGTGTAGGCAAATTAGATGTGGGAATCGTAAGGATACCCGCGATGGAATGTCTCAATGGCTTTTTGCGTTTTCATGCCTGGCTAATGCGCACCATGAAGGCTAATTTAGCTCTTGTTTGTTACTTTGCATTATCACATTTATTACATATTATTTAGATCGAAGGATTTCACCATTAGCAAACACGTTCTCAACATCATTATTTTACGAAGACTTTTTGCATAACAGCCATCAAAACTGTAATCGTGGCCTTTAATGTTTGAACTCTCGGGTTTATGTCGATATAGAAAGGTTCATCGTTTCTGGCACACGTATAACGACTGCGGCACGGTCGTGTAGTTTGGAAGATTTCATTCTAACTACATCTCATAAACCAGACCACAATTATTTCAAGATGCCTCTTCCGTCACCTCTCGACGGTGCTAGTGGGACGACGAGGCTTTTCCCCGTCGATTGCTCATATTTTACTGGCAATATTGGTTATACCGAAGTTGTCTTCGTAGATTGTGTAACCCAAGTATGTGTAAAGCATGATGCGGAGACTTCCCACGCACCACGAATTCCTCCAAGCGTAACGCTAAGGGGCTGGGCATTTTACTGCGTTTCTTGACATAAGACGCTTAAGTAACATCAATGTTTTTCAAATGAAGCATTTTAACTCGTTTGCTCCATAATCAAGGTGACCGACTTTGGATTAGCACTAAGTTGGTATGCTAAGCTATACTAGAAGGAAGAAGTTTGTGTTAAAATCCAAATAAATAAAAATATTCTTAATATTTTTCTTGTTGTTCTCAACAAATAAAAACATGTTTATTTGGAAGAGGTGATTTTAATGTCATCACATTACATGATGGCTTGAGTCGTAAGCTTCATACTTCTTTTGTATTATTTTATTACTAAATAACTTAAATCTATTTAATGTAAGGTACGAAACACATCGTGATGAAGACAAAATCCTTAATGTAGTCAAAACTAAAGATAAAGAAAGGAAAGAGGAGGCAGACGAGGCAGTAAATCACTTTAAATTTGCGAGAATAGTTTCAGTTTAGTGGTAAAAAAATTATATACTCCTACAAACATAAAATACTCCTTAATATTTAGGTACATAAAAACATTTTGCAATGCCAGTACCTACAAATTGAACACACAGAAGAGCTTTGGAAATTTAACGACATTATTGAATAGCAAACATGTAAACTCAAGTGTAGCAGGGTGCGGCGCGTGGCGGACCAATGCGAAATATCGTACAACAGTGTTTACCCAACGCATTCCGAGATAAATATGTCCTTGGATATATATTATACTAGACGATCGCGCGACGTATATTTAATTTGATTCTTCTAATGATGAATACAGAACTATTTGTTAAGGCTAGTCAGGTTGGACCACTTTGGAGGTCTTGGAAGCTTTAGACATTACGGGAAAACATCCTGATTGGTGTAAAAATATGTACTGTATCATTGTAAAAGTACATACTTGAGTAAAACATTTTTTCGGGATAAATAAGGTCTTTCAGTTACTTAGGTACTCGTAATGTGTCATTTGAAATTCTCACGCACATAACCTTGTCAAAGAAAATAAGAAATATATTCTAATATAAGATCATGCATAAAATATGATCATATATAAATTTTATTTTAATTTTCTGATACGCACTTTTATAGCTTTAACCTCTGGTCGTAGTCATAGGCTAGGCACAGTTTGATCATATTCTTGAAAGTGGAATGATGTAAATAAGTATGAAATTACAGATAAAGTAAAGAAGAGAAAAAATACTGGACACAGTGACGTATAATGTAATCAAGAAAGAAACTCGATGTTTTGAGTCAACGCCGTATAAAATAGAAAAGATTTCGTTAATGGAGATTTTCAAATGAAACTCTTATTCCATTAATAAGTTACAGCCTACGTTTCTGTGTTAGTTATTTTAACTTTTAAAAATATTTAAATGTTTTGACATGAATTGATAAATTCGAAGACTTAAAAATTTCTCCACGTTATTATTTGTATTACAAATATTTGTAACAAAGAACTTGAATCAGCATTATAAAAAAATATACACGTTTTATAATGTAGGTGCTACACAATCATCTTGCTGAAAACTGCCTTAAATCACGCATGTTTAGAGTTATCTGTAATAAGTACGCGATAACGTAGTTCTGTTCTCGTTTCTAATACAAATTAACATTCCTCTCTTATCTACGTTCTGTCATGAACTTGTTTACCTACTCGTTATGATTTCATAGTCGCTTATTTTATTTTTACTTCTTTCAGTATATTTTACGCATTGTTTGAATCTTTTAAAACCATTTTCTTATAATTATTGATCACACGAACAGTTGTGTTACTGTCTCAAGAGATAATGAAGAAGACATCCTCCTTAATGTGTCTTTATGTAGATGGATATTTTATGTGCCTAGCAAAGTCAAGGAGATAGCAACACTGTAATACTTCCCTCTTAATGTGATCTCAATCATTTAGTTATACCTAAACCTTAACTATGATACCTTTATGAAAACTGTCTAGATTGAAAAATCTCACACAAAAGAAGATGAATTATCTTTTAGTTAGAGCTTTGCCCCAGAAGTTTCATTCCTTCTCTGACCCTAATAATTTGACACAATTAACCAAACAAAAGAAGATAAAAGAGAAGTGCCTACGTATATCTCTCATTTACATTCTCATACTAGAAATTTCTTAAAATATATTACTAAGCATAGGAATCAACAGATATGGAATCCAGCGTATTTGTCCGCCATACATGGAGTGTTGATAAATTACCTAGTCATAAAACTGAACAACTATTTGCTTGATTTGAATAATATTGTTTGATTAAGCTCTGAGGACGACCAGACGGCCGCTAAAGAATGCTGCCTATTTTAATGTTTCCTCCATAAAAACATTTGTGAGATTTAATGTCCACGTTTGAACGTGCGATTTCAATCTGACTGGGTATGTGGCGATGTTTTACCGCTATGCGACTTAAAAATGTCAAATAAAAATTATAATAGCTAATTATGTTTTGCTCTTAGAGTAGCTAAAATACTAACCTAAAAAATAGTTAATAGCTTCAGAAAAATTAAAAGAATTAAATGAATTATGACATTGAGTGGGAAGATAAAGATCAGAGAAAGGTAGAAGAGATGTAAATTGTCTAGGTAAAGTTCTAGAAGTGTATGTTGTGAATGTAAGTTTACAGAAAGAAATTTATGACTAAATGAATAATTTTAAATGTTCAACTCATGTAGTCGGAGACAAACTGATGAAGATAGTAAAACATAAATGACTTTTGAAAGAATGAGATTTTTTTCACTGAAGGAATAAAATGGGGAGAAGTAGCAAATTACATCAAAATATTTTTAAATCAAAATAGTCGTTTTATGCTAAAGGAGACACTAACAACGTAATAACTGAGATACCTCTTATAATCATTTATTTGATTTTTTGTTTTATAAACCAAAAGTAAGACTACCAACGGTTGTGTAACTGAAGTACATACATTTTCAAAATCACATCAAACTCCTGAATGATGCAGACGAGCGGCTGTAATATTTCATTCTGACCTAAATAAGTCCATCTGTCTATCTAAACGCATTATTGTATTGGACTCACTAATTATAACTTCTGCCAGTGTTAGTTTCTCAGCTGCAAATCAGATGTTTCTATCAATACTGAGTGTGTTAATTTGATTAGGGCCTTGTAGGTAGCGTATGCATATTATGTTTTACCCAACTGCCCTTGGAAAGAGTAATGAATGTTTAAAGATGCTACGTACCTATGAATCTTTGTTACAACCAGGCTTGTGTCACTCCCCGTTTAGGTATCGAAAATATACCTAAATTATTACTAAGCGCGCAGCGGCCCCTCCAAGTGGTAAATGCAGTCGTTTGTCCAGAGTAATAAGAATGAAATTAGCCTGCAATGGATTTCTAGGTATCAAAACGAAAAGGTGCTGAGTTCTGACGTGAGCTAATTAAACCATATCGCCAACCGCATTGAGTAGATTATACAACCTGTAACCATTCTGGGTTCACTTATTATCCTGCTAGGTGACGCTAAGAGTTAAATATTACCTGCCAATATCAATGCGTAAATTCTACATGAATTTTCCGGGGTCCAGTGCTGCCCCCATTTGAAATAAATTATTTGAAAGAAAACGCAGATATCATTCAAAATTTTGTCTTTTTTGTTTAAAATATTTTTTGTATTTAAAAATTGGACCCCGTAAAATTCATGTATGAAATTAGAAGTAAAATTGTCAATGAGAAACAGCAATATGACGTCTTATTCTGCTGTGGTAAATAAAGTAGGTACTATTAAGTGCACATTAGATTGGTTGTCATTACAGATGTGTTTGGGAGTTTTATTCATCGAAATTAATATCAAATCATTATACGTTTTTTCATTGAATCACATGCTATAATTCTTTGTCAATGGAAGGCGAATGGACAAATCCTTGGTCGGAATAAATTGTTTCGTCGTAGTTTTGGTCGTGGGCGAAATGTGTGACAGCTTGTTCGATAGCCTTAGCATTCTCATTCAAATTTGCTCCTTCTGACTTCGCGATTATGACCATAATTTGTTTGGCAGTGCACTATGCTTAGATCGTAAGCGTTTTGGAATGCAAAACACCTGTATAGAGTATAGTTGCCTACTTTAGACTCAGCAATCAGTCGATAGAAATGAGATATTAAAGGTCCTATTTACATGAAGGTTTTATTATAATGTTTTTATTAGTTATGCATTCACTTAGAATTTCGCATTTTCTCGGCTTTATCTTTATACCGATTATATTGACAGTTTTTACGACTGGCTGTATGGGATGGTATCTATTGGAGTATAAAGTGTTAATGATGCTAGTGTCATAAAGCTGAAATGTCTTTCATGGGGCTAGCTGGCCATATAGCGATTGATTCTGAGACATTTATGAGTTACAATCAGCCAGGATATTAAGTCAGTAAGTACCTCGAAACTGTTATGTAGATGACATCTTCGTACAGTATTTTATTGCATAAAGTTCTAATAGTACTTACTCGTATCAACGGTACATGGTTTAACGATAATATAAAACCGTTTCAAGGTAAAGTTCAATTAGGAATTCGGAACAACTGAACATACCTATAGGAATTGAAATCATTTAAATCAAAATCCTATGTTTTATCTGCGATAAATGATAAAATCGTGATCACAGCTTTGGGGTACTAGAAAGTTGCGTCGTCGTTCTATGACTATGTAGCTATGACTGTCGTGATGTGAGCTCCTCATAAAATATGGTTTTCTTTACTGTGATTACTACCAAACATATATCATAAGACAAAGCCATGTATTTCCAATAAAACATTAAGTACCTACATTCGAAACTTTTATAAAATGTATGGTTTGTTAATTTCAGCCATCATACGCTCCCAATTTTTGAAATTTTACGGGCCGTTCTGAATTTTAAACGGTCTTCTCTATCGACAGACTGATTGTCTGTCATATGAGTGTAATATGTTCCAAAACGCGTAAGAATATACTTGGTGCATGCAGACGTGATGGCCGATGGACAGTGTTGCATAAACAGTGAATATATAGGGTTTCCGATTGAATCACGCGCATACCAGCCGCCTTCGTCATGGAGGCGCGTGCGACTGCGACACAATATCGGTGTAGGATTCCCATCTCTTCAGTTACTTTTAGGTACAGCAGACATTTCTCCCACTGCCAGGTTTCCGAACGATTTTTTTTTATTTGGTTCCGCAAATCCTCGAATCACATGGTGGTGAGAGTAAAGAACGCCACGTCCAGAGATCAAACTTTAAAGTTATTTTTTCCTGATTATGGTCCCAATTTTAGGATCAACTGGGATCGTCCCACCAAGTATTTTCGTTTTCAAGTACAGTATGTAGTACGATTATTTAATGTCGTTATAAAGATCTACTAAATAATACTGATTTGAGATAATGATCAAGATTATATAACATATTTTGTATGTAACTACTATTATACCTACTTCTATGTATACAATAAGGAAGGAAGATTATATGTATTTTATACTTACATTCAAGTACATATATGTACTCCTTAAGCTAGTTAGCTTGACTTTTGCTTTCAATGCCGACCAAAGAAACATAAATAGAGTATTTAATTGATAAAAAGGACAAGTAACTTAACAAATCAGAATCATACAAAAACCATGGTAACACTACACAGTTTTCACGACTCCAGTCAATCCGATAATACGATACCTGGTCTAAATAATATCGTTGCTTATGACTTATGACGAATTGCCTTACGGAATTTCTAATTGATATAGCATTGTAGTCACTCCCCTTGTAACATTGCAATTTGATGTAGATTAATACCATAAATCTTAAGGAGTCGATGTTGTAAACCTTGTCACAGTAAATTCTGGACTGAATGGAGAACAAACGTTTATGGCTGGAGTAATTTATTCACCTTGATAACAGTGAATTTTAACGACTACTTAAATAAAATTAGTTCAGAGCTGTATTCGAAGTCGTCTTTTTGAGATTCTTCAGGCTAGAACGTGTATCAAATACCTACCAACCATACTTTACAAGTTGCAAAAGATCACAGTGGTAAAAAGCAATATGAACCAAGTTCAATTATATGCCCTGAAATGGCAGAAATGTTATTAATGGCTATAATGTCGGCAACTTCACTGCACAAATGTTACTTTCCCAGTGATAGAAAGTCACATTAGGCGGTTCCATTCACGTACAGTTGTTATAGCATGATGGCGCTGACGCCGGAAACAGTGCTTAAACAGAGGGAGTATTGGCCAAACAAAGTCATGTCAATGGGCGCTTCTGCGAACGGCGAAATTCCAATGCTATTGTTTCATCAATGATATGAAAATGATCCGCTAAAATGTTGTATTTCTGAGTATTTTTTTCTTGATCTTATTTGTTGCTGGGTTAATCTCCATTCTTATTTATGTTATTTAAAATTTTTTAATAACAAAACTCTTCTGATCTAACAAGAGGAAAATCATAAGCTATCTCCTCCTCAGTCGTTTGAAAGGATTTATATATCCCTCTGCTTGTGCTATACTGTCTCTAAACTTGTATATCCAAGGATACTTATTTAATTAGGTACTGACAATTTTGCCATTTTTCAAATTTTATAGACCATTTGAAGAAAATAAAAAAACATCTACAAAGTTATCAAACTTATATAAAAAGGCGCTTATTATTCCACTCGGAGCATCGACAAATGTGTATTCTGAAATCCCAAGACAAGCTTGAGACCTTGGTGGCGTGACGTGAGGAGCGTCTCAACCGTCCACATAAGTGCTGGAATGTCGTTTGTCAATGATCGAATAACGTGACGTCATGGCGTCACATTAAATGCTCATGCGCATACCATCGCAACATAATTACTACTTTCGAACGTGGCCGCAGCAATTTGGGGGATAAATCCAATGATTGGCCGGTCGTGACGTAACACACGAAGAATGTTTCAACCAGCTCCTCGACGAAATTTTATATTCAAGTATTGGATCATCCGGCTCCGGCGATTGCAAGTCGTGTTTAATTTGATTACTGCGTTGCAGCAATGGGTCACCGATTTGGAATGCCAGAGGAAATCACGTTGACCCCTAAAACGCTTCCTTTTTTGGTCGTCAAATTCTGTAAACTTCGTGTCCATGAGTCTGTTGTCTTTAGTAATATGTACAATAACTTCCAATGTTAAATACAAGTACTTATGACATCACAAAGCGAGATTAACTCGGATTGTGAGACAGGTTGTTCACCTAACATTATTATCCTTAACCGTGTCTACTGACACAGTTACAGATAGTAGATTATCTAAAGCGGCTAAAATCTATGTGGGGCAACGCTCTCACGGAATAAAGGAGTAAAAAAAATCGAGATTGTTCTGAAGCCTAAGGAATGTGCATTAAGCGGGCCATCCGGATTAAAATATTTCCCTGGTAGTATTTATAGAGTATTAGTAGGTGTGTGTGTCGGGCTGTGTCGGTCGATACAGTGAGACGGCGTGGCACCACCTCCATCAGACAACCAACTTTGTCATGATCCAGGATTTGGTCATTAGAAAAATGTCTAAAACAAGTGACTAACGCTCTGAAATTAGAACGGCTGATATTTACGCCAAAATACCAGTTTCCTTTAGAACGTAGTCGCCGTTTCGATAAATAATCAAACATTTTGACTTGTATTAGTTCAATGATGTGCGAATGTTCCACGGAATTAATCACGCTAGTCTAGTCTATTCATTTGCAGAAGCATTTCAGCTGTCAGTTCTTTAATTATAATCCCATAATTAAAAGCGAATTAGAATACGCTTATTATCATTAATTTGGATTTGTAGGTTATTGTTATTCAAATAAAGAAATTTGAACATCATTAATTTTAAATTTAGCTAAGTATATCTTTAAAATATTCTTAATTTCTAAAGTACTATATAAAAGGTTTTTAAGGATTTGATAGGATCAGGGTGTTTGAGAAAAGTCCACACGGAGCAACCTTCGTCGCTATTCTGGGAGCCCAACGGTACGTTGGCCTTCTCTCGGTATTCCGATGAGAGCAGTGCAGTGAGCTGACGTAGGTACCAATCACTGCCACATGTTATTTGCATCTCCTTTGCTTAATAAGACGTTTTAATTAAGATGAAGGAACTAAAGATCTAAGAGAAGCTAGAACTTCTACGCATTTATATACTTATATAAATACTTTTAAAGGTTAATAATTATTAATTATACCTATGTAGTTCTATCCTTTCATTTTGATCGAATGATTTTCTCAAACTGCTTGTGTTTTACATGTACAAGATAGTTCAAGTGAGAATCCAGAGATGGCGTTGAGCAAAAAAATGTACTCTGTCTCAAAATTGTAACTCCAGCATAAAAATCATTAAAATGTTTTTGATTCCAAAATATAGGTTGATAAGCTATTTTGATGTAAAATCGATTTTCTAATAAAAACAATATCTGTTTTAGTCTTATTTAAACAAAAAGTGCGTTTTTGTAACAAAAAATGCAATGATCACACAAATAAATGTATGAGGACGTTGCATATAGGTATGTATTTAGCAAGATATCACTAATGCCGCTTATAAACTGCGAATTTAACAGTTTCCACTGCATTTTAAAAGCTAGGCAGACATAATCGATATAAATACATCAGCAAGCTTTGCAGACGGTTCGTCTACAAAGACTGCAGAATTACGTGGATTTCAAGGGAGTGTTCAGTTGACACGATATCAGTAAATATTTTAGATAAACATATGTTCCCTTTAGTATCAGTTGCCTTATCAATGATAAAGATTTCGTCATGTCTGCAAGAGCGACCTTTCAATGCCGTTACAATGACACTTATAGGTTTATTACTAAGTATAATAAATGGCGTATAGTACACTTATGCCTTTGGTGCAACATTTGAATGAACTGTTTTTTGTTAAAAGAAATGTGAGAAAAGTTTTACTCGATTACTGTCATCAGATAGCTAAGCGTTTATAATCGTAATATTTAGTGTACGTCTAGATTGCCTGATGATAACTCTACAGTTAATTATGTACGATTATTTCTGTGGCTTCGGAATAGATAGCCAGACTTCTTTCCTTTACTACACCAACCTATTACTACCACCTACCACGTACACTTTGTTCACTACATTGAACTATAGTAGTATACATATAGTTCACTAGTTAAATTTTAAAGCGTTAAAACTTATTTTGACAGAATTCTGTATATTTTTTTGTAAAGAACGTTCTAGCTAACTTGCTTGATCTGATTATCAAAAAAAGTCCAAGTTATACAAAATATAGTGTTGATAAGTAAAATTTTGCTGAAATGACTGTAGATTGCAAATATTGTAATATACTTAAGTTTAATTTCAATCTGATAAATTTCAATATGCTCATCATATTCAAATGTGAACTAGAAAACTGTATAAACTATAACAGAGGTATCCGAAGCGGTTCAGTGACATTTATTATAGCACCAATAAAAATTCTGTCACGCTGGTTGATTGGAGTCAAATCTCGTACATAGCGTTTGTGTTTATGTGTGCGTGGCTGTGTGGGTGTGTGCGGCTAGGGATTCCGTGACACGGGTCACCGTTTCCAAGAACTCGACTTGTCTTGACGTCCCGCTGACAGGACTGGTTCCACGGAGCGGCAACATTGTATCTATAGCTATCTCTTTTGCACTTACGTCTTCTGTCTCTGCTGCGATGCAATGGATGCGCACACGCGCCCTCTATCCACTCACTTCGATAAGAGTGATCATGTTTTGAAATGGACGCCCTTTCGGTAGCTAAGCGGAAGGAACGAAACTCCCATTGAGGACCTTCAAGATGAAGATGACTTTTAACACTTCCACTGCTGAAAACGCACCGTATGTGTTTTCCTCTTTGGAAAAACACACACGTTGCATTTTTCAGCAGTGACGCAAGCAAGTGAACTATGATATCTGGATATTTCATTATGAAATTTATGAAATTTATCAGAATCAATGGTATATGTTGACATTAAGATATCAGAAAAAATATCAAAACCTCTTGTTTCATTGTTTGAATTTAAAGGCGACTATACATACAATATACTGTCATTTTAACTGAAAGTATTTTAACCAAAAAGGAAAAAAAAACTATGGATATTTACGTAATAGGAAATTATGTTAAACAGTATTTAAATATGCTAATTAATCGTTTAACAAACAATTAAAACAACAGGATAAATGAAATCAGTCTAAGTTAAACGTATGTAAGTAATTAATGTTTACTATAAATAAATTAAAATGAGTCACGATTAAAATGCTACATAAACGGCAGTAACTATTAATGATACAACAATAGCTGAAATAACAATCAAACAAAAAAAAAACTACAATTTAGCTAATAAGTTCATTAAAATAGAAATGAGTAAGCGTAGTTGTCTTTGCCAGAATATATTGCAATTCTATTGAATATTAATATTTGACATTCTTGTATGGAGCTAACAAGTTCTTTCCATTAATAATTTTAGTTCTGCCTGTAAAAAATTAGTTTCGAATAAAATTGTAAACAAAGTCAAAATAAGCATCGAAAACCGGGTGAACGTGGGCAATTAGCCGAAATATTTAATACAGCCTTATAAACACCATATTAACCAAGAACCGTTACGATGAGTATGAGACGCCAGTTGATTTCGTCACCATCGGAAACAGGGGGTCTACTTTTTGCTTGAATCATGATCGAAACCCGTAAGAGACGATTTACACGATTCTTTCACTCCAACTGTTATTGGGGTGCTGGTGAATTTTATCTCGACAAAATGTTTGAATGCAAGGCTTTTGGAATTAAACTTCGAATTTTATATAGTCAACTTCAGGTACACGGATTTGTGAACAAGTGAGGTTAAATTCTTATCTGATTTACCTACACTGGTCTCAGGAGAGTTAAGTTCATGCATAATTCTGACACAGTCGAGAGTCACTCATAGCTGCAGGGTAGGTTTTGTCAACAAACCTACTTCATTTCAGCCGCATGATAATCACTGCTGGAAAAAGGGTTCCAAAATTACCGATCTAAATCTAAACCTACTTAGTTGCGTAGGCGCTTTACGATACGACTAACAACATCTGAACTTTCTTATAAACTTCTGTTTTCAACCAAAGTGATCAATTTCAGATTGGAGATTTCATATTTTTGTATAAATGCAAGTAGAAACTGCAAGTTGCATTTATAATGTCTAATGCTTGAAACGGCCAAATCTCAAATCGAACTAAATTATGCCAGAATGTTTCTGCTTTCGTTTTTCGGGCCACCTCTATTCAGTTAAAGATTTAGCAATTAAGAAATACGCCATAATCTTCGAAATTAGGATAAAGTGAATAAATATTAATACTTTGCTTTTATCAAATATTCGATAGTCGATTATGCCTAGTAGTTTGACGAAGTAATTGTTCTGTAGTTTCGTTTAATTCATCTAAATTAGTTTTACATGCGGTACTAAGTAACGAAAATGCTTATTTCAAATGTTACTATTAGTTAAAAGTTACCATTCGCTAATATTAATAACAATCATGTCTTTTAAACTAACTTCAAAAAAGGCGGAGATTATCAATTCTATTGTATGTTTCCTATGCGATATCTTTTTTTAATGATTCTTTTTTATTTCAAAGCCTTTACTATACAACGTGTTTTAAAATATCCGTTATAAATCGGACCTTGGGCTATACTATATCATTGAAGTAGGTATATTAAAATAACAATAAAAATCGGCATATTTTCATACAAAAGTTAGCAGCCGGGGCCCTAGCCATTTGTATCCTCTAGTATCAGTAGTTCGATGAGTTAGTCCGACGATCGGTATGGGAATGTCTAGTTTTTTTTTAATTTTTTGACTGTTATTTTAAAATAATTAATTCTATAGCCATCTAGTATATTATATTACGCTTATGTCAATTACACGTTGTATCCATTCATCCATCGATAGTAGCCTTTAAGTTATCCTTTTCAGGACATAGACCTCCTCCATATCTTTCCATTTGTGTCTCTCTCTCCCTTGCTACCTGCATCCAGTTGCGGCCAGCGTGGCAGATAACGCAGTGCTGGGTGTTTCTCCTCGATTGCAGTTGGCCCATGGTCGCCACTTTATTATCCTTCTTACACGTTGTCTTCTTCTTATATTTAAGAGCTGGGCTCTTGTCGGTGGAGTGCTTTCTATTTATCTCTTTCTTCCGCCAAGTTCTTAACCTCCTTATATGTTTTCACGTTTAATTTTTCCTTTATTTGATCAAAAAATTTCCTTCTGGATACGCATAATCGTTTATTAGTTCGGTGAAGATATAAAGAACTTTGGAGATATGAAGTCAGTTGTTAATTTTGTAAAAAAAAAACAGTGTCACTCCGGGAGTGCCGTCAGAAGTGAAAACTTGAACAAGGCCTTGAAAATGCCCCTACGCGCCTAAAAAAGTTTTCACTTCAAAAATCTTTATTATTACCTACACGTTACTTAGTACCGAGTCTCGGTCGTGTGACTCCACTTTTGTAGCATCTCGGCGCCACTGAACCACGCCTCGGCTCCCGGCACTTCGTCGTCTATCGTTAATTATACCTCGCAACCCGCAATATCTGCCCTGGGAGTCGATAAATTGCACCTTGCACCTGTTTTTGCCATGAAATTGCGTTTTTGCATCCCTGTCGTCGACTTTGTCAACGGGATTAGTAAATATTGGAAAATCTTTATCATGTTTGTTGATTGTTTAGAAATTGAAGATATTCATTAGCTTTGTCTTTAACAAATATTGCTCTTAAGTTATGTTTTTATTGACGGAGCATATACATACTTATAATTTTTAACCGACTTAACAAATGGACGAGGTTATCACTTCGGTTGTTTTTTTAATGTATGTTATGCGATAATCTCGCCATTTGTGAACCGATTTTGATGATTTTTTTTTGTGTTCGCGATATATGAAATAGTTAAGTTAGTATTTTATTTTATATTAAATAATTGAGAAAGTCCATAAATTTACTGAAAAGAACAATCAATAACACTTATCGTGACATTCGTGACGTAGTCTTGGGCCATGGCGGGATGAGCATACCATATATTGGTTCTCATTCCTTGATCAAATGGATATAAAATGGAAGCTAAAGACACAAAACTAAACAAGTAATTATTAAAAAAAAACCGGCCAAGTGCGAGTCAGACTCGCGCACCGAGGGTTCCGTACAAACCTGCAAGGTTTAGTATTTGGTATGAATTTCAATTTAATACCTCTACGCGTTTATGAGGAAATGGGTAGTAAGTTTAAAATTATTAAAAAAAATATATTATGTGATGTAACTAAAAATTTATGGTTTTCGTAATTTTTCCTTTATCTATGCTATAAGACGTTGCTTCGTACCAAATTTCAAGATTCTGAGTTCACGGGAAGCACCCTGTAGGTTTTGATTCCCTTGCAAGTGTCGAAAATTTGCGGCATAAACGGCTGTATCTTTTGATTACGTTGGCTTAGAAGTTTGATTTTTTCACAGCTTCAAGGGACAGTAGACCTGAGTAATTGATATAAATTTCAGCTTCATACCTCCACGCGTTCCTGAGAAAAAGGGTCTTGACAGACGGACGGCCGGACGGACAGACGGACAACAAAGTGATCCTATAAGGGTTCCGTTTTTTCCTTTTGAGGTACGGAACCCTAAAAACAAAAAAACCCGACTGCCAACATATAAGTTATATATTTTTGTAATCCTTGTATAAAATCCTTTAATTTGATACCCCACTCGGTTTTAAATAAAATATTTTCGAAGACATAATTTGGCGCAAAAATCCGCCATTTCGCATTATTTAAATTTTTGATCCAGTGTCACTCAGAGTTAGGACAAGTCTAACGACACCTCTCAAGCTAAAATCCATCATGCCGTTTAGGCTGTAGAGCGTAATTTACATACAAACATATATATTTGTACATTGTACATATATACACACAAAAACACTCCTTCAAGCGCAGACGGGTGAAAAGTATAAACCTAAACGTAACATATATCGAATCATCGAGTTCTATTTATCTTTTGCAAATAAATGAATTAATTGAATTTTGCGATATAATCTAAAGGGATCATAGCAGTTACTACTGTACAAGGATAGATATGTAATTATTGAATCCATATTAATGGGAGCAGTCTAATAACAGTTTTGCATATCCGTATATAAACATATATTCTTACTACAAGTACTGAGGGCTTGTTTGCAAAAATTCTAAGTTGCCACATGTTACAAATTCGGAGAATAACAGCTACACTATCACGTCTTTATTCCTAACGGGGTAGATAGGGCCTTCTTCTACTTTGCGTGACGATAGATTTTTTTGTCTCTATATTTTGTCAGCTAGAGAACCACTTCGACGGCGGCGATATCATTAGGCACAAGTAAATCTTCAAGGGTGGTGGCACCCGGGAGACAGGGCCTAAAGACGTAAGATCTAAAAGCTACTTTTAGCGCGATGGTAGGCATTAAGGTGGATAAAAGTATCAAAATAGTGATGATGGGTTGCTTGCTAGTCGCATCGCCTATTAATTATACAGGTTGAGTTTTTATCCACCAGCTAAATTTTTGGAGCAAGTTCAATCCATGATACTGAACTACTTTCTATAAAAAAATATATTGAAAAAAGATAAAAAAAATTCGTCTTCTCATACAAAATCAGTTGGGCTGACCGCCAATCTGTATGGAAAGGGAAGGCGATTTTTTTTATCGTTTTTCGTTAATTGTTCTTATGGAAAGTAGTTCAGTATCATGGACTGAACTTGCTCCAAAACTTTGGCTGGTGGTTAAAAAGTCAGCCTGTGTTTAGATATTTATTTATTCAAACTTTTTTGAACATAAAAAGTGTACAACCGGCGGACTTAACTTAACCATAGATTACTAATAAGTAACTACGTAAACTTAACGCCAGAGAACGTCATACTATAATGACGTTCTCTACCAGTCAAGCAATTATTTTACTACTTGGTCCCACCAAGTAGTAAAATAATTTGGGTGGTGCTATGTGTATATGCGAATATGTTAACAAAATTGAAAAATATAAATACTATTAATTTAAAATGCAAATACTATAATGTAATATGCAAATATAATACATAAATGACGAATATATATGTATACGGATAAATGAATACATATATGGATGACTACCTAACTACTGCGCAGGGACACCACATTATAATATATTCGGATTTTCGCCCATTTCTTTAATTGGCTTTTACGATCTGCGATCTGAAAAGAAGAAGCTAGTTTAACATTACATACATAACATTTTAACATTTGTTTTTTTTTTATTTTCTCTCAGACCAGTATTGAAGATTGCCACATGTTTTACAAAATCGGAGGATTATCCGGAGTAAATTTTGATATAATGATAGACTCTGGTTATTATTATTTTTCCTTAATGATAGTTATGGGAGCTGTTTTAATAGTAACTCTACGAGTACGTTCGTGGGAAGATGGAAAGCTTCGGATGTAGTATATTTTGTGAATAACTTTCTACATTCGGGGTGATTCCTGAACCTTGTAGCTATATTAAAGGAAAGTAGTCTTGAGCTGTGTGGTTCCCGGCAGAGTAGAATAGGACCTCTCGAAATCTTCCTGTGGATGTAGTACACAAGCTAAACAAAGCTTTTAAACATTAATGAGACCTCTCCAACCCGTCTGGCCAGCGTGGAGACTGCAGGCCAAATCCTCTGACTGCTCTGGCTAATATATGGCTCTGGCAGTATGTCGTGATAGAGATAGAGAGTCCAGTAAGGACAGTATTGAGGACCTAATCATGATCATGAGTCTTGAAGGTCGGATTCGACCAAACATTAAGTTACATCAGTGTAACTAATTCTTGGGATAATTTTAATTTTTGAATTTAATCTCGAGTAACTTCGTTGATGTTTTTCCATCCTATTAGGTAATGGAGTAAGTGATCCTTGGTATTGTTAATCTATGGCTGAGAAATGAATGGTGAGTGAATGTATAACCCGACAAAAATCCGTATAGTACTCGTTCATAGATTGACTTGGATGGCGGAGACCATTTAATTTAGCATGAGATAAATGTCAAATATTGCATTTGGAGCATGCGTCACAGATGTTACCTCATCAGCTGTTAACAGTCCGCCATTAAAATACTCCCAGATTACGTTTCTATCCCCATTATCCCTAGAAAATTTGCCGTAATAGCTTACTTTGGAATAGACATCTAATTCTTGAATTAGTAAGGTAGTTAAAACGCAAAATCGAGTTATTCTAGAGTATTTTGCCAATAATTGTTCCATTTTTTATTTCTTCATTATTGTTATTTTTTCTTTATTGTGCTTACTATTTTCTCCTTTGTTGCAGATATACTAAGCCTCAATCATTCGCGGACTGCATCGGCAATGAGCTGCCACATGGCTGGGAGGAGGCCTATGATCCTCAGATTGGGCCTTATTACATCAACCATAACAAGCGTAAGTGTCTATTTTTACAAGCTTTTATTTATGGTAGGATCATAATGTGTATTATAAGACACGGTATCGTTGAGTTAGTATCCCATACTACGCCATTTAACATATTTTGAGGCTAACTCCCGTACCATGTGCCACATGTTTGCGGTGTGGTTCCCGGCAGAGAATAGAACCACTCCAAGTCTTCCCGTGGATGTCGTAGAAGGCGACTTAGGAAACACAAGCTAAGCAAAGCTTATAAACATCAATGAGATCTCTCCAACCCGTCTGGCCAGCGTGGAGAGTGTAGGCTTAATCCTCTGACTGCTCTGGCCAACTATGGCTCTGGTAGGTAGTACAGAGAAGGTCGTGCTCCTGCAGTGGAGACTAAAAAGGACCTGTTGATGTGGCTAACTCAATAGTGATTTATTCTTATCTATATAATTTCTAAGTGATTGGGAAAAAATATTGCTTTTAACCAAGTCCAGCCTTGGTAAATCGTACTGTCATATCTCTTGATTTACTATATCTGCTTTAATAGAATTTTAAGAGACATGGAATGTTGTAACTCAACAGACAAATTCTATTACTTGATATAATATTAAGAATTTCACGTATTGATTGTAAAATAAGCATTCCATAGCACGCTTTCATTGTGCTATTTGAGTTATTCGTATAACTGAAATTTTATTCTGTATATGTACATTTGAACGGATTGAAATTTTCGACATTACAAGATTTTCATTATTGTTATACAACTATCATTACAATATACATAGTCTAACAAAATAGACAAACTATTTTAAGGGTAAATTTAGTCCATCATCATATCAGCCACAGGAAGTTCATTGCTGGACATGGGTCCCCCCCCAAGGATTTCCAAAACGACCGATCGGAAGCGGCCTGCATCTAGTCTTCCATGAAAATTCAGTCCATGATACTATAAATACAAATTTCCATAAGGAACATATCGAAATAAATAATAATTTTTGGCTTCCCTTAAAAGTTGACCGATCCGCTGATAGGAGTTTGTATGGAGAGCAAAATTTTTTTTCATATTTCGATAAGTGGTCCTTGGGGAAAGTTGTTAAGTATCATGGACTGAATTATTAATAATTATAATTATATTAATATGTTTTAGTATAATTTGTTAGCGTTATAAACATACCTACTTATTGTAAAATATGCGTAGTTTTACCTTCGTTGTGAGTGGTAGGATAGACAATAGCGTGACTCAAGTGGAGTCATGACATTGACCTTCTGTGGGGTTTGATTTAATTTTCGTTACTTACATAATTTACTTACGTAATAGGATATTGACCTGAAGTACTCTCTATTGTTGTATCTAATTATCTATCGATATCGAAAGTACTTAGTTCCGAATCTGTTTCTTTGATATGGAAACGAGTGAGAGATTTTATCTTATTTCTTTTTTAACTGGTCTGGGAGAAAAGAAAAAAAGTAGTATGTACCAGCTGCTTCTCTTCCCGCGCAGATCGTAAAAGCCGTTCGAGGGATTCGATATCTAAATCATTTTAATAGGCATTGCAGCTAGCAACCCATCACTATTTGATTTAGCGTGATGTTGGGGGAGAAGGTGGAAAAAGGAATCGAAATAGGGTTGCTAGCGGCATCGCCTATTGACATGAACCCAATGCCTCTACCAGATTATTTGAATTAAAAACCCAGGGTTTCATTTCACAGTCCGTTCATGAATCAAGTCGTTCCATAATTCATGGCTTATAACCAAGGTCTGACCGGCAACCCCCCGCGTCGAATATTTTTCATCGTTTACATTGTAGAGGTACAAGTACAATGAAAACACAGATCGCAGGAATGGGCGTAAATGCAGTAATTGCATTTTTGCCCATTCTTGCGATCTGTGCGGAAAGGAAAGCTGCTAGTTTAAGTGTTTTTCTTTTCTGCCAGACTAGCATGGAAGATTTAATTCGATTAAACTCAAACTTTACCTGCAGTAGCTTTAGTATGCAAGAATGTGTTAACTAGCCTTTGAAATAACTGCAGTTATCTACAAAGTAGCCAGCACTACTTGTACCTCTACAATGTAAACGATGAAAAATATTCGACGCGGGGGGTTGCCGGTCAGACCTTGGTTATAAGCCATGAATTATGGAACGACTTGATTCATGAACGGACTGTGAAATGAAACCCTGGGTTTTTAATTCAAATAATCTGGTAGAGGCATTGGGCCCAATTGATGGAAAGCTTAGAAAAATAAAAGCGCCCATCAATATAAAAAACCAGTCAAGTGCGTGCGGACTCGTACATGAAGGGTTTCGTACCTCCGTACAATGTTTCTTCTTCCGTGCAATCTTTCATATCATATCATATCAAACATAATCGGTGACAAGTGTCTATCTTTTATCAGTTCAAGTTATTAATTTCAAGTTTCTTTCTCGACTGACATGTTGTCCAACAAGATGAGGAAGATGATACAGAGCACTGAATATGATCATTATATTTAAATACAATTCTTTAATCAGTTCAGTTGACACTTCTAAATCGTCAGATTCAACACACAGTAGTAGATCATGTGAATGGTGAACATCTAGTAACGGGAGCTACTTATAAGCAGGGTCATACATTTTCGCACGCCGCTGCGTTTACGCACATTCCTATGCATTATTTATCAGAGACCGTGGCTTTTCCGCCATTTTCTGTTTTTTCTACTCCAGGACCACCCATGGCTTTTGATCTAGAAGATATAGCCTCGTTAGGCAGATTACCGATAGAGAAATCTTTGCCTACGGGCTCAGAGTCATGTACACCAAGATTCTTATCAAGTAGAGTTAAAATTCCTCTACTATCAATGACGTTTCGCAAGTTCCGCATTACTGTACAAATAAGCTACATATCATTATACTTGATTGATTAATCTGTCTGACCAAAATATTGACACAATAAAACCTATTGTTTTAATCATACTATTTGTTATCTCACTTGTACTAGTAAGATGCTATGTTATTGGTGCCATAATGAAACTCGAAATCCATTGTGATGTCATTCAATAAGTAAAGTCTAGAATTAATTAAAAATGTATCAGTGATTTATGCATGTGTTTCTGAACTGTAAATAGAAGGGAAAAATATTGTTGCATTTAAAGCACAGAATTAAAATGATACTTTACTACTAACATTGGAAACAAAGAAAAAGTAAAATTTCTTACTAGTAAATAATCGAGACTAAATATGTGACGCTTCGAATTTACTATAGGCAAACAATGCTTATGACGCCAAAAGCCTGGATAATTTATAAGCAAAACATGTCAATGTTTGAAGATTTAAGCCGTGAACGCAGAAACCCCTTTCCAAGTTGTCGGGAATAAACAGTGCCGTGACTAGGTGCCAGCGGTGCCCAGGTACAGGGCGCAGATCCTACAGGGGCGCAAGAATGTCCAGACAAGGATGGCAAACAAATAGATACAAACACGATTTATAGTCTAAAAAGTATTTATTGCTCTCCACACAATCACACAATAGATTAAGTACATAAATAAGCAGCACATAAGTGTTACCAGTTAGATTGGGGAGACTGGAGGCTGAGGTAGGCAGTGCTGGTATTGCAGTTTTCCAGTGTTTCTTTTTCTTTGTAATGTAGTTGTTTATTAATTTGTATTTAATGTATTTATATATTTTTTCAGTGGGTTCTATTTTATATCTACTATCAGTAAATCCGACATACTGCATCGCCTCTCTCATAATTCACTTCTCTCTCTACCCAAAGGTTGACTGGAAGAGATTGCTACATAAGCGATAAGTCCGCCTTTGTATCATTTTTGTTTTTTTCTCTGTATTGTTGTATGTCCTTTCTTCATGGTGCAATAAAGAGTAATTGTATAGTATTGTATTGTAGCTGTAATGATTCCTACTATTAGTAATATACATTGCTAATAATATAACATATTCTTATAATACGTTAGTAATATAAGACTCCGAAAAAGCGCGCAACCTTCAAGGGCGTAGTTATCAAAGCTCGCCCTGGGCGCGTAATAGGCTAGTTAAGGCCCTGGTTGTAAATCTTTAATACTGAAACCCACTAATAACTTGTGAGTTTATTGAGTAAATGTCTCTAACAACTTACGCCATTACTTAAACTGATAATGGCTGAGTTATTTTAATTTATTTCAAACATGTTAGGGTAAACTGGCTCCTTATTTACGGTGGTGTACCCAGGGCCACTATTCTCATAATTCAGCGGGTTACAAGAGTGTGCGCGGATCTGTGTCTCATTTGCTATGCAACAGCGAGTTGCACTATAGTTCCAAGAGGCATCGCGTCGCGGCAACTCGACTTCAAATTGGTCCCGTATATTTATTATTGACACTTCACTATAAACTTTCCTTTACAAATTCGTAGCATCAACTGTACTTTAAATTCTATTATTCACATTTTTATGAAATGCAATTATCTTGTGTTCAACTCTCTCATCATAGTTGTTTTTTATCTTATTTTCATATTTCAATTTCTATCTAGCAATTTTATCTATAATTCAAACGACATCATTTATTTCCACAAATAGCAACATTTAACTCCATAGTCGCTGCTTCGTTTAAAATTCTTCACTGTATAAATGCCAGTCTATTAAATAAATAGCTAGTGTCTTAAAGATATAGTAGTCCAAAGACCTGCCCGTAAATTGTACGGTAGCCCTAGAGCTTACAGTGTTGTTATTTGCAAGTATTCAAACATATGCAAATTTTGCGCCAGTCGTTTATGGAGCCCGATGGTCCCGTGTTTTACTCATGTAGATCTGCGATAGCGTCGCACCCAGCAGGGCAACATTATACTTAGTTATCGTCTAGATGCCACGCAGCTAATTAGTAATTAAAATAATTTATGAAATTGCTGTTTTCCTGCAGTTAACGTAGTATTTTTAGATCATGCTTTGAAAGTTTTCAAGGTTTACGTTTCTTTGTTTACTTATCTTTCTATTGTGCTTCTTTCTTTCTTATCGAATGTGTTTACAGCTAACACTGGCGTCAGATTTTTTGAGCTGTCATCTAGTGACACGTTTGTGAACTAGTGTGGACTTAATCAGCTTATCCACCGCTTCTATTGTGCTTACTTTCTAAGTACCTATTTTATGTGATTGTCATTATTTATGGCAAAAGCCATGTTATAATTTACTGGTGCTTTTCCCTTGAAAATTTCTTTTACATGCAAATTATGACCTTACTTGAACTGCAAAAAAATGTTTATCATATTCACGCATTTCAATTCTAAATTATGATAGTTACTGCTAAAAGACTATCGCTTAAATTAGAGGGAACAATTAAGACAGAGGCATTCAATGACGTTAGTTATGCGTTAGACAGGATTTCCATTACTGACTATTACTTATGACTATTGAAAATAGTATTTGAAAATATACACACTCGTGCACCTGAAGTTGTTCATCCGTGTTTAGAAACACATGTATTTACTATGCAATTTATAGTAATGGTTACTCTAGAAGCTTCACTTATTGGCTACATAAACATGTATGTAATGACAGGCATATCTATATCCTTGAGAACGGGACTCTAATTGAAACTTACTGTCTGTCAAAAGTTTGAATTTATGTTGCATCTAAACATATCACAAGTTTAAACTTACTTCTGGGCTAGCTCAATCAGTGTGATTGTCCCTATCTATCAATTTATTTTATTTAAATACCTAAAATATATTGTTGGAATTCTTAGGGGTTCTGGTTTTATTCTTATTAAAAGACTTTTACAAGCTTATATTGAACGAGTTTATGTCTACTTAGATAGTCTGGCTCTGCATGGTCGTTCGAAAATAACGTCTAACTTTATACAGTTTAGTAGAAGATGAAATTTTCTGTGTTAAGAATAAGTGTCAAATCGGTCAAGATCTTTTGAGATACGCTAAGGAGATACCGAAAGGAGATACATACATAATTGGTGTCACAACATCGCAAATCCATATTCATTGTTTAAGTTAGGAGGGACTGCAAATTCAATTTGTAATTGTACTTGACGATCAAATGTAGTATGTAATGAGTTATTTTTCTTATCATCCATCAGTCTTCATCTAGAACTAAAGATTTAAAAAACAAAATAGCTATTTTTTTAAATAATTGCGCCTTAAAACAGGATTTCCAAGCCATAGATACAATCTTGATAGCTTTCATTCAAATAGTACGTCTTCTCCGCTTGGTATGCAACTATGCGAGGATCTAGACGTAAGAAATAAAGTGGACGTCCGTATAAATTTATTGGAGAACTTCGGATCTGTTCATTAGAATAAACTTGCAACAGTAAAAGATTATCTAAGAGCTAGTATACTTGAAGACTTAAATAATGTTCTTTCAACAAGAAGGAGGAGAAGTATATTTCTTATATAAATTCTAGTTGCATCAATTGTGCCATGTAATTTTAAATGCGGAAAACGATAACATGTTTTTTACTCAATAGGATACTAAACTTTTTATATTGAGATTAGGTTCACGACGAGTGGGTGACGCATTTGGTAGTTGTAGGCAAAAGCTAGTACATGTAGATTATTTTAGAACCATTCTTTGATGATGTATCTTTTGCAGTTTGGTTTTTAGTGAACTTGCCTGTAATGTCAGCATAAAACAAACATAATGTGTTTAATTTTATTATATTTTGAAAAGCAAGTATTGATAAGAGGGTTTGGCTCAAATAAATGTCTTAAATTGATATTTAAGACATTTATTTGAGCCAAACCCTCATAATTTACTTAAAGAATTTCTGTTTGCATACTCACTTAATAGCAATATGGTATAAAGAAATCCTTGGCGATATGTTCATTAACATCAATAAACATATCTTCAGTTACTTTGTTAAATGCCCAGTCCTCCATTTTATACCGTCCAGCATTATCAAGGCACGTAATCTCACCATAGCTATTTTCTGCATATATCCTACCAATATTTACAAGCCCGGACCAGCTGCATTTTATTTAACGCCAATGTGTGGAAATGTATAGTTAAAGATTTTGTTTCGACCGTGGAATTTATTACGTCGATACTGAGAAAATGTGGTCGCTTGACCAGTTTATTTCGTTTAATATTAGTTGCTTTGTCTTTAGCCTTTTTTAGGGTTCCGTACCCGAAGGGTGCAAACGGGACCCTATTACTGAGACTCCGCTGTCTGTCCGTCTGTGCGTCTGTCCGTCTGTCCGTCTGTCCGTCTGTCTGTCTGTCCATCTGTCCGTCTGTCCGTCTGTCTGTCTGTCCGTCTGTCCGTCTGTCCGTCTGTCCGTCTGTCCGTCTGTCCGTCTGTCCGTCTGTCCGTCTGTCCGTCTGTCCGTCTGTCCGTCTGTCCGTCTGTCCGTCTGTCCGTCTGTCACAGGGCTCTATCTCTTGAACCGTAATAGCTAGACACCTGAAATTGTCACCAATTATGTATTACTGTGGCCGCTATAACAAATACTAAAAATAAAATAAACGGGCAAGTGCGAGTCGGACTCGCAGAAGAAGGGTTCCGTACCTCCGTACAATGTTTTAAAACGCTGAAGAAACACGTTTCTTGGTACCCTTTAATTTTTGACTTTATCTTATTCTTAGTATTTGTTATTATGGTAGTCATAGTAATACATAATCTGTGAAAATTTCAAGTATCTCGTTAATGCCATTATAAAGATCTAGTTAAAAACGATAAAAAACATGGTTTTTTGTATAGCGATCCCCATTATTTTTTTTATTTTTTTTATTTTCAGTATTTGTTGTTATAGGGGCCACAGTAATACATAATCGGTGAAAATTTCAAGTGTCTAGCTATTACGGTTCAAGAGATAGAGCCCTGTGACAGACGGACAGACGAACAGACAGTGGAGTGTCAGTAATAGGGTCCCGTTTGCACCCCTTGGGTACGGAACCCTAAAAAAGATGAAAATAAAGGGGGTCGTCATACAAAAAACATGTTTTTCTCAGCGTTTTTAACTCGATCTGTCACAGGGCTCTATCCCTTGAACAGTATAGCTAGACACCTGAAATTTTCACCAATTATGTATTACTATGACCACTATAACAACAAATACTAAAAATGAGATAAAGTAAATAATAATAAAAGGGGGTCGTCATACAAGACTTCAGCGTTTTAAAACATTGTACGGTGGTACGGAACCCTTCATGTACGAGTCCGACTCGCACTTGCCCGTTTATTGATTTGAGTTTTAGTAACAAGTATTTTATTTTATTATAGATATATACATAGAGGTATAGGCAGGTTATTTTTAATGTTATTAATTACATACAAGGAATACATCAATTGCGATATGAAAAAAACTCGACTACCCGTAGAAAAATCGCAAGCACGACCAGCTAGCTGATCAAAATTATGGAATGTAAAAAATATATTTCCCATTTTGCCATAATTTTTTTGTGAATCGTAGTTAGTATCAAGTTAGTTCATGAGCTTGTTATGAGAATGATTGGCTTCTACGTACTACATATTCCTGGATGATTATGATGAAGTGAGTTGTTTAAAAAATGTGAAGACATCAGCAAGTCTTGACTGACATGGCACACATTCCAACAAATAAAACGAGTCGCAAATAACACTTGAAAA
Organism: Acrobasis repandana; assembly: GCA_963576875.1. Classification (NCBI taxonomy): domain Eukaryota; kingdom Metazoa; phylum Arthropoda; class Insecta; order Lepidoptera; family Pyralidae; genus Acrobasis; species Acrobasis repandana. Next base: position 5,214,031 of record OY756233.1, on the reverse strand, counting down.
CCACGACATCCGAGAGCAGAGGTTAAACAACCATACATCATACTACAGGAACCAATCATGGATTCCAGCGTCACTCGGGCTCTGCGTGATAGACACAGTACCGTTAGGGTCATCAAATGGACAGAAAGATTTGAACAAAATTCAGGCATTGTTTAAAAAATTCTAGACTCCGATCATTGTTTTGAGCGTTTCGAGTGTTAGTGTTCCTGAGGAGAAAAAAATACTTGGTGTGACTTATTTGTGATGTCAAACATCATTACACAGGAACTAATAATAGTAGATTCTAGCGTGTAATTTTAGCGTCTTCTAAGGTATGCTTAATAGAAAGTTGGACAGTGATAGAAGTCCGAAGGTACTGAAAAAAATCAGATGAACAAGGACGAAAAATGATTGAGAATTCAGATACAGATACACCATCGTATCATACCCAGCCTAGGGCCCCGTAATTTTAAGGTCACATTTAGCGCATTGGTTGGCTTAAAGATGAGGAAAAAATATCAAAAATAGTAAGGTTGCTACCCGCATCGACTATTGACACGATTCAAAATCTCCCCATTCCCTCATACATTATTTAGACGTCACCGTTAAAACTTCAAATGAAGAGCCCCTCTACAGCAACTTTAATTTTAGGCTTTTCTAATGTCAATGACTTTGTTGACAAAAAATAACCTTCAACCAATAAATTCTGAAATTGTATTGCGTACCAACTAAAAATTTCGCTTTTGCTGAATTAATTTCTCACGATCTGGATTATTTAATATTAAGTTTCCGTTAACACATTGCTGGACACTAAGCCAGACACAATAGAAATAACGATTGATTAATGTCTATAGTCGTAGCACACTACCACTATATAATATGAGACACATCTACAATATGGACTTTGAATGAAAATAATGAAATATCCGTATAATAAAGATCTAGTCACAATGGCAACCCTACACGAGGCTATCTTTCAATTATTATACTCAATTCTGGAGCCACAAGGCCAGGACAGATCTTACTCACTCTATCAGATTATGGAAACAATACCACGTAATTTCTATTGGTATTTCGAAATCGGGGGAATTGGGTTTGTGTGCTTGTGCTTTTTGACCCGTAATTATAGGCCTTATTACAGTGGATGGACCATTTTCGACGACTATCTATTCAGATCAGCTTGAATTTGGATTAACGGCGGCCATTGTGCGTTTGGCATCGTTGAGAGAAATTTTAGAGTTGTAATTGTTTGAGTGGATGAATATATAGAGATTGGAGCGATAAAAGACAGAAAGCTTGTTTAATTTTTAACTTATTTACTTTATAATAAGTATACTTGTTTTCATTGAATATTTTAACTTATTTACTTTATAATAAGTATACTTGTTTTCATTGAATAACATTAAAATTACTACAACAACAAGCCAAGTAGCGTGTCCGATAAAATTCCTCAAATTCTTTTAAAGTTCAAAGTTCTCTGTTTGTATGTTCCTGTTCGACGTTGCAAAATTATTATTTATTTGCAAAATTTTATTAGTATTAGTACCTAGCAAATTTGGTAATAGAAAATTAATTCCCTATAAGAATTCATCTTATCATAAAAAAATTGTATGCAAGATTTTAAATTTTGGCTTTAGAAAATTGACGTTGCGTAGGTTATTAAATTAACATTAAGAGGATTACGAACATTACTATTTTTTTTAATAGTCAACTGATCATCGTTATTATATTCCCATACTATTGACACAGCTATTGATCACGCGCCACTTTGTTCGACGTAGATGACGTTTTATACTGCACCAAAACCAAGATTCCTTCAATATCTTATCTCGTATCACATAACTTCTCTATCAGCCTCGTGAACGATTAATTTAAGCATTAATCATCGATAACAGTAATTATATCAATGAATATTTTGGCCATGACTAATTTCGTACTACGCAGCGTACTTTGCGTAATGTGGTAGCATTCTTTACCTTATTTGGAAGTGGAAATAATTATCTTCGTTTTCGTCTAACGATTTATCTGCATACATTTTAGCTTCGCTATCAACTACAATAAGGGCGTGGTTATGATAAGCATTTCTTCTTCTTGCTTTAATTCTCAAATTTGCTAAGGGTCCTATCTTTTATAGGGCTGTCCAAAAGTGTTTATCTGTAGCAATAAGGAATACATCGATAATAATTTGTCCCTGCCTATTGGACTTATCTTTAAAACTTTAAACAGTTCTATAGGTATCGCATTTTCTTTTATGTCACGTTTAATTTCTACAGCTTGGTTTTGACGATCGGCAAATAATTAAAATCTATTTAAAAGGACAAACTAAGCCTTAGTACCCGTCGAGTGCGAGTTAAACTCGCGTGAAGAGAGTTCCGTACTTCTCATACAGGTTTTTCTAAAATTTATAGGTAAAGAACTAAAAAAATATTTTAAATTATTAAAAAGCTCTTTCATTTGATATATCCAACGACTAGCTGTGCCCGCGACTTCGTTCGCGTGGTTGTCGGAATGTTATATAGCCTAAAGCCTTCCTCTATAAATGGACTACCCAACAAAAAAAGAATTTTTCAAATCGGACCATTAGTCCTTGAGATTAGCGCGTTCAAACAAACAAACAAACAAACAAATAAACAAACAAACAAACAAACTCTTCCGCTTTATAATATTAGTATAGATGTAAGTAGTTCACAAAACTTATTTTTAATATTTATCTAATTTAACCTCCATAAATGGCCCTCATATTTAAAATTATTTCATTTTACGCTATACGTCCGTTTTTGGGTCACTGACACACTACTCTACATATGTACCAAATTTCAACTCAAAGTAGTTTCGTAACAAATTGGCTATGACAGACGGACGGACCGACAAGTGAGTGATCCTATAATGTTTCCGTTTGTACGGAACTCTAAAATTAAACATTTGCTATTTATAAGCTATGCTATAACTTAGGAAAAGAGTATAATAATATAGCTACTATAAGGAGTTAATTAGAATGCGTGTAGGCTTTTATTTAGCTAAATCTACATAAAAACCTACGTATTTGTCCATTTGACCTGGTGGCTAACACTAAGGCCCGAGACATGTTCGTCTGTCTGCCCGTAACACCAAAACACTATCGATCATGTATTGTTTTGACAGGTGGAAGTGTTTTTGACAGGATTCCTGTCAATGTTAACACGGAACTGTCAAACGACGTGCGAGTATGTTTTGGAATTTGTAGTGTGTTATTGAATTCAAAGTTACAAACTGATAAATAAACGTCAGCGAGCTTTAAGGTTAACTTTTCCGAGATATTTGACCTTTTCAGAATTCTGTACCCATTAAGGCCCCACTGTCCTTCAGTCTGCGACGGAATTAAATATTTTAAATATATTTTAAACCGTTACAGGTATAAATTAACACTTTATGTGTTAATAAGTGTCACACCCCGAGTAAATCTCGTAAATAAATTTTTTTACATGCTGTCAGACCCGAAATTACTTAGTAGTATGTACTTAATATAAAAATGCTATAAAGAAAATAAAAAAAGAAGGATACTTATTTATAAAATTACTGATGATGGTGATGATAATGATACTCGTACATCGTGGATCATATCTCGTCTTTATCATAATATAAGGAACATGATTTGTTAACTTATTCTTAATATTTCTGTTGCAGAGGTGACGCAGCTAGAAGACCCACGGCTAGAATGGCTGAGTATCCAGGAGGCGATGCTGAGGGACTACCTCCATACAGCGCAGGAGGCCTTGGAGGTAAGAATAGTTCTTATCTTAAACCAGCCAATATAATTAATTGTATGAACGGACATTTTTACGGACTTAGAAACATGAAAAACAGGAAATTGAATTAGTACTTGAATGAAATATACTGGTATCCTACTTTTTGTTTATTTGAAAAAATTAAATATCTTCAAATGTTGATTTTCTGACTGAAATCAATTGCATTATTTTGATATGAATGAACCATGTGTTACTCGTAATTGTAGCATAGGTAGCAGATGTTGCAATTCAATAATTTTTAGAAATGTTATTTTCACTGGAAGTTTATTTTGCAGTATGATTTAGAAATGTAAGAGCGTTGCCTTCTTTAAAATCTAGTTAGTCCATTTTATAAGCTCATTATATGTACTCGTATTGTCTTTTCGGTAAAAAAATGATTTTGTATTTGTATACGAGTACACATCTCATAACTTTTGGAAGAAAAAATCTTGTAGATATTTTATTTTCTTGTAAGTATAGATAAATCTTTAACTAAAAAGTAACTGTCTGTTTATAGATAACAAAATATTTTCGTCCATATTTGGATCTTTTTCAATAACTAAAGTTTTTTTTTCTTTTTCAATACTAAGTAACTAAAAAAACAAACATTTTATACATTATTTTCTCTAATGTGATCATAATCTCTCTAATCATCACAAACCAAATCGGTATCTCCAAATATAACTCCTCATTTTGTTTCCTTATTAGGAAATGTATTCAATTAAGTTACTAAGGGAGATACATTTCTATAGATTGTTTTTTTTAATGCGATCATAATCATTCAAAAGATAGCTCGAGAGCTCTCAAAAGATAGCTCCAAATAAAACGAGCATCGGTGTTCCCATCGCTTGTTCAATTCTTAACAATATAAGTTGCCACTTGGCACTTATCTCTTATCTGTACTATCAACCATCGCATTCCATTGTTATCTCGCTGAAGAGCAACGGATCGCGCACTTAATGTGCCTTTGAGTACATTAATTATAGATAAATGGTTATTTCGTCTGATACCATCGTCTTTTAATTACTGACCTAATGTGGCTTCTGATTCGGCTGGTTTGTGGTTAGGTGCATCTCGATGGTCAAAAATGGTGTTAATGAAGCAACAACAACAATGAGCTAAGCTATGGCCGGAATATTAATAGACTCACTTTTTTGTGTCGTTTATTTCGCTCTTCTATTTATGTTCATTTACCCCATTCATTGGTCATTAAATTAAATAGAATCAAGGAATCTTGTGTTATTATTTTAAAGACACAAACCATCTATATATTATATTTCTATAGAAAGGAGAAAAAGAAAAATTTTTTTACAAACATTAATTAATAAACAATAATTTATAAAAAGGAATGACATTAGATACTATAGTGATACAAAGTCCAAAAGTCATAAAGTTACACAATAAAAAAAATATACCTAACTACAACAAACAACTAACAATCAACATAGAACCGGAATAAAATTTATGAGCATCTTAGTAATAATAAATGATCACTTAATTAAAGTTAACAATGCCATTCCAAAGAAATGTCTTCAATAAGTTTCCAAGTAAAATTTAAAGCGACGATAAGAAAGCCCATTCGTATAAGTATATAAGAGGTTATCTGAAAGTATACAAAGTTGCATTGAAGTGCAATTTAGGTTCAAGTACTCGTACTCCATTAGATATCCCAATAAATGTGTGCAATAGAACTTTCTTGTTTGCAAAGATTAGGAATCGCCATGGCATTGACTTTGATATCGTGATACTTATGTTTGGACAAGAAATACCGATCTCGAAGGTCAGGTTTGAAGAGCTAAAAATAAATATCAACAATGGCTCCGATAATTCTGAGTATGTTATTTTCCTCGTTTTTACGAATACAAACAAACAAGATACGGGTACTTATAGAGTAAAAAATAGATTTCGTGAATTTGAGAACCGAAACTATTTAAATGGTGAATTCTGTCCATGATGCTGAACAGCTTTCACCAAGGAACATCCTGTATATTGTATTACTTTTTTGCGCTGCATAATTTTTCTGTTTATCCCTATGGTTGACTGGGAGAAAATGCTCTTAGCATTAAGTCCGCCATTTGTTAAAAGTATATTTTTACTTTGGAACAATAAAGTTTTATAAATAAATAAATAAAATATGATGAAATTAAAAAAAAATTTGGTTTCCATACGAACTTGGACCAGCTAATCGGTCAACTTGTATGGGATAGCAAAAAATATCTTTCTGACTGACTGAATTCAACCTTAAAATAGTTTCAATAAATTTTGTAAGTAGGTATAATATTTCTTATATTCAATTAAATTTTTTTACATTGTAAAGTACTATTTAATTAGTTTAAAGGATGATTATTTTAAAATAGTGGTATTTATACGCAATCCTTATATCTGTCAAACTTTTTACACAATAAAATTTTTCGCCCGAAAATTGACAGACGTCACACATGAGCAGAGGGCTGGCCTCTATCTGGCTCAAAAGATTAGCATTGCCATACAACGTGGCAATGCTGCCAGCCTTCTGGGCACATTACCACGGTGCAGTGATTTGCCTGGTCTTTTTTATTTATAAGTAGTTTTAATTAAATAGTTTTAGTTAGTTTTTTCTTCTTTTTTTTATTCATTTGTTACTCTTCTTTCTGAATAAATATAAAACAAAGTATAAAAAGTTACGTGAGTATGAATCCATAATTTTTAATTAATTAATATCAAATTATCTACTCCTGTCAGTTTTAGTGACAAGTCTGGAAAGTTAATTAATTTAAGACTTGCTTACTTTATCAATTTCAGAATCTCAGAAAACAGTAAGTTAATGTGTCTTATTTGATGTTTAGTAGTTTACTCAATATTTCATTATTTGATTGATTTTCTTTAGAAACTTAATTATGGACCTATTAACATTAGAATATAAGTATTGTTAAAAGTAGTTGGTCACAGAAAAATGCAAATTAATTTAGACTTCATGTTATTTTGCCTAGTGGTATTGTCGAAGCAGAGTATAGAAACAGGATTCGTACAACAACTACAAATGAAACAGTGGGTTCCCAACCTTACGAAGACCACTCACGTACGCGGACACTCATATTCCGTGAGAAACGCGTTATCACGAAACATATCAGCGTTTGTTTGGTCGAAGAAATACGTGATGATTTGATATTGTAACACAATGATGATGAGGTGATTTCTCTAGAGAAGGTTAATGATTGTCGATGTACAAACTAAAGACTTAGTGATTTGAGATAGAGTCGAAAAAAACACTATTTATGATGGATTAAATCAGGTATGAAATAAAAGTAGAAGTTCCAGGAATATCTAATTGAAACAAAACAACGGAATAAATCAAACGGAATAACTTACGAAATAAAATCTTGTAGAGAATATTAAGTTTTCACGAGTTTGGGGATTTTTATAAAAAAATAATCTTTTCCGTCCCTTCGAGCCGTATATTTTAATTTACATTTAAATAACCTTGTATTTAATCCTACCACTAATGTTTCCATGTAGGTTCAAAATTATGTGTAATAAACAAAATAAGGAAGTTGTTCGCCTTTGCCCTAGTGAACGGTCATGAAAATGACAATAATCATGTGTTATTACATAGGAATGCACGACATGGTGACATATAATTCAGTAAAGTGGATAAGGTACTCGGAAATGTACTTTATACTCGTATTGTGTCCAAAAGACCTTGATATTTGACACAAATTCACTTTTGCTTATTGTTTTTAGGGTCAGAACCTTGAGTTTTGGCTTAAGACGCATTGTCATCAGACTTATGATTGTGAGTTTTTTTAATCTTTGTGGGACACATACGGTTGTAGATATTAAACAATTTTTATTTTCATTGTTCGGTTGAGTGTCCTGCAAGGTGTAAAATAGTTGTGACTTATTATACTTTCAATCTTAAAATGAAGATTTATACCGGGTAGAATGAAATTGCTTTAGGCTACTTCATGTTTTGTTGGCATGTTGGCATAAAGTCTTCCCTAGGTACTAAAATCCTACCTAGAAATCAAAGTGATCAATCTAAGTACCAATCGTAATACAAGTAAACCCTTCCATAAAGCTGTCACAGTAGTTATAAATCATATTAAGTCCCACAAAGGTGACTATCTTGCCCTGACATTGGAATGCGTTGATCACCAAAGATGGAAGCCTTACAGATAACCTTCGCAATCCCAATTGACGTCAATTGATTGATAACCCGGCAGTAAACAAAATACATTAGATTGATCAATTACAACGACTACTGATGACCTCCTGAACTTTGACGTGTGCAAGAATTAACTCAGCTTGTATGTAATCGCTTTATATGAGGTTTGTTGGAAATCATTTTTTGTTAAATTTTAGATCCCAATATTTCGGAAACAATTTTATTCAACTAATGTGGATCTGTGACGGACGAACTAAATATTATGACCTTAAAATTATAAAAAAATAATCTAAAACGAAAATACGCCAGGTGTTTCCATAAATAGTTTCATTTAAGGCGAAGATATAGGCAAATGGCCTTGAAGTGTGAAATAAATTATTAACTCGTAAATATGGTGATAATTTCCATATTGCTCTACGTCATGCACTAGATAGCCCTTTAAATTATTTTATGAACTGCCGTTAAAACTATTATTGGTGATCCGTCTAGCTTTAAAACTTGCCGTGGCCACTTTTGGCGGAGGCAAGTTTTAAAGCTAGACGGACTAATGTAAATACTTTCAACGGTGGTTTATAAAATAATTTAAAGGGCTATCTAGTGCATAACGAAGAGTAATATGGAAATTATCTCCATATTTACGAGTTAACAATTTATTTCAAATGAGGGCGCCACTTCAAGGTCATTTGCCTATATCTTCACCTTAAAACGCTTTATGACATGACCAAACCAATACATGTTCCATGTCAAGTAGATGACTAACGAACGTTACAGACTGGGTGTCTATTCGAGGAACAGTAGGTACGAAGAATTAGACCTGATTGATTGAGTCAGACTCTCTATGCGGTTTTCGATCGAATTCTTGAGCCGAATCATATTTTTGTTTTGAGCACAACACTGTTGCTAGCTCATGTTTTGAAAAATTGCGTAATTTCTAAATAATAAATAGGAAATTCTCCAACTTACTTTTTATAGCATTTGATGCACTATCATATGCATTCCACTAAATCTTATTTTATTATTTCTTTTTAATTCTATAAACTTTTAATTACATATTATTATTGAAGACTATGTTTTAAGAATTCATTATTACAAATTTTTGTTAAACTAGAATAATGTTCAATGAAGATGACACAACTCTTATTAGTAAAAAGTTATAGATGTTTCATGGCATATGCTTAGGTCATACTAAGACCTGTGTTTGTCCTTCATAGCTTATCAAATTAACGAGTAAAACTAATTGCAAGTTGCAAGCTTTGAAAACATAATTATTTTGTTAATAATGAAGTATTAAATATTTCATTTATTGGTATTATCGATTTTTTTCTATTCTTTAGCAAAGTCCAACATCTATCTCCCTTACATTAAGATCTGTTTGGTTAGTGTCATCTGTGGGGTTATTTAAACCTTTTTAATGTTCTTCATAAGACCTATGGCATGTATCTACTGAGTTTGCACTGTGCTTGATTTCCACGACACTGTTAATTTTCAATTTACGACTCGTTTTTTTTTCATATTTCACCATATATTCCTTGGGGTAATAATACGGAAATTGTATTGGTGTAAAAAGCGCACTAGCAAAGATTCTGTTTACGTTTTTGTCCCGACGTATTTCCACATTGAAAGAGCAATATTTGGATATGAATGATTCATTTTATACACCAATAACCGTAGAATATAATGGCGGCGGAATGCCAGGCTTTCCGGTCGAAAACGTTATAGACATGGATTGCGAAGGAAAAATGCGGTCGAATCCGTCAATTGCGTTTCTTCGATTTGAATAAATTGCAATCGTGTAATTAGTATCAAAAAAAATATGTAAGTGATAAATTTCATGTCCCACAAAATTGTCAGACGTACATATTTTCTTACATACTAATTACTTGAGTAAATCAAAAAATATAATACTAGGTACCAACTTAACTTAATAATTTAACTAACTAAACTTTTAATAATTTACGGTTTTACTATCGTAGTATACTCATAGTATAGTTAGAAAGTCAACTTTCTTTTAGTTTTAGCAGTTTTTGACAATATCAGGAAGAGTGTAAAGTGTGTCCATCCCATGGTTTTGCTTTTCTCTAAGCCTAGAAGCCCACAAAGTTCAACAATATTTATAAAACTGTATATATACAATTTGGTAGCTTATAACAGCTATCAAATTGCTTGTCTACCAAAAGCTAGTAACTAAAATCATCAACACAGTCATGTTTTCATACAACTAACGTCAAGATACTATATCAATTTGTCAATTTTGGCACAGACCACAGACATATTGGTGCCTATATTTTTTCTAGACTTGTTAGTCAGACTATGTGTATTTAGATTGTAGTTATATAGAAATATATACTAGAAACTATGCAAACTATAATGATACACCTACGAACAAATCTTGATAGCAAACTTTATTAAGCCGATTTAAATTTTATTACATTTGAATGACAATTTTACACTGACTCTCTGCTAAATATTATTTACCAAGGCCCATCAAGTTTCGCATTATGCATATGATATTCAATTTTCCGGGGCATCTTATAAATACTGCATCTGATTCTGCATAAACAAAGTAATTCAATTCCAACGCGATGGCTGCTTAACATGCTGAGGAAGGCTGAAGGCATATAGAATAAAACCAAACAAGTGCGAGTTGCGCTGGTACAGAAAGTATTCCGTACCACGGTCAGAAATTTACACCCATTTACGATTTAGTTATGAAATGAATTCATGCCACGATATTCCCCTGACTATCTACATCATTGACGATAATATAAGCATAAAAGTACCATATAGTAAGTGGATACCGTAGTGTTATTGGTGTTTGGCATCCATCCATAGGCCACGCCATAACCAAGGAAGCTACGTATACACATTAATGACCCAAATTTTTAAAAAACCTTATTTGATGGCCTTCAAGTTGTAGTATCACAAGCAATTTATGATATGGAGCTCATTTCATTCATAAGGAGAAATTCTTACGAATGAAATAGTGTTTTGGTCTTAGGTGACTAAATGATTTTTGTGCATGTAGCATGAGTTGCGATGGTAAAAAAAAAACCAATTGCATGCGGAACTCTAAAATCATTTAGTTATCTCGTAGTGTAATAGCTACCAGGACGGTAGCATCGCGACACCATTGCGACGTGGAAGAATGCATACAAAACAAAACAAACTTAATATTCAGCTAGCTGAATACAAAATAAAGGATAATAATCTTTATTGTTACGTTGATAAGGACGAGCCTGGTGGTGAAGTCGTGAAGATTGGAATTTGTAAAGCCGTACACATACTTGACTGAAGCACTCTTGGTATGGACGCGTTGGCTTCGTTTGCGCAAGGAAATGTGACTAGGTCCTGGTTATTTGGCAATCTACCTACACGTATTATAGAGAGTTTGATAGCCCAGCGGTCCGCGCATATTATGTAAGCATTGACGCATTTCAAACGAAACAATATCAGTTATGACTGTTATGAATGAGTTTGACTACTGGCAACATTTTTTTATAATTAAGATCCCTTTTGTTTCTCAAGTTGATGGAAATAAGTTTTGTCAAACACCTAAGAAATAAGTACAAGCACAAAAAAATATGAGCTGAACTGAAAATTCTCCGAAATAGGCGATTGCCCAGTAACTAGTACAGTACATTTCTTATTACCATTTCTGTAATTAGCTTCACCATCTTGCTAAGCGTGGTGTTTGGGTTTTGCGACCTCTGACTATCAACGGAAAATCCCCGACATTTCAGATAAAACACTTAAGTAAATGATACCCTTGACATTGAAATTAAAAATTTACCGTGTAATGTGGGCTTACCCATATAAATATTATGTGTAGATCGAATCTGCATTAGAACCTATAATAAATATAAGCGTCTTTAATAATTGAGGATCCTCGTTTTTGCTCCATTGTTTAGATAATTTACAGAACTTCGGAGCGTAGATGATCGTCATTTCCGGTCAATTAACTGACTATAAAGATGGGATGGGTGTTTCGCAGTTTGCAGCGCATTAAGTAGCAACAGTTCGCGGAAATGCCATAATCACGCCATCTCCTGATTAATAAGAAGGTTTAGTAGATTCAGAAGATATATAATAATTCAGAGAAAACATTCCAGATTTTGAGCCAAATTTTATGCCTGTCTTTTTTTCTAAGTAGCATTTAGCCCATGGTTCTTCCTGGTTTTGAAGTCAAAGGTTCGTAAGTAGCAGGGTCAAAATGATTCGCAGAAGGTCCCGCATCGCCATCTCGTGGCGGTTCCTCGAAACAGCGCGCGTGCGCGTCGATATTGTAAATCGCACTATCAGAAGTATTATGTTACTTTGGATCATCATTATACAATATTATAATCATAATTTATTCTATCATTAAAATCTTTGACTTTGAATTATCAACTTTCTCTATATTGAAGAAAATATTAGACAAACTTAGACAATCAAAACTTTTCCTAAAGGAAAAATAAATTTTAACTTAAGTACCTACATATTTTAAATCAAGTAATAGCTACATTCTACAAATGTAGAAAATCCAATGGGAAACACATCCCTCCACAAACAAGAATTCAAAGATTTTACTTATTTTTTCAAAAACTTAAATGACAAACATAGAAAAATATCAAATAAATTAATTTGTATATAAAATACATTACTTAATTTAATATTTAAACCTACAATGAATTCACTAGTACTGATAACCTAATGAGTTCAAAAGTAAAATATCTTCAAATAGCTGACTGCAAAAGCCTATAGGTTTTACATGACGTGTCGGTTTTAGTAATTCAATCTCTATAGTGGTGTTCACTTTCGGCCACTGTTGATAGTATGATGTCATCTTGTTTTAGTGTTGCGCCAACAATCGCTCCTATGTTTACTTTTTATCTTGTCATAGCAAAGACAGCTCTTATTTCGATAGGCTTACTCATATTTGTTTGAAATTCTTTAGCGTTATTTCCTGTTTCTTTGACGTCACCACGATCGGTTTCGCTGCTTAAGATGAAATTATTTTCGGTTTTAGCTTTATCTCCTACTTTAAATTTATTTTTATTTGTGGCTAGCGTATTTATTTTATATTTTATTTAAGTTTCTTGCACACAATCTTATATTTGTTTGATTACAATAGGTCAAACTTAACCCTAATGCATTATCTTATTAGTTTTTCTTATGTCTATGTTTTATATCAATGTTATTTTCCATCTGACACTCAATTTTTTTTCATTTAAATACAAAAATGTGGTTTATAACGCTAAGTTCTGTCAATTTTGTAATAAACCGTGATTTTCTATTTTATGTTGAAAATGAACTGGATTTAAAATCAACTCATCTATAAATACCTATAAAAATATATGTTTTGTCATAAACACCGTCCTTTTTAATTTATGATCAGAAATATCTTACGATGACAAAATTAAAAATGAGTAGGTGTGCCTTTGTTTTGAATAATGTCCTTAATATCATTAAAATCACCAAAGCATATCATAAAGCAAGCCTCATTGTCAGTTCGCGAGCGAATTCAGTTTAGCAATGCAAATTCTAATGGAACAGTGCAACGTTAATACATATTTAATTGCACACACCCCGAACATTCTAAGCCCCACCTAACGACTGGTTACATGCATACACAATTCCTGGCTTAAGAGGAAACACCAAACTTTGTAATAAAACACAAAATCTATACTTACAGGTTTTACGCGAAACTTGAAACATTTAAATAGTAGATTGTGCTACAAGGCGTGAAGGTAATAGTTTTAACGCGAGGGCGCTACTTTGAATCCAGAGCGAAACGAAGGATGCCACAATAGAATCACAAGCGTAGCGAGGGATTCTACGGTGGAATCCTGAGTGAAGCGAGGGATTCAAGTATATCGCCCGAGATAAAACTATTATCGTACACCGTGTAGCACATTCTTCTTTTTATCTTCATCTATGAGAAAAAGCAAATATATACCTTTAACGAAAGTAGAATACCTACATATACCTAACCAGAGTTTAACAGTCAGTTACTAACCTTTATTTAGTGGCGTTTTCACTGAAGAAGTACAATGAAAATATTTTTCTAGGATCATCACATCTTATACATTTTCCAGTCATTAGAATCGTTTTATTACTTTTTCCTTGTATGTCAATTCTTTATATATTTCAATATGTATATTATACGTAAATTTCATATTTATTTACTATTGGCCTCATCAAGAAATTAGTCACATTTGAAATAGTTGTAAAAATAACCTAATAGTGCCTTAATAAAATGACTATTTAAATCAAAGACAACAATTGGGCGTTTTTATTGGTTTTTTATAAATTATTATATTGAAGCAAGAGAACCAAAACATTTTGACCTACAGTCATCCACGTAAAACGTATTGTATTCCAATTTTAAAAAATCACGACGCCCTTGCCTATATTTTATAATTTTAAAACTAAATTCTCCTTTTTTTTAGCTGACTGCCAATATTATTTTTGATTCTACATTCGTGTTCGGGGTTCTAGGGAATTTACTTTTTACTTTTCAGTGTCTAGAGAATTACCAGTGACTTTAGCCCCAAATTTGGGATAAAATCATCGTTTTTCGAATAGATGAGATGAAAAGGATATTTCATAAGCCAACGCAAAATGCTTTTATTTTACCCTCTATGTTTTTTACCCTTTCGTGTATTTGTCTTTTTCTTCGTCCATTCCCATTGATATTCTTTCTTCATCCCTTCATTCTGTGTCCCTTTCACCACTCGTTTTTAACTTTTCTTACTAAAATTACTAAAATTCATAGCACCTACTGAGTGTATTGAATCCTATTCAAGAATCATTTATTAAGAGTATTTATAAAAAATTACGAGTATGTCTTATTATGACATTGATACCAATATAGGTATGATCATTTGTACTAACATATGATTTTATACATCTATTTGCAAATATATGATACAACCAATGAATCCAATAATCTAAATCTAAAGTCAGAGGCAGGAAGACACCAAGATAAAGTGTAAATTTTTTTATTGAGAGAACGATCTATCCCTCTTAATACCAACCCAACTTCAGTATTTTTGAAGGTCCGGTAATATGTAGCATTTTGATTGTGATGGCAAGTAATTGCTATGCTGAGAGGCGATTACGTCTGACCCGGGAGGTTCTTGGAAGGTCGTCGTTTGCCCTCGGGCAAGACAGATGAGGGGGAGGGGCTGCTCCCAACTTTTTTGGACCTGGGATAGCCAAGGTTGTGTGGAGTTAAATAATTCTGGGGCCCGACTTTTTGGGTTAAGTTTTGTTGTTTTATAAATTGAATGTTTTGAAGGTAGCCTTTGATATGTTCTTGAAAATGATTATGGTTGTGATATAACGAAAAATATTTACTTTTGATAGATAGGTAGATAGATAAAATGTTTATTTGAAAGATCAACACAATTTACAGACAATGATTTTATACAGTTAGGTTATTGTTTTAGGGTATGCTTACAGTGTTACATACAGAAATATGTCTTAAAATAACAGATTATATATTTAGTTTTATATATGTACAACGTCAACAGCAACTATAGCATATACTACATTTGCCAATGCAAAAATTAGCAATTTAGATAATTTTGAAAGTCTATTATTTTCCTAAATTCAGAAACTAGATTGTTCAACATTAAGTGCTCTTTCGTGTATGTATGAAAAGGACAACTGGAAGCCTTTTCGTGCTTTGGAAGACACGTTAAACTGTCGATCGCGATTTTTACACTAGAAAGCAGTTATTAAGCTGTGCTAGATGTCTTAAGCTAGCTTTAAAAGTCGGACACAATTGACACAACGTTTAAAAATACGAAGGAAAGACAAGACTAGAAACCTTCTGTAAATTAGAAACGAAAACTCAGATTCTATGTATGCAGTAATAAATTACAAATATATCAACTAAAATTGATTTCGCTGCTGTAAAAACGAAGAATCGTTAACGACGAACAATGGAAGACGCAAAGAAAGTATTCGACAGTAAAAAGCTACAATGTTTTAGTTTTACGAGACGTATGTCCAGACCAGGAGCCAGGAGTCATTACACTAAATTTAAAACGTAGCAAACTGTTCATAAATATTGGTTATGATGTTGCCACCAGGTTACGCCGCGAACAAAAAGTCGCCGCAAAAAGTCGACTGGTAACCCGTTTATGTAGGAATGTGAGGGATATCTCTGTATACTCGTAGATTGTGGCTCTGCATTTTTTAAGGCGCTGAATGCGAAGGATTATAGGTATTGATGAGAGGTCTTTGGAACGATGGATGATTGCTGCATAATTGACATATGCGTAAATCGAACCACGACCTCATACTAGATCACTATTATAATGATATTGAAATAACAGTCAAAAACAAACTAAAAAAGTCGACATTCCCATACAAATTCTTGTGACGTAGTGGTTAACACGCCAGTCCGCCATTTGGGAGGTTCTAGGTTTGATCCCTAGCTAGGGCAAGATGGAAAATGACCTTTTTCAAATTGTCCTGGGCCTTGCGTGTTAATCTGTACATGTATTTATTTTTAAATAGGTATAGTATCATAGTTAGTATCACATCACATGATACAAGTTTAAACTTAGTTTATGGTTAGGTCAATAATTAGTGTGATTGGTCCTTATTTATTTATCTTATGTTATCTAGGTTAAGAAAATTTGCCCGGGTGGCTGCACCCTTTTGTATGCAATTTTTTCTTTCTTTGAGACTATGATATCTACTCGTATGATCTGCGTGGTGTAATGGTTAACACGCTAGACCGCTAATCTGGAGGTTCTGGGTTCGATCCCCAGCCAGGGCAAGTTGGAAAATGGCCTTTTTCAAATTGTCCTGGGTCGGGTGTTTATCTATACAGGCTGACTTATTATCCACCAGCCGAAATTATGGAGCAAGTTCAGTCCTTGATATACTACTTTCCATGAGACACTTGTACGGAGTATCCTATTCTGTGGTAAAAGTTATTTGTATTAATGAACTGAACTTCTTCTTCCTCCACTTTACGTGGGGCCAGGACAGCATGTCTTTTCCATTTTTCTCTATCTTTTGTCAATGCACTTGATACATTATTTTTATCTCACCTTTTCTTAGACCTTACTCTGTCCCTAGGTAGCTATATCCAGTACAATACCCGGCACATAAGTTGACCCAAAATGGCGGCTCTGCGCAGGTATAATTAGAGGAAAAAGTGTGCGCAGTGACCGCGATTTTGGGTCAACTTATGTGCCGGGTATTGTACCTAACTTTCAAATTTAGTATCTTTTTGGTAACGTGGCTCTCCTCCCTCCTCATTACATGCTCATACCATCCTAGCCTATTGCTTCTCAACTTTTCCGTGATTGATGAACTGAACATGCTCTTATAAAGAATGACACATTATTTACCACTAGCTTCTGTATTTATGCTGTCATTTATTTCGCGTTGCGTCAATGATTGATCATATTAGTCATTAACAGCTGGCGATGTTTGTGACTTGTTTTTGGTTGTTTAATTGAATTAGTTTATCATTGTATCATATTATTGTCAAATTTTATTTCATACTCTACAAGTTAATATGTAGCTCTTTTCGTTTTTTTTTTATATGGACAAATCACGCTGATTGCGCTAGCCCCAAAGTTAGTTTTAACTTGTGTTATGGGTAGTGGTCGGATAATCGGATGCATATTTACCTAAATTTCCGCTGGTGCCTAACACAGCGTTGATACAACCACTAACATATAATAAAAATAATTGTATTTCACAGATTCATCTTTCCGATTATGGTTTACATATAGTATAAGAAGGTCTACAGACAGAACCGTTTAAAAGATTTGGCTATAGTTTACGACCGGCCACCTGCCCGCCCAACATCACCCCTCTTTGGGAATGCATTTGTGCGAAAAGTTTTGCAACCGACCGCCGCACCATCGCGTGGGCAGTTCACGACACTAGTCCCAAACCTGAGTCGCGAGCTCTCGCTGGCACACTGTCCTTCGTCTGTATGTGCCCTTAGTTGGCATTACCACAGAGTCCTATATGCTAACGCATTACAAACAAATAAAATCAATTTCACATACTAACGTAACTTGACGTTCGTTATACGCAAACTATGTACATTCACGTAACGCCACTCACGTAAATCGTAAATGTCGTCACCTCACGCACGTGTAACAGAATTTAAGTGTATTGCTCAAAGCCGTACGCATCCGTTCAAACTATTGGCCGTTAAAAAAATTGCAATGTTAATAACATTGATACTTGAATCAAGAGAGCTTAAGATCTCTAAGTACGGCCACAGAATAAGTACCAGTACTCACGTACAGAAGTCTCACTTAGCAAAGAGATTCAAGGAAATATCTAATCAATGTGGTTAGCGACATGGTTTAATTTAGCTCACGTCAGGACTCAGCACCTTTTTGTTTAGATACTTAGACCTCCGTTGCATGTCAAGTTCAATCTTATATATTACTTTGGACTCTGGACAAACGATTCGTAAAACTGAATTTACCACTCCAAGGGGTCGCTGCGCGCGTAGTAATAATGTAGGTATATTTTTGATACCTAAACGGGGACTGACACAGGCCTGGTACGGCGGTGGAGGCGAACAGCTCACCCTCTGCACTGATCAGTGCAGAGGGTGAGCTGTTCGCCGTGAGGTATAGCGGATCCGCTATACCTCATTATCATAGTTAAGAATATTTTTACACTCTATAAAACCTACATAAGTATAAATATTTTACTAATTCTGGTAAATAGTCAGCTTGCTACTACCAGGTCTTCTTTTATTCAGATCTTATCTTTTATCGATTTTATGAGAACAGGATTTTAGGGTTCCGTACCTTAAAATTTAAAAACAGAACCCTTATAGGATCAATCTCTTGACTGTCCGTCCGTCTGTCACAGCCAATTTGCTAAGAAACTAGTGCACCGATTGAATTGAAAGGTACACATAAATGTTAGTCAGTGACCCAAAGACAGAAGCGTCATTTGCTAGAGCGAGAGAAAGCGACGGAACGCTTCAGCACCGGCCGTGCCGAAAGAGATTTTATGAGAATTTTTAATACGTAAAGCTGTGATTAGTATTGGTATTTTTCATACATGTAAAACTTCTTCTTATTATTATTAAAGAGCTAAGCTCTTGCCTGTGGAGCAAACAAAGCCTTCCATCTCTCTCTGTCCAAAGCCAACCCCTTTACATCTTTGTAGGTTGAAACATGGACTTGATCTTTCATTTGTTTTATAACTTTCATGTCTCCAGGCCTTTCTTTGCCTCTTTTCCTTCTATTTTCCCTCCAATATTACTTTGAAAAGCTCATCATGTCTAATAAGGTGCTCTAACATTTTCCCTCTCCTAGAGTAAATAACTACGAACGACTATAAAATAAAGTTGTAGAGATCCCATAATTACAAGCGACTGACAATCCAGACTATAATGAAATTCAAGCCAGAAACGGGTTATTTGTTAGTTTAATACAGCTCGTAGCTACTGTTGGACAGGAAGGTAATATATTGAGCTTAGATGCTACCTTGATTATGATATATACCGTACCTGCCTTCCATTATAGGCTTGAATGCCTTTAAATCTGCGTGGGCTGTTATTATGTCAATTTTGCGGCCGATCGGATTTAGTTTGTAATTTTGTATCGTCGCTTTTTGAATTTCTATGCATATTTGTTTATAACATGTACGATATCACGTTTTTATCGCTAATAGGGCAGACAGAGCATTTTGGGTCTTAAAGACGTGATAGTATCGTGTAACTAAATATACTGAAACTATTTTAAGGGTGAATTCAGTCCATGATACCGAACAACACTCCCCAAGGACTTCTTTTACCACTTTTCTACTAAAAATATTTCTCATATTTCGATATACGTTCCTTGGGGAAAGCTGTTCTATATCATGGACTGAATTCATCCTTAAAATAGTTTCAGTATATTTTGTTAGTTCCTGTAGGTATATATTCGACTTTTTTAAGGTTATCCATGGAAATGGAAAATTAAAGAAATATTGGCCATTATAAATCAAATTTACTAGCGAACAGTTACGGGTTTAAGCTTTTACTTACGGTACGATAAATCCAGATAATATGCAAATTGATTCCTCCATTTTTCATCGCAGCCAGTATGGTGAATTGATTAAAGCCATTAACATATGCCTGATAAATTGAACGAGAACCAGCACTTTGTCATACAACCAAGAAAAATGAATGCAACTATGAAATTACAAACAGGTATCGATTGTAATTTTCTTTGATTACTGACTAATTTCGGAAAACGATTAATGAACTTCGACAGGATCGCCTATTAAAAAAACAAATAAAATATGTCACACTGATCGAGCTAGCCCCAAAGCAAAGATAATATAATAACGAGTACTAGTGTAGTACGAGTAGATATTAATGTAACTGATACCCAACGTCATGAAACTTTTGGAGGGCACGTACATAGCAGAAACTTGGTACTTAACACATTATCATTGTCAAATGCCCACAAATTATAAGCAAACCTGTAAAAGGTTCAAATACCTATTAGGTAAGTATCAACATTTTATTTTTGCTCTTAATTTGGTCTCATTTGTCTCTATACCAACTTTTGGTTGACTGTTTACATTTTAATAAATAAAATAAGTAAAAAATGACATTAAGTGACCTATTAAAAAAAATTGGGCAAAAACATTCAGAGATAAATGTTTTTTTTTATCTGTGAGTTTTTGATCGAATCGATGTTTCTGCAATTTAAGTACCCTCCAAAATGTGTATGACGTTAGCACCCACTAACAATAGTAATTTTTACAAATTAAATTTTTAACTTGTATTATGTATGGGATATAAACTCAACCTTACTATATTTTATGATAAAAATATATACAGAAAAACAACCAAGATCGAGGACGATTGGATCAAGCTTATTTGCTAGGCAAATTAAAAAAAAACCCGACTGTCAAGAACGCCATCTAGTGATGTGAACCGGAACTATTGATACGACTTGATACGGACATCAAGTCGCGCTACATGCGCGCTACAGATAGCGCCATCTATATATTTGCTAAAGAAAGCCCTGATTTTAAAGCGTTTATCCTCAATAACTTTTAAACGGCTGGACCGATTTTCATCGAACATAGTTAAGAACCACCGCAAGGGAACTTGCATTCACGTAAAAGAACCGCATAGAAATCAATCCATCCGTTCGAGCGCTACGATGCCACAGACAGACAGACAGACTGACATTAGCGTCAAACTTATAACACCCCTTTTTATTGTTGGGGGTTAAAAAGGCCATTTTCCAACTTGCCTTGGCCGGGTGTAGAACCCAGAACGTCCAAGTGGCGGGCTCGGGTGGAGTCATCTTTTGGAATAATTGATCTGCACGTTTGGTTCAAAATATAATCTAAACAAACGCATTTGAATCGAACATAATGCATATTCGCACGTGGCTCGTAATGTATTTGATAACGATTCGATGATTAATCGAATGTGTGAAGTTATTTCCCCGAATATCGAAATCTAATTGCTCGTTTTGGAAATCCTTTCCATCCGTGGACTTACTGTGGGGAAAAGAATAACTTATGGAATGCAACTTATTCTTTTTTCCACAAGAAGCTTCCTTTTTAACGTTTTCCTAGTATGATGTTGCTATGATGAAATCTATGTTGATCATATCTTCAGACTTCCATTTCTTCAGATTATTGTTTCAACAGATTCCCATATTTACTGATTTTCAGATTATTCTACTTTCAACATGGAAACGTAGAAACTTTTAACAATGATTTTCAATAAGTTTATTTACTGGAACAGTAACGACTATTTATATTAATTAAAAAAAAACATTAAAATCAATTTTGAGATAAAAAAATAATAGAAGCACCCATAGAGTTATAAAAGCTCAGAGTAGGCAGAATTCCACAAATAAACAATAGAAATAGTTAAAGAACGCTATTCACCAGCTATTGAGGACTGAAGTGACAGTTTGGAATTCAATGGAGACCTCCGTGACCCCGCGACCTGGCCGGCCACATTTTTATGATACGCATTCCACTCAGTAAGATACTTGATACACTGTCTGTGTAGTGTATGGAGGCTTTCTTTGTGTATGATGAAAAATCCACATTATATCTGCATTGATCGGATATTTCATAATCTATTTCTAATTTGTGACCTCTGTGCCATTATGCCAGGCTGTCCCCGTGTTCGATTCCTGGTCAGGTCAAGATGGTTTTTTTTTTTTCAGATTGTCCTGGGTCTTGGATCTTTATATGTATTTGTTATAGTATCGTTGAGTTAGTATCCTATAACACAAGTCTCAAACCTACTTTGCGGCTAGCTCAATCAGTGTAATTTGTCCATATACATATATTTATTTAATTTGGCTAGTCTGGGCTCTAGTGGTAAAGAAAAACTTAGAAATCTTAGAATATACGATCCGCTTCCATTCTCACGAAGATTTCAAAACTAGATGGAGGGAAGAATCATATTAATAGGCGAAGCAACCCATCATTTTTCACCATTTTCATTTCTTTGTCCACCATTACCCTACGAGTGTATTTTATTACATTATTAGATTAGATTATGAGATTATTTAAAATTAAATTAAATCCAAATGTTAAATTAGAAAAGTACATACTATCACGTCTTTATAAAGTAAAATAAAGATGGGATAAAGACGAGATAGTGTGTATTTTTGTAATTTAGCATTTGTATCTTTAATATCTTTCAAAAGCAACTATGTCTTTGACATTTAAAATTACGAGATGAATAAACATTCGTGAGATTATTTCCATTGAAATGCATTGTAAAGATATGATCTATTCCTTTTCATCTACACAAAACCTCTTCATTCCATTGAAACACGTGTGGACGCAGTCATGTGTATGGAATCTGTAGAATTTCTTTTAGATCAGGATCAGTTGTTAAGAAAAATATGAATGCTGTAAAGAACTGCGGTATGAATATTTTATTAATAATTAAAAAAATAAATACAAGATAGGAAACTAATATTAAAACTTATACAGTTAGGTATTAAAGTAATATGATGATGTTAAAATAAACTCAATAGTAAGTTAAAAAAAAAGTTCTGAAAATTATCGACATTATTTTCTTTAAAGCTTTTTAAATTTCAATGTTTTTTACTTTCTATAAAAAAAAGTTATTCAAAATCGATAAAATTTTTCGTCCTCCCTTACTAAATCCGTTTGGCTGAGCGCTGATTTGTATGGGAGGACGAAACATTTTTATCGATTTTTAATAACTTTTTTTTTAGAAAGTTGTTCAGTATCACGGACTGAACTTGCTGCAAAAATTTAGCAGGTGAATAAAAAGTCAGCCTGTATAAGTAGATAGATAAAAAAAAAAAAATAAATAATTTGCCTTAAAATATTTATATTCTTATTATCTTCTTCTTCTTCTTATATATACGAGCTGGGCTCTTGTCGGTGGAGTGCTTTGCATGTCTTTCTTTCTACCGCCATGTTTTTAACCTCCTTATATGTTTTCACTATTAATTTTTAAATTTAAGGGAAAAAAATCTTAGTATACAAAACTTAGTATACAGCTATACAAAATATGGTTAAGATGATGAGGCAATCTGAACGGTAGAAAACTGGTAAATTTGTAGTCTATTAAAGGTAGAAAGCAAATTCTTGTTAAAAATCAATATCATTTGTAAGTTGCCTTGGTAACTTTGTTTATTCCCTATTTAACCCTCAAAAGGGGCGAGAAACCCTCCGGATTTACGTAACTTACCTTATTAGGTGCCTTTTATTTATTTTAGTACAATTAAATTAGTGACTTTTAAAATTAGTTATTTGGACCTCATTGCTTTTGATACATAGTCATATTTATATATGTATTTACTCACACTAATATTATAATAGTTTAGACACCTAAAGCATGTACACACTGTTGTTATTAAAGAGCGGAATCTCCTAACACAAGGAATTATTTACTTAAATGGAGATCCCGATCACAAATTGTACAGAAATAAATTTTATTTTATTATATTTTTTTATTTTTATTTAAGACCTATCTACTACTAAAAACAGATACCGATATTAGTATTAAAATACGAGTGCCTCAAAAAACTAAAACAATCACATAAGTAAAGTTTTACAAAAAATAAAGCGTGAATATTTTAACCTCAGAGGTCTGAAGTTATAATTTAAAAGTAGAACGTTTTACAAATAAAAAAAAATAATAAGAAATGTCGCTTTTTAAAGGTTGGCTATTAAAAAAAATATCCAGTTAATCTCGTTCAAAGAGTTCTGAATCATTGAAATAATGACTGGAACAGTTGAAAGTTGTTGGTCTGCTACCGTACAGAGCGGACAAATTGCATATTTTCAGTGGACGACTAATTGCAGTGGGAGATGTAAGCGAAATTGTACTAATTACATGGGCCAGAGACGAGAATATCACGGTTAAGAGAAACGGTAGAAATGGCTGTTGACTATTTTTTTTTTATTTTTTCGAATCTGTAAGTAACCTCGATGCTGGGCAAATGCTTTTCCTTCATTAATCTTTTGCCATTCCTCTAGGTTGTCCTGCTATCTTTATCTTGTCCTTAATCTTCCTTTACCTTTGTGCCCTTGTGGGACCTAGAAGCTCTTACTAAATGCATCTTTTATTACTTGAAATTGATGTTCCGGCTGCTTCTTCAGAAGAAGCAGCTAAAGAATCGATTCCTAAGCATATCGATGGGATAGGGAAAACCTACAGAACCTACGAATCAATTCATTTCTTTTTCTGATGCACATCATTTATGTTGCGTGGCATAGACTGTAATCCTCAACCATGTCTATATCGTAGAATAAAAATATCGTAACACGAATTTAGATTTCCTGACAAATAATAAGTATATAAGCGCCTCTGGCGGAACTTTTCTGAACTAACTATTATTATCTTACTGAAGTAAATTATATAGATCCTTTTTAGATATTTTTATTATAATAACTATAAAATCCAAGTAACATGAAGAATCATTATATTATTAAAATATTCAAGAATCATGAAAAATTATACTTGACCATACCATACGAATGACTATACTTAGAATCAAACTATTGTTACTTTTTGGTAAATGAATTATAATGCAATCAAAATTTTTAAGTTTTCAGTCATTTTATATTGTACAATCTAGATGACTAAACAAGGCATTTCCTGTTAGTATGCGATTATTATCTTAACCTTAATAAACCTGTCTGACTAGTTAATGAGTGGGAATGATTCATTTTAATCTTAAATTCTATATTGATTTGTTGTATTTTGAAAGCTATTTTTTTGTTACTAAGAAATAAGCATACCCACCTATTGTTTTAATTGATTAATGAATGCTAACAATATCTGAATGTGAAAATATGTGATGAAAATTTCTCACCCCTAATTCCACTGGTAGCAAAAAAATTACCACATTATCACTTTTAATATCTTTGACGTACGAGTATTTATTATGCCTAAAAAATAATATATTACAATAAAACAATCAAATTATAAATAGAAAATATTATTTCACAACTAAAGTAAAAATAAAATTACTAAACTATTAAACTGATTAGGTATACTACATATGTTATGTATATAAAACTAAACTAGATATAAATGTGTACTTAAAAAGCAAATAAGCTAAAAGTCAAACTAAAGTCTGAAGTAAATAAAAAAGTAAATAAAATAAAATGACTTTATTCATATAAGTCCAAAAACAACCAGTCAAAATCAGAAAAAATATCGTCGACAATAAGTCACTAAAATCTCACTAAACTATACACAAAGAATCATTTAGCGTCCGATGCTGGGAAGCGTAATACGGTAGCATGTCCTTGTAAATCCTTCCCATAAACCAGAATAAAAATAAAACACGTTTCTCCGAATACTCCGGGAGCTGATCGAAGAAATGTAGCTCGAAATAATGTTGGTCGGAAACTAATTTGATACATATTGAATGTTTGCTAATGTTTATTTTGAATTAAGCAGTAAAACAAAAGAAATGTAATTTGAATAAATGGTGATCAATGATCATGCACAGTATTCATTCTAATTAAATTTTTACACTTACATCAAAAATCATCTTACATTTTTTTCGAAAGTCATAATTTTATAAACGTGCATAAGAAAAATCATGTTGGTTATTTATGTATGTAATGCTAACACTATAAATTGAATGCAAGGAAGTTATTCCTAATAGTTATAGCAGTTATTAGAGACGTAAAGAGAAGTAAAGAAAATTTTAATTAAGTAGACGATAATACGTATTTATGCAACTATTACTGTATAAAAATGTTTAATAAGCACAAATGCAATGGAATTTTCAAGTAATCTCAATAAATAACATGAATGTATTCATAAAGATTCTCAAAATAATAACTTAATTTGATAGCGAACGAGCTACGTGACTAAAATATTTCCGTGCAAGATGTTACAATAAAATTTTTGTCCGTCGCCTCCCGGCCTTCGAAATTCTTTGGTTTATTAATAATGCCCACGGCTGAGGGATCGGAATGTGACTTTCCTTGCTTCAATCATAAACGGATGACAGCGTGTCTCATTTTACTGGTAACACTTTTAAAATTACTTGTGGAGTGGTGGTATAACTTACTTGACGTTAGTTGTTGAAAGGTATTTTAATTGTGCCATGTGGTTTCGGGCCTAGAATGAGACTACGCTATTTCTTTCTGTAAATGACGTAAGAGGAGACTACATTTTAGTCCTTTAGTACAAATATATTGTACTACAACTGCATTCCAAAGGTGGTTTGAAGTCAGGCAGGAGACTGGTTTTAAACAAACCAAATCGTTGAATGGTACTGGCTTTTTCTTCTCCTCTTCGCAGGGTTTTTGGCGTCCTTGGGTGATCATTAATTTGCATATTATCTTTAGAGAAGGAAAAGCCAGAATGCGCAATTGCGTACCCGGCTTCCAAAGCACCATAGTTAAGAATGCAATCTGAGATGCACTAAAATGAGGAGTAGACTCAAAATTACTTGTGCTATAACTTACTTGACGTTATTTCTTAAAAGGAATTTTAATTGATGTTGAGTTGGATTTTATTTGTTCTTATTGATGCCTTGGAATGTCCGTATGACGTATGTCTTAAGTAACAACCCACTTTGAAGAGTTTTATCAGTGTGTTAATGGTAGTCGTTATGACGATGAGTGTTCATGAATATAATTTTAGTGCTTATCTTTATTACATTACTTTATAAGTCGTGGTTTCTGAGTTCCAACACTATTGTCTCTTTTACTTTAATTTCTCCCATTCTTGTTCACCTGACGCTTTTCTATTTTAAATCATGTTCAAGACTATTATTCATACACAAGATTTTTTCATTTTCCATATGTTGATGTAAAATTAAAAGTAAAAGGATGGTTACCAACAACTGCATCTTCCTTCCGATTAAGATGTTCTTCAGGATTTCTAATTAAATCTAACCACTCGTAGTTACTTAGGTTATCAAAATAAGTATCTTAATTTTCAACTGACTAGCATTCAAAATTGTTATTTCAAAACCTTAAAACTTTTCAGATTTCAACGTTCAAACCTCTTTCTGTTTAAAAAGTAAAAAGCATTCGTTTAAAACCTTGTTGTAAAATTTAAAGTACGGAGTGAAGGCCGGGGAGGGAGTGAAGGACGAGGACTGCGTCCTCGAGCTCGGACGGCGAGCTCAGCGCGTGCCTATTGTTGCAGGCCGAGCTAATGTTACACCTCGTCATAAAATCGCGTTTGCTTTACGTGTCCATGCTACACTGGTTTTTCCGGACAGTTTAGCCCCTATTTTTGTAGCAGCTATACTGGTTCCATTGGCAATACTCCTCCACTCTCTGCTTCCATCCTTAGCGTTCTTTAGATGTGATGTTCATACTGAGTAAGATCGTCCGCCCATCACTTTCTTGGTCTTCCTCTGTTTCTGCAACCATCTGTTGTCCAGTTGGTAGTTATATGTGCCTATTTTCAGGATGTATGCGATAAGCCCTAAATATTAAAAAAAGGAACATGAAGATAAAGCTAAGTACTGACATGTTGTATTCAGACTTTCCTAATTAGTGAATAAATTCTTCGGACTATAAAACTTAAACTTTAGAACTCAAATACAGACCGTGTTAGATAGCTCTTAAACTGAAAGTAGGTTATTTTGAAGTAATTACAATCAACTTATTGATAAAAGATCAACGTAGATTGTACACAAGGACTCTTTACCGAAATAAATAAATGACTTCTGTTAGCATAGTATGAGCTAAGCTAATTTTTTTATGAGATAGCGAAGGTTTTCGAATTATCGTCGAATATACGTACGAATACAACAAACAGACGCTGAATTTATGTATGTAATGGTATAATATAATCGATGGTAACTTGAGTATTAGTGATCTGAACTTTATGAAATTTCGTAAGCCTATAGATATAGCGCGTATAGATTTTTAAGTTGGAACACTAGCCATATCAGTCAAGTATTTCCTGAGATATGGGGTTGAAATGGGGTCATGAATTCACAGTTCAGGATAAATTACAGATTTTTTTATTATGCACTGAAATTTGTCCCTAAAATCCTGATAAATGTAGTCACAAGTCCCGATCGGCGCGCCCGGTAACCCGAGAGTGTTTTCTCGGGACGCGTGCGCGTGCGATGAACGACCTCCGCACGGTCCTTGCTGTACAATTATATTTCATACGCTTGTGTTGCGCGTCCAACAACGAACGTTCACATTTCAAAAATGTTTCTTCTTTTGATTTTTTGAAATTTGAATTTAAGTTGCCTGTGATTGCTTTACTCTCTTTACTCGGAAAATCAATGAGATGGAAAAGTTCAGTTAAAATATTTTTCTTTTAATTCATATTTCATATCTCTACAACTTTCCTTCGATTCACATTTTTCTAAAACTCTACTATAGCAAAAATATAACAAAGTTATGTCACTTCACTAAAATTTACCCATTATGAAATGCAAAATTCAAATTATTTCTGCTCTTAGTATCTCGCACACAAAAAAAAACATTAGAAGTTCAGTTGATGAAATTGGCTGAAAAGAAACTACTAAGTATATAACTTTATAACTGTACAAATAATAAACTGTAATAAATATGAAAATCATAAATAAATGTCAGATTTATTAGCTTTCAACGAATATTGCCACGTTACTATCAAAGCAATTAACCTTTTAAAATGTATTGGTGGACATCTCATGTTAATGGTTTTTACTGTGGATCACGATTGACATATCCCGAGAAATATAAATGACGAAACATCCCGACCGTACTTTCTGAAGACATTATACTGGATTACGTTCTGTCAAAAGATATTTATTGCGAAGTTTATGGTGTTAAAATTTCGTAATTCTATTTGAATTTGAAATCTGATTTTAAAACTTCTTGTACTCAGACGGACATGAATTTTAAGGTGGTAGTTTTTTAAAAAAAAAAATTTTATTGTTTTATTTTCTGAAGATTTACCCAAGAAGTTAAGTTCAAAGAGCATTACTCGTACTATACTGGCCGAATAGAAACTTTGTTTGGAGATTAGTTTTTCTATGTCAAGCTTCAGAAATCAACTGAAAATTACATTTCGGCGCTTTTCGTTAAAATTCTTCAAGAACTCAATAATTTTCCAGCTTTGTTATATTCGGTTCATTTTATACAATCAAAGATTCTTCAACTTTAGTTATTTGGTACGAATTTAACGTGAATTTATTTCAAACAGCATTACGACTAAGATAACAATATTTTGTGTTTCCGGCAGTATATTTTATAGGGTCACCAATCCTAACTCTATTATGGACATCCTCTCTGACTGATTCACTGGTTTCAACAGAGTCATAAAAGACATCTTGAACACATTGCCCTGCGGGTAGCAGCATTACGTTGTCTTCGTGGCTAGACCAAATGGTTGATTTATGGGTTGCTTGACTCAACTGTAATTTGTTTGAGCAAAATCTCTCCATTTTTGGATTGACGTGAAATTAAATTAGTTGAGTAATGTAAGAAGTATTTGCTAGAGGAAATGATTCTTACTCAATAGGTATTTGCATTAATGATTGTTTTAAATACATATTTTGTTCAACTGAAAATAAGCTGCAAGAAAATTAAAAATGATTTATATACATTTATCTCACAGAAGTAATCATTTGATTTTGTAAAATTTACTTTAACGGAATTATCAGGTTCTATATTACGATATTATGATTTTCCCACTTGTTTAGATCATCTACATAGAACTTTAACAAGTAGGAAAACATATACATACCTTTTGAAATATATTTTACTAATAAAATATATCGTAGTTGTTAAAATCGCAAGGAAAAAAGAAAAGTACGAAAATAAACTTATAGCTTTTAAAAAAAAGTAATGTCTTTTAAAATTTCTTGAAAGATAAAGATCTGTATCACTATGTTTTGGTGCAATAAAGATTTTAACTAACTAAGTAACTTAAGATGAAAGAAATGCATCCTGGGGAATTCCAAGCGTAAAATTAAAATCATGAATAGTCAGGAATCCAAGACTTGCATCCGTCCGCAGTGCAATGCATCCCGACAATAGCCTGTATTCTATCGAATACAAAACGAGGCTAGCACGCGAATTCCAGGAACGAAAGATTCCCATCCCTAAGGAATTTCTATTTTTTCTCCCATTTCTCACGAGATGTCCGCTTTTTTTCACATTCCACAAATGTTTACGTTCGACGGGCGCAGGTAGATTTTGGAATCCCGTTGCACTATTTTGCTCAGTACATTATAATTGAAGATTTAACTTGAATTGTGCGACTACAAACACAAATGGTCGAAATCAAAATTTTTTATCTATATATCTTTAATCATATTCCTTATTTTTGTTAATCTTTGATACGATTATATAAAAAAGAAAAAGAAAAAATAGTTTACATGCATTTGATTTCAAATGTAAAGAAAATAAAAACTTAAAAAAGTTTTTAAAATTGCTGACATTCTTTGTATTGTAATAATAAAATAGTGTTTAAGATTGTATGTAAGTACATATTTTGAACCAAGAAACCCGAAATCTCAAAGTATTTTATTCGAATTTAAAACACAAGTATTCGATTTCGAATTCAGTTTGGTATTTTGCGAAAGCGTCGTATATCTTAAAACAGTTATGTTAATTGATTCGAAGTGTTTTGATAAAGGGTTTTAGCGAAACGTTACTGCCAAGCGGTGATGAATGCATTTCATAAATTTTAAAACGAGCAATTATCTAGTAATAGCCTCCAAGCTGGTGATTAGCGTTCCAATGTGATGGTTTGATTACTACAAAAATATTTATGGAATTGATAGCGCTTTGAAGAACTTTGTTGGTAACACTCATTATTGATAATAAAATGTTGGTATTCCGTTTGGTTTTTCCTCAACAATTATGCTTTAGAATAGCAGCAATTCATTTATAGTTAGCATTATTTTCTTTTTTATAATCTACGACGATGCAATTGCTACTTTAATTACTTAGATGTGGCAAATGAACAGTATTTTGTTTGATGTGAAATAAAAAAAATGCCGCGTCTGCTTTGGTGTAGCTCTGTGGCGCATACCGCGCCCGTAACACCGGGAGCGCTGGGTCCAATAATAAGAATATGAGTATAAAAAACGAAAACGTCAAAATGCGAGTTTCGTGCGCCCGCGCCTCTCGTACATTTTTTGTACTATTTTCTTACATTTTTTATAGTTTTTTATTTTCTCTCTCTCTCGAAGGATAATCGTGTGTAACGCTAGACTGCATTTGGGCTCAGTTTATTAATATGAAATTCGGTGAATTCTTTTGTAAAGGATGTGAGGCGTTATGACGTTACCTTGGAGGTTTTAACACCAATTTTATCAATAATTTAAATAGGTATGAATATGAATATGATTTAGCATTTTATAAATTCTCTACACACATGATAAACAACTTGATTATGTTTGCGAAGTATAGATTTTGTGGACGCATTCAAAACATATCATATAAATAGGAACCTTTATAAAATAAAAGTTGAAGTCGGTTCAGACACAAACAATCAGACAAACAGGAACTTATATTTTTTTTAAATAGTCCATTTTATTGTGTTGTGTAAGTAGATTGTTATTTTCGCCATACTTAGTACGGCGAGTTGGTGTAGCGGTTTACGTAGTGGACTTAAATCGTAAGGTTATGGGTTCGAGCCTCACATAGCATGGTTCCACAGATAGTGAATTTTGTGTCACGTATCTTCTAAGAACATGCTAAAGAAACATTTGTGTTCTAATTTAGATCCTTTCTTCTATAGAAAAAGGTCTTGAGAACGTAAATAACATTTTTTTCACAAAAAATAACTTTATTTACCCATGGGACAAAAACGGCTAAAAAAATACTTAGAATTGATGTGTTTTTGTTATATATATTATGTAGTTAGAAATTGGTGATAGTTAAATTTTATTGTTTGCCTACGTGTACGTGTTTTTTTAATGAAAACAGAAGTTTTTAAATAAATTAGTACTTAAGTGGGTACTTAATTAATTTATTCATAGTTTGACTTCAACATTTTGTTTTTGTTTTAACAAAGCCAAAATGTTATTTGCGGATGTTATACAACGTGTTATTGGCATATGCGTAATAAAGCTAACCACGGACAATACTAGATGAATATGTTATAATGAAATTAAAATAATAGTAAAAAAATACAGTCCCATACAAATTGCCTGGGCGGCTGCATAATTTTCTATGGAAATGGCGTATACTAGATCACTTTAGTATAATTTAATTAAAATAACAGTAAAAAAACCGGCCAAGTGCGAGTCGGACTCGCGCACCGAGGGTTCCGTAAAATATATTATGTGATGTAACTAAAAATTTATGGTTTTCGTAATTTTTCCTTTATCTATGCTATAAGACGTTGCTTCGTACCAAATTTCAAGATTCTGAGTTCACGGGAAGCACCCTGTAGGTTTTGATTCCCTTGCAAGTGTCGAAAATTTGCGGCATAAACGGCTGTATCTTTTGATTGCGTTGGCTTAGAAGTTTGATTTTTTCACAGCTTCAAGGGACAGTAGACCTGAGTAATTGATATAAATTTCAGCTTCATACCTCCACGCGTTCCTGAGAAAAAGGGTCTTGACAGACGGACGGACGGACGGACAGACGGACAACAAAGTGATCCTATAAGGGTTCTGTTTTTTCCTTTTGAGGTACGGAACCCTAAAAACATACAGTCCCATACAAATTGTCTGGGCGGATGCATAATTAAGTATGGAAAATTTTTGACTGTTATTTTAATTTTATTATACTACTTATAGTGATCTAGTATAGCGCATAGTTCGATTTAGTACGCATATGTCGATTACACGTTGGATATATATACATATACAAAGTTACTTAGATATTTTTTGACAGGTTTTGAACATTTTTATGGGTCCTAATATTTTATAGTCATTTAGTTTTCTCCCAATAATTCGAATGTCGCATATCGTGGCGTGGTATTATGTTGTAATGGTAATCATCTCTGTAATATGGTAATGTCGGTGGCTGTCCGGGCCCGCTTCTTGCAGGAGATTGCTCTCGGCGAGCCCAGGCTGCGCCGTAGAGTTACAATGTAGTAGACGCGGCGGAAAGATTTCTTTGGTAAGAAAAAATTCTTACCAAAGAAATTAACTTTGTTTCTACTTTTAAATTCAACTTAAAGATACACTTTCAAGGCTTTATTCCTTACGGGGAAAATATATTCAAGGGTTGTTAGATCCAAAGACGATATTTAGTAAGTGTTCACTAACTGTTAGAATCAGAAAAAGAAATATTGTTTTGAAGTCTGATTGATTATACATTTAAAATTAAAAACACGTAGTACACGTAAAGTTACGTAGACTCTTTTTTTCTGTAAGAACATATACTTACCCTTAGGCAAATAGACAAAGCAAAGATTTTCGCCTTTGAAAAAATTCTACAATTCATGTATTCATACTTTTTTCAAAACCAAACTCATAACCCAAGAAAGAAATGCCCGCTCTGCGCTGACCGATGGCCGGGCTCCGAGAGGCGTAAAGCATCCCAAGAATTTTAATCGCATCCCAGCCGCTTCGGGCAATAAAAACAAAACGCAAGCAGGTTGAATTTTGGATATGTACTCGTACTGGTATCTAGCACGACCTTCGAGGCATTGTCTTTCGTTGATTGAGGAATGTTTCGGATTTATCGTAACGTTTTTTTTTCTTCAGATTATAATGTGTCTGAGGGATAGGTAGGTAAGTATTTGAATTTTAAGTACGTACTTATAAAAAAGTTTATGTTTGTGTTATCTACTATCATATTAATAAAATACTAGATGAAGTAAACATAACTTTACATAGTGGGAAATGAGCGTGTTCCCGCATAAGTGTATTGTGAAAATTATGTTCAAATGGAGTTTTACTTTATTTAACTTTGTTTTTTTTTTGAAAAGCGCAAAG
Source organism: Acrobasis repandana (assembly GCA_963576875.1). Classification (NCBI taxonomy): domain Eukaryota; kingdom Metazoa; phylum Arthropoda; class Insecta; order Lepidoptera; family Pyralidae; genus Acrobasis; species Acrobasis repandana. Next base: position 5,179,817 of record OY756233.1, on the reverse strand, counting down.
ATACCTAGTTTTATAAGTTTAGTTAGTTAAAAGTCTCTGGTAATTTTTTGCGTATGTCAAATAAATAAATAAAAAACAGTTGAAAACATAACAAGTAGGTAGGTATAATCCACTACGTGGATGGAGCCAAAGAGCGGAAGCTACTGGCAGGTAGACATTTCGAAGGCCCTTTAGATACCTCACAAAGTATGAAACATTGTAGCACCATAAAATATTACGTAATGAAATAAACTACATTTTTAAAGGGAATCGGTCCGAATGCTGGTCGTTTACAGCAGATAGGCAACGAGAAGAAAAAGACGTAAAATTAGTTCCGTAGCCGCGCGTGGGAGTGAGATAGAAGCATACAGAATGTTGTGTCTGTAAGAAAGAGTCGGCAGATGAAGACTGGGTCGAAAAAAAACCGGTCTAAAGGGAGGCAGATGCTCTTTAAAACCCCCACGGCAAAACAGATTCCAACATTAAGAAAATAATTACTAAAAACATTTTCAACCCTGTTTTAATCAAGTATTGGTTTCCAGTTTCCATTATGCGTAGCCATTTAGTTAAGGATCCATGTTTTTTAATTGACTTCGATTTTTATTCCCATTCGAAGACTCTTAGATAACATCGACTTGGAATTTTTCAAAATGAGACAGTATAGTAGTTTTAAGTTAGAAAATGATTATAGCATTTCAATTTAAGTTTCCGTATTCTCAATTTTATAGTTTATTACGAGTAGCTTTTAATGAAGCTGTGACTTCAGAGAGATATAAATCCTTAATAATTTACTTTACCAGCTTCTATCAATTATAAGCACCTATTTAATTAATTTAACCTGTAGGTACTTTAAAGTTATTCTATTAACATTTTCTTAAGTTTTTGAGGAATTAGTTTTGTTAGGTACCTGTACCGTTTGTTATAAATTTTACCTGTTTATCTGAATATCAGTTGCTTTAAAATCATGGCTATTAGTTGGGTATTCCACATCGGAATTTTGGTAAAAAGCCAAATGTTGTCCGGCGTTATCCGGTCTAATTTTTTATCATAGTTCACATAATTTGCATGGAATTCTATGTATTTCAGAATAATTCACGACTTTATAGCATTTTTGATAATTTTAAAGTATGTAATTTAATTTTGTAATATTTATGTAGTTTTCATTAATGATACGGAAAAAGTCGAATTCCTGACGACTTAAATAAATAAAGGTAAAGGACATACAATAGTTAAATGTTCAGCTATGACTGCATGTAACTTTAAAATTACTCAAGTTGAACGAATCCATACCGTTCTGTCGAGACTATCATGAGAATAGGTCTAGCCTAGACCGAATGCACTTAGCTAATTAACCAGTTATTCCTATTTCATTACATCGCGGAGAGCAACCGTTTCAAGTAGCCGCACTCTTTCGCTACGCTCCAAGTGCGTCTTGTATAGTTTATGAACTTGGCCCAGGCCCAGGACAGGATTGCAAATGCATGTAAAGGAATTCCGGAACAAAAATGCGCGTCTACCTGCACAGTGGCACACAGATGCGCGCCTCCCCGCCCTCAACCCTCGCGGTTGCTATTAAACAGCGTAAATGGATTACTGGAAAATCTGAGAAAATCGCGATAATTAACGCGCGCGTCACCTCGGCACGCAACCGCCGCCGCCGCCACATGTGCTAAGCCACCTTTTTTGCATTCCGCGGCGCTGTCGCCGCCGCAGCCGGCTTCTTCCACGGAATTACAGTGATTATGGCAATTGTTTATAGTCGCCGTTAACGAACCGCTACTAAATAGTAACCGTGCTTACGACGCTCATGACTTTCATAAGCGAGTCTAATCATGCGGAATTTTGCAGCTAATGTGGCCGGCTAATTTGGTTATTACTTATGCAAATATGCGAGTGATTCGCGTGCAGGACACGGGACGGGGTCATTCAGGGTCCGTTAGCGCGTCGCTCCAGCCTGACACCTCAGCGGGCCGCGTTTTTGATTCGACGAACTTATTACGACAGATGGCCGCGGTCCGGGAGGCGGGAGAGGCCGCGGACCCCGGCCCTTCGGAGAGATCGACCTCCGAAATGCGCCCGAGATTGCATTCTTTCGGCGGCGCGGGCGCATTCCACTGCGCGCCATCCGAGCAGCGCGCGCCCGCGCCAGTCGACTCGCGCCCTTTTGGGGGTTAAGATGTGTCCATCGCGACGGGCGCTCAAGATGTGGTCCCAACCGCCTCCCCCCGAACCGGAGTCTGAAAAGTCGACGTTCCGTGCCCGCGCCGCGTCTGCTGGTACACACTCGTGGTGTCGCGGCTGCTTCGGCGGCAGCCAGCTCGCTCGGATGGTGCGAGAGCCTCCGGAGTACGGCGTCCGCGTCGATCCTACGTCTGCCCGGCCGGCCGGCTTGCAAGTGCGCGATGAACCCCAGTACCAGAACCTCGAGGAGATGCGCAAGCGTCCCGAGTACGCTAACCTAGAGGAGATCAGTCGCGAGTTCGGTTATCGTCTGTGCCCCGAAGGACAGAATCTGGAAGACGAAGCGATCTATGAGAATATACTGTCAGTGCGTCAGATCCGTTCAGCTGAAGTGCGTCTAGTGCCAGTGTCTGAAGTAGCGTACTATGAAGGCCAAGGTTACGTGGCGACGCAGGTGTTGAGCAGGAATGGAACCTTTCCTCAGTGTCCCCCCAGCACCTGGAGCCGACTGCAGCATGCCTGCAGACTTAACGCGTCCCTCAGGGTCATCACTGTAAATATATTTTGTATAAAAATATATACCTATTATGTATATACATTTATTTATTTATACTATATATTAAAATAGACTTAAGACTCCCAGACGTGTAACCATGGATTTGCTGAGTCTGCATTCTTATGTTATGACGTGATGAAAAAGATGCGAGGCGTCAACTTTTTGTCCGCATTCCAAGCAAAAACCAGCCATTTGTATTACTAGCTCATGCCCCTAGCAAAAACTGCTCAGCTTCTGTAACGACACGATAATTTTGGTTGTTACATGGTGAATTTCATATGGATGTGTGAAAGCCAAAAACTCGTTTGTAACACAATTTGGAAATTCGACTTGGCTGCAAATTGTGATTTTTTATTATGTGCCATAATGAAGCATGTTTTTCTAATTTGGCGTAAATAAACTGTACTTAGGTAAACGCTTGCTTTTTGCGCCATTGATTTTACGCTCAGATTAAAAAAGTTCTTTAATCTGAGATTTTAGGACTCGTTAAATATTAACTACTACTACGCTAACAGATTATTTTTGGAAGCTACTTAAAAAAGGTGATAGGTACCTACAGTACCGAGGATAGTTACTAAGTTTTGGTCATACCTAAAATAAAATACAAGTATTCGTTATTATATCGACATATATGTATTGGTTTACCGTGTGGTTCCCGGCAGAGTAGAATAGGAACACTCCAAGTCTTTGCGTGGATGTCGTAGAAGGCGACTTAGGAAATACAAGCTAAACAAAGCTTATAAACATCAATGTGGTGTCATTGATGTTTATAAGCTTTGTTTAGCTCGAACCCAAACCATCTGAAGATGGTTGAAACCCGTCTGGCCAGGCGTGGAGAGTTTAGGCCAAATCCTCTGACTGCTCTAGCCAAGTGTGGCTCTGGTAGTACAGAGGGGGTCGTGCTCCTGCAGTGGAGACTACGAGTAAAAGCACCTGTTGATGATGATGATGGTTATTGCATAGATATACTTCTATAATGCACATCCTAATACTTTTACAAAGATCTAAATGCGGTCATTCTTTCATAGACATTTTCCGAATAATTATTTTATTATTATTTAAATACATCAGAGGTTATATATAATATCAAACCGTTTTGAAATGCAACATGTCTTATTTATTACGTAATTAAAACATAAAATATTTCATAAAATCTTAATTTTTAAATGATTAATCGCACTGGGCTAATTTCGAAAATTACTCCTCAATTTTTTGTTGGACGTGTCCATAATCGAATATTTTTTTCGACGCGTCTATGACCGTAATCAATCTGTGATTCCAATCTCAGGCATCCATAATTATTAACAATTGCCAGATAGGCACAACGGTCAGTTTTTTAGGTCATAAAATTAGATTTTGAATGAGTTATGCGTTAGTTGAAGTGATTTATTGGTGGGCGTTGGGTTACGGGTTTTATTCCGGATTGTATCGGTGTAACGACTACTGATAATTTGTTATTCGAAGGTTTATGTTGTTATGTTAATAAATTTAAATAAAATTACAACAAAAATGTTGATTACATGAAATAGGTATGAAACTGAATTTGTATGTGGGTACATATTACTAGAATATATTACCTACTTCTATATTCTAGAAAATACTAGAGAATAAATAATTTAAAATTTAATTTAGAACCATTAATCTCTTTTTAGTTCTATGGTATTCAAAACTGTTAAATGCGTTTACGCATTTTGTAGGTATCTATGATAAATAAAAAATATAAGATTGCTATATTTTCTTTATACGTGAAATTTTTTGCCTGTCAATTCATCATCATTCTCATGCTCTCCGATAGTTTGTATGGCGTTGAAATTTGATCAATTCGTGATGTTCTCATTGACCTCCGATCGTAGCAATCGACGTGATTCCGTATATTATTAATTTAGACCTTTTCATGTCCTCAGGCGAAGAAGGAGATGTACGATGTGAAGAAGCAGAGGTTATGCCTGGCTCAAGACGAGTACAAGCATCTAAACAATGCCTTATCAACGCTCGCTGCCTCCAGAACAAGTCGTGAGTATATTGTTTACATTTTTACATCGAGAGAGAGTTTTGTTTTTCAATAGAAATAAAACTACCTACCTTGCATGCTGATCTAGGAGCAAAGAAAAAACAGAATATAAGACGTTGCTAGCCATATCGCCTATCGACATGATTCCTTGGGATTTTTTTCTTATTCCTTCGATCGAATATTGCGCGTGAGAAGAAAAGCAGTAAGACAAAAAAAAAATAGCACGACGAATTCGTTTTTACTTTTAACGTTTTCTTCCTATCTTATATATAGGGTCTGACAAAAATATTGAAACTATTTTAACGGTGAATTCAGTCTAATAATTTTCCCCAAGGAACATACCTATATCGAAATATGAAAAATAATTTTTGGCCTCTCATATAAGTTGACCAATCTGCTGTCCTTTGTATGGAAAGCAAAAAAATATTTTATGTGTCTTGGAGAAAGCTGATCAGTATTATGGACTGAATTCACTCTTAAAATAGTTCGTTATATATTAGATGATCTAATATATAAAATTCTCGTGTCACAGTTTTCGTTGCCATACTCCTCCGAAACGGCTTGACCGATTCTCATAAAATTTTGTGAGCATATTGAGTAGGTCTGAGAATCGGCCAACATCTATTTTTCATACCCCTTAGTGATAAGGGTTGTCCACCCTTAACATTGTTCTTACTTAAAAATTATTTATATGGCAAAACAACGTTTGCCGGGTCAGCTAGTTTTCTATAATACTTCCTATTCTAAGGCAAATTTACGACGTCTATAATTTTTCCATAGACAGCTTCTTGGGTATCTTATTTTGACACACGATGTACCTGCATACGTAAACTTTATTTTTGAACAAAAACCACATTGGATTTTTGCACATCCAAAACTTTATTGGCCATTATTTATTTTCTTGACAAAAATATTGCCAGGATTAAAAACATACAACAAAGTTAGGTTTTAAACCCGCATTCCACTCGTCGCCATTGCGTTTTCTTATAATTCCGTAAATTATTTCATAGCAGGTTCTCAGACCGCATTATAAATTTTAATCAACACAATTGGAACAGTATTAAGTTTGCAAATAGGCATAGGCGTGTAGGCTAGGCCTTAGTGACGGGAAAAAATATATCGATATTGGAATAAACACATTGAAGATGTTTTGTTAGCACTCTAGTCACGCTTAAAAGAAAAGACGTGGTGGACTTTAGTATCAGAAAAATAGTTATAATCGAGAGATAGAAAGAAAGATATTTTAATATACTCGTATATCAAACACTTAGATCCTAAATGTTGTAAAGTTGCCTATTTTTGTACATGTAAGTATAAACAAATTAGCCAAAATAAAGTAATTAGTAAAAATTTTAGTTTATCACACATCACGCCTAAAAGGTGTGATAGCCAGATTTAAGTATCGGAAAAATAGTAATAATCGAGAATTTGAAGTGAGAGAAAGATATTACAATAATGTATTTCAAGCAAAAATCTTGCCTATTTTTGTCCGTGTAAGTAAATAATGAACAAATTTACCAAAATAAAGTAATAAGTAAAGATGTTAGTTAAAGTAAGTTAAAAAAAAATGGTTGCCTGTAAAGTCGGTTTTACGGGCGAAGATTTTACGTGACAACGTCTTTTTCTCATAGTTGAGTGGGAGAGAGACGCAAGGCATTCGGCGGGCCTCTCTCTCGTTCGGTGACTCATCGTAACGTTACCGAGCGTTACACTTTTTCATAAGTGACTCCCAGCCGCAACCTAATTTAAGACGTTGTCACGTCAAAAAGACGGTATTAGTACTTAAGTCCATAAAATTATTTTTATATTAACTACTAGCGGGTAAAATATACCGTACCTTACTATTTTATGAACTAACCAATCATATTTATGAATCAACGATATAAAAATCAATTTAGTCTTTTTAAGCTGCAGTTAGTTCATAAAAATTTGACTAATTGTACAAATTAATTTAAATCGAAAACATGTTGTAGGAAATTGAATTGTAAATACATATTCGAAAAGATATAAAAATCTTATGGTCATCACTTATTCATTTGATAATGACCGACTGACCTTGCAATATAGCAAATATTATATCAAATATCGATGTTTTGACAGCACTACTTATGAGATATAAATGATTTTCTTGTTTACATGCCGACTTGCGTGCATTTTTTTACCCCGCATTCCTGCGCTCTACAAATATTTGCATATACAATTTTCAATATAAACGCTTAAGTCGGAATATATTAGTGGTGCAAAATAAAAACAAGATATCTGAGAACTGGTAAGGTTTAATTTGTATGATAAAAAGTAATAAACTCCGTGTAGATACCTGTACAAAGAATACACGTTTTTAAGTATTTTTTAGTTGGAACTTAAACTAAAAATAACTTTTCCGTTGTTTGAAAAGTTAACGTGATTGGCAATTAACGTGTTAAAAAAAAGGATTTTTTTAACACGTTAATTGCCAATCACGCGATGACGCGTATTTGGAGTGCGCTTCCATTCATTTCACCCTTCGACGTCACGTGATGCATCCATAGTATTTTGTCGTGAGAGCAACGTGAGAGAGAGTGCGTTCTTGCAAATGTTCTTCGGGAGAAAGATTAATGAAGTAAAAAATAAAAATGTGCGCCGTCAAAAACTTTAATTTTTGGCTCGGCAATGACGTCAGTTATGTATGAATAATGACTATAAAAGTACTATAGTATACTCGACAATTCGCAACATCACTTGACATCCTTAACAATATTAACAAGAAATGTCAATAGGTTCCTAGTTGATGTTTTTGCGATCAGAAAATAACTTAGAATAACAAGATCATGACGTCATTGAGATTTTTTAGCGTTGCATGATTGATAAACAATGATGAAGCGTTTCTTTATTAATTAGGAGAAGATTATTAGGATTAGAACACAACTGTATTTGTTTACTATTTTTCTATCTTGGCAGTAAGTAAATAATCCTCACACAACAAAAAAAATATACACACGAAAAGACATTAAATATAGAATGCTTTCATTAATTTCTTCGAGACAACCGATGGATGGAGAAAATATAGTGAAACGTTGGCAGACGAGGTTACACGACTAAAATGCAATACTTAAGTAATACCAAGTACCTACATATATTACTTTACGTTTGTAAGAAAAATCAATAGTTTTTGACGTCATTTTTATAAAATTAGGGTACAAGATTGTTGACTATAAACGTTTATTTATAGCAAGCTCAGAATAAATGATCTAGTAAGTTGAATGAACGAAGCATCGTTTTTAAATTTAAAATGCATACCCACCTTCATATCCTCGTACTAGTAGACCACTAGGTGTTGGAAATGCCACCTAGTCTCTGTCGATCGAATACGATTTTAACAGTATTTAATGTTTTCGATCTTCTGTCCTGTCTAGAAGTTATTATAAGGCCTATTTAAAGTGCCTCTAGCTTGAATTTATTAGGGGAATTTAGTAATTGAACCAGTGCGCCGAAGTCGTCTTAGTTGCATGCTAAATCGTCCACTAGGTATTCAAAGAAAATACTTTGTACTGATGTAGAGCCGTACTGAACTATATTTTCATAGGTTATATCATTCACTTAGGCTGCGGGTCATAATGTATTTATGTTTCAATTTATATCAATTTAGTCTATAAATTCTAACCTCTATATTTTTCCATCCAGTGTGTTCATCAACCACCTCAATGACGACGACGTCAACAACGTCCCGTCATGACCCTGAAGTGTTGCGAGTAGAAGTCACGCAGGCGCGTGGCAGGGTTGCCCAGTTACGCAAGGAATTAAGGCAGGCGAGAGCTGAGGTGGCTAGTGCCAGGCGAGGAGTTGATACACTTGCAGAGTAAGTCTTGTTCTCATCTTAGCGCGTTGTTTGTTGCATCCTTAGCAAAGCTCGGGGTGCGCGCACCGGATTTTTTTCTTTAAGGAAGTATGCATGTTTATGATCAAGGTTTGCAAGGTCTTAGCTGCAATGTGCACCCTTGACTCCGAAGAAGCATAAGTAACGAGTTTGGTGCAGCTCGGTTGAAGAAGTTATTGCTTTGAATAGAATTGCTTGTGAGACCTTGATTCTAAATGAAGTCTTAAAGTTTCTCTGCAAGCATGTATGCTGTGACATTAACAAATAAGGTAATAAAAATGTATTTCTTATGAATTCATAAAATGACTGTTCTCGAATAAATTGTTCATATAGTTATATTTTTTACGCTTTCGATGTAATATTATTTTTGCCTACAACTGCAAAATACCAGAATCTAAATAAAATTTTGGTTAGTCATAATGAAATTAAATGAGTTAAAGTAACTAGGGAAACTTTCTAATTTATTGCCTAGATCTTCCCATTATCACCATCTACGGCTTAAAGAATAGTAAAGTAACGAGCCACTGCGCATTCGCAAAGGCTATTATCCCTTTTATGATTGTAATGTAGTGTAAAAATGCCAATGCATGTCTAAAATATTTGTTTTCCATTTCAGAGTGGAACAAAAGATAAGTTCCCAGCAAGGGTGCTACAATATTACTGAGGCTCAGGCCATTATGACTGAGCTGAAGAACATACAGAAGTCTTTAACATCAGGAGAGAAGGAAAGAGCAGTGCTTATGCAATCTTTAGCTAAGCTAAAAGACGATTTGACGAGGCTACAGTTCGGTGATGCATCACCAGACTTATCAACGCTGAGTCTTCCTCAAGAAAAACTCAGTACAGCATCGCAAACTGACCTCTGTGCTGATTTAGTACCAATCGGTACACGGCTAGCAGAAATGGCGCGAGTTCGCCTACAATACGATGAAGCTAGAAAACGGATACAACAAATCCAGCAACAACTAGCTGATTTAGAAGACAAAGTCCAGCCTGGACAGGCAGAATCTGATAAGGATCGTCTATTATTATTCCAAGAGAAAGAACAATTGCTGAGAGAACTGAGGAGTATAACTCCAAGGACGAGGTCGAAGCAAGAGATGAGTGATATTCAATCTGAGTGTGAGAGATTAGAACAAGACTTAAAGAACGCGTTTGAGATGTCGAACAAATGCATAGCAGATCGGTTAAGGTTACATGAGGAGAAGCAGTTGTTATTACAGCAATTGAAAGATGCGTTGACGTCGATGACGACATTGGAAGGCCAGCTGAAGACGTTGTCAGCAAGCACGCTGTCGGTGTCGAGCAGTTCGAGTTTAGGGTCCTTATCTACAGCGAGTAGCAAAGGGTCGTTGAGCTCGGGGATTAGTTTCACGGACATCTACGGCGGGCCACAGTTAGCGAGCTCGTTCCAAGCTGACAAACCTATTGATATGGCAGATTTGCATCGGAGAGTTGAAAGGTAATTTAAAAAAAAGTCATTGCATCATTTCTTTGAATTTTGTTTTTGAATGCCGTGAGAAAACATTTTTCGTCTTATTTTATTGTCCTTTTTGACTTTTGCTCCAACTAAACATTTCCTATTTCTTTCTTTGTAGGCTACTCCGAGGCACGAGTTGCACCATGGAAAGCATACCACTCGGAGCCAGCAGCTCGCCATCTCAACCTTCATTATCTCCAAGAAGTAGTCTATCATCTGCCAGTCCGCCTCCGCCTCCTCCTTCTTACAACCAGGTCTGTAAAACAGGAATTATTTTAATTATCATCTAAACTTGAATAAAGTTTGTTTTCTACACGAAGGTAATCTTCATGTAGAATACAAAGTTTAATCAGCTGTTTCTTCAGCCTTTACTTTCTAAGTAACTACTTATTTGTACTCGATTATTTGTTATATGTATACCCTTATCATCATCAACTTCAGGATTTTACGTTCCTCTGTTGGGATTACGCCCTGTAGTGTGGAAGTCCTTATCATCATAGTCAACATCTTTAGCCTTTAAACTCCCTCCTACTGAAGGGAATAGGCATCTATCATCTCAATGAAGATAAGAACCTTATATCCTCACTGATTAAATGATTGACCAAACTATTACCGTAAGCAAGACTACTCTAAACAACTGTACCTTGTTGATGTATTCCAAAGTCCAAGAAAATCCAATAGGAATTTCTTTGATTCCATCAGAATTATTCTAGATTTTGTTTCTTTTATCAGACAATCTTTGCAAGGCAAGTTGTCACTCTATAAGTGGACTGGTTTAAAGGTACTTTAGATTTCACAACAAATAAACTGTTATTTGCTTATTGATAAGATCGTTCTTATAGTTCAAGAAAGTTATCTGCATGAAAATCTGTTGATTTGTAGAACGACTACAATTTGCCTTTGGCGGCAATCTGTCAAACTGCTTTTCACTTTTACTTTAAGTGTGAAAGGTCGTGTACTGATGATCTGATAGATAAGATTATATTGTATAATGAATTTCTTTATTCCATTATATAAAGTCTACTTATGGCTGCTTCTGAATTATTAGCGATCACTATCGATTCATATGGGATGATGTATTTGATCTAAATAGCTTTCCTCTGTCGAGGCATTCTTTGTAAGACATGTCCTTTTTTATTTATTGTATAATATTTTAGAAATTATGTTTAGTTACATGGCATGTGATTAGACCAAGTAAGAGGCTGAGGCCTGATAAAATGTGTGGTTCAGTAAACCAAATATAAGTCTTTCGCTAGATATCAGTCGTCAAACTGTGCTAATCGTCATTAGTCTGGAATAGTCCAGAGGCAAAGTCTACTATTTTTGGATTTTATGACCCCTAGACACCAATCACGTAAAATGAAGCTAGAAAGTTTACGTTACTTTTGAATTTATTACAGGTGGAAAGACAAAGGCGGCAGCAGCATAAAGAGTTAGAAGAAAGGTTAGCGGAAATGAGAATAGGTGTCGCTACTGGACTAAACGAAGTCACCGGACTTGCCACTAGTAAGTTATATTTCTACATTGCAAAATAAAGTTTCTAATTTTGGAACAAAAATGTGAAGATTCTATCGATTTCTTGTAAGTTTAAAAATTACTTCTTCTTTTCGACTTTTCTTTTATGGTTGTCTGTGAGAAAAAAAGTAGAATGTATCAGCTGTTTCATATAGCGAGAATCTGAAAGTCAGTAGAAGATGCAGCTTGCAACCTAGGTATTACAATTTTATTTCCTTTTTCCAACTTTACGTTAAACGTGACGGCCCTAAGGTCTTTTATCGATTAGCTTTATAGTTCTTAGTGTTCCTCTAATTATTTATATTTTATCGTCATATTATAACTATAAATGTTGCCTAAACTCTCATAAACCAATGTGTTATTTATAGTACCCGTGCAGCTTCAAGGCCCAGGACGGCCTAGTGAACCGCTGTCCCCGATATCCGAAACCCCACCACCACCTCTGTCACCGAGAACTCCCTCATCTAGTGGTAAGTGATATTTTAAACTAGAGTATTATGTAGGTAATTAAAAACATAAAAAAGGCGTAAAGATGTAGTAAGTAAAGTAAGAAAAAAATCCAAACCCTCTTATTAGTTATCGAAATATTTTTTATTGAAATTCATACTTCATTTTATAAATATCGATGAACAATGGTCATTTTATCGGCACTAAATAGGTATCATGTAAAAAGTTTGTCTATTAAACTCACAAAGAAATGGCTGGTTTTAAAATAAAAAATAAATTGTCAAATAAAAAAAAGGGTCGATATTGCCTCATTCATTTGTTTTAATGGTTTTAGTAATGTATGCCAAACCAAATATAACATCTAGTAGGTAATGAGATTTAGTTGATTTGTAGAACCAGTTGTAGGACCAGGTTAGGACCAGATAACTGATGCAAAATGCCCTTTATTTCAGGAACCAATACTAGATCAGTTTCAGCGGCAGTGAGCGACGAGTCGGTGGCGGGCGATTCGGGTGTGTTCGAGGCAGCGCAGGCCGGGAACGATGCCTCCAACGCGGGTAAGGTTTTGTAGTTGTCCTCTTCAGTTTTACTGGCAATCTTGTCGTAGTTTCAGTATGAAAAGGAGAAGCTGGGTGGACAGGTGGGAGTACGCATTACTAGAGCTTTTCAGCATTTCAGATGCATTCAGGCAACTTGAAAAATCTGACACAGTGGTGGCCAATTAAACCAATGACAAACAAAACAAAAGTTTGGCGTTTCTACCTCTCCACTATTCCTAAAATAAAGTCTTTTTTGACCCGTGACATAAAAATTTGATAACTAAAACCATCCAGATCGTTTCACCTCCTAATTTTTTCGCATCTTCTTTTTTATCACGAGGTCTCTATAACATAATTATTAGACTTTATTTTTCCTGTTGTCTATTCTTGTTTCTCATATCTTTTAGTAGTTGTGCTGCTAAAACTCCTCATTGCTAAAGAATTTTCTCCTTTCGTTTTTACTTTACCTACTTTTAGCTCTATGAACGTATTTGTATATGTAGTTTGATTGTTACAGTGAGCAGTGCGCAAATTGAGCTCAAATTGCGATACTGTCCAGACGAGACTGCGTTGGAGATAGGCATCCTGAGGGCGAGGAACCTACACGCACTCTACATCGATATGGACACTGAAATGTGAGTTACTCTACTTATATTTGGTATATTCTTTGCCTTTTAATGTCGTAATGCTTCTAGGCTTTTCACTTAATATCTACTCTTATCTGGGTATTAGATTTTTATAAAGAATAAAGGCAAGTTTGTACTTATCTTAAGTACAACCAAAAATCACTTATCAAAATATACTTGATCTCAATTAGTGATTGCATGAATCAAAACAGATGCCATGAATTTAGGCACAGGTAGATTGATGGATACGAGAATAGAAATGTAGAAAATGACGCTGCTATAATAAAGTCATAACAGTCGAAAGTATTGTTAAAATAAAAAGTATTCTACTGTCATAAATCTACTGGAAAATTCAGTTCACAACAACTTCCTGCCTGATGCCAAATAATTCAGTAGCTCATGTCTTATTGTGTTTGATTTGTTTGTTTTCTTACAGCGTTGTCCGAGTAGCCCTAATGGGTGGTAGCGGAGCGGGGGTGGTGCTAAGCAGTGCAGCGTTAGCGTGGAGAGGGGCAACTCTTTGCTGGAGACATGTGCAACGCGTTGCAGTTCAAAGCGCGCGTGCTTTGAGAGCCGCGACGTTGCAAGTCAATGTTTGTACGGGGCAGGAATGCTTGGTAAGCTGCCCGAATTCTTTTTGTTCAAAGTTCTACTAAAAGACAATCTTCTGCTTCTTAGCTAACTAACAGTAACTCTAAGGGATTCTAGGGCAGTTAACATACACATTTTAAGCTTGTTTGATAATGTAGTATTCAGTTATAAATGAGTAAAAAGTGTTTGTTTTTAATAGAATTTTCTTAATAAATCTTATATTACTAAGTATCTATCAAATTGCTATCCCATTTTGGGATAAGTTAAATAATTCTTTAGCTTTGAGAAAAAGTGCACATTATAGGAAGTTTTATTGTAAAATGATGAAAACTAGCCAAATTCGAGTATTCGGCTAATAACCTTGAGTGCCATGTGAACAACCACTAAGGCGAGAGCGATTTCTTTACTGACAACCCCTCACGCAACTCATACAAATATCACCTTTATTTTACATAATAATAAAGTTAACTTTCCTTACAGGGTTGTGCGCAAGTCAGCCTGGCGGACTTTGACTTGGAAGGCGCGTCTCAGAAGTGGTACAACCTCCTCAGCTTCAGGTCTATGAGGAGAGATGAGAGCTCAGATGAATCTACGGTTATTTCGTCGCAGACGTCCACTTTGACGAGGAATAGAGGTCGGTTTGAACTCCCTAATTTATAATTTATATAATATTTTTTCTTTGATGAATACCGGCAATCCCGTACTATACAGAAATATTTTTTTCATTTTCACAAATTTTAATAAGTAGTAATTTATTAAGCTACAACTACATTACAATTACATTACATTTTTACGTCCTATCTACTACCCTTACGGGGAAGACAGAGCCCAGTGTCGTAAGACTCAAAGGTCACGTTTAACGTGATAGTGGACGTTAAGATGGAAAAATGGAATCCAAATAGTGATGGGTAGCTTGCTGCATCGCCTATTAACATGATTCAGACTCTCGCCCATTCCCTCGATCGTCTTTTACGATCTGTGCGGGAAGAGAAGCAGCACTACATTTAATACAGTTGACACTTATTCTATTTGAGATTTGCCATGCCATTTTTATTCTAACCATACACACGGCAATGTCACGGCCAAAACGGAGAAAACACTGAGTTAAAAATAAAAGTGGTAAAAAAGAAAGTAGTCATCATAACTTTTTCTTTATTTACATTTGTCATAGAATTTTTTTTCTAAAGTCTTATATAAAGTGATTTTCATGATATTGTTTTAGGTCCAGAAAGTATGATGAGCGCGGACTGCAATGTTGACTGCGGGGACAATTCCGCATCAGAAGATGAAGAGTCTAGAGAACCACTTAATCAGGTATGCACCAGAAGACAGAAAATTATTAAGTAACTAGCAGCTTTTTAGGTGATAAATAAATTTAAAAAAATGCGGAGTAGTGCAACGGGCCAAGTTATTTTTCAACATTTGATTATCTTTATTTAACGTTGTAGGTATAATTAAAATACCTATATTTTTTTAGATAGTGGAAGAGGATTCGTTAGAAGATTACATTCCCGAAGAAGATTTGGCACTTGAAGAAGAATTCTTACATCCGCCCACAGCTGAGAAGGCAACCAACACTGAATGCAACTTCTGCCCGGAGGGAGCGAGACAATTGCATAGAAGGTAGGATATCTCTTTTTTCTTATATCACGTAGTGTTGGTGATATATTTACGCTGTAAATAGGCTTAGGTGGTGGATAATAATTATTGTTGTATAGATGAATTATTGTAGGTACTGAAATTGTTATACTAGAAAAACATTTTATAATATAATTTTTAAGCAAGATTTTGTTATTAATTTATCGTGTTATACCAGTTTTAATGGTTTTAGAACGTATTGCTTTTTTTTTGTTAGATAACTACAGATAGTTTTTCTCACAATTTATACAAAGTTTTATTTAATTTTCATCATATTCTCGTGTACATTTATGTAGATATTTACAAATTCTTGAGGTATTGTTTATGTTATTTTATTATAATTTAACTTACGGTGTATTTATTTAAGTACATAATTATTTTAACTTCGGTGGCTTGGTGTGGTGGGTATTTAGAATAATTTTGCTTTCACCAGATATATGAAATGCTTGCGGAGAATCGAGGCCGACGGTCGGCCGACTGAAGAGGCGCCCCTAGCTAAATAGTTATGTCCGTCCGATCTTTTTGTACATAGTTATATATAGGTACGTTTACATTGTGTCGGAAATGTCGTGAATGCTACATGCATATGCGTTTACTAATTGCAATAATCCAAGTGGCACATTTTGGAAAAAAATACTTAATCATTTTGTATAGGTATATGATGTAGAAAAAAGAAAATTAATATACTTAAATAGATCTGTTACAAACAGGTCATGATATGTCAGATGTTTAGGGACAAATTCTGATGTTGGGTACTTACACATGCAACAGCTGCACCAAATCCTTTCATATCAGTGAATTAGAAAATAATATTTTGCCGTATGTTTCCCGGAAAGTAGAATAGGACCACTCCAAGACAGAGGGTCGTGCTCCTGCAATGGAGACTGGAAAAATACCTAATGAAGATTTAGAATAAGCAAAAAATGTCACGCAACACACAAATCCAATGAACCTCATTGGAGATTTTCAGGGTATGGGACAATAATGAGTTTTCAATAGTTTCACGCATGTTTCACGATAAAGATATATTGCATGGACACTATGGACAGCATGTGATGGCACAATGTGAATGTATCTATTGCCACATGCATATACTAACTTGATTTTCAGTGTTCGCACCTCACATTTTTATATTTATAACGCTTGGTTTATAGTCGTAAATATGTACTTACTACAAAGTGTATAAATAAGTATTAAAAGGTCAGTTTTAACAACAGATTGACTATAAATTGATGTTGACCGTTGGATTTTAACTTTTGTGAAGTTCGCTCAAATATTATTTTTTTGGATAAATGTATTTGTATGAAATGTTAAAAAATATTAAATAAAGAATTGTAAAATTTTAGTGCATAATACAATATATTTAAGCCACTTTTTTCTTTGCAGGAAAAGCCAACAAGTAAACTCAAACCCAGACGAGCCACTAGCCACAATAAAGAGATCTCAAACCTTTTCACCGCAACCTCAGAGCATCGGCAAAGCGCAGTATAAGTGTAGGTCAGTATCGAGACAAACGGTATTTTACTGTCACAAGACTTGGCTGTATTCACTACCGTGCAAATATTTAAGTTGTTTCTTTTACGAATTTCAACATTTAATAAATTTGGATTAGATCAAAAGAAAAAATAAACCACTGATTGTTTTGATTTAGATTTTCTTTAATTACATTTGCCAACAATAGTACCTAAATAAAAAAATACAAGTAATAATATGACGTGATTGATTTATCTTAGCTTGAAGTATATTGTGAATATGTGACGGTCCACGTGTAAAGGTACCTTATGGACGGTGGCGCTTAGGACGTTTAGAAAAACAATTCGTACAATTAACTTAGCTTGAATAAACACAATGTCGTAAGTGCCACCGTCCACAAGGTACCTTTACCCGTGTAACGTCACATATAAAGGTATTATAATTTTAATTTAATTTTTAATTAAAATTTTTAAAATTTCATTTGAGAAAACATTACAATGTATATAATTTCACAGACTAAACCGTTCGGAATCTGATTCGTCAATGGCGCACTATGCGAGGAGGGTGACACTCCAACCACCCCCCACTACCGGCATACCATTCGACAGGAACCGATGTGAAAGAAGATCTTTGAGGTAAGTTTCTTATTTTGTTGTTATTTTAAACAAATATGTTGTAAGTACTTTCATAGACACCAAGAACAAGAATTAGTTTATATATATCTATGTACACATGTATGAATAATTAAGTTTTTTGGACATTTTAAAAACAGCAGTTGGTGGGACATATCAGGACATATAACTAGAATAACTCCCAATAAGCTAAGCATGATAATCTAATCTAATTGATCCGCAAGATGCATATATAACGTCTAACAAAATATACTGAAACTATTTTAAGGGTGGATTCAGTCCATGATACTGAACAACTTTCCCCAAGGTACATACGTCGAAATATGAAAAATAATTATTGGCTTTCCCTACAAACTCGGATCAGCTGATCGGTCTTCTTTCATGGGAGGTCAAAAATAATTTTTCATATTTCGGTATATGTTCCTTGGAGAAAGTTGTTCAATATCATGGACTGAATCCACCCTTAAAATAGTTTCAGTATACTTTGTTAGATCCTTTATATTGATATCTAAATCAATATCTATTGCTAATGCATTTTCAGATTATTATCTTGCTTAGCTTACCTATTGAAGTTTTTTTTTATTTTATTATTATTAATGGCTTGACGCTACTGCGTATTTAGCCAGGAACAAGTTAATAAAACGTAAGAAATTCTTTTTTTCTAACAAATTACAATCAAAGGTTAGTGTAGGCCTTTGATTGCTTTAAGGGAGCTTCTGGCGACAAATCTATACGAGCCCACTGGTTTTCATAGCCGATTGAGTGGCGGACGACGCCCGAAGACGCCCACACAGTCCGGGAAACAAATATCACTACAGCCGTACTATGACTGTCCACTTTAACTATTTCACATATTGTTCATGAGCATGAGCATTTATAACGCCAAACAACACCAATTTCATATTATAAAGTCCACTAAAATCTATTTGCAAAATAATTTAAAGAAAACCCCAACCGAACCCCTTGACTTCCCGCCAAAAACCCCACCTATTGAAGTTATTCTGCCTTCTATATTTTTGATACTAAGTCACCGGGGTAGGCAGAGACTATGCACCACTTTGGCGGATTAAAACTCAACGACATGTGTTTTACGTTTTTCTGTTTCTACACATATGCACAATTAAACAAAATAGTTTTTTAACCATAGATTTTTTTATAGTATTCTAACATTGATTCATTTTTTTTTGCAGAAGAGGTCGTGTCTGCGGCGGCGGTGCAGTGCGACGTGCGGCGACAACTCGCACGCGCGCCCCTAGAACGTCACTTGACTTAGTGCTGGATCTGCGCGCGCAGCACTCGCGCTTGGCTGACCTCACTGCTGATATCTCACAGCTGCGGCAATTGAATAAGAAGTAAGTTTACGATTATACATTTTTAGTTATAACGTACAGAATTTTCGTAAAACTTAAATGTTGATTTTTAAGCAAGTTATCTTTATGAATAATAATCAATATTTTCTTAACACTATCAAGAAAGTATCAATAAACATTTGTTTTATCTGAAATTGTAGCGGAACTTGGCTGTATAAACTCCCTTCCAGTAGTTTCTTTTCTTGGCCGTATAAACTCCCGCCCAGCATAAACTTTTATTAAATATTCTTAAGGAATATTTTAAAGGACTTTTAAATCAACGATTACAATTTCTTACTTCAACTGAAAAGATAATGTACCAAAGCCGAAACATGTAACATTTACAGACATCTTGTAAAAAATAAAATCTCCACAAACTATAGCACAGTTTCGTGTCCAAGTTCCTAAATACCTGCACTTTAGAGGACCAGCCTCCGTAGCATGGTACCGTTGATAAACCCTGATAAAGTTTATATCACGTGATGGAATAGTGCTATCCCGCTCATTATTATTACGTAGAGCGAGATAGTCATAAACGATAGCGCTCGATAAACGCTGTCGCCGGTGCCATGCTACGGGGGCTGGTCGCAGCCAACGAAATAGCTCTTGAGGTTGCCCTTTAATGGAGCAACCCAATATATGCCTCATCGACACGCTAAGAAGAAGTACTTTCTTAATTGACTCATTACTTTTCCCATAGACTAGAAGAAGCATACTCCCGCGGCGACCCTGTCGTAGCCGCATGGGTGGCTGAGGACGAGAACCTGCAGCGACTAGTGGCTGACCCTCCGGAGGGCTCCACAGACCGTGCCTCCCGACTTCTCAACAGGATATACCGGGATGTGTACCGGCTGAGGAGGTCGAGACAGGGCGGCAGGAAACCGGACCTTGTTACGTTCAAGTAAGTATTCATCATCATCATCATTTCAGCCGCATAACGTCCACTGTTGAACATAGGCCTCTCCCAAGGATTTCCGAAATGACCGATCTAGAGCGGCCTGCGTCCGCTTTTTAGCGACCTTGGTCAGATCGTCTGACCACCTTGTGGGTGGATGTCCAACGCTTCGCTTGCTAGTACGTGGTAATAAGTATTACACTCTTTTTAAAAAAAGATAGAGAATAAAATATTAGGAGATGAAGAAGCCAAAAAGCGCTCCCCGGGCTCCGAAGCAACTCAGTTAAGTATGCAACCGTGAACGTGCTAAGATGATGCCCAGATCGACGTGTCAGTTTTCAGTCCTTTTCAAAACAGGATAGAGAATGACTTTTGACTTGTTAATGCATGTAATCACTGGAAATTCTCATTAGACATGCGTTTTAATTGTTCTATTGTTTTACTTTACATGGTACAACATTACTGGTATCTTGATTGACCTTGACAAATGTTGAAATCATTAATCATGGCAACATAAATAACACAATTCTTCATTGTCAACAGAGAAAAGATGGCGTTCTTTACTCGCAACAAAGTAACCATCCCGATCCTTCCTGGAGAAGACGAGGACATTTCTCAAGACGAGTGGGAAGAACTGGAAGAAAGAAGAACACCTGACGGAAGATCTTCTAAAACATCATACGAAAGGCGAGAGCGGGACTCAATAGCCTGTCAAACAGACTGCCAGAGAGTCGAAGAATGTCAGGGAGACCAATGTCAGAGTGTAGTAGACGAATGTCAAGAGGAGTGTCAGGTCGAGTGCCAGGAGGAAACGGAGGTGGTAGACTGTAAGAACCCGTGTTTGAACCCAGGACCATGCTATGAAAACCTGCCTAAAATTGAAGATGGAAAAGAGACTGAGGATAGGTATGAGTTTGTCGTTGATAGGGTGCTAGGAGTTCAGGTTTGAGGTCCGTAATCCACTGGAGTAGAGAGGAAAAGAGTTATTCTGTTTGCTTTTGGAAACTCTTCGGTTTTCCTTTCTGTTTTGGTTGATGTTGGACCTAAGGCACTGTTCTCGAATGGATGGCTTCACGGCACCGTTTGAGGGGTCTCAAGTCAGACCTTTATTATGACCAAATCTTTATTTATCTTAGTATTTTGTAATAATCCAAAAATGTGTTCATTTGTATGGGTGTATTTAAAATGAAAAGATAGGTATCGTTGTGACTTTTTCAAAAAAGTCTTGATCTGGTTTTTGTATATTTTTTTTCTACATATTATGATATACCTATTGGTCATAGTTATGGCTTTGTACTTGGCCCCAAAATTAGCAAACTACTGTGATTATAATACTGAGATTTCTGGACTGAAGACTGAGCGAAAATTATATAATAACCGTATGTATTATTGGTATTTATCAGGACTCTAAGTTTACGTAATGTGCAAAGACAGTGCCATAATGCGGAGACAAACAAAATCCTGCTGTATATGTATTGTTATACGGATCATTATTGTACAAAAGTATTGTGCCTTAATTTTTGGTGCCTAGAGAACGTGTGCTACGTGCCATAAAGCGGCATGAAAGGGAAAGGGAATTATTTAGGTACAAAATAGTTGTATGGAGAGTCACAAAATATATACCAAACGATTAATATTAGAACATTAGGGTGGCCATTTCAATTGTAAATAAATACGTAAATATACATAGTTTGCCCACCGAAATGGTTCCCTATGAGATAATTTAAAGCATAGCGTCCACCGAACGTTAGGTGACTGGCCAAAAAGTACGCTTTGTAAATAAGGCTTTATAACGTCAATTTGTGAATTGCGCATTAGTACCTGTCCTTAATTTCATTCCTGCATTTTAACTGGCAAATGTCAAGATTATAAAAACTGGCCTCTTTATGCCTGTGGTGTAAGACTTGGAGGGTGCACTGCCGTGATCCCAGATTACACATTTCACTTATTTTTTTTAAATATATTACACAAATGTTTGCACACTTACACAAATACAGGTTCTTGGAAATTTTCTAGAATATTAAAAAGCATACGCAAAAATGCGGGCGCAAACGTTATTAAGTGCAATATTGAACAGGATTGCCTACTGCTACGATAGCTTGAGATCTGAAACCGTATTGACGATGCTAAATAATACAACTTTTAGTTGGTATATCAATATCATCAGAAAAGGGATACGACAGTAAAATCAGCTCTATATTAAAATAAGAATGCATTTAGTTTGAAGTGGTACCGTGCTTCTGCGGATTAGTGGTTGACAAATCATAAAATCGAAGCGGATGTTTTGTATTCTGATTGGTCAATTCATAAAGCTCACTCGAATGCGGCAAAATTAACGAAATTTCGTTCTTTTGTGATTTCATTTTTGGTTCCCGTAGTAAACATTAGTTCGTATTGATGACATATGATAATATATCGACTAAGGTTGTATAATTTATAATTGTTTGTATATAATCGTCACGTGCCTTTCGGTTTTGTAACGTTAAATATCAAAGTTTGAAAATATATAAACAATTTCCTTTATCCAAAATAAAATTATTAAAATGTTAATATATTTTCAAATGTTGAAACTAGAATTAGAATGTAATTTTATTATCATTATTACTGTACATTTTGTATTATATTTTTTAATGTTATTCTAGATTTTAACGTTGTAAATAATCTGAAATTAATACATCAGTAAAGAATTTGCATATCTGTTTTCTCTGATAATTTTAATTATAGTAACTGTTAGCAATATTAGTCGATGTAAAGTATTTTTATAACAGGCAATAGCCTTAATATTGGCTTAGCTATGTAATATTACATTTTTGTAAAAAATGTATATTTTATATAAACATTTTACGTTTTATAAATACTTTTGTAATTGTTACTGAGGTAAATGTGTATTTGCCAAATTAATATAAGCATTGTTTTAATTCTTCCATTTGAAAAAGGATTATTATATTTTGTAAAGATGCCAATACTGACGACGTGAAGTTGATTATAAAAAGTGAAAATAAAAACTATAAATTAATGTTCTATGTTTGATTTGATCGCAATGTTTTCTACTTACCTATATTAGTAGAATCACCATTCAGAATCCGCTCGGGCCGCAGTGGGGACGAGAAGGTGGTGACAATGAAAACACACAAAACTAAAAATTTTCCTATTTGTCCCCACGTTCCCACTGGGGACTAATGGGATATACCCGTCATCGCAACCAAGTTTCACAGCTAGATGGAATAATAAATAAGATTCTTTTACCACAACCAGTAGTGTATAAAGATACACTACTGGTTGTGGTAAAATAATCTTATTTATTTGTTCGCAATTAGTTGCGGACAAAGAATTATTCTAATGGGCAAGGGCTGTAATCATATTCTTTTTGGTTAGTCTGGAAGAAAGGAAGCTGCATCTTAGCCAGACATCTCAGCGTAAAAGCCGAGCGAGGAAATGGTCGAGAATATGAATCACGTCACTTTTTTCCATGGGTCCGCGTCGTTCTCACTAGGGACGAATGGTATATCCATTCGTCCCTAGTGAGAACGACGCGGTGTCGACAAAATACTCAAAATTAGAAATTGTCCCATTTGTCCGTAGTGAGAATTATTTCACAGTTCTATTCGTCCCTACTGGGGACGAATAGGACAGACATTCATTAAAATTTTAATTTGTCCCCAGTGGTGACGAATCGCCGAACAGACGAACTAACTGAATATATACATTGCCATGTCATAATTAAAAATTTTGAATAATGTCATTAGTGAAATTTAAAATGTCAATTTTTAAAAGGGGTCCGTGTGTATTTCAAGCCACTCTTTTTTGTCTTAAGGTAATCATCGGTACTATAAGCCTTCTCACAAAGTACTTTCTTTATATAAGCCTTGAATACTGTCAGGCAGAAGATGATTATGAAGTCGTGGCACGGATGATATTACTGCCCGCTCTCTTTCGCCTATACCTTCTTTCATCATCAGCTCTTCTTGAGTCCCCACTGCAGTATCACGACCTTCTCTGTACTACCAGAGCCATATTATATTAGCCAGAGCAATCAGACGATTTGGCCTATACTCGCACGCTGGCCATGCGGGTTGGAGAGGTCCCACTGATGTTTATAAGCTTTGCTTAGCTTGTGTTTCCTAATTCGTCTTCAAAGACACCCACGGAAAGACTTGTAGTGGTCCTATTATACTCTGCCGGGAACCACACAGCAAATATGGGGATTATTAGGGTATACCTTCTTTAGTTAGTCACCTCTTATTACTGCTGCGGGAGAGGAAAGGTAACATCCTAAGTTCTACTCTGCCATCACGACTGGCAAATACTAATCTGAATTACACCTATTTAAATGACGCCATAATATTAAAATTGAACAACAATGTAAAAAACAGTAGCCGCTACGTTAAGCCCCCTTACACAGAGCGGCACGCGAAGGGCCAATCCCACTATCTCGACTCGCCATCGCTAGATTACAGCTTGAAAATAACGACGTATAGCGTGCACGACAAATCATGGTGAGCACTTTGGTAATATATGACCTCTGTGGCCTAGTGGTCATCATGCCAAGATGTCACACCAGAGGTCCCGGGTTTGATCCCTGGTCAGGTCAAGATGGAAAATAATCTTTTTCAGATTGACCTGGGTCTTGGGTGACGTGGAAGGGACATACCCGTAATAAATCAAACCACGGTCTATACTAGACTATTATAGTATATTAAAATTAAAATTACATCCAAAAAACAAAAATAATTTTCGGCATTTCCATACAAAAGTGTGCGGCCGCCCGGGCGATTTGTATGGGAATGTAGAATATTTTTTGGTCTTTTGACTGTTATTTTAATTTAAATATACTTTAGTGATCTAATTTAGCCCGTGGTTCGATTTATTACGGGTATATCCCTTACACTTTGTATATGTATTTGTTATAAAATATAGTACGTATCGTTGAGTTGGTATCCCATACACAAGTCTCGAACTTACTTTGGGGCTAGCTCAATCTGTATAATTTGTCAAAAAAAATGAACAATGCGTCATTTAAAAATAATTACCTATCAGTAGATATATACTTAGTTACTAGTACTTTTAAAAGCTAATGGCATGTTGGTGGTGGTAAAAACAAAACCTACCTACATTTTACTGGAAACTGCATTCTTCTAATTGCTCAGTTTGCTCCGAAAGTGCATGTTATTATAGTTATGTATGTATGCTCAGAAGTACTTTCAACATCATCATCATCAGATCTTTTTTAGTCTCCTCTGCAGGAGCACGACCCTCGCTGTACTACCAGATATTAGACAGACCAGTCAAAGGATTTGGCCTACACTCTCCACGCAAGCCAGATGGGTTGGAGAGGTCTCATTGATGTTTATAAGCTTTGTTTAGCTTGTTTCCTTAGTCGCCTAATCGCCTTCTACGACATCAACAGGAAGACTTGGAGTGGTCCTATTATACTCTGCCGGGATCCACACGGCAACACATAATGGGCTATAATTTCAATCAATACGCAGGATAGAACATTTTCTTCTGTTTAGCTGCTTTACAACACCTGTATCTCGGTAACTACTCAGCCAATTTGACTCATTCATACTTATAATCGAACATATTGCCATACCTTCCCATGGGTGTAGGAAGAGACTATTTGGCTCATTTTACTCCCATGCCAAACATAAGAAAATGTTCGGACATGCATACACACAAACACACACACATACGATATGATACACTATCACGTCTTTATCCCTAATAGGGCAGACAGAGCATCTTATTGTAAATAAATAAGAATTGAAATTATGAATAACTATGACGAGATTCCTCCTCTCTGCTTTGCAGTGCCCAACAGGGTCCTTAAATCAGTGTGGGATCATACAACACTGTATACGTATATGTTATCTGCATGTAATTTAAGGAGCAATAAAGTATTGAGTATTGGGTTTTAATGAGGCTCTAAGCAGAGAGACCAGAGCCGGAAGACCCAAATGCCACTTTTAGCGTGTTAGGTTGCTAGCGGCATCGCCTTTTAACATGATCGGCATTTTCGCCCTCATCGGTTTCGACGATCTGCGCGGGAAGAGAAGCAGCTGGTACAAGTGTGGAGAAGTTTTTTTTCCCACACCAGCATGGAAGAAACACACACGCAATGCTGCCATCCTTATGGGCACGTTGCCACAGGGTAAAGAACTACCCGTGAATATTACTCGTAGTAGGTAGTGTAGTGTAGTGAGCAGTATTTTAGCTTTATTTTAGTTTTCAAGAAATTTTATATGTATATTTTTAGTTTTCGATGTTGTAAATAAAACGCCGGATTGTTACGAGTAACAATCCGGCGTTTTATTACCGGCGATACTAATTTCCGCGCAGTCCGCTATGCCGCGCTACTCAGCGTTGCATAGCGCGGCGCCGCGGGCTCTCCCTGAAATCTCTGTTTTTGTGTATAAACAAGTTCTATATACATATTTCTTTCTAAGTGCGCGCTTCGTCGTGTCGGGTCTCGGTGTGACCTAGACCCTAAAGTAGACTTGGAGACCTCGCTGCACCTGTATTCAGCGTTTGTACTATACCTGCGGCTAGCACGCACGCATCCGGTCTCCAGGACACGCTTGAACATAACCCACATTGGACGAAAAAAATGTTTTTACGTCCCGCACCGTCCGCGCTTAATTGGAAATTTTCGGGAATAAAAACTGGTAAACCGTGCTTGTCGTGTGGTGTAAATGCCTCCGCCCTGATTTAAGAATTTGACCCAGTTCGTTTTATTGCTGTAGGGTGGTAATTAAGATATTTTTTTATTAAATTGTTGGAATTTTACATGGGATATTAAATACGGCCAGCAAGCGCTTCTTACCTTTTTAATCAAATTAAAACAAGGTACTTGTTAGCCGTGTGGTTCCCGGCAGAATAGAATAGGACCACTCCGAGTTTTACCGTGGATGTCGTCTTAGGACGAAGGCGACTTAGGAAAAACAAGCTAAACAAAGCTTATAGGTAAACATCAGTGAGACCTCTCCAACTCGTCTGGCTAGCGTGGAGAGTGTAGGCCAAATCCTCTGACTGCTCTGGCTAATATATGGCTTTGGTAGTACAGATAGAGTCGTGTCATGATGATGATGATCACTTGTTCTTCTTAGCGTGTCGATGTTCAAAATTAAATATTTTTCTGGGCCCAGTATTGAGCAACCTGTACTGCGTTATAGGGCTTGCACAGTACAGGTCCTTCAGCGTGCAGGTATCGGGCCGCGCTGGGCAGCTCAGTAATTGTGCCATAGTCTGTGGAGATTCACCACAGCCAGGGGCGTATTTACCATAGAGCAAAGGGTGGCCATGGCTCGGGGCGGCGCGAGGATGCTGCCCGATTTTATCAACCAATTTGTTAGACAGAAAAAAATATTAATATTTACAGTTAATACATGGTTCATTTTTCGGATGCAGGAAAGAATGCATGAAAATAAAAACCCTGCAGACCTAGAAATGGTTGAATACCAACACAAAAGTTGAAACGGATATGATTTTAATAGTATATAATACATATACTGTGTTATTTTTTGATGGTTTTCGTGAGTATAAGTGGTCTGGTATCAGCCGCTAGCAGGGCTACTGAGCTCCTTCATATAAGTAATAGAGAGGACGGAAGATGGAGTAGACAAATAATGGACTGGAGACTGCCATCGCATAACGATAAACGAAACCAACGGCATAGTTAAGTCATAAGTAATGTTCGTTCCAAAAAAACGAAAAGCTCATTAACTATACAGGATAAACCTCGTAGCTTCAAAGAAAGTTTTCTTAATGCGAAATAAAAAATACATCTCTCATGTCATAATAAAAACCAAATCTACCATTACAATGCATTACATATAATACAATTACATTACATTAAAACCCGCTATCGGGCTCTCTGTATAGTAAAGTCCCGTGGTAAAGTCGGTAGGATAACCATTTATTAGAAATGTGGAAGAATTTTTTTTACAAGAAATAAGTAAGTCTTTTTTCTTACTGTTTTGTGTTCAATTAATGATTTCGATTCCAAAATTTCAATATTAACTGGGTGCAAATTGTACCTGTATTTTATACCACTTTCGGTCACCAACCCAAATGTGAAACACGCCTGGGGTGGCTTAACATGCGTAAGTGCTAATAATGCATTTTCTTGCTGGGCCACCAACCTCCTCAGTTATCTCCTCCTGGTTATTTCACGCACTATTTATTTACACCTGGTTAAAGTGCCACTGTTATTAAATATAATTCAACCAAAATAAAAATAAGCCACTTTATTTACATAATTCGGCCACTTATGACTACCATCAATCATCAGGTTTCTTTTGGAGCCGGCCGTATTCATGAATTTTTCATGAACACATTATGCCGATAATAACTACTGATTATACTTTGATATGTAAAAAGACGAAAGTTTATCAATAAATAATATAAATAAATATAAATAAATATATAGGGACAAATCACACTGATTAAGCTAGCCCCAAAGTAAGTTTTAAAACTTGTGTTATGGGATACTAACTTAACGATACTATATTTTAAGATAAATAAATATATAGATAAACACCCAAGACCCAGGTCAATTTGAAAAAGGCCATTTTCCAACTTGCCCTGGCTGGGGATCGAACCCAGAACCTCCAGATCAGCGGTCAAGCGTGTTAACCATTACGCCACGGAGATCGTTGTGTGTTACCAGCGATGACTTATGGCTCTGAAACGTGGTCCCTTGCTATGGGTCTCAAAAGAGGATGCTCAAGGTGCTATGGAGAGGACTAACCTCGGTGTTTCTGTGATCAAATCAGAAATTAGGAAATTAGTAGGAGAACAAAAGTCACTGACAGCCCAGTGGATTAGCTCGTTGAAGTGGTAGTGTGCGGGACACATAGCGCGACGAACTGATGGCCGATGGGGCAAAAAGGTCTTCGAATGGCGACCACGCATTGGCAAGCGAAGCGTGGGACATATCCTTGTGGATATGTGGTCGGACGACCTGACCAAGGTCGCTGGAAAGCGCTGGATTGATGGCCGCTCTAGATCGGTTATTTTGGAAATCCTTGGTAGAGGTATATCCAGGACAGGCGGCTGAAATTATGATGATGTAAAAAAAGTGTTTTCCGAGGCACAAAAGAGTTCGAGATGTCACACCATACATGTTGGAAGATAATTTCTTTCAAAGAGAAGCAAGTTAACTATTGCGTTAAAATTATTGTACAGAAAACGAGAAAGTACAAATGACCAATTGTGGAATGTCGTTAAAATGGTTATTCGTAGTTTGACACGTAGCACGCTAGTGCGTGACTCCAGGCGTCACGCGCCGCCTGCCGGAAATGGAAAAGGGAGTGGGGAGGGGTGGCAGGGTTGCCTATTGTTGACTACTTGCGAGTCACAAGTATTTTTGCTCTGTTTTATTTTACAAATAAAAGTCAATGTTTTGTGTAGAGAATTTTGAAGGTAATTTTCCATTTCAAAAATTCTATTTTCTAAGATGGAAAATTAGCAAACCTTTCGCCTTTTTCCAGCCTTTGTCGGTCATCTGCTGGACTAAAGAGCTATTCTAATAAAGTGATGATGTACCCGTAATCACCACGCAGGTCAGGCGGCTTGGTAGTTGCTGTAGATGGTACCTATGTCTTTGCATAGAGGACTCTGCTTCCCGTTCTCTGTTACTATTTCCCTTAGTCGCCTCTTACGACCACCGTGGGAGAAGCAAGCGGTGATGACAAATCGTATTCTACTTTGTCATTATCATACGGCCAGTCCTCTCACTGAACTCGTGGCGACCTCCGTGGCGTATTGCTTAAAACGCTAGTCCGTTAAGGCCCATTTACACAGTGCAAGTTTCTTGCCTGTTGCATACAATTTTATTGAAGCAATAGATGTTTTGTATGGCTGACGTTCTGTTTAGGCCATGCAAGTTTTCTATTGCTTCAATTTAATTGTATGCAACAGGCAAGAAACTTGCACCGTGTAAATGGGCCTGTACTCGATCCCCAGCCAGAACAAGTTGGAAAATGACCTTTTTTTAAATTTTCCTGTGTCTTGGGTGTTTATGTTAATCTATATATGTACTTATTATATTAGATTAGTATAATTGAGTTAGTATCCCATAACACAATTTAAAATTTACTTTGGGGCTAGTTTAATCAGTTTGATCTGTCAAAAAAAAACATGTTCTTACATAGGATGCGAATATGATGTACGTTCGACATTGGTTTACACGATAGAGTGATTTGGCGCGTCAATATGAATAGGTTTCCCTATGGGACCAACTCTAGTAAAAAAGTCGACTCTCTCATACAAAAGCTGCCGAAATTTTTCCAAGATCCTTGTCTTAATAGGGAAAATCACAGTAAAAGGAGACTTACCTACAGATGGAGGTTTACAAATGGCGTTATATTATAAATATGGGTCACACTCACAGTGGAGGTGGACCTTCTACCAATAGAAAATTTATTGCTCATTGTCCAACATTCCACGACGAATGCGTCATGTTGTAATTTCGTAAACATTAAGTATTTTTATTCTTCTGATTATCCTACTGCTGGGCAAAGATCTCACCTACCTTCTTCCATTTCTTCTTG
Source organism: Acrobasis repandana (assembly GCA_963576875.1). NCBI lineage: Eukaryota > Metazoa > Arthropoda > Insecta > Lepidoptera > Pyralidae > Acrobasis > Acrobasis repandana. The sequence goes on along the minus strand of OY756233.1, from coordinate 5,149,499 downwards.
TCATTTAAGAGCTTGCTCTTGTTAGTTGATTTGAATGGAGATGCCTCTATTCTTCTCTTCCCTCTGTCATCTTTTAAATATCTCGGTAGGACCCTTATAATCTATCCCTCGAATATTAAGAGATATATTATAAGAACTATATTATAAGAAATATGGTGTGAACCCTAGCGAGGATGTGTAGGCGTGCAGAAGCCGTAACTCGAAATTATGTAAATTGTAACGTTACCGGCGTTACAGCACTGTAATTGTTTCGCCGTGATTGTGTTCCGATTGCTCCAAATTGCAAGTCTCTTGATTTCAATAGAAATACAAAGAATGCCGTGATTTGACTTATTTCTGTAAATTGGATTTGGCACTCGTTCGCAAGCTTTACATGTTATATTATGATACCATTGTATTAGGCATAATATCATTTTGTAAACTGACAAAGCCCTTCCGGCGCGTAGGCGACCAATAATGTGTAAATGAGTTTCTTTCGGCGTTTCTTCTCAGCAGTGGTCGTTGTGAAACGCTAGTATCGGTAGCTTTGCACTAAAAATAATTAAAAATAATGACCTTCAATAATTTATCCTACATTGAATAAAAATTTTTGTCTTTGACTTTGACGGTAGAAAAATATACGATTTACCCTCACCCTTTTCCTTTTCCACGGGTGACTAAGCCTACCATTTACTGCGATCACCAGCCCGTCTGCCCATTGCAGTGTGGTGATTATGAGCAAATCGTCTCTTTCAATGGTTGCTCCACATACAAGAGCTTAGCTCTTTAATAAGTAGAAGGCGTCTCTTATTAAGGAAAGGAATTTCTTAATGCCAGTGGACACGCTCCACTGGTTTAGATCACAGAATTGAGCTGCTTTTCTACAGAAAGATGGTACCTGTAGTGTACCTCAGTGTACCTTTGGTCTAAATCAGTCCTTACACCGCGGAGGTTGTTGGCAAACATTTAAAGATTTTATGTATTCTTTTTATTTGACAACAACCTCCCTGTAGCTTAGATCATTTAATACAGGATAAACCTTACCTGCGCGTTCCCCTCTGCCAAAGTATAAGATCGCATGCTCTAATACGTTCATAAAAACTAGTTGCGTAATCGATTATGATCATTACGTGCATCGGTAAAGTATCGAAAGGACGTCTACAAGTGCTCGATTAAAAATGCCGTGCAGCAAAAAAAGTTGTGCAGTTAACTCATGTAAAATGAGGTCAAATACTTCTAATCTTAGTAAAGATGGAATAAACTTTCATTTGTAAGTTTTTTTTTATTTTATTAACATTGATTTCTATTTAAATGTAATTACTTAAAAATCGATATAATATCTTTCAATATAGATTACGGAAAAAATAATCGAGTCAAGTTTGCAACGGATTTTCTTCCATCCCAAGCGATTTTTTATCTTATTTACTGCCATATACATACGAAAAAGATCTATAATCACTTATCACAACGTTGACATACTTAATTTTGCAATGTTATTATTTTTTCACTATTGTTCGACACGAGACTCTCTTATTTTAAATATATCAATTACATTCATAAGGTTCGGTAATACGATTCAAATTTAAAAAACGATGAGTTGATGACGTAAGCGCACTCCCTACGAGACTATCAGATTTTGATGCGCACTCCCCACGAGACTAGTCTTTTTATGATTTACAACCTTTGTCTTTATTCCCTGGTCATTAGATTTGAATATATTATAGATTAACCACTCAACTGTCCAAGAAAATTTTTGCAACTTTTTGAGTGATGAGCCATTGCATTATTATCGATGTCGATAAAAATTACATTTCCTTGATCTAGGGTTATTTGTGATATAATTTAAATATCGAAATATTTTCATTTTTTTTACAAGCTTTTATTTAGTTTCACCTGTCCCGTTGTCTGTCTGTCTGTAATCAAATCTTCCAAGTTAAATTTTACCCACTTCCTGGTTTCCGATTGAGCTGAAATTTTGCACGCATACGTATATCGCGTGACAATGCAATATTATGACAACATAGATCTGATCTGATTATGGAGCTGGAAGGTGGCCATAGGAACTCCATGATTAAACGACATAACCCTATTGAGTTTGGGCTCGTATGAATTTTCTTGACGAGTATTTTGTCTTTAGATGGTATCCAGGGTCTGATGATAGAGCTGAAAGGTGGCCATAGGAACTCCGTGATTAAACGACATAAGCCCATCGAGTTTGGGCTCGTATGATTCATCTTGACGAGTTTTTTGTCTTTAGATGGTATCCAGGGTCTGATGATTGAGCTGAAAGGTGGCCATAGGAACTCCGTGATTAAACGACACAACCACATCCAGTTTGGGCTCGTTTGATTCGTCATGACGAGTAATTTATTTGTTAAACTAATTAACAAGTTTTATAGTATGCGTGAGGCGCAACGTGGGCAGTATAAATAATAAAACTTGTAAAACTAAATAGATACTTAACAAGTTCTATTATTTAAACTGCTCACGTGGCGCCTCACGTTACGTGTTGACTTCTATCCCGAATTCTCTACATAATTATTTGAAAACATTCCAGAGTTTTTTTTTTTTTTTTTTTCCGAAATATCGATGTCGATAATTTTTTTTGTTGTTTAATCCTTTTGCATTAGGGTGTATTATTACGTGTACATACACATTTGTTTTAGTGTGAGTCTTGCTAGTGTGCAAAAAATAAGCTAGTGTGTCAATTTTACGTAAGTGTGCGTTTATAACGACACAAATTATTTTTGTGACTGTGTGTGTTTTTTAGATGTAGTAGAAGGTTCCCTCCCGCCGCACCAAAAACGGCAGTAAGTTTTGTAAGAAGATTTGTCTGCGTAACTTATCCTGTATTAAATGATCTAAGCCCTGGAGTAATGATTAAAACTGCAGTTCTAGATTTTGTTTAACTGTAAGTTGAAGCACTAGTCCGCTAGTCCAGGACAATTTAAAAGGGACGTTTTCAAATTGTCAATTGTCGTTTGCAAATTGGTTGCAAGATTTCGGTGCCAAGTCACGTAGTCATCGAATTGAACATAACAGCTGTTAATAACATAACAATATAACATTTAGAGGTGGCCAGTGTCATTGTGGTGTTCTATAGGAGGTTATAGTATCTCTTCATGCAGCCATATACGATAAAACTTTTATTTCGCGATACAGGATTAAAGCTGTAAATCTCAACGCCATCTTTTGCTCTCATTGAAGTTGTATATGGGTTAGGATAGTGGCGTAGAAGTACAGGACAAATACGTGACAGTTTGTTGCCACAAGCTCTATTTGTAAGTCATAACCCGACACAATAGTGCCACAGCGGCATTGGTCCGTCGCATACCAATTAGCAGATTTTAGATTGTTGGCGACAGGACAATTGTTTGTGGAGCTGTAAGGTATGTATTAAACAACAGAATGGATTGTTGTTAATATTTATTATAACCTCTACTAACAAAACTGACCAAACGAACTCAACTAATAACGCTACTAACAAATAATAAACTAAACTAACCAATGAAGAGGTGTAAGAGATAGTAGGAGAGAAGACTTGTTAATTTTGCTCCTACTTTGGCCTCACTTGTCTCTGCACCACTTGTCAGTTGACTGGTAGAAAAAGCCTAAAGCTTTAAGTCCGCCGTTTACAATTTTTGTTATAGAGTTGAATAAATAAAAAAAAGACTGCTGAATTAATAACAAATAGAAGGGAAAACGATTTTGCCAATTAGTTTTAAAAACATTATAAATGACGATTAATAGGCATGTATGAAGATTTTGGTGAGTGTAGATGAAGCAAAAAAACGAAGAGGAAGGAAGAACAGTTCTGTAAGGATCGTAGCAAGTAGAGATCCATAGTCTCTACCTACTCCTGTGGGAAACAGGCGTGATACTAGGTATGCATGTAATAGGTCATTTAAAATACTGCGTTCTCTCACAGTATACTTCAGACCATCATTTTGGTCAATTTTTGACTATGGGACCAATATAGAAACAGGGAAATTGTTCTTAAGTGGAAGTGCTTTTTTTCACTTAATCTATATCGTCCCACTGCTGGGCATAAGTCTCCCTTATTTCCTTCCACGTGTCTCTATCGGTGAAAGTTTAAATTTATGTAACAGTCACTCTGTTTAACACAAATAAACGTTTTGTCGATGTTTTATTTTAAAGGCTTCCTAAAATGCATTTGATTCGAACAGCTTTCGTCAACGGAAGAGGGTGTTTTCTGCAAATCATTGGACCTTCTTTGGGCAAAGTAAATTGGTTCGCGGTTGTGCCATGATGTTCAATGGTGTCAACTTGTGGTAAGCACTGATTAATTTTGCTATGTATTAACTAGTTTGTTTACGTTTTGTTGTTAAGTAGAATTGGGGATTTGTGGTTTATTCTATTATAATTTTTGACATGGTATTCATTTCTATTCAAATCATATACAGGTTCTAACAAAATATACTGAAACTATTTCAAGGGTGGATCCAGTCCATGATACTGAACAACTTTCCCCAAGGAACATATATCGAAATATGAAAAATAATCAGCCGACCGATCAATCCGAGTTTGTATGGAAAACAAAAAAATATTTATCATATTTTGATATACATTCCTTGGGAAAAGTTGTTCAGAATCATGGACTGAATTCAGACTTTAACTTCAGTATATTTTGTTAGACATTATTTATCAGGGAGAGGGTTTAGAGAGGAGCCTCTCCGAGTGACCTGCTGAGCCCCCCTGTACGTCCGGCGTGCCCTGGGAAATTTGCGTGGACAGCAGTCGGTAACTCAGAGTGGCTGATCCTTTCGCTACGGAATGGCATTTTCTTACAGATACATTATCACGTCTTTTTCCCTAACAGGTTAGACAGAGCCGAGAGCCGTAAGAACCAAATGCCACGCATAGTGTGATGGCGGGCGTAAAGATGGAAAAAGGTAATTAAAATAGTGATGTGTTTCAAGCCGCCATGATTTATTTTGTCGCCCATTCCTTCGACCGGCTATTATAATGTGCCAGGAAAGTGATCGACTGCCTCCGCGGTCCAGTGGTCAAGGCGTTTGCCTTGTGATCCGGAGGTCATGGGTTCAGATCCCACTGGGAAGCATACTTTGTGAAAAGTTGTTTCCAGTCTGTTTAAGATATTGCAGGCTTGAATCACCTGATTATCCGAAAAGAAAGATGATTCCGTGCTTCGGAAGGCCCATAAAGCCGTTGGTCCCGAACGCCATCTAGCGTTTGTACCTATCCTAGGATTGGTTCTGGTCTACCCTTTGGGTTGCGGAGGTCAGACGGCAGTCGCCCTGTGTAAAAAACCAGTAACCTCGTCAAATCGCCTAGGTTAGGTAGCGGACCCCGGGCTCTGAAGCGTAACCGCTGACGATGCAACCGGGAATACGCTCAGATGATGATGCGGATAGTGAAGCAGCTGGTGAATTAGTTTTTTCTTTTCTCCCAGACCAGCATGAAAGAAATAAGCTTTTCTTCTCCAAATAAAATATCAGTTTATATTGAAGGTGTGCCAGCGAGCAATGGAGCACAGTATGTTAGGTGTCAGGCGAATAAATCGCATGAGAAACACCACACTTCGCTCCATCACCAAGATAACTGATGTGGGAGTAAAAGCGGCTAAATTAAAATGGGATTGGGCGGGTCTTGTCTATCGCATGCATCATGAAAGATGGACACATATTACCACCAACTGCACTCCGGACGGTTGAAGAAAGAGAGGAAGGCCAAGGAAGAGATGGGCGGACGACCTTGCACGGTTTGGAAAAAATGGCAGATTACTTACTTCTACGGACCCCGAAAGATGGAAACAGAGAGGGGAAGGCTTTTGCCCAACAATGGGACATATACAGCTAAAAAAAAACAGTTTATAAACTATTTGAGACAAAATGTAAAGCAATGTGCATAAAATAAGCCATACAATCACAATTCACTCGACTAATTACAATTTATTTAATCGTGGTAGAGTTGTTAGATTTAAATCGAACGTTGTTTATAGTTTTATGAACAGGTTCATTATAAAAGCCTTCGGCAAATGTCTGTTTTTAGATGAAATATGCTCGACCTTATTTTACTATTGTGGCACAATAATAACAGGATCGAAATTCACATTATAGCCCTAGAGGGGCGGCATAAAAGTTTAAGCTAGGTACTCAGAATAACTAATTTAAATAATATAAGGGGGTGATCCCACTGCACCCCGCACCGTCGCGGAGCGCGGAGCAGCAGATTTTACCATTGTATGCAAGTATCTCAGTTTGTATAGAAAACAAGCCTAGTCCACAGAATACATAAGAGTCAAACAGAATGGTCTCTCACAGCGTCTCCCGCAAATTGGCGTCCCCGCACCTATCCCCCGCACTTTGTGAGCTTTGACGGCTCCAAACCAGGGTTTAATTACTAGCCGCACGCAATACGCGACGTGTGGTGTCTTGAGAACTGTCAACCAATAGTAACCATCATGGTGAGAAGGTGCGCGTATAATAATTGGTTATCCACCCAATACTCTAAAGAACGTATATTTCATACATTTCCAAATGATGAAAACAGGTAAGCAAAGCAACAATATAATTTCACGTTATTACCCAGCAACCATCTTGATATATATACCCTTCTTGCTCTCTCGCATTGGCGGGAGATACACAAGAGCGAGAGGGGTATTAGCAATCCGGTAATGTTATATTGGCTCCTCGCTCACAGGTAATCACATACACGCAGACGCCAAATAGATTTCCGCGGGTTATAGTGTAAATGCCATTGTTGACAATGACAACTTGACATGCTTTGCGTGAAAATGTGATGAACATTTGTTTATTTTTATTGAATTTATTCATATAATTACCGTATAGTTTTGCGCCGAATATGCAAATTATTATATTACAATAGTGAATTAGTTCGTTACATTATAAATGACTCAATAATAATCAGTAAAGTGAACTAATGGTGAAATGGACAATGGACATAATAAAAATATTTGTGAAGTGATATTATGTAGCTGTTTCCGACTTTTCTGTAACATTTGATACATATAAAACAGAATATTTTTTACGTCATACCTAGTGTTCGCAAATCTTCAGGTATTGAAAAATATAATCGTAAATATGTCGAACACGTTAGTAGGTAAGTATTAAATTAATTCTGCGGTGCGACCCTAAGTATAAAACTCACACATCGACGTGTGTACAGATAGATTGTTTCGTTTGTAGTAGTAGTAGGTATATATGTTACTCTGAATCAATGGAGAGTCCTACCAGTGGCCTAGTCCAACACACTGAAAATGCGTTAACGCGCGGGAGCGTCAGTGTGTTGAATTGAACCGCGCTCCGCGACGGTGTGCGGTGCAGTGGGGTCACCGCCTAAATCTCATAATACTTTTTTGCTTATATATTTTGCTTAGATACCTACTTACTAAAATGTTTTCAAATTAATTGGTAGTGGTTTAGAAAAGGAGTTTTTATTAATTTAGACGACCATAATCTGGGCGAGTGGGTTGACGGCTTACTGGTTATAATTACATCGGTCATGGACGAACAATACTGGACTAACAACCCCATACAAAAAAAAGTACTCCAAAATATCCTATATTATTTCTGTACTATCTCGCCCACTAGTCATACTGAATGCTGGTTACTTAGGCTGACGATATCTACGAAAAATCAGAGGTGGCGCTGTTTTTTCGTAGTAGAACGCTTATACCACCTTCTTTCAGAAATTAAGCGGCACCACTACGAAACTTTCTTGATCTAGAACGTATGATCTACAACTCTTAAACTAAAAATCGAATTACATTTCAAAGTATGAAGGTAACCAGTCGTTTAGTATTGTTCGTCCATGTCACGATATAAAATAAATCTGATTTATAAAGTACTTAACACATTGCTGGACACTAAGCCAGACACAATAGAAATAACAATTGATTTACGTCTATAGACGTAGTGTGTCCTACAATGTGTTAAGTACATATTTCTGCATTACTGCCCATGCCGCTAAAGTAGTAACTTTTGGCAAAAACAGTTTTAAAACTAAACAGTTAAATGTAAAACTTACCATGATCATAAAATAAATTATTGTACAACCAAAACATTCACCAAGAGAAATTTATATTGCCATTATCGTTTTTGAGAAAATAATTATTTTCAAATGAGGCCACCGGCGTTAATGCGTAGCTATAAGACGCATTGTGCTCGGTTGTTAATATCAATCTTAAGATGGTGGCCAACACTCAACGGTACATACTAAGCTCTAACCCTTGTATTTGTAAAAAAACAGGTTTTTTTACGAATATTACACCCATTTTTTTAAAGTGTCTCAATTACATTCCATGGTGCTAATAAACCATTAAAAAAACTATTTTTTTTTATTCAAAAGATAAGCGCCATAAATTTAAATTGCACATTTTCAAATTTTGAAGCAGTGGACGCCATTGCTCTGTTGTCATGCATGAGGTCATTTATGCATGTTAAGAAATGCGCTGATGTATGTATTTTGACTGCTGACACTCTTTAGTTTACACGGGGCGTATGACGTAATAGCATGGCGGCTACTATTTGGTGTTTAAAAACAGATTATAAAAACTAAAAACTTTAAATTGAATTTTAAAATTTATTTTGTTATTTTGTGAACTAAAACTATCATATTTCGACTGGTTTAAGCCTAAACCATCTTAAGAATATATTTTTAGATTTTTTTCCCATATTTATTTCAGTTTCTTCTTGTATATTCTGAACTTAATTAACACTAAAGTTACTTTACTCTGTTAGCTATCTTTGCAATTAGGTCGTATCGAAAAACGGGTTGTAGGTATGGTGTGGTTTGTGTGGTTTAAAAAAATATTTTATTGACAAAATGGCACTTTACTGGTATTTGTTATAAGTAATACGACGATATAGGCTAAAATACCGTATTGTTAACTTAACTAACGTGCACTAGCCCCTAGTCTATGCTTCAAACTTGTCTATGCGTGACACCAGCTGCTCTCGCACCTGTCACGGCGGCGCGTGCTCAGCGACTCTAGCGTATATCCGTAGCGGTGCGTGTTAAATTTGTTTGGGGTACAACGTTATTTGATCATTAATAATTAAATTTTATACAAAAAAGACTTAATTTTCTTTGAGGAGTTTCTTCCATATCTACAAAGTTCATAATAATATCCTCACTAAATTAATATGGGGCCAACTAGGGAGTAAAGGCTTTTAAATGAAATAAGAATCATTAAAATCGGTTGACAATTGTTATATAATAATAAAAAAAACATACGGGTCCATTTAATAACCTCATTTTTAGAGAAGTCGGTTAAAAAAGATATATACTGTTTTAAAATACGTGTAACGATGCATAAATGCATGTAACAGTTTTTAGGCACACATATTTAGTGACTTAACATTTTTATTGGACCCAAATAAAGTGATACAGAATATTAGATTCTAGAAAAAAAATGACAAAACGCGGCCTTATTGCAACTGCAATCTCCTGCAGGCAACCGAGGTACTTGGAGATGTTTAACGAAAACAGGTGAGGCGCGAAGTTATAGGCAAAAGAGAGAAAAAACAAGTTAATCCGAACAAGATAAGTGAGAGGAAAAAAGAAAGTCATATTTATAATAGGGATAGAAAGTGTGACTTCACTTGAGATTTAAAGCTGGCTAGCGTTTCAGTACGCCGAATTTAAGCTAAAAGGAAACCATTTCAAAATTTTCTCTCCAGTCGAGTGGCGGTCACAGATTAGAACAAGCTACCAGAGAATGTTGTTACTGCTCCTACAGTGAATAGCTTATAAGCTAAATAAAAACAAGTTCTCTAAATGTTAAGGCGCACACGCATTAGCTTAATAAGCTGCAGTGTGTTAAAGAATAAATGAATCTTCTTCATATAACTAATCTTATTTCATTTATTTATATCAGGTATTTCATTAGTTTGTTTCTTCAGCACCATGGACTGAATATGCCCAAAAAATAAAGGCAGTGATTTTTAAGTACCTATTTATTTATTTATTTTACTCTTTATTGCACACAATTTAACAAATTAGACACAATACAGATAAATTTTAGCATATTAAAGGCGGCCTAAGTATATAATATTACTAGCTTTCGCCCGCGGCTTCACTCATCATCACGTCGTTTTTAGTCTCCACTTTAGGAGCCCGACCCTCTCTGTACTACCAGAGCCATATATAAGCCAGAGCAGTCAGAGGATTTGGCCTACACTCTCCACGCTGGCCATACGGGTTGGAGAGGTCTCAGTAATGTTTATAAGCTTTGTTTAGCTTGTGTTTTCTAAGTCGCCTTATACGACATCCACGGGAAGACTTGAAGTGGTTCTATTCTACTCTGCCGGGAACCACACGGCGGCTTCGCTCGCGTTTCCCAAAAAAGGTACCCTATATCCTTCTCAGTACTCCTAACTATGTATATACGAATTTTCAAGAAGATTGGTTCAGTAGATAAAGCGTGAAGAGGTAACAAACAAACAAATATATAAACTCTCTTTAGCATTTATAATATTATACTAGCTTTTGCCCGCGGCTTCGCTCGCGTACATTAAATTTTTCCGGGATGAAAGGTCCTCTTTGTCCTTCTCAGTACTCCTAACTATATGTATGTGAATTTTCAAGAAGATTGGTTCAGTAGATAAAGCGTGAAGAAGTAGCAAACAAACAAATAAATAAACAAACAAACAAATATACAAACTCACTTTCGCATTTATAATATTATTTGGGAAGTTGGGATTTCATTAGAAACTAGAAACTTAGTCAAATAATCACCTGAAATGTAGCTTACTTTAAATTTTACTTAATTTAACGAAAATTTGTTATTATTGCTAAGTAAATAACAATCAGATGACGAAACTAACGAACTGGGTATAGAGTTAACAACGTATTGTATAAGGTATAACTAATGGTAGATCGACGAGATTTGTCTGTCTGTCTGTGGCCAACCCAACCATGACGTGAATGTTAGCCAACCAGACTCAATGAGATTTGTACTGAGATATATAGATACTCGTAGTATGTAAAAATTAACCGTATGTAAAGGGCACGGAGTTGCAAAATTGATCTCTTTTTTCATCTTTCGCCAAATATTCCCTAATCGACATGAATTGAACTCGTTGTTAAATGAATAATACATAAAAAAATCTTCTTCAGTTTTTCCCTACCTAATTAACGCGTCACTTTTTTCCACTTGCTTAAATTTCAATTTTGATGACATTTCAATGATTTCAGTTGTTTTGAATAAAAGTGCTTTGTAAGGAGACTAGCGCCATCTGCGTGTGATCTCCACAAACACGGGCAAAATTATCGATTCATCGATTTCCCGTGCGGGGATTGTCTTTGCTCGACCAGAAAAATGTTCATTGTCTTTTGTGTCAAAGTCTCAACTTGTCTTTACGTCAAAATAATGGACTTGCTTTTTGTGAAGAAAAATGTAACTGGGTGTGGCGGTTCCGCGTGTTTTAGAAGCACTAAGTTTGTAATTTGATATATAAAATCGAAAGTTTCGTGAGAATTGTCGTTAATTGTGTTTGTGACCAATTCATTTGAACGGCGGGGCGCCGAACTTGTTTGTATTGCGTAAGGAACATTGATTTGTATGACCATTGTGAACCGCGTGCCATGCGCTTTGAAAAATTGTTAGTTTGTGACATTCTATGTGAATAATCTTGAAGTGGCGAAAGAAGAACAAGAAACCTATTGTGCGGTCTTGAATTGGTGTTAAAATACTACGTATTTATCTTGGGGCATGAGCTCATGTTGGGTTAGGTTAGTTAGGGACCCAATTCTTCTGCACCACTGATCTCGGGTCTATGAAGAGACCTGAGGCCGTCGCCATCCCTGAGGCCGACCAGGGGATCGACGCGAAGGCCAGGTGAGGCTGCCTGAGGACCGCGGGGAGGCGGTGAGTTTTATAATTAGTATAACTACTTTTAATTAGAATTAAGTTCAAATCATAATTAGTTAAATTAGATTAAAATAGGTCCCTGTACCTATGTATGTACAGTATTTATATACAGTATGTATATACAGGGTGGTAGCAGACTGCGTAGGTTGTATGTGTGTTTGTTCGTTGTCGTTGAGATTGCCGGACTCGTACCAAGAGCGTAGTCACAAAATCTCTTGGTACCCAGAACGTAATCTTAACTACTCTGCGCCCAACATTTTTTGGTAGCAGAGCTTAGTTAGTAACATCAGTTGTTGAACTAATATAAACCTACTCGTATAACTATATCATTGTTCAAAAAAATATAATTATATATCGTATCTTGAAGCTGCTTATGTGCACATACAAATAAGTAAAATCGCTCCTTGAAATATATAAATACATCATTATTCTATCAGTTTTCTATTGTGGATTGTACCCACTCTCTACCCTGTGTTGTAAATGTTCCTTTCAATTCAAGGTTGACTGGAAGAGATCCCAATCTGGGATAAGTCCGCTTTTATACCTATTGATGTCTTAATGTTACGTGTAATTTTGTATTTGTTCTTAGTGTACAATAAAGTTTTAACAAACAAACAAACATTATGAGACGTCATTTTTGAGTGTCATAAAAATTTGTGCCATTTTATTATATGCAAATACATTTACCTAGGAGTACTATGTTTGAACGAGGGTGTCAGCGCAAAACAAAACGTGTAGTTTTTTGACCGCGATCCGACGTATAGCATCGTATTTTTGCAAGCGTCGTGTCAGCAAAGAGTAATATTGTTTTACGCAGAAAATATCATAAATTAGTTAATGGTATTCTAAGCATTTCGACATTTTGGGTTCAAATCCCACTGCAAGCATAGTTTCTAAATAGTTGTTTCCAGTCTGGTTAGGATATTGCAGGCTTGAATAACCTGATTATCCGAAAATAAAGATGATTCCGAGCTTCGAAAGCCACGTAAAGCTGTTGGTCCCGAACACCATCTAGCGTTTGTATCTATTAGTGGGATGGGAACCCTTTGGATTGCAGAGGTCAGACAGCAGTCGTTCTGTGTAAAAATCAGTTACCTCGTCCCTAGGTAAGGTTGCGGACCCCGGGCTCTGAAGCGTAACCGCTGACGATGCAACCGGGCATACGCTAGGATGATGATGATATTCTAAGAATTTCAACATAAAACCAGCAGAGTGAAATGGAAAGGTTTCTCCAAATTTTAATGTTAAAATTACGAGTGGTCAAGACTACTCGTGCAAATACGATCAATTAAAAAATGCGCCCGATTAAAACATTAGCGCAAATCATTCGTTTTGTGACTCCCAATTTTAAAAATAGCACTCTAGACTTCATTATCACCTACGAACTAGAATTACCAGCTAAATACATATACACAGTTCTAGCACTACAGTGTGAATATCTCAAACATGGATTTTATACGTATATGTGAAATATTACATTTATTAAATGGTTTGGCAAGCTTTCTCTTCGCTGGCATTAGATATATAAGATATTATCAAAATATAGCAATATAGCTACAAAAATTGATTTAGATATTTTTTGCAAGTTGCTGCAATCGAGCTGCTTACATCTCTAGCAAAGATTTCAAAAATAACTATGTACATCCAAATGCCATTTTGGGACATAGAAGGTGTGATTTGCGGAGCATGTTATCACAAGCAATTTGTTTTTTTTTTTTCAAATTTAGAGCTCCTTGTCGCTTTTTTCTTATGGAGTGTGATAAGAGGAAATACTAAGGTCGAGAGAATTGAAAAATAGGTATTTGAATAAGGCACTGATTTAAATAGGCAGTTGTAAATAGCAGTTTTGGTAAGTTAAAAATTTTAAATGGCATGTTTAATAACTAGTTAAGCAGTTAAAACGAATCATTAAAGTAAACAAAAATGAGTAAAAAAAAATAATTAACTGGATCAGTAAATATATAATTGAGCAGGAAAATAATTAAATACTTTAAAGAAAATAAATACTTCAAATACTTATAGGAAACTTTATTGCTTTAGGTAATTTATTTATGTTTTATTAATATTGTTTATGTAACTGTTTGTTTCCCAAATAAAATAAAATAAAAAAAATAAAAATTAACGGGCGGTAAAATAAATTGAACGAGCGGTTCTATAGGTTTTCCCTAACCTAGTAAAATGAATAGAACTAGTAATATGATAAAATAACCGACTAATTGATTTTTTATTACAGTCATGTTTTAGTGTCGCAATAATTAATCAACCGCCATTAAATTAAATAACTGCTCAATATGTTTTCCAACTGATCATAATAACATCTCGAATTTTTAAATAACAGTTAAAAAAATTAGTTCCCTTTGTATAATTGATTGCTGTCGCGCTGTGTCCGAACAACAACCGAGCGAGTGCGATAGAGATAACTGCAGCTCAGACCTTAAAAAAAGTTGGCTTTCTAGCAGAAAATGATTTTTTAAATGGGATGATGATCGAATAGACGCACAGCCAGTGTAGAAAACAGTTGGCCACCATCACTTCTGGTGAAATTTTAAGTTCACAATTTGCAGCTTTCTCCTCACTACAATATAGACAGTACGATATAGACGTACATTATCAATTTTCTTCACCATATCCAGTTTAAACGCATTAGCCCGGTTATACGAGAAAATCTGCCGGCGATGACTAGGAAAATGCTTGTCTAAAGTACCAACAAGTGCATCTAAGGATGGCCAATTGAGAGTTAAAAGACCATAAGGAACCTCGCGCACTAGACAGCCAAGACAAACCAGTGACCACAATGAACAGATTAAGGCCGTACCTGAATTTTCCGGGCTCCAGTGTTGCCCCCATTTAAAATAAATCTAAAATGATTTATAAAGAAAACGGAGACATCATTCAAAAATTTGCTACTACCAAGTCCTAGATAACCCTTCAAACTGTTTTGTGAACTACTGTTTACAGTTTATAATGAGAACGTTAAGCTTAACTACGCACATTTGCCAAAAGTGGCCGTTTTTCGCAAATGTGCGTCGTAAAGCTTAACGTTCTCACTTTAAACTGTAAACAGTAGTTCATAAAATACTTTGAAAAGTTATCTGAGACTTGGTAGTAGCAAAATTTTAAATGATGTCTCCGTTTTCTTTGAAATGATTTATTTTAAATGGGGGCAGCACTGGACCCCGAAAAATTCAGGTACGGCCTTAAACTGAAAACAGTATAGTTCATAAAACAGTTTGAAGGATTATCTAGAGCCACGGTCTAGAGCCGTATGAGACAAAACTTTAAGTGATATCTGCGTTTCCTTTCAAACAGTTTATATACCGGACATACCCGTAATAAATCGAACCACAGTCTATGCTAGATCATTATAGTATAATGAAATTAAAATAACAAAATAAAAATGGCATTTCCATACAAAAGTGTGCAGCCATACAAAAGGGAGATTTTTATGGGAATGTCGATATTTTTTTTGGGTATTGACTGTTATTTTAATTTCATTATATTATAGTGATCTAGTATAACCCTTGGTTCGATTTATTACATATGTCCCTTCCACGTTTTATGTACTTGTTTTAAATTAGTTACTTGTTAGTTTTGGAAATAAAGTTTTCATAAATAGAATAAGTAAAAAACGCCATCTAATAGTGACTATTTAAAAAGACATTTAGAGAAAGCCAAATATCTTCTTTACATGTTATTAAATATGTAAAGAAGGTCTCTAAATGATTTATCTTTGACCAAAGCTATATCTTTGAACTATGTGTCTAGCTAGACACACACAAGCAAGTCTTGACTTATGATCGTGAGTGACTCATGTCATGCCTGATAATTTAATAACAACTAAAATAAAAATGTATTCAAATGAAGTAATATTATGTAAATTCGTTAGCAGGGGAATTAATTAGCAAGCCACATTGACAAATAAGGTTGCGTTAGTTACATAGTATAGAATTTTTATTATATAGTTGCTTATATAGGTAGGACGAGAGGTTTATATTTAACCCCTGACGAAAAAGAGGGGTGTTATAACACAAAGGGGTTTCGTAGCTCCTAAACGAATAGATCGTGTTTGTTTGTCGTGATGTTTGTTTGTTTGTTTACTTTATTGTACCAAAAACATGCATATAAAATACAAAATTCGAAAGAGCAAATATACAATGGTGGACTTATCCCATATAGGGATTTCTTCCAGTCAACCTGCGATATATTGAGAGGACATTTACTCAATCAACAGGTAGAAGCAAGTACGTATGTTGTCGTATTCTTTATTTGATAATAAGGAGTTATTTTATCTTTGTTTTCACTTTTTATTTCTGATTTTGTTTTCCATCTTTACATTTCCACTATTTTGTCAAGGTCTAGTGACCAAGACTCTTTCTGCACCGTTACGAATTAAGAAGAGACATGCGATTTGTTCAAACAGTGGAGATCTGGATTCCTTCCACGCTTGTTTAGGAAAAAAGAACCAGATGCTTCTATTCCCGTAAAGCCGATCGGACAAATATTATATGAATGCAGTATTCGGAAAGTTTATTATAAAATAAAATCAAACATCATTCGCATTGAAAAAAAATTAAAATTTGCTGTTTTGTAAAAATATTTTATTATGTAAATTATGTTATGATGAATAAATAGTTGAATTTTAATTTTTTTATCATAGATACATTAGTTTCTCGTTAATTAAGGAATATGTTTCTATATTAGCCATCAAATAAATTATGATAAAATTAATGATTTGTGTTTAAAATGATTTATTACTTTCTTGTTTATTTTTAGAACTTGATTTGCTTGGGTTTTTAAGTTTGGTTTATTGTTTAGTTTTATAATTTGTTTAGTATATATAAGCATTTAAAGTATCGGTAGTATCGGATGTATCAAGTAAGATCCGGACCCAAAGGGTGCCAACGGGACCCTATTACTGAGACTCCATTATCTGTCCGTCTGTCCGTCCGTCTGTAATGGGGCTCTATATCTTGAACCGACTAGACACTTGTAATTTTCACCGATGATCCTAAAAGTTAAAAAGGAAAAAGATAAAGTTAGAAAGGCCTAACAAATATAAGATTAAGGATTAAAAATACGGTGTCATAAAATAAACGTGTTTTATCAGCATTTTAAAACATTTTACAGCGGTACGGAATCCTTTAAGTACGACTCTGACTCGCACTTGACCGGTTATTTCGAATACATTTATTATAGGTATATTTGAAGCTAATAAATATTTATTTGTTTGTCTTAGAACTCATTTATAATGTTTTATTTTAAGAGCGTTTATCCATTAGAATTGCGGTGGCGTCAAAGTTTACGATTTTCGCCTAAAGATAAAACAATGAAGTGTTTAGTTTTCAGACGAGATAATAACATCATATTATGCACACTTTCATAATCAACTTTTTGGTTTCAAAATCTTTCAAAATATGGGTATAGTTTTCCAATTACAAGAATTTTTTATCAGGTCCGTTTTCAACTCGGCGCTTGACTGTCTACGAATATGCGAAAGATCAGTTAAATTAAAGGCAAAAAGATTAGAAAAATTATTACCTAACAAAAATGTAAGCGTAAACTTATATTATTTATTAACTTAACTTAACTAACATTATAAATGCGAAAGTGAGTTTGTATATTTGTTACCTCTTCACGCTTTATTTACTGAACCAATCATCTTGAAAATTCTCATACACATAGTTAGGTGTACAGAGAAGGACATAGGGTACCTTTTTTAGGAACCTTTCATCCTGAAAAAATGTAATGTTCCCGTGGGATACGCGAGAGAAGCCGCGGGCGAAAGCTAGTTGATAAATAAAGTTAAGTTCTAACAAGTATTAAATAAATTGTTTCGTGAGTAAGTGGCTTCAAGTTATTGAATTTAATTTACAAAATGATTGCTCTCTTCCTACCTGTACTTTAAATGAAGAGGTGAACGTTTCTTAGATTTCCTGCTCTCCATGATGTAATGCATTATAGGGCCGTATGGTTTCCGGCCTAGAATAGGACCACTCCATCTCTTCCTGTGGAGGAGGCTAAAGGACTAATCATGAACATCTCGTGTTATAAATGCATGCCCTCAGAGGGTTGACGTCAAACATGCTGCCGGTCGGAAAATTACAATATATTTTTTATGGGTTATAGATATTTTTTTCTATTTATCCTTAGAGAGTCAAAGTATTTTTTTTATTCACTGTAGAATATATACTCGTATCACATAAAGAAGGTTATTTTTTTTAAGCCATTTAGGTCCCATCGTTGGGCAAAAGCTCCCCTTTTTGTTTCCAATTATTATATTTTTTTAATTATTTTTAGTGCAAAAGCTCCAACTACTTGTACATACTAGCAATTTAGAACGACTGTTGGAAATATACACCGAAACAAACCCAGTTCAGTATCATTTGTTTATTTTTGAATATTTTGATTAGGTACTAAAGTGTCTAGTATAAAAGTATCTCAGGCTCTAATGCAGTACGGCTATGGATGCAATCGAGGATGGGCTTTGATGAGGAGGAGATAATACACGGACTATGATAGTTAGAATTTTATTTTTCTCATAAGATATATAAAATAATAATAATATTGGAAATTTAAAACACACCCTTCGCACTTGCGTATACGCATCTTCAGTCTTACTTAACATTCGAGTTAGCGTCTCCCCTAAATGGCTGCAAGCTCAATAAAACTTTCAAACTGCTATAGTGTGTTTGCTATTGTTTTTAGGTGGGTCGACAGGTGTGAAGGCGTACTATAGTTTGTGCTGACTGCTGTAGCGTTCCGTACGACGACGCATGCGCCAGTCTCGAATGTAACAGCGCGAGAGCCGATCGCGTTCACCTTACAAATAAAGCGCGCGGATATCTTTTCGAAAATCGAAAATTTCGTACTTTACGTTTCAAAAGTGTTGTGTGCCAGTGTTGTTGTGAATAAACACTTTTTAGATTGATTTTTGTGTTGTGTTAAGTGTATGTGATTTTCTTCTTTATTTCATCGATATTTTTCATTTTGGAACGATTTTTGGTAAGTTTTTTGTTGTAATTTTGTTTTCGGGCGTGCTATATTGTTATGGCAAGGTCACGACAAGATACTTAGATCTAAAGGTGCGATCACTAAACATATTTGATTTAAAATAGAAGAAAATACAGAGTTTTAACTTTGCGAAAGTAACTTAAGCAGAAAGAATATATTTCTTAAGGGCATACTTGAATTTTCCGGGGTCCAGTGCTGCCCCCATTTTAAATAAATCATTTTAAAGAAAACGGAGTAGGTAGGTACGTAATGAAAATTATGCGAAAAATGTTTTTCTTCTGAATTCTTAAGTATGTTTATGTAATATCGTTTTAATGTACAAGTATTAATACTAGAATATTACACAACAGTAATAACAACACATAAGTACCTATAGTCTAAAGTGCAAACATTATTATTTCAATAGTTATTACTCGTAGGTACTAATTTTGAAGCGGTGGTGGCCTAGAGTTTTAGTCTGCGTTTGTGAGGCTCGCGCTCGATCCTCACTAAGTGTGACTTGTACTTCTGAGTTTGTCAAGGAAAACGTCGTGAGGGAACCTGCACACTAGTTCACTCTGTGTAATAATGACTGTTGTCCCTAGATGATAGTCATGAGTTACCTTTTACATCCTCAGCTGTGCTGCTTCGGAGCCCGGGGTGCGCTTTCCCGCTTTTTCTTTTTAAATATAACATGCATGTCAATGGTCACCCAAGGATGCCAAAGTCCTTGCAAAATGGAGAAGAAATAGCCGGAACAGTTTAAATGATTTGGCTATAGTTTTACGACCGGCCGCCTGCCTGATGTCAACCCTCTTTGGGAATGAATTTGTGCGAAAAGTTTTACAACCGGCCGCCGCCCGACGTTAACCCTCCTTGGGAATGCAATTGTAGCGCGAGATGTTTGTGCTTAGTCCTTTAGTCGATTCTTACGACATTCATAGGAAGAGATGGAGTGGTCCTATTCCAAACCGGTACCACACGGGTAATGAAAGTCATTGAGCTACGACAGATACCTTTAGGCAGCACGAAAAATCTGATACCTGTCTAAGTAATAACATAGGTGCTTGATAAAAAGAAAGACTTATTTAGTGCACGTTGGTAGGTAGGTACATTCTCTACACACATCTGTGTTCCCACACACACAATACAGTATTATAAGAAAATTTTGAAACATAGGTACACTTACAATAAGCAGAAAGAATATATTTCTTAAAGTAAAAACTTCTTAGGCGCGTTGGGTATTTTTTGAGATGGGAACAGTGGCGGATTTGCAGTCCTAGCCGCTCTAGGATCCAGGCCATGTACCGCCCCTTTCTCAGCACCCATCATATAGACTAGATACATAATTTACATCTTCAAAAAGCGAGTCTATATCTTCCTGAAAGGCCGGTAACGCTCTTGTTACACCCCTGGTGTTGCAGCTCAGGTGACCCGCTTGTTCGTTTGCCGCCCGATAATATAAAAAAAAAAATTTTTTTTGGCACGATTTTCCACCCTTTATATCCGGCCGCCCTAGGCCCGGGCCTACTTCCTTAGGGAAAATACGCCACTGGATAAACTCGCGACACTGATCGACACCACCTCGTTCAAGTTTTCACTTCTGTCGGCACTCCGGGAGTGCCAGTGTTGTTTTTCATCCTTTAATTAGTGACTTTTGGTGGTTATCACTTGATCAATACATGTAAGTACTCAAATATGTTAGTAATTCTATTATCTTTGTCAGTAACAAACTCTTCTTGTTAATAAGCCTTTCCACGAACATAAGTGCTCGATCTACATAAAATATCTATCTATTTGTAAAACCACTTTTTTTTTAAATTATAAAAACACTTCTGTACGGGACAGATACATTAACTCCTTTATTGACGTGGTTTAAAGGTACGTAAATTAAATTCCTATTTCGTTTATACTAATACCAGTACGGCACAATATAAAATTAATTAAATGCTAAGGTATGTACCCTTTGAGAAGAAACATAAAACGCAATGGCGTCTGAATGGGATGGGGTTAAAATAATGGTCATTCAGTCCCTGTGCCGACTGTGATTATCGTGGGCGTAGCCAGGAACGGGCAAGATATGCAACACCCTAGAAACCTTTTTACCCCAGAAAAAATATTAAAGCTGAACAATTTGTATTACTATTTTTTTAAGACTAAGCAGCTCCTTTCATTTTGTTTGTTAACTTTTCATTTTTATTTTTTTAATTAAGGTATTTACATACAACATTCGAGCATGATACATATAATGCTTAGGTTCTCATGTACCAATGACAGGTATACACGACATTCACTTAGAGTTCAGAGTTAGCTTTACAAGAGTTTAATAAACGGGCAAGTGCAAGTCGGACACGTACATGAAGGGTTCCGTACCTCCGTACAATGTTTTAAAACGCTAAAAAAACACGTTTTTTGTATGACGACGCCTTTAATTTTTTTGCTTTTTTTATTTTTAGTATTTGTTTTTATAGCGGCCACAGTAATACATAATCGGTGAAAATTTCAAGTGTCTAGCTAGCAGACGGACAGACGGACAGACAGCGGAGTCTCAGTAATAGTGTCCCGTTTGCACCCTTCGGGTACGGAACCCTAAAAATGAGTTTTTTGCGTATGAGTGAAACGTAGGGCTTTTGTAGATCGACTCATTTTACCCAACTCTCTTATTGTATCTTTACCGCCCTTGGCTCTGTCTACCCCGTTAGGGATAAAGACGTGATAGTGTATCTGTATGTATCTGTATCTCTTATTGTATCTGTCATTATTTTATAGCAGTTGTTAAGCTAAGTACCTATGTCAGATTCGTAGGCACAAACCTTTCTGTGACATAACTTGACGTCTACTATATAATGGTGAAAGCCGGGACGGGCTTAGCGTGCCTTTGAAAGCTCGAGAAAGATATTTACCACAGTGGGACGAGCCACTGCCCACCCCACTGTGGGAAAATCTGTAGCTACGCCAAAGGTCTATAATACTATATACATTCAGGAAATACTGGCCCCATCCTGTGTCTCATTCCTACGGTATAATAACTGTCTCCTTCATTTGTATGAAATTCCTTCTCAATTTTTTTTTATTTAATCTCGGATTATCATGGATAACCACACACCATGGATCAAGATAGACACAGCCTCTGTATGAATTTGTGTGTCAATCTGACGTCAAATTGACTTCATTTATTTTTTTACTTCGTCCGTGTATGTCAATGTAAAATACCTAAATCTGCCGTTTGACCCGTAGAAACTCGTCGAAAAACGTTGGAGGAAGTAATAAAAAAGCTTCCTTCCGTTTGTAAGTGATTTTTTTTATTAAATTTTGTATTTGAAATTCGCACCCCTGGTTTTCATACAAACTGAAGGACTTTCTTTATCTAGTAGTATATACAGGTCTGTGCAGATAATAGAGCTTTGCTCAAAAAACATTTAATCTTTTATTATTCAAAAAATAATAATCAGATACTTCTATTTAACTGTATACGAGTACGGTGTATTAACACTTCCACTGCTGAAAAACGCGCCGTGTGTGTTTTGCCAAATAGGAAAACACATACGGTGCGTTTTCAGCAGGCGAGGTGTGGTGCTGAAGCTGCTAGGATGCAGAAGTTTCGGTAAGAGCCTACTTAATGTACATTAAGTACCTTATTCATCGAACCACCTTTTATTTTACAGCACAATTCCTGTCACCTACAGGTAGTCTGTCAGAGATTGCCTTGGCGATAAGGCCGCCTATTGTATGTCATCATCATCATCAGGTCTTTTTAGTCTCCGCTGCAGGAGCATGACTCTCTCTGTACTACCAAAGCCATACTTACTCGTAACCAGAGTAGCAAGAGGATTTGGCCTACACTCTTCACGCTGGTCAGACGGGTTGAAGAGGTCTCACTGATGTTTATAAGCTTTGTTCAGCTTGTGTTTTCTAAGTTGCCTTCTACGACATTCACGAGAAGACTTGGAGTGATACTATTCTACTCGGCCGGGAACCACACGGCCTATTATATACTGTACATATTTTTTAATATTTATATGTGTTTTTGATGCAATTTTTTTTGCGGACAAAACACGGACAGACTGAAATTTATTCAGTATCGTGGACTGAATTCACCCTTGAAATAGTTTCAGTATATTTTGTTATACGTTATATAAACCTAAAAAAGGTTATTTTCTATTTATACCTAGCCGGGAATCAAACCCGTACACGTTGGTTTTAAGCATGTTCACAACCACTAAGCCAATAGGATTTATTTTTATTTCTTAAACTACATTCAGTTAGACAACAACAAAGCCCTCTATAGCGGTATTACCAGTAGTTCTAAACAAGTACGTCTAGTTCCATCGCAAAAGGATATTTGTAAACAACTTCTGCTTCGGGAGACAGAATTAATTATGTACTCGTAGTTGATCGAACATGACATGACACATTGAGTGTATGGATGCACCTTTATGACAGATGGCTTTTAACTAAACAGTTACTACTTATATTCATTCTGAGACTAAATATAAATTAACACAATAAAAAAACATTGATTTTACACAATAAATAATTTTTCAAAACTAAAAACCTTCTTCAACACCAAACTGCACAACCGATTTTGATAACATTCCTATGGGACCACTTGACAAGTATACACTTTCGAACAAAAAAAATATTTTTTAAGTACAAGTGTCTTGGAGTAATCGGGGTACATACATAAAAAAACAAAAGATTCCGACGAATTGACCTCCACTTTTTTCTAGTCGGTTTTCGGTAACTGATAAACTGCCCATATCATGCAAGACTAATAAAATGATAATATAAAGAAATATTTTTTTTTAAAAGCCGAGACGTTGAGGAGTTTCTTATCTTTAAAGTTCTTCATCATATCTTCACCAAATTAATTTGGGACCAACAATGCATAATCTTATTTCAAGTTGGTTAAAAATATAGATGAATACGTACCCATATAAACTATCGCATATTCATGTCATAATGTACTTAGTTGACCTTAAGCCTCATAAGAAAAAAAGTTGATTTTTAGAAGTAAACAACAACAACGTAACAAGAAAAAAAACATTCTTGGCACTAGACTCTAGGGGAGCAATTTTTGGCGGGAAGTCATGGGGTTCGGTTGTTGTAAATTGATTCTAGTGGACTTTATAATATGAAATTGGTGTTGATTGGTGTTATAAATGCTCATGCAATGTGAAATAGTTAATGTGGACAGTCATAGTACGGCTGTACTGATATTTGTTTTTGTTTTGTTTGAAAACCAGTGGACTCGTATATATTTGTCGCCAGAAGCTTCCTTGAAGCAATCAAAGGCCTTCACCAATCAGTGATTGTAACTTGTTAGGAATAAAGAAACGACAAAATTAAAGATAGGCTCTAAAGGACTTGTATCCAAAGCCGTAAAATTATGCTAAAAAAAAAACAGGGGAATCTAGGGGAAGATTTTAAACAATACAGATTTTTCCTCTCTTCTAAAATCAGTTTATTTTTAATGTACTCACGTATTTTTCTTTTGGTCAAATTTTGCAAGTTAAATTTGACCCACTTCCGGTTTCTGATCGAGATGAAATTTGTGTGCAGATGTCAATCAGATGACAATATTATTATGACAAAAAGCTGATCTGATCATGGAGTCGAAAGGTGGCCATAGGTAAGAGGCCTGCCAGCAGTTATCATCAGGTCTTTTTTAATCTGCCGGGAACCACACGGCTAAAAAAGCATACAGTAAAAAGACCCAATTCCATCAAGTTTGGGCTTATTTTATTTGCCTTGATAAGAAATTGGCCCCATATAAGCTTGTTAAAAATTACTTGTTAAAAAAAAATGCTAGTAAATTCAGTTGTGGTAGAGTCACGCTACCGGCAAAACTCAGAGTTTCGTTAGTAGTATGAATGGGCCGGCTCATCCGGAGAAATACCACACTTTCACAGAAAATCGACGTCTGAGTAGTAGCTTCACCGCTTCTATGCTTCGTTCGGTGAGTGAGAGAGCCGGAGCCCTCCTCGCCCTCCCCCCTCTGGGGAGGGAGAGGACGGCTCTTGCTACACCCCTGGTGTTGCAGTTGTCCATGGGCAGCGGTGATCACTTACCATCTGGTGACCCGCTTGTTCGTTTGCCGTCCTGACATAAAATAAAAAAAAAAAAAAACACGAGTCGCAAAAATGCTGCAGCCGCAATGGGTGTAGTAGTTTGTTTAAATAGGCCGTGTCAAAAAAACTAATTTTTTGCATAAAGAAAAAAAAAATTTTTTTGCCCAAACGAAAAATACCATCATTATGAACGCATCCCTATTTTTAATGACAGCAATCCGGAGTAGTTAGTAGTCATTTAATTATAGCACAGTTAGCGTCCAGTGAAGCTACATTTTTTAAATGTTCTCTACTTAGTTAGGATCTTAAAAGCTAAAGGAGTACACCGGTTGTAAAAACTATTTAAGCAAAACTGTAAGAACATATACTTTTGGTAAAAAAAAAACCCAAACTTCTAATAAATTACTTTACGCCTACTGACTTTACTATACGCGCGGCCGTTGCCTTCCTCACTCATCGTTCGCCACCCGCTACGAGCCCGATAGCGAGTAAAATGGGAGATAATTTGTATGCATTTCTCGGCCGATATCTTTAGTTTTTATTATGAAACAAGATACATATGACAGAATATGTATTTTTTATTTAAAGAGTACTTTTAAATCACCCTGTATAAGGTCAGTACGGAGTGTAATCCTTCAAATCGAACCGCTTTGGATACTAATAGAAATAAAGCTGAGATCTCGAAAAAACGTCTTTTTTACCCGACTACGGCAGGAGGAAGGGTAATGATTTTAGCAGTCTATGTATGTATCTATGTGTTTTCCACCGTAGCATCCAAACCACTCATCCAATTTTTACAAAAGAGATGTCAGTAGATTCGTCATTATCGTCTGGGTGACATAGGCTACATTTTGTGTGCAAAAATATTATATAACGAAAGTTACATAAAAAAAAGTGCGAGTAAAAAAAAAATTTTTTTGTATCTATATTAAGTGCGGTGTCTTAAAAGAAAAAACTTATTTCAAAATAAATAAAAACATAGCCCCTAAAACTCAATTATAAATATCCTAACGTTAAAATGATACTACTAGCGACATATATAAGAAGAACGAAGAAATGTCAAAGAAAAGATGTTTGTTACGCGACTTGTTTATAGGTTGTTTGCCATACATGAATTTCCCGGGTACCAGTGCTGCCCCCATTTTAAATGAATAATTTCAAAGGAAATTTAACAAATATATCATTGAAAATTTTGTCTTTGTGAAAAGAGCATTTATAGATCAAGTAAAGGAGAAAGTTGACGCCGTGTTGTATAGGGAGGTCAAAAGGATGGCTCAAGGAGGGGGAGACATGGAAACTACTCCACCGACAAGAACGTTGTTCTTAAATTATAGATAAGAAGGCCTATCAATACTTTTGATAATCCGTCAAATTCTACCTTCTGTTTACAGTTTTAAGTGAGACATGGATAAGGTAAGGTTAGAGCAAGAAAAAAAGAGAACGGGGAGTTAATAGGGCGAAGCCACCCGATATATAAAAGGCATGGATAAGGTTAGGATGGGACAAGAAATTAAAAGAACGGGGGGTTTGTTAACGCTATTTAAAAACATGGATAAAGATAGGTTAGGACAAGAAAGTAATGGGGGGTTCGGGGGGTGAAGCCCCCCGCTATTTAAAAACTTTTAGTAAGACATGGATAAGGTTAGGTTAGGACATGAAAAAAAGAGAACGGGGTGTTAAGGCGGCGTAGCCACCCGCAATTTAAAAACTTGTAGTAAGACATGGATAGGGTTAGGTTAGGACTAGAAGAAAAGAGAACGGAAGTTCGGGGGGCGTAGCCACACGCTATTTAAAAAAAAAAAATTAAGACATGGATAAGGTTAGGTTGGGACAAGAAAAAAAGAGAACGAGGGGTAAAGGTGGCGGAGCCACCCGCTATTTAAAAACTTGTAGTAAGACATGGATAAGGTTAGGTTAGGACAAGAAAGAAAGAGAACAGGGGGTTCGGGGGCCGGAGTACCTCGCTATTTAAAAACATTTAGTAAGACATGGATAAGATTAGGTTAGGACAAGAAAAAAAGAGAACGAGGGGTAAAGGTGGCGGAGCCACCCGCTATTTAAAAACTTGTAGTAAGACATGGATAAGGTTAGGTTAGGACAAGAAAGAAAGAGAACAGGGGGTTCGGGGGGCGGAGTACCTCGCTATTTAAAAACATTTAGTAAGACATGGATAAGATTAGGTTAGGACAAGAAAAAAGAGAACAGGGGTTAAGAGGGCGGAGCCACTCGCTATTTAAAAACTTGTAGTAAGACATGGATAAGGTTAGGTTAGGACAAGAAATGAAGAAAACGGAGGTTTCTGGGGTTCTAACTACTTGAGCTATACTAAGTTTTCTTTGGTCAAGTTTAATGTTATCACGGAAAAGGTTAAATGCAGTTGCAGTTTTTTAATCTTATTTTTTATTATGCAAAATCGTTCAGCCATCCGAACAATCGAACCAAACAATTCTAAAAGTAAATTAAAAACTGTAAATGTATGAATAAAATAAAAAACAAAAAATAAATAAAAAACAATCGTAATGTTGGGTTGAGTCATTGAGTCACAACTTCAAGCGACCGTGAATTTACTTTATGCAACAAAGTAGCTGGTGTTCAAGACAGGACCGTAGAGAATTGCGCAAAAAAGGGATGCCTATGCCCAACAGTGGGTTGATGGGGACAGAAATGATGAATAATGATGAGCTGGTAGGTTGGTAAAAAAAGTATAAATGCTCCAAAGGGATTATCATACACCTAACAGACAGTGATTATGTGTACACGAAATAGATTTATAATTGTGAGATAGTTTAGGCTCATTCAAAGATTATTTTTTAATGTAGACAAGATTGCTTCCGATGTTTTAAACATTTGTGGGACATAGAACAATGGTTTTACATCTCAACAGTAAGAATCCCGACGGCTCTATGCAGATAGAGCCCAGGGCCGCAAGACTCAAACGCCACTTTTATCGTGATAGTGGGCGAGAATGTAGAAAAAGGAATTAATATAGTAATGGGTTTATCTGCCGCATCGCCTATTAACATGATTCGCCCATTCCCTCGATCGTCTTTTACGATATGCGTGGGAACATAAGCAACATTTAAATATTTTTTTTCACCCAGACTAACATAGAAGAGATAAAATTAGTAAAATAATAGTTAATCAAAATGTCTCAGCTAGTTATAGGAAAGACATCAAATGTCGTTTATTAAGTTATTTCCTCATTTGAGTATTTAATATACGAGTATATTATATATTCTGTGTCAAAAATGTGGATAAGGAGTTCCGGGGGTCTGTAAACGGAGATGGGGGGCAAACACATTACCCTGCTTCGAGGTCCGTCGCCGGGTCTTGTTAGAACATCTTGTTTTGTACTTTTATGTTTACTTGGTTTCGTATCATACTAAGGTATCTACACTCTTAGCCGTGTGGATTCCGGCCTAGAATAGATCGACTCCATCTTTGTGGATGTCGTAAGAGGCGATTAAGGGACTTAGCACGAGGCTAAGAGGCGACTAAGTTTTATGCTTGCGAATGAGTGCTAAATCCAATTAACAGAATAAATCATTTTGAGTAGTCTTTACCACCATAACCCATTTAAACATTTTTAGTTTTAGCTTTAATTGCTTTTTGTATCCATATTATCATTCATTTATAAACAAGCACTTAAAATTACCACCAAAAATTTTATATCTCATTCATTTAGTCTCCCATCATTAAAAATAGTTTTATTACGGCGAACACATTTACATTTTTGAGACACTGTAAGATTCAAGCGCAAAAAGTAGTAATACTAGGACCACGGATGAATCCAGTAACTTGGGCATAGAGGGAAAGCCCACCCTAAAACACTAGCCATTAAAGTGTACAGGAAATTTTGAGGAAACATTTTCTACTAAAAAAATAAAAATGCTATAAAAAATTGTAAATTTAAAGAATTATTTATTATAATAATAAAATACTATCACCTGTTGAGTTTAAACCGAAAAGAGTATTTTAAGAAGCTTTAAAGATAAGAACTACTTACTTAAGTTGATAATGAGGCATTATTTCATTATTACAATAATTAATTCTTATAATAATCAAACAATGTCACATTATAGAGTTACATAAGTAGTGCTTACTTTTAAATTTTCCGCATTTGGCCAATTGGGTGGTTATACCCAACTTTGCCCACAACATGTTTGAGGACTGGTTCCGCTCCAGACTAGGACGTATATAGAACGTGCCATTTTAAGAATACTAGTCTCCTAACATACTGACATAACCAGTCATGTTCGTCTGTACGTCTTGACGAACTAGTACGGTAATAGCAGTGTTGTTTTGTCGGATTAATTATTTTTATTTTATTTTGGTAAGGCGGTATTGGGTTCATAAAAGTTTTTTTTACCGTATTGTTTTAGAAACTAAATGTTTCTTTGGTATCTTAGGATTGGGTTGGGAATTGTGAAAATCTTTAAGAAATTCGTTTTTTCTTTTAATTTGAAAATAGTAGGAATGTAGGATCATATGTTCTTCTTCTTCTTATACAACGTATAATTGACATATGCGTAATTAATCGAACTACGGGCCTACGAGATCACTATTGCATAATTATATTAAAATGAGAGTCAAAAAACTGTTTTTTGATTATAATATTGTCACAAATACTTCTTCATTGAATTTAACTTTGTTCCCTGCCATAAATATATTTTATCTGAACAAATCTATTTAAATTGTCCAAGATAAGATTATATGAATCCTAAGTAAATTAATTAAAATTTGCTATAAAAACTTGAACAACCTTTTTGAATAAACAAAATTCTCAGGTAAAAAACCCTATAAAGACCCAAGCTTATTTCGTATTTATTCAAATTGTGATGTCTCACAATAAATTGAATTTAATTTCTCAATTCAATTACGCGTTATCAATTTCAAAATTTGCATGTTTTGAAAGCCTTTTTCATTAAATAAAGGTTATTCAAGTTTAAAATTCATATTACAAGAAACCTATAAG
Source organism: Acrobasis repandana (assembly GCA_963576875.1). Classification (NCBI taxonomy): domain Eukaryota; kingdom Metazoa; phylum Arthropoda; class Insecta; order Lepidoptera; family Pyralidae; genus Acrobasis; species Acrobasis repandana. Next base: position 5,119,606 of record OY756233.1, on the reverse strand, counting down.
AGTAGGTATTTTTCTCATTTTATATCGCTGCAATGAAATACCCTTGAACAAACTTTACCTACGTATAATTTTATTGTTATTAAATCAGGTATTCAGTTAGCTCAAGTATGTCATAAGTTCATTAACAGGTCTGTTTTAGTCTCCACTGTAGAAGCATGACCCTCTCTGTACTACCTGAGGCATATTTTAGCCAGAGCAGTCAGAGGATTTGGCCCTTTCTCCCCACGCTGACCAGACGGGTTAGAGAAATTTCATTAATGTTTATAAGCTTTGTTTAGCTTGTGTTTCCTAAGTCGCCTTCTACGACATCCACGGGAAGACTTGGAGTAGTCCTATTCTACTCTGCCGGAAACCACACGGCAAAAACTAAACAAAGTATAATTTTATTGTTATTAAATTAGCTATGCAGTTAGCTTATGTATGTACTTGAGATAAAAAATGAAAATTTTAATTACCTACCATAAAATGAGGAGCTTGTTGACTCGGTGGGACGCATTGTTAGCGCTTTCGCAAGTTAAGCAGCCCTGAACGTGACTCGCAATTGGATGGGTAACAAGAGGCATAAAAAAATCTCGAGCTTTTCTGTACTTTGGGAGGCACGTAAAGTGTAAAAGCTTTCGATCGATTTAGATGGTCATCTTCAGGGCGACCGTTTTAGATTTATAAATGTTGATACGCTTTTCATATTAATATCGTAATACTGTAGTAAGTTGATTTATTGTAGTAGGTCAGGTATATATTATTAAACAAAATATTGCATTATATATTCGTATTACTTACATATTTTTATTACAGATCAAATACTGCAAACATTTTCAAGTATATTTAATTCAACATATATTATTAAAAATAAGTATTTCAATTACAAATGGAATACAAAATGCCTTATGTTAAAAGCAATACATGTAAAAAGGTCAATGCAATAATAATTTTCTTTTTGTTTTTATATATTTATTAAAGTTTTACATTTTGTTCCCATTAAAGCGCGTTGATGTCTTTTCAACGTTCGATTTCAAATCCAAATGACCTCTTCTATGCAGCTGATCTTTGAAATGATGTAAAAACGCAAAAGTGTTATTTGTGCTGTTTTTTATGCTGGTCTGGGAGAAAAGAAAAAAATGATAATGAGCCAGCTGCTTCTTACTCAACTGAAATGTGAATCAATGAATCATACTTATTTCATTATAAAAAATAAAATATAGAATTAATTCACGTAATGTCTAAAAAAATATTCTCGTAGCACACGCTATACTGAAACACGACAGGTAAAGTTATTCGTAGTATATAGAAAAACAAATATAGAAAACAATGACTTATTATCATACAAAGAAAATATTTTCTGAGGAATGTAATTACACGGTTGTCTTGCTAGAAAATATTATAAAAATATTAAAATAACTCTTATAGTACACAACGTGTAATTGACTACTCTTTTTAATCTAACCACGGTCTATACTAGATCACTAATCACTATAGTATATCATCATCCGACCGTATTCCTGTTCGCATCTTTAGCGATAACGCTTTAGAGCCCGGGGTCCGCTACCTAACCAAGGCGATTTGATGTACTCGTAGTTACTGGTTTTTACCAGCGACTGCCGTCAGACCTCCGCAACCCAAAGGGTAGACCAGAACCAATCCTAGGATTGGTTTAAACGAACACTAGATGGCCTTCGGGACCCACAGCTTTACGTGCCCCCCGAAACACAGAATCATCTTTCTTCTCGGATAATCAGATGGTTCGAGCCTGCAATATCCTAACTAGACTGGAAATAACTTTTCACAAAGTATGCTTCTCGGTGGAATTTGAACCAACGACCTCCATATCACAAGGCAGACGCCTTGACCACTGGACCACGGGGGAAGTATAATGAAATTAAAATAACAGTCGATGTTTGAATAACGATCATATGCGAAAATCTTTGAAACTAAGCAAAGCCAGGTCACGACAAATCGTTGGTTGCAATTGCAACCACGTCTGTGAACATTAGTTGGTACATGTAGGTTTCCAAACGACATAGTGTGTGTGGCTAACTCCAGAGGCTAATGTCGGCCTATAAAGTATATTGTACTGCGTAACTACCAGCGCTACACTATAATTTGGAAATTCCTGCAGTGACAGAGTATTTGAGTTACTATATTTAGTACGTAGCTACAAAATAGCGAGAGTGAGGAATGATAACTTATGCATCTATTCCACTTTTATCACATAATTAATACTTATGTCGACGCTTCGCTCTTGACAAATTCAATTCATCCAATAAGACGCCGCCGTGACGCAATGCGGCGACCAATGATGAGTCGACGACAGCACTTCAGCCAATCACGGACGCGCTCGCTTTGAGACATTGGCATATTCGCGACGTGCCACGTGACATCCCTAACCGCAAAAAGTGTAGTTTTCGTTCTCTTCTGGTTCTCTTCGTGTTTGACATCCACGACACATTGCTCGACAACGTAAAAGTAGATAGCACGCAACAAAACTTTAGTACTTAATCCCGCAATAAAGTTCAATTTACCACAAGCTTGTTATTGAGTATCATCGAGAAAGATCCCAACAACTTACTTATACAAAGTGCAACAAAAAGGGGTTATCAACCCAAAAGGGTGTTAACGTACTAACCGAAAAAGTTGTTCACATTGGTTAGTACGTTAACTCCCTTTCGGGTTGATGCCCATTTTAGGGTTCCGTACCCAAAGGTTGCAAACGGGACCCTATTACTGAGACTCCGCTGTCTGTCCGTCAGTACGTCTGTCCGTCTGTCACAGGGCTCTATCTCTTGAACCGTAATAGGTAGACACTTGAAATTTTCACCGATTATGTACTACTGTGGCTGCTATAACAACAAATACTAAAAACAAAAAATTGTTAAAAATTAAAGGGGGTCGTCATACAAAAAACGTGCTTTTTTCAGCGTTTTTAACTAGATCTTTATAATGGTATTAACTAGATACTTGAAATTTTTATAGATTATGTATTACTGTGGCCGCTATAAAAACAAATACTAAAAAAGATAAAATTAAAAATTAAAGGGAGTCATACAATAAACGTAACGTTACGTAAACGTTTTTTAACTCGATTTTTTAGCTTTTTTAATACAATAATCCTACCAGAACCAATATTAGAAATGTACAAAAATAGCCCATACTACAAATCCATACAAATTTATAACAAAATCCCCGATTATATAAAAAAATTAACAAAAATATAACACTTTCAAACTTAAATTGAAACAATTTCTTATTAATGCCTGTTATTATAGTATTTCAGATTTTTTAACTGATAAAATTTAAAAAAAATTGTATAAGATGGTATAATTTAAATTCTTTAAGATAGTATAAGCATTAACATATATTGTTTATTAATGTAGAAAGTATTGGAATGTATTTTCTTCTACTACCTATTAATTTGTTAATTGTAAAATGCTATGCCCTAACAGGGCCCATGTTACGTGACATGTGTGATAACTGTCATCTATTCGCTGTGTATGTACATTTGCATTATTATGAATAAATGAATAAATTATCTTTATAAAGGTATTAACTAAATACTTGAAATTAAGAAACCAATTATGTATTACTATGACCACTATAACAACAAATACTAAAAATAAGATAATGTTAAAAATTAAAGGGGATCGTCTTACATGAAACGCGTTTCTTGAGCGTTTTACGGTGGTTACGGTTTTTAAACCATTGTACGGTGGTACGGAACCCTTCATGTACGAGTCCGACTCGCACTTGCCCAGTTATTGTTACACGTTGTATTTAGTTGATATTGCGCGCCCTATTGAAATCTTGGAATCTTAATTTTTTGGTAACTTGTTTTAGGAAGAAAGGAAAATTTCATACAAATTCAATAAAAAATTAGTTAGGCAGTGGTTAGTTACGTACAACAAAGGTATATAGATAATATTTTTTCTAATTTCCCTTGTGAAATGGGATTATATAACTCTTTCTTTAGTTACCATCATCGCATACCGGCTCGTTTTTAGACATTTTAGTCACTAAACCGTGAGGCGCAACCTCGGCATTGACAACTACTGAACAGAACTCATGCATGGCCCGACACGCACTTGGCTGGTTTTTTTATTTATCATTATAACCTATTTGGTATGCTTTTTAAATAAAAATAAGTAACGTCAGTCTTTGCTCATCCCTGTGTATAATTAACACCACTACATATGTACTTTAACAGTTTCAAATGTGAATCATTGTAGTTGCTTTATTCCGAAGGTTTTCACAAAACAGGCACAGGCTTTTATAAAGGTATAGGTATTTCTGGGTTCGATCTCGAGCCAGAACAAGTTGGAAAATGGCCTTTTTCAAATTGTTCTGGGTCTTGGGTGTTCATATATGTATGTATTTATTATAAAATATAGTATCGTTGAGTTAGTATCCCATAACACAAGTTTAAAACTTACTTCGGACCTAATAAGACTGATTGAGCATCAGTGTGATTTGTCCTTATATATTTATTTATTTATTATTTGCGTAGTAAAACGCACCAATTAGTAAGAAGTGATTCATCTGCACTTCTTTAATTTGTTATGCAGGCATGTCAGGCGATGGGGTGGAGGGGGGACGCCGGTGTTTGCGCGTGCGCAGCATGGTAATGTGGTAGTTCTATGATTTAATGTGACTTGCTGCTCGGTAACGTACTTTGTAACGTGTGAAGATATTGTTAATAAACATGGTTTATGTTGCTAAGGCCTAAATCATTCTGCATCTGAGTTATAACAATACAATAGGCAAATGATGTGTGACCTTTTTTTAGCGTTCGTTCTAAGAAGGAAAAATGAAAGGAAATTGACACTGTAGTTGATTTTTACCGTTGATGATTCATTAAGTCTTTATGACCTTTTTATTTTTTTTACCTATGATTAATACTAATACACCATCACGTAGTTATGCACGGGTAGACAGAGCCAAGGGTTGCCAGTTTGCCAGACCATGCTTATTAAAATGTTGGGCATGTAGATAGAAAAACAGTTAACTATCCCATCATCTATTTAAGAGCTAGGTGGCCCAGTAAGGCGTACTCCTGTACGCCTTACTAGCGCTTTCACAAGATTTATTTTTTATTTTTATTTTATTTATTGACACACACAACAGATTACAACTATTTCATAAAACAAGATAAACAAATCAGAAATGTTATAGCCTAGGTTGCATTCCACAAAAGTGTGTTTACATAGGAACTAACTTGAAGAGTTACAAACAAGTGGTAATTAAACTATATAAATAGGTACTGCGGTATAGGCGTAAACTTAGCTGTAAGTAACGATTTGACGTCAACATTTGTGCAAAACAAAACTAAGTGACTATTATTAAGAGATATTATAAATATCCTATGATAATAAAGATATTTTGAATTTTGAAACTAAAACTAGGTAAAAAATAAAAGTGTATGAAATTTACGATATAAACTGTTTAAGGCCGTGCCTAAATTTTCCGGGGTCCAGTGCTGCCCCCATTTTAAATAAATCATTTCAAAGAAAACGGAGACATTACTTAAAATTTTGCAACTACCAAGTCCTAGATAACCCTTCAAAGTATTTTTGAACTACTGTTTACAGTTTATAATGAGAGCATTAAGCTTTACTACGCACATTTGCCAAAAGTGGCCGTTTTTCGCAAATGTGTGTAGAAGCTTAACGTTCTCACTTTAAACTGTAAACAGTAGTTCATAAAATACTTTGAAGGGTTATCTAGGACTTGGTAGTTGCAAAATTTTAAATAATGTCTCCGTTTTCTTTGAAATGATTTATTTAAAATGGGGGCAGCACTGGACCCCGGAAAATTTAGGTACGGCCTTAAACATTATTACCTTAAGTATATTACTTACACTATACAAACCTAGAGTACTAGTGTTTAGACTGTCGGTTTTTGATAAAGGATATCTTTGAGTTAAGCAATAATAGACGTGGTCCGCTCTTGGATGGGTGGTCACAGGTAGCGTAAAAAATTTTCAAGCCTTTCCGTGTTTCCGAAGGCTTTCCACGTTAAGCCGTTGGTCCCGGCTATCATCACTATATGGCAGTCGTCAAGCTATGTCAGATGCTTTTACGCAGCTTCACTGAAAATCTGACACCAGTGTTGGCCAGTAACAAACACAAAAAGCAAAAACCTATTTAGATTGTGTAGCTGGAAATTTTCATACAAAAAGCGATAACGTTTCTCCCCCCTTAAACATAGTCCAATTTTGATATTTTTTTTACATGTTGTTGATATATTGAATAAGTAGGGCCGTACGTTTTTATTTGAAAGAAATATTGCTTATAACAAATGTTATTAGCATCTCAATATCCATATTTTTTACTAAAAAACTACCTCGAGCGTTTTAATTTATTTAAGTTAAACTAAACCGAATTACTAAAATAAGACCGTACAGCCCTAGATTAAGGTGTACTGAATTGAATGACACCAAAATTGCCTCATTTTGTAAAGGTTTAGGGGGGTGGAAACGTTATCGCCCGAAACAATTTTTCAGAAGGAAAAAGTAGGCAATCGCCTCTAAGAATTGCAACTCTCTCTATCGCACGACACGGGTCTAAAGCAGAGCGGCGTGAAACAGATAGAATTTTTGCAAATACTCACTCTGCGTACTCACGATGCGTATCGGCACTACACAATCCTCTTAAGTTTATAATCGTCTTCTACGACCTTCATGCGAAGATAATTGCCGGTAAATATATTTTTTCTTAGTTCCCAGACTAGCATAAAAGAAAAGAAAACTATGTCAATCTCACAAGAGTAATAACACACACCCTTTGTTTTTCTTCTCACTTTAGCATTACCTGTTGTGTACATAACTTAAACTTTAATCTGAAAGGTCAATATGAAGGGACCGTTTACAACGAGGCCAAAGGCCTTACCATGTGTGGGTGGAATGACTCACAACGACATGAATAGGGTTGCCAACTTTGTAACTTAATAAAACATTTCTGGCGTAAATTAGCTTAAAATAAAGTCTATACACTGAATTAAATTCTAAACAAAATAATGATAAATAGATTTGATCTGTAATCATATGACTATGAAATGTTTTATATGTATGAATATTTTGGTACTCGTTCTTCCGAATCAATATTTCTGTCTCTACATTTTTACGTATTTTATTATCGTAATTAAACATCACGTAGTTGAAAAAGCCTACATTACATCTTCATATTCGTATTTTACTATGGCCATAAACACGAGGAAATTTCATTAAAAAATCCATTTTCATGGAGGAAATAAAAAATTATAATACTATGTTTTAAAAGTATGCGCTTAATTTGAAAAACCTTGGGAGAGTCCTTTGTCCAGATGTAGATGTCATGCAGTTGAAATTATGATGATAAAATAACGGACAGTTTTTATTTACTTCTTTTTTTTATAAATAAACTAAAATAAATAGATAGTTCTTATTTATTTATTGACCAAGCGAGCGAAGGAAAGCGAACATATTTCAGCCATTCCGAATTTTTTTTAAATGTGTCATAAAACATTTTTGTTACCCTTATTAAGACGCAATTTTTTTATCTGAACATCTTTTTTTATCCGATAAACTTCAACGGGTTAGGGGTGAGTCGCGAGGTTTACAGCTCACCGAGTTACTATTTTATATTGCGACGGTTTGTACAACAGAAGTTTAAACTTACTTTGGAGGAAGTTTAAACTTCTGTTAGTTGGTAACCTACAACTAACAGACAAATTATAAAGCAATTTAATTTAATATTACGTATCGATAATATAGTACGGAGACAGCCCTATAACGACACATTGTTTTTAAAAAGAGAAAGTCAGACTTTCCATCTCTGTCTAATTCATAAATTACGTATTGTTCGAATCTAATTTTATGGCGTGCAGTGGTTAATTTAATTAGTGAATTCACTGAATAATGAGAAGTCATTGTTGCTACATCTGTTTGTTTCTAATTAGCTTTTGATCTCGTATCGGTTGGCTTGTATAAAGCACAGAGTTATGCACAGTACTAGAGAAGACAGCACATTACTGTTTTGTTCCGTTCAATTGTAGCTATCTTCATAAACTTCACTTGGTAGTGACTAATAATGAGAGCTAAGTCCAATAGCAGCATTAGCAGCGTGCCTTCGGAATTACGAACGAGCTCGTGATATTTTATGCCGCTTGTGGTCACAAATCCAAGTGTGGAACACACAGGGGTTGCTAAAAATTCGTAAGCGCTTATAATGCGTATTCCCGTTGTGCAATAGATCTCCATTTTATATAATTTGTATACCTATTTAATACTTTATTTTTTTACTAGTTGAGAATTCACCTTTTGCATCATTGTTCAATAAGGCATCTATAGCTTACTATTAATAAACATATAGTGCGATCTCTGTGGCACAGTAAATAACACGCCAGTCTGCTACCTTGGGAGGTCTTGGCGTCGATCGACGGCCAGTTGGAAAATTGCTTTTTAGTTTTTTCACATTGTCCTAGGCCTTGGGTGTTTATCTATACTTGTATTTATTATATAGTATCGTAGAGCTAGTATTCCATAACACAAGTTTGAAGTAAGTTTGGGAGCAGCTCAATCATTGTGATTGGTCCATATTTATTTATTATTATTTATAATGCGTAGAAAAGCTTCACGTTCTCACTTTAAACTGTAAACAGTAGTTCATAAAAAAATTTAAAAGGATTAAGTCGGGCTTTACAAAGACAAAAATTTTAATGATATCTCCATTTCCTTTGAAATGATTTATTTCAGGTATTTTCGTCGATCGACACGACATGGAATCATTACTTCCTATTTCAACCTTTTTTGCTAAGTACCGAGACCGTCTGGCCACAGGCTGATAAGCGGCATGTCCGACCTAATTTCACGGCGATCGCTTTAACGACCATAAAACATAACTCCAATTTCACCGCCATCTTAACAAGTCGGCGCCTTTCATCAAAATGGACGCGGTAACAATAAAATATACTTGTGAAATTGTCCAAAATCGCAGCTCTGGTCGGCGATATACGCCCAGGCGGCAAAGAGTAAGGCGAAAAATATACAGAAGAGACGTGTGACCGGAGGTGTTCCCGGCAGAGTAGAATAGAACTACTCCAAATCTTCCCGTGGATGTCATAGAAGGTGACTTAGGAAATACAAGCTAAACAAAACTTGGGCATTAGCGAGACCTCTCCAACCCGTCTGGTCAGCGTGGAGAGTGTAGACCAAGCTCTGGCTGCTCTGGCCAAGCATGGCTCTGGCAGTACAGAGAGGGTCGAGCTCCTGCAGTGGAGACTAGAAAGACCTGATGATGCTGATGAAAAGTGCTTGCAAAGGCCTAATTAATTAATAAATATTTGATTCTTGATTCTAGCCTGTACAGGGTGAATTTTTAACAACCAGCCTTTTTGATTAAAGTTCAGTCCACGATACTAAAACTACTTTTCATAAAAATAATTATTGAAAATTATTGTCATAATTATTGAGGTCGAAATAAATAAAAAACAATAATTAACAAAAAACAAAAACAATTTATATTAATTATATGGCAAATAGTTCAGGGTCATGCCATGGACTGAACTTGAAGCATATGGCTAGTGGTTAAAAAGTAATTCTGTATAGGCTAGGAAAAAATCTTTATAGATTGTCCTTACAACTTTACTTGTAGCTCTATTTACACAGATTACAAATGTAAACGATCAACATTAATATTGATCAAACCATAAACATCTGTCAATATGTAGTCTATGATTCAGTTACCATTATAATTGGATCAATCGGTCCTCGAGTGATAGTTTAATAGTCTATATGTCATCTGGGGGCCATTTAAAAGCTGTTATCTCTAAGACTCGAAATTAGCGAGAGCCTTAAAAGGTAATGAGGTAGGTACTGCACAATAATGTTACATTAAAAGGCTGGGTTCACACTGAGTAACAATAACTTTATTGCAATTCAAAGGTTGATTGGTAGAGATTCGTACATGGGATAAGTCTATCTTTCTTAATTTGCTCTTTCAAATGTTGTCTTTGTATCAAAAGTTGTTTTTTGTACAATAAAGTTATAAAATTATGGATTCTGTGCCCAAAATTACTTGCAGTTTCATAAACTCTAAATAAAATTCTAAAATAAAATACATATTAACATTTCATTACTTACCTATTTCGATGTTTCCATCATTTATACAGTAAAGTCACCGTTTTAAAAAACATAATCATAATTTTTGCTTCACATATTTTGATCTAATAATACAAAATCATAAACCTTTCGAACAAAATCAGTAATAAACAGTTACAAATCATATCTAAATCGATCAAACAATTTTTTATAGATGTTTTAATATATTAAACAAGAAGGGTGACAACTAGTGGCCACATGCAAACCCAGCTTTAGTTTGTTTGTAATGGTGGGAATAGGCAGAATGATAGTGGGTGAAGGTTGTACTTGCTATACACCGCATTCGGCACTGTTTATATTCACTATGGTTTCATTATGAATTGTGGCCCGCATTAAGCCTTATCGGTCGACTCTATATTGTAGAATTTATAGAGGTAGTTAAAGTTTAACCACACTTTATTAGGTTATGCAATTATTTCTTTACACTTCAAAAAGTCAACTGATTTAACTGACTTTGTAATAAGATATCTATATATATTTATATGGATTTTATAAGCTTGCCCACCATTTGCGTGCCATGCCATTTGAGCCACGTTAATCAGATGACCATGCAATACAAGCTTGTATGAAAAAAATATTTTTGTTTCCCAAAGAACTTATATCATCTATGAAAATATACTGAAACTATTTTAAGGGTGAATTCAGTCCATAATACTAAACAACTTTCCCCAAAGAACACATGTCAAAGTACTAAAAATAATTTTTGACTTTTCATACAAACTCAGATCAGCTGATCGGTAACATTAAAATATTTTTCACATTTTGATATATTTATTTAATATTATTGCACAATAAAATAAAAGCACAAGTGGCGGACCTAATGCCATATGGCATTCTCTCCCGGTTCCATATACTCGTATGTTCCATGGGAAAAGTTGTTCAGTATCATGTACTGAATCCACCCTTGAAATAGTTTCAGTATATTTTTTAGACCCTGTATATGTCTGTACTGTATATTCAAGATGCAGTACGTACTTAAACTAAATAATGAAATAAGAAATAGTGAGGAAAATATTTCTTTACTTAGTCTTAAATATCTATGGAAATGATATTTGCAAATTCTGCGCAAAAATCTGGGATGTCTTTTGAATGTTCTGATTCTGTCAATGAAAGCATGAAGTCGAAAGATTTATAGAATAGCCTTTTATCGTATTCTTGAATTTTAAAAAGTTTCTGACACCGAATGATTACCGAATATACCAGGCAAAAGGTAAAATTTCTGGACTTTTTTTTCTAATTTCAGGTCAATGCACTGAGTCAATGTAAAACTGAACTTCATATAAAAATTTTGCATAGAAGGTGTTATATCAAATAGTGAGTGCCCTATTAGGGTATATAACTGCGTTCACTGACAATTTTTGTGTTATATATTTGTGTACCTAATGTGTGTGTAAACGCCATCTAGCATTTGTTTAAACCTATCCTAGGATCAGTTCTGGTCTACCCTTTGGGTTGCGGAGGTCAGACGGCAGTCGCTGCTGTGTAAGAACCAGTAACCTCATCAAGTCACCCAGATTAGGTAGCGCGGACCCCGGGCTATGAAGCGTTACCACTGACGATGTAACCAGGAATACCTACACAGTGATGATCTTTGTCACAGGCCGGAATCTCCTAAGGTACGCGCAATATGCGTCACCCAGGCGTCACCGTTCCCCGTCCCCGCACCTCTACCCCGTTTTCGCCTCGATGACTCACGTTGGCCGTCAAGAACCGGGGGAGAGGTGCGGGTGCGGGGAACGGGGACGCATATTGCGCGTACCTTAGGAGATTCCGTTCTGTTTACTCTTACTGTATTCTGTGTCTTTGTGTTCCTATTAATATGAGTGATTATTTTAATACTTACTTACACATAGACTTACGAGAGCTAGTCGGCAAACGGTAAGTAGACTTAGATATATAAGAAATTGTGTTCTTACTAATTAATTTAAGACGATACACGGACTACAGTGCTGCCCCCATTTGAAATAAAATATTTGTAAGGAAACGGAGATATCATTTTATTTTTTTTACGTTTTTGCCAAAAGTGGCCGTTTTTCCCAAAAATGCAAACTAAAGCTTAACGTTCTCACTTTAAACTGTAAACAGTTGTTCATAAAATAGATTGTAGGGTTATCTAGGTTTTACTAGCTAAAAATTTAAATGGTTTCCTTACAAATAATTTATTTCAAATGGGGGCAGCACTGGACTCCTTGTATCGTCTTAATAGAGTTTGTCTAGCCTAAAATTGAATTCGCTCCATCAAGTGTTTGTGTTATTTATGCTCTAGGTCATCAGATCTGGCGGTTCGGTATTTTGATAAGCAGTCAATAACCAATGACGAAAACAAATTTGTATGTATTGAGAATAAACATCAATTTTGTTTGTGAGCTACCCGAGGAGTGAGGCAAGTATATATAAATTTTCTATACCGTTTTTTTTGTTGCTGTTTTGGTTCTTTTGGAGCTTATTTATTTTATTTACTTATATTGGTAGTTTGAAAATTCAAACGCCTGAAGCCAACTAACAAAAGCAAGCATACTGCAAGGTTATATAAAGATGCGAATGTAACGGGATTATCAAGTTTTTTATATTCTTTTTATACTCGCAAAGATTTAATATTCTTTGGAAGGGGTCGGTAAGGCGCGGTGTGGTGCTGGCAGCTGACTGTATGTTAACGGATCCGTATGCGGACTATCGATACTTTGCACTTAATTGGTGACCAAAAGCGACATAAAATATCTCAAGCTAACAAACCTCCATGTTACAGAAGGCAATTAAGTCAAACTGGCTGTCATCATCAAAATGCTATCGTTAGATGCCTTTAGGTTACTTAAAAATCGGACACTAGTGTTGGCAGTGTTGGCACACATAAAAACGAAGCATGATAAGCTGAGAACAAAGTCTGCTTCTTTACGTACCTTTATACTTTATCTTACGTTCCTTCGTATTACGAAAGCTAAGCTGGCTATCATTAGTAGAATACAGTCATCATTAGAATGCTTAGAGCAACACGGAATTAGAATGTGACTGCATTCTACTAATGTCAAGATGACAAGAAGACCTATGAGATCAGTGTTGGCTTACACAAAAAGTTAGAAGTACGAATATCTACCCCTAAAAACAAACCCTGGCATTGAATATCGTCATGACTCTTCTGTTTTTTGGTTAGGGTATATATTCTTTGGAAGCGGTCAGTAGGGCGCGGTGTGGTGCTGGCCGTATGTTATCGGTCCCGTGCTGGCTATCAATTCTCGGAGATCTCGATCGATGCCGCCTATGCTGCAGTATTTAAATGGGTTCATTATACTCTACATGTGGAGGGTGAACTGTATGGGAATTCAAACTTGTGTTGCGAAATCACAATAAGGTACTTTTTTAGTTCCGATAATCGGTCAACAATTTCTTTTTTTTGCTTCCAACTTAACTACTTCAATTTTTGGCTACTTGTCTTCAATCCTTGTGTTTAAAAAGAATTTGGATGTTTAATCAAACAAAGAAACATAAAATTAGTTACTGGAAATAAAACAAGTTGTATTCAGTTAACAGTTAGTCAGTATTCAGTGTAACAGTTCATCATACAATTCAATTTGCGATGTGGTACTCTGGGTCGAAGTTTTATGAACACCGAATACAGTTTCTTTTTCATGTAAATCTTCTTGCCGAATCCTGCGCAGAACCCAGAAATTTAATCAAAAGTTTCATGTTTAGTCCCGTTATGAAACAAGTGAGTCGATCATTGAAATACGTAAGCAAAGTTTTAATTTTAACCCAAAAACTACCCATAACTATTGATTGTCGCTAAAAATAATGATTTTTTAAAATTTATTTTTAATCAAATTTAGTTTTTAATTTATTTTCAAAATTTTCATTTTAGTTTAGTTTTAGTTGGATAAATATCTAAAACTCTGTAATTTTTAATGTTTTTTATTTGGTGCAATAAAGAATTTTGTATTGTATTGTATCTATGCTACTTTTTTACTATATGTATATATGTATATGCATTTTTATTTAATGCAAGATAAAATATATAAGTAATTAATTGAACCTTATACTTAGACTATAATTTTTCAATGCAAAAAACTGTCTTCAGTACCATGGACAGTCACAGAAAAACTAAATACGCAGTTGTTTACCTAGATGACATATTTTTCTAATTGTTATGGTTTAAAAACAAAATTACCCAACAAATTTTGATAAAATTTCTATAGAATAATTCCTAAAGGTAAACAAAAATTTAAACAAGACGGTTAAAAAAATACCAAAATCGCTTTAGGTGTGCCTATAAAATTTGAAGAGTTCCCTCAATTTCTCCAGGCTCCCATTATCAGAATCTGACCTGATGACCATGGGGCCGTCTGGGAAGTATACGAAATCGATCCAGGTGTCTTCGAGTAATCGGGGAACATACATGAAAATAAAATAAAAGATTTTAAAGTCGGCTAAAAACTCTTACATGCAAACACAACTCTAAATTATAAACCTGCATTTTACAACTATAACACCTCGAAGAAAACCGGTCGCAGTGTTGCCATTGTATGATAATTCCGATTAATTTATCAACTTGGCACAATAAATTAGCAGATAAGCCGACATCAAAATTCACTCCACAATACATATACAAAAGTGACAAAACAAATATTCTGAATTTGGTGGGTGTAGTTGTAAACAGAGCGATCATTCGCTGCCTACTCATTGTAATTCAGATGTACTAGTGTGAAAGGTGCCGCTTGAGTAGGGAACCTTCCGGCTAAGGTGAGCCCTACATAGAGAAATACACATAAACCTGGTGTAAGAGGATAGATCCTTATATGACTCACCGCCGTGTGGTTTCCGGAAGAGTAGAATATAGGACCACTCCTACCCATGTGGTTCTGGGTTAGAATAGGACCACTCCATCTCTTCCTGTGGATGTCGTAACGTAAGAGGCGACTAAAGGATTAAGCACAAACATTTCGTGCTACAATTACATTCCCAAGGAGGGTTAACGTCGGGCGGCGGCCGGTTGTAAAGCTTTTCGCACAAATACATTCCCAAAGAGGGTTGACGTCAGGCTGGCGGCCGGTCGTAAAACTATAGCCAAATCATTTATAATATTTCCGGCTATTTCTTCTCCATTTTGCAAGGTCTTTGGCATACTTGGGTGACCATTGACATGCATGATATATTTGGAGAACAAAAAGCGGGAAAGCGCACCCTGGGCTCCGAAGCAGCACAGCTGAGGATGCAACTGGCGTTCCCAGTTGCATCCTCAGCTGTGCTGCTTAGACGAAGAAGAGAACCACTCTAAATCTTCCCGTGGAAGTCGTAGAAGGCGATTATAAATACATATACAAGCTTAACAAAGCTTATAAATATCAGTGAGACCTCTCCAACCCGTCTGGCCAGCGTGGAGAGTGTAGGCCAAATCCTTTGACTACTCTGGCTAATATATGGCTCTGGTAGTACCGAGACGGTCGTGCTCCTGCAGTGGAGACTAAAAAAGACCTGATGATGATATGAATTTTACGGAGTAGCAAAAGACTCATGCAACACAGATATTACATAAAAACGCCATTTATTAAAATTTATGAAAATTAACCATAATAAGTCAATGTGGGACACAAATAGCGACAGATGTGGCACTTCTCAATATAAATGCAAATTTTATGCGCCTATGAATAAATATGTTGAATTCATATAATAAAGTAGATATATAGTTTGTTTACAAGGTACTCATTATAAGGTAGATCTTTTCAAACCGAACTTTAGTTTATTTTTCCTAATAAGCTAATTTCTGTAACAAGTTTAATAGCTTTATTGATGATCTAAATTGTATGTGGCACTGGCATCAAGCCATCAATGCCAAACAAAAAGAAAATCTATTGGCGCATTTTTGAAGGTGGCTTCTTAAGGTGAAGATATAGGCAAATGGCCTTGAAGTGTGAAATAAATTGTTAACTCGTAAAATAATTTAAAGAGCTATCTAGTGCATGACGAAGAGCAATATGGAAATTATCACCATATTTACGAGTTAACCATTTATTTCAAATAAGGGCGCCACTTCAATGCCATTTGCCTATATCTTCACCTTTATTTGGAATATGTTTTATTCTAGTTGTTCTCAATTATGGATAAAGTCTATAAAAATCTGTTTTCTCGATCTCTCATAATATGTAAGTTCCACATTTTTAAAATTTAAGTGAGCTTAAATATATCACACGTAATATTTTAAAAACAAATTGATTTTTACAATGTTTTATTTAGTTTCATCTGTCTCGTTGTCTGTATGTCTAATCAAATCTTGCAAGCTAAATTAGACCCACTTTTCATTATTGGATTGAGTTGAAACTTTACATACTGATGTAAATTGGGTGACAATGCAATATAACGGTACCAACTTATAGGTACAAACAATCCTACCTCTATAGATAACAATGACCTGATCTGATGATTAAGTCGGAAGGTAGCCATGGCATCTCTGCTCTGTGATAAAACAACATAACCTCACCGAGTTTGGGCTCAATTGATTCGTCTTGATGTAGCACTTTAAACTTTTCAGTTTATTGAATTAGCTAAAAGCTTGTTTTTTAAAATATTTCTTTTAAATAATTACTTATTCTCTCTAATGTCTTTCAAAATATTCGTCTTTAGTTTTGTATCGTTTATGAAATAAAACGTCAACAAATTAGAAGTCGTTTAAAATAACAAATGAATGCTAATAAAATCACCAACCAAAAGGTGAGTCATTCATCAATAATTATTAATGTAATCATTTAGTCTTTTGACTAATAAGTTCAAATAACATGATTTTGGATGTAATTCGATATGTTTTACAAAATAAGGTAGCGGTCGTCGAACTTTAAGTTTTTAGACATAGGTCATTAGCAACTGTGTATATTTTACTTGGAAAATATATTACTTTCTCTCTACATTCCATAGGATCTGTCATTATAACCATAAGATAACATTAATTAAAAGCTTTTAATTATGTTCACCTGTCTCGTTGTCGTTGTGTGTGTTCGTAATTAATAGCTCAATTGAATAAAGGGAAGTAGGTCTACTTGATCTACTTCCCATTATTCGATTGAGCTGAAACTTCATAAATTTATGTAAGTTGGGTGACAATACAATACTATGGTACCAATGACCTGATCTCATTATGAAGCCGGAAATTGGTCATGGCATTTATGTGATAAAACAACATAACCTTAACGAATCAATTGATACGTCTTGAGGTGCATTTCTTTAAAAATAAAAACTTGTTTTTAAAAATATTTTTAAATAAGTATTTGTTTTAGGCTAAAACTAACAAGTAAAACATTATTTTTTGCAAAATGTCACGTACAAAACTATTCATAATACTGGTATCGCATTACATTATTTCCACACAATTACCATGCTTATAAGTATCTACTTATATCAGTATCAAGTACGCAGGACGCAGATCTACTAATATCAGTATCAAGTATTAGATACACCTATTGTGTGTATTGCTTACCAGTACCAATAATTTAAACTGTATAATGAATAGGTCCGTAAAGGCTTTAGTACCATGGACCACATCCACACGCTACAGCAGAATATAGAGAAGACGAGGGAGTATAACCGGCCGTTATGCTTGGGGTTTGTGGACTATGAAAAAGCCTTAGATTCGATCGAAACATGGGCCGTGCTTCAGTCTCTCCAGCGATGCCGTATTGACTATCAGTATATCGAAGTGTTGAAGTGTTTGTACAGTAAAGCCAGTCCAAGTACAGGGGCAGTGCACGAGGCTATTCCACTGCAAAGGGGTGTGAGACAGGGAGACGTTATATCTCCGAAACTGTTCACCGCTGCACTGGAAGATGCCTTCAAGCTTCTGGAATGGGAAGGACTTGGCATCAACATCAATGGCGATAATATCACTCACCTTCGATTTGCCGACGATATCGTTGTCATTGTTGAATGTTCATGTCACGCCCCTACCTGTTTGTGTTGGGAGCTCCACCCTCGAAGTTGTAGACCAATATATCTACCTGGGTCAATTGATCCAGGCAGGAAGTTCCAGCTTCGAGGAAGAGGTCTTTCGACGAATCCGACTCGGTTGGGCAGCGTTCGGGAAGCTACGCAGCGTCTTCTTGTCCAAAATACCTCAGTGCCTCAATACTAAAGTGTATAATCAATGTGTGTTACCAGCGATGACTTATGGCTCTGAAACGTGGTCCCTTACTATGGGTCTCATAAGAAGGCTCAAGGTCGCTCAACGCGCTATGGAGAGGGCTATGCTTTCTCTACGTAATCGAATCAGAAATGAGCAAATTCGTAGGAGAACAAAAGCCACTGATATAGCCCAGCGGATTAGCTCGTTGGAGTGGCAGTGGGCGGGACACATAGCGCGACGAACCGATGGCTGATGGGGCAGAAAGGTTCTCGAATGGCGACCACGTACTGGCAAGCGAAGCGTTGGACGCCCACCCACAAGTTGGTCAGACGATCTGACTAAGGTCGCTGGAAAGCGCTGGACGCAGGCCGCTCTAGTTCGGTCATTTTTGAAATCCCTGGGAGAGGCCTATATCCAGCAGTGGACGTTATGCGGCTGTAATGATGATGATGATGAATGAATAGGTCCATATAATAAATACATGTCAATTAAAAAAATAATATTAAAAATGTATATGTACTTACAGGTTTCTTTAAAACGAAGTAAAAATATTTTAAGGGATGATTCAGTGAATCATTTTGAACAAATTTATCAAAATACGAAAAATAATTTTGACGTTCTCATACAAATCGTATTCACATGATCTTATACTATGAGAAATGAAAAAAGGGAAAGATGTGAATAAGGGAAAAAGGCAAATTCTAGGAAGAATCAATAAGCGTACTGATAAAGATTTCTATCTACTTAATAATGAATAATATCAATCAATTAAATCAAATATTAAAATAAAATTTATAAAGTAACATTCATAAAATAACATTTATAAACTAACATTTATAAAGTAACATTTATAAAACGACAGCAGAAATGACGCAAATATGCGGCTTTGGGAGAGCCATATATATTTGCGCCTTTTGCCGTGGAGACCTTGAGGCCTTGGGGTGCGGAAACCCGTCAGCTATACAAGAAGATTTCTGCATGTCTAATCGACGCCTATCCAAGGGCTGGCGCGCATTTTGGCCAAAGATTAAGCCTGGCCAACCAACGCGGCAATGCCGCCAGCCTCTTGGGCACCTTACCCTGCGAGCGCAGCGAGTTGGATTTGGGGTCCATCTTTTATATAATTTAATGTCTTTTATACTTAATATATTTAGTTTAGTTTAGTATTGTTATGCCTACATAGTTATAATTATTTATTATGTTGTAAACTAAATAATGTTAATAAAAATGATAGTAAATAACATTAGAATGTAATAAATCGGGATATTTACCGTGATTATTATTTTTGAGTCTTCGATATTTTCTAGCCTAATGGTCACCATGCCAAGCTGTCACACCGGAGGTCCCGGGTTTGATCCCCGGTCAGGTCAAGGTGGAAAATGATCTTTTTCAGATTGACCTGGGTCTTGGATGTTTATCTATATTATGTATTTGTTATAAAATATATTATAGTATCTTTGAGTTGGTATCCCTTATCACCAGTCTCGAACTTACTTTGAGGCTATCTTAATTTGTGTGATTTGTCCGTATATATTTATTTATTTGCGGATGGGTTCAGGCAGCTGTCAAGGGCAGATATATATTATCTATCCACCCTCTTTCTCGTACCTTTCTTGCTTGTGGCTGGGGTACTACGCAATCAAATAACATTTATCAAATAATATTTGCAAATAGCTCTGCTCGTGCGCAGATGATATGCGTTTATCTTTTTCTATGAGATTTCAAGGTGAAACATAACATTAACAGTAATGAGTCAGATTTACAAAGTCATGTCATAATCATAACACTCCCATAGAATTCGCGGTTTTACGCGGCATTCTGTTTTTTTGGATATTGAAATAGACATACTAATTATTTTGTTTTATTTTAAGAGTCAAACAGTTATCTGAAATAAATGTATTTTGACGTGTGGTTCCCGGCAGAGTAGAATAGGACCACTCCAAGTCTTCCCGTGGATTTCGTAGAAGGCAACTTAGGAAACACAAGCTAAACCAAGCTTATAAACATCAAGGAGAGCTCTTCAACCCATCTGGCCAACGTGGAAAGGGTAGGCTAAATTCTCTGACTGCCAGAGGAGGTCGTACTCCTGCAGTGAAGACTAAAAAAGAATCATCAGAAACAATCAGAAAAATCGGTTCTTATTACGAGAGAAGTCGCTTCCTCATTGTCTCGTATATTTGTTCAAAAACATGGCCGTAAGGTAGCTGCTAAATCAAATCTCGTCGACTAAGCACCTGTGCACACATCCACAAAGTTGTATACAAAGGAAGGTACATGACTCATAGGTCAACGGAATTGTAACCTGCGCGTGCGCATACGTGCGTCACGAGTTACACTAGTCACTGACCCCCACAATAGCGTTAGCCTAAGAAATAGAGCAAGAGATGAGTATTTTGTGATATGACAATGCTAGCTTACTTGGAAAAAAAATGTCTAATTATTTTTTAATTTAATTTGAGTGATTTTTTGTATGTTAGATGACATACTTATATTGTTTTACTATCATAATTTCTACACGCGCACCTTATATAACGTCTAACAAAATATACTGAAACTATTTTAAAGGTCAATTCAGTCCATGATACTGAACAACTTTCCCCAAGAAACATATATCAAAATATAAAAAATAATTTTTGGTTTTTCATACAAACGGGGATCAGCTGATCGGTCAACTTATATGGGAGGCCAAAAATTATTTTTTATATTTCGATTATTTTTTATATGTCCCTTGGGGAAAGTTGTTCAGTATCATGGAGAGAATTGACCCTTTAAATAGTTTCAATATATTTTGTTCCCCTGTACCCTGTATAATGTTTTATTGTTTTGTTTTTCGTGTGTGTAAGTGGCCAACATTGGTGTCAGATTTTTCAATCTGCCTTAAGGCATCTGACATAGCTTAACGACTGCCATACAATGATGACAGTCGGAACTAACGGCTTAACGTGCCTTCCGAAGCACGGAGGAACTCGAGAAAATTTTGTACCACTTGTGGTACATCCAAGTACGGACCACGCCTGGGGCTGGGGCAAAAAATACGTTAATTCCTTCCTTTGACTTTGGTCAAATATTAGTTTAGATTTTTTAAATGGCCCATTGTATAAAGTTCTCTATCTCATTTTAGCGTGTTCCCGCTTGCATCCTCATCTCTCTTGCATCTGTTTCGTTTACGGAGTCCCATTTTATGAAGCTATTGCTCTTGTAAACTAAACTAAACATCCATGTTTTGTCATGTCCGAGCTGCCCTACGTCATGTACCATAGAGGACCTTAATGAGGCTAACGACAGAGGGATCGCTTTGGCCACATACTGGTCAAAGATGATTTGAAATTGAAGCTACAGTGAAACCATTTCGACTTTTTTTTATTTATTTTTTATTAGAGATTTGAGTGCGTTCGACCTCTATCTAGCCTGATAGCCCGGGAAGCTAAGATGAGGTCTAAGGTGTAACACGTAGGCTCAAAAATGCCTATTCACTCTTGCCTTGAAAATCCCTAAATCATATGTATGGGGAAACATCGACGCAGGGAGGAAATTCCACACCTTAGCGGTTCGCACAATGAAGGACTCGACAAGAAGAACTTCCATGTGGTTTATAACCATAAATTCAGGGAATATAATTGTTTCTATCACAGTATCTGTATGCCTTTCTTGTATAAACATCTCCTCTCACAGGCCTACAGGAAGAGATCTCTTTCGAAGATAAGTACTTAGTGCAAATAGTTTCAGTATATTTTGGTAGACCCTGTATCATCATCATCATGTCTGTGATCATGTATATTTTTTAGTCTCCACTGCCGTCCGTCTGCGGCACGACCCTCTCTGTACTACCAGAGCCATTAGCCAGAGCAGTCAGAGATTTGGCCTACACTCTCCACACTGGCCAGACGGGTTAGAGAGGTAGTGCAAATATATTGTTAGAACCTGTATTGGCGACATAAAATTGGTGTAGATTTTGACCAAAACGAAGTTTACTTTGTATTGATGTTATATCAAAAAGTCCACTGTCTTACAGGTTATCTGGAAGCATAAAGAGCAAGAGTAAAGTAGCACTCGAGTATGCAAGATTTATGGCCGGCGAGTAATGGCTTCCAACAGTTCAAACCTTCGAGCACAAATAATGAGAATAAAGATGTGGTGTAATGAGAGTAAACATGTGGTGCTTTGAACAACATACTACTCCTCCACAAAGATATTTACTAATATATATATATATATATAATCTCTATGTACTTATTTACATATTTATAAATTTAGATAAATAAGAGCAGAAGAGTGGTGTTTATTAAAAAAATTGAAACTTACAAAATGTAAACTTAACAATATGTCATAACTTTACTGCCATCGAGCCATAAAAACCAGGATTGTGAATTATTTGTGCTTTAAAAATTTTCTTGCTTTTGCAATCAAACTAAAAGATTGCGTTCTACCATTCATTGCGTTCTACCGTTCTTGCTGAATAATTCTTACTTTATTTACAGTTATCGAGCTCATAAAATAATATGACATGCAAATTAAAACAATGGAGACAAACTACGTAAGTCATGGACTTATACAGGGACTAACAAAATATACTGAAACTATTTTAAGGGTGGATTCAGTCCATGATACTGGACAACTTTCCCCAAGGGACATATATCGAAATATGATAAATAATTTTTGGCCTCCCATACAAGTCGACCGATCAGCTGATCACAGTTTGTATCGAAAGCCAAAAAATATTTTTCATATTTCGTCATATGTTCCTTGGGGAAAGTTGTTCAATATCACGGACTGAATTCACCCTTAAAATAGTTTCAGTATATTTTGTTAGACGTTATATAGGCAACCTGTAAGGAAATGCATTAATGAGGGTTGCTACACACTTATTCGGACCGGCATTGTCAGTACGGCAGTATTCGTCGAAAAACAAAGTCGACCCGAATCAATTATATCACCTTTCTCTCCAAACATTCAACTACAACTGGTATATTCGATTTTGCTACCCGGCTGTGCCCTTTTTTTTTTTTTTTTTGACGCGGAGAAAATCCCTTCGGATACCTTACCGGTTACGGGACACCGGTAAGGTTATGTGGTGTTACCACTAAAAACTCCGCGGTGTCACCTCTCAGCCGCTATCGGCCGGGGCCGTGTACTTCTCTTGCTCCACAGCCCCGGCGCGGCCGGCCGCTATTTCAGCGGCCCCGGCTCGCCAACGGCCTCACGGCACCCTCTGCTGAATCAGAGGGGCCGGAGAAACCGTCGTATTGGCCTCTCGGCCCGACAAGAACAGGCGCGCTGACACGCACACGCGCCTGCCTTCCACTCTGGAGGCCTGTCCGTTGGACGATGGAATCCCGTTTCCACCGTCCAACCAGCCCTCATAATTTGGGGCCTGCAAAAGCAGGCCCTGCCCCAGTACACCTGACGGTGACCGGGGCCCACCAAGCCGGCCGCAGGGGATAGGGCGAGCGGCAACGACACACCGACACTCCTCTTCCCCCGCGACCCCTACCACGGCTGTGAGAGTAGGGAGTAAACCCCCTTCTCTCACAGCCAGGCCATTCCCACCAGGAATGGCCTCCTCCGGGCCCGGGGAGGCCTAAGCCTCAACCCGGGCAATGGGTTCCTCTTGGCTTCCCTGCGGATGAGGCAGTCCGCAGGTACTGAGCCCCCCATCGCGACAAGATGAGAACCCGGGCGGGGGGACCCGGCTGTGCCCTGAGTTAACCATTCGTGACTTCCTTTTTTTGTGCTTTGAAGAACTTCCAACTCATAAAGATGTTAAGAGTAAGTAGTGAAAGTTTGTGGTTTTAAGTCAACAAACCTACAGTAATAAACCTTTGAGATAAAGTAACATTATAGGTAGCCCTACATACATCTATGGTAAGTAAACACATAAAAGGGAAAACGCTGACATATGTGTAAAAGTGCCTGCAAAGGCACTGAATAAGCATTTGAATTTTTGATAAGCACTAACATCTCGTGTTTTAATTACATTCCCAAGGAGAGTTGACGTCGGACGGTGGCCGGTTGTAAAATGTTTCGCACAAATGCATTCTTAAAGAGGGTTGACATCAGCCAGGCGGTCGGAAAAATAAAACGAAATCGTTTACACTGTTCCGGCTATTTCTTCTCTTCGCAAGGTCTTTGATATCCTTGAGTAACCATTTACATATTATATTTGGAGAAGAAAAAACAGGAAAGTGCACCCCGGGCTCCAAAGTAGCACAGCTGTGGATATGGATGCAACCGGAAAGTGTTAAGAAGAAGATTTTCCGTTGCCAGCAGTGAGGTTAAAGGTTAATTTTACTAATCAGAAACATTGAATGTAGTAGGTCAATCATAAACATACTTTTTTTAAACACATCTTATGGAGCGCCCTATAATTTAATCTCTACGTAATATTAAATTACGTTGCTGTACTGGAGATACAGTTAAACACATTACCCCACATTGAACCGTCGGTTAAACTATACATGCGAACTCCATAGTAACGTCAAAAACAAACACTAAAAACAGTATTGACCTGTGATTCCTTGTAACAATTTATTTGAAATTCAACTTAAGTGCTTAAGGTTTTAGATTGAAATCTCTTGGAATAGTGAGTTACTGTAAAGTGGAGTATGTATATGGTGAAATGTACTTTTATAGTGATGATATAAGGTGCAAAATTGGTTGGTTTGTATATGATTATGTTGATAATAGAAGTGCAGCGATACAATAGAGCAGACGCGCGACAAATCGCATTCTCATGCCTAAATATGCGATGTATCGATATTATCTGGACTGTCGTGTTATTTTACTAATGTTATGCGATTTTGTGACGTATCTTTACGTCGTTAAACTAACTTCTACTTTATGCGACAATCTTTTTATAATATGATCAACGTATCCCACAATTAAGTTATTTTAAAACTTATTGCTCAACAGCATAGAATCTCTATGCTGTTAAGCTCTAAGGAAGGCTTGGAAGACAAAATGGAAAGTGGATATTTTAGGCATGATAGTAGAGGAAAGGTGAGATAATAGAAAAGTAGGTTACAGTTTAAATAAATAAAAATATAAAAATAAAATAGAAGTAGTAGGTAAACATAACATAAAAGTAAAAAAAAAACAAAATAAAAAAATGGCATCAAAAAACTTGACCACTGACCAAGTAGGTATTAAATATGTAGATAAGTTAATTCAGGGTGACTTTTTAATCACTTAAGAATCATATTGACGTGTTAGAAATAATATTTAGGCTTTCTACCATTTCTTTGTAGGTAATATAAAAATCTGACCACTAACCACGTAATACTTGTGAACTATACATCGCAAAATGAATCTGTAAAATACGATAAAATATTAAGCTTAATATTTCGCTAGTCCTCAAATCTTTACATTGTAGCATGCAGTATTGACAAAATCTCGACTTATTAACGTTTAAAGGGCCAACAATGCATATTTTAACAACAATATTAGTACATGCAGGTGATAATAAGCTTATGTTTGCGATTTCCAGTTGCTTCATGTGACACTTGACTATGCAAAACGGAGAAGGGACAGAAGTTAGCCGCAAGATTAAGTTTGCAACGCCAATGTCGTTATACAAGCTTATTTTTCATTAAGTACAAATATTTTAAGGGGTGATATACTCCATCATTTTGAACAACTTTTCAAAATAAAGGTAAATCGAAATACAAAAATAAACATTCACTACCCATACAAATCCAAGAAGTCCCGTGATCTAGTTACTATGGAAAGTGATTCTTTTTCTTTTCGCATTTTGATTTACATTTATTGGGAAAAAATGTTCAAAATGATGGAGTGAATCACCACTTAAATATTTGTTTATTTATACATACATACATACACTAGCACGACTGAATCCCTAAAGGAGCAGCCAGAGATTTGGGTCTTGCGGGTTCAAGAAATGACAATCTATTCAGAATATTAGTAGAAGGAAAAATAAAATGGAGACCAGGAAGAGGAAGACCAAGGATGAAGTTTTATCTAACAAATTAAGGAAGGGTTAGGAGTAAAGTCCTACCAAGACATTAAAAAGATAGCAGAGAGAAGAGAGGAATGGAGGCATCTCCACCGATAAGAGCAAGCTCCTTAATTAAAGAAGAAGAGGGTTCAAGCAGATAGAGCCCAGGGCAGCTAGACCCAAAACCACTTTTAACGTGATAGCAGGCCAGAAGGTGGAAAAAGGAATCAAAATAGTGATGGCCTACAACTTTACAAGCTACATCGCCTATTGACATGCTTCGCATTTTCGCCCATTCTCTCGATCGATTTCTACAATCCGCGCGGGAAGAAAAGCAACTGGCATATTTTTATTTTCTCCCAGACCAGCATGGAAGAGTTTTATATTTAAGAAAAACATAACCTTTCTTTTGCAACTTAATAAAAAGACGTAATTTTAGCGCATTCTCAGGTACAAAACTTAGCTGTGCTGCACTTTCTGATTATTCTCATTCTAAGATGACATTTAGTATGTACATGTATGTTTATGCGTCATTTACCTATATTCTTCACATTTTGTGTTTGCCGTCACTGCTAGAATTGTAACCCAAACATGTATTTAAGCCATTAACAGTCGGAGGTTTGAATCTGGGACGCTCCAGTACTTCGCTATACAAATAAGTAAGAGTTGATTTTGTGATATTTTAAAACTAAAAAGCGTCTCGTATTTACATATAAAAAAATACTTTATTCATTTGTCATTTAATTCATTTATTCATGCTTAATCGTCTGGGAGAAAAGAAAAACGTAGAATGTACCAGCTGTTTCTCTTCCAGCGTAGACCGTAAAAGCCGATTGAGGGATGGGTGAGAATCGTAATCATGTTTAGGCGATGCGGCTAACAACCCATCACTATTTTGATTCCGTTTACCATCTTGACGCTCACCATCATGCTAAAAGTGGCCTTTGAGTCTTGCGGCTCTGGGCTTTGTCTACCCCGTTAGGGATAAAGACGTAATAATGTATCTGTACCTTCATTTATGACTTTGTCTGCATTCATGATAAGTAATTTAATAGTCCCCTTACCCTAGACAGAATCAGAGTTTCCCATACAAACGTAGTCTACGTTTTATTTTGAAACGACATTATGTACTCTTACTGTAATCTGTGACGACATGTCAGATTTTGGTAAAGATTTGTAACTTTAAAGAAATTGCATATATCTAGGGTTATAATTGGTTTTCACAGTCAAAATATGAACTTGAAAGAGAATAATTATACTGTATTAAGTATATCATTTTTGAACATCAGTATGAAAAAAATTTACACCCATATAAGATATATAATTTTTCAAGGTCATATTTTGACTGTGAAAACCAATTATAACCCTATATATGCAATTTCTTTAAAGTTACAAATTTTTACCGAAATCAGACATGTCGTTTCAAAATAAACGTAGACTACGTTTGTATGGGAAAGTATAGGGTAAGGGGATTCTTAAGACTCGTGTATTTTAATAATCACTTGCGAAACACAAGTTAATCGCGTGTGGTAAACATCTTTACTTACTTTGTAGACTTAGACACCGTTAAGTCAAGTAGTTTTTAGCCGTGTGGTTCCCGGCAGAATAGAAAAGGACCACACTAAGTCTTCCCTTGGAAGTCGTAGAAGGCGACTAAGGAAATACAACCTAAACCAAGCTTATAGACATCAATGCAAACTCTTCAAGCCGTCTGGTCAGCGTGGAGAGTGTAGGCCAAATCCTCTGGCTGTTCTGGCTATTATATGGTTCTGGCAGTGCAGAGAGAATCGTTCTCTTGCAGTGGGGACTTATTTTTTTTTATTTTTTATTAGTAGTTATTAGTTTAAATTTAGTTAGTAAAAATAAGTTTATTAAGTTTATATAACCTCCTATACCTATAGGAATGGAGGCATCTCCACTTAACTACAACGACAAGAACAATTAAATTTTAAAAAAATAGTGACCTATTAAAAAGGACATAAAGATTATTTTCTCCCACGTAAGGATAAATAGAGAAAATTGTGCGGCGCAGGCATTATAGGTTATAGGTAATAAGCACTTTATGAACAGGTAGGTGTATACCTGCTAGATATTACTTGATTAATTCAACAAGGCTGTCAGGTTTCCTGTGGCGAAGATGACCATTTGATACGGCGCTTATCTTATAATTGTTCGACATAGTTCACACTGAGTTAGTATACTACCAAGTTGAAAAAGCGAGTAAAATGTTTGGTAACAAAATGAAATGTAAATCATTCCTTGCAATTTCAGATGCATTTCCAAAAGTTTTCAGCTGGTCGGATGAATTGTATAGTAATGTAAAACAGCTTTGGTTGCGTATGAAGAAATGTTAAATCAGCCAATCGGCTTAGTTGTTCCCTTAAGTTTCGGCCGTATATAACGTGTAACAAAATATACTGAAACTATTTTAAGGGTGAATTCAGTCCATGATACTGAACAACTTTCCCCAAGGAACATATATCGAAATATGAAAAATATTTTTTGTTTTTCCATACAAACTCGAATCAGCTGATCAGTCAACTTGTACGGGAGGCCAAAAATTATTTTTCATATTTCGATATATGTTCTTTGGGGAAAGTTGTTCAGTATCATGGACTGAATACACCCTTAAAATAGTTTCAGTATATTTTGTTAGACCCTGTATATACAATAGGTATACACTTTGTATAGACCATGTAATATCTCAAATTACTGTGTATTTTAAATGCGAGAAATCAGATGATAATGTGGTAAAAGTTTTAATATATCTACTTAACAGAACATCATCAGGTCTTTTTAAGTCTTTATTGCAGGAGCACGACTTTCTCTGTACTACCAGAGCTATACTTGGTCAGATCAAAGGATTTGGCCTATACTTTCCACGCTGGCCAGACGGGTTGGATAGGTCTCATTGATGTTTAGAAGCATTGTTTGGCTTGTATTTCCTAAATCGACAAATCGACCAACAAATACTACAAAATAAAATGTTCTAAGGCTTTATTTTGGCCGTCAGTAAGACAACAGCTCACTCGCCATTTTACTCGCCCAATGTAAACAACATTTTATTACTGAAACTTGGTTACTAGGAGGTCTGTCCAGCTCTAAAGGCGTAAAACACGAAGTTTAACGATCAACCTTTGTGTTATATCCGCAGTTAAACCGTGCGGATTAAATTTGTCTGTGATAATACCCTATTATCTGTCGGATTAACCAATGCAAGTGTGAACCATTATTGTGAAGTTTACGAACTATATTAAAATGCAGACATGTGTTACGATGATTATTAAATAACACGACAATTGCAATATGTAGTAACGTTTTTTTTAAAACTAGAGTTGCAATTTATTAAAATCCAATTACTTTATGCATTTTAACTTTTTACTTACCACTTATTCAAAATTGTCATGTTTTTCGCTTCAAAAATGACGAAGATTCATACAAACTTGCAACCCCTAATTCACTCCTATAGGGATGTAATTTTCAAAATCTAATATATGAATTATTATTTTCTACTACTAAAATACATTAAAAATGTTATGTGTCTCAATTTAAAAATTATAAAGTTTCATACAAATTGCCAACCCCCATTTCACCCCCTTAGGGATAAAACATCTCCTAGTCTCAATCTACCTTCCTACCAAGTTTTATCTTCATTGGCTACATACTTTTCAAGATTTCGTGATGAGTGAGTGAGTGATTTTTGCTTGTATACGAGTATTATAGATGGATTAGCCAGAGCATTTTAGGTCTTGGGTCCCAGGTCTTGTGGCTCTAAGCAGTCTATCTGCTTAGAGTCGCAAGACCTGGGCTCTAGCCCAGGCCCGCAAGACTCAAAGACCACTTTTTTATCATCAGGTCTTTTTAAGTCTCCACTGCAGGGGCACGACCCTCTCTGTACTACCAGAGTTATGCATTAACCAGATTAGCCAGAGGCCTATAGTTTTATAAACAAATAATTTATTCAGGGATAATTAATTAATTCAGACAGGATTATAAATAAATATTTATATTTCACGGAGTATGCTTTCTGTAACAGCCTGTGAATATCCACCGGACGTGTATGCCATTATTGCCTGGTAATTCCTCTTCATAAAACGTATTCCATTTTTAGCAGCTTTGAAGAGACTTTTAAAATTATCAAAATAATTATATCAGCAATAAAAAACTTGTCCAAAAGTCTTTGCTCCATACATTTATTTACTGGTAAAATCTTCCGTTATATGAATTGCTAGTGGAAGTGTAACAGAAAGGCAAGTTATTAAATTCTTGAAGAGTTTTATTTATTTATTTTATTAAAAAAAAATATTGAGCCAAAAACTACAATAGCAAGACTTAATGCTAAAGCATTCTCTCCCTGTCAACCTTTAGGAGAAGAAAAGCAAAAAGGATAGTTGGTGTCAAAATAGATAGGGTAGTATTTAAACGCAAATCAAAATTACTGATTGCACAGCAAAATACTCAACTGAAAATATTACTAAACAAACTGCAATTTATATTTGTGGCATAGTAAAATGGATAGAACTTTTCTAGCACTCGCCGGCCGCTGCCGCGGCACGCTCGCTTCGCTCGCTCGGCTCGTGCGTGTGTTGGTCACAGTTCCAACATAACCTAACCTATAGGTTTGCCCTAACCTAATAAATTTGATGTGCAGTCAGTATTTATTTGCTGTGCAATCAGTACTTATGATAAGATTGTTGATTTATTTGATGTAAAAAAGTATATAAATGATGAGATTAAATTGATGGGTGATTATTTATTAGATGTGCAATTAATAATATCCCAAATAGATAGATACAATATCCAGATATTATAAGTACTGTGTACTAATAAAAGTATGTTCAGTACAAGATTTATAGAAGGATGTACATTTTGGTACTTATTTCAAAATTTCATTCCTCGGCATCCTCCATTTCTGATATAGGAGAAAAAGAAAATAGTAAGAATTTTCCAGCTGCTTCTCTCCCCGCGCAGATCGCAGAAGCTGATCGAGGGAATAGTCTATCAATATTTTGACCCTACAATATTTTGACTCGTTTTTCAACCTTCTCGCCCACCATCACGCTAAAAGTGGCATTTGAGTCTTGCAGCCCTGGACTCTATTTGCTTAGAGCTGCAAGACCCAAAATGCTATGTCTGCCCATTAGGGATAAAGACGTGATAGTGTATAATTTCTAGGCAAGCTGTTTGATATTGCTGACTGTGAATATTCTCCCCAGTCATTCTGTAACACCTCTTCAATTTCTTGCGGCCCTGGGCTTTGCCGTAACATCTAAAATGCTCTGTCTGCCCCGTTAGGAGAAAAGGGTGATAGTATATACGAGTATATGTTAGCCGTGTGGGTCCCGTACTGGCAGAGTAGAATAGGACCACTCCAAGTCTTCCCATGGATGTCGAAGGTGACTTAGGAAACACAAGCTAAACGAAGCTTATAAACATCAATGAGACCTCTCCAACCTGTCTGGCCAGCGTGGAGAGTGTAGGCCAAATCCTCTGACTGCTCCGGAAAATATATGAGGCAAATATACAGAGAGGTTCGTGGTCCTGCAGTGAAGACTAAAAAGGACCTGATGATTTTATTTGTAAGATTCGTGGTTTTTTTTTCACAAGTGTGTGAAAACTATTAGCTAGTATGATTATTGAGAACCTCCGCGAAGCCTACCCACATATGACCATAAATAAGAGATTTTACTTACAAATAAGTATTTAATGACTATGTATAATGTATTTATTAACGAGCATAAAAGATAGTTTTGAATCATCGTAGATTGTGGCGGCTCCCATCTGAACCGCAAAGAGATAACTTGGGAAAATTAATGGAAGAAAATGCTGATCTGCCGATCTAAAATGATAATTCTTGTAATTGAGGAAACGTGGAATTATTTATGTTAATTATTTACTTTCCTGGCGGGATGTTCTATGAACCTTCTTCTAAAGGTTTGTACACTTAGTTGTGCTTTAGCTTTTTAAACTTGACTGTTACCTATTCGTTTTTATTGTGTTGGCAGGATTGCAAATGTCCATAAATTTTTAGCTAGCCAAAAAAATTTTTATGGTCTCATCAGACTCATCTTTGAAAGTGGGAAACAGGAAAAATTGAAAATGTTGAGAAAATTGTTAAGGCCATACTTGAATTTTCCGGCGGAGTCCAGTGCTGTCCCTATTTTAAATAAATTATTTGAAAGGAAACGGAGATATCATTAAAAATTTTGTCTATACTAGCCCTACAGTTTAAAGTGAGAACGTGAAGCTTTTCTTCGCACATTTGCGAAAAATGACCACTTTTGGCAAAAGTGCGAAGAAAAGCTTAAAGTTATTACTTTAAACTGTAAACAGTATTTAATAAAATAGTTTGAAGGGTTATCTAGTCTAGGGCTTGCTAGAGACAACATTTTAAATGATATCTCCGTTTCCTTTTAAATAATTTGGACTGTACTGGACCATCTTACCCACGATACAATTATATATTTTTTTTGTGCATTTACTTATTTATGTAGGTACAAGTTTATTTGCCAGACAAATTAAAAACCCCTGACTTTCAAGCGTTCACCCTCAATAACTTTTGAACAGCTAAACCGTTTTTCATCAAACATAGCTTAAAACCGTCTTAAAAGACAAGGCTTTCGATTTAAAAAAAACCATCGTAATTGGTCTATTCCTTTAGGAGCTACGATGCACAGTCGTACATATGCATAGACACACAGTCACACAGACACACAGGCACTTCGAAATTATAACAACCCCCTTTTTGTCGGGGGTTAAAATCAATAGTGTGCAGATGTCCTTACTATAAATCGAATGAACAAGTAACTAGATAGTCTGCGCTGCCCACATCACGATGGCTCACATTTATTTTGCATTTTATTAAACTGTCTTTGTGCCGTTAGATCCCGGTTGGGACAACAATGTTGTTAGTGTCAGTTACCTTCGAATTATTAAGGATGTGGGGAAGAATTTGAGGTCACGTTGTCACAACAACGGACAAAGTATTAAGCGCGAAGTACGATAAATTCGACGACACACTGCGCCCACGAAATTAAAATAAAAGGGCAAGTGCGAGTCGGACTCTTATATGAAGGGTTCCGTACCACCGTACAATGTTTTAAAACGCTGAAGAAACACGTTTCTTGTATGACGACCCCATTAATTTTTCACTTTATCTTATTTTTAGTATTTGTTGTTATAGTGGTCATAGTAATACATTATTGCTGAAAATATCAAGTATCTAGTTAATGCCATTATAAAGATCGAGTTCAAAGCGCTGAAAAAACACGTGTCTTGTATGACGACCCCCTTTAATTTTTAACTTTTTTTATTTTTAGTATTTGTTGTTATAGCGGCTACAGTAATACATAATCGGTGAAAATTTCAAGTGTCTAGCTATTACGGTTCAAGAGATAGAGCCCTGTGACAGACGGACAGACAGTGGAGTCTCAGTAATAGGGTCCCGTTTGCACCCTTTGGGTACGGAACCCTAAAATAGATTGGTTTTTGTAAGGAGACTGTGCAAGCAAGGTCATGTTGCATCTGTGTGTGCTATTTAGCATTAGTATACACAAGCACACATACTTACTTACCAATAACTTAAATAAATAAATATACGCAAAAAAGTTTGTAACTGTATGCATGTATATTGTATATATTTTAAATACTGGCCACGTAAAATAGAAAATAAAAAAAGATTGAAAAAGTGGTTCTATTTTTTGAAGTGAAAACTTCTATAGCGGCGTTGTGCACTTTTTTTGTAAAGGGTAAAAAATGTTATCCTCGCGTCAGGACACGTGTCCTGATCGAAAATTCGTAAGACGGAATGACAGCCAGCGCGGCGTAGGAGAGGAAGTATTTATACTATAATTCCGACGAAGCTGTAAGGCGGCTCGTTGGCCTAGGGGTATGATTTTCGCTTAGGGTGCAAGAGGTCCCGGGTTCAAATCCCTGACGAGCCCAAACCTTTTTTAAGTGAAAACTTCTTTAGCGGCGTTGTGCACTTTTTGTCATGTTTTTGTACGATAGCGCAATAAATAAATATTGTATTCTACCACATAAATGATAGTACTTTTATACTGATAATTAAAGCAATTCGTGCAAAATTATTCCCTAACCATTCCAAAATATCAAAAATGCACAACGTTAATATTCAACGTTTTCACTTCTGCCGGCAGTCCCGGAGTGTGCAACCCATCGTTTTTTTTTGAATTATTCACTTACTGATAGATTTATTTACCTTAGTTTTTGGCTTGAGTTTCCGAAATATAAGTATCAGTTTATTTTATTTGCCACTACGCTCCTACCCAATCATTTCATTTGGAAAAGTCTACCAGTAAAGTAGACAAGACTAAATATCTAGGTACTATGGATTTAGCACGGATATGACAAAATATACGACAGTGTCAATTTAAATTTATAGTTGATTTGACAATTTGACTAACAAGCACTACTACCTGATAGAGCGGTTGGATGTAGGTTTCATACTTTATTACCTACTTGATTAAGCATAAGCACTTAGAAAGGAAAACACATGACTTACTCGTACAAGAAACCTGTATCAAACAAACTCTGCATGCAAAAATCATCGTCATTATCCGTGATTGATTTATTTAACTTAGTTTTATTCTCATGCAAATCGAGAGAAAGTGAGGTTATTTTGCAACCAACAACCGTACATGTAAAATTTTGGCGGGAGCGGGCGTGGGCGCCATGTTGTTGTTCTAAATCTTCCTTATAATGGCGGCGGCGGCACAAGCAGCGCACAAAATCACAAGAAATACTAAGCATCACATGACGAATGCACATTTTTTCACAGTAAATAAAATTGATAGGCCACGCCAGCGGTGTTTTCGGATGTAATTGTCCAAAATTAACAATTCGTTCCTTTTAGCAACGCTAAAGCGGGAATTGTATTCTAATCTGGTGGTATACACGCAAACTGATTAGTTTCTGGGTAGGGTTACCATTTATTGATCGAAATATAAGCGGCAGACGACTAGTATGTTAAAAGTAGCTAGTATTCTGGGTCTCCGTAGTTGAAAAATCGATATTATTTGTATCTTCCAGAAGTAAGTTCCCAGCTTAGATAAGGATTTTTAATTTTAATTTTAAATCATTACACACTCGCTTGATTTATCAGGAAGAATAAACTTACATCTGTTAGAAGAGTAAAAAAAAAGCGGCCAAGTGCGAGTCGGACTCGCCCATGAAGGGTTCCGTAGCAGCTAGTAACATAATAATATAAAAGTTCTAAAGGTAAATTGCGGTATACGATTTATGACGTATTAAAAAAAAAAACTACTTACTAGATCTCGTTCAAACCAATTTTTGGTGGAAGTTTGCATGGTAATGTACATCATATATTTTTTAGTTTTATCATTCTCTTATTTTAGAAGTTACAGGGGGGGGGGGGGGGGACACACATTTTACCACTTTGGAAGTGTCTCTCGAGCTAACTATTCAGTTTAGAAAAAAAAATTATTAGAAACCTCAATATAATTTTTGAAGACCTATCCATAGATACATCACACGTAGGTATGGGTTTGATGAAAAATAATAATAAGTTTCAGTTCTAAGTATGGGGAACCCCCAAAATTTATTGTTTTTTTTTCTATTTTTGTGTGAAAATCTTAATGCGGTTCACAGAATACATATACTTACCAAGTGTCAACAGTAATATATATATATATATATATTTAAAAGTTCTTATAGTTTCGGAAAAAGTGGCTGTGACATACGGACGGACAGACGGACAGACAGACGTGACGAATCCATAAGGTTTCCGTTTTTTGCCATTTGGCTACGGATCCCTAAAAACATAGAATTTGTTAACTGTTACTGCAGAGCAGACGCTAAAATAAATTCGAGGTGTAGGTAGTAAACCTACGGTATCTAAGAAGTGTACCTATCACACTAAGGGCGCCAGGAAATTCAGGTGCTGATTTTATATACATTGCTGGTTTGTAATGATTCAATTTTGACCGATCTTTGCCAAACAGGCAATGTTGAAATCAACATCAAGTGTGGTTTTACAGTGCCGCTTTTTTTTGTATAGCTTTCGGGCTGAGCTTACCACCCGCGCGGGCGATAAGCCTCACTGTAAAATCATCCAAATTCACCATACTCGTAGTAGACGCCTAGCCTACTATTTTTTGTTAACCATGAAATAAATGTTGCCAAACGGGTTAAGTCAAGTCATGCCATTGGCAGTAATGTTGGCCAAATAATACATAACGAAATAACGACGTGTAATTGGCAACCCTGTGGCTGAGTGGGCATTATTAGATGAGCCCAAACAGTTTCGTGAAAGCCGCGGCTCATAAAGCCACTACTTGACGACTTTCGTCGATATCGATGTTACGTCGATTTGCAGTTAAGATTGCCTTGTAAAACCATTGTTTTATGATAGCGCTTTTGAGAACTTTATAATTTTTGATAGAGTTATGGAAAGAATGTGAAATTACTAAGAAGCATAAACACGTGATTGGATACAAAGCGTATTGTCGGACAGATGTTGGAAGTCAAAGCGTACTGTCGGGTATCGAAATGCAAAATGTTAAGTCGGTGAATGATTCGCTGGGCAAATCATTCTCTCTCTTCTTCGTCTAAGCGCGTTCCCGGTCGCGTCCTCAGCTGTGCTGCTTCGGAGGCCGGGGTGCGCTTTACCGCTTTTACTTCTCCAAATATAACATGCATGTCAATGGTCACCCAAGGATGCCAAAGACCTTGTAAAATGGAGAAGAAATAGCCGGAACAGTTCAAATGAATTTGTCTATAGTTTTACGACCGGCCGCCTGTCTGACGTCAACCCTCCTTGGGAATGCAAATGTACAAGCACGAGATGTTTGTGCTTAGTCCTTTAGTCGCCTCTTACGACATCCACAGGAAGAGATGGAGTGGTCCTATTCTAACCCGGAACCACACGGGTACCCGGACAAACCGCTGGACAAAACTATCTATCTATATTTAAGAGCTATGCTCTTGTCGGTGGAGTATGAATTCTCTTCCATTTGTCTCTCTCATCTGCCAGTTGTTTTACTTCGCTGGACAAATAAACGTCGGAAATAGGATAGGTCCGTTACTGCGAAAATACATTTTCAATTTCCGCACAAAATACGAGTATGTTAATTTTCTGCCCTTAAAAAAATAAGAAATCTGGTGGGTCCACTGTTGGTATAAGAGTTTCAGTATACAGGGACTAACAAAATATACTGAAACTATTTTAAGGGTGGATACAGTCCATGATACTGAACAACTTTCCCCAAGGAACATATATAGAAATATGAAAAATAATTTTTGGCCTCCCATACAAGTTGACCGATCAGCTGATTAGAGTCTGTATGAAAAGCCAAAAATTATTTTTCATATTTCGACATATGTTCCTTAGGGAAAGTTGTTCAATATCAAAGACTGAATTCACCCTTAAAATAGTTTCAGTATATTTTGTTAGACGTTATATAGAGAAGCGAATGTTTAAGAGAGGTTTTATTTAGACGTCATAATGTATCTTTACTGTATCTGTATTTTATATACTAATGGAATAATTTTTTTTTATGCAGACAAATCACAAAATGTTGAAATGTGTTTGGTTTGATTAAAAAAAAAACCGGTCAAGTGCGAGTTAAACTCGCGTGGAGAGGGTTCCGTACAATTGATTGAATTCCTATAGGTTTTCCTGTAATCTATAGGTTCATTGCAATGAACTATATTTCGTATTTTTTTTTTAAATTTTAGGCTCAGTAGTTTCGGAGATCAGGGGGGAATGGTCAATTTTCGTCTTCTTTCATGAATAAAATCAAAACTATTCATTTTACAATTGTAACAATAATATATTTGAGATCCTCATAACGAGCCCTTTTGTTTGATATATGACACAATAAGGTTTGCAATTTTTTTGTTTTTTAATTTCCTAATTTATCCCCCGAAAATGACCCTTATTTTAAAAAAAATATTTATTTTCTTTGCACATATGTGTTTGGGTCATAGGATTGCACCATCCTACTAAATTTCACCTGATTCGGTCCAGTAGATTCGGAGCAAATTGGCTGTGACAGACGGACGGACAGACAGACGCACGAGTGATCCTATAAGGGTTCCGCTTTTTTATTTTTTTGTACGGAACCCTAAAAAATCAAACACATTCCTACATTTTGGCGAAGGCAATTGATCTTGAGATTTAAACTTCGCTTCTCTTTAAACAAGCTTACATATTCAAAATTAGTTAAAATATTACCTATAAGTACTTCCTAACTTGCAACAAGTCAAGGTTCAAAGTTAATGTAAACATGTTTACTTTAAAATCTTCCACATGGGGCCCTAAAACCGTTACAAACAGCCAAAGTACATGGGGCTTCACGCATCGGCGCACGCGCAACTGACGTCACTTCCGATCCTCTCCACTTCCGGCCGCCTTAATGAGCCTCGATGTTTTATGATGGTACGGTAAAGGAAGATTACTTATCAACCGGTTATTCAGGAGAAAGGATGATTCTGGAATATTTTACAGTACCTAACCCTGTATAGGAACAGGGTACTTTTAACACCGGCATAATTTTTGGAGCAAGTTCAGTCCATGATACCTACATACTCGTCTTGAATAGATATAAAACTCCTTTTCGAAGACTGGTATTATTATTTATAAAATTTCGGTCTTACAAACAAACCCTTTGAGGGTCCCGCCCGACCTACACCTTGGGCCAGGGCCCATTATTGTCTGGTCCCGTTGTGCCCGGGGAGGCGCATTCTGACACGGAGTGAAATAAAATTATATGCTTAATACTTGATTTACACCCGATTGTTCATGGCTTACTTGACCATTGTATCGAAGTTGTAATGAGAGAGAGGAATTCGGTGAAATGTAGTAAGGATATAGGACTCCAACTCGCACTTGACCGGTTATTATTTTTTCCCAAAATATCTTAAAAACACTACGAGGAAATAAAGCTGCTCTTCTTTTTACCACGTCTACCCTATAAATAGCTGCACGTGCTTATCATTACCGTCATCAGCGTTTAACATAAAAAAGAGCCACATTTGACTGAGAAAAGGTTGCATTTCATCCTAATCGTGGTATTCTCGTCAGTCGTTACTCCCTTGTCGCGCTCCACGGCCCACCATTTGCCTGGTCACTGGAGTGTACAATAATTTGAATAAAATTACAAAACTTTGAACACTATTGTTGCTGAAGCAATTTCTTTGTGGTTTTTGACCACGTTTAACCTCAATGTTCTTCCTTTGATAGTAGTGTTATTTCTGACCGCATATTGTACCTTTATAAAAGAAAACTATCTATAGAAAATATAGTTCCCTACAAAATTTTCTCACGATACTTACGTGTGAAGTCGCCTCTTGCAGCCCACAGTGGGTTAGCGTGTACAGGGGGTGTTAGGTCAAGCGTAACAGTCATACAGTCGGACCTTTGCACCTGTCTTACCTTCTGACGTAAGAATAATAATTAAAATACATAGGTATTCAGTTCCTATTAATATATTATATAGCAAGTAACTTTTTTAGTTAATCAGTTATGTACTACTTACTAATTTAAGAAAGACAAGATTTTAGTTAATTACTTCAACTACCTTTAAATATTCTCATAAAAAGCAGGTTTACTAGAAGAGATAGGATAAGTTTAAGATTTTGGTACAGAAAAGTTATAACAAACAAACGAAAATCGCTCGCTCACGAAATTATGTACCTACATAACATATTATAAGTTACTATTGCAAATTCAGACACATAACAAAAAGATATTGTATTCCACTTGCAAAATAATTTTGCAATTGATAATATGTGTTTCCAGTACATTACTGCATTATTTCATTATTGTTTCACAATAAGTTAAACAATCAAATTGCAAGTACCGTATCTTTGCACGGAAATGATGTGACATTAATAAATTGAACTTAAGTATACTTAACGATCTTCTAAGTATGAAGGTGGTATTTGTAGATGATTTTCTGTTTTGCCCGTTTAAGTTACATTACAGAATACAGTAAGAGTCAACAGAAAGGAATCTCCTAAGGTACGCGCAATATGCGTCCCCGTTCCCCACACCCGCACCTCTCCCCCGGTTCTTGACGGCCAACGTGAGTCATCGAGGCGAAAACGGGGGAGAGGTGCGGGGACGGGGAACGGGGACGCATATTGCGCGTACCTTAGGAGATTCCGGCCTGTGGTTACATGCCTTCTTAGTTAATTACAATGAGTGAATGTCTATTTTTAGGGATACTAAGTATCATTATGATTATACAATTATTTTTACCCGAATGTGACACACTTTAGGAGCCTATTGCCAATTGTCATTTTAAAATTTAGGTTTTTTTTAATTACAAGAATACAAAAACATGCACTTTTACCTGCTTTTGTATTTTTGTACACAAAAAAGGATGTAAACAAAAGAAAGCGGCCAAGTGCGAGCCGGACTCGCCCATGAAAGGTTTCGTAGCAGCAAGTAACATTTTACGATTTATGACGTATTAAAAAAAATCTACTTACTAGATCTCGTTCAAACTATTTTTGTTAAGTTACAGGGGGGGGGGACTAACATTTTACCACTTTGGAAGTGTCTCTTGCGCAAACTATTCAGTTTAGAAAAAAATGATATTACAAACCTCAATATCATTTTAAAAGACCTATCCATAGATATAATTTTTTTTTATTAAACCCATACGTTTGGGACGTATGGGTTTAATAAAAAAAAATTGAGTTTCAGTTCTAAGTATGGGGAACTCCCAAAATTTATTGCTTTTTGTTTCTATTTTTGTGTGGAAAACCTTAATGCGGTTCACAGAATACATCTACTAACCAAGTTTCAACAGTATAGCTCTTATAGTTTCGGAAAAAAGTGGCTGTGACATACGGACGGTCAGAAAGACAGACATGACGAATTCATAAGGGTTCTGTTTTTTGCCATTTGGCTACGAAACCCTAAAAAGTACCTTAACCTAAATTTTAAAATGGGATTTGATGATCCATATGTTTATACTACCGCTACTTTGTTGCCAAAGTAGACTTCTGAAGATGGACACAGGAAGAGTGGCATAAAATATTAATCAAGATACGATTAAGAAAGGAAGCTCGCGGGAGGAAGCCGCAAGACCATCGGATTTCCGCGAAACCTCGAAACCCTCTAATCTGAGCCCTCCGGCCAAGTGCGATTGATTTACCAGGTCCCTGGGTACCATATGCGATTACTAGATTGATACATACAATTACGGATACATTATCACGTCTTTTTCCTTGACAGGCTAGACAGAGCCCAGGGCCGTAAGACCAAAAGGCCACGTTTAGCGTCATGGTAGGCGCTATGATTAAAAATGTAAATGTAAATACAGCGCGGAAATTGGCGCCTATTCGTATGTTATTTTTTTATGCCAGTGTCTTGCTAAATAAACAATGCATATCTATTTTTGAGTTGTATTGTATGCCATATAGACTATTCTTTAATAAATGAAGCTGTATTTATAGATATTTCAATTAATCGAACAAAATATACAGAAACAAAAAAGACAATTAAATTAAAATCAAATTAGAAACTAAAATTATAACTAATTAAAACCAAAAAAATAACTTTTAAACTACATACAACACAAATACATTATACAACTTAAATAACTATTTAAAAAAAATAAAAATCAAATTGAAAACTTACAAATAAATCGTGCAGATCATTCGGTAAAATCGAATACCTAATAGATGAATGTTCGGGGAAAAAGGAGGTATAATTAATGCGGGTAGGCTTTGTTTTTCTACAAATACTGCCGAACCGACAATGCCGTCCCGATTAAGTGTGTAGCAACCCTTACTTGAAAACAGTGATTATTAATTTAGAATTAATTTAAACTATACATCGTCATCTTTAATTAAATTAAACAAGGGGTTTGAACCCTAGTCCCTCACAGCAGATGGCAAGCGGCCATAATGACGTCCATATTGCGAGCACAATCATCGTGCCCGCTCACCATATCGGAAGGCAACTGTCTGCATTATGTAACGTAATAAAACCTTGGCTTTACTTATATTTTTATTATTGCATATATTTGAAGCAATAGCACACATACATAATCTTGCTCTTCTTTCGCTCGCATAAAAAAACGCTATAAAAGTTATTATCAGTTTTTTTTAGTCTTCACTACAGGATACCCTTTCTGAGCTCTACCTCTACCTGAGCCATAATTCGCCAGAGCAGCCAGAGGATTTGGCCTACGCTCTCCTCGCTGGCCAGACGGGTTGGAGACGTCTCATTGATGTTTATAAGCTTTGTTTAGCTCGTGTTTCCTAAGCCGCCTTCCACGAGAAGACTTGGAGTGGTCTTATTCTAACTCTGCCGGGAACCACACGGCAAATTGCATATATTCGAAGCAGATCTCGTATAAAAGGAAAGTTCTTTTTTTATACGAAAAATCCAATCAATTAAGCTCTCTGTAAAGTGAAAGATTCCTTAGTCCTGTCTTCTTCTTTTCATTTAAGAGATTGCTGTTATCGATGGAGTTAATTGGCGAATCCCCCATTCTTATTAATTTATTTAAACTTTACTGTACACATATACAGATGTAACAAGTAAAACAGGATTTAAGGGCGTACCTGAATTTTCCGGGGTCCAGTGCTGCCCCCATTTAAAATAAATCATTTCAAATAAAACGGAGACATCATTCCAAATTTTGCTACTACCAAGACCTAGATAACCCTTCAAAGTATTTTATGAACTACTTTTTACAGTTTAAAGTGCGAACGTTAAGCTTTACTACGTACATTTGCGAAAAACGGCCACTTTTGTCAAATGTGCGTAGTAAAGCTTAACGTTCTCATTATAAACTGTAAACAGTAGCTCATAAAATACTTTGAAGGGTTTATCTAGGACTTGGTAGTAGCAAAATTTTAAATGATGTCTCCGTTTTCTTTGAAATGATTTATTTTAAATGGGGGCAGCACTGGACTCCAGAAAATTCAAGTACGATCTTAATGCTAAAAGCATTCTCTTACAATCAAAACTTTGGGTTTATTCTTCTCTTTTTTTTACGGCAAATCACAGATTGAGCTAGCCCCAAAGTGAGTTCGAGACTTGTGTTACGGGATACGAACTCAACGATTCTATATTTTATAACAAATACGTTAGGAGGCTCCAGCAACAAAACCTTGTAATTTAAATAGTTACCCAATATTTTTTTTTATATAGATAAACATCCAAGACTCAGGTTAATCTTAAAAAGATAATTTTCCATCTTGACCTGACCAGGGATCAAACCCGGGACCTCCGGTGTGACAGCCTGGCATGATGACCACTAGGCCACAGAGGTCTTCTCTCTGCTATATTTTT
Source organism: Acrobasis repandana (assembly GCA_963576875.1). NCBI lineage: Eukaryota > Metazoa > Arthropoda > Insecta > Lepidoptera > Pyralidae > Acrobasis > Acrobasis repandana. The sequence continues at coordinate 5,076,132 of OY756233.1, read as the reverse complement.
AATGTACTTACTGGTAGAACTACTTTACATTACTATATAAATAATATAATATATAATAATATATTAATAACTTTTTTATTTGTTCCAAGCCAAGGTCTTCCTTTGCGTCTTTTCCCCTTTTTTCTTCTTTGATCAGAACATAATTCCGTCTGTCCATATGAAGTCCGTAATTCTATCTGTCTATATTGCTAGTTCAAACATCGTGCACACTCACCATATCGGAAGACTGTCTGCATTATGTATAAACGTTACGTAATGAGACCTTGTCTTTACTTATATTATTTGCATCGTAAGTCTATTGTATTACTGTTTTTATTACCGTGGTAACAGACTTGGCATGTGGTGACCTAGAGTAAGTCAGTGTTTATAGGTACTTATCAACTAGCTTTTGCCTTCGCGCGAATGGGGAACTCCCAGAATAAAAAAGTTGCCTATCTTAATGTCTCAAGAGTGAATACAAAAAAACATGAGATCCATTCTTCGTAGAGTTTTCGCGAAATTATGATGGCCTCCTCGCAGTTCCAGCTCTTAGACACCGAAAATAAAATTGCCAATTTTTGAGAAAAACTATCTTAAATTCAAAATTCTATCGGATAAAGATTCATTGATATGAAAACACTACAGGAAGGTAAATCGTAGCAAATTTAGGGTCCAGCTAATGTAGGTGAAATGACAAGGAAGAAGGGAAACATTCATATTTATTTCAATATTTAAAATATCTATTTTATTAGAGCTAAGTGACGTTTTTTTGCAGAAACGTCCAGTGCACAACGTGAAGTCATATAAAAAAATCGCTCAAACGTTGCCCTAACGTCATCGATGAAAAAAAAAACAATATTACCGAGTCGTGACTGAGGAATTTGGCAAAAAGATTTTTTATTAGAAAGTCAGAAACTGTATTTAGGTTTTTGCCACACACTTCGAAAATCCAACTTTTTATTTACAAGAATCCCACATCACAAGTTTAAATGAGTTGTGTGCCTATTCAATAAAAAGTTAAACTAAAAATGTTTTACGAATTGTGACATTATTATTGCGCACAAAATTACAAAAAAGACGTACTTTTGTGTGGAAATTTGTTGGAATTGGAATGAAAAAAAGGAATTTTTAACAAAAATGGTATTGCATTTATTTTTAAATAAAATAACCAACAATTATAGTTTTTGTAGGTGCCTCAAACCAGCTCAAAAGATCTGCCTCTGGTGTTGGCCACTAACATATGATACGTACGTTGCAGTTGCAGTTTTTTCTTTAGCGAGAGGTATAGAGAATTGAGGATCGTTAGTAATATATAATGGACGTAGTTGGTTACATACATACTATCACGTCTTTATCCCTGATGGGGCAAACACAGCATTTTGGTCTAAGCAGCCACATCCCTGGGCCGCAAGACCCAAAGGCCAGTTTTAGGGTTACTGGCCAGCGAGAGAGAGCGACGGAATGCGGCAGTATCGCCGATTCCACGCCGTTCCGACGCTCTCTCTCGCTCTAGCAAGTGACGGTACCGAGTGACAGAAAAAGATAGCAGTATAGAAAAATGCTGTTCCGTACTGACTGATATGTCCCAACCCTTAGCATGATTGTGGGCGAGAAGGTGGAAAAAAAAAAAAATTGTGATGGGTTGTTGTTTCGATCAAGAAAAAAGTATTAAGAGGACGTGGGTTCACAATTTGCAATACGTGCGTGCGTGTTTTGAAGCCAAAACACGATTAAGCATTTTTGACTCGATAGAAAAAAATCACAAACATACCTCTAATATATAAAACGTGGAAGGGACATTCCCGTAATAAATCAAACCACGGTCTATACTAGATCATTATAGTATAATGGAATTAAAATAACAGCCAAAGAACAAAATAAAAAAATCGGTACTTCCATACAAAAGTGTGCAGCCGCCCGGGCGATTTGTATGGGAATGTCGAATTTTTTTTTGGTTTCCTGACTGTTATTTTAATTTTATTATACTTTAGTGATCTAGTATAGCCCATGATTCGATTTATTACGGGTATGTCCCTTCCACATTGTATAATATAAATAAAACACTGCGAAATATCGTCGAGCACGGCTCCGGGCCTTTCTTAGCTCTCGACAAATATTTCAATTTTTTTTCTGTATTATATTTATATTTTTTTCCTAGCCAAAACGTAATATAAATATTTAGATACATTTTTTTTGTTTAATTTTCATATAAAAAGGTGATTGTATAAAATAGTAATATGTATTATAAAGGCAAATTTAGAGGTATGTTTGTGATTTTTTTCTATCGAGCCAAAAATACTCAATCGTATTTTGGATACTGTAGGTGTCTGTAGAATAGCCTAAAAATTCTTATGAAAAATTTTTGAGGAATAAACTGTAGTAGTTTAATTACAGTGATTTTTTGAAAACACACACAGTTTTCTTGGCTCTGAACTGGCGGGGCCTTAAGTAAGGAATTCTTCTAAATAGGTGTTGGAATTTGCAACCCTTGGCTCTGCCTGCCCCGTAAGGAATGAATGTGTATGTACTTGTTCTTTGACGAAGGGTTCGACAGTCACAGTATAACAAATACAGTAGTTACTGTTACTTAATCAATATTCTATGTCATTGTTAGGCTTGTACTACACTAGGCAACAATAGTTCTGCGCGTGCGCTCGTCATATTTCGAGAGGTTATTCACCTTGGTAGGTTACAAAAAGTAAGATCTTTCGATGATATAAAATGAAATGGATAACTCAATAAATTTTAAAAAAGCAAGCATTTATTGATAAGTAACGGTTTTTGGGTCTGGTTTCCGGCAGAGAAGAGTAGGACCACTCCAAGTCTTCCCGTGGATGTCGTAGAAGGCGACCTAGAAAACACAAGCTAAACAACGCTTATAAACATCTATGAGACCTCTCCAACCCGTCTGGCCAGCGTGGAGAGTGTACGCTAAATCCTCTGATATGGCTCTGGAAGTACAGAGAGGGTCGTGCTCCTGCAGTGGACCTTCCACGTTGTATAATATAAATAAAACACTTCGAAATATCGTCGAGCACGACTCTGGGCCTTTCTTAGCTCTCGGCAAATATTTCTGACGATGATGAACGGTTTTTGGTCCATAGCTGTAAAAAATAAAAAGTTATTAGGATGCTATAAAAAAGTTATTCTTCTTCCTTCCTTTATCCCACTAGGTAAGGTCTACACAGCATGTAAAAAAAGTTATGCAAAGTGGAAGGGACATACTCGTAATAAATCGAACCACTATATAGCCCATACTAGGTCATTATTGTACTACAAAATTAATTTGACAGTCGAAAAACCAAAAAAAATATTTGACGTTCCTATACAAATTGTCCGAGCGGCTGCACACTTTTGTATGGAAATGCTGAATTTTTATTTTGTTCTTTGGTTGTTATTTTTATTTCAATATACTATAATGATCTAGACCGTGGTTCGATTTATTAAGGGTATGTCCCTTCCACGTTGTATTAAGAGTATAATAACTTTAATGTAGAGGTAGAAATAGTAGATTGTGCTACAAGGCGTAAAGGTAATAGTTTTAACGCGAGGGCGCTACTTTGAATCCAGAGCGAAACGAAGGATGCCACAATAGAATCACGAGCGTAGCGAGAGATTCTAAGGTGGAATCCTGAGTGAAGCGAAGGATTCAAGTATATCGCCCGAGATAAAACTATTACCGTACACCGTATAGCACATTCTTCTTTTCATCTCCATCTATGAGAAAAAGCAAATATATACCTATAACGAAAGTAGAATACCTACATATACCTAATCAGAGTTTAACAGTCAGTTACTAACCTTTATTTGGTGGCGTTTTCACTGAAGAAGTACTATGAAAATATTTTTCTAGGACCACCACATCTTATACATTTTCCAGTTATTAGAATCCTTTCATTACTTTTTCCTTGTGTGTCAATTCTTTATATATTTAAATGTGTATATTATACGTAAACTTCATTTACTATCGGCCTCTTTAAGAAATTAGTCACATTTAAAATAGTTGTAAAAATAACCCATAAAATTACTATTTAAATCAAAGACAAAAACGCGCAATTGCGTTTTTATTGGTTTTTAATAAATTATTATTTTGACGCAAGAGAACCAAAACATTTTGACCTACAGTCATCCACGTAAAACGTGTTGTATTCCAATTTAAAAAAATTACAACGCCCTTGCCTATATTTTATAATTTTAAAACTAAATTCTTCATTTTTTTAGCTGACTGCCAATATTATTTTTGATTCTACATTCGTGTTCGGTTTTCAAATGTGTTTTAACGCCTAGGGAATTTACTTTTTACTTTTAAGTGTCTAGAGAATTACCAGTGACTTAAGTCCCAAATATTTGGGATAAAATCATCGTTTTTCGAATAGATGAGATAAAAAAATATTATTTGTACTTTACAGGGTCTAACAAAATATACTAAAAAAAATTTAAGGCTGAATTCAGTCCATGATACTGAACCACCTTTCCCAAAAATATATTACTTATATCGAAATAAACAAGTTGAGCAATTGCAATAAGTTGATCCGAATTTCTATGGAAAGATTATTTTTTCATATTTCGTTTCATGTACTTAAAGGCAAATATTTATTTTGATAAAAACTATACTTCATTTTGAGATCCCACCAAGAACTATAGCTTTTTATAAAAAAAAATACCCTTTATTACATGTGTCGACTATGCACTTATATCTTGCACTTTACTTGTTACCATTGATATTGTGACGGCAACTTGAATTGTCTATTGTAATAGTTGGTCTATGTTAATCACTAACATCACTAACGACATGAATGGTATATTAAGTGTGCGTCTAGGAATTGTTATTTCTCGAATCGTGAAATTTTGGTATGCGCAGTAGTGTGTGAATAAGCTATGTTTTATTACTTATGTAGGTAAGTACTGCTGTCGCCAAGTAAAGTGTCATTGGGCGTGGTCTGCACTTGGATGGATGACCTTAAGAGGCGAAAAAAAATCCCATGCTCCTGCGTACTTCGAAAGGTATAGGATAAGCCGTTGGCTTTCATAATTGTATGGCAGTCGTCAAATTTTGTTGCAATAAGGCAGCATACAAGACAACAAAAAATTTGTTGACCTAAATTACTTAGGAAATTAGCGCCACCGAATATTTTTAATCTGTGTTATGGTTATGAGCGATGCTATAACAAATTTTGTAACAGATATTTTCCGCAATTAGCCGTGGTCTACTTAATCTGTTGTCAAACCTTATTAAAACTCTATAAATAAGTCGTCGTTCTTTCAAAGTACCTATATATACTTACAACGTGTTAATGAAATAACGCAAAACCTCTCAGATAGTACCTCAGCCCATAAAACTGAACAACTTTTATTCTACAACTTTCATGAAACCCAAAAATAAATTTAATTTTCATACAAACTGATCAGCTCATCGAGTCAATTTGTATGAAAATCCTAATTTTATTTTTGGCATTTTGGAAATGTTGTAAAACAAAAGTTGTTTAGTTTCATGGACTGAGTTACAACCTGAGAGGTATTGCGTTATTTCATTAACTCGTTGTAGGTATATGTATAGTGTGCTTTTGAGCAATAACTTGTATAATCGAAACATGTTAATAGGCTCCGCAGCTAGCAACCCATCACATTTTTTATTCTTTTGTACAAGCTTTTATATAGCTTGCCTCTTTTATTGTTCTTTATTTGTTTGGGTCATATCTTGCAAGGTAAATCAAAGCCACTTTCTGGTTTCCGATTGTAATGAAACTTTGTATGCTAACTGAACTAAACTAAACTCTATAAATCAGATGACAATGCAACATTATTATAATAGGAAGCTGATCTGATGATGGTGCCGGAAGGTGGCTTTACCCTGTAATAAAACGACGCAACCCCATCGAGTTGGGGCTTATTAAATTTGTCTTAATAAGTACTTAGGCCTTAAAATAAAAGCTTGTACATACAATTTTTTTTTAAACTTATTTTACCTTCTCACCTGCCATCACTCTAAACGTGGCCTTTGGTTCTTTCGGCCCTCGCCTCTGTCTGTTAAGTTAGAGCCGCAAAATTTACGCAAAACCACAGGCCGGAATCTCCTAAGGTACGCGCAATATGCGTCCCCGTTCCCCGTCCCCGCACCTCTCCCCCGTTTTCGCCACGATTACTCACGTTGGCCGTCAAGAACCGGGGGAGAGGTGCGGGTGCGGGGAACGGGGATGCATATTGCGCGTACCTTAGGAGATTCCGTTCTGTTTACTCTTACTGTATTCTGTGGCAAAACCCAAAATGCTCTGCTGCCCCATTAGGAATAAAGACTAGAAGTATTTGCATTATATTTCTTGAATAATGATTATCACCTCTACGATCAATATTTGCTAAAATATCTTCTCCTCTTCTTCGTCTAAGCGCGTTCCCGGTTGCATCCTCAGCTGCGCTGCTTCGGAGCCCGGGATGCGCTTTTCCGTTTTTTCTTCACAAATATAACATGCATGTCAATGGTCACCCAAGGATGCCAAAGACCTTGCAAAATGGAGAAGAAATAGCCGGAACAGTTGTTGTGTTTTTGTACAAAATATTTGCTAAAATATATCCCTATTTCTTGTGTGCACAATACCTATTTTTAGGGTTCCGTACCTAAAGGGTGCAAACGGGACCCAAAAATAAAGCCTTTAATACAGTATCGTTAACGTGTTGGTATTACGAGCCATTAAAACACAAGGTTCGGTTATGCTGACAAGTTACAACCCAGAAACTTAATGACGAAGCAAGTATTTAAGTGTCATTAAAAACCTGCGTCCACGTGAGTAAAAAACAAAGATGACGGAGTCACTCTTAACATTCAAAGAAACAAAAAAAAACGCAATTTAAAATATGGTTATCAGAAAGTACCAGTCTAAAAGTAAGTGTATCTTAGTTATGAATGTATTGTACAAATTTACTTCAAATGCAGCGAAAAGAACACTTAGAGTATAAAATCTCAGCTCTTAAATGTTAAATTAAATTGCTCTTAAATTATGACGAAGCACGTCATAAATGCAATTAACTAAATCTAGCGAATTACAAAAGTACATAATATATGTTCGGATCAAATGTCATATAGCATCTGGCAAAGGCAAAACACCGGACTAAATGATCTGGCTTATTATTATTTTTTTACTCTTATATTCTATTTAACGTGTAAAAATTATAGATTGTCTCGAGGATATTTATTGTAAAAAAAATGTCTCTTTAAAATTTAAGGGTTTATTTAGCCCCGATTACTCCCCCGTCCAGGTCTTCAGTTCTGCATTAGGTTATAATATTAGACAAGTTTTTCAGTTGTTTCAGCTTAAATACCTACCCAAAATATCTAACAGCTTCCGAATTATTTGTGACAAGAAAAGTTAACAACCGCGCATTTCTCCATCTGACAGTATTTTTTTTCATAAATTCTTAGTGACCAGTATTTTACTAGACCATAAAGAATTGGATACACTTTGCTAGTAACAATAAGAATATTTTATACACATACACTATCAAGTCCTATCGGGGCAGACAGCATTTTGGGACTTGCGGCTCTATGTAGATAGAGCCCAGGGCCGCAAAACTCAAAGGCCACATTTAGCACGATGGTGGGCTAGAAGGTAAAAAAAGGAATCAAAATAGCGATGGGTTTCTAGCTGCATCGCCAATTAAGGCCATACATGAATATTCCGGGGTTCAGTGCTGCCCCATTTGAAATAAATTATTTGAAAGAAAACGGAAATATCATTGAAAATTTTGCCAAAAGTGGATGTTTTTGGCAAATGTGCGAAGAAAAGCTTCACGTTCTTACTTTAAACTTTAAACTGTAGTTCATAAAATAGCTTGAAGGGTTATCTAGGGTTTGGTAGAGACAAAATTTTAAATGATATCTCTGTTTCCTTCCAAATGATTTATTTCAAATGGGGGCAGCACTGGACCCCAGAAAATTCATGTATAGGCTTAACATGATTCGCATTTTCACCTATTCCCTCGATTGGCTTCTACGATCTGCGCGGGAAGAGAAGCAGCTGATACATTCTAAGTTTTTCTTTTCTCTCAGATAAATTATTTACTATTTTTTTTTTAATACTAATTTGAGTATTTTCATCGTTTTTCCTCTGTGTGTAATATTAACTCACTGTGTGGACTATGACACCTATAATAGAGAAACGTATCACGGTCGTTGACTACCACAAATACTTAAGAAGTGTATGGCTATGTGTAAGCCTATGGCTGAGAGCCATTTTAATATTTAAAGTACTTGCGTTGGTAAATGTTTGATGATATGGCATAAGCAGTTATAGTCTTATCATAACAAAAGTACGTGAAAAAATTTACATCATATTTTAATTGGCATTAGTAGAGTGAAGATTGCTGGACATATTGTATGTAGTTGGATTTAGGAAACGGACGGATATTGTATATTCAGATTGTAACAAGCTTTTATTTTTTTTAGTTTCACCTGGCCTGTTGTCTGTGTCCATAATCAAATCTTGCAAGCTAAATTAGACCCATTTTCCATTATTCGATCGAGTTGAAACTTCACATACTTATGTAAGACAATGCAATATTTTGTTACCAATGACCTGATCTTCAATTCAAAATTTCAATTCAAAATATCTTTATTATCATAGGATATTTATAATATCTCTTAATAATAGTCACTTTGTTTTGTTTTGCACAAATGTTGACGTCAAATCGTTACTTAAAGCTAAGTTTACGCCGCTTCCTAGGCGCAAGTGCAGAAGAAGCGGCAACAAACTGCACTGCACGTTTTCTCCAAAGACGTCAACTAACAAACTAAAAACTTAAAATTAGTTATATAGATGGACAGAGATTACATTGTTTATTATGTCATAATTAAATTGAATTATAAGAATTACGAAATTTAAAATAATGTCAATTTGTAAATTTAGTATGTACCAATGTACCTAAATTATGACATGTCTAAGTATACAAACCTTTAAGAGGGCCCCCGCGCCAAGCTCAAGCCAGACCTTTTTGTCTTTAAGATAGTCATCGGTCCTATAATAAGCCTTCTCACAAAGTACTTTCTTTACATAAGCTTTGAATTTTCTGTCTGGCATATCAAGGACCGATTCTGACAATTTATTATAAAAAAGTATACACTTCCCCATAAAAGACTTACTGACTGTATTCAGCCTGTAATACGGGCTAACTAAGTCATTCTTATTACGTAAATTTCTATCTGTAAAATCACTTACTTTATTGAACATGGAAATATTTTTCCTTACATACATTATATTTTCAAATATGAATTGTGATGCAAAAGTAAGTATACCTATTTCCTTGAATAATTCCCTCAGTGAGTCTCTCGATCCTAAACCGTAAATAGCACGAATTGCTCTTTTTTGTAAAAGAAAAATAGTCTGAATGTCGGCTGCACTCCCCCATAGAAGTATCCCTTAAGACATTAGACTGTGAAAGTAACTAAAGTAGACTTGTCTAGCAGTTGCTACATCTGTCAATTGTCTTATTCTCCTAACAGCGTAAGCCGCAGAGCTAAGCCTATTAGAAAGTTTAGTTATATGAGCGCCCCATTGAAGTTTCGAATCAATTGTGATTCCTAAAAAGGTAGTACTTTCAACCAGATCAAGTTTCTGGCCATTAATTAGTATGTCAACGCAGGCTTGATTCACATTAGGAAGAGAGAATCGAATGCATTGGGTCTTGTTCGCATTTAACATGAGGTTATTGGCCGAAAACCAATCAGAAATTAAAGATAAGGTGCTGTTCACCGCGCTAGCATCACTGTTATGTCGATCTATTTTAAATATTAGCGAGGTGTCATCAGCAAACAGCACCATGTCAGCCTCTTTCTCAACCATGTAAGGCAAGTCATTGACATAAACTAAGAAAAGGAACGGTCCTAGAATTGAACCTTGGGGAACGCCCATTTTCACATTAGACCCGTGTGATTTTACGCCGTTTATATCAACTCATGAGGAAGCCGGACGATGACCACGGCATCCCTGTGATAATTGATACTCGTAAAACATTATTACTCCACCGAGTTTGGGCTCAATTGTTTCGTCTTGCAACGCACTTTAAACTTTTCACTTCATTGTTTTAGGTAGATAAAAGCTTGTTTTTTAAATATTTTTAAATAACTTTTTTTTACCTGCATATGATTTTTAATGCTGGGCCCTTGCCCTCCAGTGTTTTTTAATTATTATGTGACTTTAAAAAAATGAGGAGCTTTTCAATTCGAATATATATATTATGTTTTTTTTTCTATATAAGTTCCTCAACAACTTCGCTGTTTTTTAACCGATTTAGATTTTTGAAGTGAAAACTTCTTTAGCGGCTTTGTGCACTTTTTTTGTAATGGGTAAAAAATGTTAAACTTGCGTCAGGACGTGTCCTGATCGAAAATTAAGACGGATGGAGAGTAGACAGCCGGCGCGGCGTAGGAGAGGAATTACCCCCCTCTCTTTCTACGGCGCGGCGAAAATGTATGCCTGCGCTTGCTGTTTCGTTTAGCTGAGAGATAAACTTTTTAATGCAATATAAATTGTCATGTTTGTGTACGATAGCGCAATAAATAAATATTGTATTCTACCACATAAATGATAGTACTTTTATACTGATAATTAAAGCAATTCGTGCAAAATTATTCCCTAACCATTCCAAAATATCAAAAATGCACAACGTTAATATTCAAATTTTCACTTCTGCCGGCACTCCCGGAGTGCAACCCGTCGTTTTTTTTATTTGAAAGGGTATACATACATGCAAATTGGTCCCATTATCATAAAGTGAAGATCTAATAATGGAATCCTTGAGAAATTGAAGTAACTCCTCAAATATTCTACGCATTTAATAAATATAGTGATTTTAATGTTTTTGTCAATAAATTAAGCATTGTCATTCAGAAAGTTTGTTTTGGTGCTTCTATAACAAAAAAGTTGCTTTTTTAGTTTAAATTTATTCAGAATCTGTTATTTTTCTATAGAGCTACGTTATACGTACCTACTTACTTAAATAAATAAATAAATAAAAATATTTCTACTGATAATCTTCTCCTTTCTGTTCCTCCTCATCGCACAAATTTTATGGCGAACTCTTTTAACTTACAAGCTATACGGCTCTGGAATGCTTTACCCATTGACATCAAAGATATTTCGACAAAATTTTCTTTTAAGAGAAGAGTGCACTCTTATCTTTTTGATCGATGTTAGTATCTTTCTTTATTTTTCACCATCATCATTCATTATTTATATATATTGTAGGTTTGTATATATTTATTTGTTATATGTATTATAGATAGTCTTATGTACGTATGTAGGTATATTCTATGAGTTATATTTTATTTATTTGTATATTGTATATTGTATTATATTATATAGTGTTAAGTAGACATATAATTATATTATGCACATATTTTAATACTTTATTTTGTATCTAGTGTTTTGCGCCGCAACATGATTTGTATCTGTTTATCCCTATGGTTGACTGGGAGAGAACGCTTTTAGCGTTAAGTCCGCCAATTGTACCATTTTTTTATTGTGGAACAATAAAGTTTTTTAACTAAATAAAATAAAAGAAGTTTTCACTTCAAAAATACCTGCACTTCTCATTTAACACGTAACGCTGTATATTTTAAACTCATTAAACTAAATAACAGATATTGCTTTATCCAAAATACGTCCAGTTAGGAGCTAAAAATATCATAAAGCCTTTAAATATTCAGGCAATTTATTTGGGGTACGGTCGTTGACCTTTTTACTTGAAGCTTCCGTTCCGATGTTTTGACAAATCATGTATTGTCAAGAAGCCTACATGCTTAGACTGTGACTGTGACTAACCGACTGACTAATGCCCAGAAAGTTTAAGCTTTTTGTACATTGTTTAGACATTTACAAAGTTTTAAATTCAACTACTGTTCAGTTCCGGATCAATCACAAATATTAAGGAGGAACAACAACAAGGAACGAGCTTTGATTTAATGAAAGTCACGGTAGGAAAACCTACCCTAATCTACCTGGGTCAATTGATCCAGGCAGGAAGTTTCAGCTTCGAGGAAGAGGTCTTTCGACGAATCCGACTCGGTTGGGAAGCGTTCGGGAAGCTACGCAGCGTCTTCTCGTCCAAAATACCTCAGTGCCTCAAGACTGAAGTGTATAATCAATGTGTGTTACCAGTGATGACTTATGGCTCTGAAACGTGGTCCCTTACTATGGGTCTCATAAGAAGGCTCAAGGTCGCTCTACGTGATCGAATCAGAAATTAGGAAATTCGTAAGAGAACAAAAGCCACTGATATAGCCCAGCGGGTTAGCTCGTTGAAGTGGCAGTGGGCGGGACACATAGCGCGACGAACCGATGGCCGATGGGGCAGAAAGGTTCTCGAATGGCGACCACGTACTGGCAAGCGAAGCGTTGGACACCCACTCACAAGGTGGTCAGACGATCTGACTAAGGTCGCTGGAAAGCGCTGGACGCAGGCTGCTCTAGATTGGTCATTTTGGAAATCCCTGGGAGAGCCCTATGTCCAGCAGTGGACGTTATGCGGCTGAAATGATGATGATGATGAACGGTAGGAAAAGGCAGAAGTCGTGACGTATAGCAGGCCTGTGCCACTCCCCGTTTAGGTATCGAAAATGTATCTACATTATTACTATGCGCGCAGGCGGCCCCTCCAGGTGGTAAATTCAGTTATATGAATCGTTTGTCCAGACTAATAAGCATAAAATTGGCTTGCAATGGATGTCTAGGTATCTATACGAAAAGGTGCTGAATTCTAACGTGAGCTAAATTAAACCATATCGCTAGCCATATTAAGTAGATATGAATTTGAATTTCTTTGCTAATTGGGACTTCTGTACGTTAGTATTATTTATTATGTGGTATAGGGAAGTCAATCATTTGGCTGAGGATCGAGAGACATGGAAAATACTCCACCGACAAGAACATAGTTCTTAAATATATTGATGATGATGATAACTGTAGCACAATCATAAGTGCACTCACAGTACAGATGTGAGGGCGTGAGTTCGAATATCATCCATGGTTAAAATTTTCATCACATATTTTTAATTTATACATGTTTAGCTTTATCATTTCATAAAAACATTGCTGAAAAATATGCTAACTATACTCGTAAATATATAATAAAGTATACTCGTAGTTTAACGTAATTAAAAAAACTTGAATTTTTTTACCAAGTATGCCGTTTTACGTATAAAAAATTGCTTCAAAATGTTAGTATTATAATTGTTCCAAGTTTCGTGTGATTTCCGGCAGAGTAGAATACGACCACTCCAAGTCTTCCCGTGGATGTCGTAGAAGGTGACTTAGGAAACACAAGCTAAACAAAGCTTATAAACGTCAATGAGACCTCTCCAACCCGTCTGGTCAGCGTGGAGAGTGTAGGGCAAATCCTCTTGCTACTCTGGCTAATATATGGCTTAGCCAGAGTAGCAAGAGGATTTGCCCTTTTACGTACCTACCCATTTTATACATAATGCTCCTAAGCCATTTGCACATGCGTATAAACATCATCAACGATTCCGTTTAGCGATGAGCTCATAAGTAGGTACTTGTAATGTTACGGCCGCTTAGCTAAATGGGTCTTAAAATCAATTTTAAGTGTAACCAGACTAGTTGGCAGTGACATCGGGGAATGTATTTTAACTACACGAAGTTGTTTCAGTTTTACCTTTATACTCGTAGGTGTACCACAGAAGACAGTAAGATTATTACATAGGTACAGAACGGAATCTCCTAAGGTCCGTTCTGTATGTAATACTTTTACTTTCTTCTATTGCTGTACTACAAAAGGGCAGATCTGCCAGGAGTGCTATTTTTCAAATCACCCCGATTTAAACAGAGCCTAGGGTCGCAAACCCAAAGGCCAGTTTTAGCTTGATGATGGACGAGAAAGTGGAAAACTAATCAAGATATGACGACTTATTTTTATTATTTTTAATTTGGATAAGACATGATGAGTTTCGCCCATTCTCTCGATCGGCTTTTACGACATGCGCGTAAAAACAAGCAGCTGGTACATTTTAAGTTTTTATTACATTAGTGTGTTATGGTACATTTAAATTATTTTAATTCCTTTTTAACACCTCGTCAAAAGAAATTTGACGAGATGAAATAAGTAATCAAAATAGTGTTAGGTAGCTGCATCGCCTATGATTCGCATTTTTGCCCATTCCCCCGGCTCATACGATCTGCGTGGGAAGGAAAGCAGCTGGTTCATGCTAAGTTCTTTCTTTTCTCCCAAAAAGCATAAAATAGTAAAGTTTTTGTAAGCTTTCTCTCAAACCTTGTTTGCAGGCCCACACAATGTGGGGCGGCGGTTAGTCATGGTTCACTTGTCTAAGATCTTTGTTTTGCTTTACGCCAATTTATCTGACCGCAAACTGTTTCTTTTTTCAGGTAAGCAGCTTAGTGACACTGGCTGGTGAGGTATGAAGGAGTTTTTTTGCGGATTTGGTTTTGCTGTAGGTCAGAGTTAAAAATAAATAAACTAGAAACTCTAGTAACTGTAAACAGGCAACTCTACACAAGTGAATAAAAATAAACACTTTCATATATTTAAATCTATTAATCTGTAATCTGTTTTTCCAATTATTAATTTTGAACCAGTGAGCATTCTACACCAAAAAAATGTTTCATACCATCCAGTGGCAAAGAGCTATGTAAAACTGGAGGAGACACCACATAATATCACTATTTGGTCCCGTTCAATACGCTAGTTACAACAAGTCAAATTAGATACTTTTTTCATAGCGTTAAAAACAAACATTTTCTATGGGATTTGTATGAAATATCGTACTCTGACGTTATAGTTCATTGGAGTCAAATAGCGTTCTTAATATTTTAATTATTCATTAATAAATCTAAAATCACGATCAAACTGGATGTGATCAATGACAAGTGGCATTATTTTTGACGTTTTATTCTATTAACATTACCAAATAATTCATTGTTGACCCAGTAAAATACCCAATTGTAGCTATCTCCATAAACTTCACTTAGTCGTTTGCTAGCTCTTAAAAGCCTACTACCTAGTACTTTCGTCAGTCATAAGCGAAAACTAAATGAAATCATGGTAAACATAATTATAAATGCATTGGTGTGTGTTTACAATACAGTAAAAATAATTTAAGGAACACGGGAAAGCGTAAAGAAAATACTTTCCACCGGTGAATAACCAGATTTCATTGTTTGAAAAATACGTATGATAAAATTCACCATTCACATTTAAAACTCAAATGTACAAAAGCTCTACAACTTTAATCAATAATATAATAATGCATAAATAAATAACAGTCATAAAACTATAGCCAAATCATTTAAACTGTTCCGGCTATTCCTTCTCCATTTTGCAAGGTCTTTGGCATCTTTGGGTGACCATTGACATGCATGTTATATTTGGAGAAGAAAAAGCGGGAAAGCGCACCCCGGGCTCCGAAGCAGCACAGCTGAGGAAGCAACCGGAAACGTGCTTAGACGGAGAAGAACAATATAATAATACATAAATAAATTAATCTAAAAATAAGCTTAGTTAAATTCTTCTTCTCCGTCGAAATGACTCTCTACTGGGCTAACAAAATATAGAGACAAAAGAAAGGATCATCGATACGCAAAGAAGAAGAAGCTTAGTTACAAGATGTTTATATTGGCATAATATTATAGTCTTTATTTCGTAAAAAAACATATTAAAATAGTGACGAACTAAAAATACAACGTAAAACTAACAAGTACCTAACTAAATTAAAACTAAACAAAAATATAACCTAAATTAAAACTAACTAAACTAAAAATATTTAAAAATAGAACTAACTTATATTAAATTATATAAAAAATTTTGCCCAAATCGCTGCCGTCACATGGCAAAGTACCTAAAAGGATGGCGGCAATTCCGTGTTGAATAGCAATACTTAACCGCTGTCCGAAATGCGCACCAGCCCTTGGATCCCCCGAGAATATTAATATAAGTATAGAATAATTGGCAATATTAGTATAATATTAATTTGATTGGCATAAAATTAATATTCCTAAAACGTGAAAAATGTTAAAATATATAACGTCTAACAAAATATACTGAAACTATTTTAAGGGTGGATTCAGTCCATGATACTGAACAACTTTCCCCAAGGAACATATGTCGAAATATGAAAAATATTTTTTGGCTTTCCATACAAACTCAGATCAGCTGATCGGTCAACTTGTATAGGAGGCCAAAAATTATTTTTATATTTCGATATATGTTCCTTGGGGAAAGTTAGTCAGTATCATGGACTGAATCCACCCTTAAAATAGTTTCAGTATATTTTGTTAGACCCTGTATAATATACATTAAAATATTATTATTAACTAATACAGACCTATCATGCCAATTCGGTGAAACTTTTAGAAATCTCTTCCTTATTGCAGACAAACATGGCACGCACGTCGAAACTAAGTTTTCTACATGCCTTCGGAAAACACACGGATCACACGAAACAACTAATGAAATAATTAAATTTTTACAAAAAAAAACAACTGACTTCAATTTTTAAGGAGTTTCTTTCATATCTCCAAAGTTCTCATCTCTTCATCATATCTTCACCAAATTAAAATAGGACCAACTTGGTAGTAAAGGCTTTCAAATAAAAAAAGAATCATCAAAATCGGTTAACAATTGGTGAAGATATCGCGTAACAAACATACATTAAAAACAATAAAAAAAAACATACAGTCGAATCGATAACCTCCTCCTTTTTTGAAGTCGGTTAAAAATTAACAAAGAAAGTTATTACTTGCATGTGCATTTATTAAGTAAATTTATTACTTGCATATTTATTTACGAAGTAGAACGTTTTCTACTAGAATAAATATAAGCCGAAAATTCGGTAAACAGAATTCGGCCAGTCAAACATGATTTCATAAACGTGGTACACTGTCTGTTTTATTGGTACTGTTCGACCTGAATTTTATACTCGATTATAATTATAATCTATATTTTAATTATATTATACTAGCTTTTGCCCGCGGCTTCGCTCGCGTATCCCACGGGAACATTACAAACAAACAAATATACAAACTCACTTTCGCAGTTATAATATTAGTTAGGAAGTTAGGATTAGCATAACGTCGTCACCAACTTCCTTAATTAACTTTAAACTATTCCCTTAATCGGTTTTACGATCTGCGCAGAATGAGATGCAGCTGGTACACGTTTTTCTTTCCAAATCAGCATGAATGAAGGGGTTATCTAATGAAGACTATATGTGCCCTATGAAACAAACAGCCCAATATCTATATCCTAGAAAATGCAATCAAAATTGTGTCACCCACGTCGCCTATTGACTTACGCTTATTCCTCCATATTCGATCTGAGTAGGATGAGATGCAGCTAGGTACACTAGGTTTATCTTTTTCCCAGATCAGCATGAAAGAAGCATGAAATAATTAGATGAGTTCTTTCTTTCTTACTCATCTAATTTTTTCATTCTTAGGCGGTGATCCCACTGCACTGTGCACCGTCGCGGAGCGCGGGATGGCAGATTTTAACATTGTATGCAAGTATCTTAAGTTTCTATAGAAAACACGCCTAGTCCAACCCACTAAAAACACGGCAGATTCCGTAAAAAAAGTAACAGATTCTGCGCACGGCGACGGGGCGCGTTGCCATAGTGGGTGAAACGCCTTACAAAATGAACAGTTTAGTATAACTTATACAACACATTCGTACTATCCTAGACACCAAGTGAGCAATCCCCCAGCATCACTGTAGACATGATTAACCCGTTACAAGTTTTTTGTTTCGCCGGGTCTATTATTAAGATAGACTAGTTTGATGGGAAACGATGACAGGTGCCGATATTGTATCGGTTAGTTAGGTCAAGTAAGGTTTTTCTTTTTGACGTTTTTTGCCTGATTTTTAACCCCCAATGAAAAAAGTGTTATAAGTTTGACATGTCTGTGTGTGTCTATGTGTTTGTCTGTCTGTCTGTGTGTAGCTCTTCAACGAATAGCCTGATTAATAGCTTGATTTCGATGCGGTTTAATCGAATGTTTTATCTGTCGAGATGGTAAGAACCATATCATCAGACAAAACAAAAAGAAGCTAGGTTTCTTAGCTAGGAAGCTAGGTTTGATAAAAATGATTGGGAGTGAACGTTTGTAAGTCAGGAGGTACATTTTTAGTTTTTAATTTGTCTGACATAAACTTGTTAACCCTTTCACCGCGAGACTTTATATAAATTGTCGTGCTCCCAGCGCGAGGAATAGTGAATATCCATAGTTTTTGGTCGGATAAATCCGAAACTCGCGAAATGGGCACGAAAATGTTTGTCGGATTAATCCGACGTTCGCGGTTAAATGGTTAAGCATTATCTAACCAACCAAACTCAGTAGGGGAGTGTGACTTCCGACGGTCGTATAGTTTCCGAATTCTGAAATAAGGTTCGTACCCGAAAGCGGCAAAGCAAAAAAGGAGGGTACCTAGGTATAGGTATTTGTTTGACCTGTATGTTTGTCCCTATAATTCTATGTTCCCTAGGAACTACTAAACGGTTAAACTGATTTTAATAAAGTTTAAGGTGACGTGGGTTCACAATCTGCAATACCGTGCGTGTTTTTGAAAAATCACTGTTATTAAACTACTACAGTTTATTCCTCAAAAAATTGACATAAAAATTTTAAGGATTTTCTACAGACACCCACAATAGCCAAAACACGATTAAGCATTTTTGGCTTGATAGAAAAAAATCACAAACATCCCTCTAAAATTGCCTAAATTTGCCTTTATAATACGTATTACTATTTTATACAATCACCTTTTTATATGAAAATTATACCTAAAAATGTATTATCTAAATATCTATCCGTTTTGGCTACAGAAAAAATTTAATACAAAAAAAATTATAAATTAAACACTGCGAAATATCGTCGAGCACGGCGGCTTTAAGCAGACAGAGATCAGGGCCGCAAGATCCAAAGGCCACTTTTAACGTGATGGTTGGCGAGAAGGTGAAAATGAATCAAATTGTGATGGGTTGCTATTAATATGATTTTGCCCATTCCGTCGATCGGCTTTTACGATCTGCGCGGCAAGAGAAGCAGCTGGTACATTTTAAGATTTTTCTATTCTCTCAGACCAGCATGGAAGATTAAGAATAAATTATTTGTGTTAACTTTTCTACCCTCAAATTAAATATAATTTATTTATTTATTTATAACTCTTTATAGTTCCAAAGTAAACATTTGTTTTATTTGCCAAAAGTGGCCGTTCTCCGCAAAATTTGAAATGATTTATTTCAAATTGGGGCAGCACTGGACCCTAGAAAATTCATGTATGGCCTTAATGCTAAGAGCATTTTCTCCCAGTCAACCATAAAGACGAACAGAAAAAAATACGCTTATGACATTCTGTCCCTTAAACAAAAATAACGAAACTGTTAAATATGGCGTAGTGCTCGTATATTGCCGAGTACTTAAACTTTATATCGCTAAATATAATCAAATGAGTTTATTGAGAAATAAAAACAAAATAATTTAATGAAGCCATAGGTTTTTATTTAATATGCGATAAACGGGTAATTCTCGTAAAAAGTCAGCTACTGGCAGACATGTTACGATGTTAATCACATATTAAAAATGTGTGTGTCTCACGATATTTTTTACCAAAGAAGCAATAGGGGTACTTAAATTGAATAATGATATAAGAAATGGTGAAAAAATACCACGTGGGCAGGTATTTTTACACCATTTCTTATTTCATTATTTAATTTGAGTACTTAGGTAAGTACTGCATTTTGAATGCCTAAAAACCTATACTGGTATAATTTACTACTGAACTTAGGTGACTCATATAGGGCGATGCTACAGTTGAGCGGACTTCAAACAACCAATTTTATTTAATTAATGGGTAGGTCATATACAAATGGACATACTTTTGCAAGAGAGTCAACTACGGTGATGACGTGGTACCACGTCCTGCGAAAACCAGCAAGTCACCATCAGTGACTTGCTGGACACGATGATTTTTAATTCCAATTTTAGAAGTGCAGTTAAGTCTGCATTCCTTAAATTAGTAGATAAAGCTGAAACTTCACATACTTATGTATCATCAGCATCCGAGCATCTGGTTGCAACCTCAGTGGTAACGCTTCAGAGCCAGCGAGGTCCGCTACCTAACCTAGGTGATTTGACGAGGTAACCGATTTTTATACAGAGCGATTGCCGTCTGACTTCCGCAACCCAAAGGGTAGACCAGAACCAACCCTAGGATAGGTTTAAACTAACTCAAGATGGAGTTCGGGACCCAAAGCTTTACGTGTATGAAGTACGGAATCATCTTTCTTTTCGGATAATCAAGTGATTCAAGCCTGCAATATCCTAATCAGACTAGAAATAACTTTTCACAAAGTATGCTTCCCAGGGGGATGGGATGAGTATATAGAGGCTAATTATACTTGAGCATGTCGTACATTTTTAAAAATTAAAATTTAATTCTGTGAAATCACAATATAGAAAGATTTTATTAAGTATTTACAGAAAAAGTGTTTTCTCAGGCATAGTCACATTATACAAAATAGGCAGTGTTTTTATTTTAAAAAAATCGCATTATGCGAATGTGACAATGGACATTCAAATCAGTTTTTTCACCAGAAATCGTTTCACACGATCTAGGTTCGATCTTATAGTCACGTATCGCATAGCAACACGTACCCACACGTAACTACTTGGTAAGTTGGTAAGTAGCTACAAGGTATGTGGGACTCCCTTTGAGAAACTCCTGTTATTTCCGCTAGTAATGATATAATTTAACTGATAAAATTTAAAACAAATTACCTAAGATTTTTTTTCCGGAATTCCGGATTGAAATCATAATTTATTAAATAATAAAAATACATATTTTTTTACATTTCATTATAACTTAATAAAAATAATTATACAAAAAGAAGTAGGTATATTAAACTATAAAAAATATACAAAAATATTCATAAATTTATCCAAATAGAAACGTTAGGCTCACCAAAAAAGTTTCGTGCTAAATAAGTAATACTTTGTCAAACACCAAAAAAATATATTAAAATACACACAGAAAAATATATTAAAAATAAATTTACAATGGGCGGTTTTATCGCATAAAGTGATTTCATCAAGACAGCGGATGGATGAAGAGAATATAGTGAATCATTAGCAGACGGGTATAAACGACTAAAATACTGAAATAATAACAAGTGCATTATATAAGTATAAAAGATACATATATATTACAGATATGTAGAAATGACGAGGGTTAACGAATAACATGAATTAACTTTCCAAATAAAATTAAAAAGCTTTATTACTAAAAACCGTAAGTGAATGCACACGTTTAATAGACTTAGGCAAGGCATTCCACAGTCTTGCTGCTTGTACAGTGAATGAATTAAGTCTCGTATAAATACATAAATCATGCATATTTTACAACATTTTAGTTCAAATCACAAATCATTCACTCCAATCCAACCATACGCCTAAAATACCCTATACCGACCTTGTCATGAAACTTACAATGGCGAAACGGACAAATCGTTACAATCAGACAGACAGACAATCCTGGGAATAAGGTCCCATTTGTCATAGTCGCACAATGGCCCATTGGTGGCTACCACATAAATATTCAATACTTCGTACGAACGTACATCCGAAGCCAGTAGCGGATTAGAGGGGGCTCAAGCCCCCCAAAAGCATCTGAGTCCCTCCATGAAAAAAATTGGATTCCGGAACGCAGACTTCAACCGCAGAATGCCGCCGGGGAGAGCGGTTTGAAAACTATGAATAAACAGGCCCTTAAAGTGTACTTTTTAAAACCCCGACAAAAAAGAGGGGTGTTATAAGTTTGATGTGTCTGTGTCTGTTTTATCGTAGCTCCAAAACAAATAAACCGATTTTGTTGCGCCTTATTTAATCGAACCTTATTCCCTATGTTTGATGAAAATCGATTCAGGGGTTTTTATAAAGTTATGGTGGGTAAAAGGGGGGTGAGTAACCCAAAGTATGCAAATAAGCTTGAGTGGGTATCATTTATGTAAGTGCCTCAGTTACACAAATAAAGTGATTATATTATCTATCTATCAAATGAAAGAGTTAAATATGAGTATGTAGATTAATACATCGGTCTTTTAATGAAAATCGGTTCATCTGTTGAAAAGATATTGGAGTTGAACGCTTGAAATTCGGTGATTTTTAATATATCTGGCCAATAAAGTGTTTAATTTATCTTGATAGAACATGCCTACCCTCATTGTGTTCAAACCCCTCCTAAAAGTAAATCCTGAATCCGCCACTGTTCGAAGCGGATAAGGAAGCCGTTATTGTTGATTGTTTCATATTTTTGACCGCTTCAAATTATTCAAGTTATTTTCGGACATCTTTACGTGGGCAATGTATTAATTATGTTGAGTAATTCTATGAAAAAAAACTAGAAATTATTTTAAAAAATATTTTTAGAAACAACCTTCTAAAAAAATGAACTAAAAAGTTTAAAATGCTCTTCAAGACGAATCGGTCAAGCCCAAACTCGAGCCACCTTTACCCCGTGTGGTTCCGGGTTAGAATAGGACCACTCCATCTCTTCTTGTGTATGTCGTAAGAGGCGACTTAAGGACTACGCAAAAACATCTCGTGCTACAATTGCATTCCAAAGGAGGGTTGACGTCAGGCAGGCGGCCGGTCGTAAAACTATAGTCAAATCATTTAAATTGTTCTGGCTAATTCTTCGCCATTTTGCAAGGTCTTTGGCATCCTTGGGTGGCGTATATTTAGTGGCACCTATAATAACTATCAAGGTTCTAATGCAGTAACTTAGAAGTCGAGAAACAATATAAAATAAATAAATAAAAAATCTCTTTTTTTAAGTTGTACACACGGTTGCACATAATTCATAACAAAAGCGCGAAAGTAATAAAATCTCCACTTTTCGTCTTATCAACACATTAGAATAACAAAATAATGAGGAACCATAAGAATAACTCCTGCAAGTTATGGCGTATGTGGCGGAAATGTGGCCATGGTGAGGATGATGTCGCTGGCTGTAGAGAAGCTACCATCCGGCTGCAAACTGCCTTGGCCAATCTGGAAGTATCTTTATAATAAAAAAAAACTCTATTTACAGAGCAACACAAGCTTTTATTTAACACCTGGCCTACCCTTTGGGCTACAGAGATCATACGGCAGTCGCCCTGTGTAAAAAAAACCAGTAATCTTGTCAAATCACCTAGGTTAGATAGCGGACCCTGGGCTCTGAAGCGTTACCATTGAGGATGCAACCGGGAATTGGTACGCTCGGATGATGGTGACAAGCTTTTATTTCACAAACCCTACAAATGCATAAATGGTACATAAGACCACATTATATAAACGTGTAACAAAAAGGGAGTATCAACCCGAAAGGGAGTAAACGTACTAATCAATCTGAACAACTTTTACCTTAGGACCAACCCTGAAATCACAAAAATAAATCTGCACCTCCATACAAAATTAAATACCTATCGTGCCAAAATGTATGGAGCTGCAGAATTTTTTTTCACCTTTTTGTTACACGTTATATATACCTATGAATATTTCTCTACTCATAGATTACTAGAAAACCAATAAGAAGACAAAAATATTATGGAGGTAAATCTGAAAAAAAAAATCTGTAAACTGTGAAGGTCTTGTAGTAAGAATATCAAATATATATTTTTTGTAATTTAAAAATAAGTATTTTTGAAATTGTTTAAGAAAATAGATGAAATTTGACTAAACGTCCTTACCTCCAAAAAAAAACAGTGGCACTTCGGGAGTGCCAACAGAAGTGAAAACATGAACAACGTGGTGTCGGTAACAGTGTCGCGAGTTAGTTGCATCATACAATAAAAATATTTTTAATAATTTTAAACTTACTTATATACCTACAGGTTTGTATGGAACCCTCCGTGCGCGAGGCCGACTCGCAAAAGTAGGTATCCACTTCTACGTTTCCTTTAGTTTACTGGTAATAGATTGCCATCTTCCCGACAGGCGGAAACGGCGCTTTGTTTTTTGTGTTTTCGGAGTCGTAAATATGAATAATAACAACAATTTTACTGCTAATTAGCCGTAATAGTATGTATTGTACTTTAATTGTGGTTTAGTAACAATAGTTGTTCGCATCAGTGTGATGTTGGAGGTTAGAATCAGTGAATTTCATCAGCACATTATATGCAGCGAAATTACTCGTATATGATATAAGTAGAATACTGAAAAATAATCATACGTAGATACGTTGAGATCAAAATAGGTACCAGGTTAACTTAAGAGTCTTACCCTAGACTTTTTCATACAAACGTATCCTAGCTTTTAATTTCAAACTAGGTACATGTCAGATTTCGACAAAACTTTGTAATTTTAAAGGATTTGTATATATCTAGCATATAACTTTCATCCTAAGCATGAGCTTAGGGTGGAAGGTAGGCTGGCTTGAGGCAGGTGTCAGCTGAAAAGCTAAAAATACGAAAATACATCGCTCGTATAATATTATATTATTAAAGTTGCGCAATATTATATTATTTTCTTTCTTATTATTAGCTTCATCCATGTTCGTTTAGGAAAAACCAGCTGCTTTCATCTCCAGCAAATCGTAAAACAATCTAGGACATGGGTGAAAATTACAACCATGGTAAAAGGCGATGCGACTAGCAACCCATCACTATTTTCATTCCCTTATCCCAACTTAACGTCCACCATTACGCTAAATGTGGCCTTTTGTCTTGGCCTTTGGACGTGATCGTGTATGTAAACAATACCCTCCTTCTGGTGCAGCAGTTTGTTGAAATTTGTAGGGATAGCAATAAAGAAACGAAAAACCAAATATTGGATCTAAAGGAATCCTATCTAGAGCCGTAAAAAATCTTTAAAAAAATCGACGATAACTCCCATCTAGCGACTACAATCCACACGATACACATCACGTGTATTCTTTATTAGGCTATTTATTTTATTTTAGATCGTAAAAGGATAAATGTGGTTCTCGCAGGAAGGTGTATCTAATCGACCATTAAGTTCGTACAAACTCTACAATTCACACGAACTCTGACTTTTCGAATTAGGTCACTAACTAAGATCAATTTAGTTAGTGGCAATCGCTGGTTCAACTAAATCATAACTAACTGGTATCACGAGCGTTGTTCGTTTGCGAGTAGCGTGCCAGCGCGGCGTACAATTAAATAGGGTGACTGTTACACCGTACTGTAACGTATACAATTATATTTACGGGAAATAGGTACCTAGCCAATTTTCGATTTCCAAAATGTTCTATTGTTCGAGTGGGAGAAGCTAAGTTCTTTTAGTCTCCTTACGATTGGGTACTTGACGTTTTTGTAAAATATTCTTTACGTAACAACTACTATCACTAAAAAGCAATCTTTTTCTGAAAACAGCAAGAAAATTGATTTATTAAGTGAAGCAGTAATTAGCATTTCAAATATTCGTTTGAAAAAAAGTGGGAACTCGCTATCTCTTTTTGTACCTAATGGCAGTCTTCTTCTTCTTCTTCGTCTAAACGCGTTCCCGGTTGCATCCTCAGCTGTGCTGCTTTGGAGCCCGGGGTGCGGTTTCCCGCTTTTACTTCTCCAAATATGCTCGTAACATGCATGACAATGGTCACCCAAGGATGCCAAAGACCTTGCAAAATGGAGAATAAATAGCCGTTGGCTATAGTTTTAAAACCGGCCGCCGCCCGCCTTTAACCCTCCTTGGGAATGCAATTGTAGCACGAGATGTTTGTGTCTAGTCCTTTAGTCGCCTCTTACCACATCCACAGGAAGAGATGTAGTGGTCCCATTATAACCCGGAACCACAAGTTACTGTTAAGTTTGTACCTAATAGCAGTAACATTACATTACTACACATGCATCCTTTTTCTGTTACTTGACAGCTTCCCTTTCTACCAGATTTTAAAGGCTTATAACTTAGGTAGGTACTTTTTTTCGAGCGGATTAAAAATATCGGTTGTTACTTTTTATATGAATAATAAAAAAGTGAGTCAAGTAAGTACATACCGAATCCAGCGTTCTATTTATCTACAAAAATATATACTTACAGAATATTTTTTCCAATGCGCATTTTTTTACAGCGAGGTTAATCTATGGTATCGATTAGGTACATTCTGAACATGCTGTAAAATAATGGGCAAGCAAGTAAATTAAGCAAATAGCATTTCAGAGTTACCTCTACTAATTACATTATTAGATCATAATATGTACGATTTATTTAAAGTCAAATACACCTAGAATTAATATAATAAACCAAGTCTAATATTCTAGCAGAGCTGTGTAGATTAAGAACCAATAGAATTTCGTTATTGACTAATGGCAAGAGATACTTATCAATGACTCTCAAAGTTCCATGACAAGTTAATCATAAAACAATTTTGACTACCCATAGTTCCTCTCAGAGAACATCAGGCTTTTGTTTACACATACATTCGTACCTTCTACAGCCACAGCTACAGCGTTCACACAGTGCGATGTGACTAAAGCCCGAGCATTCTCTTCAAATCTCTTATTGAAATTGAATGTTTGCGTGCATCAATTATAGTATAGTTATAGCACATGACGTCGCTTGCGTCACCGAGAATCGCGCTTGCATAAATTGAATTAAATAGAACTGATAATATACCTAGGTAATTTATGGAATTCACTAAATGATAATCTTTTAATTAAATTTGTACATGTCTGCATTTCCCTTATAAATTTTATTTCTCGCAGTTGTCTAGAAGAGATCCTTGCACATAACAAGTCCACAATACGGATGTAGCCAAAAAATATTTTTAGCTCATCTCATCAGGTAAATTATTAAATAAATATTATATAAGTATTTTTTTCTGAATAGCAAATAATTAAGAAGATACTTAAAGCGCATTTAAATTCCGCATGACGTCACGATTAAGTACGATTTTCACTTGACAGTGACGTCAATCACCCCCACTTTGAAACTTCGACGCGCTGCATCTTTGTGAATTTTCACTACTTTGATAAACTGAAAAATATGGGTCCATTATTTTTCGATAATAATCTACTGAGGGACTAAATAAAATACAATTCTTCGGACCCAAACCACATCCCTATTATTTTGGTAAAATAAACTTAGTAGTATGGTTTTAGAAAACTCTGTATTTTCCAGTAAATATTCAAAAAAGGAGGAGGTTATCAATTGGACTGTATGTTTTGTGTTTAGTGTTTAGTTACGCGATATCTTCGCCAATTGTGGACTGATTTTGATGATTCTGTTTTTATATAAAAGCTTTTACTACCAAGTTGGTCCCATTTTATTTTAGTGAAGATATGATAAAGACCTTTGGAGATATGGAAGAAACTCCTAAAAAAAATTAATTCGGTTGCTTTTTTTGTAAAAAAAAATAATTTTATTATAATATTAATAATTATAATATTTCCAGATATTATATGCATGCCAATGCATGCATATTATATTTGGAAAAGAAAAAGCGGGAAAGCGCACCCCTCTAAGCAGTACAGCTGAGGATGCAACCGCGACCGCGCTGAGATGAAAAAGATTTAGAAGAATATAAGTTAATGACCACTTAATACCATCACACCCACGTGGCCTTTGGGTCTAACGGCCCCCAGGCAGTGTCTACCCCGTTAGAGATATAGAGATAATAATGATAATGCATCAGAATAAGTAAATATCGCTGACTTTGGACCTACGAAAATCCCAGAACACATAATGCAACAAACTGCTGGCTTAGTTTCTTCGCAATTGCATTAAATTCTTCAAAGTAACCAATAAACTGATCTCATCAGTTAACATGAATGCGCAATTGCGCACAGAATACACAAATATTAAGACCGATACTCAACTTTATCCTCATAATAATAAGGGTTAAAATATCAGCTAGATATCAAAGTCACATGTTCTAATGGATAGAGCGATCCTTAACTTTATCCCTATATTAATAAAGTTTAAAATATCAGCTGAAAATTTAAGTTAGGAGTTCCCATGGATTACTGATTGTTTGTCAATGAATCAAGGTTCTCAGAAAGCAGCACACGGGAGTTTTTGGACGAATTTGAACGATTTATTATGTATGTGCATATTCAAATTGTCTTTTTGTTTGACTGCAGGTATGTTCATGGGAGTCCGGTCATGTGTGACGAGTCAAATGTCTGGTAAATTATACATATAAACACTTCTACTTTATCTAAGCGCGTTCCCAGTTGCATCCTTACCTGTGCAGCTTGTGAGGTGCGCTTTCCCGCTTTTTCTTCTCCTTTAATATGCATGTCAATGGTCACCCAAACATGCTGAAGACCACCTGAAACAGACAAGAGATAACCGGACCAGTTAATTTTTTTGGCTCTTGATTTATGGCCTGTCTGACGTCATCTCTCTTTGGGAATGCAGTTGAAGCACAAGGTGTTTGTGCTTAATCCTTTATTCGCCTCTTACGACATCCTGCGCCTCCCGGGGCACAAATAAGTACATACACTACCACGTCTTTATCCCTAACAGGATGGACAGAGTCTGGGGATATGGAGTCATAGGCCACTTTTAGCGTGATGGTGGGATCACTCTACAGCCCCAGAAATGTAGGCGGAAAAAGGAATTCAAAATAGTGCTCCTAGCCGCATCGCCTATTAACATGATTTGGTAAAATTATAAACCTTCAAATGAAATTAAGTAAGTATAAGAATTGTATTTATTTTATTTTTTTCTTAATAAACATTACTCATCAGTATAAGATTTTTTAGCTTTTTAGGGTTCCGTACCCAAAGGGTGCAAACGGGACCCTATTACTAAGACTCCGCTGTCTGTCCGTCTGTCCGTCTGCCTGTCTCTCCGTCTGTCACAGGGTTCTATCTCTTGAACCGTAATAGCTAGACACTTAAAATTTTTAACGATTATGTATTACTGTGGCTGCTATAAAAACAAATACTGAAAATAAAAAAAAGTTAAAAATTAAAGGGGGTCGCCACAAAACGTTTTTAACTAGATCTTTATAATGGCCTTAACAAGATATTTGAAATTTTCACAGATTATGTAATACTATAGCCGCTATAACAACAAATACTAAAAATTAAAAAAATAATAAAATTAAAGGGGGGTGGTCAGACCAAAAAAACATGTTTTTCAGCGTTTTAAAACATTGTACGGAGGTACGGAACCCTTCGGACTCGTACATACGAGTCCGACTCGCACTTGCCCGTTTATTATTTCTTCCATGCTGGTCTATGGCAAAGTAAAAAAAAATTAAAACCAACTATTTCTCCGTCGTCTAGATCGTCGAAGTCACAGATCTGTATATAGGTACTACTAGACAAAGAAAGTCCTTCAAATTGTATGAAAATCTGGCGTGCCAATATTCAATACAATAATATATTTAATTAGAAATTCACTTACAAACGGAAGGAATCTTTTTAGGGTTCCGTAGCCAAATGGCAAAAAACGGAACCCTTTTGGATTAGTCATGTCTGTCTGTCCGTCCGTATGTCACAGCCACTTTTTTCCGAAACTATAAGCACTATACTGTTGAAACTTGGTAAGTAGATGTATTCTGTGAACCGCATTAAGATTTTCACACAAATATAGAAGAAAAAACAACAAATTTTGGGGGTTCCCCATACTTAGAACTGAAACTCAATTTTTTTTTTACATCAACCCCATACGTGTGGGGTATCTATGGATAGGTCTTCAAAAATGATGTTGAGGTTTCTCATATATTTTTTTTTCTAAACTGAATAGTTTGCGTTAGTAAAATGTGTGTCCTCCCCTGTAACTTCTAAAATAAGAGAATGATAAAACTAAAAAAGATTATTTGATGTACATCACCCATGTACATTACCATGCAAACTTCCACCGAAAATTGGTTTGAACGGGATCTAGTAAGTAGTTTTTTTTAATACGTCATAAAATGTAATTATGTTACTTGCTGCTACGGAACCTTCATGGGCGAGTCCGACTCGCACTTGGCCGCTTTTTTATTACTTCCTCCAACGTTTTTCACGAGTTTCTACGGCTCAAAACGGCAGGTTTAGGTATTTACAGTAGAGAGCTCAATGTCGGATCTAATAATGACATACACGGACTAAAAGTGAAGGTCCTAAATGAAGTCAATTTGATGTCAGATCGACACGCAAATTCATACAGAGGCTGTGTCTATCTTGATCCATGGTCTGTGGTCAAAGTCGATCAAAGGAACGGTTTTCAACTAAGGTAAAGGTAGCTACCATTGGGCTATCAACCTATAACTAACATTTATATATAAATTACTTTTTAGTGTATAGTTTTAAGTTTGGTGTACAATAAAATATTACTTACCTACAGGCGGCTAGCCTTTCGTTCAGTAGATATACCTAGGTACAAAATAACATATAGGTATAACATATGTGTAAAAGCAACGTACATAATGAATGTACCTATCGCTTACAAATCGATCGGCGATACAATAGACAGGCACGCTAACCTTTTAGTAACAGTAAGGTTTACATTTTTAAATAGCAATTAGTAAAGACCTTTAGGCTAAAGCTACACTGAATTGGCAGCGACGAGACGAAAGTTTTAAAACAACCATTAAAAACTTAATGTACAATGTCATAAGATATAGAAACGCTTGGATGAATGCAGCGCGAGTGCTCGAGCGTTTCTATATCTTATGATATGTATAAATGAAACTGCTCGTCACGTCACTGCCAATTCAGTGTAAGTTGAGCCTTATTAACTTCTTATTATTATTATTATAGTTGGTGCAATAAAGAAGTTTTATCTTATCTTATCTTTGTCGCATCCCGAGCAGCAGAGCGGATGCCATCGAGAAAGCGCTTGAGCCCTCACCCTAGCGCGTTCTGTGAATTTTCCGGGCTCCAGTGCTGCCCCCATTTGAAATAAATCATTTCAAGGAAACGGAAATATCATTTAAAATTTTGATCTACCAAGCCCTAGACAATCCTTCAGACTATTTTATGAACTACTGTTTACAGTTTAAAGTGAGAATGTGTAGCTTTTCTTAGCACATTTGCGAAAAACGGCCAATTTTGGCAAATGTGCAATGTGCGAAGAAAAGCTTCACGTTCTCTACCCTGCGAGCGCAGCAATTAGCTGACCATTTTTTATATTATTTAATTTAGTTTAATTTTGGTTTAATAATGTTATTTTTACTTAAGTTATGAAAGTCTGTACCATCAAAAATATACTGGTCCAATTTTAATTTAAAAAAAATATATAAATATGTTATACCTACGAGTATCATTCGTTGTACAATACACCGACAATACCTAAAATCACATGACTACCTACTCGTATTGGTACATAGTAGCTAATATAATTCTACACACTGTCATTGTTATAATAATATATGATGTGACAATGTTGTCATGTTGGCTACAGTCGTTACACAAACATAATAGCCCTTTTGTGCCGTAATGCTATGGCAATAAGAGTTAATTTGATGTTGCGTCAGGGGACGCGCCGTCGCATATGCATCTCGTGGCCGCATCTCCGCTTTTCGCAATTTGGTGACATACAGACCAATAGTGCAAGAAGTAATATGTTTGAATAAACAAATATAATAAATAATTAAATTAAATTAAATTGTTTGCAAAAAGTATTATTTGAGGGCTCACAAGGGCTAATGAGAATACAGATACAGGCTGAGTTTTTAACCACCTGCCAAATTTTTGGAGCAAGTTCAGTCCATGATATTGAACTACTTTCTACAAAAAAGTTATAAAAAATCGTTAAAAAAAAATCGGCCTCTTTACAAAGCAGCGCTCAGCTAAACGGATTTTGTATAACGGATAACTTTTTTTGTAGAAAGTAGTTCAGTATCATGGACTGAACTTACTCCAAAAAAAATGGCAGCTGGTAAAAACTCAGCCTGTATGTATAACAAAAAAGTTGCTTGTAACACCTAACATTTACAAAATTCACAATTTCAGCTATTTCACCTTCTTCAAAGTAGTAACTAACCTACAAATAAGCATGAAAAAAAAAATGTGGATGCTCATTAGCTTTCCGCGTTTTGTATTCCAGTAATATGTGTGCTTATGTATTTAGTGTATCTGTTTATCTATACATTTCGAAAAGCTGTCTTGTGGGCTGAGGCCCACAAGGTGAGATTTCAGTACCTCGGACTATTTATTAAAGGAAGTAAAACCAAACACCAACAGTGGCTACACAGCTATAGGTACTTACTAACTCTAATCTAAACATGAAATGTTTTCTATTGTCATCCCATCGGGTATTTAAAACCTCATTTAATTCAATGGGACTGCACGGCTTTGCAGTCATATCAATTGCAATCAAACTGCGTCTGAACGAAATGCAATAAAAATGCGGCTCGTCTCTCTAGAGCCTTACGCCGAGCGCCTTCGCACAGATTTTACTTACTCCAAATAATGATTTTGCATTCGGACAGATTTTAGCCATGCAAACTTCGAACGCATGGTTTTATATTTTTATTTATAGTCGATGCTTGTCACTCTTTTGTTCCGTGTGTCCCAGTCATCCATACATTTCGCAAAGCTGTCACGCGTACTTGCCATGTGGGCCTCGGCGTTTCCGGCGATTGTCAAAGAAAGTAAAATCGAATTTACGGTGTACGGTGCCCGGGCTCGGCCGTGCCATGTCCA
Organism: Acrobasis repandana; assembly: GCA_963576875.1. Taxonomy (NCBI): domain Eukaryota; kingdom Metazoa; phylum Arthropoda; class Insecta; order Lepidoptera; family Pyralidae; genus Acrobasis; species Acrobasis repandana. The sequence continues at coordinate 5,043,551 of OY756233.1, read as the reverse complement.
ATTGTGAAAATGCTCGGAACTGATTCTATTGTGGGCCGCTTTTCTTTGACTTTCTATGCTAACGGATATTACGGTTAGTTGCTAAGCGTTTTTAATGATTTTTAGATGTTACGTTATTTTTTGTAATATTTTAAATATTTCATATGTTACGAGTATATGACAAAACATCTCATTTTGCATGAAAATCATCTTGGTCCTTTACATTAATATATAGGATCTTTCTTTATTCTTAATTTGGATAGGTTTTTATTATATAAATGCAACTATAAAAATATAGTATTAAATAATTCAACCCCCACGGATATAATACTGTTATACATAAGTTTTCTTAAAAGTCCTTAACCGAATTTCTCATATCATTCAAATCATAATAATGTTTAAAAATAAACATTTATCAAAAAAACAATAGCCGAAAATTAAAATGTCCCAAAGCAAAAATACCCAAAAATAAAAATATCCAAAAATACAAGCCAAAAGTAAAAATGCCAAAAAATCATTACATTACATCAGTACAGTACAGATTCACCGCCAAGAGCGGAGTTCTCTCCCAGTCGGTCAGTGCGGTCAGTATTTCGAAGTCCATTCCGCAATTTCCAGTAAAGACAATAGGTTTTCTAATGACCCACAATTTTAGCGGCCGTTGATCGACTAAACTCCGTGTGGAAACCGATCCCAGATAAGCCAAATTGTCTGTCATTGTTTCAAAAATTGTTCAATCTATATGATGTACAGTCAGCTGCAAAAATATGTCACCAAATTAAAGCGTGACTAATTTAATGTCACAGAATACATAAGAGTACAAACAGAATGGAATCTCACAGCGTCTCCCGCAATTTGGCGTCCCCGCACCTCTCCCCTGTTCTATTGCGCTCATAAACAGGGTGTTGCTAGCCGCACGCAATTCACGACGTATCTTGTCTTGAGAACTGTCAATCAACAGTAACCATCATGGTGAGAAGATGCGCATATAATAATTGTTTATCCACAATGAATACAATAAAGAACGTATATTTCATAGATTTCCGAGTGATGAAAACAGGTAAGCAAAACAAAAATATAATTTCACGTTATTACATATAAAACAGAATATTTTTTACGTCATAGTATTCGCAAATCTCCCGGTATGGAAAGATATTATCGTAAATAAGTCGAACTCGTTAGTAGGTAAGTATTTAATTAATTCTGCGGTGCGACCCTAAGTATAAATTTCACACATTGACGTGTGTACAGATATATTGTTTCGTTTGTAGTAGTAGTAGGTATATATGTTACTCTGACTCTAGGAAGTGTCATACCTATGGTAATGTAACAAATAAACGCATTGATCTGGTGACATATTTCGGCTGCTGACTGTACTTTTTCGCCATGTTTGTACATTGTTTAAATGGGTATGTTTACTTTATCTGTGGTAATGTTACTAATGTTACCATAGTATGTGCATTGCTTAAATATGTATTTAAGAAAAATAAAAATATAAATCTATTAAGGCCGTACCTGATTTTCCGGGGTCCAGTGCTGCCCCCATTTAAAACAAATCATTTCAAAGAAAACAAAGACATCATTTAAAATTTTGCTACTACCAAGTCCTAGATAACCCTTCAAAGTATTTTATGAACTACTGTTTACAGTTTAAAGTGAGAACGTTAAGCTTTACTACGCACATTTGCGAAAAACGGCCACTTTTGGCAAATGTGCGTAGTAAAGCTTAACGTTCTCTCTTCTAAAACTGTATGATGCCCATGCGCCTTTACATGCGGTTAAAGTTAGGCGGCCACCTGCACCCTGGATAACGAGGGGTGTCTGAATCGCAATGACACGCCGAGATCGTGCGTTCCGTTCTTTTAAGCGGGATAGGACGGATGAACTTTGGTGTGCTTATAAAAAGCTCGTAACCGCTGTAATACAATGGTAAGAACAGCTAAACGCGATTATTTCGATTCTAAACTTACCGGTTCATCTTCGGCTGATACATGGAAGTTCCTTCGTTCACTCAATTTTGGCAAATCTGTTAATAATCCACACTCTTCTCTCTCTTTTTTCACGTGATGATTTTAATGATCACTTTTCCTCTACTTCAACACAACCCTTCAGTGAAATCTAGTACTATTTCAAAAATTTCTTCGATGCCTCAACCTCTTATTGAGTCTTTTTCTTTTTCTTCGGTTTCAGATGATGAAGTTTTGAAAACAGTTCTTTCAATAAAATCAAAAGCTTTGGGGTGTGATAATGTCAGTCGCCAAATGATAATAAATTCGCTTGGGACCTTTCTTCCTGTACTCACTCACATCATTAATTTCTCTCTTTCTTCCAGTGAATTTCCTGCTCTCTGGCGAAAAGCTTTTGTCCTTCCTTTACCAAAAATATCAAATCCTTAGACACTTAGTAATTTCTGTCCTATATCAATACTAACATTTCTTTCAAAAATCCTTGAAGCGGTGGCGCATAACCAAATTTCATCTTTTGTATTTCATAATAACTTACTTAGTCCCTTTCAATCTGGTTTTCATCCCGGTCACAGTACTACTACTGCCCTTATCAATGTCACTGAGGACGTACGCCTTGGCATGGAAAATCAATTGGTTACCATCTTAGGTCTGATTGATTTTTCCAACGCTTTTAATATGGTAGACCATGACATTCTCCTTGCTATACTTGAGCATCTTAATTTCTCTTCCTCTGCATTGGAATGGTTCTCCTCTTATCTCCATGGCCGGCAACAAGCAGTTCGAATTGACCGTGAGTTGTCACAATGGAATGATCTTACTAATACTTATGTATGGGATACTTACACTTATGTGGAATACTTTCCCCTTTACTGTTTTCCTTGTTCATTAACCTTCTCTCTTCATCCATTGGCCGTACTTACCATTTCTACGCGGATGATCTCCAAATTTATGTGCAAATCCCAGCTGAGGACGTTGACAGTGGAGTTGCTCAACTGAAAGCCACATTAGCAGATCTTCTCTCCTGGTCGCAGGATTACGGTATACAGGTGAACGCATCCAGATGTCAAGCAATGATATTAGGCAGTCCTCAGCAGTTAGCAAAAATTAACTTAACTTCTGTTTTACCAGTAGTATACAATGGTGCCGTTATTGAATTTAAACCAGTGGTCAAAAATCTTGGTCTTTTTATTGACTCCTCGTTGAAATGAACTGCTCAAATAACTGAAATTAGTCGGACCGTTACTTATTCACTGCAATATCTTAACCGCTTCAGAAATTTTCTCCCTATTAAAACTAAGATCACACTGATCCAAACGTTGATTTTTCCCATTATTGACTACGCTGATGTGTGTTATCCAGTTCTAATGTGGATCTTCTCAATAAGCACGACCGCCTTCTTAACAACTGCATCCGTTTTATTTTCTGCTTGCGTAAAAGTATTTTCACATTTCTGCTTTCCGTTCCAAACTCAATTGGCTTCCCATCCATCCGACTGCGCAGGCAACAGAGACTTCTATGTTCTCTTTTATCTATTCTTAAAATCCCATTTCTTAGCAATACTTGAAATGTAAGTTTCAATATCTTGCATGATGCATGATCGGCAACTTGGCTCCAGTAACACGCTCAAGCTTCAACTTATCTTTTATCGATCTAGATTCATGTCCAACTCCTTTACTTCTCAAGCCATACGGCTTTGGAATGCATTGCCCGAGGACATCAGACAAATATCTAGTAGACATTTATACAAGAAAAAAGTGCATCATTTACTTTTTGAATCTTTCAACAATTAGAAGAATTCATCGTTTCTTTCTGATCTTCAAATATATATATATGTATGTATATGTATGTTTATAATATGTTGTATGTATAAATATAGTATTTATTTTATACGATATTTATGTGTGATCATTTAAAAGTACTTATTATTTCTGGATTGTTTCTATCTATTTTAGACGCCAACTATTCTATCTGTTTCTCTTCTCCTAAAGGTTGACAGGGAGAGAATGCTTTAGCATTGAGTCTACCTATTGTAGCTTTTGGCTTAATAAAAATTAAATAAATAAAAATAAAATTAAGTGGCCCTAGGCTCAGGCCCTTGTGTTTTCCTTTCGGTGTGATGGTGGGCATGTGAGTATGGGTTTTTGTCCATTCCTTCGTGTCGTGATTCCTTCGGTCGGTTTCTAGGTACGATCTGCGCGGGCAGAAAAGCAACTGCTACGATTTTTTGTTTTTTCTCATAGTCGGATATGGGAGATTACTTATGATAAAAGATAAGATAAAACTTCTTTATTGCACCAACTGAGTATAACAATAATCAAAAGTAAATTTAATTTATAGTATGGCGTTGGCGCATTTTGAGTACTAAACAAGTTAAAGTGTACAATAATATATACTTTCAATTAAGGTGAAGGGGTAAGCAAATGGCCTTGAAGTGTGAAATAAATTGTTAAATCGTAAATATGGTGATATATATATATACATATTTCCATATTGCTCTTCGTCATGCACTAGATAGCCCTTTATATTATTTTATGAACCACCGTTGAAAGTATTTACATGAGTCCGTCTAGCTTTAAAACTTGCCTCCGCCAAAAGTGGCCACGGCAAGTTTTAAAGCTAGACGGATCAACAATAATAGTTTCAACGGCAGTTCATAAAATAATTTAAAAGGATATCTAGTGCATGACGAAGAGCAATATGGAAATTATCACCATATTTACGAGTTAACAATTTATTTCACACTTCAAGGCCATTTGCTTACCCCTTCACCTTAAATTAAACCTACTTACTGTAGATTTTTTAAAAGCTTTTATTTAGTTTAACCTGTCCCGTTGTCTGTGTCCATCATCAAATCTTGCAAGCCAAATTAGACCCATTTCCTATTATTCGATCGAGTTGAAACTTCACACTTTTGTAAGCTGGGTGACAATGCAATATTATGGTACTAATAACCTGATCTCATGATGAAGCCGAAAGGTGTCCACGGCATCTCTGTGATAAAACAACATAACCCCACTGAGTTTGGGATCAATCCGCTAGATAACAACAAGTCAAATAAGATATTTTTTTTATTAAATGATTTTACGGCTCTGGATACAAGTCCTTTAGAGCCTATCTTTAATTTTGTTCTTTATTCCTAATCCTAACCTAATCCTAACAGGACAATCAAAGGGTGGTGTAGGCCTTTGACTGCTGCAAAGAAGCTTCTAACGACAAATCTATACGAGTCCACTGGTTTACATAGATGGTTGAGTGGCGGACGACGCCTGAAGACACCCCCACAGTCCGCAAAATAAATATCACTACAGCCGTACTATGACTGTCCACTTTAACTATTTCACACATTGTTCATGTCATGAGCATTTTTACACCAAACATCACCAATTTAATATTATAAAGTCTACTAAAATCAATTTGTAAAATAATTTAAAGCAAACCCCAACCAAACCCCTTGACTTCCCGCCAAAAACTCAAGTCAAATAAGACACTTTTTTCTAAACGTCAAAACAGACATTTTGGGATTTGTATGAAAATCAGAACCGTGATGTCATAGATTTTTAGAGTCAAATAGGTGCTCTTTACGACAAGTGACATTATTTTGTGACGTTTTATTCTCATAACAGTACCACATAATTTATTTTTGACCCAGTCATCTATCCAGTTGTTTCGTCTTGAGGAACACTGTAATCTTTTTAATAATTGTTCTAAAACAATTTATCTAAATAAAAGCTTGTTTTTAAAAATGTTTTTCTAATAATTACCTAATTGTTTTACGTTTACAGATAAACAAGTTATGTAAATCTTAAAATTAATAATGCATGTCTAGTTATCATTTGTCGAAATGAGGCAATTAACTTCAAACACAATTTTATGCTGTACTTTACCGGATGCAGTCAGATAAATTCGATTAAAATTAACCGTGAATATATTACGGTTATGTTAATTCTTTATACGAGTACGTAATTTAATTATTATTATATTGCTTTTAATATAGTATTTATCATACTTATTTCTCAACGACCTAAATTATTTGTTTAGGATATGATTCTAATCGGCTTTGTAAGAAAATATTTTTTTTAGACCCTATGGGTCTAAAAAAAACTGAAACTATTTTAAAGGTGAATTCAGTCCATGATACTGAACCGCTTTCCCAAGGAGCAATATCGAAATATGAAAATTTCACTACAAGGAAAATACCAGCTGATCCAAGTTTGAATAAGTCCGATACCAAGTCTGATCATCCAATCGCAAATTTGTATTGCACGTCGAATTTCTTCTCAGTATTTCGCCATTTCTTTCTTAAGAGTCCCCCTGTGGAGTCTCCTTACCGTAGACAACAAGAGAAAACGACTACACCCTTATATTTTCTTTCACGTTCATAGTTTGAGTTACAAAAACCTGTTATATGCCTAGATATATACAATTTCTTTGAAATTACACAATTTTGCCAAAATATGACATGTTGTTTCAAAATAAAAGCTCAATCAATCAATCAATCAATACGTTTATTTGCATAAAATGTAAGTACATAAAGATCTTAAAATTACCACTCCCTTTTGCATTTTACCTTCTTGCTATATAATAATAATTATACTGTTATTAATTGTAATTAATAATTTAAAAGCATTAAAAAATTGCATACCTACGCAAATTTTTAATGATTTTGAATTATTAATTACAATTAATTACAGTATAATTATTATTACAATTTAAATAATATTAGTAACAATTAATTAAATAAATATTAGCGGTTATATTTTATCATCTAAAAATTCGTTAACATTATGATACTTAGCATTTTTCAATTAATAATTCCATTAGTTGTTTCAAGCTTCGTTTGTATGGAAAAATTTAGACTCTTAAGCAATGTAATCAGTATAGTTATTGTGAACTTAATTTGCTGGCAAAATTAGCGCATTGGAAATAAAATCTTGCGTACAATTAGTGCATTTATGTTATTGAAGTCTATCACTTTACCATACATCTAGGTCAATGACACGCCATTCATCATGAGCTCTTAGGATGAATCACCAGCCACCTACTTACAAAAGACTGTAATATAATTGCCAATAAAACTACAAGATTTTTATTGTACCGCTATAAAAGAGTATTGGTTTTTGTGTTTTTGTGCCCATTGTATGGGTCTTATTGAATTAAGACGTACAAATGGTTGGTTTGTAAACCCTGTATTTTAGTCATGCCAAAGAGAATATAATTACACTGGCGTAACAGATACCAAATATCATACAAATTATTGGAAAGCCCGTAAATAGCAGAAACTTGTTGACAAATTATTAGTACCAGTGCTCAAAGAGATGGCAGCATACATAGTACTAGGAAACTGTGTAAGGTAAGGTAAAATGCGGTACAAAAGTCATGTAAGTACAGTCTTACACATTTAGTCATCACTGACATGCAACAGACATTGGTATATCGAGGTTGCCTGGAAGAAATTGCTTAGCGATAAGGCCGCCTTTTGCGCATTTCCTAGTTTTCAAGATAATTATGTCCTGTATTTTTGTTTTGTGCAATAAAGGTATAGTATTGTATTGTATATCAATTGGAATTTTTTTTATTTATTGTCGATTAGAATTCTTAGTCAAATTATCATTATAGACGTCATATCATTATAGATGCGGATAATAAAAACACTTCTTTACCACCCAGTCATACAGTTTTTGTTTAAATTATTTAAGACTAAGTATGTATTGATCTTATATTAATATAGGTTTAAATATTAAGTAAGTAGGTAAGTATTAAAATTTTATTTTTGCTCATACCAAGAGAGTAACTGCTCCTAGGTACTTTGGTCTCATTTGTCTCTGCACCACCAAAAATCGCCATCTAGTGACCTACAAATGTACAAGTTTACCATATTGATGGTCAAAAAATTATATAGATTATGTTTGTTTATTTGTTTAAACACTTTATTGCACATTTGAACAAAAACAACTTACATATATGCATCATTAAAAATTATATATATAAATGTACAACGGCGGGCTTATCCCAGTGAGGGATTTCTTCCAGCCAACCAAGCATCTGAGAGAACAAAACGAAAGCATTTGGGTAGTATAAACAAGTGCAACAAAAACCGAAAATAATTGAACTAAACCTAAAACCTACCTACATAAACACATATAAAATATTATATATAACTATAATACATATACACACACACATACATAAATACAAATATAATTGCTCAATGGTCTGACCAATCAGAATAAAATTTACAAATTTACGAATTAGGGATTTAAATGAGTCTGCAGTAAGTGCCATCTATATATTCAACGGAAGTGAATTCCAAAGTTGGGCCGCATGGCCAGTGAACGACTTGGAAAGCGTTCGTGACGTATGAGGAGATATGAGTTATGTTAATTTGAAAAAGACTAGGGGAGCTATCTTAAAGAAAAGAAAGAACTATAATAATATCGCTTGATTTATAAATAGAAAATAAATAATTATGTCAAAAAATGTGTCAAGTTGCAAAGGGACTTAATCAACAAAATATAAAACTTCTTAAAAAATTAGAACCTGTTCCAAAATAAGGAGAGAACTTTGCTCAGTAGTGGGTCACTAGGTCACTACACATGCAGGCCACTCATTAGTGGCCCATTTATTTAGTGTACTCATTAGTAAAAGTAAATGCTTTAATTAACTTTTAAACAAAATCAGGATGCTTTTAAGAGAAATGGTAGTTTCTGCTTCCTTACGAGTTTAATTTCACTTAATTGAGTCACACTATAATGATATCCTTACAATAATATTACGTAGATTGGAAAATGGACTTTATTTCAAAGAGTCAAAGTTGATACAAGACAATAACTTATTTATACAGGCTGTAATAAAATATACTGAAACAATTTTAAATGTAAATTCACTCCATGATACTGAACAACTTTTCCCAAGAAAGGTTGACCAGCTGATCCGAGTATGTATGAAAATCAAAAAATATTTCGATATATTATGTTCCTTGGTTTCCGCAGCAGCAAAAATCGCTATAGGTGTATTGTGTAAACGCTCTTATACAGGGTGGATTTGAAATCCTTTTAAATATCCACTATACCCATGATACTAAGTAATTTGAGACTAATATAACGTCAGTCATAAGTCGTCATTTTAATATTAAAGAAAATCTCTAAACATGCGTTAGACTCCTTGATAGTCTTGAATTATAAATAAAAAAACTAATCGTAATTAAACTCACGAAAAACAATTAATTATAATAGTATCAATTTCATCGCGTCGTCGTAGATTCCGTAGTACAGTTAGTTATAGGTCGAGTCACGTAAAAAGAACGCTGGCGGTTAAGCTGCGCATTAGGCTATTTATCGATTTATTTAATTAATATTATACCTAATATATTTTTCTATGTACCTACCAATAGCCAATCATACCAAGCCGCCAGTAAAAATAATACAATAGGCCTAGTACCTTCGTGCGCGATTGTACCCATGCGCAAACACACCCCTTCTACTTTTTTCCAGCGTTCTTTTTACATGACGCGACCTATACGAGTACCTGGTATTCTCAATCGGTTGCTTGACATCGCCTTCCCCACTCGACTTTAAACCTTATCCACGCAACTTAAAGCCTTTTTTTGTATGCCGGCCGCCCACGCCACAGCTGGTGAGTGTACCTACCAGCGCCGGGGTCATAGCACACTCGCGAGCGCGACGCGAGATGTTTTGATAGTTTGTTTATTTTTTTTACTTTTATATATTTTTTGATTACTGCATTAATTGCAGTATTGTCACCCTATAAAATTACTTTTAAATGAGTATCAAGTTAAATTAATGCCTATGATTTCAAATGCACCCTGTATTTGATAATAAAAAAATAAGGTTAAATAAAAGTAGGACACGAAGGCCATCTTTTGTACCATCCGTCACTTGCTGTGCCGACTCTATTTCGATATTACGTCAACGGTCAACAATTGCCAACAATTAATATTAATAGTGATCCGTGAATTCCGTGATCGGCAATAAGTCACAGCAATACTGGGTACGTTACGTGTCAAAAAGCGCACTGCGGCAAAACGATCGCTGGAAAAAACGGTTTGTGACCAAACGCGACTCCATTGGATAGAAACACATAGGTACGTACAAGACGTGATAGTATATACATATATATTTGTACTAAGTACATACGCTATCACGTCTTCATCCTTAACGTGGCAGATATAGCATTTTTCCCAGGACCGCAAGACTCAAAGGCCAATTTTAGCGTGATGATGGGCGAGAAACTGGCAAAAGGAATCAAAATAGTACCAAATGATTCACATTTTCGCCCATTCCCTCAATATACAAATGTAAAAGTATTGTATGTTTCCACTAAATATACATAACTTACGTACTAATCAAGCTGGCCACGCTCACGAAAGTCATTAGTCACATCTTAATCCCTAGGCCGACCTCCTATTGATTAACAAATCAAGCGATTGAAAATTCAAAATAATGCATATTACTTATCTGGGGCCAAGAGTTCTGGAAGAAAAGAGGGTAGGCATTTCCTAACTATAAAGCAAATAAAAAAAATTACATATGTCTTTTTTCTTTTTTTTCTGTTATAAGCACAAGATGCCGCCTTATTGAAATGTCAATAAATTAAGAGCATGTCGGCACACGTCATTTGATGTTGTAAGTGATTAAAGCTGCACACTGTAGTTAATTTATCCACTAGGGACAAATTAGCGAGGACTCCAAGTTTTTATTTCATAGCAAACTGTTAGATTATTGTCTGGATGCAGGCCGTTTTCAATCTTTTTGGAAACCCTTGTAAGTAAGTAATTAAGGAACACTTTATTACACCGAAACACAAATAATAATATACAATATTATAATGTAGCCGAGTTGTTTCCGGCAGAGTAGAATAGGACCACTCTTAAGTCTTTCCGTGGATGTCATAGCAGGCTATTTTTGGAAACACGAGCTATACAAACCTTATAAACATCAATGAGAACTTTCCAACCCGAATGGTCAGCGAGAGTAGGCCAAATCCTCTGGCTGCTCTGACCAAGTATGGCTCTCGTAGTACAGAGAGGGTCGCGCTCCTGCAATGGAGACTAAAAAGCCTGTTGTTATTCTTGAAAATATAGTCGATGGATCTGAGCAGTAGAGGCCGAGACAAGGGAACAGACCAGTAGGAATAAACTATCAGCCTGTTGGTCCGATGACGATGTGAGGTTTTGATATTTAAACTGTGAGGTTGGCGGGAAAAGCAATGGATGAGATGGCGGACCGTAGGAAATGACGCGAAGTAAATTGTAGTTTTAAAAAAAAACATAAAATACACGCTTTAAGGTAAGGTACCTACATAAGGTTCATTATTGCTCTTTGGTATCATGTCACTGGACCTTGACATGTGTGCAAAATTTCAAATTAATCTGTCGTTTTGAAGTGGGCGAAAATCTAAGAGCAAGAAAGGATGTACCTTGGGGTGAAAATCGCGTTCGAATAGGTAGTCCGTTACAAACATACAAGTAAAGCTAATAAAAAAACATGTAAAAGGACGCATAGGCATATCCCAACAGGGGTTGATATAGGCTGAGAACGATGATGAGGAATCGATCGCGGGACCTGTAGTAAAGTAACCAATGCCCGGAGGCTGCAATACCACAAAATTGCAATTTGCAGCCGAATTGCAGCATGTCTGGGTAGCCATTTAACCCCAAACTGAATTTAAATGCTGTTGATCTTTGTATCTTACAAATTTACAAACGTTAATATAAAGTATGACACGCATAAGTGTCGATTAAATTAAGTACAACATTAATTTTAGTACAGTCGACCACAAAACTACTGAACTCGTACAATTAAAAAATATATATATATTTTCCGAGAAATGGCATCAAACAATAATTTTAAAGGTTTTCATGAGGTCAATCGCATATAAGATAGTTAGTTACTGCCTGCTATAGAGGAAGATACAAGTAAAGACGAAAGAAGAATATAATGTATATTCAATGAGAAACGCTGAAGAAAACAAGCGATAAGGAAAGAAATGATAAGATCACATAACTTTTGTATGTTTGTTCCCTATGCGTTTCTAAACTAATAACAAGATTGCAATGAACCTTTGCAGAGCCTTCTAAGGACGCCCACTAGGGATTTTGAGGCTTCGCAACGCATGCCGGATGCAGCTAAATAGTTACTTATAATTTTTTATGTCAATATTAATTTGACACTCTCTCTCTCTCATCTTTAATATTATTTTGACACTAAACGTGAACAATTATAATGAAATTTTATTTGAAAACTTGAATTTATGTAGCAAGATTACTAGTAGTTAACTTGATTAGTTATGTGGCAAATTAATATAATTTAGAAAACACGAAGATTGTGTTTATTTAATTCGTGAAATGTAAATCTCGATAGTTGTCGTATTTGTAGTACAGATTTAATGTCAGCTGAATGTCAAGTTGAGTCCCAATTGTCTCACGAAAGGCTAATTGGTGTATTCTATTATGTTTTTCTATGTCCCTATTTATTGTAATTTTTAAAGGAATACAAATGTAGTATCTTGATTTAAAAACTGCATCCAAATAAGTTTCTTTCTTCTAAAGTAACTCCTAACTCCTTCCATAATAGACATGTTAATACCCGACCTAAGACTAATTCAACCTCCCCTAAGTTAAAATCCAACAAATACCAGTTTCTAGTTTTACTTCACGCTACAGACGATGAAATTGATAATATCATCAATAATTTACGAGAGAATTGCGCAGTGGGTTGGGACAACATTTCAATGTCCCTTATCAAGCGTAACAAACATATACTCGTTCCCTTAATTACTCATATTTGTAGCCTCTCTCTCTCCACAGGCATTTTTCCCGTTAGCCTGAAAAAAGCTCTGGTTCATCCCATTTACAAAGCTGGGGAGCGAAATCACGCGAACAACTACCGCCCAATTTCCATTCTGCCTGCTCTTTCTAAAATATTAGAACGACTTATTAACTCCCGCTTAATTTCTTATCTTGATACTTTTTCAATTCTTGCTGACAATCAACACGGTTTTCGCTCCGGAAGATCCACTAATGGGGCTGTTCTTGAACTTTCCGATTTTATTGCCCGCCAGCTGGATGCGGGATATAAATGTCTTTCCATCTTCCTCGATTTAGCGAAGGCTTTCGATACCGTTTCAACAAAAATCCTCATTCAAAAACTCGAAGCAATTGGAGTTAGAGGCATTCAGTTGAAGCTTCGAATACTCGTTATTCGAAAGCTTTCTTACAGACCGCACTCAACGAGTAGTTATAAATGGTCATATTAGTTCAGAACTTCCCATTCATTACGGCGTGCCGCAGGGCAGTATTCTGGGCCCTACCCTGTTTTTAGTCTATGTTAATGATCTGTTTCTCTTAAATATTCCTCAATGCAAAATTATTTCCTATGCAGATGACACCGCCTTACTATTTACTGCTAAAACCTGGCATGAGACTTACCAACTGGCTCAAAGTGGTCTGAATGCTGTATCAGACTGGCTTCGCCCTAATCTTCTTACCCTACATGTTAAAAAATCTCAAATAATTAATTTTTAAACCTTTTTTATTTCCAACTTATGATCTTTACCAGTTTTTTGAAGTTCTTACGGTTCGTCAGCTGTTTATCTTAATCACCATTCTACAGCAACACAGCTCTACCACCTTCAGTCCAAATTTGTCGCGAAGGAACTGTCTTGTCGTTAAAATTTCTCCTCTAATTACTGAATTCTCCAACCGGTTCTTCTGTTTTGCCGGTCCCTTCCTTTACAATAAACTACACGGCAAACTTAACATCTTTTCTCTTCCAAAATATTCCTGCAAATTAACTGTCTTAAAATACCTGCAAACCCTAAACTACGATGATACGGAACGCCTAATCCTTCCACTTAAATAGTGTAGTGTATATGTATTTACTTTTGCTCTGCAGTGACCTAACTCCTTACTTCCATTCATTTATCCATTCACACACTCACACATCCATACTTTAGATATAAATAAGTATTACTTAGATATTATTTTTATATAATAGATACCGATAAAATAATACTTGGAAATATATGTATTATATATATGTATATATGTATCTACTCTTCCCCCTTTAAATTTATATAATTAAATACATTAGTAAGCTTCTTTATGTACATATTTTGTAATCTCACTTGTATCCAGTAGTGAGAGCCCTGGAGATCTGTATCACAGGCCCAGCCTCTTGCAGACTCCAGTCTCCACCAATTGGTGATAACACCATAGCCCGGATTGTAAACCTATCTTGTAATTTAGATTTTTGGAGAAAAATAAATATATTTTTATCTTCTATCTTAAAGTATTCGTAGACCCAACAATGATAGATGAAAATATTGGACGTGTTTGATAACTTCATGGCCATGTTAATACTAAATATTTTGCCTATTTGTAAGCGACTACCATATCATTTAATACTTTGATCTAGCCATTAACTAGTTTTATATCCTAGAGGTCTAGGTTCGAAACAATTTATAATAATCTTACGATGTGTGTGCCTTTTGTACCCACGTCTGACAAATAAATGATTTCTGAATATTTTATTCAATAATAAATAATTAGTTTTATTTGTTTTAAGTTTATTGCATACAACCTTGGATTAATAACAATGGGTCAAAGTTAACGCTAATGCATTATCTACCAGTTTTCCTTTGAGACATATCGATATTTTTTTCACTGGATCTCGGCTTTTGTCTCTGACTGTACATATCGATGCGTTCGCAAAGTCAGCTACCATACACGTCCAGGCACCTGTCAGAAATGCGTTTTAATTACAGTAGTATTTAAATAATAGCCGATAAACAATTACTGGTTTTTGCAATCCCCATCTGAGAGGCGAAATATTTTTATATGCGGGTTTCGCATTTTTCCTGGTTTAGCCATTTTTGAGGCTTTTACTTCGTGATTGGAACTTGGTAATTGTTTTTTTATTGGCTATTATCCTTTTAAGTGAAGTTCCAACACGTCGATCGTATAGTTATACTATATGTTACCGAAAATGTGTTAAATTCAGGAATTGTTTACAATTCCTAGGAAATGTATACAGTTCCTAAATAGCGATCGGAAATGTATTTATTTAATTCAGCCTAATTGGCCGCTTCCGTTACTTGGTCCTAGCTCGCTCGCTTTGCTCGCCCGCTCCTGCGATGGTCATTGCACAACCAATAACCTAACCTACCTTCCGTGACTAATTCAGGGAAAATATTTAGTATTGCATTGCAACATTGCAACTCATTTATCATAAATTTCATAGATTCCTGATCGCTATTTAGAGAATGTATACATTTCAAGAAATAGATGCGGATCAAGCCAAGTACCTAATTCATATGATCAAATTGAATCAAGCGCTAATGATAAAGCTACTGTATGTTAGGTTCGATGATAATGAAGTTTCCAGTACGTAAAATACCGCGAAACAATTACTTAAAATATCATGTAGACACCTACAATGTAAAAATAATATTTTACATTTGCATTCATTTATTCTTCTGTTTTTGAAATCTTATATGAAATTCAAAGAAAAAAAATTATAGAAAATTTATGTGAGTAAAATGGCATGTTGAAACACAGACATGTCTGTTTGTCTCTTGCAATTTATTCTATTGTTATTCAGATACATAATATAACAGTGTGTTAAGGCTTATTAACACTCTACTCATTCTTGTTTGCATATAATTCAATTGAAGCAATAGAATGGTCTAAAAAAAACGTCAACCATACAAATCATTTATATGACGACTGGAAGAATATTTTTGGCCTGTCGGTTTGATTAGTAACAAATATTGTACACGTATTTTTTCTTTTCTCTGTGAAACAAACATTCAGGAAGATACAGCGAATTTAAATTTCGCATGACGTCACGGCTAAGTACGATTTTTCAATAACGACGTCACAAGCCCTCTCTCTGGAACTTAGATGCTCTGTATTTAAAGTAAGTTTTGATAAACTAAAAAATATGGGTGCATTATTTTTGGCTAAACAAGTGTGACATCGGCTCCAGCACCCCTCCGCCCCTCTTAGGCGCAGCGGGGGGGCCCATGCCCATATATAAGGCGCGGCGGCCGGCGCTCGTACTCTTTCGTCTTCGGCAGCATCTGAAGCTAAGTAGTTCTTTTACCTAGAAGGGCTACTCAACCGATCTAGTGCCTATAACTCACGACCCTGACTACCTAATCTGTACCTAGTGCTCTTGTGAATCTTTTCATTATACCTATCTCATTTGCCGATATCTGGTCTTTCTTTTATCTCATCTATCTTCCTAGATCCTAAATCTAGGCTTTACTAACCGAAACGGTACACAAGACGATCTGACCCTGTCGTCAGCCCTATTGAATGCAAAGGCAAGAAACTTACACTGTGTAAGTGGGCCTTTATATTTGCAGCGCTAACCCAGATAATATTATAGTTGATTGTAACACTGGACAATAGGTGTATTATAAACCGCCCATAAAAAATTGCCTTTGATTGATTTAGTGCTAATAAAGATTCTAATATAAACCTTAGTGAAATATTTATAACTAAGGAATACTTTTGACTTTGTAAGAGACTCATATACAGTAAGATTTTGTGTTCTAATTCTAACATACATACAAACATTATCACGTCTTATTCCTACCAGGGTAGACAGAGCCCAGAGCGAGCAAGACCCAAAGGTCACTTTTAGCGTGATGGTGGGCAAGAAGACGGAAATAGGAATCAAAATAGGGTTCCTAGCCCATCGCATCAAATTTTACTACTAGGTAGTTAAATTAATTCATTTTAGCATTTCATTTAGCTTATTTTCAGCATTTAGAGGTAATTTAATCGACTAAAGAACAATCCATTATGTAACACATTAGCACATGTTTTAGACAATATCTTTGGGTATTTTAAAAACTGTTTATTGATCGTAAACATCAAAAAAAAATTGATTTAGCAACACACTTTCAGCCGGTGACTCGCCCTTCGGTATATCCAAGAATTCTCGAATTTTTAGAGGAAGAAGGAAATCATCAAGTCTAACTAACTAATTACTTTGATAAACACTCTACTTTAAATAAGTAATTACTTTTAAAACAACGAGATGTTATCTACAGGCCGGCAACGCGATAATTACACCTTAGTGTATTTAAATCTTATTTATGTAAGGCAGTGACATGCTAGCTGGAGGCTAATTTTTTAATTGCTAGTTTCAAAATTGTGCTTATGGTTAGAACACATGTTAAGATAAATAGGACTGGAGAAAGAAATTATTTTGTCTAGTTAGTTTGAGAACCTTTTGACCCATCGGCCATCGGTTCGTTGCGCTGTGTGTCCCACCCACCGACACTTCAAGGAACTAATCCACTGGGATATGTCAGTAAATTTTGTTAGAACACATGTTAAGACAAATAATAGGGATGTGGTCTGGAGAAATAAATTATTTTGTCATAATTATTTTGCCCCTTAACGTCCACTACTGGACATGGGTTTCTCCCAAGGATTTCCGAAATGATCGATCTATGGCTGCCCGCATCCAGAGATTTACAGTGACCTTGGTCTGTATGTCTCGCCCACCGCCACTTCAACGAACTAATCCGCTGGGCTATGTCAGTGACTTTTGTTCTCCTCGCATTTATTAGGTACTATTATCTTTATTTATTTTAAATTACTAATTTACTTTTTAATTACTACGAAATTATTTTGTACTAATAAGAAAATTGATTGCAGACGTTCTGAAAAAGGGAGAGGTAAGAAGTAGCCGAAGGGCATGTATGAAGAGGTTGATGAGTGTAGATGAGTGTAGATGAAGCGAAAGAGGTCTGTCAGGATCGTAGCAAGTGGGGGTCCATAGTCTCTGCCTACCCCTGTGGGAAACAGGCGTGATAGTATGTATGTATGATAAGAAAATAAAATGTCACAAAATAATGTCAATTGCCATTGATCACATCCATTTTTAATGTGATTTTAGATGTATTAGCAGAAAAACTTATATTAAGAGCGCTATTTGATTCCAAGAAACTATGACGTCACAGGCCGGTATTTCATACAAATCCCATAAGAAAACGTTTGTTTTGACGTTAAGAAAAAAGTACCTACCTGATTTGACTTGTTGGAAACTAGCGGATATCTAGGGACATTCGTTGTGGAATTCTTTCTTCAGTTAACTTCCATGCTGCTTGTGGAGAAAAGAAAAAAACATAACAGTTTGTACCAAGCATGAAGTGGAGAAAACTAAGCGGTGTACTATGCGATTCGAACATGCCCGTTAAAACTAAGGGTAGGGTGTACAAGTCGGCAGTCAGACCCGCAATGCTGTATGGCTCAGAATGTTGGCCTATGAGAAAAAACGACACCCAGAAGCTGCATGTTACCCAAATGAAAATGCTTCGTTGGTCTGGTGGTGTAACATGCCTGTATAAAATAAAAAAATTGTACATTCTCGGCTCATTCAAAGT
Source organism: Acrobasis repandana (assembly GCA_963576875.1). Lineage (NCBI taxonomy): Eukaryota > Metazoa > Arthropoda > Insecta > Lepidoptera > Pyralidae > Acrobasis > Acrobasis repandana. Next base: position 5,025,183 of record OY756233.1, on the reverse strand, counting down.
TGCTGACATATCCAGAAAAATCAGAGAAAATTGCTTGAGGTGGTACGGGCATGTAATGCGTCAGAAGGAAGACCACATGACTCGGAAAGTGATGGGCAAGAGAGGAAGAGGACGCCCACCTATTACCTGGAGTCGAACTATCTCCAATGACTTGAGGACGTTGGGCATAAGCTCAGAAATGGCGCAAAATCATCAAAAATGGCGTGTAAGTATTAGGGGGGCCGACCCCGTATAGGAAAATGGCTATAAAATATACTAGCTGCTTCTTCAAGCGCAGATCGTAAAAGTTGATCAAGAGAATAGACGAGCATTTGAATCATGTCAATAGGTATAGCGGCCAGCAACCCATCACTATTTTGATTCCCGTCTGAAATTCTAAACTAGACAGTTTAGAATTTATTTATATTGCGAAGTTTTTCTTGCGTAGTGTTTTATGCAAGGAAAAGTCTTACGATCCATTTTCTCCGTGAGAATCGAACCCGTGCAGCACAGTCGGTCGCACAATCACTTTCTACAGTGCGTTGACTTGAAGCTACTCAGAAATGATTAATGTTATGAAAGTAAACGTTGAGTACTTACTTCATGTTTTAATACATATTTACTAACCCTGTTATTCATAAAAATATGTATGTAATAAATAAGACAATAAGCTTAGAAAAGTCTCGAAATGTCGATCTGTCAAAGCTAGTCCAGTACCAAATAGTTATAAGGATTTTACTTCATCCCAGAAGCTATAAAGGCCAGGACACAATTAAAATGTTAAACTTTAATAATAATAATAAGCCGAAAATAAACTGCCCACTGGAGACCCTAAAAATTACGAGAATAGGTACCTCGGTTTACCCAATCCCTTCAAAAACAAAAGAAAAGAAAATTGTAATATATTAATAAACTACCTGACCAAATTAAGGAATTGAATGGAACTTCATTTAAAAATAAATTGACAAAATTACTTTTAGATAAATGTTTTTAATGTAAGGGAGTATTTAGTTTTTAAAGTAATCTAACATTTTTAAATTATATAAATTCGTTATTTGAAACTTGCTAACTATCGACTTGATTATGGATTTGCACGTCTACTGGCAGGCTGAATACAGTGACTATCATTTATACTTATCTCCTTTTTTTAATATATTCTGTCAAATTAAGATTTATGATTTCTGATTTACGATTTCGACTTTTAGAATTTGCGCGAGAGGCCCTACACCTTACTTGTATACCATAACAACATGTAAGTCTTTTTTACTAAAACTATTTGTAAATTTTACTAATACAAGCTCGACATTTTTGAAGCTTGACCTCAAAGTGAAGGAATACTTAACAACCATTTTGAAAAACACCGATTTTAACCCTAGAGAGACATTTTCAATCAATCATTCCATTCACTACATAATTAATATCGCGCCTGGGTTCGAATCACCACCACCCTGTGGCAATTTGTCTACTTTACCGTGAATAGAAGTATTATCAGAATCATGAACAGGGGTACAAAAATAATCAATACCCAGCCCCACCCCTGAGTACGCATGCGTCATGCTTTTGACCTGGTGGTGGTGGTATTACCCCGTGGGGATGGAGAACCCCATGCCTCAAAACTACACTCCATTCTGACGAAGGAGGGCGAGGGAAAAGCACAGAAACATGACGTTACCAAACTGGGATTTCTGGTCCATCAAACCACCATGTAAGTACCACAACTGCTAACTAGATAGAATATAAAATCAAATATAAGACTTTCCCGATGTGAAAATTCAGAGATTATAGCGATTACCACGTGTGTTCTCGGGTTAACGACGCCATTTTTGAATAAAAGTAAGATGGCGCAATTTGAATTACGTTCCATATTTAAACTGTTCTTAAAATAGAACTCAACTATTAATAAGGATTAATTAGAAAAAAAATAACATTTTTTCTCTATTTCCACAGAGCCAGGAAAGCGGAAATGGTAAGACGTATTTGAGGTTTTGCTTAACCCTTTTTTTTGTTTAAGTTTGTTTTGTAAATATTAATAGTTAACGTAGAAGAGTGTAAAGTATACCATAGACGTATACTAACATTTCTATGTAAACTGTTCTTGAATAAACATGCTTCACACACACGCTTTGTTTGATGCCTCACCTTAACTCACCTATCCGTATTACACTTAATGTGCAGTTCCATTACGGCGATTATGCGACACGACTATCGATTAACATTAAATGCAGAGTTTCGTCACTAGGGTTGTGAAGTTTATGACTTGGTGGTTTTAGTTATGTAACGTCATGTAGTAAAATATATCGATTACTTCGTTTTGAATTTATAGTCTTACAAATAGACAAATGTATTGCTTGGGTACTTAACTTGCAGAAACAATACCTCTGTGATGCAAAGAAATCTTAGGCACAATTTGTTATATCATTTTGTATTTAAAAGCAAGAAGTAAACTCACATAAAATACGGAGCTGCAAAAGTTAGACACATATTTTTAGTCGTGTACAGATTTGATACATTGGTAGCGCATGTACTTAGTACCTATTTTAACGTATTTCAATTAAAAAATACACTCGTATTTTATAATTAACGCTGCATATTCCATAAAATTTAACTAGAAATATGTAATACTTCATAATCTGTATGATAATTTTTATATCAAACTAGCTTTTGCCCGCGGCTTCGCTCGCGTCCTTTCTTAGCGGATGCCTAAGTCATAACATTTACCTGCATGCCAAATTTTAGCTGGATCCGTCCAGTGGTTTGGGCTGCGCGTTGATAGATCACTATGTCAGTCAGTCAGTCAGTCACCTTTGAGTTATATATATTTAGATTAATATTATGGCTCATTATTTTCAGTCAACTGGTTTTGGTCTGGTAAAATAATAAGTATTCAAATCTTTATCACCAGTAACTACCTATTTTAAAGTGAATTATAATAAATGCTGGGCACATAAAAAAAACCATTTTTGAAAATCTCTTAAATTACAATGATTTATAATATTATTATATTACTTTTCGCTATATCTAAAACAGTTACATTAAAATACAGATATTTATGTTGTCTTTAAAATCGTTATAATCAAACTAGACCTTAACCAGATTATCCGAACCACCTTTGCGTAATTGGATAGTGACCAAATTCCCATGTTTCCAGCAAATTGATTGACATACAATGCTGTGTAAATTGAGATTAATTTACTAATTTGTTTGCCAGCCTCCAGTGTCGTTACGATATCGTTACGCAATTATTTTGGTGATTGTATCTAGTTTAACGGCTAATGTTTCAGTACTTTTTACCCGACTACGGCGTAGCCTAAATGAGGGTTTTGTGTTTTGCCGGTATATACTTATGTACATAAATGCTTGTTTATCTTACCTCGTATCTTTTATGATGTTCATGATACCTTGACAAATGAGATATCATTGGAAATTGGACTTGGCTGTCCACTGGATATAGACTATATGACGTCAGAGTTAATTAATGGCGCCCTCTATATGCCATAAAGTAATTACTTAACTAAAAAATAAAATAAACCGAATCAAACATACAGATATCCCCGTAACAGTATCGATCCATTTAGTCCATGTTTCCGTAGAACTAAATTCGGCGCAAATTCACCAGTACCAAGACTCAATAGATTGATTAACGAACTCAGTACTATGATAGATATTCAGGCTGGCTCGTTTGGCAGGATACGGAACAATGTTTGTCAATACCTAACAACTAAGCAAATTAGTTATTGATAGAAATACATTAGTTAATGAAATTTAGGTTAACTTCATAAGATTTTTTCTACGCATGTCGTGTTTGTAACATTAAGTAAAAATCCTGTATGTAAAAACTTTTAGAATTGGTTGGTTGGTAAGCCTTATTCAATAAATAAAATAAAAATAAATAAAAAAACCGGATGAAAAGGCTTAATTACCACATTAAAAAAATAGTACCTGGGCGACTGAGCTTTGCTCGATGAAAAACACAGTGAAAAAGAGGTTTATATATAAGTTAGCTAGATCGGTTTTTCTGTACATACCAATTTCCATTGAAATCTTTAAGGCCGTTTTTGAGATCCCATAAGGTATAAACCATCTATTTTTATTTACAACAAATGTTGATGTACATGTTAAATGTTGTTGTTGATTTGAAATTAATACTTATGTATATTCTTGATTTATTCTTGTAGGTATTAATAGATAGGTACTTTTTAATTTTGTTTACACACTCTGTCGCACCACCCAAATTATTTCTCTACTTGGTCCAATGGTTGACTGGCAGAGATCGCCATAAGGCGTTAAGTCCGCCATTTGTACACTTTTTTATGTGCAATAAAGTTTAAATAAATAAATGTACATACTCGTACATAGGTGGTAGTTACAATTATAAGCCAATATTATAAAAAAGGTAGTATATATATATACAAGAATTGCTCGTTATAAGTAAAAGGACATATACATTATACATCATTAAATGTTTCTCCCTACTGTGCGTAAACTGGATAAACGTACGGGTTTAAAAAAAATCAAAATATTTTTATTATCATAGGATAATTATAACAATTTGATAACTATCAAACGTTTTTGTCAAAGTGGTTACCTCGTTTCGTTTTTCGTGTGTGTCATGTCATTGGTAGCATGATGATTGCAATGATGACAGCCGAAACCAACAACTTAACGTGTTTTCCGAAGCACGGAGAAGCTCGTTATTTTTTTATGTCACTTGTGGTCACCCATCCAAGTGCGGACCACACCCGTCTTGTTACTAACTTACAACTTCAGCGGGATTTGGCTCGTATTGGAAGCTCAGATTGAATTGTTGGGAATCAGAATCCTTAGCATACGATTTTACATTACATTGACGACCTCCATGGTGTAATGGTCAACACGCTAGTCCACAAATTGTGGAGGTTCTGGGTTCAATCTCCAGTTAGGAAAGTTGGAAAATTACCTTTTGCACGCCTCATAAGCGAAGAGCATAAGGTAGTGCTCTACTCTCGCCTTACAAAAATCAAGTGATTTTTTTAACTAAATGTGTCTCTATTTATTTTCTATCGCACTTGTACAATAATATTTACACATAAATGTTAAGGAAAAAGACTAGTTTCAACACTTATGACATTTTTAAAAGACATTTTGCCTTTTAAATAAAGAAAACAATGTTTAATAAAATCATTTTGTGGACGTCCGTGTGTCTGTATGTATGGAAACTGGCGTGGTCACGATAACTCCCGAAAAACTTATCTGATCAAGTCCATTTTTTTTTATACGCTTCAGTATTATCCAAAACTAAGTCTTTTTGAAGATCACGGTCTAATTCAATGTAGTTTAATAGTTATTCTCAAAAAACATCATTTTTGAATTTTTTTTCTTGTTTTCGCTTAGTTTTTTTGAGATTTCTCAAAATCTACCTGTCCGAATCGGTTTAAATTCACAGGAAATCTGAGTTGTATAGAACTCTTTGGAAAGCTACTTGTTTGGTTCCGATCGGTTTAGTTGTTCAAGAGTTATAAGCGGGTCACATACACACCCACACACACATATACGGATAGGGTGCATGACACTTGCTGGTGAGTGGTCAGGGAAGATTCCTGAGACCTTTAAACGTCGAGATCTGATGAAAACTCGACTTTTCAAAAACGGGGTGAAAATAATAACGTCCCGAATTTTGAAAATTTTCAATTTTCTCAGCGGGAAGTTAAAAATAAAAGTTAAAAATAATCTCCAGTCGTGCGTTAAAGCCGACACATACTTTTCTTCGTTTTAAGTTAGCAATAAAACAATCAAAATCAATTTAATTGTGAAAAATGAGATTATGAGGCGTGCACTTTTGGATTTTCCAAACTATTTTAAATTGTTCTGGATCTTTAGCGTTTATTATTGTATTTATTATAAAATATAGTATCGTTAAGCTAGTGTCCCATCAGTATGATTTGACCATCTATCATCTATCTATCATCGATCCATACTTAATGTGATTGTCTCAATAAAAATCTGTTATAAAACATTATGAGATTCAAAATGATGTTGCCCATTCCCTCGATCGGCTTTTACGATCTGATTTGATTTATTTATTGTCACAAAATCCACAGCTCTTAAACAATTTACAATATTAACCTTAGTAAGTACAGCACTGACAGCTAATAACGGATTTACATTATTTTTTTATTTTTTTAAAATACAAAAACCAAACATTGTTATCTTACTTCACAGAGCGAAAAGTATTTTTACAAAAGAGGGTAAACAATGACAATTGACAACAAACATGACTCCATGCCTATATCCAATGATTATCTGAAGTAAAGAAGAAGAGAAGAGGGGAAGAGAAGTATTCTGGTACATTCTTAGTTTTTTTTCTTCCAGATCAGCATGAAATAATAGATAGAAGGGATTTATTAATATTTTTACTTTTTTAAATAATAATTCTGAAATCACTTCCGAACGCGCTCGTTGATGTCTTTAGTTCTGAATATCATTTGACCGGGAAATCTGGGAAAGTTGTTCAAACTGTCGGCCTGAGTCAGTTTAAGGCCATACCTGAATTTTCCGGGAGACTTTGAGGGGACGAGGTGCGGGGCGATCCGCAAAGCACCCCGCATGCTTTTACGTATTTTTTTTGACTGTGAAGCCCCGGGGAGGCGGGGAATGAACGCGGAATGTAGATTATATCGGTTTTTATTCATTATTTTTTGTATCGAAAATGAAGAAGGCACCTTCGGAATCAATAATAATTTTTGAGTAAAAATATTTTTTATCTATTTATATTCTTAGTTTTCGAAGAAAAATAATTTTTAGATATCATTTCTTAACATTTCTTAAAATAGTATCTTGATTTGTTTTCAAAATTTTAAGAAGTATCCGAACAAACCTACAAAAAATGTTTAAACGCTTAAAATGACTTCAAGTCAAAGTTCTAGTGAACAGAAATACATGAAGTTTCGACGGTTCTCTTCGTATTCCGCCTTAACATGTATTGTAGGATCCAACTATACAGTGGTTTTTGAGAAAAACAATTTTTAAATTTCAGCTGGTTTGTACATACACAATAAAATAAAAAGAAATAAATTATTTTGTTTCAAAATTACGTTTTTTAAACTTTACTTATTTTACCATTTTATAATTTTTTATTAATGAAGTTGTCGACTTACAGCTATTGATGTGCCGTTCCCGTTCCCCAGATTTCCGGAAACGTTCCCGAAATTGTTCCCAAAAAATGGAAAAGTCAGGGAAAGTTGTAATTTTATTTAACGGACATATATTTTACTAACGTAAATGCATCACTTGATATGGTTATAATACAAATACATATATCCAATATTCCGTAACATTCTCTATAAATACGGGAACGTTCTTAAATTCCCTAATTCCCTGGGCACGTTCCCAAATTCCCGAGAATTTTGGAACGTTCTCGGGAACGGCACATCACTACTTATAGCCTGTGTAATCATTTATTTATCTGTTTCCCATGGACATCTCTACTTCCATTGGGTTAAAAACATACAAAAATCCAAACCTTCTCATTTGTAATATGGAATAGGATAACAGACAAGCTTAACTAAATAAAAATCTCTTTGCTCAAAATGCAGTGATTGCATTCTATGTATACGTAATGAAGTAACGGTGGTTACATATAAAATTAATTTAAAACCGAATGATTTATTTTGACGTAAGATACAGCGTGTTCTTTGTAGTAATAAAAAATTTAACAGCATGTCAACTTTATATAATTTACGGCGCATGTGGGCGGGCGCGTGCCAACGTTTTAGCCTGACCTGATACAGATGGAGCTATAATATTGTGTATACAGGGTGACTTTTTATCCACTGGCAAAATTTTTGAAGCAAGTTCAGTCCATGATAATTAACTACTTTCTATAAAAAAACTTATTAAAAATCGATAAAAAAATTTCGTCCTCCCATACAAATTCGTTTGGCTGAGCGCTGATTTGTATGGGAGGACGAAAAATTTTTATTTCATAAATTTTTATTTGCAGTATCATGGACTGAACATGCTCCAAAAATTTTGCCGGTGGATAAAAAGTCAGCCTGTATTTAGTTTTTCATATTTCGATATATGTTCTCCGGGGAAAGTAGTTCAGTATCATGGATTGAATCTTCTCTTATATAGTATATTATGTTAGACGGTACAAAATATTTTTTATAGTATAGTTAGCACGTGTGGTAGCTTGCTATAACGTAATATATAGCACCGTATATTAAAATATATTATGGCTACGTCTTTGACGGGCTTGTATCATTTAGTTTATGACTGCATTCGGACGCCCACTGGCTGACTCATTGTTGACCGAATTTGAGGTACGAAGATTGTAGCTTAGAGTTCTTTTTAAAAAACAATCACTTTTTTGACAATTCCTGTCTTTTAAAGGGTTTGACCCTGAATTTGGAGTTTATTCATATTTTTTGAGTTGTAAATGACTGAAATTAATTTTAATTAGATCACAATTTGGCTATGATGACCGCCTTGTGGCCTAATTCAGGTCTGCCTTTGTACAAGGAGTCAGGCAGTAGGGACATGTCATAATGGTAGTCAATGGACTGAGTGACTCGTAATCACGGTAAATGTTACAAAATAAACTCGACTTTTAGCATCTCCCTGTGCTAGACCGAAATATTTGAAGATCTGCGATATCCAAATTGAAAACATGTGATGAAAAAATCCACCACGAGTTGGGCTCGAACCCACGACCCTCACGTTAACGCCGTGATTGCACTACCAATTGTGCTATCGTGATTTCGGATCACTCCGACGAATTTTCTCATCACATAGTCCATTTCGCCGCATTTTAAGCATGCGTAAATCTTCAGTACTCCATCCTTATTGGTAGATTACTACCCACTATTCAGAAGTGTGGTATTCAACTTAATTCATATTCGATGAATTTAAAGAAAGAAAGATGAAATTGTAATGCTATTAAAAATAATATTCTGTGATATCAGTAATAATGTAATTCTCATTTCGACTGCGTGAGATTTTTTTTAAAAATACGAATCGTTCTGATTTAGCTAGCCCCAAGCTAAGCTCAAATTTGTATTATTGGAATACTAACTCAAAGATATTATATTTTATACTAAATACGTATACTTATAAATAAACACCCACGACCCAGCCATTTTCCAACTTGCCCTGGCTAGGGATCGATCCGAACTAATAATAATCACTGACAGGAAGTTTGCATTTCCGACCATTTGATACCAAATTTGAATAAAGAATGAATTTTAAAATATTTACTTTTTTTACCAGTAGATTAGTAAGTATGTAGATTGAGTAGAGTGTTTATGCCAGAAGTCAAGAATAACTTAGATACTACATAATGAGGCTCTCATTATGTAGCATCTAAGTTATTCATCATTGTCAATCTACATACTTATCAGCAGGTGGGTTGTCTATTTGTTTGTTAGCTAGTAGCCATTATTGTCGCAACACCATACAAGTGTCAAATAAAATTCCGTTTTGTTCGACGTAAATGAGCAATAAATCAATGTCGTGTCGGACACCTAGTAGGAGTTCGTTAGTACGCAAGGATGGATATCGGATCACTTTATTTTTAATTAAACAATTATAATAAATAAACCGGCCAAGTGCGAGTTAAACTCGCGTGGAGAGGGTTCCGTACAATTGATTGAATTCTAATAGGTTTTCCTGTAATCTACAAGCAATGAACTATATTTTGTATTTTTTTTCAAAATTTAAGGCTCAGTAGTTTCGGAGATCAAGGGGAGGGGAGGAATGGTCAATTTTCGTCTTCTTTCATGAATATAATAAAAACTATTCATTTTACAATAATAATATATTTGAGATCCTCGTAACGAGCCCTTTCATTTGATATATGACACAGAAAGTATTGCAAAACTTTTTTTTTTAATTTCCTAACTAAACTTGTCCCCCGAAAATGACCCTTATTTTAAAAAATATTTATTTACTTTGCACATATGTGTTTGGGTCATAGGATTACAACATTCTACCAAATTTCACCTGATTCGGTCCAGAAGATTCGGAGCAAATTGGCTGTGACAGACGGACGGACAGACAGACGCACGAGTGATCCTATAGAAATACGAAACTATTATTGTATCTCAATAAGTGTCCGTTTGTAATTTTTTTCTAAGCGCTTCTTCTTCTCGTGTCGAAAGCTAAAAATGTTATTAAATTTTTTCCCTCTAGTAGGTTGCCACTTTCACAGCGTTGTCTGTAGCCTCACATAGGTCATGCTTAGTGCAGCTGGTGGGGCACGATGGGCAGGAGCGGAGGTGTGGCATAGTCTGGTATTAGTCAGTGTGCTCATAGCTCAAAGCGATTTAATAAGTTACACGCGTTTTCTTGAAGTTGCATACTTGTCGACTAAATGGGCTTATGGTGCGACAAAAGAAACTGCAATTTACAAGTTTATTTAAATCAGGTTTTCGGTCCCTGTTACTTTATTTTGTAATCTTGATCTAAATATGTCACACACGTCGATAAGGCCGTTTTCGTAGTGCTGTTGTTGAGGTCAACTCATAAGGTTTATAATTATGATTGATAGTGTTACGATAAACAAGTCAGTTATATTAAATGAGTTTTTCTGAGTTGTGTGTTCAGATTATGAGCCTTTAGAGCTAGAACAGAATTTGTCTATATATAATTATAAAAAAAAAGATTACTTCAACGGTTATCTAAGATGAAGTTTAATATTTTTACTTTATAAACGTGGAAGGGATTGATTTATTACGGGTATGTCTACCCGTAATAAATCAAACCACGGTATATACTAGATCATTATAGTATAATGAAAAAATATATGCCAAAAAAAAATTGCATTTCCATACAGAAGTGTGCAGCCGTCCGGACAATTTGTATGGGAATGTCGAATTTATTTTTGGTTTTTCGATTGTTATTTTAATTTCATCATACTATGATTTAGTATAGCCCGTGGTTCGATTTATTACGGGTATGTCCCTTGCACGATTTATTAAAATTTTATTACATTTTAAACTGTACCTACCTAATATGAATTTGTTACTATTTTGTTTTTCAAAAGACCTCTACTGAGAAAAAACGCCGAAAGAAACTCATTAACACAGTGGTCGCCTAAGCGCCAGAAGGGCTTTGTCATATGTCTGTCAACTTATAAATAACTATACCTAATATAAAAGTGGCCTTTGAGTCTTGCAGCCCAGAGCTCTGTCAGCTTACACTGTTAAAAATTATGTAATTTTACATGCAAAAATTTACATAAACCTGTAAAATTCCCGAAAAATCTGGAAAATTTACGGAAAAATATGTAATAATCGGGCAAGTGCGAGTCGGACTCGTACATGAAGGGTTCCGTACCACCGTGCAATGATTTAAAACGCTGAAGAAACACGTTTCTTGTATGACGACCCCCTTTAATTTTTAACATTATCTTATTTTTAGTATTTGTTGTTATAGTGGTCATAGTAATACATAATTGGTGAAAATTTTAAGTATCTATTTAATGCCATTATAAAGATCGTGTTAAAAACGCTGAAAAAGACACGTTTCTTGTATGATGACCCCCTTTAATTTTTAACTTTTTTTTATTTTTAGTATTTTTTGTTATAGCGGCCACAGTAATACATAATCGGTGAAAATCTCAAGTGTCTAGCTATTACGGTTCAAGATATAGAGCCCTGTGACAGACGGAAAGACAGACGGACAGACAGACGTACAGACGGACAGACAGCGGAGTCTCAGTAATACTAAAAATGACAAAAATTATGTGAAATTTCATATGTTTCCGTAAATTTCCCACATTTTTCAGGTTTATGTAAAATTACATAATTTTTAACAGTGTAGAGTCGCAATACCCAAAATGCTCTGTCTGCCCCATTAGGGATAAAGATGTGATTATATGTGTATAATACAATGTTTATTAGCACATTATAACATCCAATGCTTGCAAACAAACAAATACATAAATAACGTAATAAGAAATACTAATTAGTCAAAAGCGAAGCCAAGCTGACCAGTCCTGTAAGTAGGCCAGTCGTAGTTCTATTATTAAATGGCATAATATCAAAATTGCACTAGATGTCAGCCAATAGTCAGAATATATTACATTTTTTATAGATCCGATATCCTCGACATGGTTTGAAACTGATCTGTATCTTGATAGCATATACTGGTTTGTCGCTTAGGTCATGTAACTTATCACATGGCACACTATTCGACAAAAAAATAGAGTCCAGTCTAATTGATCTCTTTATTAAATTTAAGGACTTTCTCATTTAGTTAATAAAATAGATGTAAAATAAGATATTAACTTAAATATTTCGTGTGATTAATCTGTTTAATGTTTAATACATTTATATATTTAATTATTCATTCATAATTGATTTGTTAATGGGATAGGTAAATGAATTTTTCGGGGCCCAGTGCTGCCTCCATTTGAAATAAATTATTTGAAAGAAAACGGAGATATCATTTAAAATTTTGTACCATACGACTCTAGATAACCCTTTTAACTATTTTATGAACTACCTACTGTTTACAGTTTAATGTGAGAACGTACTTGAATTTTCCGGGGTCCAGTGCTGCCCCCGTTTACAATAAATCATTTCAAAGAAAACGGAGACATTATTTAAAATTTTGCTACTACCAAATCCTAGTTAACCCTTCAAAGTATTTTATGAACTACTGTTTACAGTTTAAAGTGATAACGTTAAGCTTTACTACGCACATTTGCGAAAAACGGCCACTTTTGGCAAATGTGCGTAGTAAAGCTTAATGCTCTCATTATAAACTGTAAACAGTAGTTCATAAAATACTTTGAAGGGTTATTTACGATTTGATAGTAGCAAAATTTTAAATAATGTCTCCGTTTTCTTTGAAATGATTTATTTTAAATGGGGGCAGCACTGAACCCCGGAAAATTCAGGTACGGCCTTAAGCTTTTCGAAGTATTTTTTTAGAAAACGGCCACTTTTGCCATCTTCTTTGAGGTCTGCCTTGCTTTTGGCAACAATCCACGTAGCGTACCTAAATAACTTCATCATTATCGTCATCATCATCAGTGTTTCTTTAGTTTCCACTGCAGAAGCATGACCCTCTCTGTACTACCAGAGTAGCCCAAGTCTCCTGTGATTCGGCCTACACTCTCCACGCTCGCCAGACGGGTTGGAGAAGTCTCATTGATGTTTATAAGCTTTGTTTAGCTTGTGTTTCCTAAGTTGCCTTCTACAATTTTTTACGGAAAGACTTGGAGTGGTCCTATTTCTGCCGAGAATCACTATAATTTATTTTAATTGTAACCTTATTCCTTCCTTCTGCAAATGCAAGATTAACATAAAAATCAATCAAAAAATAATTATTTCCGGTGTATAACTAATCGATATATAGTCGGGTAAAGTCCAAACTGCCATATAGCCGATTCACACCGTTAAATCGATATTTCGTAATCGATTAATTAACTTAAATCAGTCAGAAAAAAGGGCATGAGCCAGTGTTTCTCAATTTGCTGGTCCGTTGATTACATCAGATGTACTGGCGACAAAATATATGTCATTTAATTTAAATAAAATTAATAAAGGATTTATATCGCATTTAACAAAATAAACTGAAAACATTTAAAATTAAACCCATAATGAAAGTTGCTTAGTATATGATACTAAACAACTTTCTCCAAGAAACATATACCAGGCCTGTGTCACTCCCCGTTTAGGTATCGAAAATGTACCTACATTATTACTATGCGCGCAGGCGGCCCCTCCGGGTGGTAAACTCAGTTATACGAATCGTTTGTCCAGAGTAATAAGAATGAAATTGGCTTGCAATGGATGTCTAGGTATCTTTATGAAAAGTCTCTGAGTTCTGACATGAGCTAAACACCATATCGATAGAGTAGATATTTCTTTGAATTTCTTTGCTGAGTGAGACTTCTGTACGTTAGTATTATTTACTCTGTGCATGTACTTAGTTGGAATATGAAAAAAGAAATTGTCTCCCATACAAGTTGACGGATCAGCAGATCCGAGTTTCTATGGAAAGCAAAAATATGTTTTTATATTTCAATATAATAATGTCCCTAGAAAAAAGCCGTCCAATATCATAGACTGAATTTCCTGCTAAAAAAAGGCATCTGTCGTAGCTTAACGACTGTAAAGAATATCTCATTGATTTAAAACTCGTCTACCATATAAACGAATTTTATTGTCTTTCTTTTTTTATAAGGCTATTAAAGGATATTTCTGTGATGAGACTCAACAATTCAAACCTATCATCATCATTCGAGCGTTTCCCCGGTTGCATCTTCAGCAGTAACGCTTCAGAGCCCGGTAACTAGCCTAGGGTAACTAGATGATTTGACAAGGTTACTGGTTTTTACACAGAGTGACTGCCGTCTGACCACTGCCACCTAAAGAGTAGACCAGGACCAAACCTATAGGCTTAGGATAGGCTTAAGCCTTTAGTTGAACTAACGCCAGATGGCATTCGGGACCGACAGCTTTGCGTGCCTATCAAAGCACGGAATCAAATTTCTTTTCGGATAATCAGGTGATTCAAGCCTGCAATTTCCTAACCATACTGGAAACAACTTTGCGAAAAGTATGCCTCCTAGTGCGATTTGAACCCAGGATCTCCAGGTCACAAGGCAAACGCCTTGACCAACTACACCACAGAGGCATTCAACAATTCAATTCAAACCTATATTTTCTTCAGAACTACAGAGCTATAAAGAATATCTCATTGATTTTAAACTCGAAATCTCAAAAACCTATTCATACTAGCTACAGGTTTCCCACTTTAACAAGATTCCTACAACCAGTTACGATTGTTTTGCTGTCCGTACAAGACGAAGTATTTAAGTTAGACCTAACGAGCGCAGGATACGCGCGGTCTAACGAAACCCGAACGCCGGCGTCTGCAAACGGATTTTATGCTTTAAAATAAAATTTTAAAGTTTAAAATATAATAAAAAAAAAAAATACTTATACGAAACCACAAATAACACCAAAAAAGAAATCTTTTTCTGAAAATAGTAAATATATACTGAAAATAATAGTTGTAAAATTATTTTATTTTTTGATCCGGATTAAGTATTTACATCTTGATATCATTAATAACAAAATAGCTAAATACCGTATTGTCATCGCTATATAAAATTAAAAAAAGCGGCCAAGTGCGAGTCGGACTCGCCCATGAAGGGTTCCGTAGCAGCAAGTAACATTTTACAATTTAAGTCGTATTAAAAAATAACTATCTATGATACCGAAACCGCTATAATTTTAATTAAAAGTACATACTTTGAGGTATATACCACATTTTTTTCAGAATTATTTTATTAATATTTCAAAAGTTACGGTGGGGGGACACCTCAAATTTTAACTTTGTATTAGATTATCTCAAGACTGGGGGGTTTGATCTACATAGTTTTAAAGCAGTTTTTGTTGCATTTTAAAAGACCTTTTCAACGATACCCCACACGTTGGGGTTATTCCAATTTAATTTTTTAAATTCACTTTTCTTTGTATGGGATGAAAAAAAAACGTTTTTCATAATTTTAAAAATCAACTTTTGGAACTTCAATATCTATCTCTCCACCAATTTTCGTGACAATCGGTGCAGTAGCGGCGGAGTACGAGCCCGGACGGACGGACGGACATGATGAAACTATAAGGGTTCCTTGTGGACTACGGAACCCTAATAAACGGGCAAGTGCGAGTCAGACTCGTACATAAAGGGTTCCGTACCTCCGTACAATGTTTTAAAACGCTAAAAAAACACGTTTTTTGTATGACGACCCCCTTTAATTTTTAACTTTTTTATTTTTAGTAAGTATTTGTTGTTATAGCGGCCATAGTAATACATAATCTGTGAAAATTTCAAGTATCTAGTTAATGCCATTAAAAAAGATCTAGTAAAAAACGCTGAAAAAACATGTTTTTGTTCTATACAAAAAACATGTTTTTTCAGCGTTTTTCACCCCCTTTAATTTTTAACTTTTTTTTATTTTCTGTATTTGTTGTTATAGAGGCCACAGTAATACATAATCGGTGAAAGTGTCTAGCTATTACGGTTCAAGAGATAGAGCCCTGTGACAGACGGACAGACAGACAGACGGACAGACAGCGGAGTCTCAGTAATAGGGTCCCATTTGCACCCTTTGGGTACGGAACCCTAAAAATCATACAGATACAAATAAATTATCACATCTTTATCTCTAACGAGTTAGACAGAGCCCAGGGCTATGTACATGATACAAGATGGAAAATTGAATAAAAATGCATATTATAATATTAACCTACATGAATGAAATGCAATGTGATTTTCATAATGCAACAATTTATCGCAACCGCTGTATTGTTTTAAACATTAGTTCTACAAATCTAAAACATTAAATAAACAAATTAATTCTGGTCGTGTCTGAATGTCCAATAAATTACAATCTCGTTAGCTAGCGATGAAACACGGGCGTTTTATTCATTATATTATTATATTATTCAGTTTATATTGATATTGATGATTTGCGACATCGTATAATGCATAGTAAGAGTTCACAAGGTCTTATAACTATATACAGTTCTCCTTACTTACCCTCTCGGGTGTTGCAAAAATAATTACTTACTTAATTATAAATCATTCAATATCATATAATTTGTCACATATAAATTCCTCTATACTATAATAACATTTTTGTACTAATAATTGTTTCAATTTAAATTTAAATAGTCTAGTATTAAGTTCTTTCAAACAGTCAGGTAATTTGTTATATAATTTAGGTCCTAAAATAAACACTGTTTTGTCATATGCAGCCATGTTGGAATTTTGCTGTGGGTGTATTTGTATTTTGTTTCTACAGGCTCTTGAATACTTATGAAAAATTAAAAACTTTATTTTCATAGGTATTTCGATCCTTACCCAAAAAGCTACCTATTATGTCAAAATATAAAAAAAGCAACTAAGAATTTGTATCACCATACACAGCCCACAGCTGGACATAGGCCTCCCCCAAGTTCCAAAACGACCGATCGGTAGCTGCCTGCATCCAGCGTTTACCTGCAACCTTGCTCAGGTCGTCCGACTAGCTAGCAGGTGTCCTACGCTGCGCTTGCCGTTACGTGGCCGCCACTCGAGAACCTTTCTGCCCCATCGGCCTTCGGTTCTTCGCGCTATGTATTTTGAATTTGAATGATATGTTTAAGATATGTTTCTTGTGGAAAGTTGTTCAGTATCATGAACTGGCTGAATTTAGCCTTTAAATAGTTTTGATTTATATTGGAAGACTGTCTTTTATTTCTTGCCTTGAGAACTGTGTCGATTGTAGCCACGTAGCTGTCAACATTCTACTCGTGACTTATTTACGAGTAAATTAGTACGAAATAGATCAAAATATGTTATCTTTGCTAGAAACCTCATAAGCCAATTAATTTGTAAGTCAAAATAGCAATCATTCTGGTAATGAATATTATAATATTCATTACAAGTTCATCGTCAGGTCTTTTTTAGTCTTCACTGCAGGAGCACGACCCTCTCTGTACTGCCAGAGTCATATATTAGCCAGAGCAGTCAGAGGATTTGGCGTACACTCTCCACGCTGGCCAGACGGTTAGGAGAGGTCTTATTGATGTTTATCAGCTTTGTTTAGCTTGTGTTTCCTAAGTCGCTTTCTATGACATCCACTGGAAGACTTGGAGTGGTCCTATTCTACTCTGTCGGGAACCACGCGGCTAATAAATACATTTATATGCAATTATTATGCAATAAATAAATACATTAATGGCATACAAATTGTAGCCTATGTCACCCGGATAGTAATGGCGAATCGACTGACATCTCATCTTGACATCATACATAGACTGCTAAAAACATTACCCTCCCGTTTGACTTGGCCGTAGTCGGATAAAAATGTTATCTCATCTTGGTTTTGTATAATTAACAGTCATGTTGTTTTGTTCACAGATACCTCTCGAAAAAGCAGAGCAATCGAAAATGTCCCCGTAACAGCGTCCACCGTGATCAGGTAAGCCTTTTTTAAATTTTTCCTTTTGTTCTTTTTTTTTCTTTTTCAGCAGTTTTTTCTTTTTTTTTTAATTCTACTAATTAGAACATCATTAAGAAAGTTAAACTTTACTGTTGGACAAGATGAAGCTATCTGAATCCAGCCTCTTTCTTCTATTTTACCTTCTAACAACCTGGTAAGTACAGGCTCTTCTTTCGTTTCTTACTGTTTAGGGTTCCGTGCCCAATGGGGTTCCAACGGGACCTTTACTGAGACTCCGCTGACATTCCGTCTGTCCGTCCGTCTGTCAAAGGGCTCTATATTTTGAACCGGAATAGCGAGACACTTGACATTTTTACAGGTGGCCGCTATAACAACAGATACTAAAAATAAGATAAAGTTAAAATTTAAGGGGTCGTCATACAAGGAACGTGTTTTTTCCAACTTTTTTAAACATTGTACGGAGATACGGAACCCTTCATGTACGAGTTCGACTCGCACTTGACCAGTTTTTTAAGCCTTTATTAGTATGCCACTGCTGGGCTAAAACGCCACTTCTTTTCCCTTTTACTCGCCCTGTCCAAAGCTACAGTTCCCCAGTCTTTTTTATATAACCTATTTTTTTTATTACTTAACTACTAATACAGTTTATGTTAGGCATTTATATCCATGATTCTGAACAGCTGATTTATTTATAAGAATATTATAAAGATAAATCAAGCCAAACCCGTGATCTGTTTATCTCATATATATTTTCCTCAAATGAATGTATCAATATAAATGCTTTTTTATCTTCAGTCAGTACCTAATCCGGGAATAACTCCTTCAAGGCTCACATAAACACTTCAACTTCGTTTCGCAATAAAATACGGTCATGGTTTCATAGTGCTAAAACAAATTACAACTGTGACGTCACGATTACGGTTTCCGAACCGGTCCCACTCGATTTCGTTCGATCGATATCTATCAAATAATAACTGAACGACAGCTGTGTAATAAGGTCTTTATTTATAAATAAACACAGGTTGTGTGTTTTAGGGTTCCGTACCCGAAGGGTGCAAACGGGACCCTATTACTGAGACTCCGCTGTCTGTCCGTCTGTCACAGGGCTCTATCTCTTGAACTATAATAGCTAGACACTTAAAATTTTCACCGATTATGTATTACTGTGGCCGCTATAACAACAAATACTAAAAATAAGATAAAGTTAATAATTTCTACAGGGGGTCGTCACACAAGAAACGTGTTTCTTTAGCGTTTTAAAACATTGTACGGTGGTACGAAACCCTTCATGGGCGAGCGGCCAAGTGCGAGTCGGGCACTTGGCCGCTTTTTTTCTTGATATACAAAGTATTGCGACCACGCAAGATTCTGCTATATATAGTTATATACCTAATTTATATGTACATAGGTATTTTGTTTGTTTAGCCGTGTGGTTTCCGACGGAGTAAAAACGGGAAGAGTTGGAGTGGTCCTAACCACTCCAAGTCTTCTAGTGGATGTCGTAGAAGACGACTTAGGCTTGAAACTACGTCAAGCAGACGCCTCGGACGAGTACAGTCCGTCTCTGTTACAAACCCTACGGCGCTGAAACCGTTGCGGGTCACGTGTCTCTGTTGCATGTAGAGTTTCTAACAGAGACGGACTGAAACCGTCCGGCGCAACCTCTTGAGGTAGTTTCAAGCCTTTGGCTGATATGACATGGCTCTGGTAGTACAGAGAGGGTCGTGCTCCTGCAGTGGAGATCTAAAAAAGACCTGATGGTGATTTGTTCTAAATAGTAGTTGTTGATTTGAATAGGAGTGTTGTTAGGGGGTTGTGGTTAGATTATTTATTTATTTAACTTCATTACAATAACAGTAATACAAGGCCAGGGCCTTTTCTACCAGTCAACCAACAGGTGATGCTGAGAGAGTAATATTTTGGGGTTGGTACAACACAAACTAATAAAAAACAACGGGTAAACTTATTATTCAATATATATATATATATATATATATATATATAGATAGATAGAGGGTAGTATCTTCAAAAATTTGTTTTAATTAAATTTAAATAAAAAGATTTTGTTTAGAAAAAGACACGAGACTAGAGGTTATACCAAATAAAATAAAACTTTTGGCCATCAGTAAAATTGTTATAGCCTTTCCAAAATAGAGTTTAGCACTTGTATATGGCTTAATTATATGCAATAGGGCTATATTGTTCGTTTATGGCGTTATCTCTAGTAGTCAGATATATATTTTTATGGAAATAACAAAGTAATTTTTTAAGCAATACATAATACAACAGACATTTTAGTAAAAGCTAGTACGGGTCCTATCAACCTACGGGTCCCGTGTAAAAATAAGGTCAGTTATTTTTTTGGATGCATAATACCTATTTGAATATTTCACTATTTTCTTTAATTTTAACTATTTGCTATTGTAATTTAACTATTTAATTATTTTTATTTCAAAATAAAAGCATGAACTACGTTTGAATGGAAAAGTCTAGGGTAAGGGAACTCTTAACACGCTTTTATCTGTAATTCAATATCGCGTTTGCCTGGGCACATAGGGTTTTTAGGGTTCCGAAGTCAACAAGAAACCCTTATAGTTTCATCATGTCCGTCCGTCCGTCCGTCCGTCTGTCTGTCCGTCCGGGCTCGTACTCCGCCGCTACTACACCGATTGTCACGAAAATTGGTGGAGAGATAGATATTAAAGTTTCAAAAGTTGGTTTTTAAAATTATGAAAAAATGATTTTTTTTCAGTCCCCCCCCCCCCCCCATACAACAAAAAGTGAATTTAAAAAAATAAATTGGACTAACCCCAATGTGTGGGGTATCGTTGAAAAGGTCTTTTAAAATGCAACAAAAACTGCTTTAAAACTATGTAGATCAAACCCCCCAGTCTTGAGATAATCTAATACAAAGTTAAAATTTGAGGTGTCCCCCCACCGTAACTTTTGAAATATTACTAAAATAATTCTGAAAAAAATGTGGTATATACCTCAAAGTGTGTTCTTTTAATTAAAACTAAAGCGGTCTCGGTATCATAGATAGTTATTTTTTAATACGTCATAAATCGTAAACCGCAATTTACCTTTAGAACTTTTATATTATGTTACTTGCTGCTACGGAACCCTTCATGGGCGAGTCCGACTCGCACTTGGCCGCTTTTTGTTACTTCAAAACCCTTTATAATTAAACAAATGCCGACTACTATTAAAATACTATAATACTGTAACTAAGCATTGCAAGATAGTTACACGCTTTTATCTGTAATTCAATTTAACCAGTAACATTATCCTCTGTTAATCGGTCACTAATTAGAGTTAAATGGCTGCGGTTATTCACTTAACTGCGTTTCTTTCAGTGGAGGTAACCGCAGGTTGCAACTTGAACTATTAGGATTAACTGAGGATTAATTTCAATGGATAATAATGAAATATAAAGAGATAGGGACAAATTACAACTAATTGAGCTAGCCCCAAAGTAAGTTTAAACTTATGCTTAGTAAGCACAAATTTATCTCAACGATACCTACTATATTTATTAAATACATATAGAGGTGAATAAACACCCAAGACCCAGAACATTTTGAAATAGTTAGAAAATCCAAAAGTGCACGCCTCATAATCTCATTTTTCACAATTAAATTGATTTTGATTGTTTTATTGCTAACTTAAAAAGTATGTGTCGGCTTTAACGCACGACTGGAGATTATTTTTAACTTTTATTTTTAACTTCCCGCTGAGAAAGATATAGCGGGCACTGTGAAGGAGGATCCATTGCAAACCTCTTTGCCTACACCCCGACGATCTACGCGTGCGCGAAGAGCAGCTCAAGTTCTGTCACCGTTGACAGTAAGATTTTGGTTTGTAACAAAATGGCGGCTCACGCGCGACGATTTGAATTTTTTTGCTGCTCGCTGTAACTAAACTACATTGAATTAGACCGTGATCTTCGAAAGGACTTAGTTTTGGATAATACTGAAGTGTATAAAAAAAATGGACTTGATCAGATAAGTTTTTCGGGAGTTATCGTGACCACGCCAGTTTCCATACATACAGACACACGGACGTCCACAAAATTATTTTATTAAATATTGTTTTTATTTATTTAAAAGGCAAAATGTCTTTTAAAAATGTCATAAGTGTTGAAACTAGTGTTTTTCCTTGACATTTATGTGTAAATATTATTGTACAAGTGCGATAGAAAATAAATAGAGACACATTTAGTTTAAAAAATCACTTGATTTTTGTAAGGCGAGAGTAGAGCACTACCTCATGCGCTTCGCTTATGAGGCGTGCAAAAGGCTCCTAGAAGTTTGTGCATTTTATATTTTATTTTGTGTATTCACTTGTTACATTTGTTAATAACGTAACAACCAGTTTGGGGAATAAATAAAAAAAAAGAAAAAGGCTTTTTTTCATTTTCGGCTGGCTGGGAATCGAACCCAGAACCTCAAGAGTGACGGATGCCACGGAGATCGTGAAAAATAATAATTGATATCTATTAATAAATGTTAGTATTACAAACCTTCGATCCGATTTAAAAAATATATTTTTATATTTGATATATGTTCTTTGGGAAAAGTATGTTCCGTATCATAGACTGAATTTATCCTTAAAAAATAGTTTCAGTATATTTTGTTAGACATCATATAAGTCAATATATTTTTTATAAAATAACTCAAAAGCAGATCGAAGAGTAACTCTGCTAGCTTATCGGCTATTTAGGAGAAATAACACCTATCTTCTTGATATACTATGAGAGA